>CM044314.1:94637544-95872699 GCA_024291935.2 Okapia johnstoni
CATGATGAAAACTCTGTGTAAACCAGAAACAGAGAAAAATTTTCTCATCTTGATAAACAGCATTTACAAGAGACCTACGGCTAACATCATACTTAATGGTGAAAGAGTGAATGGTTTCTCCATAAAACTGAGACCAAGATGAGGATTCCCACTCCCAACATTTCCGTTCAACATAGTGTTACCAGAAGTTCTAGCCAAAATAATAAAGCAAGTAAAAGAACTAAAAGGAATACAGGGAGAAATAAAAGCATGCCTATTTGCAGATGATACGATCATATAAATAGAAAACCCTAAAGAACATATGAAACAAAGCACTCTGGAATGCATAAAGGAGTTCTATATGGTTGCAGAATACAAGATCAACCATTAATTACATGTGATAAAATGACATAGAACTATACACATGGCACTATGTCAATTTCCTGGTTTTGATATTGTACCTTAAGTCAGATGTAATCATTGAGGGAAACAGGTAAAGAGGACATGTACTCTGGGCTATGCATCTTCCTATGATTATATATGTATGCAAATCTATGGTGTATCAGCAGCCAAGGGACTTTCCTATGAGAAAAACCTGTAAAGACAAGAGCTGTGGGGCTGTAATGAGTCTCCTCCCACTTCAGTACCATGTCTCTCTTTCAATTAAGCATAGATGCTGGTCTGGAATGAGAACAATGACTCCACCTTCTTTCTTTTATTTTTTTTTATTTTAATTGGAAGCTAATTACTTTACAATATTGTGGTGGTTTTTGCCATACATTCACATGAATCAGCCATGGGTGTACATGTGTTCCACATCCTGACCCTCCCTCCCACCTCCCTCTCCATCCCACCCCTCAGGGTCATCCCAGTGCACCAGCCTTGAGCACCCTGACTCATGCATCAAACCTGGACTGACGATCTATTTCACATATAATAATATACATATTTCAATGCTATTCTCTCAAATCATCCCACCCTCGCCTTCTCCCAAAGAGCCCCAAAGTCTGTTCTTTACATCTGTGTCTCTTTTGCTGTCTCTCATATAAGGTCATTGTTACCATCTTTCTCAATTCCATATATATGTGTTAATATACTGTATTGGTGTTTTTCTTTCTGGCTTACTTCACTCTGTATAATAGGCTCCAGTTTCATCCACCTTATTAGAACTGATTCAAATGCATTCTTTTTAATGGCTGAGTAGTATTCCATTGTGTATATGTACCATGACTTTCTTATCCATTCGTCTGCTGATGGACATCTAGGTTGCTTCCATGTCCTGGCTATTGTAAACAGTGCTGCGATGAACATTGGGGTACACGTGTCTCTTTCAATTTTGGTTTCCTCGGTGTGTATGCCCAGCAGTGGGATTGCTGGGTCGTATGGCAGTTCTATTTCCAGCTTTTCAAGGAATCTCCACACTGTTCTCCATAGTGGCTGTATTAGTTTGCATTCCCATCAACACTGTAAGAGGGTTCCTTTTTCTCTGCACCCTCTCCAGCATTTATTGCTTGTAGACTTTTTGATAGCAGCCATTCTGACCAGCCTGAGATGGTGCTTCATTGTGGTTTTGATTTGCATTTCTCTGATAATGAGTGCTGTTGAGCATCTTTTCATGTGTTTGTTAGCCATCTGTATATCTTCTTTGGAGAAATGTCTGTTTAGTTCTTTGGCCCATTTTTTGATTGGGTAGCTTATTTTTCTGGAACTGAGCTGCAGGAGCTGCTTGTATATTTTTGAGATTAATTCTTGGTCAGTTGCTTTGTTTGCTTTTATTTTCTCCCATTCTGAAGGCTGTCTTTTCACCTTGCTTATAGTTTCCTTCGTTGTGCGAAAGCTTTTAAGTTTAATTAGGTCCCATTTGTTTATTTTTGCTTTTATTTCCATTACTCCGGGAGGTGGGTCATAGAGGATCCTGCTGTGGTTTATGTCAAAGAGTGTTTTGCCTATGTTTTCCACTAGGAGTTTTATGGTTTCTGGTCTTCCATTTAGATCTTAATCCATTTTGAGTTTATTTTTGTGTATGGTGTTAGGAAGTGTTCTAGTTTCATTCTTTTACAAGTGGTTGACCAGTTTTCCCAGCACCACTTGTTAAAGAGATTGTCTTTTCTCCATTGTATATTCTTGCCTCCTTTGTCAAAGATAAGGTGCCCATAGTGCACCTTCTTCCTTTTAAAACATGGAATGTTAGAGCAAGGCTTGATCATTTAGAATTTTATATAAATTGCTTGTCAAACCATAAGAAGAAAGGAAATTTAGTTTATTTGATTCCACAGTCTCCACATTTATAAGGATCAGTCAAGTCAACAGAATCATGGATTATACTGTTTGTGCAGCCTAGGACTTTTTCAGTTCCAAGAGTCTAAAATAATTCAGATTAGCTTCATAAAGGCAGAGTTGAATCTAGGTGATTAAAATATGTCCTAAGACTCTTCATGATCCAGCAGGCTCTCTTCCAAATGTGCAGCCTGAAGACATACATTCCACCAACTTTGGAACCCAGCTGGAATAGACAGATGGCTTTCTCCAGTTAGAAAGTCTCAGGAAAATTCTGATTATATCTTCAAATTGGCCAGCTTGGGATACCTGCTCCAACTAAGCCACAAGGAACAAGTATCCCATAGGAAAGAGGATTCTGCCACTTGAAGAAGGGATGAGAGAAGTCAAGACCCAGGACCAGCCCTCCAAAGGAGTCCTCTCTGCCCTCGAAAGGGAAATTACCAAGTGATCCCCACCCATGCAGACTTCACTTTCTAAAAAGAGAAACAAGATGAAACCCAAATGCACAATTCACATATAAACACAAGAGGTAGGAGGTTGGGTGGCGCTAGCGGTAAAGAATCCACCTGACAATGTGGGAGACGTAAGAGACATGGGCTCGATCCCTGGGTTAGGAAGATACCCTGGAGGAGGGCATGGCAGCCCACTCCAGTATCCTTGCCTGGAGAATCCCATGGACAGAGGAGTCTAGCAGGTTACAGTCCATGGGATCGAAAAGAGTCGGACATGGCTGAAGTGACTTAGCAGTAGCAGCAGAAGATTGCAAATATGAACACATTGAATCTCAGCTTTATGAAGACATGGGTTGAGTAAAAGGCCAGTAAAGCATTAATAATGAAATGCTGAGCTGGCCTCTGGAGTGTCTGGAGGCGCAGGACTCAGCTGGCTCTCATGGGGGAAACACCCAAGATCAGTTTCAAAGGAGGGAGAGTGCTTCGCCTCTTGAACACACAGAATTAATGGGAAGGTCCAATGAGAACAATGTGAACACTTGGTCACTGTCACCTGTGACACAGTTGGCTGTTGGTGTGATTTAGCAGAGAGGATAGGAGGATAGCCCCAAGCTGAGGAGCGCACAGTGTCAGAGTCAGCCAGTTCAGAGTCAGCCGGCACAGTGAGGAATATGTCAGGGTTCAAGGGATTTCTGTGAACCTAGATAAAATAAAAGGATACATTTGTTCTCTACGCCCGTGTCTCATTTCTGCTTTGCAAATAGGTTCATGGGCACCATTTTTTCTAGATTCCACATATATATATTAGTGTATATATGGCTGGTTCACTTTGTGGTACTGCAGAAAAGGATAACACATTGTAAAGCAACTATACTTCAAAATTGTTTTTTTTTTAAATAAATGAAAGGGTAAGAAAACATGAACATGGAGAGCTCAGGGTGGCGCCTGGCAATGGTGAGAACCCAGCGCAGAGCCACCATTCAAAGCCACGGTCCTGGTTCACCAAGTCAACATGAAGAGCAGGAAGGATCGAGTATGATCAAGTGGGAGGCAGACCCAGAAGGTGAAGCTGGAGTGGCATTAGACCAACACAACCCCAAGGGCCACTAGAACTAAAGAGTCTGGGATTTTCTCTAAGACATTTTCAATAAACTTGCTAAACCCAATCAAATTATGACCTGAAAACATTCTGAGTTTAGATGGTGGTGATGGTTTGCACAGCCTGGTGAATATATTAAAAGCTTCTGAACTGTACTTTTTAAAAGGATGAATTTTCGCCGTGTCCGACTCTGTGCGACCCCATAGATGGCAGCTCACCAGGCTCCGCCGTCCCTAGGATTCTCCAGGCAAGAATACTGGAGTGGGTTGCCATTTCCTTCTCCAGTGCATGAAAGGGAAAAGTGAAAGTGAAGTCGCTCAGTCGTGTCTGACTCTTAGCAACCCCATGGACTGTAGCCTACCAGGCTCCTCCGTCCATGGGATTTCCCAGGTAAGAGTACTGGAGTGGGGTGCCATTGCCTTCTCCGACAAGGTAGCTAGAACAGTCCAATTCATAGAGTCAGAAAGTACAAGCATCTCCGGTTAGAAAGTTTCAGGAAAATTCTGAGTACATCTTCAAATTGGCCAGGGACCAGGCACAGGGTGTGAGATGGGTTGGGGAGATGGGAATGAGGAGTTAGTGTTGTTATTAAGAGGGACAGAGTTTCCATTCAGTTCAGTTCAGTTCAGTTGCTCAGTCATATCCGACTCTTTGCAACCCCATGAACCGCAGCACTCTAGGCCTCGCTGTCCATCACCAACTCCCGGAGTCCACACAAACCCATGTCCATCGAGTCGGTGATGCCATCCAATCATCTCATCCTCTGTCGTCCCCTTCTCCTCCTGCCCTCAATCTTTCCCAGCATCAGGATCTTTTCAAATGAGTCAGCTCTTCTCATCAGGTGGCCAAAGGATTGGAGTTTCAGCTTCAACATCAGTCCTTCCAATGAACACCCAGGACTGATCTCCTTTAGGATGGACTGGTTGGATCTCCTTGCAGTCCAAGGGACTCTCAAGAGTCTTCTCCAACACCACAGTTCAAAAGCACCAATTCTTCAGTGCTCAGCTTTTTTTATAGTCCAACTCTCACATCAATACATGACTACTGGAAAAACCATAGCCTTGACTAGATGGATCTTTGTTGACAAAGTAATGTCTCTGCTTTTTAATATGCTGTCTAGGTTGGTCATAACTTTTAAGGAGTAAGCGTTTTTTAATTAGGAAGGTGAAAAATTGGGGAGATGGATGATGGTGAAAGTTGAGAGTTGCACAACAATGTGAATGTATTAAGCGCCATTGAACTGTATAGTTAAATAAAGTTAAAATAGTATGTTTTACGGAGAAGGCAATGGTACCCCACCCACTCCAGTACTCTTGCCTGGAAAATACCATGGATGGAGGAGCCTGGTAGGCTGCAGTCCATGGGGTTGCTAAGAGTCGGACACGACTGAGCGACTTCACTTTCACTTTTCCCTTTCATGCACTGGAGAAGGAAATGGCAACCCACTCCAGTGTTCTTGCCTGGAGAATCCCAGGGACGGTGGAGCCTGGTGGGCTGCCATCTATGGGGTGGCACAGAGTCGGACACGACTGAGGTGACTTAGCAGTAGTAGCAGTATGTTTTATATTGTGTGACTTCTACCATAATAAAACAATACTTTAAAAAATTTTTTAGATTAAAAGAATGAATTTTATGATATGCAAAATGTATCTCAATGTTTAAAAAAAAAAATCAAAGCCTGACAGGATGGGATAGAGAACAAAGTTCAGAACAGAGTGGATATACAGAGCCAAGCCAGAGCCTGGCTCAGAAGCCACTTGTCTTCGAACTGTCCTTACCTCTGCCCACGTCACAGGGACCTCCTGGCCCCAGGAGACACACTTACCAGTAGTCCTGTCACAACAATGTGGGGGAGCCACCTGTCAAACACAGCACAGCCATGAGCTCCAGGGCCAGGCGGAGGGTTCACAGATGGTCAACACTTGTCAAGCAGCTGTCCACAGAGCTTCTGCCTGGACACAGGTCAGCATAGGCAGCCTGAACAGAGTCACTGGGCTAAATTCAAGCTTCCCCTTCTGTCCACAGTTAGTAATATTTTATTTATCTGTTTATCTACCCATTCATTCATTTATGTGCCAGGCAACATACTAGGTGATTCCCTCCTCAGGAATCTCAGGTTCACAGGAACCCTATGAGATAAAAATTATTTTCATGCCCATTTCACACATTTGAAGGTTGAGGCTGAAAAATATTCATTAATTTGCTCACACAAGAGTAAGAAATGTAATCTCTGGGGGCTATCTCTTAATCACATGTTCAATGTCAAACCACCCAGAGAAAGGACAGTCTTCAGAAGAAAAGTCAGAATTTCAGAGTGATCTGATGAAGGGGGAGGTGACGGCGATGAGAAAGACTATCACTTTTGACCTTCTACAGTACTTTTAATTTTAGCAGTGGCTATGCCACACTTTCATAATAAAAACTAGTGAAAAAAAAAGTGTGTGTGTGTGTGTGTGTGTGTGTGTGTGTGTGTGTGTGTGTGTGTATGTTTGAAGATCAGGGAGAGCAGATCTCTAATGAATGTTCCTCAGAAGTCCTCTCTCTGATCCTCTCCCTTGGGTGGGTTTTGAGTGGTTTTTAGAGAGTTCTGGCTGGTTTCATAGGCAGTTAACATCATCTTCATCATCCCTGGGTTTTACCCTCTGCCCTAACACAGAACAAGCAGGGATGTGTAGATGAGTAAGTCCTTTGTTGAACCAACAGGTGAAGGAGCAGCTGGCAGGGGCTTCCTAACCTGAGTTCCTGGGCACATCTCACCACCCTACTCCCCACCCATGGGCGGTAAGGGAGCGAAGGCTCCCACCCTTCCAGGAAAGGCTGGCCCTGTCTTGGGCTGTATGGCCAGAGCCCCAGGCTAGGCCTCAGGACAACAGAGTTTCAGGTTCCCCAAAATATACAAAACCTCTGGAAAGTTTGAAACCACAGGGGACGAAAATGGGCTTGCCGCTACCTCACAAAAAAGTTCAGTAACATGGAAAAAAACAAAAATACAAGAGATTTCATTAATGCTCCCATGATTATTTTTGCTTTTTAAATTTCTGAACATAAAAGCGTGCTGTCTACGACTTGTGTTTCTTTCCTTGACCTTGTTGGCTAGACAGTGAAGCTGTGAGGACCCCAACTTGTGGTCATGTGTGGAAGATGGAGGTAGTAGACCGCAGAGCTGATGTTGGGAGCCTCTGAGCAGGCATCGACCTGCCTGGATAGAACCCCAGCTGGAGTAAGTGGGTGCAGCTGCCTCAGCTCTTCATTTTTTAGGGGGATGGAGACATCCTCTACCCATTTTAAATCAGAACTCCACAAGGAGTGGGAAAACACAGCATGACGGGGACTTTCCTGGCAGTCTTGTCATTAAGGCTCTGTGCTTCCACGGCAAGAGTCATGGGTTCGATCCCTGCTGAGGGAACTAAGTTTCCACATACTGCAGGGCCAAAATCAAAACAACAAAACAAAAACAGTATGGCAGCTCCTCAAAAAATTTAGGTTACTCTGGTCCATATGATCCAGCAATTCCACTTCGGTGGATATAACGCAAAAGAGCTGAAAACAGAACTAAAACAGATGTTTGCACACCCCTGTTCATAGCAGCATTATTCACAATAGCCAGAATGGCCATCCACGGATGATGGTAAACAAAAGTGTTATATATGTGCAATAGAAGATTATTCAGCCTTACAAAGGAAGGAAATTCTTCTTTTTATTTTTTAATTGGTGGGAAATTGCTTTACAGTGTTGTGTTGGTTTCTGCCATACAACAATGCAAATCAGTCATAATTATATTAATACATATATCCCTTCCATTGGCTCAGATGGTAAAGAATCTGCCTGCAATACAGGAGACTCGGGTTTGATCCCTGGGATGGGAAGATCCCCTGGAGAAGGAAATGACAACCCACTCTAGTATTCTTGCCTGGAGAAACCCATGGACAGAGGAGTCTGGCAGGCTACAGTCCATAGTGTTGCACAGAGTCAGACATGACTGAAGCGACTTAGCACACAGCACACCCCTCCATCCTGAGCCTCCCTCCCCTCTTCCCATCCCACCTTTCTAGGTCATCATAGAGTGTCAAGCTGGGCTCCTTGCACTATACAGCAATTTTCCCCTTGCTATCTATTTTGCACATGATAGTGTATATAAGTCAAAGCTACTTTCTCAATTCATCCTACCCTCTCCTTCCTCCATTGTATCCACAAGTCCATTCTCTACATCTGCATCTACATTTCTTCCCTGCAAATAGCTTCATCTGTACCATTTTTCTAGGTTCCATATATATGTGTTAATATACAATATGTGTTTTTCTCTTTCTGATTTACTTCACTCTGTATAATAGGCTCTAGTTTCATCCACCTCAGTACAATTGACTCAAATTCATTTCTTTTTATGGCTGAGTAATATTCCAAAGAAAGGAAATTCTGACATAGGCTATAGCAATGGGTGAACCATGAAGACACTGTGCTCAGTGAAATAAGCCAGTCACCAAAGGACAAATACTGTATGATTCCACTTTTTATGAGGTACTTAGAGTAGTCAAATTTAAAGAGACAGGAAGTAGAATGATCAGTAACAGGGGCTGCAGTGAGGAGGAATGGGGAAGTGTTATTTAACGGGGACAGCGTTTTGGCTGGAGAAATGAAAATGTTCTGGAAGCAAATGGTGGTGATGGCTGTACAGCAATCTGAATACAATTAGTGTCACTGAACTGAACTCTTAAAAATGGTTAAGATGGTAAATTTTATGTTATATGTATATGTGTGTGCTCAATCGCTCAGTCATGTCTGACTCTGTGACCCCATAGACTGTAGCCTGCCAGGCTCCTCTGTCCATCGAATTTTCCAGGCAAAAATACTGGAGTGGGTTGCCACTTCCTACTCCAGGGGATCTTCCTGACCCAGGGATCAAACCCACATCTCTTGCATCTCCTGCACTGACAGTCAGATTCTTTATCATTGTGCCTGTGTCTACATACTATATATATATATGTAAATATATATATTTACCATAATAATTGTTTAAACTCCATGAAGAGAGCTACAGGGGAAAGGGCAGTCCTCTGGTAAAATTAAGAGACCCCCCTCCCCCACCGCAAAGAGAAAACGGGTATGACCCTGCTTCTGCATCACCGTCTTGTCCTGCTCAGCCCACACATTAGGAATTTTAATGATCTGACATCACAGGGAGTTGTACACTAAAATTTTCCTGTGGCATAGTTTCTACAAGTTATTTGGCAGGGGAAGAATATAGAGACAGATAACAATAATAGACACCTTATTTATCACTTCCAAAAATATTCATAACTAAAAATTCTTGGAAGGAAAAAATCTTTATCTTCCCTTATGTTTTCCCTTTTTTCCCAGGCCTTCATTTCTCTAGTTGCTTTTCCACCAAACATTTGTTCTTTGATTTCTGGCGGTTCATTTACCTTTTCTGTTCTGGGTTTCTGGACTACATTTGGAAATAAGGAATAACTTGTATTACTTATAACTTGTTCTTTCCTTTCCTTGCAGAGATTGTTGCAAGAATTCTGGAGACTGGGAAGAGGTAAATATGTTAAAAATATAAAGGCATTCTGTTTCTTCTTATTATTATTATTAAGGATTGCCTTTGGAGGACACTGACTCCACAGGAGAAACTTAACCTAAACAATGCCAGACGTGACAGAAGAGAATTCCACAGCAAACCTGTCAAGAGATTTGATTTGCCTGGTTCCTCAAATCATGCTACAGCTGCCTCTTTCTGTCTCTTTCTATGTGCCTGGCATAGCCCACAATTCTGGGTCACCTGGGGGACAGGGAAGTGTGGTGGCCAGTAGAGCTGTACCTCCATGCAATGTAAAGGAACGAGCTCCCCATCACCAAGGGTATTCAATTAGAGTGCAACTGATCACATCACAGGGAATTCCTGCTTTGTGAAAGAGACTGAATTCTGAGGTCTCTTTCAATTTCAAGAACCCATTGATTTCTTTATTACTGGATTCAGTTCAGTCACTCAATTGTGTCCGACTCTTTGCGACCCCATGGACTGCAGCACTCCAGGCTTCCCTGTCCATCACCAACTCCCGGAGCCTGCTCAAACTCATGTGCATTGAGTCGGTGATGCCATCCAACCATCTCATCCTCTGTCATCCCCTTCTCCTCTCATCTTCAATCTTTTCCACATCAGGGTCTTTTCCAATGAGTCAGTTCGTCACATCAGGTGGCCAAAGTATTGGAGTTTCAGCTTCAGCATCAGTCCTTCCAATGAATATTCAGAACTTATTTCCTTTAGGATGGACTGGTTGGATCTCTTTGCTGTCCAAGTGACTCTCAAGAGTCTTCTCCAACACCACAGTTCAAAAGCATCAATTTTTTGGTGCTCAGCTTTCTTTATAGTCCAAGTCTCACATCCATACCTGACTACTGGAAAAACCATAGCTTTGACTAAATGGACCTTTGTTGATAAAGTAATGGCTCTGCTTTTTAATACGCTGTCTAGGTTGGTCATAACTTTTCTTCCAAGGAGCAAGCATCTTTTAATTTCATGGCTGCAGTCACCATCTGCAGTGATTTTGGAGCCCTCCAAAATGGGAGTCAATTGATCTGTTCTTATATGGGCTCCATCCCCTTCCTTACTGTGTGACTGGACTACAGGCATGTTCCTAACCTCTCTGAGCTCAATTGTCTCAATTGTCTCCTATTATTATGTAATCTGCCTCCCTGATCCTATCCTGAAGAGCCCAGAAAATGCCACAAAGCAAGTGCTTTGAAGATCTTATTTTTTTATTGCCATGCTGGGAAGAATTGTACTGCTGTTGCTATTACTCCTGCCCTCAGAGGATGACTGCACAGCCAACCAAATAGCACAGGGCAGCCCTCCCTGCTCAGAAGGACAAGACTAGAGTCTGAGAGGGACTTGGGGTAGAGGAGCCATGCTTGGAATCAGCATTTCTCCCCAAGAACAGTGATTCCTTCGGATTCCTTCCGTTTCTTTCCTGTTGATCTCTGGTCCTTCTGAGCGGGTGAACTTTCAAAAGCATCTCTGGAACCTTGTGAACATTGACTATTATTTTTTTAATGCCCAACTAGGGCTTCAGTTCCTAGGAGGGTTTCCTTCCACTTGCACACATACCAAAAAAAAAAAAAAAAGGCTTGCTGAATTAATGAACCACTTCTCTTATCTATTTTTCCTGTTATCTAATTCCGAGGGGAAAGCTGGGAGCTCTGAGGGAGCTGGGAGACAGCTCACAACGCCTCCCTCCCAACCGCTGAGAACAGCCTCGAGTCCCCGGGACTGAAAGACGCTGCGAGAAGCTGCAGAAAAGTCGCTTCCACTTCGGGTGAGTCTCCACCTGGCCTCCCTGGTGACCCCTTCACCAGGACAAAGCAGGAGATGCACCCAGGGAGCCAGGAGGGCCAGGAGCAGAGGGGCTGGAGGAGAGAAGGTTGGTGGGAGGAGGAGGTTGGGGAGAGGACCAGCCAGTGTGGAGTGAGGGTGCACAGGGGCTCTTGGGCCTTGGGGACAGGAAGGATGAGAGTCTTTGCAGGCCAAGTCACAGAGGCAAGGCTTCCTTTCCCACTTTCGCTCTGTGGTTCATTTTCTTGGTTTCTCTTTCTTACAATCCGGTGGCATTTTAGTTTCTCCATTTCCTGATTCGGCTTCCTGCTTGAACAATCAGAAGTTGATGGGGATGAGCAGTCTCTCAAGAAAAAAAAATAAATGAATATGCACCATGCAAAAATATCAAGTGATCTGACCAGTTGCCCCTGGGCCCCTTGCCTCTGCTTCCTCCAACACACCCAGATGGCTTTTCTTTCCCCTGGAGTCCCTGCTGTGGATGCTCTGTCTTGAGAATCTGATTGGAAAGCTCAGGGGAACCCTTCCTGACCCAGATCAGACCTGCCCAGGATGCTTTCGGGGCAGAAAAAAATCTCACTGGCATTTTTTGTTGGTTCCATTGGTGAGTTAGTGAACAGGCCTCATGGCCTTCAGGATCTGATCATTTTCTTTACCTATTAACAGGTCAAAAGTCAACCAGGCTTGGTGTCCGGTTTAATTTTTCGTTAATTCTGGAGCCAGACTTGTGATGGGAAGGAGGGGGTGAGGGTGGGTCTTGCAGGTGTACCTCAATGATCATGCTTTTCTTTTCTGAGTTCAGTTTGTAGTTGCAAGAGTTTGGTTGCATATGCTTTTTGCAAACATATCAAAATTACCTCTGCTCCCTATAAACCCATGGCTTGGACAAATGAGCTTTGGATCTTATTAGTAGCTGAGAAAAGGGCTGAGTTGAAAAGAAAAGGAGATACAGTGGTAAAGACAGAGGGATAACTTTGAGAGGACACGGGTTGCGAGTGGCAAATCAGTGCTTAAAAATGAAGGCTCTGCCGGGTTTGAAACCAGGCAGGTTGAGCTTTTTCCGCTGGCCCAAAGGTTGGAAATAGATAATGGCAGATTTTAACTCTGCAGCCTTTCAAGGACTAAGCAGCGTTCATTGGAAATTGGGAAGGAGTTAATGCAAAGTCTCTTGGTATCTGTACAGTTACTACAAATATTAGCTTTGCAAAGCAGAGAATGGAAACCTTTCCTGTGTTTCCCTCTTGCAGTCTTCCAGCCAGGTGGTTCAAAAGTTGTCTCGAAACTTACCCTGATCTGCCTGACTTATCTTTCCCCTGCCCAACTCTGAGTCCTTTCACCTTCCCCATTTCCCCCAAAGGCTGTTATTCTCGGGCTTCTGTGTGTTCTCCAAAACTAAGGGAATTTGAGAGGTTTCTAGCTCAGCAAAATCAAGGAAGTGCCCCTCTGAATTGAATGAAAATCTTATCGTGAAAGGCTACTAGAATCCCATGATTTATCATCACCAAATTAGTTTGACTTTTTTATTATTAGTAGTAATGTGTTGGGTTTTGTTTGCTTGTTTATTTGTTAGTTTTATTTGAATAAATAAGCCTAGCACAAAAGGATATAATAAAAGCCCTACTTTATAAACTTTTAAAACATAATTCATTAGAGTTCATTTAGCAAAAAAACACATCCTGTTTCTTCTAAAGAATTCATCCCTGAAAGTGACTTTGCATTTGTGAATTCACTTGGCAAGGAGGGGAGAATCTCAGTTTCCTGTGGTTGGTACTGAGGAAATATTAATAAGTTGCTCTTTATCCCATCCTATTTCTCAAGCCCAATAAAATATCCATTTCAAATGACTTTCTAATGCTTTGTTATATTTGCCAAGTGATTTATGGGGCGGAAAATTGTAGTTCAGCGTGTATAAGTGCAGAGATGGTTTAGCGCTGGGGACAGTAGACAGGAGGGGGGTTAGGGTTGGGGCAGCACAGAGCCTGAAGAAATTCAAGCTATCAATCTCCAACTGTCTAAACACAGCACCAAGTGGAGATTTGAGACAATTATCCGAATAATTGGGGGGTGGGGTGGGCAGGCACTTTCACCTGAACTGTCTGGATAAAGGGGCGCGCGACGCAGAAAAAGCTCCTAATACGGAGCGGGCCCTGCTTCGGCCGTTTCCAGGATCACGCGAATTCGGGCGATTTTTCTTTAAATTCTTCGAATTAGAATTAGGGATGGCAAAGAAAGCTTTCCAGAAAAAGCTGAAAAGGGGCTCCCGTCGCGCCCCTGGGCAAGGTGGAGGGTGGGCCCCCGCCCGCCGGGCCTGCGCCGCGGGACGCCCCCGCCGGGGCTGATAAAGTCCCGAAGCCGATCTAAGGTCAATAAACCAGGCGGCGTCAGGCTCCGGCGGAGGGTCGGGAAGGACGGGGGCGGGAAGGGAAGACAGCAATCTTGAGGCTGTCAGCGAAATGAAAAGGAACGGAGGACCGAGGAGGTCCAGGTCCGGGCGCCGGCGTGGGGCGCCCGGGGCCGAGACCGGGCGGCGGTGCGGGGCGCGCGGCCCACAGGAGGGAGCCGGGCGGCCCGGCTGGGTGGGTCCCCGCGGCGCGGCTCCCTGACCGGCAGTGACGGCGGCGACCATGAAAAGTAAACCGGATCCCCAGCGATCAATCGTAACTTGGCCGAGAGTTTGAAGAAGGAAACGAAAAGTTCGGGGGGGAAACAATTTTTTTTTTTAAAGAAACGGAGGAGGGGTGAGGTGGAGACTCTCAAATAATGAGAACACTCAACAAAACTTCTGGGATCCTTGAAAGAGCCAAGGAATTGTCCCAAAACAAGAGAAACTAGGAAAAGGATGACAGTGTTCATCATTAGTCATCCACTTTAATCCCTTTTGGTTGGCGTTTAAAAGTTTACAAATTCCTTTTACACAGACTTATTGTTTCTCCCGCTCCTCGCATGGAGAGAAAAAAGATTGGAAGTAGTTATTCTGCCCAAAGTTACAGCAGGTCGCCAGGGTTCCCCGCAAAGGGGTTCGAACCGGTTGCTAAGTGACTCCTCGTCATCAGAGAAGGTCTTCCCAGGAGAGAGCCCGGATAAGTAGCAGCCCTGAGGAAAACCGGTGCATGGAAGCCTGGACCGGCGATTGGAGTAGTTAACATCCGCGATCGGGTCCCTCCCGCTGAGCCGTCTAGTGCAAAGCCGGGACGGGACAAGAGCAGATGTGCGACGAGCTGCTGCTGGAGGTGGTGGTGGTGGTGGTGGTGGTAGTGGTGGTGGAGGGGGCTCCCCTGGAGGCTCGCAGGATCCCCGCTGACACAGCGCCCTAGAACCGACGGGTTTCCGCAAATAAACACCCCCCCCTTGAGTTCTTTCCACTCTCCCGCTCTTGGCCCACGAGGCTGCGGGGCTCCAACTTATTCGCATTCCTGGCGCGGCCGAAGCTGGTTTGGTTTGAACTTATTTCAACTATTGTGGTGCTATGTAGGCCAGGCCACCTCTGATGGGTGTCGAGTCCGAGGTCTCCAGGGTCGGATCTCAGGCCCTGGGAACCCCGCGCAACCGAACTTCCTGAGCGCAGCAGGGCTGGTGGGCGAGAAAGCCCAGGCCGCAGGCGCGGTCAGTCGTGTGACCTCGGGCCTGAGTCTAGCGCTGATCAGAACGCCGCCCCAGCTACCCTCTGCAAGGGAGACCCCTTTAGGGGTCTGGGGATGCAGGATTCAGGACGCACTCATGGCGGGGGGTGGGGGGAAAGGGGAGCGGGGAGGGGCGCGGTACGGGTTGAGTGGCGGGCAGAAGAAGGTGTGCTAACTTTGCCTGCCTCCACTGCTCCTCCCTCTGTGAGCTGAGCACTAGCGGCCCCAGACGCCGTTGCCCCCACGGTCGGAGTAGCAAGGCTTGTAGTGCAGCCCCGTCCCTCGGGTGTCTCTCCGGCTCTGTGAGGTCCCTAAACAGGCCAAGAATCACAGTAGGAGTTTTAATCAGAAAGGTTATTCTTACACACAATTCCTCAGTTAGGCTGTTCCGCATCCCGTGCGGAGCATCCACACGCCCCATCCCCAGAGTCGAGGGTCGCAGCGAACCTCCGCAGACTCCGAAAGGCACTGGATCAGTCATTTCTTGGGCCGGGTTTGGAGGATTATGGGATCGGGGAAGGGAACGAATGGCAAACACCCCGGGCTCGCAGGCTTAGTGGCCACGGACACCAGGTTCAGGGAGTCTCTCTCAGCCCGGCTCAAAGAGCCATAGTATTTCAGGCACGTTCCCTGCCCGCGCGGGGGGCTGGAGGTAGATTTTGCGCAGCTTCTGGACTTGGGACTTACAGAGGGTCAAGAGTTCCCAGGCCTGGGCACGCGGATTTCTGGGGGCAGTCTTTTAATCACTTCTCAGCCCGCGCCCCAGACTCGACCGTTCCCCAGCGAACCTCCTCTTAGTCTTGGATAAAACTCTTGTCAGATCCTTCCCATACCACCCGTCTCTAAACCCGGGGCAGCGGCTGCAAAGCCCGGGCAGATGCCCGCACCAGGGGGTCGGGATCCAGGCTCCGGTGCGACGTGGGCGGGGGCCCGCGTGGGGCTGGGGTTGGAACGGCTTCTGCTTTTTCTTTAGCTACTGAGAGGTGTAATGTCTCCCTCATCCACCCCAATCGTCGTTCTTAGGGATTTTCTTTATTCGTTTAATATTATCTTCTTAACTTAGACGCTCCGCCTTTAAATTTTCCTCTGCGTCTGGCTTGATCTTTCCCCATCCCAGCCCGAGACCCTTACTCCTTATGATAAATTCGTTTTTATTAATTCGGGTGTCCAGTTCGCACCCAGAAATTACCCGATGATGTCCTGTTGGATGAATCAAGAGCATTCCTGTTCGCGACTTATTTTAATTCCTGAATGTTGAACTACAGGGTAGCGGTTTTTCTTGCCTTTAAGGAATTTCTTCAATTTCCGCCTCTAAATCAACAGCACCCTACAAAATTATTTTCCAGCTTCTAGGTGGATGTCTAACAAGATCGATTCTCTCAAAATCATGATGCAGTGGTGTTCATATTGTTGTTTTTAATGTTGTGGAAACATTTACTACTGAGCCAGTTGATTTGTCCTACCACACGGTTTATTATGGCTTTCCACTAACTCCAAAGATTTAGCAGGAAACTGATATGGTATAAATAGATAACTTTCAGTTGTTCATCAGCTAAGATTTTGTTTGCTTTCTGTTATATCAGAGTAGTTCTAGTGTAATAATGATAGAACAATTAGTCTCTCCTTGTAGATAAGTCATTATTTTGAGCATTGATTAAAAGTTTTCTGCCAAATTTGTTGTTAGAGCCTACTTGAAAATGTAGTTTCCTATAACAGTGCTGCTTAATAATAGATCCTTTTCGTTTTCAGGAAATGACTGGAGATCACGAAAAGATAGCTCATAGCAGGGGAAAATGTGTTGAGGATTATTTCTTCAAGAAACTTTAACAAAGAAACTCTAAAGAAACAAGATCATTAACAGATAAAACGTGACCACAGGGAATTCAGAGTGGAGGTCAGAAAACATACAGGAAGCTATACTTCCTCTGCAATGATTCAAAAACAACAAAAATTAGGAAAAGTACTACCCTACCGGTCACCCTGTTACTGCAAAAGTATCTTTCTAGTATTAATTGAAGGGAGGGGGAGCGGAGTGCACGGGAAGGGTGTTCCAAGTGTTCCTAGCTTCTGGAAATTTGACAAGCAGAATCTACAAGTCTTAGAACTTCTCCCTAGAATTCAGCAGATAGTAGCTACCAAGCACATCGGATACCTGCTTCCTAAAATGCTATGGGAGTAGTGGCAGGAGTTAGGGTTTGGGGCAAGCTCTGAGAAAAAGTTCTAGGAGGAAACAGCCTGGAAGCCACAGGATTTGTCAGCTATCCCGGGCCCTGTCGTTTCCCCAGGCTTGGCACGGGGCTGCCTTAGAAAGCTCTCAGCATGGTGGCCACTCGGGTTTGCTCCAGCTGCGATAACGAAGGGGCCGGCTATCTAATCTGGACAGCAGCATGAACAATCCATTAGACCTCGGCATTTATCTGGGGCGGGGGAGGAAGGAGGGACAGGGGCTGGCGTGCCCCACCAGGACTAGGAGGCACTGAGCTGGCCCAGTGGAGCCTGGGTGCGGTGTGGGTGGGGGGTGGGGGGAACTGGTGAAGCAGAGTTTGTATGGACTCACAATTCACCCTTGCTTGGTATGCTTCCGATGCTGGTAAATTACAATTTTACCCATTGTCAGTGTAAGGATGTATTAGGATCCCTTTGGGTTTGGAGTATTATACATTTTATCTTAAGCAGTTCAGTATACACTTCACAATGCCTAATTCATACTCCACCCCAATTGCAGGGCACTGTAAGATTCGAATTTTCACCAGGATTCCCCGGACCTGGGAGACCTAAATCCATCAACCCATTCTTTCATTCAGTCATTCGGCAAACATTTACAAAGCTTCTCTCCGCCAGGCATTGTGCCTCGTACTGACAGGTTAAATTATTTGCCCAAGATGAGGGCTATGCAGGCGACAGAGGCGGAACCTTAAATCAACTATTCCAGCCCTGTGACTGCTCACTTCTTTCCCCTAAAACATACAAATCAGAAACACAGGGAGTTGCAAGGGCCTCAGAGGTTATCCGGTCCAGCCTACCATTCAATGCAGGAATCCCCTCCTCAGAAGGCAGGCGGGGAGGCCTGCGTGGGCTTGAATGTGGCTCCCAGGACTGGAAAGTCTGTTCAGGGAGAAATCACCTTCTGCCTGCCATCATCTAAGCTCAGGATGCTAAGCCCCTCCAGCTACTGTGAACCCCCAGGTGTCCTGCTAACCAGCTGGGCTACCTTCCTTTCAGACTTCCCCTGGGAATGGAATCTGCAAGTACAGGATTCTAACCCCCAGGTAATGTTTGGGCAGTATGGGCCTTAGTCCAGCTGGCCTGCCTTCCCCTCCCATAGTGGATATTTGCTGCTGGGTCAGCAGTAGCCAAAGAATCTTTCGAGTTTGGATTTTTGTCTCAACACAACTACCTACAAGCTGGGTGACCTGAAGCAAGTTATTTCACTTCTGTTTCCGGCGTATTCTAGAAATAAGATACATGAATGTGCTTCTCAGTACTGGAGGATACCACCTTCTTCAAAGATAAAATATCCCCTCATTAATAATGAGATTATTGTCATTTGCTGTTTAAAAACTTCAGAGTTACAAAAGGCAACTTCTGGACAATGACCTCATCACAGAGAACATTCTAGAAACTTTAGAACTGATGAGAAACTAGGTGCACAGTGTCACTGGGTGAGTGTGAGAATTTAGGCTGTGTTAGAATGTGATTTGAATCCCACCTCCACTACTTACTGGCTAAGTCGTGTTCAACTTTTTGCGACCTCACGAACTGTAGCCCACCAGGTTCTTCTGTCCATGGGATTCTCCAGGCAGGAATACTGGAGTGGGTTGCCATTTCCTTCTCTAGGGGATCTTCCCAACCTAGGGATCGAACCCATGTCGCCTGCATTCGCAGTCAGATTCTTTAGAACTGAGCCACCTGGGAAGCCCCCACTGGCTGTGTTGTCTTGGGCAAATTACTTACCATTTCTGTGCTTCTGCTTCTTGTATTAATCTTCACAGACCTTAGAGAGCAGAGAGGACCCCTCCCAGCCCCTAAAATAGTCTCCACAATGTAGTTCATTAGCATCAATGTCCCTCATGGGTTTGGTTTTGTTTGTTTTGTTTCTTAACCTGTAACTTCAAAACACTTCAATAGTTAAATTTGTCTAAGGCGTAGACATTTACTCCAAAATTGATAACCATGTTTTAAAATTATCTCACCCAAAATTGAGTGTTGCTGGTGGGAATTTTGAGTGCAGCCTTTCTGGAAGGCAATTTAGCAATATGTATCCAAAACACCACAAATATTCATATTTTTTTGACTCGCTTTTTCCAGTAGTAGCAATTTACCCCAAGGAAATAATCAGAGGTTTACAAGATGCTTTGCTTGCCAATATTTGTGTGAACTTGACAAGGACCCTTCAAACGTATATTTAGTTTAATGAAAAATAGAAAATAATACAAACTCTGAAAAATGAGTTACATAAACTGTGCAAAATCCATAATGTAGCCATCAAACTATTTTTCTTAAAATACTTAACTCATGGGAAATCTCATAATCTATTTTTTAAAGATAAAAAGCAGATTATGGGATACTTTATACAGTGTGAAACTGGCTGGGTGAGGTGGAGGGGAGAGAGAATCAGATAGATGGAGAACACTAATGTTCTCTGTTTTCTTTCTAGGTGATGTGGTTAAGAACAGGTTGTGTTTTCCTGCGTTATACTAATTCGTATTTTCCAAATGAACTACAATGAGCTCCTGTTTACTTGAAACCAGAAAAAGAAATTGTTTGAGAGGGGTGGGAATAATTGGTCAGCTCCAAGCCCAATTCTCTTGCTTCCTAAGATTTCATGACCGTCGTGCTTTTGACAAACACTGATTCATTTTAAAGAATTCAGCTTTAAAGTTTCCAAAACTCAATGGACTCAAATTCCAAAAACAGTCCTGGACTCTAGAGATGTTTACACTTGGTGGGAATGATTTTTCCACACAGATTCCCCCTCCTCCTCTAGAAAATCTTTGCAAAGTCATCCAGATTGTCTCAGAATTTCACTTGCAACCTTGAGTGTTTCTGAAATTGAAAACAACAGTGTAAGTTCTTGTAACTTTTTCCTCTTCTCAAAACTCCCTTTGCTAGCAGAAGGATGTGCTGGAATGTGAGGCCAGGTGCTGGTCCAACTGCAAATAAAAGCTGCTTATTCAGACCCAGGAGAAGAGGAGGAGGGAAGGCAGACATTTAGTGGTGGCCCAAAAACCGGAGAGGGTTTTCAGAAGGGAAGACCTTTGTGAAAGCAAGGAAGTTAACCACTGAGAACGGCAATGTAGGACAAAATAAGTTACAAGTATTAGTGAAAGAGTTTTAATTTGTAGAGGATTAAGTAGCAGTTTACAAAGAAGAAGGCTGCCTTCCTTCCACTTTATATGTGGGGTGTGTGATGGGTTGTGGGGGAAGGTGGTAACACAAAGAAATGGAAACAAAATCCCACCATAAACTCAGGGAGCCTTCAAAGGTCTTGTACTGAGATTTTTAATTTAATGTAACCTATTCAGTCAACAGAAGATAAAAGTAGCATGGAGCTGAAGGCTGATTTCGTTGATGTTAATAATGGAATAAACAAGCAAATTTTAAAAATTGGAGTCTGAATACAGTAGGAGACAGAGACTTAAAATACCACTCCTATCCTCTCTCTCCAAGCTCTATATTTTTTTTGTTTGTTGGTTTAACTTTGAGGTCAGCCTTTGGTTGGTTGGTTGGTTGGTTTGGTAATAAAGGCATATGAATAGAATTTTGGAAGAACTGCAGAATTTAAGCTTTTTGTAAACTGGAGCGAGTTTCTCTCCATCCTGCTCCATCTATGAGGCAACCAGGGCCCTAGTAAGGCACCATATTCATCTTCATGCTACATTTGTAGTAGGTGATGTCTTAAAGAGTGATCTCACAGGAGCACATTCTAGACATCTTTGCTGACTGAATTCTCTACAACAAAAATCCTTATCAACCACTGATTTTCCTTGTCTCTGAAGGGAACAAACTTAAGCCTTGGACAGGCCATACATACCCTCCACCTGGCCAGGATGCATCCCAAAGCAAGGGGTATAAGTAAGGACAGCCAGAGTTACATATGAAGGGTGCATATTTCCAAAGCCTTTACAAAATGCTTTATTTTTCTATTAACTAGGAGTTCCTAGATCTGTGGGCCAGTAGATACAGGCTGATTTTCTTACAACTGTGCCATTTAGCATTCTCATAAATGTCTCATCAGGCAGGGCTTTCTTGAACACACACTGACCCCAGGGAAGTATCCGTAAGTACTCAACCTTTATATAATTTTAAAATAATTTCCACATGTAATCAAAATAGAACGAGAGAGGTCAAACAAGCCTTCCCTTGACTCCACTACAAACTGATTAAAGAAACTGCCTCAATCGATTGCCCGATTTGTAAATTGGGGACAAGGAGTAGCATTTATTGGAGTCCTTTCATGTACATATCACATTTGATCCTCACGTTTGATTGCTCTCTGGGGCAATCAGTGTGGATATTAATAGAGTATTATGCCCGTTTTATAGGTGAGGAAACTGAGACTTGGAGATGTTGCACTGCCAAAGGTCACATCGCTAATAAGTAACAGAATAAAATTCAAAATGCCCTGCTATATCTAGTAAGTGCTGCCTCCTCCACCCTCCAGGAGTATGCCAAGGACTCCTGAGATGGTCTGTATGAACTGATTTGTAAAAGATCTCATCAGGATCCCTTAATTAACTCATCTGAAAATCTGGAAATCAAGGAATGATGGAGCTGCAAGTCTCTTAAAGCTGATTTAACTACCCTCCTCCCTTTCATTTTACAGGTGAGACCCAGGAAGGTTAAGTGATTTGCCAAAGGTCACCCCACGAGTTGGTGGGAAATGACCAATGTCATTTTTAAAAATTAGTTAAAACAATTTCCTACCAAGCCCATTTTTATGGCTTATTTTAAGCAGGTTAATAAGTATACCAGGCATAGCTTTAAACTCAACTGAGTAAATGCTGACACTAGTTTATAGATTCAACAGATAAGTAGCAATAAGGAATTATTCGTCTCTCATTTATCATCCAGCCTCTGCAAGGTGCAAGTTATAAAGTGAAGCAAATAGCAGTTTAAGAGCCCCCACACATGGGAGATCAAAACAGTGAAAATAAAGTGGCTCAGGAAGCCGTACACTTACAATGTGGCTTGGCCCCCAGGTCTCCCGAAATGTGAAAAAAGTGAAAAAATTTTGTGCATTTCACAAATAGACACTTTTGTCATACAGACTTCCATATTTGGCTTCCGGATGCACCCCATCTTAATTCACCCTTTGGAGTGTGTATTGAACACCTACTGCATGCAGAGCACTGTGGCATGTATGGAGAATGATTAAATACTATTCCAGCCATCAAGGACCTTTTACGCTTAATAAAGTGGCAAAATAAAACACACACACACACACATTTGAACCTCAGTTAGTGGGTGTAAAGGAGGAAAGGGAGACTGCCTGACTGCTGGGGAAGCCACAACAAGAAGCACACTGAGGAGGTGTCCTTGCCACAACCTTGTCCCCAACAACACTTCTTTATCATAAGCGTAGTGCTGGGAACCATCACAGGCAGAACAAAAAAAGGCTGTGAATTGACTGCCCCAGTTAAGAAGGAATCAAAAAAACCACATTTCCTCCACTCAGCTCCATGTTAAATACAAACAAACTGATGAAGAGATGGAGGGTGTCCCCTAGGATGTTTGGAGGTCCCCTAGAATATTAGTAACATATGCTGATGATGAATAAAATTAACAGTTGATTTGCTTATTTGGAAGGTGAGCTCTAATGAATTCTCATGTTGTTCTTCAGAAAGACTGGCTTATTGTGTTATTTTTTAAAAGTCAATCCCAGTACCCCAAGGGTGAGCCTTGAGGCCCAAAGGTCAATGACAATAACAGGGCAGTCACAGATCCATAGTGTCTTTGCTCTCAGTTGCCCAGACAAAAGATACTGTGAGGCTCCTCTTGAAGCCCCACCCTCATAAAATGGAAGCATTTTCCAAGATATTTACTCAAAAACCCTTTAATTTATGGGGCTTTCCTGGTGGTTCAGCAGTAAAGAATTCTCTTGCTGATGCAGGAGACACAGGAGACATGGGTTCTATGCCTGGATCAGGAAGATCCCCTGGAGGAGGAAATGGCAACCCACTCCAGTATTCTTGCCTGAAGAATCCCATGGACAGAGGAGCCTGGTGGGCCACAGTCCACGGGGTCACAGAGTCAGACATGACTGAGCGACTGAGCACAACAACAACAAACGTTAATTTGTAAATGGGGAACCAAAGCTCAGAGAGTCCAAGTGACAAAATGTGACCATTAAATATATGTGAAATGACAAGTGAATTGTGTATTACAAATAATTACGCAGGACGTGGGGGCATAAACTGGGACATCGGATCATCCCATGAAACAAGGACCAAGCCCAGAATCCTATCTAGTATACCTCTCAACCCGCCCACAACTTTGCTATCTTATTTCATTTTGAAGGCTGGAATATTTATGAGGATACTTGAAAGTCATTGCCCAGAAACATATTATGTACCCAGTGCCCCTTCTGGCTTGGTTTATCCTCTGTCTAGGAGGTGCAAGGAATGACTAGTTCTGAATGTCTCTGACTCCCTGAGACCCTTTACTGCAGCCTCATTCCCCTGCCCACCCCCATTGGGGCTGAGCCTGGCCACCATTTCCACCTTCCTGCAAAGGGTGGGGGTAGCAGGGCTCACTATGTACTCTGGCTACCCCAGAGCTCAGTGTGCCTTATCGCTAATTCTCTCACCCTGGTGATAGCATCAGGGTGAGGAAAGCTTGGCCTTGGGATTCAGATTTATAGAGGGGAGCTATCAGTTCCTACAGCAGCATATTGAAATGGAAGAATAGGGTACAACCAGCTCTAAAGGCACCTACTACTGGTTCTGCCATTAAATAGTTGTGTGACTCTGCACAAGCCTGTAGCCCTTTCTGGGTCCTAATCTCCTCATCTATTGAATGAGTGGATTGGACCAGAATCCCCAAGGCCCCTTGCAACTCCAGCTCTCCATATCAGTGTCAGTGTCAAAAAAAGAGACCAAAGGTACATGGGTCATAGTCACTCCCACAATAGGGGCACTCAGGCTAAGATACTTGTGAGGCCTCATTAGGCATCTTCTGCATGTGAGCTTTTCTGTGTTTGCACAATGGAAGGGACCACAGCACATGTTTTGCCCTATCCCACCAGTGGCTCAGCAGTGACGAATTTGCCTGCAGTGCAGGAGTCACAGGAGACATGGGTTCAATCCCTGGGTCAGGAAGATCCCCTGAAGGAGGGCATGGCAACCTACTCCAGTTTTCTCCCCTGGAGAATCCCCATGGACAGAGGAGCCTGGTGGACTACAGTCCATGGGGTCACAAAGAGTCACACACGACTGAAGCGACTTAGCTCGCACATAACATGGTACTACATCTTCAGTCATAAAGGATAGAGGTTTATATTGTGTGAAGACAAACTGAAAACTTTAATTTTCTGAACTCAATTCAACAAAGTTTTTAAAACATCTATTACATATTAGAAGCTATGGAAAATTCAGAGATACCAAATGAGATTTCTGCCCTTGAGAAAGCTGAAATTTGGAAGAGAGGGTTATGGAGGCAGACAGACATGTGGAGAGATTAAAAGGAACTAATGTGGTAAAATCTGTGGATAAGGAGGGGGAAAGGGATCTGTTCTGGGAATTGAAGTCTTTAAAAATGGATTTTCATTTAAAGGAGGACATGTGAGAAGAAGGGCTTCCCAGGTGGCTCAGTGGTAAAGAATTCACCTGCCAATGCAGGAGACATGGGTTCAATCCCTGGGAAGATCCCCTGGAGTAAGAAATGGCAACCCACTCCAGTATTACTGCCTGGGAAATTCCATGGACAGAAGAATCTGGTGAGCTACAGTCAGTGGGGTCACAAAAGAGTTGGACACGACTCAGCCACTAAAAAAACAACAATATGAGAATAAAGCTCTTGTTTTTTCCCTTTTCCATCCCTCACAGAACCAATGCTTTGCTCACAGCAGCAGTATTTGGGTTCTGGAATCAAACTACTTGCGTGTAAATCTTGGCCCTGTCAGCTAGTAAGCTAAGCAAGTTACTTAATAGTGCTGTGCCTCAGTTTCTTCATCTGTAAAATAGGAGAATAAAGTGATTGCCTAGATAAATGAGATAGTCAATCTGTCCCACATCGTTGGCACCATGCCTGGATATAGTAAGTGCCCAGTGGTAGCTGTTACTCAATAAACGTTTGTCTAGGAAATGGGCAGAAGTTTTATCTGCAGTCTGAGGCTTCTATCATAGACATGCAGATGTCTATGATATAGACATTTTGGGTTCCTCATTGAACACACTCATTATCTGTGGCTAAAATTGAGTTCAGACTTAGAGGTCTGGTGTTCCTACCCTTCCTCTGTGTGGGATCAGCAGTGAGCCCCTTGTTATAGAACCTTTTGAGGGACAGAATGGCACTATTTGGAGATGCCCACTTAGGGAGCTTTAGAGTCACAAAGTGTTGGTGTAGGAAAGGATCCAGCCTCTGCTACTTACAGACAGAAAACTAAAGAGCAAAGAAGCGATTTGCCTGTGGTCCTGTGGAGTCAGGATTAGAACCCCAAACTTCCAACTCTAAATCAGTGAGTTTCCACCAGACACCTGACCCCTAGATCCAACTCCCTGGCCAAGGCTGCTTTTTACTGTGAGTCTCTTGGGCCACACTGCCTCCTTCCACTCTCCCTACTGTGTCCCAAAGAAAAGACTACCTGTTCCCAGTTCTTAGGTCACATCTAACGTAGAATGAAGGCCCTTACTTGTCAGAGCTAGCCCTCAACCCAGACGGGTGAGGGGCGGGGTGGCGGGGTGGGGGTCGGGGGGGTACAAAAGAAAAATCTGAGCCCTTTAGCACTTCCTGTTAAGTTGTCTCCAGAGTTGACTTACTCCTTCAGTTCTCACCGAAAGTGCTTTGCGGGTGCTATGATCATGACCCCTCCCCCCACATGAGTGTCACCAACAGAGAAGGTGACCCTGGGGGCTTTCAGTAGAAAGTCAGAGGAGGAAGGCAACTTGTCCTAGTTATAAAACCTGTTAGGAGGTCAGAGTGCCCGCTTTTCTGGTCTGAAAGGCAGCGGGAAGAAAAACTGACCAAAAACAAGATGGAGGAGGGTGGAAACGGGAGAGTGAGCGTGAGGTTGCGCGTGAACTAAGGTGGATCGTATTTTCTCAAGCAAGTAAAGTGTATTCGCTATTATAAACGCGCAATCGGAACATTAGAAATGTACAAAAATGGAAGGGGGTGGGATTACAAGCTGGAAACTTACCGTCTTTACATGTAGGTGCACGGACTTTCATTTATCTACCTGTCTTGGTTTCTATCATTATGTAAAAATTCGATGAACTCAAATGGAATGTGTGTCGGGGTCCTGATTTTGCTGCGCTCGAGCGGGCGTGAGTGATGCCCGAGAAACTGACGATTCCCGTCCTGAGCTGCGTAGCAAGGGCTACTACGCGGCCCCTCCGCTGGGAAAGGCGCTCCTCTCCCCCGGTGCGCGGCTGGAGAGGGCAGGCTCCGAGCTCGGACCCTGGCACAGACTGCGGCTGCCGGGTAGGAGCCGAGGTCCGGGCTTGGGGCTTCCGCCCAGGAGGCTGCAGCGTCGTCCTGGGGGAAGTGGCGCGGGCAAGCGGGGGCGGGAAGCCGGGCCACAGCCTGGAGGAAGCTGGGCCGCGCACCGGGCGCCGGGCTGGGGAAGTGCTTCAGGGCCCGCCGCCCCCTCCGCGGAGCCGATCCGGGGCGCGCCGCGCGGGGCGGGGGCGGCCGGCCGGGGGCTGACCCCGAGCGCCGCAGAGTCTGCGCCCGCCTGCCGCCCCGCGCTCGCCGCCCGCCGCCTCGGGTTACGCGGCGGCTGTCGGCGCGCACCTCATCAATAAGGCCTGACAGGCCGCCGGCTCCGCGGCCATCCATCACCCCCGCCCGCGCGGCCCGAGGCGCAGGGCACCCCGCGCGGGGGGCGGGCGCTGGCCAGGAGCCGACGGCCCCTCCGGAGAGCGGGACAGGAAAGTCCAGCGGTCACCAAGGAGCCGGACCGACTCCACGTAGCCCGAAAACAGCCCCGCGCAACTCGGAGGCAGCGTTTTCTATTCATCAACAAATATTTGACTTTATTCCAGTTCTTAATTTCAGAGTCTTTTAAGGACGTGCTCATTGCTTTTAGAGAGCCACAGGGAGCTTAGAAATGATCTAACAGCCCACCCATTTCACAGATGAGGAAACTGAGACAGAGTGGGGAGTGGACATGCCTGAGGTCACGCAACGTGGTGGCAATGAGAAAGACAGCCTAGGTCTCCTGACCCCTGATTCCCAGCCCACGCGCCGGCCACTTGGGCGCTGGGCGGGACCCACGATCCATATGCATGATTGTCATCAAATATGTGGAATGAACGAAGTCGTGCGTGTTGTAGGTTCTCGGTGTGCCTGCTAGTGCATGAACTCTACAAGGTCCGCACAATTTCTTGCCCCGAAGTCAGATCGCCGCCTGCGTGTGTGTGTGTGTGTGTGCGTGTGTGTACACGCGTGTGAGTACGCGCGTGCTGAGGTCTAGAAAGAGAAGAGTAAATGAGGTAAACGTATGGGGGGGGACACCTACATATAAAAATAATAGAGTTCCTTGAATTATTTACTTCCTCTTCCCACCTACTCCCCCACTCTCAGCCCCTCCAGGCATTAATGTGGTTTCTCTTCTAATTTCTCTGTTGCAGCACTTTTCCCGTTGCCTGTTTGCAGGGCTCTTTTTCCTCACTGGTCTGAACCAGTTTGAAGGTGGAGACTAGTGTTCATCCTTAGATCTCCAAGTTTGCCTGATGCCTGGCACACAGCAAGCATTAAATACATGTTTGCTATGTAAATTGCAATACTTGTAAGGGAATCCAAGTAATACAAGTTCAGTGGACACTGAAGCCGAAAGAACTCTCAGATTATGGTGTTTTGTCTCATTTCAGGAGAGACAGAGCCTGACTCTTGATTTACTCAAGGTTGCCTGGGGGTAGGATCAGATCTCTCTTGGCCCCCAGAGTTTTTTTTTTTCCCCCAGGATGCTACGGTCACAGGCTCTCCCAGTTGTGGCTTCCTGCATGTTTTTTACTTCTTCCCTTTCCTTCCCACCTTTTGGATCTTCCACTGCCAAATTAGCAAGCTGTCAAAGGGTGGGGAGGAGAATAAGAAAAATTGACAGAGCCAATCTGTTGGCTTTATTTCTAACAGAAAACAGTATTTTGTGGGGTTTTGTTCTGTCTTTGTAGATGGTGGTCTTTTGTGATTGTTGGTGCTATTGGTTTTTTAATTCGCGTTAACAGAATGAGATTAAAGCCAAAGACCAATGGGTATCTGTTAATGTTAGCATTCGTTTCATTGGAGTTAGAAACAGTGATATCAACAACTCTTGGAAGGGGTAGAAATGAATGCACACACTCACACCACTTTTATTGAGCAGGAAAGGCATCAGAGCCATCCTATGGTCCAGGTAGTCAGTGGCTTTGGTCTGGCTTGTGATGTCCACTAGACCATGATTTCTGTAGATACAGGTAAAAAGTGCAATTTTATCTGGAATAATGTGCACTTTTTTTCTGGTTACTATCTACCTACATGGTAGCCCTTCCACAGGCAGGTCATGAACTGTATCTGAGTGTAATGAAAATTGATATAAGAATCAGAGTCAGAACAACTTATCCTGCAGAACTGTTGTGAGGGTTGAATATGATTGTGTATAGAAAAGGTCATGTTTCACCAAATGGACTAAGGGAAATACAGTTCTACTCTTGGGGCCAAACTCCTGCTCTCAAGGGCACATCTTAGCTTACTGTTACCTCAAGGGACCAGCTGGAGAAAACCCAGTCTCCTCTGACTGACTAGGTTCTGGCCAACTGGGTCTCTCCACCCTTCATTTCCTGCCAGCTGGTTGCCTTGGGGAGCAGCAATGTGACTGAAAGTGACTTAGCAATTTCTCAGCCTCTGCTACCTGGTTCCGGGGACTGTCAGAATGAATGAACAACCACCCTTCCTTCAGGAAGGAAGGCCAAAAGAAGAGATGCAAGGCTGTCTTCTGTATATAAATCACTTTTCTGAAGTATCTTAGGTGGGAATGAAACATGTACCAGGGATGTGAAGTCTCACTAAAGACTGGAGGTGTATGTGTGTATGTGTGTGTGTGTGTGTGGAGACAGAGAGAACAGGGTCTGAAGAATTTTATCCTGCCCCAGAAATACTATTCAACCCCCTGGTTTTTCAAAGATACTTTTTCAAACCCCCTCTTTCTGATTTATTGAGGTAAAACTTACATACAGTAAATTCACCCTTTTTAGTGTACAGTTTTGACAAACACACAAATGGTGTGACCACCACCACAATCAAGATATAGACTAGTTCCAACATACGCCCAAATTTCCTCCTTCCCCTTTGCTGTCACCTCTCCTCCACCCTCCTGCCCCTGCAAACCTCTCTTTTCTGTCCCTATGGTTTTGCCTTTGTGACAATGTCAGATAAATGGATTCATTTAGTCTTTTGAGTTCCACCTCTTTGATGCAACCCTAGTGCACTTGACATTCTTTCATGTTGTTGGGTGTATTTGTAGTTCATTCTTTTTTTGTTTCTGAGTAGTATTCCCTTGCGTGGATGTCCCTCTGTTTATCTATTTTCCAGTTGAGGATCATTTCTGTGGCTTCCAGTTTGGGATAATTATGAATAAAACTGTAAGTTTAAAGATGCCAGCAATCCTCTTTTACAGGTTAAAACACAACTTACATTGAGCTTGTCTTATCCTGAGGCAGGTCGCAAATAATTCATCTGCTGAGCAGCCATGTTCAGGAAGTTTGGGGAGGGGATGTCACAGTATGTGGAGGTGGGGAGGTTGGGAAGGAAGAGAAGAGGAGAGAGAATGAGAGTTCAGGGCTTTTGAAGAGGAATAAAGACCAATTACTCACCTAGTGATGGGGAATTTGATTGCTCTTGTCAGGTAAAGCTGCATCTTATTCTGTCTGCTCTGAACCCTCCATTCCATCCTTACCCAAAACCAAGAAGTGTGTGGGCTATGGGAACAGAGCATCTCCAGAGACTTCCTGGGGTAGAGGTGCAAAGATTCTTGCCCTCACGGGGGAAAGATCCTAGCCCCTGTGAGAGGTGGTATGAGATGGGGGAGGGAAGACAGGCTCTGTGTGAAGAGGCTCCTGGGGTTGGGCTCTCCACCTCCCAGAGTGAAACCCTGCCAACTCTTCCCCATCTAGGTGCTGATTATTCCATTTCGTTTAGACCTTTGCCCCTCTATCTTTCCCCCTTTAGTTCCTGGCCCTTTGGCATCTTGCTGTTGATTAGCACCTCTGCTACAAAGGGCTTGGGCTGTGGAAGAAAGCAGACTTTAAAGGTAGAGCACCCTTGTCTTTCACTCAAACAGGCGGATGCAGGAGAATGGACAACAGGGAAGTTGAAACTAGCCCAGAGAAATGGAACACCAGGGATCTTCCAGTCTTTCTCCTCACTCAGGTCAAGATACAACAAATGCTCTTTTGAGAGATGTGTGGGAAGCTCCACGCCTTCCACTTCCTTCTTCTGCTGTTGCAGGACCAATCATTTACAAATAATTAATAAATAACCAATACTTTGGCCACCTGATGCCAAGAGCTGACTCATTAGAAACGACCCTGATGCCGGGAAAGACTGAGCGCAGGAGGAGAAGGGGACGACAGAGGTCGAGATGGTTGGGTGGCATCATTGACTCAATGGACATGAGTTTGAGCAAGCTTCGGGAGATGATGAAGGACAGGGAAGCCTGGTGTACTGCAGTCCATGAGGCCTCAAAGAGTTGGACACAACTGAGTGACTGAACAACAACAACAATAAATAATTATCTCCAAGTGCCCAGGGGTGTGTGAGAGAGGGCAGCCCTCTCTCTTCAGACACCTGCTGCCATTGAGGAGTGGTGGCTTCTGATCGAACTTCAGGTCCACTACAGGGAAGCACAGGCCTGGGCAGAGAGGCTCCTCTGCCACGTGCAGGATTGCATGGCTTCCAGCCACCAGCCCCCAGGTCCGCTCAGCTCAGCCCTGTGGCCTTGGCTCTGGGAGCCGCCTGCCCAGGGCGGAGAGGCTTCCAGGGAATGGGGGGTGGGGGGGGGCGGTCAGGGAGGAGATGCTGTTTTTGCCCTTGAGCTTCGCGCTTCCTTGATACTTTCCTGTCTCTCGCTCTGCCGCCAGGTCGCGGCGCCTGCCTGGGCGTCTTCTCCAGCTCCGGGTCATCTCGGGCTCAGTGGCCCCGGGAAGGGTGCAGGGGGAGGCCTGTGTGGAAACCAGCCCAGGCTGGTGCTGGGAACACCGCATCTCCGGTGGCCCCACAGATCCCGATATGCGTGTTGGGGTCTTGGACTGGCAGCTCTCCAGGCGCTGGAGGGGCTTTGAGGGCAAGGTTTGGAATTGAAGTCGCCCTGCAGGGTCCCCTCTCCTCCATCCGGCAGCCCTGGCCTTTCCTTCCCAGTTCTCTCCTTGGCCTCCCCTCTCCCTGGGGGTCTCACTCTCTATTTCTGTCTCCTGGTCTCTTGACTCCTATGTCTTCCTTCTCTAAGTCTGTGTTTCCCTCTCCTGTTGACACCCCCTCTTTTCCCGGGTCCTTGTAACTCTCTGCCCTCTGCCAGTCCTTTCCCTGCTGTTTTTTCCCTAACACTCCACATGGCCTAACACTCTGTATTTGACTTACTTCTTCTCTGTCTTCCTCTTATAGAATGTAAGCTTCCCAGGCAGAATTTTTTCTCTATTTTGCTCTATGTTGAATCCCAGCACCTCAGAAAGCTCCTGGCACTGAGTAGGTGCTCAATAAAAATAGGATGAATGACTGGATGAATGAGTTGTTTAAGGATTGAACAATCCTGTCCCCCACTGAGTCTCCAGGGAAGCCCCTCTGGGTTCTCAGGCCAGCCTTTTCTCTGTCCTTTATGCCTGCCTTCTTTTGTCTCTCTCCCCTTTCTCAGCTTCCTCTTGTTTCTGTCTCCATTCCTCCCTCATTTTTTTTCCTTGGTCCTACTAACCGACAGGGTCCCTCCAGCTTTCCAAAATGTAGGGGTCTGGGCCCTCCACCCTCCCTACTGGGAGACAATATGCCTGGCATCACTTGTTGCTTGTCGGCCTTTGTCCCAAGGAGCCTGGCAGCTTCCGTCTCCAATCGCTGTAGCCTCAATGCCTAACCTGGTTCCTAGCAGAACTCAACCTCTGAAATCCTGACTGCTCCTGGAAATCCCTTCTTCCTGCAGACCCCAGAGTCCTTGGTCTCTGGGTCTCCTTAGAGGCAGCCTAGATTTGGGTGGGAGATTTGTAGGCAGCTGCACAGATAAACACTCCCCAGAGACTCAGAGTGGGCCTTCCTCTCCCCATGTCTGGCCTGGGCCTCAGGGTTCTTCTTAGAGAAATGGCGGTGACTCTGAGCACCTACTGTATGCCAGGAGACTCACTCCCTTTTGAGAGAGTGTTCTGTGCTCCAATTCCCAGCAACCCTGAGAGATTCCATTAGCAATTCCTTTTGTAGTTGTAATCGTTCAACAAACATTTACTGGGCAGCTACTATGTGCCAGCCCCTGCTGCCCTCATACATCCTGCATTCTGGCATGTGTGGAGGAGGAAGGGTTGTGTATAAACAACCACAGATAAACGAATTTCTAACTTTGGGGAACAGAAGGCCTAGGGATTAAGCAAATTCACTTTTTTTTTTCTTGTATTCCAGGAACATTTATTGTGCTCTTCCTCTGTACTGGGCACAGCCAGTGCTGAAACTTCAATAGTCCCTGACAGAGGAGGGGGGAGGGAGAGTCCACAAGTGAAAGAATGGTGCCCACATCACCAAGAGAGCCCAGAGGTGGCAGCTTAGGTCCCCAAGAGTAGGGCCGCTCCAGTCAGCTTAAAGATTCTGCAGGCTCAGGGCAGCCAGGGCAGTAGGTGCCAGAAGCTTCCGCTAGGGACTGTTCCCCCGCCCTCCGCCTCCAACCCCACCGAAGTCCTCTGTGAGGAAGGGGAGAGGGAGCCAGGCTGGGAGAAGGAAAAGGAGCGCAGGAGAGGGCGTCAGCCTGGCCGCAGGGCGCCCGGTGCTCCGCTCTCCGCGCCCCGCTGGCGGCAAAGCCGGGACTTGCGGGCGCCTGGACCGGGTTTCAGTTCTGGCCTCTGCTGCCCCGGGACCTAAGGATCACTCTCCCCATTCAAAAAACTTTTGGCTTCCTTCCCGAAATTAATGAAAACGTAGAGACTCCTTTTAGCCTTTCTTTCCCTTCCCACGGGCTCTTAGATTATGAGACGAGCTGTTTTCTTTAACCTTGATTTTAATTTTTAAATGTGAGACATATTCAATGAAATTTAGAAATATTTGAAAAGCAAAATGAGGGTTTTAAAAAGCGTTTCGTTACAGAAACTCGATATTAAGTAGAATGCTGCTGCTGCTAAGTCGCTTCAGTCGTGTCCGACTCTGTGCGACCCCATAGACGGCAGGCCACCAGGCTCCTCTGTCCCTGGGATTCTCTAGGGAAGAATACAGGAGTGGGTTGCCATTTCCCTCTCCATTAAGTAGAATAGATAAAAGAATTAAGACTCAGAGATCTAGATTCGAGACCTGTTTCAGAGAGCACTGGCTTTGCCACCTCCAACAAGGGTCTTAACCGCTCTGGGTCTCTGAGTTCCCGTTTGTTTGAGGACGCGAATATCTCTCCCTCTAGCACGGTGATGCTGTTGTTTCCTCGAAGGAAAAAAAAAGGAATTCGAAAGTGTTCTGTAATCTGGAAATGACTCTAAAATATGGTAGGCTGTGCCAAAAACTCAAGTCCTCAGGGCCGGAAGCAGGAGGAAGCGTTTGCGGTTTGTGAGAGCAAAGCTTCGCCTTGCAACACCGGGTAGTATTTTTACAAGTTTGACAATTAAGAAGCGGAGCTGCCTTCTCCCCGCACGTCTGCCGGCCTCGAGGCTGGTGACTGCTTTCCGGGGTGCTGAGCACGGTACCCGCAGGAAGGGGGCGGGGGTCTCTATGCCCCCCTCTCACCAAGAATCCCCAGTGCCAAGGCACAGGGCTCAGGAGGGAAGGAAGGTCTACTAACTTAATTCGTTCTGCATTTTTCCGTCCACGGGGATCGGCCCTGCTCCTCACCCTGGTCCTCGGTGCTCCACTCGCGGAGGGTTGAGCTGCGCTCACTGCGGGCTCCGCGAGTGAGGACCGACTGTCGGAGAGGGAGAAGGAATCGCCCTCAGTGCCAGGCCCGGCCGGGGAATTGGAGGGCGGCGAGGGGACTGGAGCCGGCAAACGCTTCAGCCCGTCTTCCCAGAGTCCTTGTGCACAGACTCGCAGAGTATCGTCCACACCTCGGGGGAATTCGTTACACAGGACGAGGGGTGACTTTTCCGGTCCCCTCCCTGGTTGTCTCTCTTTGCGGGTTTCTTGATTAGAAGATTTTGGGGGCCCACTATTCTTTCAGGCGTCGTTGGTTTTCAGGACTGGCGGCCGCCGAGGCTGATTTCCGCGGGGTCCCCAACGACTGCACCAGCCAGAACCAAGATTGTGGCACCGCTTTGCGCTCGGCTTAAAGCAAGCCCGCTCCGGTCCCACCAGGAAATCCGGAGAACCCCGCACGGAGAGACCCTCGCTGGTGTCACTGTGAATCCCATCGTCCACTGCTTATTAACTTCTTTTTCAGGGAACTAGAGTTCCGATCCCTGTGTCCAACGTGTCCTGCCTACAGACGTGTCTCTAAGGTATGGACCGGCTCAAGTCCCAGAGGTCTTAATGGAGCAAGAAAACGCATCTTATTATTGCGTCCTGGAGAGATTTTTTTTTTTTAAAAGCGTAAAGCACATCTTAGTAATTCTTATTTCTCTAAAAATCTCACCACTTGACTCTTTATTAGACCCAGACTCCTAGTAAAAGAGGTCAAAGACTTTCACAGTATTACATTTTCCTTGCAGACTATGGGAAAGAAAAGCGGAAAGAGGACGTGAATGGGGTTGGGCCATATCCCAGGCCAGTTCAGAGCCTTCTCCTTAAAAATAGCCAGGAGTCGAACCTCCAAGCACAACGGCCCCCCCCCCGTCCCGCCCCCCTTCCTAGCGGCCTCCTGAACGTGGGAGAAGCCTGGGAACTTAGCGGCAGCCGATAAACCTCCTCCAGCCCGCGGGCCAGCGAGGCCTTGAAATGCTCTCTGCTCCTGGCAACGGCGAGCCGGCCCGGCGGCTCCCGCCTCGCCCAAGGGAGGGAGGGGGCGAGCAAAGGAAGGAAGGAGGGAGCGAGGGAAAAAGAAACACCCTAAAAGAGCGGGCGGCTCGCCAACCACCCTCTGGACTGTCCTTGAGCTGGGCCCTTTGGGAAGAAACTTGGGGCGCTGGGCCCAAAGGGGAGGGCACACAGAATACATCGACACAAAATTCTTGGTCCCAATAGCCTTCGTAGAAGCAAGGAATCTTTCTTGGACTCCCGGGCTTCAGCACACAGGAGAGCCCGGGGGTCGGGGGTTGGGGGGGGTGAGATGTAGGGTGGGTGTTGGGGGTGGTCAAGGAGCTCTGTCGCAGGCCTTGCCTGGAGCGGCCCCCTAGTGAATCCCGGCTGCCTCGAAAGGAAGCGCTTAGAAAAAGCAGGCTCTTCCATCAGGGATCTCACAACAGCCATACACAGCAGGGACTGCTAAGTGACCCCACCATTGTACGGGAGACTGGGGGTGGGGGGAGTGGGGCAAGGCTCGCCACGGGTTACCCGGCTAATGCAACCCGCAGCACGCGCTCTCGCGCCGCGGCCGACCCGGCACTGTGGAGGTAGCCTGCGTGGGAGCGGCCGTGTCCTTGGCTTTGGGGAGGACGCCCAGATGGCCGCTCCGCCAGATGCTAAGCTCCAAGGTCCAGACTCCAGGTTCATCCCTTTTCGCCCTCTGGGGGTCGCGCGCGCGGGAGGCAGCTCTGAGACTTGGGGCATCGCTGGAGCCACAAATTTCCAGGGAGAAGAGAGATGCCGACCCAGCTTCCTGCTCGGCTGAGCTCAGCCTTTCAACTCCTGAGGAAGCCCTCGTAGGCCCCTGACGCAGGCCTTTTTCTTCGTGACTTTCTCGCTCACTCCAGTGGGAAGGAGGACCCGTTTCAAAGAGCGCAGGGGCCGTGTACCCTTCTCGGCTGCATCTGAAAGTGCGCTGGTCAGAGTGTCCCCGCGAAAGCGCCTTTCCCCAGGTCCAGCCTCCGGGATCCCCAGACACCCCCCCCCACCCTTGAGTTCCCAGGCTGGGATCTGCAGCACCAAACTCTGCAAGGCGCTGGCGAGGAGTTAGGGGAAGCTGGAAAAAGGACCGACCCCTAGCACGCCACCCTCAGCTTCCGGGGCGCGAAGGGGCCCGGCGGGCAGCAGCCCAGGAAGCGGCGTCGGTTCGTCCAGCCAGCGCGCAGCCCTTCCGCCCCTCTGCTGGGCACCTCAGTTTTCTCTTTCGCCTGAGCCCCTCTAGATCTCCGCACCTTTCGCTCAGGGAAGAGACTTCCCCGCGCAGCCGCGCTCAGTCCTTCCTCCGGGATTTTCCTGAGAATCCCCAAGAGTTGGCCACGATCCCTTTGGGGGTTTCCTTCCAGCCAGTCCCGAATCCTAGCCTGATTCTCGGAGCCCGGATCGCCCTTGCGCAGGCCGGGAATCCAAGACCGATTACCGACTGCGGAAGCGGGTCTCGCCTTGTATCCTTACTTCAGAGGCGCACAGGTTTCTTGCAGGAAGGTATCCTGGCCCCCTCCCGACCCCTCCAATCTGGCATGAGAAACCTGCGCTAGGGATAGAAACGCGACCTTTGGCGGGTGGGGTGAGTTTAACCGAAAGCTTGAGAGCCACCGGCCGGCTGTTATCTGGAGCTGAAGGCTGCGGTAATCGATGGGTTATTTTTACGCGGTAATAGGGCCCTGTGATTGCTCTATTAACCTTTAGACCTGTCTGAGGGACTCTCCGGCTCGCAGCCCCGCTGCGCTGGGGCCTCTAGGCACTGACGCCGACTCCAAACTCAGGCCTGCCACCCTTCTCGCCCCGGATCGGGGCGGGGTGCTGAGCCCCTGGAAGAGTCCGCTCGTCGGAGAAGCCCCGCTGGATTGCCGAGCTCCCCGAGCCCCTGCTAAGCCTCTTAGATTAGTGAGGCGGCACCTCAGGCTGCAGAGAAAACGGAAAGATCTGAAGGCAGGAGGCCGCAGGGGCTGGGAGCTTCGCCATGAAAGCGTGGACTTTTTGCATAAACACAAAACTGTAGGCAGGATCCTCACGGACTCCCTGGGTTACTGCGAAGGTGAAAGGGAGGGCGGGTTAGGTCTCCGCGCTCCGATTGAGGAGGCCCATCCAAGTTTGGTGTCTCTTCCACCTACCCGGGATCTTGGACTACGAGGATCCCCACTACCCACTATCACCCGGAGTCTTGCAGCCAGCCGGGGCACTCCCCGGTGACCTAGTGCCCCACACCCGAGCCGGGGTCGCTCCCAAGAGGTCACCTTCCCCTTATCAGCCCCGCCCCTCGCCCACCGCGTCTCTAGCCTCGGCAGGAACCCGACCACCAGGAGGCGTGGGGAGGAGGGACGAGGTGGAAGGCAGGGGAGGTCTCATTAATAAAGCTGACCCAGGGCAAAACCGCAAAATCGAATCGACCTCAGGCAGGGCGGTGAGGTGAAGCCCCGCTCCCCGGCGGAAGCACTTGGGCGTTTTCCGAGGAGATCCCAGCGCCTGGACTTTGCCTGCTGGGGGAGTTTTTTTGAACAGCCCCGCAGCCCGGCGCCGGGTGGAGGTACAGCAGCCTCGACGCACCCCCGCCCCCTTGCCTTGCACGTGACTCCCGCGGGCCAGTCAACGCCGGCGAGCCGGAGCGCAGGGGCCAGGGGCTCCGCGCCGCGAGCCGGGGGACTCCGCGGCGGCCGGCAGGGAGGCTGCGGGAGCTCTGCCGCCGCCTAAGCTGCCGCGGCGCTCGGGGGAGCGCGCGCTGGCCTCCAGGAAGCTCGAGCCCCGGCAGGTACGCCTTTTCCCATCCCTCTCCTGGCTCTTTCTGCCTAGTCGCGGAACCCCGATCTCCACCGCGCGGGCTTGCCTGGGAGTAGAGAGAGGTAACTAGCGGGTGGAAAGAAGACGTCGGTCATCCCCGGTCCCTAACCTTGCCCAGAGCCGGCTCTCCTTTGGCTTAGCAGTTTCTTTAAAGCTAAGCGAGATTTAGGGGGAAAGTGGAGAGGGATCTTCTAAGGGCTTCTGGATTCTTTCTGTGTGAACTTGGACGTTTTTAATCCCCGCCCCTCGTGCGGATTTCCCAGCCCTTGGCTGCACCTCGCAGGACTGGGCCTGGGTGGCAATGATGGCCGTGAGAAATCACCCTGACCAACTACCCGGGACCGGCCGCCCGGCGGCTCGAACACGGAGAGACTCAGACGGAGGACTGTCGCCCGTGGGCGACAGAGTGGCGGTGGGAGGCGGCGCAGCTGGGCCTCGGGGCCCCGGGGAGGCGCTCAGAAGTCGGGAATGGCTGCTGAGCGCCTGCTCTTTTTATGCCTCCCAGTCTTCCTATCCGGGGTCCAGGGAACTAAACGCCCCTCACGAAGCTGGCAACCCCACCCACCCACACTGCTTCTGGATGAGATTAGCTGGAGTGGGGCGGGGTGGGGGGGTAGGGAAGGGCGGGAGCCCAGGCGGAGAGCAGTGATGTCCCCAACTGGCCAGGGCTAGCTACCCCGCCCACGAAATTCTGTCGCTTGACTTTGGGCTGGGGGGTCATCTAGGGGAGCAGAGGATGCTCAGGTGGTGAGCTGCCACCAGGCTGAGAGAACGAGGGGCCTTGGGGTTGGTTGCACGGGGTGGGGAGTGATCCAGAGCTGGTGGGAGTCCGGGCCAGCGCTGCTGGGAAGGTTGGGGAAGCGCCTCGGGGAAGTATTTCCTGTGTTTCTCAGAAAAGGAACTGCAGCCTAGAGCAGGTTAGAGGCTTTAAAAGAGAGAAAGTTTTTATTGGGGTGACGGGGTTATTCCCACCCACCCACCCTCACTTCTGGATCTCCACGTCCCCCTCAGTGATCAGGTTCATTATTGCCGGCTAGTGTGTGCGTTCGGGTGTGACAGTTTTCTAGGCAGCAGGCCGCGGGAACGTTAGGGCGCTCTCCATCCTCCCCGCTGGCAGAAATTGATCAGAAAAGGGCTGTGCGCTAACTCAGTAAGGAAAAAAAGCATTCCTGTCCGGCCTGTGAATCGGGGGTGAACTGGGATGAGTGATCAGGAGGAGGGAAAACTGGGCGCAAGCCTGAATCTCCAGAGGCCAGACCTTTTCTGCCATTCTCAGGAGTTCTGTCTGTATCCTGTCCGGGTGGCCTGCATCGCAGTCTCAATTACAGAAACAAGCAACAGTCTTTTAAAGGGAGTAGTTAGTTTCTTGTCTTAACAGAAAGGTCTAGAGTGGTATTTTCTCCACCTTCTATTGTTCAGTAATCCAACTCTTAGGTAATGTATCAGCCATTTTAAAAAGGCAGAGAATGCAGTAAAGACAAACGTTAGATTTATGGCATTTTCAGCGTTTACATTTTAAAGCTTGTCAAGTTAGCATCTGTGTGTATATTGGAAATTGGATTACAAAATTATAAATCTTCCTTTCCTGCAGCTATGTGAGAAAAGAAATGTATAACGTTTGTTTTAGAACTGAGGGGGTATTCCAGAAAATTCAATGAAATAGGTCAACTATTGGATTTTAAAATTAAATACTGAATATTTTATTAAGGTAAACCTGTGTAATTTACTTATTGAAGCCTAGGTATTCTTTTAGGTATTAATTTTTTGTGTTCATTTTTGAAGGGGAAAGTTCATGATTTCAGGTCAAATTTTTTAATATCCATCCTCTAACTAAACTTCTTATTGGAAGGAAATTTTCACTAAACCAATAATTTTTCGGAGTTTTGAAAGCAAATAATAAACCTTTAAGAGTTAACATACGACTATATAATATAGTGCTATCCCATTATTATTAGTGATGTTGTAAAAGTGATGAAAAGCATTATATATTGCATATTAGAAATTCCATTTCCAGAACTTTTTACTGGAATAAAGATGACCATTTATTATAGTACATAATACATTGGAAGCACTTTCTTTTGATACATTAGAAATCTGTAATAGTAATAATAGCTGAGTATATAGAATTTATAATCCTCACAGTGACCCTACAAGACAATTGCCTTTAATATTTGAATTTTTGCAAATGAAGAAACTGAAGCATGGGGTTTAAGTAATGTGTCTACAGTCATTCATTTAGTAAGTGGCAGAGCCTGGATTGAGTACATAATTCGGTTAATAACTCTATAAGTTTGCCATTGCAATTATAAAAAACATTGTTAAGAGTAGCTGCATTTTCTTAACGAGTAAAGTGAGCATGGACTGGACAAACTTAAACTCTGGAGTCCTTCAGATCTTGTCCTCACCCCTTTTAACTGTATTTTGCTCTTAGAGGAGTTTTAAAACTTTTGGATGCTTCAGTTCTGCCTTTTGTAAAATGAGGAGAGAAACTTCTACTTAGTGGAATTGTGAAGAAAATGACCTGGAACCAAGCAGGTGCTTCAGAACGTAGCATTCTTAGTTTTTATCAGAAAAATTGCCTGGTGAAATCAAACACAGGATGCAAGGAAATAATCAAGTCCTACAAACTGTTTTGGTCCCCCAAGCAGTCTCATTGGTGTTCTGAATCCATACGTGGGTGGACCTGTGATTCTATATGAAAAACCCACTCAATGAATTGGAGATCTAGTGAGTTCTGTAGTTCTGGAAAGTGATCGTACATTTCTCTCACTTTTCTCATCTTAATATCCAGTCTGCAAAATCTCCAAAATAAAACTATTTGTAAGAAACGTGTATCTTGTCTAATTTGATGTCCACATTGTATAGTTGTATAGATAAGAGTTCACAAACCTTTTCACTGAGATTTACCAGACGCTGTGTTCATTTATAAATATTTAGAATCTGCCTCTAGTTTAAAAAAAAAAAAAAAAAAAAAAAAAAAAACCGAAACAAACAAAAAAGATTGCAAACAAAAGTTTCTTAGGTTGCTGGGTTTTTTATTTTATAAAGCTTGTCCTTGTCTTACGTGGGCAATCTAAAGTTCTTTTACAGTCAGGATCAGTTGGGGATAGGTGGGGGGAGAAAGGAGTTGGGAAGAGATTTCTTAGATTTCTAGGCTCTTCGTGGAAACCCAAAACCCTTGGTCTTTTAAAATACTGTGACAAGAATATGCTAGAAATAAGGTAAAATTAAAGTCCTTCCTGACAAGCGATACAAAAAAGAAAAACGCTGACCGAGATCACAACCAGTAATTTACACGTCCAATAACTGGAGAGCCCTACGTCTCTAAGGCGCCCCTCCCTGAAGCTTCCTTGCAGCGGTCAGACCCCACGGGCCTCTGCAGATCAGCTTTCTGAGGAGCTGGGCCCCTGAGAGTGGCGATTTTGTTTGTAGGGCGAGAGAAGCAACCAAGCTTAGGGGAAATGGGCCCTGAAAGCACTGGATGAACTTGTTTCCCTCTGTCCTTCCCTCTTTAGACGCGGATATATCTCGGAGGGAAGGAGCCGGCCCGGCCCTCAGCCTTGGAGCCAGCCTACCGCACCCTGTGCCCCAGGCCGGGGTGTTCTGAAGACGGGCCGGCCCGCGTCACCCTGCAGGAGCTCCGCGCCCAGGCGCCATCCCGCGCCTTCGGATCCTCTAGGACCTTTAGTGGACTCGCCCCCCACCCCCCAACTCCACCACCAAGGGGAACAACCACAAATTCAATCTGGGATTTTCCTGAGTAAACCAGAACCTCAGAGTCTTTTTGCTCAACGCTGGATTTAATATGTATATATTTTTGAAGGAGTTGTGGTTTTTTTTCACCTTTGATTTTTGATCTTCGGTTTTTTTTGAGAGCCCCTCCCCTGTACATTATTCGTTTTTTTTTTTTATTTTGTGTTACTATTTTCTCTTTCCGCATTGCTCCTTGGCCCGAGGACTCGGACGCTGCCAGCGCGCGCGGGGCGATGTACCAGAGCCTGGCCATGGCCGCCAACCACGGGCCCCCTCCCGGGCCCTACGAGGCGGGCGGCCCGGGTGCCTTCATGCACGGCGCGGGCGCCGCGTCCTCGCCGGTCTACGTGCCCACGCCGCGGGTGCCCTCCTCGGTGCTCGGCCTGTCCTACCTCCAGGGCGGAGGCGGGGGCGCGGCCTCCGGGGGCCGCCTCGGGCGGCAGCTCGGGAGCCGCGCCGTCGGGCGCGGGCCCCGGGACGCAGCAGGGCAGCCCAGGGTGGAGCCAGGCGGGAGCCGAGGGAGCCGCCTACACCCCGCCGCCCGTGTCGCCGCGCTTCTCCTTCCCGGGCACCACTGGGTCCCTGGCTGCAGCCGCCGCCGCCGCCGCGGCCCGGGAAGCCGCGGCCTACAGCAGTGGCGGCGGGGCTGCCGGTGCGGGCCTGGCGGGCCGCGAGCAGTACGGGCGAGCCGGCTTCGCGGGCTCCTACTCCAGCCCCTACCCCGCCTACATGGCCGACGTGGGCGCGTCCTGGGCCGCGGCCGCCGCCGCCTCCGCCGGACCCTTCGACAGCCCGGTCCTGCACAGCCTGCCCGGCCGAGCCAACCCCCCGCCGCGCGACACCCCAATCTTGGTGAGTGCTGCATGCCGCGCGAGTAGCCGGGGCCGGAACAGAGGCAGCCCTGAGCCCTGTTTGGGGCGTTTAATTTTTCACAAATATATGGGAGTGGGGGCAGAAGATAGAAGGGATGCGTGCGTTTCCAAGGAAAGGAGACTGGGAGGCCGAACCGGGCGGCCAGGGTGATGGTGGCGGTGAAGGTCACAGCTCCAAGGAGCCCAGATTCTGTTCAGTGAGATTGGTCCTGCCCTCTACATCCTTTTCTGAGCGGGAGAGAAGACTGCAGGGTGGCAGGGGCTGAGGGAGCCCTCCGCGCGGCCCCAGACGTAGGATGTGTCTGGTCCGCCGTGCACCCAGGCAGCGCCCATTTTTGGGTGACTGGGGAGGCCACCGGGCGCCCCTGGTGTACAGCGCCGAGACCACGGGGTTTCTGCTCCCACCTCCTCTCAGTCCTCCGCAGGGAACTCATTCCATGGCTTGGGCCCAACATCTTCTGGCCCCTTTTGGCGACTCAGTTGGAGGTTCCCTCTGGGCGGCAGATTTTCCTGTTGGGTATGTCACACCGGGAACAATTGAGGGATCCTAGCAATGGAGAGGGCTTCCCTGGTGGCTCAAACAGTAAAGAATCGCCTGCAGTGAGGAAGACCTGGGTTCGATCCCTGGGTTGCGAAGATGCCCTGAAGGAGGGCATGGCAAGCCACTCCAGTACTCTTGCCTGGAGAACCCCCATGGACAGAGGAGCCTGGCGGGCTACAGTCCATGGGGTCGCAAAGAGTCAGACAGGACTGAGCGACTAAGCACAGCAATGGAGATGGGTTGAATTGGGACCAATGCCCGGGTGTGTCTCTGGGTCGTTGGGCTGGTCGGCCCCACCGAGGTGCCCAGGGCTGCTTTAGAAGCGCTCCCCAGGTCGGTGTCCTGGCACACAGGAAGCCAGGCAAAGGAAGTCCTGGCACACAGGTGCTTCTTTCTAATGCCCACCTGTGGAGACTGCCTCAGGTCCACGTGTTCAGCCTCCTCCTGTCCCTAGCGCTGGGGTTAGAAGTTGTAATTGTAATGGGCACAATGTTATAGTTCCTTTGAATGTCGGACCTGAAAGGGACAGCATGCGTGTACCCCTTGGCCTGATTTACAGATGAACAAAATGAAGTCCCAGGAAGGGCTTCTGTGCTGAGAGGAAAAGTGGCACCACTAATTCAGAATTCTAATGTCCTTTGGTCCTGTGGAATTTCAGGAAGGGACAGAATCGGTTTGGATGGAAATGGCTTTAGATGGGGAGGGGAAGCCCAGACTTGAGAAATAAAGTTAACATTTATTGACTGCCTACTAAGTGCTAAATCCTTTCGCATTTGTTCTCACTTTGAAGAGGAAAGCTTTGTCCCTCCCAGGTTTCCAGTCTTGGGCTGGCTCCAAGAAGGATCCAGGCTTTGAAGGTTTTTAAATTAGTCTCTGACCCTGGGTGGCCTAGGACGGTCCTTAGGGGTGTCGGACCAAATACACATCTTAGGTAAACTGATTAACTGTGGATGTGGCGCCCAGTTTCCCCCTCCCCTTCATGGGGGAGCCAGACGGCAACCCCCCCTCCATCTCCAGGGAGGAGGACCCCCCTCCCCCAGGCTGCTAGCCTCTGGGAGGACCTTGAGAGATAGCTGGACAGCATCTCCATACAATGGCAGTTTGAGGTGGGCGTACTGGGGGTGGGGCCCTCAGGCCTCCCATTCTGGAAACTCTCCTGAGTTCTCTCTAGAACTCACTCTAGAACTTCCATTTTAAAATAGGAATGGTTCACATAGCTTTACTTCTTTTAACTTGGGAATGGGCTGGAGAGATTGCTTCCTAAAATCCTGTAATCCTGGACTGAGAATTTGGTTTTAGAGGAAGAAAGAGAAGTCTGAAATCCAAAAATGGGGGATACTTTGTGGTCATGAGAGTTATAGCCACAGCAATTTTTTTTTTTAAAGTGCCATTTGAGAAGAGAACTCTGTGAGTATTTAGATTCTAAAACGTAACCCCTGCCAGGCAGGAGGGTATTGGAGTCAGTCAAGTTTCCCACATTCCAGTGTCAGCAAGCTGACCTTTAAGGATGGCATCCTTGCTGAGAAGTGTGCTCTGTACTGTGTCCTGCTAGTTCAGAAGTCCCACCTGAAGACAGCCGTTGGGTCTGGCCAAGCAGTTGGATTTTCCCTTCTGCGCACAGCCAAGTGTTTTAGGTGGTAAAGTTACAAAAGGTTCCATGTTATCTATGTGAGGGGAGGAGGCATATTGAATTTGTTGGCATTCACGTCTCCAGTATGTTCTCCAGGGGCACTTATATCAAAGCCAGTTAAAAGCAGAATATGTACATGTGCTTTTTATATGTTCCTCCCATCACATGAGCCCTCTTGTAAATGCCTCATAGCTTTATCAAGGACCATCACTGGCATGTTAACTGATGCTGAGTGGTAGAAGGATGAAGACTGATTCCATATTTTTTGAGAGCTTGCTGTGTGGAATGAACACCAGGTCCTAAGACCCAGGGAAGGGCTTCCCTGGTAGCCCAGCAATAAAGAACCTGTCTGCCAATGAAGGAGACACAGGTTCAATCCCTGGGTGGAAAAGATCCCCTGGAGAAGGGAATGGCAACCCACTCCAGTATTCTGGCCTGGGAAATCCCATGGACAGAGGAGCCTGGTGGGCTACAGTCCGTGGGGTCACAAAGAGTCGGACAACAAAATGACAACAGCGGTACCTAAGACCCAGTATAGTGTGGGGGTGTGACAAAGGCAGACCTAGATTCGAGTCCAGGTGCCCGTGTGATCTTGGGCAAGGTACTTACCTAAGTCTCCTCTTTTTCTGTAAAATGAGATGATTGTAACTACTTTTAATGTTGTCTTAAATTAGAAAAATACAGTAATGTTTGTAAAGTACTTTGGCTTTGGCATCTCAGAAATGATGGCTATTTTATTAAACAGTCATTCGCTATCATGCAGAGTGACCAGTTCTGATTTTCTCAAGACTGAGTTCATTTTTTAGGATTGGGAATGTTTCGTGTTAAACCTAGGAGAGGTCCCAACAGATGGGGATGGTTGATCACCCTAAAGACACATGAAGGCCAGTGAGTGAGTCAGCAGGGAGCTATGGCTATGAACTGATGGCAGACGAGAGAAGACAGAGGTGTGCCTCCCTTCTGTCTAGGAACCTGGAAGTTTTCACCAGAGTGGTACTGTCTGCACTTGGCATTGAAGGGTAAATAGAACTTTACCAGAAGTGCCTGCAATTTGATAAAAAGATTAAGAAAACATATGCCCTCATTTACAAGTCACATAGCCTGGTACCATGAAATAATACAACCCAGTTTGGTTTTTGTTTAAATAATATATTTATCACTATAGGTAAAACCACACAGACTAACTCACCCTTCACTCAGAAACTGTTTTTAATTTCAGTGAGGAGAAAGAAGCAAATACTTTTATTTTCTATGAAGTGTTAAGCGTTAATATTAACAATAGTTCACATCTTGCCAGAGTTCTTTTTTTGATTATTGGAATAAGGGAAAACCCAAAGTAATAAAAGCAAACAAGGGCCTTTGTAGAGCTCTGGACTTAAGGTGGAAGGAATTACTCTGCCTTGACTGCAATGTATATAAACTTTCATTCATTCCAAGTTCAATATGTGCATGACACACCATTGAATTCGTGAATTAGGCTGCACTAATGGAATTATGTGACCTTACTGAGGCCAGGTACAGAGTCTCACTCATGTTTAAGTGCCTGGCAGAGGCTGGGCACTTAGCAAATATTTCAGTGGAGATCTAAGAGGCAGTTGCCACAGTCCTCTGCCCAGGTCAAACCACACACTTTGGCTGCTGAAGAGGCCAACTGGAGGGCCACGGGAAGGAGTAAGTCAGGTGGAAGAGGGTTCTGGAAACCTTGGGAAACCACTGGAACAGTTTCAGGTGGAGAAGTCACAGGGTGGGTAAGAGAAGGTGAGAGAGAGAGAGAGTGACTGTGTACAGGCATCTAAAACGCAAGAGCCTATGGCCTTTAAGAACTTCTCTGGGGGTCCAGTGGTTCAGACTCTGAACGTCCACTGCAGAGGGCATAGGTTTGATCCCTGGTCAGGGAATAAGATCCCACATGCCACACGACATGGCCAAAAGGTTTAAAACAAAAAATCTGTGGCCTTTTAATCTGTTGCTCTGTGTGAGCAGATACTAGGCTTGAGAAGAACACTTTCACACATGGGATTGTAGTTGTTGAAATGGAATATGGGCACTGAAAGTTCTTAAGGATACACTGCGTAACCGTCTATCAGTGGAGCTGTGTTCAGGGGCTCGGGTCCACGTAGCTGTGCGTGTGAGTTAGCTGTGGCAGGATGATATAGCTGTCTCCTTGTAGAGAACCCAGTGACAGCTGTTAAGTAGGCATATCCCATTTGTCAGAACTCATGGACGCGTACTATTAGAATGGGAGCATTGAGAATTCCCTGGTGGTCCAGTGGTTGGACGCCGTACTTTCACTGCCAGAGTGTGGCTTCAGTCCCTGGTCGGGGAACTAAGATCCTGCAAGCTGTGAGGCCTTGAATAAAAAGTTAAATAAAATGGGAGTATATAAAATAAACAAAATTGCCAAAAATAAATAAAATGGGAGTATTTTATTGTGTGTATATTACACCACAATAAAGTTGATTTTTTTTTTACCAATTAAGGCTTGTAAATACTTAAGGCTGAAAAGGAAACCGGAAATTATATGTGAATATATCTTAAAGAAAATAATATCGTGATAGATTTTACTGGAAAGCTATGGAAATATATTTTATGATGGAATAATAATTCTTTTGTGTAATAGAAAAACAAGTGATTATATTTTTAAAGGATCTCAACAATTTAGAATCATTTTAAGGGTTGATTAAAAGAAATAACAATACAACAAAATGCATGTGTAACACTCAGTGTTAGCCAGAGGTTTCTTTGAAAGCTGTCTTATTCACTGTATTCTAAGAGTTTGTTTATGGTGTAGGTTGGTGAGTTCCACAAACCTACACCATAAACAAACTCTTAGAATCTTTTGGTAACTGCTTATCAACAAAGCCAGTTGCTTTCTGAGCCAGTTCATTTATGTAGGGAACTTTGTGAGATAGACGTGTGAGTAGCTTGTTCGGCTAGAGAATGATTCGTCAGTCTTTGAGAAACCAAAGTTGTTTAACTTTCCGGTTACCACCCCGAGCAGGTCAGTCAGAGCTGGGGCTGGACTGTGGTGCTGGCTTGAGAACCAATTAAATGGGGAAGGTGTGTGTGGGGGAGCCAGGGGTGTGTCACTGCTTCTAGTAAGATTTGTCACCTGCCCAACTATGTCCCATCGAAAGGTCAAGCCACATTTGCTAGGTACTTTCTAAGCACTCAGGTAGAGTGATGCACGGGAGATGGTTTTAGATAACACTTTCTTCGGTATCCCTCCCTATTTTTTTTTTTACCTTAAATGAGCTAAGAAAACAAACATACTCTGAGGTAGGGAAACAGGAACTCCGATACCTGTGGGTGGAAGTGAAAATTGGTATAACCTTTATGGAGAGCCCTTTGTGATGTCTGACAAATTACAAAACTGATACCCTTGACCTGGAAATTTAACTTCTAGAATTGATTCTGCAAATATAAGGGCATATGGTAGTTGCAGCACTGTTTGTCATTGGAAATAATTATTCCAACCAAAATTGGAAATAATCTAAATGTGCATTATTAGGGGACTGTTTGCCTACATATGGTGCATACAAACAATAAGATACCTTGTCAGCGTAAAAAATTAGGAAGTTCCAAAAAATTAACACTGTTTAGAAAAAAAAAGAATTGATATTCTTTGAATATGCAAAAAGCTCACCAGAAAAAGATAGAAAGTTCATTATGCAAAGAACTTAGAATAATCTTGGCATCCTCTTCAAGACATTTATAAGTGCAGGATGTGTGTGTATTTGTATTTTTTTAAAAAAGGACAAGAAAAGATTATGTAGATTTGAAAATATTTAATTTCTCTGTGGAACTATTCACAAGGAATTTGCAACAATGCTTGCCCATTGGGATGGAGGGGCGAGGGGAAAAGGACTTTCACCATGTATGCTTTGGAACTTGTTGAGTTTGTAACCATCTTAACCATTTTTCATGGTCATTTTTGTGCTTATTTATTAACCCATTAAATAACAAGAAAATACATTTAACATCCGGGGGGGTTAAAGTGAAAGTTTATTTGTTTTGTTTTTTACCATTTTGTTGTTGTTCAGTGGCTAAGTCACGTCTCTTTTCGACACCATGGACTGCAGCACACCGGGCTCCTCTATACTCCACCATCTCCCACAGTTTGCTCAAATTCATGTGCTTTGAGTCAGTGATGCTATCTAACCATCTCATCCTCTGTCGCCCCTTCTCCTCATGAGCTCAGTCTTTCCCAGCATCAGGGTCTTTTCCAATGAGTCGGCTCTTCACATCAGGTGGTCAAAGTGTTGGAGCTTCAGCTTCAGCAACAGCCCTTCCAACGAATATTCAGAGTTGATTTCCTTTACCATCTGAACCATTTTTAAGCGTATAGTTCAGCAGTGTTGTTGTGTGTGAATGCTCAGTCACGTCCAACCCTTTGTGACCCCATGGACTTCAACCCACCAGGCTCCTCCGTCCATGGAAGTTCCCAGGCAACAATGCTGGAGTGAATTGCCATTTCTTCCTCCAGGGGATCTTCGGAAACCAGGGATTGAACCTTACATTGACGGGCGGATTCTTTACCACTGAGCCACCTGGAAAGCCTAAGTTGTTTTTAGATAGTTGTAAAACAGATTTTCAGAATTTTTTTTGTCTTGCAAAACTGAAACTCTATGCCCACTAAACAGCAACTCCAAATTTCACCTCCCTACCAGCCCTTGGTAACTGCCTTTCTGTCTCCATGATTTTGACTACTTTAGATCCCTTATGTAAGTGGAAATCAAACAGTATTCATCTTTGTGTGACTGACTAATTTCACTTATGGTCTTCCCTGGTGGCTCAATGGTAAAGAATCTGGCTGTAATGCAGGAGATGTGGGTTCTATCCCTGGAGAAGGGAATGGCTACCCATTCCAGTACTCTTGCCTGGAAAATCCCATGGCAGGTTACAAAATCCATGGGATCACAAAGAGTTGAACCCTGAGTAACTAACAACAGCAACAGCGGAATGTCCTCCAGTTTCACCCATGTTGTAGCTTGTGATATAATTTCCTTTCTTTTTAATGCTGAACAACATTCCGTTGTATGTACTACGTTTTGTTTTTTCATCTGTCAGGGACACAAGTTGTCTCCTCCTCTTGACTTGTGAGTAGTGCTGCTGTGGACATGGTTATACACGTGGAACCTTTTACATTTTGAGTCATATGACTATATTAGCAGTTAAAAAAACACTAAACCAATTAAAATTTTAAAGACACATGAGTATTCATGAATTAACTTCCTGAAAGTCTCCCTTCTTTAAAAAAAAATAGGCTTCTATATTTAGAGTTTATGGATGCACAGGAAAAGCACTTTAAAACATAAATTGTTGTTTATTGAATGTGGCTTTTGAATTTTGCTTATTCAACAGGTGATTGCTTTACTGAGGGGTCCAAAAACCCTTATCCGACCCTCAGTAATGTCTTCTGGAAGCAGATCTCCGTCCGCAATTGTCAGATACCACTCTCCCACCCCCACTGACATGACTTCCTAAGATGCCCTCACTGGTACATACACTGGCCACCATTCTTGGTGTGGGTACTTCTCATTCAGATTATATTGGGGGTAGAACCAGAAAAACCAATAACCCAGGGCAGTGATGGGATTGTGTTAGAAAACCAAATTACCTTCCTCCGGGGCAAGGTAAGTAAGTCTTTTAACCACTTCTTTTCAGCCTGTCCTTTTAAGACCTTTAAGGCGTATTGAACTTAGAGCTGAAGCAGGTTGCAAATGTTGCTGCTTCTGTTTGCTTAAGAAAGAGAAAGGACCTCTGGTTTTTTCATTGCTCTGCTCTAGAAGTGGGCAATTCTGCCAGGTCCCGGGATACTGCTGTTTTAAGATCTTGAAGGGGCCTTTTTGACATCCGAAAGTATCTGTCTGCTGTTGACTTTTTTGACCTGCAATCCTGCATAAGTTGCAGGTGATAAGTCTCTCTCGTGGCTTGGAAAGTATCACTCTGTTATATTGCCCTGCCATGGCCCATGAAGTGGTCTCAGGTAACACTCTCCAGGCAGGATTATTTAAATGTTTTATTGGCTAATAAAACTATTCTTATTTTTAGAGCTGTTCTTCTGTTTCTTTATAAAGAAGGTAAGGGAAGATAATATGAATGGGGTTATAATAAGAGTAACCTCTGAATTATTTTAATTTATACAAAAGAAGTTTACAAGTTTGGGTACATTAATGTTTGGAAACCAGTTAACAACATTTTAGGGATAGGAACCTATATCTTGTATTACAGACACACACACAATGCCTGTATCATGCATACGGGACTTCCCTTGTACCTCAGCTGGTAAAGAATCTGCCTGTAATGCAGGAGACCCCGGTTTGATCCCTAGGTTGGGAAGATCCCCTGGAAGCAGACATGGCAACTCACTGCAGTATTCTTGTCTGGAGAATCCCCATGGACAGAGGAGCCTGGTGGGCTACAGTCAGTCCATGGGGTTGCAGAGAGTCGGACATGACTGAGTGACTAAGCACAGCACACAGCACATTGTGCATATATGCAAGTAAGCTGAATCCATTCCGTGAGGAAGTTGTCAGGTGAGAGGGACTTGTAAGTTCTTCTTGAGAATTAGATACTGTGATCTCCATTTTGCAGAAGAGGAAACTGGTGCTCAGAAAGATTAACCTGTCCCAGTTCTCTCTGGTAGCAAATAATAGGTCTGGCTTAGAACCCAGGTAAGCCTCAATTTCCAGGAACATGCTTTCTCCCCGTTTGCCACCCTTTCACTTGCCAAGTTTAAGGGCACTCATCCTTTCAGATCCAGAAGGTCTGTAGTGGTCAAAGGTCTCAGGTCAACTTCAGGAGTGTGTATTACTTTGTTCTCCACCTGCTCTCTCTCCCCATTGTGGTTTCTCTTCTGTGTTTTCCTGCTTCCTACCAATGTCTCTCCATCTCACTTCGATGCTGCAGAACTCGCTATGCCAGGAGTCCCTGCCTCACAGAAGCTTCTTTTCAGCATCCTGATTTGGGTGTGTAGAGAATTAAAAGAGAGATTGCCCAGAATTCAGACTCTACAAACTAGAAAATTCTTCTTATTCCTGGGGACTGTTGGCTACAGGAGAAGGGCAAAACCATATGCCCCTCACAAAAATCCTTTTCCTTAAAGAAAACTAGAGTTGTCTTCTCTGTATTGCCTTTTCTTTGAAGGTCAGAGCTGAGAAAGAAAGAGGGGAAATCACAGTAATTATATTGTTTAGTGAACATGTGAATAGAGGCCTGGTTCAAGATAGTGGATAAAACCCTAGGCTGGAAAAGCCCATGGACTTGGTCTGAGCTGATCACAGAAGCCATCAGTAGAAGCATTCTCGTTTCTGGCAGGGGGCCTAGGGTTTTATCTATTACTGCTCTGTAATCAGAACTGAGCCAGGATATTCAAGCCTCTTATCTGAATGAAGGGAATTGGGTTTTCTAGCCTTCAGTACTTTGCAAGAGCCCTCGAATTGCCTTCATGTCTTTAAATAATCTTTTTTTTTTTTTTTCTGCCAAAGGAGGCATACAATCCAGACAGGTAACCCATTCCATTTGGCTCACCCTTTGCAAGTGGAATGAACCAAGAACGTAAGGCTGTCACTGTGTGTTGAGTCGTCATAGATTGACTTTTATTTTTGGAGGATGAGAAATCAAGGAGTCCCCACCAGAATTTGGTGGGAAGTTTTGAGGATTATTAAGCTACAGGCTTTGAGATTCCTCAGTCACAGACCCAGTTTTGCTTCTTAAAATTGAATTTGGTCCTTAACGTATTTTTTTGATCTTCCTTTTTTACTTCCTAGTTTAAATCTCTAATTCTACTTCTAGAAATCCAGTCAGACTTTATCAGCGCCATTCAGTATTGATCGATAGCAACTGGTGAGCAGGTTAATTATAATCGCAGAATAAACGCTGAAGTCTCAAAGTTCACCACTTTTGCAATGTTTCCAAACCCCTCGGGGACCATGCCAAGAGATTCTCATTGTCACATTCAGAGCAGGTGTGGGAGTTTGAACCCAGGCAGACAATCCGATCTGATTCAAGACAACCCAATTTGGCTTCTTATCTGCAGCTTTTCCTATCTTATGATGTCTGTCATTTCAGATTTAAAAAACAGTTCAGTCAATTGAGCTGGGAAATGGCAAGTTACATTTTCCTCAGATAAAAGTTTTCAAGTTGCTGTTTTATCAGATTGGGTTGAAGTAGTATGTGTTTCTGTCAAGGTCTGCAATGACCTTTTCAGAAATTTTATCAGGTACTAGGTGGGGAGACCTTTTTTTCCCCCCCTTCTTTATTCGACCCAGCAGAGAATGACCTGACTTCCAAGATCATAAATCAAACCAGGTAAAGAGAGGCAATAATACAGGTTACCCATCAAAATTGAGTAGGCGGGGAAAACAAACAACAAATAAAACCTTTCGCTAGCATATAGAGAGAACTTAACTTGACCCTAAATAAAGAATGTGGTTCTCTCCGAGTGCACATTTAATAGGGAAATACTGCCTATTTGAGAAAAGAAAATATTTTCCAGGTCAAAGATGGCTTCAGAAAAAGTTTTTTTTTCAAATAATATCCATAAAACTTAATTATTTTTATTTTATTAAACAGTCTGTATTTACTATGGAGAAATGAAAAACTCTTGTAAACCAATGCACCGAGTCTATAATCTTACCGTCCAAAGATAACCACTGTTAGGCATTAATCCTTGACTTCTTAGTTACCATATACAGGCATGTGTATATCTATATATTTAAACAGTCATAAAAAGTTACTGTTTAGTTATTTAAACATTGAAGAAAGTTTTTAAAAGATTAGTGACCCAGACTGGCTCCTAAAGACTGATCCCTTAAATCAGGGGTCCCCAACCTCTGGGATCTAATACCTGATGATCTAAGGTGGAACTGATATAATAACAATGGAAATGATTATTTCCATAAGAGTAGAAATAAAGTGCACAATAAATGTAATAATGCGATTGAATCATCCCCAAACCATCCCCCTGCACAGTCCGTGGAAAAATTGTCTTCCACGAAAACAGACCCTGGTGCCAAAAAGTTTGGGGACCACTGCCTTAAATAGAGGAAAGCTGGGAAAATGGCTGAAAGAAGGGGCAGTAATAAATAGCCAGTCAAATGGGAGCATAGTTTTCCAATCTTACAGTATGTTGTGCATAGCCATTTTAAAGCTAGGGCATTTTTCTGTTTTATGTGGTTGCCCTCTTGAAGTGAGGTGACCAGCTACAGGATGTGTTGATTTTCAAGGCTCTGACATGCGGAAAATGTGAGTGTGCTGCTTTCAACCCACTTTTTAGAAGGGGAGGTCATCGAGGTGAAAGCACATCAGTCTGGCACCAAGAGTCCCTGAGATCCTGTCTCATGCTCTCATCTTCTTGCTGTGTGACTTTGGACAACTTACTAAGCAAGCCTCTCTTAGTTTGAGCATCTGCATTGTCAAGGTTAAGGCCAGGCACAGAAATAGTGAGAAAAGGGTATTTAAAAACCCAGGGTCTGGGGAATTTCCTGGCAGTCCAGTGTTTCGGACTCCACGCTCCCAATGCATGGGGCCCAGATCAGTGAACTAGATTCTGCACGCTGCAACTAAAAGCCCATGTGCCACAGCTAAGACCCAGCACAGCCAAATTAAAAAAACGAAGAAACCCTGGTCAGGGAACTAAGATCCTGCAAGCCGCGTGGTGGAAATAAATAAACTTTAAAAATCCAGGATCTGATAGCATCACCCATGACAATAGTTCGCTGGCTTTGTCTTTCCTCACAGCAGTGGTGCATGTAATCTTCTGAGCTTGCTGGGCACCCACTCGATTTCATTCAGGCTGGGTAGTGTAGGTTTCCATGACTGCATGTGTGTGTGCTAAGTAGCCTCAGTCGTGTCCCACTCTTTGTGACACCATGGACCATAACCCGCCAGGCTCCTCTGTCCATGGGATTCTCCAGGCAAGAATCCTGGAGTGGGTTGCCATACCCACCTCCAGGGTATCTTCCCTACCCAGGGATTGAATGTTCCCTTACATTCTCTTACTTTCTCCTGCCTTGGCAGTGAGGTTCTTTACCACTAGCGCCACCTGAGAATCCCATTTTAAGCAATGGTATCTGAAATTTCAGGTTTGATGGGTTAATTGTATTTTTTCTTATACAAAATAAAATACTTTAGGAAAAGGTAAAAACATCTGTGGGAAAGCATGGGTTAAATGACCCCAGCGCTGGGGTCTCAGGGTGTTGTTCCTTTGGTTTTGTTTTTCTGTTGTTAACTAAACCCATTCAGTGCCTGAGGTTCTGCAGAGGGTAGAGCTCTGTTACCAACACCGGTACCAGACACATCATTTGTCTCATCATCCAGCCAGCCAACAGATTTCTTTTTTCCCCCTGCTTGCTGGGAGCTGAGCACTTGTTAGGTTTTGGAGATTGAAAATGAACAAAGTTGTCTCTTCATCCCAACAGTACCATCTGGCCGGGGAGATTAAAAAAAAAAAAAAGTGAGGGTCTCAGCGTGTGGAGAGCTCACTGAGATTTACTCAGATTTACTCAGCGGGGTAAATCTGGGTTCCTCAAGAGCCCAGGATGCTTAAACTGGTAGAGACCCGCTTCCTGCAGGCATGGACTCCTACAGGGGGTCTGGAAAAAAGATTAGGAGTTTGCTGCCTCTGGGGGAAGGACATGGTAAGCTGAGGCTCTTGAGTTGGCTTTTCTGCAGTGTTGGGGGTGAAGCGTGGGGAGCATGCGGCCAGCAGAGGCATCTGGAGAGTTCAGACTTGGCCTCGAGAAGGCAAGACTTAGATAGTGGAGGGGCAGCATTCAAGTAGCATTTTGGGATCTATCACTTTGGTTATAGTGTAGAAAGGTTAAAATTAGTGGGTCTTGTTTGTTTTGTTTTTGCCTCACTCCTGCAAGGTGATGACAACCTTCCCTCTGTATTTCTGTGTGTAGGCATGCTCAGTCGTGTCTGAGTCTTTGCGACCCCGTGGACTGTAGCCCACCAGGCTCCTCTGTCCATGGGATTTCCCAGGCAAGAACTGGAGTGGGTTGCCATTTCCTTCTCCAGGGGATCTTCCCAACCCAGGGATTGAACCCAGGTCTCCCGAATTGCAGGCAGACGCTTTAACCTTGGAGCCACCAGGGAAGCCCAAGGATGAGGATGTGGCTAATCTGACCTCAGAAGTGGAGTCCCACCCTCTTTTGTAACCCCTCTGCCTTCTTAGTGATTCTGTCTCTAAAAGTGAGATGTAGGGACCAGGAATGTCCTGAATAGGATACAGGTAATGACAGGGGAAATCACTGTTTATGAAGGTGTGCAAAACCAGATGCCATAGCACCTACTTCCCAGGAGGGTTAGAGATGAAGATGAAGATTTTAAGCTCACTTCTTACCTTTTAGACACATTTTAAAAAATATGTTAATTTCCAAACATATGCAAAATTGAGAGTAACTACTCATCCCCCTAAGCTTTGACAAATATCTACTCAAGACCAGCTGTATTTCATCTGTATCTCTCCCATCCCTCATACTATGTTATTTTGAAGGAAATTCTAGACAACTTATCATTTTATCTCTAAATACTTTGTAAATATCTCTAAAAGATATGAGGACACTGAAAAAAATGTAGCCTGAGGATCAGCATCACTCTGATACAAATTAACCATCACACCTTAATGTTAAATATCTAATTGGTGTTCAGATTTCCCACTTGTCTGATTTTCTTTAACAGTTTGTTCAAATCCGGATCTAAATAAGGTCCATTCATTTCCTCTGTTGATATGTCTCTTAAGTCTCTTTTAACCTGTAGTTCCCCCTTTCACTCTTTTTCTTGCAATATATTGCTAGGCTTCCCTGGTAGGTCAGTGATAAAGAATCTGCCTGCCAACGCAGGAGATGCGGGTTCGATTCCTGGTTTGGGAAGATCCCTGGAGAAGGAAATGGCAACCACTCCAGTATTCTTACCTAGGAAATCCCCTAGACTGAGGAGCGTGGTGAAATGAGTCCATGGGGTCACAAAGAGTCGGACACGACTTAGCAAATGAACAGCAGCAATATTTGCTAAAGAAACTAGGCTTTTCCATCAGGTTTCCCCACAACCTGGATTTTGTTGATTGTATTCCCTTCTTTTAATGTGTTTCTCTGTCCCGTGTTTTTTTTTTTTTTTAAACTAATTAGTTATTTATTTGTTTTTGGTTGTGCTGGATCTTCATTGCAGTGAGCAGGCTTTCTCTAGTTGCGGAGAGTGGGGGCTACTCTTTTTTTGCAGTGCACAGGCTCTAGAGCACACAGGCTTCTATAGTTGTAGCATGCAGGCTTAGTAGTTGTGGCACTTGGGCTTAGCTGCTCCGAGGCATGTGGGATCTTCCTGGACCAGGGATTGAACCCTGTTCCCTGCATTGGCAGGCAGATTCTTATCCACTGCACCGTGAGAGAGGACCCCCGTCCCAGGTTTTTTGTGTAAATCTGTGATTGGAAAAATTGGCTAGATTATGTTCAGCAGCTGATGGTCATTGCCTAGATCTGTTATTTCATTGGGGGTTGCAAATGGTGACATTCTAATACTCTCCTTCCTTCTTCATTTTTAGCTGAAATACATCTATAACAGCTGAAAGACTGTCTAATTTATCAAATATTTGGTTACTCTGAGATACAGTTTATATAAAAAAGGTAGGATAAATGCTTGCTTCTTTCACTTTACTTTTCAATGTTCAAAATGATGAATTCATTCACTAGCATCCTTTCCAAGATTACCAGTGAAATAAAAGCTTTTTAGTATAATTAAGAACTCATGGATTTAAACATACTTGATGTGTTTCAGTCTATGTCCTTATTATCCTAATTGATGCTCACACTGTCCTGTCTTTGCCAGAGGGAACTTGTTCAAATTGTCTCCTGAGTTCTTTTGACAGAATCTTGGCTTGGTCCTTTCCTGATTTGCATACTATAAAATGTTCCAAGTTCTTCTTATGCACTTCCTCCTTCCAGACCTGGGTTTGGCCATGTCTCTAAGAAACACTGGCTCCTTTTAATGAGAAATGGTGTTTGGACACCACTCTTAGAGTTGGCTCTGCTAGTTGAGCTCTTTGCTATTGGGTGAGTCATTCAATAGAGAGAGATAGGAAATACTTCCCCTGTCCACCTGAAGATAAGATAAAATACATCGTGTGGTGAAGCTAATACTTCCAACTCAAATTTAGGACTGAAAGGCTTTCACTTCCCTTTATGCACCTTTTGTATTAACTTGTAAAATATAAGCAGCATAAGATTGGCCATTTTAACAATTTTTAGCTATCATTTCAGTGGCACTAAGTGCATCTACATGTTCACACGTCCATCACCACCTCCATCTCCAGAAGTTTTTCATCTCTCCCAAATGAAACTCTATATACATTTCCTCCTCCTCCCAGCCCCTGGCAACCACCATTCTCCTTTCTGTCCCTAGGAATTTGACCGTTCTAGTTACCTCATGTAAGTGGAATCATACAGTGTTTGTCCTTTTGTGTCTGGATTATTTCATGTAGTATGTCCACAGGGTCCATTCATGTTGTAAGCCTGTGTCAGAATTTCCTTCCTTTTCTGGCAGCACCACATGGCACACTGGGTCTTAGTTCCTTGACCAGGGATTGAAGCCATGCCCCCTGCATTGGAAGTACACAGTCTTAACCACCGGACAACTAATGAAGTCTTTTTACTTCCTTTTAAATACTGAATAATATTCCATTGCACGGGTAGACCACATTTTATTTATCCATTCACCTGTTGATGGAGACTTGGGTTATTCTGCCTTTCGACTGTTGTGAATCACGCTGTTTGCCCACAGATGCACCAATATCTATTCAAGTTCCTGCTTTCACTTCTTTTGGGAATATACCCAGAAGTGGAATTGCTGGATCATGTGGTAGTTTGTGTGGTTTTTGAGGTACTACTATACTGATTTCCATGGCAACTGCACCATTTTACATCTCTCATGCATCTTTACGTCTTTAAATCCTTTCACCCACATCAAGAATCTCACTCTCAAAAACCCCAACAGAATTCCTCGTTTGCTTTATGCCATCCATAGAGTCTGAGAACAGAGAAGGCAATGGAACCCTACTCCAGTACTCTTGCCTGGAAAATCCCATGGATGGAGGAGCCTGGTAGGCTGCAGTCTATGGGGTCACTAAGAGTCGGACATGACTGAGCGACTTCACTTTCACTTTTCACTTTCATGTATTGGAGAAGGAAATGGCAATCCACTCCAGTATTCTTGCCTGGAGAATCCCAGGGACGGAGGAGCCCAGTAGGCTGCCGACTCTGGGGTTGCACAGAGTTGGACACTACTGAAGCAACTTAGCAGCAGCAGCAGCAGCAGAGTCGGAGAAAAGCAGTGTCGATGCTAACACTGACGCTTGGTTACTGAAACCTGCTCTAGTTTTAATCTGTGCCTTTTGATTTTGGGTTTACCTCCAGTGTTTCCAGCTCTGGGCTCTGGGCTCCTGTGCAAGTACGTGAGCTGATTGCTCACAGCGACGTCCCCTGCCTCTTGCTCCTTGATACAGTTCTCCACCCTGGAGGACCACCTTGGGCATCTTGGATATCCCCCCACACACGCATCTTGGACCTTTTCCAGGTGCTCCTGCAGCCTGGTTCTCCTTTGGGGGTTGCCCAGGTTGATACCATGGGACCAGATGTGGAGGGCCTTGAAAATCAGGCAGAGGAGTTTGGGGCTTTACGAACAGGGAAAACATGATTGAAACAGTAAATTGAGAATATGTATACATAGAGGCAGGGCTTCCCTGGTAGGCTTAGTGGTAAAGAATCCATCTTCAATACAGGAGACACAGTAGATGTGGGTTTGTTTCCTGGGGCAGGAAGATCCCTTGGAGGAGGGCATGGCAACCCATTCCAGTATTCTTGCTTGGAGAGTCCCATGGACTGAGGAGCCTGGCGGGCTGCAATCCATGGCATCGCAAAAGAGTCGGACACAACTGAGCGATAGGCATGCATGGTCTCATTTTTCCTTCTACCCTAGTCATTTCATACTGGCTTTTTAATGCAAACAACTTTGTTTCTTCTCACTCACCTGACCATGGAAGAACCAGAAACAAACAAGGAAGAATTAAAGAAATCAGGTTCACGCTGCCTCTCAGTAGCCCAGAGGGAGCAGAGCTGGATCTTGTCATGAATGCACGAGAGCTGGGATAGGGTAGGCTCTGCGCTGGGAATCTTGCTGTGGGCTCGTCTCTGCAGGCAGCCTTTGACTCGCCCACAGACAGAATTCCTGAGAATTGTACACAACCAGCGTACTCAACCTGTACACAACCTGTCTATCCTTGGTGCTGTCCTCTAATTTGGATTATAATTCTAGTAGACTGGAAGTGTTTCCAGGGTAAGAATGCCACCTCGTTTATTTTGCTGTCCATGATACAATCACAGGGAAGATACTAAGTGAGCGTTCATTATCTGAAAAGATAAAATCAGGAATTCATCAGAGTCTGTGGCCCCTTTGGCTCACATTTTCATACCTGCAGTCTGGCTCCACTGAGACTTTGACTGAGAGGAGGGGATCATCCTTGAGAGGCAGAGGTCCAGGGAGGAGCATGGTCCCATGCATGATCAGTTTTACAGAGAGAAGGACCTGGTGGGACTGGGTGTGGGAGGGGAGGAGATTGAGGAGTTGTAAGAACCATGTTCAGGGGCTTCCCTGTTGGTCCAGTGGCTAAGACTCTGCACTTCCGATGCAGGAGCCAGGATTCAATCCCTGGTCAGGGAGTTAGGGCCTACATGCTACAACTAAGACCCAGTGAAGCCAAATAAATATATATATATATATATAAAAAGAATCAGGCTCAGGCAGCCAGGTGAGAGAGGAGAGCATAGAAAACTCCAGTGATTTGCTCTCAGAGGTAACGAGGCAACAAGAGATTTAGGGGTGGATCAGCGTATTGGACATGGTGGTCCTGAGGCATGGGGGACAGACAGGCAGGTGGCAGGAGGCAGATGAGCCAGTCTGGAGTCTGGGATCATCCCTCTGTTTGAAGCCTTGAGAGCAGGAGAGAGCCCCCAGGGTTATGGGGAGAGTTGGTGGGGGTTGGGGGTGGGGGTGGCTAGGCAGCGCTGGCCTCTAGTGGAGGTGGGAGTGGTAACAGCTTAAGAGATGCCTGACAAGAGGAACCAAGAAAGGAAGCTGAAAAAAAAGAAATCAATAGTTATGTGCTCTCCATGTTCACCTTGTAAAATTCACGCGAGCTCATTCCTTCATCTTGTGATGCTCTGCTGGGCCCTGGTGGTGCCCTCTTTGACTTCCTAAACTGCCCCCCACCCCGCCCTGCCACACACCAAGCCTTCACATCCTCTCAGGGTTCTGGCCCTGGAGCCAGAACCATACAATTTCCCCCTGCCAGCGCATGGAGACTTGCAGAATTTCCCTCAGCAGATTTGTCCTTTACAACTCATTGAGTGTCTGAATCTGTGCTTCTACCTCCTCACTGCGAATAGATTCCTTGAGGTCCTTTTAAGAGAGCCTCTTAAGGCACCCAGGAGGGTTTTGTGTATATGGGTAACCGCCTCTCAACCTCATCATAACAAACGGGCTCAGAAACTCAAAGATTCTCTGTAGAAACAAACTCTCCCATCAGACTCTGTTTAAAGGGCGTAAGTGCCTGTTGATTTGGGAGGCTGGTCTCTGCCTGCCTGAAGTGCTTCACAGAAGTGACAAGACACTCTCCTTCAGGGAATGTTGATATTAAGTTTCCTGCCCTGTGTAAACACGTCTCCAGGAATGGCATTAATAAAGGGGACCCTTTTCCCAAGACAAAGCAGAAGGGGCAGTGGGGGGAGAAGGACTGGGAGGACGGATCTGCTGGGCCAGGGAGAGCTGGCCGAATGCACCGTCTGACCAGCTGTTCCCGGTGAAGGCAGAGCCCATTAGCCAGACCTTTTTTTGGCATGTTCGGGACTCTTGCTTATATTTCGTGTTGGGACCTCCATCTTTTTATTATTTGGCAGCTGATAACAGAGCAGCAGAAGAGGCTTATGGTTGAGGGCACGAGTCTGGAGTCAAGACACCTGATTTAAAATTCCAGCTCTACTACCCACTGCAGTGTTCTCCAGGGTTCACGTCCACTGTAGTGAATAGAAGCCACTTCATCCGGCTATTGAGAGTAACAGAAATAATGTTCTTAAAGCATAGCATCCTTAAGTGTTAGTCACCAGTCACCTATTAATAAATATTCACTATGATCACTAAGCAGATATTATTTCAAATAAGATTTTTTCAGTTCTACTAATGAAAGATTAGGTTTCCAGGTGGACTTAAATGGGAGTTTTGTAAATATTTGTTAGGAGTTGCCTTCTTTCTCAGTATTAGTGTACATTTAGGGACACAGTTGGACATATCCAACTTAATGTCTGACTTTTTTCTACATATGGGGGCACATGTATGTAGTGAAGTGAAGTGAAGTCAAAGTTGCTCAGTCGTGTCCGACTCTTTGTGACCCCATGGACTATACAGTCCATGGAGTTCTCCAGGCTAGAATACTGGAGTGGGTAGCCTTTCCCTTCTCCAGGAGATCTTCCCAACCCAGGGATCGAACCCAGGTCTCCCACATTGCAGGCAAATTCTTTACCAGCTGAGCCACAAGGGAAGCCCAAGAATACTGGAGTGGGTAGCTTATCCCTTCTCCAGGGGATCTTCCTGACCCAGGAGTCAAATCAGGGTCTCCTGCATTGCAGGTGGATTCTTTACCAACTGAGCTATCAGGGAAGCCACATGTTCAGTTCAGTTCAGTTCAGTCGCTCAGTCGTGTCTGACTCTTTGCGACCCCATGAACCGCAGCACACCAGGCCTCTCTGTCCATCACCAACTCCCGGAGTCTACCCAAACCCATGTCCATCGAGTCGGTGATGCCATCCAACCATCTCATCCTCTGTCGTCCCCTTTTCCTCCTGCCCCCAATCCTACCCAGCATTAGGGTCTTTTCTAATGAGTCAACCCTTCGCATGAGGTGGCCAAAGTACATAGGCAGATGTTAAATGGGGTTGTAGGTACTTGGAGAATAACTTTTGTCATAGGTTTGGAATGTTTTAAAAATCCTTCTAAGGAAGTTGGAGCCAGTTGTCTGCCTCCATCGAGAGCTGAAAAAAAAGGAAAAACAAAGAAGTCCTTTGGGTTGCACTTAGAAAGGAAGAGAGTACATGCCCTAAGGAGGCCCAGACAGGGTCTGTCTCTGGGAATCTGACAGTGAGACCCCCTTCCTCACTGAGCCTCTTCAGTGGAGTCTTCCCTAGAGTTCAAGTCCAGCATCACTTGGTTCACACCATCATGGGGCTAAGCTGTGTTTGCCAGAAAGCAGGGGGCAGGTTGCCTGCATGGTGGATTTCTGCCGGGAAATGTACCTATCCCATGGTGGTGCTGGATTCTCAATGGATTTGGATGAGAATATGAAGAAAAGGAGGAACTGCATATTGGTTGTTTTTTTTTTTTTTAATTTATTTAAGTAACCCAATATATGCATCTTCCTGGACATTCCTACCTCTGACTGGTTTGGGGGGCTGGAATTGGGATCCAGGGTTCTCTGTACCTCTGTCTCTACTGTGGGAGTGATGTGGGCTTGGTGTCCCTCTCAGAAGAGGTGATCAGGCTGTCTATAAGGTGAAAACTGCATTGTCCATATGGGCTTCCCTTGACTTCTGATTCCTTTGTAAAAACAAGTGGATTGGAACCATATGCCTCATGTCCAGCTCTGACCCTCTGAGAGTCAGTGAGGGTGAAGTCTTGGGGTGTGTGTAGGAGGGGGTAGATTTTAGTGACTTTAGCACAAACAGAAATAGAGTGAAAAAAATAGGAACCTCTGAAGGATGATTTATGCAGCTACTGGCAAAAGCAGGGGTCTTTGGCCCTTTCTTTAGGGTCTGAGGACAACAGCCCAGCAGAGGTCCAGGCAACGACGAGGAATATGAAGCCTGGGTCCCCATCCTCATCCATGTCCAACCTATCCAGTTTGTGAGCCATTTGGAGGAAGTTGTGACATTTGGTGGTGGCACTGAGGCCCAGCAGACACTCTGAGAGTGAAAAAAGGAGAAAGAAAATAAAGCTAATGCAATAAATGAATATAAAATATATTCTGATTTCCATGTGCTTCTATCTTGGTTTAGGAACAAAATGTCTTCTAGTGAAAAGTGGGAAAAAACTCATTCCCCCAACTTTAGAAATACTCTCAAATATGATGGAAATTCAAACCACATTAAGGGAAAGACTTTGAGGACTGATCCATACCTCTCAGATCTCTGACTGGTATAAATTTATTTACCTGATAATAAGATAAATGAGATTGGAAGGGAAGAGGCAATGTTTTCATTATTTGCAGATTAAATAATGGTCAGCTTTGGTGAACAAATATGTAAGATCACTGTGGAGAAAGCTATAAAATTTAAAGACATATAAAAAAGACATGAATAAGTGGGAAAAGATATTGTGTTCTTGGATTGGAAAGCTTAGCAGTATTCTTTCTTCCAGATTCACCCTCAAAGAAAATCTATAAATTTAATGCAGTCCCAGCAAACATCCCAACAGGATTTCTTAAATACAACTTATCAAGATGATTATAAAATTTACATGGATGAGTTATTGTGCAAGAATAGCCAAGATAGTTTTTATGAATAAGATGTAAGAAGAGAGAACTTGTCCTGCCAGAAATCAAAACAAATTAAAATAAACAGGTACTGGCACAGAAACTAAGGCAATGATGTTCATTACAGCCCTGCTGTATGTAGCAGTGAAAAATTACTTGCTGAAAGACAGCCAAGGCATTAGGAAAGGGGAACCCATGGTATAAAAAGACTGGCAGTAAGCAGTGGATCCTTTCAGATATCAAAGTGCAGCTAAACAACTGTGGGAATTATGGATTAGAATGTAAATGTACTTTTACCATGTAAAACTAATAAATCCTCTTCAAAGAGTGAGATAGATCTTTGTTGATGTTGTGTGCTTAGTCGGGCAGTTGTGTCTGACTCTTTGCAACCCCATGGACTGTAGCCCGCTGGGCTCCTCTGTCCATGGGGATTCTGCAGGCACGAATACTGAAGTAGGCTGCCATGCCCTCCTCCAGGGGATCTTCCCAACCCAGGGATCGAACCCATGTCTCCCGCATTACAAGCAGATTCTTTAGCATCTGAGCCACCAGGGAAGTCCCTCTTAAGGCATAGGAGGAGTTATTTCCTCAGGGCAAAAATTCTTAAAGAGATTTTTTTTCAAGCTTTCTCTGGAGTCTAAAGAATATTGTGACCACACTGTCAAAAACCTTATTTTTCCGGGGTTATAGTTTTATAACCAAAATTTAGACCAGATAGTGCTCAAATTGGCCCTGATAACAAGGGCAGATTGGTGCCAGCAGGGATTGTCTCTCTTGAGGAGTGGGGATCTGAGTTTGATCAGCCCCAGGCTATTGGTTATAAGAGAAAGTCCTGGGCATAAGGGAACTTCAGTCCATTTTCCTATCCTATGTCAGTAAAGATCTAATATTTTTAGGCCTTTTTTGAGGGTAGGGTGGGGGGAAGTGTCCAAATACATGTGCTTCCATGAAGAAAGTAAGCTGCAGAAAGATCTGTATGGTGTGATCCCATTTGTGTTCAGGGCAGATGGCACTGTTCTTCCAGGTGCCCCTTCCTGGGGGAGGATTACATCTCCCACCCTGATAACATAGGCTTGCCTATGAGACTTGCTTTTATCAAGGCCATGAGACTACAAGTCACTTGCGCAGATTCCAAGCACAGGCTTTAAGAGTCATTATGTAGCACTGACATCACTTTTTTGCCCCTGCTATGAGACCAGCTTGACCCAGGTAGAGGTTTCACTGTTAGCCTGGGTCTCAGATTGAATTGAAGCACACACATACAACAGAACTGCAGCCACCTTGCGACTGACTGACGTGTAATGTGAACAGCAGAAAATAATGCTTCAACATAGTAAGCCACTGAGATTCTGGGATTGTTTGTTACAGCATAACCTAGCAAAAGATGTCTGATACATTGTTAAACAGCACCCAAGCCAAACAAATGTTTGTTGAATATATATGTTTCTCTTTAATGCATCTATATTTGTTACAACTTTTAAAGCAGATGTGATTTGAGTACTATATTTCCATTCACAAAACTTGCTGGGTTACCTTTCAGAGGCTTTACAACAGGCCTTGGTAGGCTTATAATTTTGCTCTCTAAACAATGTTTTTCTTTGGAAAATAAGTCCTGTGGAAAGTTACTCCCATCAAGTCAGTTCAGTTTAACATGCTAATTTCTAGAGGTCTGACACATGCAGTGGATAACTACAGGGGATGGAAGGTTTTGAACAAGCCTAATACATTCTAGAGATAAGTACAAGGATGCCTGTTGCAGTGATTATTGTGGCAAAAATTGAAAACTACTTAAATATACATCAATAATGAAATTGACAAATTAAATACACCCTGTTAATATAAAGAAAAACTATAAAGCAACTCAAATAAAGTAGCTCCATATATATCAACATAATTAAAACTCAGAAACATATTAACAAGCAAAAATAAAACTTACAGAAAGATACAAATATCATGTTATTTCTAGGAAGCTTAATGAAGCTTAAGACATGCAAAAAAACTATGTACTTTTTTGAAAAACTGTGCACATATATTTACCAGAGTAAAAGCATTCACATGAATTGTAATCATATTCAAGATCCACTGAGGGAAAGAGGAGACTGGGATGATAAGAATCAACCATCTGCACTGCTTTATTTCTTTAAAAAATTGGAAGGAAATATGGTAAAATGTTAAGATTTCAACAAAGCCAAGTGCTGGCTTCAAAAGTGGTATAATATTCTTTTCTTCTCAATTACTGAAATATTTCACATTTTAAAAAAAGTAAATTTGTAAACATGATGTACAGTATGAGGGTATTCATGTAAAGTAAAATTTCAATTTATACAAAGCCATGCCTATAATGTTCAGAGATGCATATCTATGTGTGTAAGAGGATAAACAGGAATTGCAAGAATATACACTAAATTCAAAATAGTGATTGGATAAGGGATGGTGATAGAGAATAAAAGGAATTGTTATATTATTTTTGGTACTTTTTGTAATTTCTAAATATGAAAATTATAATTAATAATATAGAAAATATCTGGAAATAGAAAAATTGTTAACCACCATTGCTTCTGGGGAGCAGGATAGTGGTAATGGTGGAGACTTTAATCTTTCATGTGCCATCTTTCTGTACTGTTTGTATTCTTAAAGCAATAATGATTTATACAATTTAAACATAAATATAGGGATAAATAAAATATATATATACATGAATGGAAAGAGTTACAATGTAGTGCCAAGTCAGGTGATTCAAAAAGTAGGGAGTTAAAGGGGATTCCCTGGTGGTCCAGTGGCTAGGACAACTTCTCCTTCTAGTGCTTGGGATGCAGGTTCAATGACTGGTCAGGGAGCAAAGATTCCACATGCTTCGTGGCCAAAAAAACAAAATATAAAACAGAAGCAATATTGTAACAAACTCAGTAAGACTTTAAAAATGGTCCACATTAAAAAAAAAAACAAAAACCTAGGGAGTTAGAAATCATCTTTTCCAAATATTTTATTTTTGAGTTTTGGAGACCAAAGCAAGAGAGGTAAAGCTGCTGTTGGTGAATGTTTTGGCTTGTAACGCTTCTGGAACTGGTTCTCATAGCTCCCAACCTTTAAGTTTGGTAAATGTAGTTTGTGGTATTGAAGCAGTAGATGGGTCTCCTTCACATCACTGGTAGAGAGTCCTGGGTGACACTCCTGCAGCTATACTTCTGCGTACTCTGGTGGTTGGAGGACCTCCTCAAGGCCACTGTGTGAATTTAAATATATCGAGGGGGATTTGGGAAAAGTCTGGGTCATCCTTTCACTCAATCAGTGGCACTTCTCTGTCATTTTATTTCACAATCCTAAATAAAGTTTTCATTGAAGAAAGGGTTCTGCAGCGTAAAAAAACCCCAAATGACAGAAAAATCACTGACAGAGTCATTTATACATTTGATCTGATATTAATCTGGATAATTTTCGAACTAGGAAGGACCTTGATATGTGGTCTAAAATTCCCATTTTACGAAGAAGATCCTAAACATAGGTGCATAAAATGTGTGCTATCCGGGTCCATTGCCTGGAAGGAACACAGTCTCCTGGCCCTACTGTAAGTGATCTTCATCCTTGTTTTTGTTCTATGTTAAGTGAACGCAAAGCTAAACAGAGCCCTCTTGACTCTCCTTAGAATCCACGTTTCATGCAAAAAGCTTGCAGGATAATGAGGTGGATTAGCAGGAGAAGAAAATATAAACTGCTGGTGATTGAATTTAACCTGGGTTTGATTAAATAATCCCTAAGAAACCCCCAGAGGAGGAAAGTAGTCCCATGTATACAGTGCTACACCTTAGCTCCCCTCCCCTTCCAAAAGGCGTAAATCTCCCTGAAATGCCTCCCTAGCATTCAAAGCAATAAAGAGGTCACATTATATCTCCATAAATCTCCCCGGCTGGCTGGCTGGCTGGCTGCTGCCATTCCAGGAGGTGAAAGGGAAGTTGTTTCCTTTTGACGGCCACTGGGCTGGAAGGAAAAGGCTTTTCCCTCCAGACCCATTGTCTGGATCCCTGAGGGAGCTGGTCTGGCAATTTGTTCAGTATTTCCTTTCCCTCCTTCCAACCTGTCACAAACTTGATGAGAGGTTGCAGAGTCAAATGGGCCCAGACTGGCCTGGTATAAGTCTCCTCCAATGGCCCTGATAAAGGGCCTGGCCGTAGCTCCTTCTCAGTCTTCCTAATTAATAAAAGGAACAGGATCTAAACAGGCAGTGTGCATGGGTATAGCCTAGCGTTAGAAGCCAAGCAGGATTCACCAGGGCTGGGACCTGAGCTGGTTGAGGAGACTGGACTTGGGGGCACCTCGGGATAAGAACTGGGGTGCTCTGAGAGATGATAGTGGGTAAATTAGACTGAGAACCTGCTTGGGAAATGGTGGGAGATAAGATGCTCTGATGGGAAATCAGAAAAAGGAAACTTCCCTGCTCTAAATTAAAAACATCGCTACATGAAACAGTGGTGATGCTGGTGGGGGCTTATTATTTGCTTTATTGCTTTATTTAACCTCTGAAAGAATTGTTTAATTGCAATTAGGAGATAAATTAACATACTTCAGTATTCAAAAGGTTCACAAGGGAATACAGTTGAAAAGTACTCCTGACCCACCAGATTATAGTCTCCCTAGAAGCAGTCAGTATTATCAGTTTCTTGTCTGTCCTCCTAGAGATACTTGGTGTGCATACAAGCAAATGTTGTGATAGTTTCAAGTGAACAGGGAAGAGCCTCAGCCTTGCATGTACATGTATCCATTCTCCCCCAAACTCCTCTCCCATCCAGGCTGCCACATAACATTGGCATAGTTCCCTGTGCTATACAGTAGGTCCTTGTTGGTTATCCATTTTAAATATAGCAGTGTTAGATGCCTTTTCTTTTTTAATATTCTTTTATAATATTCTTTTATATTCTTTAATATTTCTTTAATTAATATTCTTTAATATTTCTTTTTATATTCCCTGTTCTGTACCTTCTAATATTTCATGGCATATTTTGTAAAGAATTCCTTATCAGTGTATAAAAGATTTTCATTCTTTATGGCTACACAGCACACCCTCATTGAGTTAATAACAGTTCCATATTGATGAACATATAAGTTGTTTTCCCAATCCTCTGCTGTTGCAGAAAAAAAATGCCACATTAACTATGCTTGTACGTGAACCATTTTATGAAAGGTCCAGTGCATCCACAGGATAAATTCCTGGAAGTGGAGTTTCTAGATCAAATGCACATGTGTTTATACTCTTGCCAAGATATCCTCATGTTGCCCACCTCCCTATCCCCGTGTCCTGCTCTCCATCAATGTCTGGTCTGCGTGTTTACCCACAATCTTCTCTCAGGGCACAGTTAGGTGACTGAGGCAGGCTGGCAGGAGGCCTGGACTCTGGGGAGCCAGAAGCAGCGCCAGACTTTGTCCGCAGCGAGACTGGCAGGCGGCTTTTGACTAGCTTGTCAGGTATGTGCCTGTACTTATTGGTCCTTCCCACTGTGGAAAGGACCTTCCTCTCTCCTACTGTGGGGTGGGAAAAATAGCCTGTGCCTTAGTGGATACCTGAGTCCAGAGAGGGATACCTGAGCCCTGAGGTCCATGTGCAGAAGGCATTTGGTCATTGGAATGGGAGGATCCTGGGAGATTGAAGGAATGAAGTCGATATCTCCAATCCCCTGGTGCATAGGCAGAGATGCTTTTGAAAATTAAATTAAACATGATATTAGTTATTTTGCAGCAGCCTTATTAATATGCATTATGCAAGTAATATGTAATGTACATGCTATAAATTTCATTCGTTTAAAGTGTACGCTACAGTGGATGGTAGTATGTTCACAGAGTTGTGTGTTTGTCTCACAATCAACTTGAGAACATTTTCATCACTCCATGAAGAACCCTGTACCTATCAACAGTCATTCCCATTCCTTCTCCCCCAGCCCCAGGCAACCACTAATCTATTCTCTGTGGATTTGCCCGTGGATTCTGAACATTTCATATGAATGGAACTGCGCACTCTGGTCTTTGTGATCGGCTTCTTTCACGGTATTAATGTTCTTTTTAACCATCCATTTCCCCTGAGCTCAGGGATTTCACACTGCTGTTCCCTCTGCCTCCAATGCTATTCCCCCAAATACAAAGATGCTTGCTTAATTAGCTGCTGATTTAATGAATTTTGAACTGTGTTACAGGAAGAGAAAAGTCTTAACATAGTCTACTAATTGCCATTTAAAAAATCAACTCAAGTTGGCCTGAGAGCAGCATGGGGCTGGGGAGGGCAAAGATTGGGTCACAGAATGTTCTGGAAGCTTAGAGGACTTTGATTTCCTCCACCAAGCTTTGGACCTTGGTTTCCTCCACCGAATGTCCACATAGTCACCCATACATCTCCTCTAGTTTTCAAGACTTGCGTGTCCACCCTCCAGGAGCCAGCACAAGAGTAAGAGGATGAGGGGCTGCTCAGAGCTTACCAGGTGCAGAGAAGGAATGGGGGTGTGGTTTCGGCTCAGTACCCAGAGTCCAGGAAGCAGCAAATATTTTCAATGGCCAATGCCCACCCAGGGCTCCTGTGGCCGAGTCAAAGGCTAAACCCAGCCTGAACCCGGGGAGCTGGGAGATGTCAGTGGTCAACTGGAGAGCCCAGCATTCAGAGCAGTTTTGGGCACCTCTTTCCTTGCATTCTGCATACACCTTGTCTGGGAGGTGGTGACACTGGAGAGAAACGAGTGTCCGGGGGGCCGCAGGGGAGTAAGTGTGTCAGGGTTGTAGGTCTTATACCTGAGTTCTGCCAGGAGTGGCCATAAGTCTGATGTTAAGCCAGTTACCTGATGTGAACAGCCAACTTATTGGAAAAGACGCTGATGCTGGGAAAGATTGAAGACAAAAGAAGAGGGCAGCAAAGGATGAGATGGTTGGATGGCATCACTGATCCAATGGACATAAACCTGGACAAACTCAGGGAGAGAGTGAGGGACAGGGAGGCCTGGCGTGCTGCAGTCCATGAGGTGGCAAAGAGTTGGACATGACTTAGCAACTGAAAAACAACAAAACAGTAACCCAGAATAATTAGTAACAAGCACCTTTCCCTCAGAAGTGTCCTACTGTGAATGATGAGTTATGTGGTATCCTAGCCAGTCGGATAGAGCCTGGGAGCGGGGGCATGGCAAAGAGGAGGAGCCGTTGGTTCCAGGTTTAGAGGCTGGGGGCTTCATCTGTTGGATACAGCAGCTGACGGAGACCCAGGCTAGTCCTCACTCATGTCTTCAGGGTTCTTCCCCAGGCCCCTTGGGGAAGACTCCGGGCAGCTCACCCACTGGGTAAACATGGACAGGAGGTGGGGAGGGGGAGCCCACAGAGGACCAGGAGATCACTGGGCAAAACAGTGTTTGTAAAAATCATTTATTGTTAGAAGGATAAAATATCAACATTAGGAAAAGTTTTAAAATCGAAATTATAACACAATACAATCTTTTGAGTGTCTCTTTCTTTGTTTATTTGAAAACTTTGAAGACAGATTCCCAAGCCCATACATCACAAGTGGAAAGGGGCCATGATGACCCTCTCCCAGGAGTCTACATGTGTTTAGCTTACAGATACAGCAAACAAAGTAGTATTCTCAGAACCTAACACCATGGATAATCATGAGGTGGTCTGTATCCTTCATGGACTTAACCTTGCACAATGCAGGAGGCTCAAGGCATCATGGTCACCAAGGATCAACTGTGAATTCTAAACACCCAGAGGGCTTCCCTGGTGGTTCAGTGGTAAAGAATCCACCTGCCAATGCAGGAGGTACAGGCTTGATTCCTGACCCAGGAAGATCCCACATGCCATGGAGCAATGAGACCATGCACTATAACTATTGAGCTTGTGCTCTAGAGCCCAGGAGATGCAACTACTGAGCCCATGTGCTGCAACTATTGAAGCCATCGTGCCCTAGAGCCCATGTTCCGAAACAAGAGAAGCCACCACAATGAGAAGCCTGAGCACTGCAACTAGAGAGTAGCCCCTGCTCTGAGAAACTGGAGAAAAACCTGCACAGCAACAAAGACACAGCCAAATAAATAAATAAAAAAAAATTGTAAAGCTCCCAGAAATTTCTCCCTCGTTAGTGACTACCCCTTCAGTCATGGGGAAATCTTTACACTGTAATTATATCCCTATACCTGGGGATTCTTGAGGGTCACAAAGAGGCAGCCCAGGAGGCATTTCCCAAGCTGGTGTGCTGAAGGGCATTGAAATGCACGTGCCTTGAGATGCTTCTGTGATGCAGGTGAGCTGGGTAAACAGGCATACGTGAGTGCTGGACTTCTTGTGGTCCTCGCTGCTAACATGTCATGTCATGACTGTCTTTCACACAGTGATTTTTGAATTGCTCATGTTGAAAAATCATTGTCTGCTACTGGGAGGAGAATCAGGCCCCTGGCAAGATGGTCAAGCCACCCATCTACTGGCAGGACCTGGGGGAACTCTAGGCCCACGGTTAAGAGACTGGCGAGTCTGTCTGGGTTGAAATTTGAGCTCCTCTATTTACTGGACAAGACTAAACTTCTCTGAACCCCACTAACGTACCTGTTTCTGGGCCTCCCTCCCACTCTGCCCCTGCTGTAAATGCAGACCAAGTAGGAATTGAGGCAGATACTTTGGAGTTTGTAGAGCTTCAAGAAAGGATCAGTGGTCCACAGAATGGAAAGGCTTGTCTCTTCCCACTGCTCCTTCAGTGTTATCATTGGTTTCCCCATGGAGTCTTTCTCTGTGTTTCTCCGTGTGGTGTGTCATTTTTCTTAACATATTCAGTTCAGTTCAGTCACTCAGTTGTGTCTGACTCTTTGCAACCCCATGGACTGCAGCACACCAGGCTTCCCTGTCCATCACCAAACTCAACTTGCTCAAACTCAAGTCCATCGAGTCGGTGATGCCACCCAACCATCTCATTCTTTGTCATCCCCCTCTCCTCCTGCCTTCAATCTTTCCCAGCATCAGGGTCGTTTCCAATGAGTCAGTTCTTCGCAGCAGGTGGCCAAAGCATATTAGGCGGTATTAATTCTTGGCAACATGCTGCAAATATTTCCCCCTAGTCTATCATAGCAAGAGGTTGTTCTTTCTTTCCTCCTTTCCTTCCTCTTTCCCTCCCTGTTTTTGGTGCTTTTGTTCCTTCCTTTCAGGATGTCCTTGCTTACTTGTGATTTTTTTCTTAACCTGACTCATTCTTTAACTCCCACCTCAAGCCCAAAGCCAAGCTCCTAGGTAAATGCTACTGGAGTATGTATGTGTGTTGGTGGAAATCTATTTCCAATACAATTACAATATTCACCTGAAGAAAAGTTTAACGGTCTCTCATATTACTCAGTGGCTATTAAGAAATGTAGTTCAGGGACTTCCCTGGGGCGTCCAGTGGTTACGACTCTGTGCTTCCATTGCAGGGGGCATGGGTTCAATCCCTGGTCCAGGAGCTAAGATCCTGTAAGCCACACGGCGTGGCAAAAAAAAAAAAAGTAGGAAGAAAGGAAAGAAAGAAAAAGAAATGTAGTGGGTCAAATGTTTCATACAGATTATTCTCAGCTTCCTTGTTTGTAAATTTCTAAAGCTACCCCGCCCCTCATGGGTCAGGGTTGGGATGTAGTGGGTACTCTCTGTGCACCTCCCGCGTGCCCTGCTGGGTGCTCAGAGGTGGGCCCCCAGCTCCCGCTCCGCAGGGCAGCTCCAGCCCAGCCCAGCGGGAACCACTTCTGTTTAGCAGGAGCTTCCAAAATAGGTGCTCTAATCCTGCCAGCCAGCCGGTTGCTGCCTGAGCTGTGTCTGCCCTCCCCGCCTGGCTGCCTGTCACTGGCCGGGCCTGACGAAGCCCAGAAGACCGAAGGCTCAGTCGCTGCCCCAAAACCTCGGGATTTGTTTGCTGCCTCAAACCGAGGCGCCAGCCCAGGGACAGAGCCTGGCCTGTCAGGAAATCCAGGCACAATCTCCGCTGAACTTTGGATGGGACTCGGGGCTGGGGTTTACCAGGGGACGTCTGGGTGGGGCTGGATGTTCTGAAGCTCCTTTGGCTCTGTCCCATCTCTGGGAGGCCCCTCCACTCTTCACCCGACCTGGCCTCACACCCACTCTGGCCTTGATTTTGCACCATTGAATTGGTGCTCTGGGCATGGGTAATTTCCATTTTTCTTGTGTGTCTTCCCTCCCCAGATAGACTGCAGAGTGACCTGGGACAGCTGAAGCTGGGGGTGGGGGTGAGGGGTGGGTCTAGTGATGCAGCCCAGGCTTCATTGCAATTTGTCGCATTTAATAAAAATTATTTGCTTTGAGTTGTGCATCCCCAGCTAGATCAAGACAACTTAGGGCAGAGATTTTTGCCACAGTTTTGCCTAATATGGGCTTCCCTGGTGGCTCAGACAGTAAAGAATCTGTCTACAGTGCAAGAGACCTGGGTTTGATCCCTGGGTTGAGAAGATCCTCTGGAGAAGGGAATGGCAACCCACTCCAGTATTCTTGCCTGGAGAATTCCATGGACAGAGGAGCCTGGTGGGCCACAGTTCTTGGGGTCACAAAGAGTTGGACATGACTGAGCAGCTAACACTTCCACGTTTTACACTTTGCCTTATATATCTCTGTGTCCAGCAGTTGCTTCAAAGGCAAGCAGAGCAGACACACACACACGGCATATATCTGGGCTCTGGTGCCCCCACCAGAAACACAGGCACCTGATGGACTCAGCATCTGAGGACTGAGGGAGAGGAGGGTCTCTTCCTTCCCAGCTCTGGCTCAAGACCCAGCAAGCGGAAGCCCACCCTGAAGAGAGAAGCCATGAGGGGCACCTTTGCAGCAGAGCAGAGCCAGCTTTGCAGCTCTGACCCAGTGGCTGGCATGAACGTGGCCAAGTCCATCAGCCTGAGCTCTCTCTCTGGCTGTAGGGAGACAAAACAGCTTTCTCGCGATACCCAGTGGATGTTGCCAACTGTGATCCCGGTCTCTGAGTCCTCTCACTTCCCCACCACCTCCCCTTTCTTCCTCTCCCCCGTCAGCCCCTCTCCCAGCCCTGACTTGCTGGCCAGCCTGTGGGTGGGTTCCCCAAGATTGATGGAGCCGGCCGGGAGAGGTCAGCTCCCAGCCCGTGTTTGCGTCAGCTAGCCATGGGGGAAGTCAGGGTGGGATCCTTCAACCTCCTGGCCCACATTTTTCTTGCAGGCACTTGGGTGGGCGTAGTCTGCCTTAATTCCTAGGAATATCCGTACTATTAATAAATTGGATGCAGAACAAACCAGGCTGGGTTTGAGCCCCTCCTTTAAAACATTTTTTTAATTGGGCTTGGATGGAAGTGAGGAGTTAAATCCCCATTCCTGGGGTGAGGGCTCAATTCATTTTCTGCTTTTGATTTCTAAAATGATCATGAGTTAAGAGTTCCCACGAGGAGCAGCCCCAGACCCGTCAACCTGCCTGCAAGTTCACTCTGCCTATGAGTCTCAAACTGGGTCAAGTCTAAGAGTGATACACCTTACAATTGAGAAAAGTTCAGATTCCCAAATCTAGCTCTTCTGTCTGTTCCCTCTCCCACAATCCCAGCCCCAAGTTTCTCTCTGGTGGTTCCCACTCTCTCCCAACCCCTCCAGCCCTGACAATAACCCATCCATGTTATCTCATGGGGTGTTTGCAGACCTCTTTACAGCCATTGTTGTGAGTTTTTTCCCTCTTATTTGCAAAGTACTTTACAAGTTTTATTACAAGTCTTTCCTCTGAATGTGGGGTAACACTGACCCACTTCTGAGAGCTGGATTCCCATTGCCTTTCTAAGTGGTTGGTCCAGATCCCAAGATGTCTGGCACTGGGCAGGTGGGGCTTTTGAAAGTCAAGGCCATGGCCACGGCCTTCCTCATTAGAAATCAGGCTGCTGTCCACTTGCCCTCGGGATGTTCCACCCAGGGCACGTCTATCTAATGAGGTGGTTGTTACCAAGGTTCACACAGATATTAGTGCTGGTTTGGGGCTCCAAGCCTGTTGCCTCCCACCTCCCCCAGAGTGGGAGCTAAGCAGCAGTGTTTGAACTTTCTTTCCCTTCTTCAGTCCAGCGGGTTCCTGCTTGTGTCAGATGTAAGAGAATAAAATGGTCCCTTCCCCCATGGCATAGTAGGAGTCGCTGCAGATGATCAAAAATTTTTTTCTTATTTCTTTTTCATATTTAAAAGCTAAGCAATTATAACATTTCAGAATGATGCTTTTAAAAATGAAAAAGCCATATAATTTCTTAGCCTAATAGAAGCCCCTTCCTGGTGGTCTCAGTTGCCGTCACAGTGTATCGGATGTTTTGCAGGTTGCATTTTTTATTTAACATGAGAGGTAGGCATTTTTCTCTATTGTTAGGTTGTCTTCGTCATAATTATTTACAATTGCGTAACATCCCACTGACTAGGTCAGATGACAAGATCTGGTAGAAGGCATGGAGACTTTACCCACTTGGAGGTGTGGTAGGTTGTAGGGAGACGCGGTACCTTTACGATGCTTTTAGGAAGCTTGTCCTTAACAGCTTTCCTTTTGCTGCTATTGTAATGCCTGACTCTTAAATCTGGGTCAGACTTCTGTGCCTTCTACCCTAGATAAGCAGTCTCTGCCACCATAATACCCAACTTGCTTAAGATATGTGTCCCAGGGCTTCCCTGGTGGCTCCGTGATAAAGAATCCACCTGCCAACGCAGGAGACATGGGTTCCATCCCTGGTCTGAGAAGATCTCACATGCTGTGGACCAACTGAGCTCATGTTCAGCAGCAAGAGAGGCCACCGTGATGAGAAGCCCATGCATGCCCCGTGCACTGCAACTAGAGAGTAGCCCCCACTCACTACAACTAGAGAAGGCCCTTGTGCAGCGATGAGACCCAGCACAGCAGAAAAAAAAAATTTTTTTAAAGATACATGGCCCAACTGAGTTCATTATACTGTTACTCATTACTGATACTCTGGCCCAGTTTGCCCAACCAGGGCATTAGTGTTCATAGCTCCTATGACCTCTATCAGAGTGCTTAAATAGCAGGTACTCAGTAAATATTTGTCAATGACAAATACATACTTTCCGACCTCCAGTGCCTTTCCCCAGCCTGTAAAATAGTTGCTTGACTGTGTAACCTATTCTGTGTGGCAGGTGAGAAGGTGTTTCTAAGGCAAACCTTGGTGTTGGGTTCTCAACGCGTCAGGCTAGTAACCAGCAGAGAGACCGGAACTGCTAGGGAGGCTCCTGGGATGAGACCCTGTCTGGGATGTAAAACAGTAAGTGTGAAGAGAAATGGGAATGTCCCCTCCAAAAATAGAGGAATGGATTGAGAGACCGCTGTTTGTGCAGCCTTCTTTAGATGAACCAGAACATAGGAAAGAGGTTGGTTTGCTCATCTTTAAAAGGAAGAGAGTGTGAATCTTTATCTGTGAGAGGCACGTTCTGAAATATTTATGAGTGAAATGGCAGAAAGTCTGAGATTTTTCTTTTAAAAAAAAATCAGGGCAAGTGGGTGGAGGTATACAAGACTGGCCACAAAGTGTTGAAAGCTGGATGGTAATTAAATAAGAGTTTTTTTTCCTATTCAGGCCACATTTGGGCCTGAAAAAAAAAAAAAAATTGAGTTGTGCTGTGTTTGGAATGGGAAGTTGCTGTAGAAAGCCCTCTGTCCAGAGTTAGACCGGAATGACAAGTATCAATTTTGAGGCTGTAGCGCCATCTAGTGTTGATTGCAAACACGCTACAAATGAAGACATTGCAAGCGCCTCTCCTTGGTCTGAGGGCCTTTTATGAGCTCCCTTGGCCTCTCCAGCCCTCTCACCAGAAGGCTGGGCCAAGGGAGCAGGGCAACCAGGCACGGGTGGGGTGGCAGTGGTGGGTGGAGGGTGACGTGCAGGTTGTTCACGCCTCCCCTGGGTTTGGGAAAGGAAGCTGAGTACAGGAGTCGTTGTGTCATGTGGGGCTCTGAAGACAGGTGACCTTGATGGAGGGTTCTCAGTGTGACCTAGGTGCAAAAATAGCCTCTCTTGTGACTGTGTGTGCTTAGCTCCCCAGACTGAGCAAACAGCCCCTCACACCTGCACACTGTTGACTCACAGTTACTTGTTTGCAGGTGCAAATGACTGTCTGTGTACCCAGAGTTGGGGGGAGGGCTCCCCACCATCCTTTTCTCTCTTAGCTCATGTTCCCTTAGAGCAGGTAGTGGGGCCACAGAACTGGCAGAATGTGAGACCTTAACCCACAGGGCAAGGGGGCTAAGTCCTGATGGCAGAGAAAGGTGTTACCCTCCTCCTCAAGTCTCCCTGTGAACTAGAGAAAAATCCACTCTTGCTTCTCGTAGTAGGATGAGAACAATCTGGACACCAGAGTGGCTGTATTTAGGGACAGAAAATTAGAAAGAATATAAAATTTTTCAAAATAGGAAGCAATATACATGGAGTCAGAGAGACTTCTGGGAGTTCTCAGCCAGGCTTTATATAGATAACAAGGAATAAGAAAACTGGCCCAACCTATCTCAGCAGGATGACACGAGTGAAATGTGTCAATTGTTAAATTCTATAGACATTAGGACTTCCTTGGTGGTCCAGTGGTTAAGACTTTGAGCTCCCGATGCAGGGAGCTTGAATTTGATCCCTGGCCAGTGAACTAGATCCCACATGCTACAACTAAGACCCAGCATGGCCAAATCAATCAATCAATCAATCAATAAGTAAATATTTTTTAAAATTCTATAGACAATGGAAGACAAAGGTGATGGGGAGGGAGGGGCATGTGAGCGAGTGCAGGGAAGTGGCAGGGATCGCCACGTTCCTGTGGACAGGTTCCACTCTAAGGCATCATTGCTCATAATATGCTCCTTTATTTCTTTGTTCCAATAAGCAAGAAAAATGTCAAACTATGACATAGCATAATCATACAGATATTGAAATGAGAAAAATGAATTACAACCTTCTCATGCAGGGAAGTTTGAAAATTTCAAGAACTTTCAAAAAAGAGAGTCCCTTTGGCTCAGTAATTCTATATCTAGGGGAATATCCTGAGAAATAACCAGTAGTTTACAGAAGGAGCTGTGTCTAAAAAAATCAGAAACTGGGTAATGACTTAGTAAAAATTCAATGAGAATAGAGGATGGTGTAATTCTGTGATGGGATAATATACACTAAAGTTTCTGAAGAATTTCTAATATGGGAAAATGCTTTGATACGAAGTGAAAAGATAGGCTCAAAATGATACGGCCTGACCTCAAGTAGGCAAAGCTATGTCAATATATAAAGTATTACAAAGGATGTAATAGAACAAACTTAATAACATGGTGATCTTTGAGTTATAAGAATACATGTGATTCCTATATTCTTTTTACACATTGCAGCATTTAACTTTCTTGAAGTAAATATTTACTATATTTTTACTGAGAAGGAACTGAAATCTCAATTCTGAAAGGGAAAAAGGAGAGAAAGAAGGTCTTGAGTGGAACTCAGTGTTGGGTGAGACCCCAGCTCTGAAGGAGCGGGAGATCCAGGCACTGGTGGTCTCTGCCGCCCTCTCTTCCCATTCTCACAACCAGAGAGCCCTGCTGTGTCTGTGATGTAGGCAGTAAAATGTCCATTCCCCAGGATGGGCCTTGGAGCCAGTTCTCCAGGGTGAGGGCAGAGCGAGGAATAACATGGCATCCCAAGGTGACCCGTCTTCCACTCCTTGCAAGGAAAGGCCATTATTTCTGTGGTCTCTATGTTCTCTGATGTGAGATTTCTGGGCATAAACAGAGAGCTAATCCTCTGTGTTGTTTCCCACCCAGTAGATATGTTTGATGACTTCTCGGAAGGCAGAGAGTGTGTCAACTGTGGGGCCATGTCCACCCCTCTGTGGCGGCGGGACGGGACAGGACACTACCTGTGCAACGCCTGCGGCCTCTACCACAAGATGAACGGCATCAACCGGCCCCTCATCAAGCCCCAGCGCCGCCTGGTAAGCCAGGGCCTGGTGCCACGTGGCCAGGGCAGGGGGCAGGGAGCTTGCTTCTCTGCTTCTCTCAGCTCCTGGCTTCGGGCTCAGCCTCGGTGGGAAGTTCCTGGTTTCAAATCTGGGATTTCAAGTTATCTTTCAAAGAAGGTGCAGGTTGAAGGATTGGGTGGGTGGCAGAGTCACTTCTTCCACCTTCAGAGTTAGTTTGAATTGTGAGCATGGTCCAGCCCATTTAATTCAACCCCTTAATTATGCAGAAGTGAAAAGTGAGGCTCAGAAAAGCTAAGCCTTGCCTGCATTGTGTGGTGTGTCTCCTGCGCTCACGTCAACCCCATGAGGAAGGCGGACTGTTGCTTTTTATGTTGTGACTTACCCAGTTTTCAGTTGATCCGTTGACAAACCCAAAGATTATGTGAGGGTGTGCTGGGCCCTGTAGCTGGGGAGGAGATAGAAGCAAGTTTTTGGCTCTTAGTTTCCTGGTCATTTCTACCACGATTTAATTTTGACCAATAGCTTTCACAGATATTAGGGAAGGAAGAACAGAGGGGATAAACCCTGGTGCTTGCTTCCCTCTCTTGAAGTCAGTGTTTGAAGTCTCTGGGATACAGTAATTGTCAACTCCAGCCCTTGAGGCCCAAGTTAATTCTACTTTGGGGAGAAGTTTTACTGCCTACGGTGCCCAGTGGTTGCTGGGCTTTGCCCTGACGTGAGTGACTGATAATGTCGCTGCAGGAATGACCAGGATTTGCTGTCTCCGGCAGCCCAGCCTTTGGTCCCATGCACCCCTGAGAGGCTGGGGTACCTGATTCCAAGCATCCGGGCATCGCAGCATCGGAGCATCCCTTGCGGTGGCGGCGAGTCTGAGACTCACGTGGCTCCGCCCCGCGATCGCTCCCGGTGAAGCAGATGCCATGGCACCTGCCTTGGGCCTGAAGGGTCTGTCTCCTGTGTTGCAGTCTGCCTCCCGCCGAGTGGGCCTCTCCTGCGCCAACTGCCAGACCACCACCACCACGCTGTGGCGCCGCAACGCGGAGGGCGAGCCAGTGTGTAATGCCTGCGGCCTCTACATGAAGCTCCATGGCGTAAGGCTCCCTCCGCACCACGTCCCGTACTTTCCTCCACAGCTTGGGTCTCATCCCTCTTCTTCCCCACAGATCATAATTCATTGTCTCCTTCTTAATAAATATACTTAAATCTGGAAACATCCGGAGACTGTCTTACAGCAGTCTATTAAGGCTGCTGTAACAATGCCATAGACTGGGCAGCTTGGGTCTCCTGCATTGCAGGTGGATTCTTTACTGACTGAGCCACCCGGGAGGCCCACTGGGCAGCTTTGTGTGTGTATGTGTGTGTGTGTGTTTATGTTAGTCATTCAGTCATGTCCGATTCTTTGCGACCCCAGGGATTGTAGCCCGCCAGGCTCCTCTGTCCGTGGGGGATTCTCCAGGCAAATAATACTGGAGTGGGTAGCCATTCCCTTCTTCAGGGGATCTTCCCTACCCATGGATCTAACCCAGGTCTCCAGCATCCCAAGTGGATTCTTTACTGTCTGAGCCACCAGGGAAGCCCAGTAGGGCAGCTTAACCAACAATAATTAATTTCTGTGGTTCTAAAAGCTGGAGGTCTGAGATCAGAGGCCAGATCAAGGGAGGACCCCCTGTCTGGTGGCAGACTTCTTACTGTGTCCCTACGTGGTGGAAGGGGCAAGGAGTGCTGTGGGGTCTCCTCTATAAGGCCACTAATCCCATTCATCAGGGCTTGTCCTCATGACCTCATCACCTTCCAAAGGCCCTACCTCCTAATACAATCACCTTGGACTATAAGTTTATGAACATATTAATTTGAGGGGGATACACATTCAGACCATAGCAGAGACATTGCTAGGAAACATCACTTTCATCTTTAACACTACATAAGTCTAATTCCCATTTTACAGATGAAGAGACTCAAAAGTAGTCTGCATATGTGGTAGTATGATATATCAAAGGTAACAATTCAATGGATAAGGAATAGCTTTTTAAGAATGCTTGTATTGACACAGTCTGGAACACAAAAATGAAACTTGGCCTCTGCCTCCTACCAAAACCAAAAATAAACTTGGGTGTATTAAAGATATAAAATGTAAAACCTCTTTAAAAAGGGACAGTAAAAATACTAGAAGAAAATGTAGAGGGAGAGGTTATATAACCTTGGGGATGGGAGGAGAACTTTTCTTCAGCAAATTTTCAAAACTCTTAAGCCATAAAAGAAAAAGATATATTTGATTGTATACCAATTCATATTAATATATGGAAAAAGATACCCCAAGAAAGTAAAATCAGGGGTAAGGGGAGGGGAGAATGAAGAGTTCCTGTTTAATGAGCAGAGAGTTCGGTTTTGCAAGATGAAAGTGTTCTGGAGATGAATGGTGGAGACAGTTGCATAACAGTGTGAATATGCTTGACACTGTTGAACTATACATTTAATAATGGTTAAGATGGTAAGTTTTATGTGATGTGCATTTTATGACATGTTTTTAAAGTACTGATGTGGGTGGGGGTGCACATGAAGGCAGGATTATTCTGAAGTCAGGATGGTATTCAAGAAGATTCGAGGTGGGTGGAGGGGAAGAGGGCTGGGAGGGAAGGACACTTTCCTTCAAAGGTGGAGCTGCTGTCTCATCTGACTAGGTTGACTGGAAGGCAGTTCGAGTTCATGTATGCTACTGCCCCCTTTTATTTTTTTAGCCACTCTGGTGGCTTAGTTCTCTGACCACAGAATGAACCCAGGCCCTTGGTAGTGAGAGCACAGAGTCTTAACCACTGGACTATCAGGGAACTCCCTACACTTCTTTCTTTAACAATTCCATGTTCATATCTCAAAAGTGGTTGTGGCTTTTCCTTCAGTATTTGCAGGTGTGGCCTGTATTAGTCTCATAGGAGAGACTAGCATAGACCAGTGACTAAAAGATTTGGTTGGCCAGGCCTGAAAGAAGCCAGATGTGGGCAAGGCACACTATTTTAAAATACTAAAAAGAGGACCCTGCCAGTCTGCCACTTTCCCTCTCCCAACCCAAGACAGAGTTCAGTGTTTTTATTTTTCTGTTTTCCCACGTCACCTATAAATCTGGTTATTTTCTATTTGTCTGTCTTTCCCAACAAACTGTGAACTCGACAGGGAAGGAACTGTGTCTTTAAGTCTGTTTCCTCAGGGTCTAGTACAGTATCCCAAAATATAAGTGTTCAACTCATCTTTTTAATAGAATTGATTTCTTGCTCAAAAGGAGTTCCAGGCCCTGATTCACTTAAACTCAGTCCCCAAGTTTGTAGAGGAATTGCACAGATCTGGCCTCCCAGTGTGTATTTGTGTGTGTGTGTTTGTGTAAATACTGTCACAGATCATGTACAACTGGAAAACCATGTATGTTGACTTGCAACCTCCTAGGTCCCCAGGCCTCTTGCGATGCGGAAAGAGGGGATTCAAACCAGAAAACGGAAGCCCAAGAACCTTAACAAATCAAAGACACCAGCAGGTGAGAAAAAGATCTCTGTGTAATTCTATGAATAACTCAGTAGCCCTCAGAGTGAATGAGCATCGTGTATGCTCAGGTGGGCCAGCCCAGGCTGCAGAGGTGTAATGATAGCATCATCCATTCCCCACCTTTCAGGACAGAATGAATAACTTAGTGCAAAAGTAACATTGCCATGGAACATATTGGGAGCTTTTAAAGCAGGCTCAACTCTTGTCATGGACTGATTTTTGCCAGTTGCAAAGATTGCAGAAGTCCAGTTAGACCAGTCTTGGAGGAAAAAGGAAGATTACTCAGTCCCTCCATCTTTAGTGCTGCAGCTACTCAAGAACTTAGGTCCTTTTGGTTCGCTTTGGGCTAAATGGGGTCGAGAAACACAGGGTCCATGAGTTGTGTTCAGTTAGATTTGGACATTGATTTGTAAGCTAGTGTATAATTAACATTGTGTGTACTTGGTGCTTTACAAACCTCCTTCACAAATACTGTCTCGTTGATCCTTAAAGACCCTCACTAGACCCCATTTATAATCCCCATTTTACTAATGAGCAAGCTGAGGCTCAGAGAGGGCAATGACTTAACAAGGGTCATATAGCTGTGAATGGGTAAAGATGGAATTAAAACCCCTGTGTTTTCACTTCGGAAATATGGATATTCTCTTCAATATACATTCTGCCTCTCAGTTTCTAGATATCAAGATGAGGACTACTTGGGTCCCCTACCAAGAGCATTCCCCACTTGACTGACATGTACACACTGCTATATTTAAAATGGATAACCAACAAGGACCTGCTGTATAGCACAGGGGACTCTGATAAATGTCATGTGGCAGCCTGGATGTGAGGGGAGTTTGGGGGAGAATGGACACATGTATATGTATGATTGAGTCCCTTTGCTGTCCACCTGAAACTATCACAACAATGTTAATCAGCTATACTCTAATATGAAATAAAAAGTCTAAAAAAAGAGCACTTCCTTCTCAGTCAGTACCACTGTCAAAGATTTTACTGGAAAATGTGGCAGTGGCAGAGAAAATAAGTCAGCTGATCTGCTGGAAATTTTATCTTCTAATGTAAGGCCTGACAAGTTCAGATGACTTTCCCTGTTCCACTACTGAGAACGTGACCAAAGTGCTCCTTTTCCAGGTTCCACAGTGGCTTGCCCCTTCTGGCAGTCACGTATTATTAGAAAGTGCAGTGTCTCATCCCTGGTCCTCAGCCTTTCTCCCTATTTGAACATTGTGTGTATGTCCAGCACCTTCGCCTGGGAACTTCATCTCTTTACGTGGTGGAGTCCTGGGGGATCAGGTGTCAGTTCAGGTGCACGATCTCCCACCCAAAATTCCAAACCCAGGGAGCTAGATTTGGCAGCAAGACATAATCTGAACTGACACAGACTATTTATAATCTTTGTTTATCCCATGTGTGAATATTCACATTTTGCTGGAGAACTATTAATGTATTTAATTACTGGGTGTTGTCCCAGACCCTGCTGCAGATATTCTATAATATACAGATCTTGCCCCATTTAAAATCCGAAAGTTTTGAATCCTGAGACATGTGTAGCCCCAAGGATCTGGGATAAGGGGTGATAAGCCAGTCATCTGAAAAAGTTCCCTTGAAATTCTGCTGCTTCTGCTTCATCATGAGAACTGCCACCCTGCCCTGATGAAGGGCCCTGCTTCTTCTCTCCCCAGCAAGTGTAGACAGAGCCATTAGCGCTGATCTGCCCTGGCTGGCTCCAAGGGCCACCATCCGTGTGTCCCTGCCCCTGGCCTGGGTGTCCTGACTCTGCCTTGTTCCAGGTCCCTCAGGCAGTGAGAGCCTCCCTCCCACCACCAGCGCTTCCAGCAGCTCCAGCAGTGTGGCCACCAGCAGCAGTGAGGAGATGCGCCCCATCAAAACAGAGCCTGGGCTGTCATCCCACTACGGGCCCAGCAGCTCCCTGTCGCAGGTACTGCCCGTGGGGGAGTAGACTCCAGGTGGCCAGGCCCCTACCCGAGGCAAGGGGCTGTCCACACAGGGGTATATTTCAGCATATCTGATCAAGCTACAGCGAATTGGGTACACAACCGTGATATACTCTGTGCCAGGCTTCCCTGGTAGCTTAATGGTAAAGAACATGCCTGCCAATGCTGAAGATGCAGGTTTGATCCCTGGGTTGGGAAGAACCCCTGGAGAAGGAAATGGCAACCCACTCCAGCACTCTTGCCTGGGAAATCCTGTGGACAGAGAAGCCTGGTGGGCTACAGTCCAGGGAGTTGCAAAGAGACACACACAACTTAGCGACTAAACAGCAACAACTGTGCCAGGACCAGTGAAGACGGGCTGGCACACAGCATGACTGCAACCCGAATCAGACCGTGGGCTCGCTGGGGGAAGTGGTGAACCCACTGCAGGCTGTGGGAGGCAGAATGGGGCTTTCTAAGCAAGTCTGTCTCCTCAGTAAGGGTGGCTTGACCTTGGCGGTAGGTAGATTTTAACAGGAGGATGAGGTCCCTCCTGGCCTGTGGAAGCAGCAATGGGCAGGGTGGGAGGCTTGGGGTTGGTGAGGGGTCACAGGCAGGATGCTATTGTAATGAGAGCTGGCTGCAGGTCCAACTTCACACATGTGTCCAGAAGATGGGCCGGTGGGAACCTCATGTCCCTCTGTCAGATATGATGGCAATCCTGCTCCTCCACCTTCTTCCCTCTGTGGTTCCCCCATTTGGGACCAGGATGCCTCCAAACTTGGTCATGGTCTCCCATTAACTGATCTCTTCTCCTCCTGTACTTGAGGTGAGCATGTCCTAATGAGCTTTGTGCTATCAGAGTGAAGAGAAACTGGTCCTGTGGGACCAGGAGAGACAGGAGCCCCTTCTGGGCAGGGGGAATGGCTTCTCTTTTGAAAACAGAGATTGATGGTGCTAAGATTGTAGAAAATGTCTGATGTAATCATCAAAGGCGTCTGAGAAACCAGAATAGTCACAGAGTCACTGGGTCAGTGCTCAGGAGCAGCTGGTCAGTCAGGAAGACCCCTTGCATCTCATACTTCAGGGGTCAGGGGGCCAGCAGTGCAGCATGGTACCTCTCCTGCCCTTGTCTTTTGACCCTGTCCCCTGGTCCCCTTCCTGGGGTGGGAGCCAGCCTGGGCACAGCTACAGAGCAGGGCTCCCCTCTCCAGTAGGAAGGATCCCACTGATGGTATCTTATACCTTTCACTTTCAGACGTTCTCGGTCAGTGCGATGTCTGGCCACGGGTCCTCCATCCACCCGGTCCTCTCCGCTCTGAAGCTCTCCCCGCAAGGCTACGCATCTTCTGTCAGCCAGTCACCACAAGCCAGCTCCAAGCAGGACCCTTGGAACAGCCTGGCCTTAGCTGACAGTCATGGGGACATAATCACTGCATAATGTCACCCCTTCCCTCCTCGGATTCCTGCCCGGACTTGGGGACATGGGGGACAGCAGAGATGAGGCTCTGGGCTCCAGGGTGCTGGCCTGCTCCGTCTGGGAATGACTCCAGACAACAACTGGGAAGAAACTTGAAGTCAATGATTTGCTTAGGGGATTTTAGCGGATACCTTTTTAAGGTGGGGGACTGGAGAGCTCAGACTCTGATCAGGAGGAGCCCACCCCCTTCACTAGGAGCACACCTCAGCCCCTCCTACCGACCTGCAGGCTCTTCTCATTTTTCCGCCCCATCACCCCCGACAAGAGAAGAGAAGTCCTTCTCCCCTGTTTCCACCACTGCACCCGAGATGGTGGCCTTTCCACGGTGCTGCGGGCACCGGGGATCCCAGGGCAGGTAGAGCGGGCATCTGTTGGACGTGTGTTGGGATGCCTCGGCCCCTCGGCCGTCCTGCCCTCGGCCAACACTCCCCTTCGGGCTCAGTGCACCCGCATCCCTCATATTGAATCTTGACTCCAGAAACACTGCTTGTAGGGCCAGTGTTACCAGATGCTGCGTGGGGAGAGTGGCTTCCGCAAACTCGCTACCTGGCAACCTCGCCTCCCTGCAAGTTTCTTCCGCGGCTCAAATCGCTCCTTCTCTTCAACCCCGCCCTCCTCTGAAAAGAAACGCCCCTCCGCTGCTCCCGTTGATTCTGCTCTGCCTGCAGTTTGAACTAGTCCCCGAATTCTTCTTCCGCCCCATCACGCTCAGGGGGGTTCCTGAGTAAGAACAAAAAAGGTTCTGCTGCTGAAGCGAATTTGACTAGCATTCATCTAAGACTTGAGATCCTTCTGGACAGGATGTCTGGTGGACGGCCTCCCCCAACGCGGCTGGGGCTGTGCTGCGTGGGGCGGGGTTGTCGGCCTGGAACTTGCGGATGCGCCGTGGTTCCCTGGAAACGCACCTGTTGCCTGGGCCCCAGGCCGAGTCCGTCTGAGGGACGCGCACTGCCTGCACCCGCGTCCTTTCTCCAGCAGAAGGCGTCTGTCCAGGAGGCAAAAAGGCTAGGGATTTTCCAATATAGTTAAACAAACACAATGCCACTCATGGAAGAAAGCCGACGAGTGCTGCGAGAAGATACAAGATGGGGGAGGGCGGGAGGGGGCGCTACGGCTCCCCCGCTTAGGCAATCGTCCTCTTCTCCACGTTGCTATCTCTCCTCTCTACCCGCGACCCGGGGCTCGCGAAGATGCTGCCTTCCGTGCCCTGGCTGCCAACAGAGTGCAGCTGACTGGCCTTCCTACCTGCTACTCCAAACGCCCAGCCCCGCCCCGCAATCCTCCCGGCGGTTGCAGAGTTATCTTTAAACCCAGGTTCTGTTTTAATCATCATTTACGTCGGCTTTCTTCTACGAAAGCCGCTCCCCGCCTTGTATACCCTTCCCTAACCCACAAAACTGCTAACGTTGTCTTAAGGTGAAATGGCTGTAAAATCAGTATTTAACTAATAAATTTATCTGTATTCCTCTTTCCCTTCTCTTCCTCCCTCTGCGATGTTTTCTAAGAGGTTCACTGCTGCCCGTTGCAAGGCAATCCTGAGCCGCCGTGGCCCCTTGCTGATCCGCTCTCCTGCATCACTTCTCCGTCCATTCCTTTTGGCAGTTGGCCGAGGCTTCCTCTGTAGGTGCTGGGGGTTAGTGACAGGGACAGGCATCCAAGCCCTGCTGCTGACTAGTTTGTGACCTTGACAGGTAACCTCTAGGTTGGGTTTCCTAGGGCGGGTTGAACCAGCCCTTAACTGAAGTTCCTGTGGCCTTTTAGAAGTTGCCGCCCCACGAAGGGGGCCGTTTTTAGAGCTGCGGGCGAACACTGGTAGCTGGGATGTGAAGGAGGGCCGCGAGGGAGTAGTCTCTCCAGCCACCTTATTTTAGACGTGTGCTGGAGGGTCATGCTGAGTTGTTTGCCATCTTCTCCATTATGGTTTGATCCAAACAAGCCCCCCGAGGGCTCCATACCAGTAGGAGAGGAGGGGAAAAACCTCTCCTTTGTCCATTTTGTCTTCACTTTTTTAGGCTTACAGACTTGCTCGCTTGCTTCGTCTTAAAAGTCAAGTGGGGCTGACGGGGGTGACGCTAAGGTTTGTGGAACAGAACCCAGACAGGCAAATCCGTTCCCACTCAGAACTGTTGGTAGCAGCTTCCTGCCTCTCAGATGGCTTATACCCAGTGAGTAACTGAAGGTCTTTGACCTTTCACAGCACCCTCGTTATTTTTGAGCAAGCGAGAATAAAAAACTATAACAAGCATTCGATATAAAATTGGAAAAGCCTTTAAACTGGCTATGAAATAGCCAAACCTATTCAATGCATCTAGCATCCAAAAAGATGAGTAATTGATAACTCTAGCAAAGAGTAGCAAAAGAGATTCAAAAGTGAAAATAAAACCTACCAGGGTTTATATTAGCCTTGGGGAAGATGTGTTTTCTGATGATGAAGTCTTAGCTGAAAAACATTTTTGCCACTTCCCTGTAGGAATGGCTTTCAGAGGATGGATATATATATATATATATAACTACACACACAGTACCAGATGTATATATATATATATATATATATATATATATATATATATATATATATATATATAACTACACACACAGTACCAGAAGATTGACCTCATTCCTTATATGGTCATAACCTGTGCTTCACCCCAGATGGTAAATCCAGCTTTATTCAGCCTCCTTGCTCACCAGACCGGGTTGATTTTTCAAATCAAATGTATCCTCAGAAGAGGTCGGTAATAATGTTAGTCTCTCAGTCGTGTCCAACTCTTTGCGACCCCAGTGTCTGTAGCCTGCCAGGCTTCTCTGTCCATAGAATTCTCCAGGCAAGAATACCGGAGTGGGTTGTCATGCCCTTCTCCAGGGGATCTTCCCAACCTGCATTGCAGGCAGATTCTTTTACCATCTGAGCCACCAGGGAGGCCCCAGGAGGTCAAGAGGAGGTCAAGTTGCTACCAATCAGGATATTTGAAAGGATGCAATTCCCAGATGGTTGGAAAGTGGCTGGAGGAAGGATGGGGAGGTGGGGGTGAGAGGTAGATTCACAACGATGGCGTCCTTAGAATAAGTGTCTGCCCTAATATGGTGAATGCAGCCCCCGGGGGGTGTTTGCTCAGGCTGAGACATCCCTCGTGGTCCCTTTCAGGCTTACCCCTCACTATGACAAAAACTTTGAAGTGCAGATCAAATCATTTTAACACTCATGGGCATCAGTCCTTAATATTTGACTTTTCGATGCCTTTAGGGGGTAAGTAGTAGCAGATTTAGCCATGATTATGTGCTTCACCCCAGATGTTTGGCTGGGGGTGACAGTAGTGAACATAAGTTTATATTCACTGAACATGCACCAACTAGACCTGGGCTGGGGGTTATTTGATGCCCCCTCTTCCAAGCCCCCAGAACTTAGTAATGTGGACACTAGTGCACGAGAAATTTGGCCATTTAGCAAGCTGCTTTTGGAGTGGAGGTGATTTGTTTTCAGTTTTTAAAATCATTTTCTGACATTGGAAACTGCTCTTCAGATTACATCCTTGCCTTGCTTGAAGCTGGAACACAAACAGGCCTCAATCCTTAACAACACAAATAGGTATCTTCCCAGAATCGAGGACAAGGCTCAGAGCTTCCAAGTGTAGCCTGGGAAGTGGAATCCGTGCTCCTGGGGACTCCGTGCCCTGGACACTGTTCCTTTCTGTTCAGTGACTGAGGCTCTGTTCTGTAGCCTCCTGGGAGCACAGCTGCTCTGTGCCACCCTGGCTCCTGTGCAATTATTATCTCCCCTCCAGTAGCTGTGGCAGTCCAGTTTGCAAAAAGACATCAGTGACAAGGAGAGCTAAATAATCCAAGCAAAAATGGCACTAAAGCAGACCTAGGTTCTCAAAGTCCAGTTTTTTTTGGTCTATGCATGGCTGGACCACTGGCTGAAGCCTGGGAAATTGTGGGTTTAGTTGTACAGAGAGAGGTGCAACCACACACAACTGTGCTCTGGGTTCACAGGAACAGTGGGAACAGAAAAATCCTGTAAGGTGCCTGCTGGTGCTCTTAGGCCCTGACTTACAGGTAGTGTCAGGAGGTCTTCAGAAGGACCCAAAGAGGGAGCATCTCCAGTGAAGGCTGATAAATGAGAACCCTCATCGCCCCCCCAACACACTCACACTGCATCCCCGCCCTGCTGTGTGGTGACTGCCTTCTGTCCTACAGCTGTGGTGGCCCTGCTTCACCTGAGAAATAAACATGACCCCATAGGTTTTTAACCAGATGCACCTGAAGTTCAAATCACTGGGTGGTTTCAGTTTCCAAATCACTGAATCTCTGACAGCAAGGAGTTCATCCAGATGAAGTTCAATACTAGTAAATGATACCAGTGAACAATACAAATAGACCCCTCTTACAACAGACATTGTAGTCTCTTGTGCTGCTTCTCTTTTAAGATAGATTTAGTACCCCCCCAAAAAAGATTTAGTCCAATGAAATGGGTTGTAATTAGAGATGTGAAACATTTAGGTTTTTCATTCCTCTGTCCTTTTCCTTTACAACTCATGAAAATTTTTTAAAAAATTAAAATTTCGTTACTTCTTGGGTTCTTAATTATCTAAGACTTTGGGGCTGGGATGCGGGACAAAAACGGTAAGACTGAAATAACAGAATCCTAAATAGGATTGTTGTTCTCTGCTGAACAAAGCAATGAGTGATGCCAGCTAATGTGCTTTAGAATGTAAAGTTGTCGCTTCGTTATTCAAAAAATCCCCAGACTTCGCTGTAGGGATGTGGCCTGGAAACACTTTCAGCCCCCCACAATGACATCCTTGCAGAATTTCTTAATGTGGCTTCCAGCCTGACCACAGCTAGTTTCCCCATTCCACCCTACCCCTGCAATAGTGCCCATGTTTTGAAATTATTTTGCCTGCATAGTTATTGGGCTTCTCCTCACTTTAGATCAAAAACATAACCGCATATACATTACACTTCAATTTTTTTAAATAAATTTATTTATTTTAGTTGGGGGCTAATTACTTTACAATATTGTAGTAGTTTTTGCCATACATTAACATGAATCAGCCATGGGTTTACATGTGTTCCCCATCCTGAACCCCCCTCCCACCTCCCTCCCTACACTTTAATTTTTAAAGAACCAAAAGCATAACTGCTCACCTCTGCTGACAAGTACTACCAGATCACACAAGAATAAGTGTGAGGAATTCCTGGTAGCCCCTTCCTTATAGGAGGATTTGAGTCTGGGGTCTGTGGGAGTACAGGGGAGTTACAAGACACAAGCTGCGAAAGATTAAGGGTAGTATAGCTAAGGTTTCCTTCCAGTGGACTGTAGCCTACCAGGCTCCTCCATCCATGGGATTTTCCAGGCAAGAGTACTGGAGTGGGTTGCCATTTCCTTCTCCAGGAGATCTTCCTGACCCAGGGTTTGAACCCGGGTCTCCCGCATTGTAGGCAGACGCTTTACCGTCTGAGTCACCAGGGAAGTCCCTAGTAGCTGATTAGGGAGAGTCAAATAGAAGGAAAACAACCTAGCTAGAAACAAGGATACCTGGATTGGAAGACCATGCCTGATGCATTTACAGATTATGAGGGGATATCAGAGATCATTTGGTGCAAACCATTTTGTCCCACCATCATCAAAAGAAAACTCACCCAAGGTCACAGAACCGGCATGAAGAGGGGTTCTTCCTCAGCACCTACTGTCACTAGGCATAAAGGTTGTCAGATACCGCCCTTACAGTTAACACACTCACCATGTGGGGGCGCCAGCGTTCTCTCTTGTGGCCTCCAGAATGCGACATCCTGATTTTCGAACATTCTCTCTGAGACCAGCCCAGAAATTCGACTTAAAAGTACCTGCCGCTTATTGAGCACTCCTGCCGTCTAGTCAAGGCTATGGTTTTTCCAGTAGTCATGTATGGATGTGAGAGTTGGACGGTGAAGAAAGCTGAGCGCTGAAGAATTGATGCTTTTGAACTGTGGTGTTGGAGAAGACTGTTGAGAGTCCCTTGGACTGCAAGGAGATCCAACCAGTCCATCCTAAAGGAGATCAGTCCTGGGTGTTCATTGGAAGGACTGATGTTGAAGCTGAAACTCCAGTACTTTGGCCACCTCACGGGAAGAGTTGACTCATTGGAAAAGACCCTAATGCTGGGAAGGATTGGGGGCAGTAGGAGAAGGGGACAACAGAAGATGAGATGGTTGGATGGCATCACCGACTCGATGGTCATGGGTTTGGATAAACTCCGGGAGTTGGTGATGGACAGGGAGGCCTGGCGTGCTGCAATTCATGGGGTCGCAAAGAGTCGGACACGACTGAGCAACTGAACTGAACTGCACGTCAGACACGCTAGCAGCTGTATATACTTATTCAAGTTTTCCGAAATCCTCATAAGCACGTTTTCGGAAAAGGCAATGGCACCCCACTCCAGTACTCTTGCCTGGAAAATCCTATGGACGGAGGAGCCTGGTAGGCTGCAGTCCATGGGGTCGCTAAGAGTCGGACACGACTGAGCGACTTCACTTTCACTTTTCACTTTCATGCATTGGAGAAGGAAATGGCAACCCACTCCACTGTTCTTGCCTGGAGAATCCCAGGGACGGGGGAGGCTGGTGGGCTGCCTTCTATGGGGTTGCACAGAGTCGGACACGACTGAAGCGACTTAGCAGCAGCAGCAGCATAAGCACGTTTTACGCACGAAGAAGATAGACATGGACTTTCTTAGTTTTTTTTTTTTTTTTTAATATGGACCATTTTTAAACTCCTTATTGAATTTGTTACAATATATTGTTTCTGTTTTATGTTATGGCTTTTTGGCTGCGAGGCATGTGGTATCTTAGCTCGCTGAGCAGGGATCGAACCTGCACCCCGTAAGTTGGGAGATGAAGTCCTAACCACTGGACAGCCAGCTTTGGAATTCCTCAGCCCAGGGATTTTAAGTAGCTTGCTTAATACAGAACTAGTACAGGCAGAACCAGGATTCAAATCTGACTCCAGAATCTGAACATTTATTACAGCCCACCCCCGCCACTCCCAAAGAGTGGAAACCTAACAGCTGGAAACCCCACACAACCTGGGTCTAGGTCCCACTCCAAGATGAAGGCTTTCAACTTCTCTTCAGAAGCTGAGGAGAATCCTTGGCTCCAAATTCTGCAGCTGAGACACGATGAGAGAAGGTCCCAGAACCACTGGGGAATGAGGCTCACTATCGACAGTCACAAGTCCAAAGAAGGGGACAACTGGGAGAGATCCCGCCCGGAGCCTCACTCTCCGCCCTCCAAGTTCCCCAAGTGCCCCTGGAAACACATGAAACCTCCTCGATGTGGTTCATGACCCCCAGCTCTTTCACTGCACCTGTTTGGACTGAGGAGCCGGGAACCCCCACCGCCCCGGGCAAGAGCCCCGCCTCCTACGCTCATCAGGGGGCGGAGCCCCGAGCGACCCCACCCCCGAGGGAGGAGCCTCGCCCTACGCGTCCTCGTCCCCCACCTCGCATCTGCCTCTCCCGGAGGCTGCGTGCGGGCCTTTGGGGTCCCGGGGTCTACGGGCCCAGAGCCGGTGAGTCCAGGCGCGAGCCGCACTAGCGGCGTCGCACGACCTGCGCGGGGGAGGACTGGAAGTCGCGGCCTCCCCACCCCCAGTTGGAAATGCAGGGCTTTCCCAGCTTTACCGTCATCACTTGTTTCCCGCATGAAAACTCTGTTACCGAACATTTTAGAAGCATCCCTCATGAAAACCCGTACCCCGGGTCGAATTTTTCTTTCTTTTCTGCTGTTTACCACTTTTTAACCTACCGCCTCCCCCACTCCACCCGCCCCCAGGCTCCTGCAGTGACCGTCCGCCCGGTCTCTGCAACCCTCCTCTCCCGCACATCACCAGGAGGAGGCGTTGAGAAAAGCAGCCATTTTAGACTTCTGGGGAGTAGGGGAGGGGTGGGGATGGGGGGGTCGATCTGCTGAGGAAAGGGGATGCCGGCGACGCCCCCTCCTCTCCATTCTTTGTGGTCCACAAGCCAGCCCCTTAACCAGCGTCACGCGGTTCACCGTTCGGGGGAGGGGCTCGAGGGGGGCAGGGTGTCCCCTTGGAACCGGTGTCCCTTTGGCTTCTAGTCTCTTAACACTGTAACTGAGGCAGCTCGCTGCCCAGCTTTCCATCTCCATAAGTAAACCTAAAAGACACACGCTGTTGTGTCGAAAGAGCTTAAGGATCAGATGCATTTCAGACGGGACCTTTTCCAGAAGCTTCCTCTGTTGGAGAGGACCAGGGTGCAGAGCTGGCAGAAGTTCAGGTCGACTTCACTGTGGCTCCCTGCAGTCGCGCAGTTTTGTCAGGATACTCTGTTGAGTGGGTCCTGAAGGTCTGATTGGGGCAATCACACTACATTTTAGTGAGTCTAAAGCACCATCAAAGTAAAAATACGTATTAATGTTATGGAATATGGTGCTAATTAAACAGTGAGAAAAGATGGATGGTAAGAGGCACCTCCATTTCTGAGATTTTTAAATTCTTTTCAAAATTACTGAAATGCAGTAGCTACCGCCATGCCAGAAAGCTGCTTAGTTCCTTGGGTTTTCATCATCATTTGCAGGCTTGTGCAGTTGAGGAAACCGGTGGATAAGTAGTATAAGAGTAGAGGGGAATGACTTCAGTGTCTTAGAAGCTGGGGTGCTGAGTACTTAGACTCAAACATGTGAATGCCCCCCACACAAGACCCCAGTGGATTGTGATGATTTGAGGCAGGAAGAGATGGGGGTCCCAGGTGACCTACATCAGGGTTAAAATGAAACCCCAGCTGTTTCTCAGTTACCAGGGGTAATTTTCTCTAGTTAAGCTGGATGTGGCCTCTCCCTGATCTGACCTGACATGACTCCGTGACTTGTCATGGTCCTGAGCTCTGCGTGGCTGTCGCATACACGGTGCTCCTGCTAGCAGGATGGTCCTGGCATGCTAAATCAGCATCTATGTCTATGTCCCTTATAGCTTTCTGTATCCCAACCACCTCTCCACTGAAAGAGGGGAGAGAAAGTACCAGCAGTGGGCTGGGATGATTTGGGAAGGCAGAAAGAGAAAGAGAAAGCATGGAGATGAGTTAGGGCGGCAGTCCAGGAAAAAAGTTAACAAGGGCTGGCTGCAGGGTCAAAGCGGAGGGCGCTTGTGGTGTGGTGCCTGGAGAAAGGTGAGGGTCTGGATGAGGCAACCATCCTTGGGAAACTGGCTTACACCCTGCTGCAGCTGGACTTGCTTTTTTAAAATTTTGTTTGGACATTTTATTTATTTTTATTATTTTTTGGCTGTGCTGGGTCCTTGCTATGCATGGGCTTTCTCTATTTGCAGTGAGCTGGGGCTTCTCTTGTTGCAGAGCACAGGCTCTAGGCACTCGTACGTTAGTAGTTGCAGCACTCGGGCTCAGCAGATGTGATTCACGAGATTAGTTGCTCCGTGGCATACGGGATCCTCCCAGACCAGGGATCTAACCCATGTCCCCTGCATTGGTGGGGGATTCTTATCCACTGCACCACCAGGGAATTCCTGGGGTTTCTCTTTGATCTGACCACCTCCCTCCCCAACGACGTACTCTTTTTGGCTGTATATGCTCTTAAAGTTGATGGCAAAAACAGTGGCTCCTTGAAAGCTTGGAACCCATCAGAAATGCTGGAGAAACCAGCTAAGTCAGCGGCCCCTTCCCCGTTTCTGCCTGCAGGGATGCCAGAGGGGCCGTCTGTGAGGAAGTTTCACCATCTGGTCTCCCCCTTTGTGGGGCAGCAGGTGGTCAAGACAGGAGGCAGCAGCAAGAAGCTAAACCCCACAAGCTTCCAGTCCCTCTGGCTGCAGGACACCCAGGTGAGTTCACCGTCCTCCAGCAGGTTCGTTCCACCCCTCACCCCAGTGGGCCAGCTCCATCAACACAGCCTGTCCCTCCCCTCAGTTTCTCTCAAGGCTTTCCATGCTGCTATTTCCTTGTCCCTGAGGGTAGCCACACTGGGACTCCATGCAACTCCTCCTCTGACGTTTCTCAGCCTCAGGTCAGTGGCACAGTGGCCCGTGGAACTGTGCATGAGCTGGATATTCACATTCAGGGTCTGAAGTGATTGTGGTGACTCTAGCTGAGTCCATTTGGTTGGGAACAGTATTTAATTCTCTGGGGCCAGCAAGGAGGTGAGGAAAGAGCATAGCCTTTAAAAAAAATTTTTTTTATTTACTTTTTAATTGGTGGAAAATTGAGCATAGCCTTTTGTTCTGGGTTTCAGCCTGGCTCATCTTTGCTCTGAATATCAGTCAATATTCCCTAAAGGGCTCACATGGCCACTTGCCAGTCTGATTCATGCCTCCCCCTCAGACCTGCAGCTCACCCTGCCCTAGATCTCTCCTCAGTCATGTTGAACTATTTGAAGCTCCTGTCACAGCCCTTCTTGCTCATGGTTTGACATGCTGATCTTCCTTTTTCTCCCTACTCCACCCCCATTCCTGTACCTTCATGTTACCACGGTAATTCCTAGTCTCCTTTGGATTCAGCCTTGCCATCACATCCTTTGAGAGCCTGTTCTGCCTGCGCTGGGTTGGGGGCGAGACCCTGCTGTGCTTCGAGGGCACCTTATATGTCTTCCTGTTGGCCCCTCATTCCTGAATTTGTCCTGCCTTTTGACTGGAGGAGACAAATAAACAGGACAGGGGCTGTGACCTCAGCAATATTGTATTCCTAGCACTTAACTGAGTGTCTGGTACTTAGGAGACTTATAGTAATTGGTGGTAGAGAAACTAACGAGCTCTGCTGCTTCTTAGCTGTGTGCTCCTAAGCAAGTTACTCAACCTCTCAGTTCTAGTGTCTGCTTGAGTTGTAAAATGGGGTAGACCATCTACCAGTTAAAATTGAATTAAGTAAACTTTATGCCTGGCACATAATAGGCACTCAGTAAATACTAGTTCTGTGTCTTCCACCTTGCCCTTCTAGTTCTCTTTCCTTTCTCTCTCTGTCTCACACATACATCCCAGGCTATAAAACCTCAGTTAGAATTGGAAGATGTCTGTGAGAGGTCTGCTGGCCTTCATGTGTGTTTTCTGCATTTGAAGGAGGGGCTCAGGGAAGGGAGAGTGGTTAGCCCAAGCTAATATAGGCTGGCAAGGGGCAGAGACTGGAGCCCAAGCCCTCTGACCTCCAGGTCTGCATGAGAGCACCTGTACTCTTTGTCCACACTGTCCTGCAAAGTTTGCAGGACAGGATTAATGTCCCTTTGTCTCTGGATCCAAGGGGCCTGCAACTTAGCCCCTGCTGTCACAGAGCTGGCTCGTAGAAAATAATTTTTCATAACAGACTCAGAAGACTGGGTAATCCATGAAAAAATTGGAAGCATTTCCTCTTGGGCATTGTAGAGTGGCCCTGCATCCAGTGTGCATATCTTTTATTGCTGATATGATTGTTCCAGTTGCTTCTAATCATTTTGAAAACTGTATACTAAGTGCTCATACTACTGGAGCAAAAAGCAAAAGGCAAGTCCCGAATACTCAAGTTGGGAAAGCTTCATAGAAGAGGCAGGAGGGGAGACATTTATATTAGGATAAATGGCTGGATGCACTTCTTCCAGTCTTCCCCTTTCTGGGTCTAAAGGCTCAGTCTTTGTGGATTGCAGTAACAGAACACCTCACACCAGGTTGCTTAGAAGCAACAGAAATTTATTTCTCACAGTCTGGAGCATGGAAAGTCCAAGGTCAAGGTGCCGGCAAATTCAGTGTCTAGTGAGGACCAACTTCCTGGTTTGTAGACAGTCTTCTTGCTGTGTCCTCATGTGGAGGAAGGGGTGGGGGAGCCCTCTGCAGTCTCTTTTATAAGGGCGCTAATCCCATGTATGAGGGCTCCATCCCCATGACCTGATCACCTCCTGGAGGCCCCACCTCCAGACACCATCATATTGAGGGTAGATTTCAACATATGAATTTCGGGAAGACACAAATAGTTCTATACCAAGCCTTAGATCATGTTCATCTTTTTCTAGGTCCATGGAAAGAAATTATTCCTTCGATTTGATCCAGATGAAGAAACTGTGTCCCTGGGCAGTTCCCCACTGTCAGAGCCTCTCCGAAAAGGAGAGCAGAAGGACAAGGCCAGGCACCACCAGGAAGCCTCTGACCAGTCCTCCCAGTCCCTGGGAGGAGACAGTGCTGTCCTCAGTGGAGATGATGGCCTGCAGTGTTTGGGGGGAGACACCCCTGCAGGAAGTGCTGAGAGGTGGCTGCAGGTCCGCTTTGGTTTGTTTGGCAGCATTTGGGTGAACGAGTTCTCCAGAGCGAAGAAGGCAAACAAGAGGGGTGACTGGAGGGACCCTATTCCCAGGTGAGGCATGGTCGAGTAGGCCATGAGCTGTGACTGTCTGCAGCTGTGCAGGGTCTCCTGGGTTTGCCTGGGCCAGACTCTGCAGGCACGCTCGGTGGTGCCCACTTCTAGGAGAGAGAACCCACTTCCCTGGCCACCGTGATGGTAGGGAGACTGTGGTCTACACCAGGAGAGGGATGGGAACCACCTGGCAGCTTGGAGAGCGGGGATAATTTTCCCAACGAACATGGCCTGAGTTATATCTACTTCCTTTGAGTGTTTGGGGTCATTGTTGAAGTTTTTTATTGGATTATGATCAGGACAACAGCCTGTACATTTTCCACTTTTGGCATCAAAGTTTGCAGCCAAACACATAATTGATCTTTGCTTACATTTTATATACATAAATGAAGATAAAAAGTTCATTAAAAGTAGAACACTCTGATAAAAACCAACCAAACAAAAAAAGTAAAATACTCTGTAAATGTTAAGAATAGGTAGTTGTTTTGATCGCTCAGATTTTCTCCATTCTTGCTTATTTTTTGTTTATTTAATATGCTAAACTCGGGAAGAGGAGCATTGAAATCCCCCACAGTAGTTGTGTTTTTATAGTTTCTCTTTGTCTTTCTAAGCACTTTAGTGGCTTTGTTTTGCTGCCCTGGGTCGCGGGCATCAGGGTCCCTGACTCTCAGTTTCTTTGCAGCTTCATTATTAAATAATCCTGTGCCCTCTGTCTGTCTTTAGCCCTAATTCTGTTTCTCTTGATATTAACAGTGCTGTTCCATGTTTGGTTGGCTCACTCCCTGTACTTTTTTTCCACTTGGTTATAGGTTCATTTTTTTTCCACTTATTTTAGGTATGTTTGTTATCAACAGTGAATAGCAGGCTTTTGTATCTCTTTAAACTCAAACTGAAGCTCCTTGTTTTGAAATTGGGTAACTAGGCTATTTGGATTTTCTTTCATTTGCAGTCTAACTGTCGCTTCTTTTCTTCTGTTGGATTTATCGGGATTTATCATGTTTCTTTTCTTCCTTTTTTTTTTTTTTTAAAACCCCTGTTAATTTGGAAGTACTGCTATTCATCTTCATCCTGTTGGTAATAATCTTATCTTTAAATGATATCTGTTTTTTTTCCCCCTGGGTTAATAACTATCAATTTTTTGATAGCTTTAAATTAATAATCTTCTCCCTTATTATTAACACTGGTGTTTCACTCACTCTCCTGCCACCCCTTCCTCCAAGTTGAGACTTTTAAAATATTAGTATTTCTACTTCTATACTTTTCTGTCATTCCTACCCCATCTTCTGTGTCTGCTGAGCTAGTTTAGAATTTGAGTTCCAGATTGCTAATTAACTAAATTGTTAGTTATGTATAATTAAATTAAGTGGTATTAAAAACACATGAAGGGTGTCCTTTATTAGGAGCCTCATTCCCTCACACTTGGTTTACATTCTCAGGTGCTCTGCCATGGCTGTAGACCTCAGATCGCACAGGAGATGTTACAGGGTCCTGTGCTGATCTCTCCATCCATCCTTTCATCTCCCTCCACCTTGAGATCCTGCTGATTTCATTTCCATTTGGGATGTATTTTTCCTTGATGCCATGCATAGGTGTTTTTCTGAGTCCCATTCCTCTCAAATTGTCCCTTAACTTTCACATAAGATGCGTGAGTCTTGGAGTCCAGCTGCAGCCTGAGTCTCTCCCCTCACAGAGTGACCCACTGTTGCTTATCAGGGTTCATGGAGGTTTCTCCTCTGTGTCTGCAATTCAGGAAGCCCAGGGGAGTGAGTGTGATCTTGCTCAGGATGGGAGAGGTGCCTCCTTAGCATTGGCTCTCTGCCCTCCTTCCTAACAAGCCCTGCTTTGTGCCATAGCCACACCTCCTGAACTTGAGACTCTTCTGTATGTCCCAAGTTGTCTTCTGTGTATTGTTTTGATCAAGAAAAAGGAGAGTATATATGTTTTCTTTTAATTACTCCATTTGGCTGTGAGAGTTTTGACAGTTCTGGCAGAGCCATCCCTTTTGTCCTCTGGGACCTGAGCTTCTCCAGGTTTGTCCTGCGTGGAGTGGGAGCCGTGTGTGCACGTAGGACCAGATGCCGCTGGCATAACCCTGTGCACTGTGGCCTCTCCTCTCTTCCCAGGCTGGTCCTACATTTCAGCGGGAGCAGCTTCCTGGCCTTCTATAACTGTCAGATGGCATGGCGCTTCTCTTCCCCTGTGGTCAGTCCCGCCTCTGACATCTTGTCAGAAAAGTTTCACCGAGGACAGGCCCTGGAGGCTCTGGGCCGGGAGCAGCCCGTCTGCTATACGCTGTTGGACCAGCGATACTTCTCAGGCTTAGGTATGGCTGATGGCAGAGGGTGGTCCCCCTGACGGACTTAGTGAGAAAGTCCCTTGTCCGGGAGGTGGGACACTGGGACCCACCGCAGGTGGCAGTGCTGCCTGGCGATCACCTGGGCTCCTTGGCTCTACTTCCCTCTTTGATTTTTTGCCTTGTGGTATGTGGGGTCTTAGTTCTCTGACCAGGAATTAAACTCATGCCCCCTGCATTGGAAGCTCAGCATCTTAACCACTGGACCACCACAGAAAGTCCCTTCCCTTGTTTTTAAAATGAGGGAGTTGATCAGGCAATTCTGACCTCTCTCCTACCCTGATTATATTGTTAGTCACAGTTGGCCTGACAGCCTCCTGTAGTGTGACGTTCTAGAGAGCAAGGGTCACATCCCTCCATCCTTTTTTTTTTATTTTTAAATTTATTTTTTAATTGTAGTGTATAGTAGGATCGTGGCAGATCCTGCACCCAGAGGAGCACAGGCTTCTAGGAGCAGCATTTGGGGTAAATTAGCAAGAGAAATCGGAGAAGGCAATGGCACCCCACTTCAGTACTCTTGCCTGGAAAATCCCATGGACGGAGGAGCCTGGTAGGCTGCAGTCCATTGGGTCGCTAAGAGTCGGACATGACTGAGCGACTTCACTTTCATGCATTGGAGAAGGAAATGGCAACCCACTCCAGTGTTCTTGCCTGGAGAATCCCAGGGACAGAGGAGCCTGATGGGCTGCCGTCTATGGGGTCGCACAGAGCTGGACACGACTGAAGCTACTTAGCAGCAGCAAGAGAAATGCTCTATAACTAGCTGCTATTACGGATAGTAATCATAACAGCTGACGTTTTTCAGGTGACTGACTCCACCTTGCCAGGCACACAGTTCCATCCTTACTGCTCTTCTGCAGTATGGCCACTTACCAGTTTTTCCTTCATTCAGATGGAAAAATTGAAGCAAAAGACCCTTTGCTTTAAGGGCACAGGTGAGATACGAATCAGGTAGTCCACCGGTGAATTAGAAATTTTGTCTGGCTGTGACATGCTTGGAAAGAGCAGGACATTTTAGCATTTAATAATAGTAGCTGTGTGATTATTACTCTCCACATACCAGCATAGTGCTCAGCATTTGTATGTATGTGTGAGAATTCTCATTTACTGCCCACGAAAACCAGGTAACCCACCCCTATTTTACAGAGAAGGAGACAGAAGCTGAAGTATGGCAGGAAACTCGCTAGGGTCAGGTTGGGCACTTATATTTTAAAAGATTCACAGCCAGGCACTCAGATCCAAGCCCCTTTTGTTAATCTCTTTGCTATAACATGGGCCACGTGTGAGTTTTACGTCATTTCATCTTTACAACCACCTCCGGGGTGTGTGCACGCTAAGTCGCCTCAGTCATGTCCAACTCTTTGCAACTTTATGGACTGTAATCCACCAGACGGGTAATTGTTAGCAAATCCTTCACAGATGGGGTGACCGACTCAGTGCAGTGACTCCCTTGAGAGCCCCAAGGACACGTGGTTCCTCTTGAGGTGCTCTCTATGTTAGCTTTGCTCTGTTTTATTAATTTTGTGGCCAGCTTTTCTTATGGACGTGTCCTTTTGCCTTCCCTTGTCCCCTCCCCACCTTCTTCCAGGGAACATCATTAAGAACGAGGCCCTGTTCAGAGCCGGGATCCACCCGCTTTCTCCAGGCTCCCTCCTGGGTCTTCCGCGCCTCGAGGCCCTGGTGGACCACGTGGTGGCCTTCAGTGCAGACTGGCTGCAGGGCAAATTCCAGGGCACACAGCAGCACACGCAGATCTACCAAAAGGAGCAGTGCCCTGCTGGGCACCAGGTGGTGAGAGAGGCCCTGGGGCCCCCGGCAGGCTTCCAGAGGCTCACGTGGTGGTGCCCCCAGTGCCAGCCCAGGTTGTCGGCGGATGAGCCCAAGCAGGGGCAGCCCTCCTAGAGTGTCCAGCCTCCTCCTACATGGAGCTTTGCCCTGAAGGGACTGTGATGCCTGAGCATTGCAGACAGAGGTGTGGGCAGAGGTTGGGACTGGGCACAGGAATTGGGTAGTTGGGATGCAAGTACTGTTGATGTCCATCTCACTGGAGTTCAGTCTAAGGCAGTTTTCACAGAGTTCAATTTTGTTCTCTGCTAGTTTTGGTTAGCTCTTCCTATCTGATTCCCCATTGTGAAAGATGAGACAAGTCACAATGGCACTTTAGGGAAGACCTCCTGAAATGACAGTGGGGCAGAGGAACTGGCAGCCAATGGGGACAGCCAGGCCCAGCACTGCTTTGCAGATGTTTTGTTTGGTTTGGTTTTGGTTTTGAAACACTGGCTGGAGTTGAGATCCTCCATTTGAGAACCAGGAAAAGGGAATTATTATTCTTCTTTTTTCCCCAAGAGGGATCCAGGGCTGAAGAGGAAGTAACAGGAGAGTAGTGCTCAAATTCAGTCTCCCGATTGAACCCTTCCCGTGGCACAGAGACACCAGGAGAAGGAGGAGAGACAAGATCAGGGAGCTGGCCACCTTCCTGGTGTGTCCAGTGGGTTATAGGAAAAAAAAAAACCAAACCTGCTTGTTTCCTCCTCAAGGTGATGTATTTGTGACTATTGACATGCTCAACAGTACAGGGATCAAAGTTGTTAGCGAAACCTAGAAGAAACCAGGACACTAAAATAAAGCTGTTTGTTACTTTGTGCTGTCATCTTTATTTGGCAGGAAAGATTCTTTCACCGTACATAACTGAGCTCTTTGTGAAGGCACTGTGTGAGACGTGTTGAGTTGCCCAGATGGGTCTACTTACAAAGAGCGGGGCTGGGAGAAGGGCAATCATGCACTCTTTACTTTTGCCTGTCTGAAGTCATTGAGTTGCCCATGGTGGGGTGGGGAAAGCTACCTGATGGCAGGCATTGGTTGGGGGCCAAGGTGGTACCCACAAAGGCCATTTCCTATAAGTCAGTGTCAGTGAGGGGCTGGAGTACAAGAAGGGCTGGGCTGGGCAGACATCACAGCCTGCATGTGAGTGGACACTCACTGAGATTAATAGAAAAGGGAAAATGCTGTTGGCAGTTGTTGAGAAAAGAAGCCACAGAACTAGAAACAGCAGTGGAAGTAGAAAGGAGGAGAGATGGGAGGGTCACCATGGTGATGGATGTCAGCTGACTGGATGTGGAAACAAGGCTGGGGAGGGGCTGAGGATGGCTCAGGCCTGGCAGCTGAGAGCTAGAGGAAGCCACCTCCACCTTGCCCTTGAGATAGAAAGTCGGGAGAACTGAGCAGGTTCCATGAGGAGACAGACCTTGTGCACTGAGCTTGGGGTACCTGTACCTAAGCAGGGGGACAGCAGCCAGGAAGCTCCCTGCCAGTGCAGGCTTGCAGACATGGATTTGGGACCTTTCCTTAGAGTGAGGGTCAGTTGGAGAAGGTTAACAAGGGTACTCATGCAGCCTGAGAAGGATGGAGGTCACAGGGGAGCCTTAAGATCTTTTGTATAAGAAGCAAGAGATGACAGAGCCAACTGGAGATCAGATGGAACAGGAGGAGAGAACTTTGGGGGCAGCCAGTGGTGCACACGATAGAGAAGAGGCCTCTGAATTTGACAGTAGGGCAAATTTGAGGTCATGACCTTCAAGAGCCAATTGTGCCGAATGGCAGCCAGTCTGTAGGGGCTGAGGACTGGGTGGGAGCCCAGTGAGCTGTGAGGGAGCCCTGCTCTTCAAGAAAGTGGTCCTTGAAGGAAATGAGAAAGGGGGTCACAGACGTAAGTGATGTGAGGATGTGTGTATGATCAGTTGAGGGGGAAACTAGGAGGAAGAGAAATACCAGTGCCAGCATCTATAGAAGCCTGGGCTCAAGTAGGAAAAGAGAAATAGACACAGAGAAAACTAGCTGGTGGTGAGGTCTTTTGAGGTACAGAGTAGGAGTTAGGGAGCTTTTGTAACAGCTGTGAGGGGAAGTTAGAGCTCAAGGGAAGGTTGTAGAACCATGCTGGAGACCAGGGTAGTTGCTTCATTTCCCAACCTTGTCCAGCAGTCTCCAGTAGCTTAGGGTCAAAAAGAAGAGCTATGCTGGATGAACCCACAGTGGAAGGTTGTCAGGGTATGAATGGTAGAAAGCCAAGAGGGCAAAGGAGATTCCTTATTTTATCCTTTAAGTTGTTAAAATTCAAGCCATATAAAAGTTTATAGAGCAAAACATGGGAGGATAATCCTCAGTCTACTCTGTCCTCTCAGGAACTGACTTATCATTTCTCTGACTTCAGTCTGTAATGAGGAAAATAGTAGCACCTAGTAGCTGAGTTGTGAAGGCTGATGACCACATTGTCGGTTCTACAGCAGAACTGCATGGACTGGGTTCCATGTGGAGGTGACAGGGAAGCAGAAACATGAAAGACACAGAAAACATGGCTGCCGTGCCCTCTCTGAGATATCATTCATCCTGGCAGGAGGTTCTTGGCAGAAAGTCTCAGGTTAGTTCTGCAAGGAGGAAAGGAAGAGCCAGCAGAGGCAGACTGAATGAGGATGAGAGAAGAAGATGGTGCTACAGAACCTGCAGGGCTAGGGTGGGGTGAACAGTGGGAATGACTCCTGTGGCCCATGTGCCTGTTGGATGTGAGGAAAGGCTTTGCTTGACAGGCTGCAGGTGAGGGGTGGGGAGTCCAGGTTTCACTTAGGAGTAAGAGGTGAGATATTTGGACTCGGCAGGTGTTAGGGGAAAGATATACTTAAGAGCTGGAGTTTCATGATGATTGGCATTGTAAAAAGCTTGGAATTTAATGTGAGGCTTCAGTGGCCTTCAGTTCAGTTCAGTCACTCAGTCGTGTCTTGACTCTTTGTGACCCCATGGACGGCAGCACGCCAGGCTTCCCTGTCCATCACCAACTCCCGGAGCTTGCTCAAACTCCTGTTCATCGAGTCCGTGATGCCATCCAACCATCTCATCCTCTGTTGTCCCCTTTTCCTCCTGCCTTCAATCTTTCTCAGCATCACAGTCTTTTCCAGTGAGTCACTTCTTCATATCAGGTGGCCAAAGTATTGGGAGTTTCAGCTTCAGTATCAGTCCTTCCAATGAATATTTAGGACTGATTTGCTTTAGGATTGACTGGTTGGATCTCCTTGCAGTCTAAGGGACTCTCAAGAGTCTCTCTCAGTGGCCTTAGCCATTCAATAATTACTTCTTTTTTTAAAACTTTTTTTGGCAAGTGAATAGGATTTATTAAAGAGAAGGAAAGTACAAAGCTCTCAGCATGGACACTGAGGGGGGTAGAGAGTCCCCCAAAAGGTGGGGATTATAGCAGTTTTATATCTTTACCAGTATTAGTTACATTTTTGGTTGCTTTCCTGGATCTGATTGCTGATAATTTATCAGACCAAAGACACATTGAAAAGCAATGACAACCCTAGATAGCATATTAAAAAGCAGAGAAATTACTTTGCCTACAAAGGTCCATATAGTCAAAGCTATGGTCTTTCCAGTAGTCATGTACAGATGTGAGAGCTGGACAAAAAAGGCTGAGCTCCGAAGAAGTGATGCCTTTGAACTGTGGTGCTGGAGAAGATTTCAGCAAATCCGGCACTGGTATTTCTCTCTTGGACTGCAAGGAGATCAAACCAGTCAATCCTAAAGGAAATCAACCCTGAATATTTATTGGAAGGACTGATGCTGAAGCTGAAGGTCCAGTACTTTAGCCACCTGATGCAAAGAACTGACTCACTGAAAAAGACCCTGAAGGCAGGAGAAGGGAACGAGAGAGGGCAGGATGGTTGGATGGCATCACCAACTCAGTGGACATGAGTTTAAGCAAACATGAGGTGGTGAAGTACAGGGAAGCCTGGTGTGCTGCAGTCCATGGGGTCACAAAGAGTCAGACACGACTGAGTGAACAACAACAAAAGGACGCATTCCAAGAATGCAGGACAGAGGGTATAGCTTTAGGCTAATGGAGTGAGATGTTTATTGAAACCAAGACCAAGGTCTCAGAGTCCTACACTGACTGCCTAGCAGTTTGTACCTCAATCCCCACCTCTAGAGATGGAGACTAATTGCCATTATGGGGAAGGGGGCCATGACCAATCTGGCTTCTCCAAGCTGTGTAGGGGAATCATGAAGGGATGGCAGTTAGATCTTCACCAGTGGGATGATGTAGTGAACCTCGGTATGTCATCTTAGGCTCTTATTTCCATAACCCTTTGAAGCTTGATAGATTCAATGTGAGACATTACAAAGCGAGAGAGACAATTTAGAATACCAGGGCCAAAAAACCAATATGAGCAAAATAAGACTTCCATTCAGGACCAGGGGTTTCCACCACATGGAAGTTGATACCCAGTTCCATAAGGTGGTCCCAAAAGGAGGAGTGGAGTCAGCCATTGCCTGGACTTGACTTTCTAGATCTTACATAGGTGTTGAAGGATCCTGGACGAACCCCCAAAAGATGAAATGAGAATCCGAGTTCTTGTTTGCAGAGCCAAAGAATGAACTTCATGAACATGCAGACACTCATGGTAGCAAGTGAATAGGATTTATTAAAGAGAAGGATAGTACAAACCACTCAGGATAGACACTGAGAAGGGATAAAGTGTCCCCAGTTATTTCTTAAATGCCTCCTAAATGCTAGGTCCGGAAATACAATGATAAACAAGACAAGAAAACTTCTATATTAGTAGGAGGAGGCCAGCTTGTTACAACAGAGTGTTGGAAGCATTTTAGTAGGTTACGAAAAAGTGCTTTATATGTCAGGGTGGGGGCTAAGTGCCTATCCGTGGTCTTAAAGTTCCAATACAGTCTCTTATTTCAAGCCTTGTATTCAATAAAAAGTGGTGGAGACTTGTTACGTGGCAAGTACTGTGCCAGGTGCCCTGTTTAGACACAGTCCCTGACCTTGAGGGATTCAAGGTGAGGTGAAGAGTCAGACAAAGGATAATTAGCATACAGAAAGTTCAGGATGAGAGTAACCAGTAAATATGATTGAAGTAATGAGGTTTGTGGAAATAGAAAAGGCCACCGGAATAAGAACAAGCAAATGAGACTTTTTATTCAGAGCGTGCTACAGCAAGGGCCTCAGCCCCCATCACTGGCATGTGGCTGAAACTCAAGAGGCAGGCAGGGGGTGGGAAGGCTTTATAGTCCAAAAAAAAAGAAATCATCATTTTGCTCTGATGGGAGGAGGTTGGCAAGGGGATGCTGGAAGCAGCTAACTAGAAGTGGGGGTGTTTTATGTGACTGGTTTGGGGAGTATATTTGGCTTTCTGTGGTTGGTCCTGAGTTGGAAGCAGGGACAAAAAATAGAGAAGTAGTTGATCAAGTCCTGACCATTCCAGGCCGATTGGTGCAGAGGTTATAGCTAAGAATTCTTTCATCTTATTTGGTCTGGCCACTGTCCATTTTTCCATCCTCAGTTTCTGGTTGGGCACCTGGATCAGAGTGGGGGAACTGGCTGAGGCTCCAGGTCTGTCTCTAGTGAACAACAACATCACCATGTCAGACACATCTGGCTCTTACTCTGGACTGGACTTCTGCCTCTCCCTCTTTGGGGCAGAACCTCATCCACCTTGTCTTCATCATCCCCAGTGTCTGCCATGTTGTTGGTGTTCAATGGATGCTTGTTAAATCTGAAGAACAGACAAAGGAGAGGCCAGGGAGCTTCAAAAAAGCTTCAAAAAGTTTCACAGTAGTCAAGTGACTGAATAGGAGGCTGAAATCCAAAGGGAATTTGGGTGCCAAAGGATGAGGGAATTTTTATTCTGTCCCAGAATCCTCGATTTTATCTTGAAAGCATTTCCTTTGTGGAATTTAAAATTGAAAGAAGGGAATGTTTTCTACAGGATCCTTGTAACAGGGAAGCAAGGGAGTGCTAAAACTCTTTGCTTTGTGTTTTCTGGCCAAAAGCAGTATGCAAGTAGAGATATAAAGTTACAAGTTGACAAGAGTTTTTGTTACTCTTGTTCAGTTGCTCTTGTGTCAGACTCTTTGCGACCCTATGGGCTGCAGCACACCAGGCTTCCGTGTCCTTCACCATCTCCCAGAGTTTGCTCAAACTCATGTCCATTGAGTTGGTCATGCCATCCAACCATCTCATCCTCTGTCAGCCCCTGCTCCTCCTGCCTTCAATCTTTCCCAGCATCGGGGTCTTTTCTAATGAGTTGGCTGTTTGCATCAGGTGGCCAAAGTATTGGAACTTCAGCTTCAACATCAGCCCTGCCAATGAATATTCAGGGTTGATTTCCTTTACGACAAGAATTTTCCGTTCAGTTCAGTTGCTCAGTCATGTCCGACTCTTTGCAACCCCATGAATCGCAGCACGCCAGGCCTCCCTATCCATCACCAACTCCTAGAGTTTACCCAAACTCATGTCCATCGAGTCGGTAATGCCATCCAGCCATCCAGCATCAGGGTCTTTTCCAATGAGTCAACTTTTCGCATGAGGTGGCCAAAGTATTGGAGTTTCAGCTTCAACATCATGCCTTCCAATGAACACTCAAGACTGATCTCCTTTAGGATGGACTGGTTGGATCTCCTTGCAGTCCAAGGGACTCTCAAGAGTCTTCTCCAATACCACAAGTTTTAAGCAGGACCAAACATCAGGTAAGACGAAACTTAAGTTCTCCGTGAAATTCCCCTCAGTCTGTTTTTCTGTGTTGCCAGACTAATTCATGGAACCAAAGTCTAAAAGACCACAGGGCCTCACCTTAAGCTGATTAAAATCATAATACCTTATAAAATGAAATGGAAAGATGGTAGGCATGAGAGTAATATATAATCAAATATATGTTTTAGATACATTACTCAAACTGTCATGTGGGATTGGATGGAGAGAGAGAGATGGAAAACTGTCCTCAAAGTAGTTGGAGAGAGAAGATGGTGCTTGAACCTCGATGGAGTAGAGATTTAGATGAGAGATGTGTGTTTCTTGGACTCCAGAGACTTGATGAATGACTGGGTGTAGGGAAAGCAAGGAGGACTTAGGGATGACATGTGGATTTTGTAATTAGGCAGCTGGGAGGCTGTTAGTGGAGAAGGCGTTTCAATGGGCAAGAGATTCCAGTTAGAGGCAATGTTAAATTTGCAGTGTTTAGGGGACATCAAAGAGTTGCACTGTAAGACTTGAGGCTATGTTAGTGAATGAAACAAAGATCTGTCATCATTGAACTTAACAGTTTAGCAAGGAGAAACAGACACTAAACATCATAAGTAAAAGATATATTATATATCAGAATGTAATCAGTACTGAGATAGGCTGGGACCTGGAACCTTAATTGTAGTGCTTGGACTTGGACAGATGTCTCCCCGAGCAGCAGAATGCAAAGAGACTAGAAGGAACTAAACATAACTGCATGTTTGGGCAGTTTGGGCAAATTATGAACTGTTGTGGTCTGTGCACGGGTTGGAAAAGAATTTCCAGATAGGAGGAGGCAGAGTGAGAGGAGAATAAAGTTTATTAGAGTGGGAGATGCTATTGGAACAGTGGGGTGGCTCAAGGGAGAACTGAACCCTTTTGCAGGTTAGCAGCCAATTTTTATAGCCTCAAGACAGAAAATTCCTACTGGAATGGTGGCATTAAGTGATTGGTTAGGATGCTATAGGGTGGTTAATAGGGTGGGCATTTTACGTAATATGGGGTCAGAGAACTGGCTGGTTTAGATCCGGAGGCTGATGGCAACAGTTCCTATGGGGTTTGGTCAGTTTCAGAGATTTTTATCCTGTGACCCTGGTACAGGGCTCCACATGAACAATAAGATACAATATGACCAAAACCCAACTGGCACTTCTGAGGTGCCAGGAACAAAAGCAGGTACTACATGATCCTTGCACACAGCACCAGCAGAGGGGTGAGCCAACCACCTAAGCCACCCCCTCCCCTTCCACCCACCACCCACCGATCTGCCCCTACCCTCACCCCATTTAAGGGACAAGCTCGGCCCCCTTCAGAGAGTGAGCAAGGGAACCTACTACTTGTTTTCTCTCCCTGGTGTCCCAGTAAAGCCTCACCTGAATTCCTGGTCTGGCCTCTTATCAATTTCTATTGATTAAAGAGTCCAAGGACCTTAGAAACAATACTACTGGAAAAACTAGAGCAGAATGGGGGCATCAGCAGTGGTGGGGGAGGAATCTGGGCAAGCTGCCCTGTAAAACAGGGTGATCAGTGTGGGCCTAAATGAGATATCAGCAAAGACTTCAAGGAGTTAGCCAACTGCATATCTGGGGGTGAGAGGAAATACTGCTGGAAAAATGAACTGTAGACAACAGGCCCTGGGGCTAAGGAGGGAGGGATAGAAAATAAAGGTGAGAGAGGTAATGAGGATGGGGCGCTACTCATATATATAGCTTTTAGACTCTCATAGGAACTTTGGCTTTTATGAGTGTAATGGAGAGACTGCAGGTTTTTAGGCAGTGATCTGAGCTGCCTTAAAATTTTAAAAGGATCACTAATTTCTGTTAAAATAGATAGGGGGTTGAGGGCTGGGAGAGCAAGTACTTTCTAGGGCTTGCGAGAGCACTTTCCATATCATCTTTGGATAGGGCGTAGAAATTCTTCAAATCCTTTTCTAGGACTAAATTTAAGTGCTCGGCAGCATAAGGCTGATCTCACCCAGCGAGGTGCAGCTGTACCGAGTGCGTCCGGGAAGAGCTAATCTGGTCGGCAGGACGAACATGTGGAGGGCTTATTGACAAAGTCATATTTTCTCACCCTCCATTTAGCCTCTAGGATGTGGTCCTCACGCCAGACACATGCCGTCGCCGATTGGCCCGTCTTACTGCTGAGGCTAGCCAATCAGAGGAAGCTCACAGCGGGCCTGGGGCTTGAAGTCTCCTGGCTTACACAACCGAGACTTCATGGGTAGATTAAATGGGAGAGGACGTGTGAAAGAATTTTGTGAACATAATGAACTATGCAAATATCGTCAGGAATACCTTTTCTGAAATGAAACCTCACTCAGTCTTACAGTTTTCAGTTACACCACCTCCATACACTTCCCACCCCCACCCCCCACCCCACCCCCTTTCCTGCAGTCTGAGCAGTCCTTTCGTCCTCTCTGCTCCCTGAGTTTTTTAGAACACTTATCTACTCGTGCAAGTTCTAATTAGTTGTCTGTCGATTAGCTACACTGTTGGCTCCTTGAAGGCCAGACTTGGTTTTCTTTATATTTCATCTGCCTCACTCCTGTACCCTTTGTTCAGTGAATTTACAATGAATAAATACGGTATTTATTCCAACAAGAAACTCATTAAGTGATTTTTAAATGAATAGACACATTCAGCTGAATTAGTGGGGTTATATCAAAAGTTATAAATTCTTTTCCCCAATGGAAACATCACAAATACTGTCCTTTGTTTAAATATACTCTTAGTTGTTGTCCTTTATTAAAACACTGTAATTTTCCATTAGAAAAATTTTCACTTTGTGATGTAACTCAGAATCCTTCTCCTTCACAGTCTAGCTTATGTGAATGCTACCTCTGTTGACCACTCAGCAGACATTTATTAAACATCTGTTCTGTTTTAGGCTTTATGCTGGGTGCAGAAGGGCAGGATAACATGTGTAGACAAATTAGACACTCAAAGAGCTCATTGTCTTGTCAGGTCGATAAAATGTTATAAAATTGTTCATAGAAAACTTAGGCAGACACCATAATGAGATGCCTTTTCATGTTACCTCTGACCCTCAATCATTTTCTCTAGCACTGTTTAATCTTGTATCAGCCCCATAGTCTTGTACCCTGGTTATTTGTGGATGGGTTTTATGTTGCCGAAGTCCCTTTCAGAGTTAAGAGTCTGTTTGATTCCACATTTTAAGCTGTTTGAAGATAGGAGCCTTGTTTGATGTACCTTGATGCAGTGCCCTCAAGAAACCTCTAGCTTTGTAAACAAAAGAAACTTAAATAACCATGGCAGAATATATATAGTACATGCCCTAAGGAAATTTACTGAAGAGAAAAGTCACCTCTGACTAGGATAGGTGGTTAAGTTTTTAAGGGATGCCTAAAGGAAATACAGCTTTAAATTGCTCCTGTGCCTTGGTTGATAGGTATTTGTTTAGTTAGGAGATTCTGGCTAAGAGCTCTTAGGTGGTTCTTTCCTGAAGTTATTTGGAAATATTTATTTTATTGTATAGTTGTGTGTTTTGAGGGGGTAGAAAAATTCTGTTCCCTATTATCAGATGCTGCCAGATCTGTGACCCAAAACAGAAAAATAGCCACTGCTTTACAATCCAAGATGTACAGTTTCCTGGACACTTCCTGGGACAGGTAATTCACTATTTCTGGAGACTGGCCCCCTCCAGACAGTTCTGTTTTTCACGAAGTGTTTCTGAACAGTGAGTTGAACTTTTACTCTTTGTTCACCCTCTAGAGTCAAGAGAGTCTAATCCTTGTTTTGTAATATGCCACTTGAAGTATTTTAAGACAAGTCTCATTCTCTCCAAGAATACTGATATACAAGCCAAATGTTCTGTGTTCTGCCTATAGTTATTCATTATATGTTACTTTTTCCAGGTCATTAACCAACCTAGTCTCTCTCACTTTAAAAGTCTAGTATTCAAAACTGAACAATATTCCTTAGGTGTGATCTGGTTATTTCAGAACTTTAAATTCCTTTCTTATGGACACTGTATTTCTAATTAACATAACTCATAATTGCATTAATTTTTTAAAATGTACTTTATTTATAAAATGTTTATTTATTTTTTGAGGCCGTGCTCTGCAGCCTGTGGGATCTTCGTTCCCCAACCAGGGAGCAGACCCATGCCCCCTGCATTAGGAGCCTGAAGTCTTAACTACTGGCCTGCCAGGGAAGTCCCTGAAATATTTTAAGTGAAGACAAAAATACTGAAAATACTATAACAAACTGTTTTTGATTCAGTCATACTGACAGTCATAAGGTGATGAGCAACAGAGTCACATTAAGCAGAGCGTGGTCCAGATTCAGCTGAAAGCTGATCAAACTTTGTGTGACGGACAAAGACAGGAAACTGTGTACCCTCAGTTCATCCCTGATGGAGATGTACAAAGGTTAACCTAGCGAACTTCCCTGGTGGTCCAGTGGTTAAGACTCTGCACTTCCAGTGCAGGGGGTGAGAGTTTGATCCCTGGTTGGGGAACTGGGATCCCAGGCACCCGGGATCCCAGGCACCCATGCAGTTTGGCCAAAAAAAAAAAAAAAGTTAACCTAGGAAATGCCAAGTCATCTTAGGTTCATTGAGATTTCAGGAAATTTTAGCGAAGTAGAACCATTTTACAGCAAAAAGTTTTCAGAAAACACAGAAAAAGTGCTTTGTAACGTGTAGGGTCTTGAAGAAGTGTTAGATTTAGATTAGTGGTGAGGATCATCCGTGTGTAAAGCCAGTATAAGCCAAGTCATTTGGTAGGACTGTGCACAGTGAGTAGGGCTGAGGATTCCAAGTTAGAAGTACATTGTAAAGGGACTTCCCTGGTGGTCCAGTGGCTAAGACTCCTTGCTCCCAATGCAGGGGTCCCAGGTTCCAACCCTGGACAAGGAACTAGATCCCACATGCTGCAATTAAGGTCAAAGATCCCATGTACTGCAGCTAAGACCAGGCGCAGCTAAGTAAATAAATAAATGCTTTAAAAAATCAATAGATAAAGGGATTTAGAAAAAATTGTTTTAAAATAAAAGTACATTGTAAAGCAACTGTACTCTAATATAAATTAACTTAAAAAAAAAAAAGAAGTGCAAGGTGCAGTGGGTGCATGTGGGAATCCAGGAGCTGAGCTATAGTCATGGAAGCAGGCAGTGGTCAAATGCACCCATGACATGATGAAAGCAGTATTTGGGAACAGTAATTTGGCAGGTGAATGGGATTAGGGGATTATACTGTGAGTTAAACTAATCAAATTAATAATAGACAGCATTTGAGTTCTTCTATATGCCAGACTTAAAGTCTATTATCAGTTAGCTTTCACTGGGTAACCACCCCAAAACAGGGTGGCTTAATTCTGGAGTCTGGTTGCACAATAGTATGACTATACATAACACTGCTGAAGTGCCTGCTTACAAATGATCAAGATGGTCAATTTCATGTTATGTATATTTCACCATGGCTTGCCTAATGGCTTGGTGGTAAAGAATCTGCTTGCCAGTGTGGGAGACACAGGTTAGATCCCTGGGTCTAGACGATCCCCTGGAGAAGGAAATGGTAACCCACTCCAGTGTTCTTGCCTGACAGATCCCACGGACAGAGGAGCCTGGTGGACAATAGTCTATGGAGTCACAAAAGAGTTGGACATGACTTAGTGACTAAACAACAATATATTTCACCATAATTAAAAAAAACCAACTCAGTGACTTAAAATAACACCTGTTATTTAGTTCACAGTTCTCTAGGAGAGCTGGGGGGTTCTGGTCTGGGCCAACTTGGGGTTGATTTCTACCAGGTTTGCTCAGTTGGCATGTGGCTGGACCATGTGTGATTTACAGGCTATAGGCTGGGGGCTCTGTGTGTCATATCCAGCCTGTTAGCCTGGGAACTCTTCACTCTTGACTGGAATTGTGCAAACCCTAGTGTGCACACACTCTTGAGCTTTGTGCTTGACTCACAGTTCCTACTGTCTTATTGGCCAAAAAAAGGGGAGCCCACATGCAAAGAGGTGAAGAAAGGCTCCATCTCCTGATGGAAAGAGCCACAAACTTTATGGCCATTTTGTAATTTACCACACTTAGTTGATCTTGACAACAACCCTAAAGACATAAGAGCTATTGGTACTACCATTTTACAGGTTGTAAAACTGTGACATAAAATGGTTGAATTTTGAAGCTCTCAAATGGTGGTTCCAGGATGCTGACCCGGGCCTGTGTGAAGACCTTCCTGCTTCCACTCTGTAGGTCACCCCGGGATAAAGAGCACAGGCTTGGACTGGCCCCAGACAGCGGATCACATCCCAACACTGTCATGTGTGCTCCGGACACATCACAGGCACGCAACAATTTCTGGTTTCTTCCTTTTCCAATTCTGCTGTATAGTCCCTCCCTCCCTTATTCCCTTCCTTCTTTCCTTCCTTCCTATATTCATCTAACAGACATGGGACCACCGGTTGCATGCTTGATATTGCTCTTGGAGCTTGAGATTAAACTGAACAAAATAGGTGAAGACCTTGCTTTTACAAACCTTACATTCTTGTAGAATAGACAGAGAGAATGGAAAGAAAAAAAGCAAACATACAGTATTTCTTGTGTAGAGAAGTACTACAAAGAAAAAGGATAGCAGGACAAGGGAGCTGAATGTTTGAAGTCAGGGGACATCATTTATAAGGTTGTGATCTGGGTCCAGACACTTAACTTTACGTCTTTTTAATTTTTTGAAAAGTGAGACCTGGACTATTCCATCTTCTAGTTCTAAGGTTTGATGAGCACAGAGTACAATATTTTACTGTGCTCAGTGACTCAGTTGTGTCTGACTCTTTGCAGCCCCATGAACTGTAGCCCACCAGGCTTCTCTGTTTATGGGATTTTCCAGGCAAGAATACTGGAGTGGGTTGCCATTTGCTTTTCCAGGGATTATTTTGTTAGTTGTAGGTTTTCTGAGCCAGTTTTAATCTGTATGAAGCATTTTTAAAAATGGCTGCTGCTGCTGCTGCTGCTGCTAAGTCGCATCAGTCGTGTCTGACTCTGCGATCCCATAGACGGCAGCCCACCAGGCTCCTCCATCCCTGGGATTCTCCAGGCAAGAATACTGGAGTGGGTTGAGTATACCTCTAATTAGAGAAAACATAGGAACACCCATGGGACAGCGAAAAACCAAACTGAGGTGGGCATTCTCCAGAGGTAGTGAATTACCTGTCCTGGGAGGTGTTCCAGAAACTGTATATCTTGGATTGTAAAGCAGTGGCTGTTATTCCGTTTTGGGTCACAGATCCCTGGCAGCATCTGATAATAGGGAACGGAATTTTTCTCCCCCTTCAAAACACAAATATATAATAATGTGTGTGTGTGCTTAGTTGCTCAGTCGTGTCCAACTCTTTGCAACCCCGTGGACTCTAGCCCACCAGGCTCCTCTGTCCATGGGGATTCTCCAGGCAAGAATACTGGAGTGGGTTGCCATGCCCTCCTCCAGGGGATCTTCCCAGCCCAGGGATCTAACCCAGGTCTCCCAAATTGCAGGCAGATTCTTTACCGTCTGAGTCACCAGGGAGGCCCATTAATACTGGAATGGGTAGCCTGTCCCTTCTCCAGGGGATCTTCCCGACCCAGGAGTCGAACCAGAGTCTCCTGCATTGCAGGCAGATTCTTTACCAGCAGAGCTATCAGGGAAGCTCATAAAATTAATAACAAAATATTTGCAAATAATTTCAGAAAAGGGCCATGTAAGACTTCTTCACTAAACATTATCTTAGTTTCTCTCTTAGGTAACAAAGACTCTGGAGAAAAAGGTTTATACTTAGCAGGCATGGAGGGCTGAGATTATTTCAATCATAGAAAGATTTGGCTGTAGGAGTGCAGGGTTCCCTAAACTTGATTTATCCTGAATTTTTAGAAGCATATCAGTAAATCTGGAAGCATACTGCCAGCTGCAAGCTGTGTGACATCACTTGGCACAAAATGGAAAAAGTGTTTTCTAATGAAGTTCTGGCTTCCATCAAGTCTAAATCCTATTATTTAGACTAACATCTTCTCTATTAAATCAAATCCTGACTCTATTACTTGTGGTTGCTTAACTTTTCAGCAACAGTTTCTTCATCCATAAAATAAAGATAGTGACTCACAATCTCTCAGTCACAATTTCCCAACTCCAAAATGGTCTAAACACAGGTTTTTAATAAGTCTGGCTCAAAGTCATTTGGCGGTATAATATGCTTTGATTCAAAGTCATCCCACTTAGGATAATTATTCACTGTTGAAAACGTGTTGATAATCCCAGTTACAGGGAGCCACTCCACAAAGACAGGATATGTATGCTTTTTATTGCCTGTCTTCTAAAACACTACAGATTCTGAGTTCTGCTACACATCTGGGCTTGAAGTCCTTGGGTGGATTGCAGGTCTGTAATGTATCGTCTTTAAAGGATTGTGTAAGGATCAAGGATGTTGTTTGTATTGTGCTTGGCATATAGTTGCTGTGCAATAAGTGGTAGTTATTACACTTGTTGTTCCATAACTTCAGTTTTCAAGTTTGTGGGGATTTCCCTCCCTTCCGAGGAAACCTGTGTTGCATGAAGTCTGAATGGAAGGCTGTGGGGAAGGTTGGTCACCGTCCACTTGTGGAACTGCTTTTCAGCTGGAGCCCCAGTCCTGGGAGGACAGTCCTGTTACTTCTCACCACTGCACACTCTTCCCTCAATGCCCTTCATCCCTCTTCTGTCTCACTGGAGAGTTCTTGGGAGCATGCTCATCTCAGCAAAGGAAAACAACAGGAGGCTCAAGGGACAGGCTGCAGTGGCTTTAGCTTCCCGCTCCTTCCCCTATTCCCCCTTAGCTAATGGGAAGCGAGCAGTGGAAATGTTTGTAACAGGGATGTTTTCCGTAGTGTGTTTTTTAGTTATATCTTCCCTGTGTCTTCTTGGTAATTTGAGGAAATTGTTAAATGTATTGCAACAAATAGGTGCCAAGAAAAAGACTGATGGCAGAAGGAGATGAGAAGTGAGTGATTTAGTGACCTGGGTCACTTTTAAGATTGGAGAGGGCATTTTTGGAAAGGAGGGGCATGTTCTTAAAGATTGTTCCTCTTCAGAAGGAGTGCAATCTAGCTTTGACATCAGCCCCCAAACCCTTAGGTGTAGCTGAGGACAAAAACATTTGACAGCAGGGAAAGGAATCAAGTTGTATGTGAAGAGCTGGCTCAGAGCTCAGAAAAAGAGCTGCTCCTTTTATTTATTGTGAAGTCTTTCCTCTCCACATTTTGAGAGAGGAGTTGATGAATTGCTCTTAAAATACTCTGTGAACTGATTAATTTACTCATCAGCCCTTCACTGAGTATTTTTATATGCCAGACTGTATGTCCAAAATGATTTTACTCATCTATGGTGCTTAGTAAATACTAATTTTTACTAATAATTTTAAATTGAATTTCACAATAGAATGAAATTCTTATGATTAAAAAAAAGGCTTCATTCTCTTGACAAAAGAATATGTACCCATGTTTGTAAATTTAGGAAATACACACAAATGAGAAGAACATGGTTCCCCTGAACCCCAGCGAGGTCCCAAGTTTCTCTGTTAACATTCCAAAGCGACTATGGGATGTACTTTTGTATATATTTATATATACATATTCTTTTAAAACCATCCCCTTGTTGTTAGGTATTGCAAATTATTTCCTGTTTCTCTCTTAAAAAGAGAGTGCGGGGAGACTGGTAGGGGGGTGGTATATGGGAACTCAATTCTCTCTGAACCTAAAACTGCTCTAAAATATAAAGTCTCCATAAAAATAAATACAAAACAGCAATTCTTTCTGATATGGTTGCGTATTAAAATATGACTGTTTTTTTAAGAAACAGTTTTTGTTTTCCTTAGGGAAGAGTAAATGTAAAGTTCATAAAGATCGTTACGGTTCATTGATTTGAAAGGGAAAGATGATTAGAAATCTTTATAAAAGGAATAACTAGCTTTCCAGATGATAATAGAGGTTTGTGTGTGTGTGTGTGTGCGCGTGCGTGCCTGCGTGCTCAGTCATGTCAAACTATGCGACCCCTTGGACTAGTACTCTGCCAGCCTCCTCTGTCCATGGAGTTTTCCAGTATACTGGAATATAATATATATTATACATAATATATAATAATTATATAATATAATATAAATAATATATAATATGCTATATTATATATAATTATAATATTATATAAATAATATATAATATACTGGAATATAACTATAATACTGGAGTGGGTTGTCATTTCTTCCTCCAGGGGATCTTCCCGACCCAAGAATTAAACCCGTTTCTTTCGTCTCCTGCATTAGCAAGCAAGAGTTTTTATCACTAAGCCACCTGGGAAGCCCCTAATAGAGGTTTAACAGGTGTCAAAGTAAAACCAGAACAGGACAGTGGTTAAAGAGGTCAGAAAAGATTTTATTCAGAAAAGCGTTTGCTGTAAAGGAAGAGACCTCAGTATAGAACTGAGGTCAGTTCTGAACAGTGTAGGGGCCGGTGGATGGAAAATTACTAAGAGGAAACCTATGGGGTAAAGAGCATTCTGCCTGAACTACCTATCGATTTTTACTGGAGGCAGGGGCGCTAGGATAAGTGGGGGATGAGGAACCCGGCCAGATAGTGAGGGTGATCATATATGGGTTATGAGGGATTCTGGCTGAACCAATTTAACCGCGTTCTTGCTAGAGCTGAGCGATACAAAGATAAGCACAGAAGTACAAAGGTTGAGGATTTAGAGGAGCCTGGCTAAAGTTTGGCCGAGGGGAGATTCCGTTGCTGGAGAAAGAGCAAACTTCTCAAAAGAGGACTGGATTCCCTTAAGCAACCTAAGGGGTTCTGGGTAGAAGGGGAACTCATAGAGGAAGGCGCGAGGTGGCAGAGTTTCGAGCCGGAGGCCGCGGGGCGGGGCGGGGCTAACATCTGGGTGGGGCTTATATTTGGGCAGGCGGTGGGCCGGGTTGTGGGGTGAGAGGGGTTGGCCGCGGGGTGGGCGGGGCTCCCAGGGGGCGGGCGGCGGGGCGCCTGCTCGGTGCTCGGGAGCCCCAAGCCTGTTGCGGGGGAGGGAGAGCCCGTCCCGCCCCGCGGTGGGCGCCTCTCCGCTCGGCTCGGGTCTATGGAGGAAAAACTGCGCTGGCCCTGCGATTCCCATGGCCGCAGTCGCCTGCAGCACCAAGGCCATATCCCTCTTCAAGAGGACCTTGGTGCTGAGTCCCGGCGCAGCACCCAGGGGCGCGGGCACCCCCTCGCGCGGCTGCTCCTTGCCTCCCGCCGCCTGGCCGTCCAAGGACCGGCCGCGGGGAGAGGGCGTGTGCGGCCGACTGCGGAGCCCCGCGGCAGCCGGCCGCTCGCCGCAGCCCCACTCCAGCACCTCCGCGTCTCCCACCGCCGTGTGTCTCCTCTGCCCGCAGGACTCGCTCAGCAGCAGCTTGAAAACTTGCTACAAGTACCTGAATCAGACCAGTCGCAGTTTCGCAGCTGTTATCCAGGCGCTGGATGGGGAAATGCGGTGAGTGTCAGAGACTACAGTTTTTGACTTGGGGGAGGAAAACTTTGTCAGAGGCCTGCAGAGTCATTCGAAGCTACTTTTTGACACAGCTCGCGTTGCAGTCTCAGTGCTTGTGGCTTTGCCAGAACGTGCCCCAGAGGGTGAAGGAAATGTTGGCGGTTGAAACACGCCTGTGTTTACTTTGGGCCCTTCCAGGCATCTGGCCATCTCATCGTGTCCCTGCCAAGTTCCTTGGGGTATGGGGAGCGGGGGCGGGGGGAGGGAGATGTTTATTAACTTTTTTAAATCCTGGCCGCTGGACCTGTCTCGGAGCGGCGCATGTATTTTTCTTGGCTTCCCTTAGGCTACCTTGCATTTCTAGTATATTGGGTTAATTTTTCTGAAGTTGCCTCTGTGTAGATTATATACATGACTAAGACCAATTGCATTTAACTATGATAGTATTTGTGCTTCCCAGGTGGTGCTAGTGGTAAAGAATCCACCTGCCAAGAGACTCAGGTTCAGTCCCTGGGTAGGGAAGATCCCCTGGAGAAGGAAATGGCAACCCACTCCAGTATTCTTGCCTGGAAAATTCCATGGGCAGAGGAGCCTGGATTCCATGAGGCTGCAGAGAGTCAGACACCACTGAGCCAGCCAACCATACATGATAGTATTTAGACTGAGACGTTGTTGTGTCTTTTGAGTTTATCTGCAAAATAATAGGTCTGTCTACACATTTGGTCTTTCTACAGTTCTTCATTAGTTAAATGTAACTCATTCTGGGAGTAGTAGTGACATCCAGCTGGTACATTTTTTATTTTTATTTTATTTTTTATAAATTACAAACGTCCATTGCTCCAGTCTAAGAAAGGAAAGCTAAAAAGTTGCGTTAAGTAGGAAAACCTTTGGATATCTTTTCATTGGTCTGTAGAGTTAAGAGTGGAGGAGGGTTTACAAAATGGCCTGGCAAAAATGAAATGTGATTTTGAAACTGTATCTTTGAATGTTTGTTCCAGTGTATTAGTAGTTATTCCTTTCTTACAGCCATGCCGTATGCATATTTTATCTGGTTCTCCGAGCCTTGGACACGCTGGAAGATGACATGACTATCAGTATAGAAAGAAAAGTGCCACTGCTACACAACTTCCACTCATACCTTTATGAGCCTGACTGGCGGTTCACGGAGAGCAAGGAAAAGGACCGACAAGTCCTGGAGGACTTTCCAACGGTAGTAGGACTAGTGGGGTGCGGTCATGTGCATGATTGGTGGGGTGGCTGTCATCTAGCTTGTGTGCCTGGTTGTCATTGTTTAGTTGCTAAGTTGCTTTTGCGACTCCGTGGACTGTAGCCCACCAGGCTCCTCTGTCCATGGGATTCTCCAGGCAAGAATACTGGAGTGGGTTGCCATTTCCTCCTTCAGGGAATCTTCCCAAACCAGGGATCAAACTGTGTCACCTGCCAATGCAGGACAGTAAAGCTTGGTAGTAAAGAATACATACCGAGCTGTGAGCCTGCAGGGAACTGCAAAACCAGCAGTCTCAGGACAGCATAGCATAACGTGGCGATGGTGCATCAAGCCAAATTTTCTGTGTTGATGGCCCCACACTCTTGCTCACTAACTGGTGCTGCAACACATAGTCTGCCTATGATTCCATTTCTTCATCTATAAAGTAGATTAAAAGTCCCTGCCTCCTAGTGTGGTTTCGAGGATGGAAAGAGTTAATGTAGGTGGAGCTCTTAGATGTTATTTGCTGCTATGATTACCAGGATGTTGTTGGTAAGTACAGCCTTTCTTCCTATGGAAAGAGCGCTCAAATGCCAGTGTCCTGAAAGATGCATTGTCCAGTCTGTGCACCCAAGAATGCAGCCTAGGTGTGTCACACTGCTGGCCTCTGGAGCACCCTGAGTCTGGTGGCAAACCGTGCGGCTCTCCATGGCTGGCAGTTGTGGAGTAGGGAGTGGGCTTTTTGCACCTGGACCGAGTGAGGACTGAAGCAGGATGACCTCTGTCATCCGCAGCTGTGTGAGCTTGGATGCGCTCATTAACTTCCTCATGCCTGAGTTTCCTTCTTTGTGAAGTGAGGTGTGAGGCCGAATGAGTTTGTACATGTAAAGTACTTAGAGTAGTATCTGGTGCATACTGAGCGTTCTGTGAATATTAGGTATGTAGTCCATTCTGTTGGAGTCAAGTGGGTTCTAACTAAAATCTTGAGCTTTAGAAAATTCCACAGATTTCTTTTATGCCTGTGCCTAGATCCTACTTTTCTAGGATTTGCATATCTGATCACATAAATAAGCGATTCTTCCATACCTTATAAATAAAGGTTTGATTTGGCAACATCTCAGTGTTCCCTAGGGGCTTCCCAGGTGGCTCAGTGGTAGAGAATCCACCTACCAATGCAAGAGATGCAGGGTTTGATCCCTGGGTCCAGAAGATCCCCTGGAGAAAGAAATGGCAACCCACTTCAGTATTCTGGTTTGGGAAATCTTCTGGAAAGAAGAGTCTGGTAGGCTACAGTCCATGGGGTCGCAAAGACTCAGACACGACTGAGTGACTGAGCATGAGCACCAGAGGCTTTCTAGAACAATCATTGTGTGCGATGGGTTAAATTAGGGTACATCTTTTTCACCTGGTGCTAATGGAGACTTGTCTCAGAGATCTACCTCCAATCATAGCTTGAGGAATAACAAAGGGTTACTTTTAAATGATAATAGCAATAATAGCATTCATTTTTTGAGCTATGAGTTACGAAATGCATTTCATTATCAATTCATCATCTTCTTTATTTTATATTAATGGAGTTTAACACGTAGTGTCTATGATACCCTGTTCCACATGTTTTGTATAGATGAAGAAACCGAGGCACAGTTTTAGTTTTAAGCCCCTTGCCTGAAATTACCTGTGAAATTAAGTGGCAAGACCAGTATTCAAATCCAGAAGGCCTGCGTCCAGAACCCTCGTACTCAATTCCTGGTACACTTTACTGTCCCTTTAAAACATGGGTAAAAGGAAAATTTTGTGATTTGAGATAGTAGTATTGAAACATATACATTACCATATATAAAATAGATGGCCAGTGGGAATTTGCTGTATGATGCAGGGAACCCAAAGCCAGTGCTCTGTGACAACCTAGAGGGGTCAGTTGGGGAGGGAGGTTATTAAAGAGGGAGGGGACATATGTATACCTATGGCTGATTCATGTTGCTGTATGGCAGAAACCAACACAATATTGTGAAATAATTATCCTCCAATTAAAAATAAAATAAAATTTTAAAGAAAATTAAACTTTACATATAGGTGAAGTGTTTTGAGCATAACATCCCAAGGTTTATTATTAGGGAGGTTTCTGTTTACATGCTCCTGTTACCCCTGCTGGGAATCTGGCCTTTCTTCATGATACCAGTGGACTCTCTTCAGTGTCTTTTCTCATACTTAGCATCACTAGAGAGTGACCCGAGGACCAAAAAGTGTACTATAGGTGGGAAACAGAATTACTTGGAGGGACAAGAGAAAGCACCTCCTGGCTGACCTTGCTGGGCAGAGGTCCCTCCCTCAGATTTCTGGGAAAATGGAGAGCTCTTCATTGTCACTCTCTCCTAGACATTTGTTTTCATGTTCTGTACAATGACGTAGTAAGTACCAAAGAGCTGAAATTGGTTCACATTCAGCAGTGAAGTGTTTATCTTGGAGGGTTTGTTTTCAAGCCTAAGCTGCCCCTCCCCCAGCTGGCTGGCCTTGCCCCTTTTATAAATAGAACTGACCCAGCCCCGTTAGCTGTTGAAAGACCAGGTCCTCCTGAGATTCAGGGATTCAGATGACCTTTGGTAGAGTTGCTTATTTGCTTCAGTCCACGTGGGAATTGTCTTTAGGCTTTGTCTTGGAACAGCTGTGCTGGAAAGAGCAGTTCTGGAGAGATGGGATTGATTTTATGGATTTTAAGGGTTTAACAGTCAATGTTCATCAGAATAATCCTTACTTAGTATCTTAGGCTTCTGAGCTCTTCAGTGCCCTGCAACCAGCTGAGTTTCCCTCAGTTCCTTACATTTAGGTGTTTCCTGAGGGAGTTTTTCTAACCTTTCTGTAAATGTAGACCAAGTATTTCTCACCCTTCAGATCCTTGGCAAAGTCTGTTCATTACTTTTCATATTTTGTGGATAGTATGCTATTTGAGAAGTTTCATGGTATTTTATATTTTATTTTGACAACCAACAAACACTTCTTTGAACTTAAGCAAGATACTTAAGCAGTAGTGATGAATTTTAAAAGCAGCAATAATACTTTTTGACATTAAAGCTTGGGCTATGAAAAAAAAAACAAACATTGGATAGCCTGCCTCAGATTGAACTAAACTGAGTTGTTTAAGAAATTAGAAAAAAAAAAAAGAAATTAGAAAGTGTAGCCTTTATAATGGGGAAGGCACTATAGCTTCATGGCATGAATTCAGAAACTGATGATGAAAAATGGTTGTCTGGTCTCCTCAGTGGAATATAAGCTCTTAGGGCAGGTCACCTGCCGGCTGTGCATCCCAGTACCCACAACAGTGCTTGTTGCATAGGGAGCAGCCAAGACTGCACAAATGAATCTTCATTATAATGAGGCTTGTCTGAAAATGAGGTGTTCTTCCTAAAATTCTTACACTTAGGTCCAGTTTTATGTTGAAGCATCTCATTTCTCATTAATTGGGGAATATGAGCATATAATAAGACTTTGCATCTTCTTTTGAGTCTAGAAACTAGCGTTTTTATACCCTTCTATTTTAACATTTGTGAATTTTGCTGAGCTTATTATTCAGTATGTAGGAACATAGCATAACTTAGATTTAGGCTTATCACTGGATCATTTGGGAGTCTTCACTAACAAGTTCTGTTACAGCTTTGCTTTACGATCCGTAGGTACCATGTTGGTTCCCAGTTTTAATACATGTTTCATATTTTCTGTTTTTTTACGACCTCCATTTCAGATCTCCCTGGAGTTTCGAAATCTGGCTGAGAAATATCAAACAGTGATTGTCGACGTTTGCCAGAAGATGGGCTCTGGGATGGCGGAGTTTCTGGATAAGCGGGTGACGTCTGAACGGGAGTGGGACAAGGTTAGCGTCCCTGTGGAGCACTGTCGGTGTGGGTGGCACCGATGAGCTGGCAGTGCTCACCGTGATGTTTAGGATGAAGAAGTGGTGGTTTTACAACCCAGTGGTAATGTCTCCTCATAAACACTTAACAGTCTTATGTTACCACTGGGTTGTTTCTGAGGACTTAATACACAGAACACATAATATACATACACATAACATCCTTAATACACATAACATCCTCATTATGTTAAAAACAAAAAACAAAGTACTACCATGACATTCTTTTACATAATGAAGATTTTGAGACACTGCAAGATCTTAAAATGTCTTCAAGATTAAACTCTACTTAGTATTCTAGTTTCTGTTAGAATATTCCTTATTCCCTTAGGGCCTTCACTCCCAATTTCAGGTATCAAAAAGTTTACTGTACTTGGTTATTTTTCCAATAACCTTTTATTCTAGAAGCTGTGCATGTGCATTGTACATGTATATGTACAATATACATATTTTTATATATATATAAAGAAAATATATATAATAGAAAATATATATAATAGAAAATATAGTTAAAAAAAGAAGAAATATCACATGAGCTAGAGATCACAGATCTCGAATGAGCCAGAGATCATTTTTGTTAAGTCTTTGTGTGCATCCTTAGAATGTTTTTTATTCCTTACATGTATGTCGTATATAGTGTGTGTGTGTGTTTTTAAACCAAAATGAAATCTTTTACACTCTGTTTGGAACCTGGTTTTTCGCAGCTAATGATTTCTAGTGTTTCCATTTTAGTAAAAGTTTCATTATTAAAGTACTCTAAAAATTTTCTTACAGTACTGTCACTATGTTGCTGGGCTAGTGGGAATTGGCCTCTCCCGTCTCTTCTCGGCCTCAGAGTTAGAAGACCCCTTAATTGGTGAAGATACAGAGCGAGCCAACTCTATGGGCCTTTTCCTGCAGAAAACAAACATCATCCGTGATTATCTGGAAGACCAGCGAGAAGGAAGAGAGTTTTGGCCTCAAGAGGTAACAGCTTCAGGGGGTTTGGGGAGAAAGAATTTTGAACGCTCTCTGACAACAAACCATTAAATCCTGTTGGTTGCAAGTGACAGAAACACAAATCAAGGTCCCTTAGACAACACAGGAGAATGTGTAGACTAGGTTAGGATTTAGTTTGCTTCAGGGAGACTGGCTGCATCCATCTAGGGGTTCAGGCTGTGTCCCCTTTCTCTTGGACAGGCTTTCTCCGGTGGTGGGTATAACGTCCCGTGACTCACTCAGAGGCTTGGTTCCCATGTCATAGTTTTTGGATTTTCCCAGATTCTCACCAAAGGAAAAAAAAAAAGATGAAAAACTCAAGCTATACCCAAAACCTAGCTCATGGATAGCATGTCCAAAAGCACAAGTGACAGAACATCCCCGGGAACTCCAAAACACAAATGGGTGCAGACAAAACACCAGCTCCACAAACGAAACCGGCAGGATCTGTGCAGGACAAAGCCAGAGCAGCTACAGAGTAGCTCAGATCAAACAGGTGTTCCTTGTCAGACTGTGTGTGAGTCCACGAGGGCCGTGGTAAAGCCTAGAGGAGCTGGCGTGGACTGGCCCCCTTGACCTGGACATGGACACTGACCAGCCAGGGTTCTCTTCCCAGATTGGGCCACATTGAGGAGTGAAATAAAAACTGAGCAGCTGGACTTAAGAGAGACCTAAGTGACATCAACCAGATATAACGCATGGACCTTGTTTGTTTAAGATCCTTATTGGAAGAAACTAAGTGGGAAAAAATCAGACAGTGGGACAGTATGGCTGCTAACTGGATAATCTGTATTAAACGTTTATCTTTAGTTACCTTTTAGTTGTGATAAGATATATGTGCAAGAAAGGTTCCTGGTCTTTTAGAAATTCATAATAAAGTATTAAATGATAACATATCAGGATAAAATGGTAAATACAATGATTATTAGGATTTTAAAATAATTTGGGGGCTGGGGTGGTGGAAGCCAAGTGTCAGTAACTGTTAAAGCTGGTGAATAGTTACATAGGCGCTCATTAACCTTTTTCTCCAGGTTCTCCAGGACAGTTTAGTACCATCAATCTGAGTGAGTTTAGGTGCAAGTTAAGAATGGAAAACAAATTTGACTTTCCATTGAATCTGTTAGTCCTTTTAGGCCCAGTCATTTCTTTTGGGGAGTTTATAAAGTTACAATAAGTGTTGTCCTTTAGGAAGCTTAATACCTATGAATAAAAGTAAATTATTTGCTAGCTTCAGAGAACCCTCTAAATAATATCATTAAAGATCATCAAACCAATCCTGTTGTTCAAGTTGAGGCTGTTATTTCACTTCCAAGTTACTAAGATCAAGGAGGGTAACGTTCTTATAGTAGACACTCAGCTCGTTTCCCCGAGATATACTTGTTCAGCTGTATTCTTACCAGAATTGAGAACATAACGTTAATCATTAATTATTTTGAGGCCTGGCCACCTTGTGAATGTTTAACGTTTATCTTACAATGCTGTTGTAGCTGATTTTGTTATAGCTGGTTACTTTTTCAGAAGTAGACAATTGCCTTGCGAAAATCAGGAGGCCTATTTGGCCTGAGGTCATCAAAGTATTGCTCCGTCTGGGCTGCACTAATTGTCCCAAAGGGACACTTTCCCAAACACTTAACTTACTCTTGGTTGTGGTTAGACTTTTGAGTGTAGTTATAATAGCCGTTGCGTGGTGGTTAAAACAGATTTGGTCTTGATGAAAGGTGAGGCAGTGGCAAGACGGACTTTGTATATCATAGTTCTTATTTGCGAAGGTCCTTTCATGTGGCTCGCACATCGCTCCCTTATGCATATGCTGACTTGTCTTTAATCTGCTTATCTGTCCAGACTTGTAGCAAGTACGTCAAGAAGCTGAGTGACTTTGCTAAGCCAGAGAACATCGACTTGGCTGTGCAGTGTCTGAACGAACTCATCACCAACACACTGCACCACATCCCCGACGTCATCACCTATCTGTCACGACTTAGAAACCAGAGTATATTTAACTTCTGTGCTATTCCACAGGTACGGAGTGAGGAGGCTGATGAGGAGAGGGCAGGATGCTGGGGGTGGGGATGATGGAAGGCATTTACTATTTTGGTCTGTGTATTTAGGAATGGAGTGTTCCTTAAAAGATGACTCTAGTGTATTTTCTTTCTTTGCCCCACAACCGCCACATTCAGCTCAGCCTTGAGGTTAATTAAGTCTGTTCTTTTCCAGAACCTTCTAGAACCTATTTTCCCATCAGCTACTCTAAACTAGTTACTTTGATTCTTATCCTCACTATTTAAATCAAGGGCTTCAACTCCAGATTCTATGAGGAATGCTGGGTGAAACACAGGTGAAGTTGTTATTAAAAAGTCATAATTAAGCGCTTAACTTCTGCTGTCCTTTTCCTAGATCTTGGGATAACAGAACATGAAACCTGAGCCTGTGGAACCTAGGAACTTAATTTTTAAATCCCTTTACCAGTTGTTTCAGTTTTTAACTTAAAGTGAAGAAAGTTAAAGGATTTAACTGATTTGGAGACTTGGTTTGGTCTTATTCTAATGACCAGTCTTGCCCAGTTGATGGAACTAAAATCTCTATGCTGGACTTATATACACACACTAAGCGTGTGTGCTTAGTTGTGTCCAACTCTTTGCTACCCTTTGGACTGTAGCCCACAGGGCTTCTCTGTCCATTGGATTTCCCAGGAAGAATAACAGAATGGATTGTCATTTCCTTCTCTAGGGGATCTTCCCAACCCAGGGATCGAACCCAGGTTTCCTGCATTGCATGTTGATTCTTTACCACTATGTCACTGGGGAAACCATATGCTGGACTTAGGTTTCCATCTATCCTAGAAATAATTTACCTTTAAGCATGGGAGACTGCACCCCTTCCCACCCTACTTTTGTCCCACACAACCCCTTGTACTTTTTTTTTTTTTAATGTATAATGATTATGTTCATTGTAGGAAAAATAGGGAGAAAAAACAAAATAGTGAAAATTTTTCAGATACTATTTTGGAATATATGTTTTTCAGATCTAATAATTCATTGCCTTAGCATGGAAAATGTTACATTGGATTGTGTGTTTTTTTTCAAATAAAAAGGAACTTTCATGACTAAATTATAGAATTATTCAGGACTACAAAGGGCGCATGATTCTGTGTTGCTGAGAAAGGAAGGTGTGGGAGCTGGAGTCGTCTTGACGTGCTTTCTTTATGGGTGTTTTCTCTTGGTTAGCTGCATCTTAGCCCTTTGGTGCTCTCTGCCCATGTTCTCTTCCCGTCTCATGATGACTGGTTACAGTGCAGTTTCTCACATGTTTTCATGAAATGAGATGAATGTGTTTTCTGTCTCTAATTATCCGTAGGTCATGGCCATTGCTACTTTGGCTGCCTGTTACAATAATCAGCAGGTGTTCAAGGGAGTAGTGAAGATTCGAAAAGGGCAAGCGGTCACCCTGATGATGGATGCCACCAACATGCCAGCTGTAAAAGCCATAATACACCAGTACATGGAAGAGGTGGGCTTTATTTAATAATGTTACTATTTAAACATTTCTTCATATTGGGATATTAGATGATCTTAACAACTCGCAATGTTATGGCATAAAGACATGGGTTGGTGTCCTTTATTCCAGAAGAATATGCACAGGGAGCCGACTGTTGGGAACTTCCTGGTAGCCTGGTCAGAGGGGATAAAGGAAGCCAGGTCTTAACGATGGAGCTCCTAGGAAAATCATATTTTTTGAGCTGGAAGATGAAGTTAGGGGCCAACCAGGCTTCTCCTTTTATGGCTGAGACATGTGAAGCCAGGCCTGTGGCTGATGACATAGCATCTGAGGGGATCCAGGATCGCAGGCCACACTTCCTGACACCCTCTCCAGTACTTCATATTACGGCAAGGACCTCAATGGAGAAGCCATCGTGGGGAATTTTGACAAAGGAAAACCATCAGGCTGCAACTATTTCTAAATTTTGTAATGTCGATCTCATTTCATATGCCAAAATGCATCCCATAAAACAGCATGCCTGTTCTAGGCAAGTCTCCCAGCACTGGAGGGTGTGAAACATGATTTGGTTCAAAAGAACTTTTTCTTAGAGGCTGGGGCTCTCTACTTCCTAGGCCCTGAGCGTTACTTCTCAAGTGAGGTGATTTAGCTTCCTCCTCTTCCGAGGACATTTAGTAGCATCTGGAGACATTTTTGATCGTCACAGTGGGTGTGGGTGGCTACCGCCTTCCGCTGAGTAGAGACCCGAGAGGCTTAGGTTTGTTCTTATTAAAGACTGAACTACTGCAGAAAAAGGTGAAAACATAAGACCTCCCTCCCCACAGGTCACCACTGCCCCTAGTTTTCTGATCCTTCCAGTCCCTGGATTATGTTTTGACAGGGATAAGATTTATAAGAGCAGTTTTATCTAAAAATTCTATAAGACAATGATTTCCATTGCATATTGCACATTTTTCTTGTATTTCTTCCCTGTCTTCCATCTGCCAAGTTTTAGACCTCTGCATTTCTGCGTGAGGCACTTATAGAAGGTATAAGAGATCAGGTTTTTTAAAAAACCCCGAATTCTTTTACTGACTAGATGAACATGTCCAGCCATTGACCAAAAAATACCTACTGATGAGACATGGGAAATTGAGGTTCACTGTTTAGCCAGCACTTACTTGGGACATACTCTGTACCTGGCATAGCAGCCAAAATAGGTGGGTACTATTAATATCAAGGAAATTTGAGGCCCTAACGCCATGGCTAGGGCCATAAATTGGACCCAGGTCTGGCTGACTTCAAAGCGGCTGTTCACTACAGTTCTAAAGGCTTGAATTACCCTTTCTAAATAGTGACATTTTAGGTACTGTTCCCATTTTATATAAATTAGAAACATGCTATGTAGTTTATAGTTCAGAGAATAGTTTTATAGCTTTATTCTGATGATTGATTTTAGAAAACCATGTTTTTAAAATATTGTAGGCAGTTCCATTGCTGGATTAGAATTCATGTTTTATTAGGTATTTTCCATCACTACTGGAATTAAAGCCTAGTTGGGATTCACAGTTTGACTTAGGGCAGAGCAGGGCAGGCCGCACGCAGCTGGCTGACCCCCTGATTTCATAAATGACTTTATATTAGGACACAGCCCCATCCATTTGTTTCTGTTATTGTCCGTGGCTCCCAGGGCTCTTGAGCTGCAGGGCTGAGCAGCTGTAACAGGGCCCACAACGCTGAAAATACTTTTTTAGGCCCGTTAAGAAAAGTTTGCAGGGACATCCCTGGTGGTCCAGTGGCTAAGACTCTGTGCTCCCAATGCAGGGTGCCCAGATTTGATCCCTGGTCAGGGAACTAGATCCCACATGTTGACCTGTTGACCTGCTACAACTAAGACCTGTTACAGTCAAATAAATATAAAAAAGATAAAAAGTTTGCAGACCTTTGATCCAGGGCATCAATTATTTTATTTAAAATGACTCTAGTGAAACTTAAGGTATTTTAGAGGAAATATTAATAGCCATAAATTTATTTGACTTAAAAACTGAAAATTTCTGAGTCTCAAGGAATGGAATGTGAAATGGTTTTAGTGTCAGCCTTAAAGACATTTTGTCAATAAAGTTTCAAGTGAAGACTTTTAGTATGAAGTCCACAAATTGTTGGGCATTTTGCTGGTGGCCAGATGTTAGCTCGCATCCTGTCTCTCCTCGCCGAGCACCTAAGACAGGAAGACATTTACTCCTGAGGACCCTGGTTGCAGCAGCAGTGCACGTGCAGGGAATTCAAGGCTCTCACAAGTCTGAAGTGTGAAGGGCGAGGTGGAGTGAAGCCCAGATCCCCTGAGCAGGGCAGCTGCTCCTCAGGGCCTCGTCCTCTGGAGCCGCCTCCACTGGAAGGCAGTCTGGGTACCTGGCAGCTGGTGAGAACCTCCACCAGCTATTTTGGGACAAAAACAAATACTCAGGCAAACAGCCAGAAACTTTTACTTCCTTCTCTGCTAAAGATGATTCCTTGGCAAGGACCAACTTTTTCTAGCAGGTGGAGCTTCCTGTTTGCCTGTGGTCTGTGCTCTTCAAATCCTGTGGATCCTCTCGACTCAGAGTGTAGTCCTGTGTCCCGCATCCGTGTCTTCTACTTGCGGGTTAGCGTTTTCGTTCTTGAGTCAGAATGTGTCTATAGCAGGATGCCCAGGTGGCGCCTGTGAGCACAGTTTGAAGAGCAGGCTGTAGCTCCCATCTCATTCTTACCTTTAACCCTGTGAGCTGGCAGGGGATTGGACCTCTGAACTCTTGTCATGTCCCAATCCCCATGCTTGTGCTCTTTCCCTCCTGCCCTCCTCCCTGGCTACTCCACCCCAGCAAGGGTGATGGGTGAGAATGTTCCCGAGGAGGCCCTTGGCCAGACCTGGGCGTTCGGGGCGGGTGTTCTAGAAAAACTTAAGCTGAGACTTGGGCAGGAGGTGGGACTCAGACTGGGGGCGGAACATGGGAGCAGCATTCCCGGGCAGAGGGAATGGTGTGAACGAGGAGGGGACCAGGAGCGGTATCGTAGTATCATTTCCCTCCACCATGTCACTCTACTCCAGCCTCAACAAAGAATGTGGACGCCACTGGCTTTTCAAGGTGCTGGAATAGAGCCCACTGGGATGGCCCTGCTGCTCTGGGATGGGCTAGGGGATCTCACAGGCTAGGCTGATATCCTGCCGTATTGGTGGAGTGGTTTGGGGTTGTTCCTTTTGTATTCTCTGAGCCTCAGTTTTTTCATTGGTTAAATGGGCATAAAATGCCTAGCTGTTGCAGATTGTCGCAAGAAGTGAACACAGATATTTATAAGGTTTCTAGGATTTACTATTTTTTCCTCTTTCTTCAACAGATTTATCACAGAATTCCCAAATCTGACCCCTGTTCCACTAAAACACGGCAGATCATCTCCACCATCAGGACACAGAATCTCCCCAACTGTCAGCTGGTCTCACGGAGCCACTACTCGCCCATCTACCTGTCATTCGTCATGCTCCTGGCGGCCCTGAGCTGGCAGTACCTGAGCACCCTGTCCCAGGTCACAGAGGACTACGTTCAGACCGGGGATCACTGACTGGCTCCGTCTGGAGACTGAGCACCCTTCCTCCCCAGCCCCCATCTGGGAAACAGACTGACCTTCTCTTCAGGGATGGATGTGGGCTCCTTCTCTTTTTTCCCCTCCTGTTTTAATCCCTCAAAGAGTTCTGTGGGCCTGGACCTTTAGAAACTGTGACCTGTGGTGGAGAAAAAGATAGGATTAAAGGGAAAGAACACCTCAGCCACATGCACTCACTTGTGCAGGGTGACTGATGCCGAACATTCACGTCTACCATCAGGGAAGTGGCTGCATCCGGGCCTGCAGAGAGGAGATCATACTTAGTGCGAATACAGGCTAGAGTTACAATTAAATGTATTTAATTCAAAACAACTTTTGAATACCTATCGCAGTAGAAAGTGAAGTGAATTTTCTTTCTGTTCGGTTCTTGTTTTTTTCATCATTTTGTTTCCTCCAGTGGACTTGAATGTAGCAGGTGTGAATATTTGTAGAGTTCTAGGAAATATTCCTAAGAATGCAGACTGTCTGCTGCACATGAAGCCTAGGAGGCAGCTTCTGGTGAAGTTGGCATCATTTCCTTGTTTAAAGGGAGTTTAGGTTTCAGGATTGCCATTGGTCCCTTCGTAGCAGGTGGGTTTCCAGTCAAAGCTAACGTTTCTGAGATTTTTATAATAAAGAATTGAATTATTCAGCGTTTTTCAAGGGTAGTTCACTTGAAGCCTGGACAGGCGTGGCAGGTGTGGGACTCCAGGTATGGAGTTGGTGGTTGAGGGACAGTGGCAGGCTGCTGCCCCCAGAAAGCCGGAACCACCCGGCTGCCCAGCCCCACACCTTCCTGCCAGGAAGGGAGCAAGAGCATCCCCTCCACTGGCCTGCTGTGCTTCTGTCCAGTTCTATTAGCTGTGTTCAGACATTTTGTTGAATTCAGAGGTTATTTTCAGCTTTGGGCTTTTTTTGTTTCTCAAGAAAGGCAGATGTTTTCTGGTGACTGGCTTGAAAGCTGGGTGGCACTTAGCCCAGTTCCGGCAGCACAATGGTCTGTCTCCCTTTTCCCCCTGGCATTGCTGAAGTTTGGGCTGTGCCCACCCAGTGACTCCCTGAGTCTCAGCACAGAGCCCGAGAATCCCTGTTGGAGGGCGTGATAGAACTTTCCAGAAGCCGGGCTCTTGGTGTATACAGTGCACAGTCCTATTTTGCTTCGGCTCTTTATGTGTGAGTCACCAAAAGAGGTTTGTTCCAGCAATAAGTGGGTTCACACTGCTCCACACATACCCACACTGATTCTGGTCATGTGGCCACTGCTGGCCGTCTGATAATAGACTGATGGTTAATTTGATAATAGACTTGGGGTTCATGGAAGCTTCAGGTCCTCAGTTCATTTGAGACTAAAACCAGTCACCACACTCACCCAAAGTTACTTGCCACTTGGGAGCACAGCTCTAAGCCAGACTCAACAGATTTTCCAAGTATTTGTAATTTAAGCATCAAAACTTAGTCTCGATATTCCAAGGTAGGTTGTTAAGATTTGTATGTTGAAGCCTATTAGTTCTGCTGAAGTTCACATAGGACACATAGGACAAGGGTGGCAACAACCTTGGTCTGAGGATGCACTGGAAGATTCTCTCCTCGCTCAGCCGTGGGCTGTGGGGCTTTCTGAACCTCTGGGCAGTGTGGGTCCCTCCCAGCTGTAAAGCTGTGGGGGTCTTGGCTCTGGTACACACTCCTAAGCTCTTTGGAAGAACATTTCCCTTCTAAATGTTTCTCTACTATTGATATGATTGCCAGGTAAATACAGGATGTCCAGTTAAACTTGAATTCCAGATAAACTTTTTTTTAGTATAAATTATATCCCAAATATCACACAGGACATATTTATACTTCAAAAAGGAGTTGTGGGACTTCCCTAATGGTCCACTGGTTAAGAATCTGCCTGCCAGTGTAGGGGACATGGGTTCAACCCCTGGTCTGGGAAGATCCCACATACTCGGAGCAACTAAGCCCATGCCCCACAACTACTGAAGCTCGCATGCCTCGAGCCCGTGCACCTCAACAAAGAGTAGCCCTCACTCACTGCAACTAGAGAAAGCACATGCATAGCATCAGAGACCCAGCATAGGCCAAAAAATATTTTTTTAAAAAGGACTTTTGAATTCAAATTGAGTATCGTGTATTTTTCGTCTCTAACTATGTCAGCCCTGCCCTCTACTCGGCACTTTAATTATATGTATAGCATCCTTGGTATAGTCTACTTGGTTCCTACTGCCAATGAGAAATTTTAAGTTTTCCTCACAGGAGTTTCTGACAAATCTGAATCTAGGGCTTTAATTCAAGAAGCTCACAGAGCCCAACCCCATTTGGGCAGCTTTCTGGAGTTGTAACTAAGAACTGCACCTACAAACACACCCACCCTTCCCTGGGAAACTGCTTTGAAGCCCCCCTCTTCTACTTACTGGGCCCCTTCTCTGGGGCTGGGGGTGTAGCGGGAAGACAAGGAGTGGCTGGATGTTGGTTAACTAACAGGCATTCTAGGTTCTTAATTTGGGGAACACAGCTCTAAGGCTGATTCTTAAACTTCAGTGAACTGCCTAAGGTTCCAGATTACTAGGACCATGCTTTCTCATAGTTTTTTCCTAGTCATGTATGGATGTGAGAGTTGGACCATAAAGAAGGCTGAGTGCCAAAGAATTTATGCTTTTGAACTGTGGTGTTGGAGAATACTCTAGAGAGCCCCTTGGACTGCAAGGAGATCAAACCAATCAATCCTAAAGGAAATCAATCCTGAATATTCATCGGAAGGAGTGATGCTAAAGCTGAAACTCCCAATACTTTGGCCACCTGATGCAAAGAACTGACTTACTGGCAAAGACCCTGATGCTGGGAGGTTGAAGGCAAGAGAAGGGGATGACAGAGGATGAGATGGTTGGACGGTATCACCAACTCAGTGGAAAGGAGTTTGAGCAAGATCCATGAGTTGGTGATGGACAGGGAAGCCTGGCGTAGCAGGGCTCTTAAGTGTAGTGTTCTGATGCATGCTCTGAGTGGGATAGGCTGATCGACCTTTACTCCCACTTCTAACAAAAATATGCCCTCCTCCACTTAAAGAACGAAAAGGCACTGTCACTTCCAACCGTCCCCTTGGAGGCACCCAAGAAAAAATGAGCCAAGGTGACAAGGTTGTATCAGTGTGGGAAGTTTTTTACTGAAGTAGTGACATCAATCCCAATCCTAAATTCTGCTTTTTGTTTCCTAGCAACGATTCCTTAGGCCAAGCATGAAGATGCCCTAAGGTCCATTTTGGTCCACTTAGTGCATCTCTGCTAGCTTCTGGGTAAGGATGGAGGTGCTGGTGGGTACATAGCATGGATGGGACAAAGTAGGAAATGGGATTATTCAACTCAGTGGGAGTGGGTAGAAAATGTTAGAACTGAGGTTATGCATGTTTCCCAGTTGAAATTGTACAAATAATGCAATGATATATTTACAGCTTTAAACATCACTAAACATAAATTTCACCAGTTTTTCCTACAATGTTAACCAGAAGTTTAAGAGCTTGTATTAGGTAGTTCTGATCCTAACCTCTGAGGCACATCCGAAGTCCAACCTCCCTGCTTCTCAGAAGAGCACTGGTCTAGCTCCCAGTCATGGAAGGGAAGTGATTTGTGGTATCAACAGGCCAGTGATGGTGGTGATGGCGGGGGAGGAGTGGATGTTGTCAATTCTAATGGCCTCCTGATCCCTCAAGAACTGGTGTCCTTCTTTTGTGTATGTATGTTCCTGTGATGCTGGGAAAGATTGAGGGCAGGAGGAGAAAGGGACGACAGAGGATGAGATGGTTGGATGGCATCACTGACTCAGTGGACATGAGTTTGAGCAAACTCCGGGAGTTGGTGATGGACAGGGAGGCCTGGCGTGCTGCAGTTCATGGGTTGCAGAGTCGGACATGACTGAGAGACTGAACTGTTTCTGTGTATTATCTAGGAAAATGCAAAAAAATACAAAGGAATATGTAATTTTTTCAAAAAAAAAAAAAAAATTATTTGGCTGCACTGGATCTTAGTTGCAGCATGTGGGATCTAGTTCCCTGACCAGAGACTGAATCGGCCTCCTGCATTGGGAAGGCAGTCTTAGTCACTGGGCCAACAGGGAACTCCCAGAAATAAGTAATTCTTAACCAGAAATGTAAATCCAAGAGACCAGGAGCTCATAAAACCACACATGGACTCTGCTTCCACCCAGTTCCAACGCTGGAGGGCCCCAGGATGCTGGCCTTGTAGAAGGACTGGTTATACCACCAGTACACCATGCCTGCAGGACTCCTCAGGTCACTGCTGGTGTATGGTTGGTAAAAAAGAGGTAAGAGTTCTTACCTTAATAAAACAGGGACAGAGCTGCTTAATCAACAGAAAAGAGCTGATGAAAATGACAGGAAAATAAGAGATGAGGCACCATGATTTGAAAGTACAGCAGCAGCAATGTAGTTAAAATTAGGTATTTATTTTGTTCCACTCAACTGAGGCAAGACATCCCTGGTTAGAGGTTCGAGGGCACCCAGATCCATGGGAACATGATTCTTTCTGGGGGATAAGAAGAGACAGCAGCTACAAGTCCACAGTGACACACAATCTTGGAGATGCCACCAGAACGCAGACTTCACACTGAAGGAGAGGCTTTTTACTGACAGCCATTCCTTGTATTTAACAGGGTGAAGCAGTGATTGTAAAAGGTAAAAGCTGGCTTCCTCCCAAACTAGTTTCACTGTGGATTAGAGGGCAGCAAGGTCAGTCAAGTCACAACCGCCTAGTTTGAAGCAGACAATCTGTACAAGCAGTACAGCTGTTCCAACTAGTAGACTCTCATTCACATGATTAGCCGAGGTGCACAAAAAGAAAAAGGATTACAGCAAGGACAGGACCAGAGAGGGTGAGTCACGCTGCGAAGCTCGACAGATGCAGGGGACCTGGGAGAACAATAGGGCTTTCTCCAAAGGGCCGCCCCACTGTCTCTTCTCAACCCACTCTAGATCTAGAAAGCTGCCTGCTTGTGCAGGGATCTAACTACTTTCCACTCTCGGAAATCTACAAACCCTTTAAGGTCTTACTCCCTGGTGATGCAGAGGCAGGGGTGGGGGTGGGGGGTTGGGGGGCAGTGTGGAAGTGGTCAGGGCAGAAGCAGGGGCAGCAGGCACTACACAGCTTGTCTACAGGGAAAGGTTCGCTCTGCTTTGGCAGTGGCTTGTGTTGGGGCAGCAGTCTGTCCCTGGGCAGGCCTGGCTGTGTGTCTTTGGAAGACAGACCCGATGGCAGACACGCAGCTTGGCCCAACCCAGTCTTCTTCAGACTCTGTCTCAAAACCCTTATATCTTGTCATAATTCAAAAAATAAAAGACATCCCTACCCCACCCCCCACATCATCCCCAGTCCAAGTGGCTGTATTTAGGGGAAAACTGGCCCTGGGCCGGCAGACAGGCCCCTAAGCAGATCAGATCTTCTAGTACCGATGAGTGCACGGCATTCCAGCCACGATTTCCGACTCGATTCCACAGTGGTCCTGTCCTCTGAGGATTTTGAAGAAGCCTGGAAAGCAGCAGTAAGACTCATTTAGTCTGCCTGGATTCTGACTTTTGCCGACATACCCAGTGTGCATGCTCAGTCGTGTCTGACTCTTTGCAATCCCATGGACTATAGCCCACCAAGCTTATCTGTGCATGAAGATTTCCCAGGCAAGAATACTGGAGTGGGTTGCCATTCCCTTCTCCAAGGGATCTTCCTGACCCAGGGATCAAACCCACATTTCCTGTGTCTCCTGCACCAGCAGGCGAATTCTTTACCACTGAGCCACCTGGGAAGCCACAGACCCACCCCTGAAAGATGGCGGAGTGGAAGTCATGAACCAGCCCCAAAGCTGTCACCAACCGGCACACAAGGTGCTCAGCGGGCTTCCACTTACCCTCCAACCCAGCCCCGTATCAGACTTCTGGACGGTATGCTTCCCCTCTCCCCCACCATGCACCTGTTTCCCTGAGAAACCAGGACAAGCACATGTGGCTCGAGGCCATGCCCCATCCACACACCCTCTTGGAATCAGAGGCTTCCCCTGTGGCAAGGGGAAACACCAGCTCCCCAGCACAGCTGGTGGACACGATGCCCACTCTGCCCTGGCTTGGGTACCCTCTTAGCAGGGACTGCGCTCACCATTGTCACCCCAATCAGTGTTCCAGGAGTTGCCGACCAGCCAGTAGGGGGTGCCGTTCTCCACTCCCCAGCCCAGAATACGGATGGCGTGGCCTCCCATCATCTCTCCGATGACATGCTGGTACACCCCTGGGGGAGGACAAGGCTGTTCAGACTCAGCCTGGGCACCGCTGGTCTCCCACAGCAGCCCACCCCCTCAGCTGGCCAACCCCACACAGGACAGATGGAGCCAGAGGAAAGGACGGGCCCTGGTGTTCCATGGGAAGACTCCAGGGATTGCCATAACATCCAGGAATTATTTGAATATATTTTTGAAAGCCCAGCACACTCAAACATGGGGGATAAATATTAAGATGGACTGCAATACAATGTGCTAATGGCTGCCTTTTAAGTTAGAAGCTCTGATACATTAAAATATCAACAATTATTTGTTTTACATACTAGGACTCCAAGCAATGACTTGTCAAAAGCATTCTGTGACTTAAGAGTTTTAAATTGCTTCTCTGAGGCACACCGTGCAGACTGGATACTATGGGAGAGGACTGGGCTGGCAGCTGCAAGTCTGACTGATGGGAAGAGATACCCACTAAGGTGCTCAGAGGACCACCAGGTTACTGATCAATGACTGTCCAATGGGAAATGTGTTCTCTTTTATAACACTGGTGGAAGTTAAGAACTGCCAGGTTTATAATTTTTTTCTCGCCAGGCACCTTGGTCGTCTTCTTTTTTTTTAAATGACTGGAGAGCTTTGAGTTTTCAAACAAGCAGAATACAAAATGAGACAGAAGTCCTCAGCACAGACCGTTTGTCTGGAACGGGGGGTTTCTAAGACAGCTCTTGGGTGGGGACCATCCTGTCCCCTTCCCCCTTTGATGGCCAAAAGTGGCCCAGTCCGAGTCCCCACAGGAAGGTGCTGCCTGTTTCCTCACCCACTGGGGGCTGGGCACAAGGCTAAGACTTTGTCAAGACAAAGATGAAGGAAGAGGTCACTTGGTGCAGACACGGGAAACCTACAGTTACCTGCGGACGTGATAGGGAAGGGATGGAGGTGGAGAGATGGGGCCGGCGGTTCCAGGAAGAGCAGAAAGGAGGAGACGCTTGGCAGGAGCAGGAGTTGGCCACGGACAGGGCGGGCGCGAGGGGCCGAGAGAGCGGCCAGCGGTGGAGGCCCAGCGCCCACCCAGGACGTCCTGCCAGCCAGGAACCCATACGTCCCTCCCCAGGTGCCATCGGTGGGGTTGGGGGGATACACACCAGACTTGTAGGTCAGGAAGTCTGAGTACACAGAGAAGGCCCCCTCGACTGGGCCATTTTTGTAGATCTCTGCCATGATCTCCTTCTCACTGCTAGAGACGCTGTAGGAACTGCATCCTGCGAAGAGACCAGCCGAGTGGGGCGGATGCCTCCAGCAGGGGGTCAGCCACTCCCTGATTCATGGGGTTCCAGCAGGCGGGATCTTGCCGTGTGTGTGTGTGTGTGCATGCGTGTGTGTGCGCAGTAAGCATGAGGCCCTAGAAGCAGGGCAGGAGCTGAAGGCTCCTAAGCCAGATTCCTCCCCCATGACTGAGCGGTCTGGTCTCTTCCTTAGACTGAGGGTCTAAGACTCCATTCCCGCTGATTTCAGGGTGGAGACACGCAGAGAACACAGTGTGCTGCTCCCTCCCATGAAAGAGGCATTAACCCCATCGCTTGTCCTGACCTGTGACTCCAGTGCCCTGGCCTCCTCCCTCAGCTTCCCAGGGCCCAGGGGCGGGGGTAGCCCACCCCGCTTACCAAAATGCTTGTCTTCTTTGTAGGACGGGCTGTAGCCGGCCTCACAGGTCTTGCTGCACTTGGGGGTGTCCCCCTCACCGGTGCACGGGGGCCGGGAGCCGTTCACATGGTGTTCACAGGGAGGGATGGAGTACGGTCTGCAACCTGGGGGCCAAAGAGAAAGGTGGGTGTCAGCAGGAAGCCCCTCAGAGGCCAGAGAGAAGGATCAGGGCGACAGCTCATGAGAACAGAAGTCACCCAGAGTCTATGGCGCCAACACTGCCCTCTTCCGGTTGCTGACTGTGTACACAGGGCTGCCCTGTCTTCTACCTGAGTTTTCAGCCCAGCGTTCAATGTACCCTCAACCCTGATCTTCACTTTGTAGGGGAAAATGAGACCACTATTATTCCTGCTTATAAAATCCATCTGGCTCAATGGGAGCTAAAGGCAGACACTCACCTACATGCGAGTTATAGAGGCCCCCGGACACTAAGCCTTTCTTTGTCCAGAAGTTCCAGGCTCCAGAGGGGAAGCCGCCGTTACAGCTGAGAAAAGAGTCACTCATTAAACAGTGTGACAGTTGTTCTGGCTGCTCCCAGACCACCACCCAGTGCACCCATCACCGCCTTCAGCAACTGGCCCATCGGTTCTCCAAGATCCCCCCAATTCCCCAATTCTCCTCCTGATAGTCACTTCCTGCCAGGAATCACCCAGGCTTGCTCACCAAGTACTTTCATAATCAGAAGTACTTTCATAATCATGTGCCCACCAGGAGGCTATGTCTTCTGTCTGGACAGGGTTTCTCAAAGGGCAGCACATGAGAATCTCTGGGGCTATGTTACAAATACCAATTCCAGGGATTTCACCTCTGTGGGCTGAGACCTAAGCACTCCCTTTTTATTTTCTTTTCACCCCCCCACCAGGTTTTTCTAATCTGCAGCCACATCTGAGAACCACTGTTGTAAAACCAAGGCCAGAACTGGCAGAAAACGGGGAGCTATGTTCCTAATATGGCTTATTTGGGAACCCATCAACCTCAATTAGAGAGAAGGAGACAGGCCCCAGGCTGTTCCCCGAGCAGGAAAGGAGAAGCAGCACAATAAAACCCAGAAACTAAACGGAGAACATCTGTTTCCCCCTACCCCCCAACCCACTCCCAATCCAGCCCTGTGGGGGGCCAGCCTGGTTTCAGGAGCCTCCTAAAAGCAGTATCTCCCAGGGCCTGCTTCCAGATGCCCTAGGGCCCCATTGTGTCTCAGTAGAGACACCATCCTGCCCGAGGAGTATCACGCTTGTCCCCTACAGGGAGCCCTCCGGTCCATGTCCACCCAAAGGTCTCCTGGGGCAGCTCCCGGGGGCTCCGACTCACCCGTCCCCACACTCATCGCCACAGCAGGTCAGCATGTCCTCAGCAGACACCTCCACATTGACACGCCCATTGCTGTGGATGCAGATCCGGTCAGAAATGGCTTCCACAGCCCCGAATGCCTGCAGGAACAAGCCCCACGTGGTGAGCTGCACTCCGCGCTGTGGTCCCTCCAGCCCCCACCCAGGAGACCACAGCTGACACCTCCGGCCTTCCTGGTGGCTTGTTTCTCTCGAGGCAGCTGGGGGTCCTGGGGCTCAAGGTGGGCTTTAAAGCAAGAGACCAGTTCACCCCAGACCTCTACCTGAGCATTTGGTTTATTTCTGAAACATGCAGTTTTTGGATTTTTAACACAAAAGTATAGCTTACACAAAGGACAAACACTGTTATGATTCCACTTATATGAGGTACCCAGACTAGTTAAAATAAAATAAAAAAGTCAGGGGTGGAGTGTATGACTGTTAGCATAACTGATGCCATCTTGGGCCCCTACAGTTTCTCCGGTCCTTTTGCTGATACACCTTGACTGCATGATGCAGTGAATCACTTCTATGTCATCAAAGGCTTTAGTATTTAACAGATTTTGTTTCATAATCATTAGGACCATGTAGCCTCTACGTTCTGTTAGTCCCCAAATAATAATAAAACTTTCGCTGACATAATGCCTAGTTACCCATTCATGAATCTTGACTTAAGAATGTACTTCCCATTTTCAAGCTCCTAACTACCCCTCCCTATACCTTAGGTTAGCTATAAAAATCCAGAGGCTCCTCAGCCGTGTGGAGTGCAGCTGCAAATGCTTCCGGACTCTTGTCCCCACTCCCATCCCCCATCCTGATCCTACCCTGTGAGTCACCCTATAATAAACTGATTCACTGATTTAAAAAAAACAGAAAAATCATAGCACAGGGAACTCTACTCAGTGCTCTGTGGTGACCTAAATCAGAAGGAAATCCAAAACACAGGGGATATATGTAACTGATTCACTTTGCTGTACGGTAGAAACCAACACAATATTGTAAAGCAATTAGTGTGTTCAGTCGTGTCCAGCTCCTTGCAACCCTACAGACTGTAGTCCACCAGGCTCCTCTGTCCTGGGATTCTCCTGTCCCTGGGATTTTCTAGGCAAGAATACTGGAGTGGGTAGCCATATCCTTCTCCAGCAGAGCTTCCCAACCCAGGGATTGAACCTGGGTCTCCCACACTGCAGGCAGATTCTTTACTGTCTGAGCCATCACTCCAAGAAAAATTAAAAGAAAAGAAAAAAGTCACGAGAGACAGAAAGTAGAAGAGTGGTCGCTGGGGACTGGGTGGAGGCGAGCAGGAGTCTGTGTTTTGTGGGGAGTCTCAGCTCTCCAAGGTGATGGGTTCTGTGGACGCAGGTGGTGATGGTTGCACAGCAATGGGAATGAACCCACTGGCTGGCACACTGAATGACTAAGATAGTTACATTTATATCACGTATTTTACCCACACAAACACCGTTAAGACAGCTGATACAGATGCACTGCTACTTCATGAAGCAGTGCGTGCATGCTAAGTCGCTTCAGTTGTGTCCAACCCTGTGCGACCCTTGGACTGTAGCCAGGCAGAGCAGGGGTCAAGGCTAATGGTGTCTGCTGATGGCCCAGGACAGGGTGTTCAACAGAAATCAAAACTGCTTCACAACCCGTATGTGGGACATGCCTTGTACAGGACACTCTGACTGTCAATTCTTCCGCCTGGTCCTGCAATGATTCACGACCACCAGGGATCTTTCTTTTACACTAGGGGAGACTGAGCCTTGAGAAGTTTATGTGACTGACTTGCCTAGACCCAACCTGTCTAACCTTAGATCCCCTGGTTGATCCCACCCTTACCCAGCCCCTCGCCCCAACCCTCCCTTCTGGACAGCAGGGCCTCACCCAGCAGGAGCCACAGGATCCCTGGTCTCTGATCTCTTTGATGGTTGGGCAGTTTGGCCACTGTTCCCGGGCATCGAAGCTTTCAGGCAGAACCACACCCGCAGCAAATGCATCTCTGAAAGAAGAAAGGTCTCCATCACAAGCTGTCACCTTACAGTCCGCGCCCCCAACCCCTGTGGCCTGGGCTGTCACTTTGCAGGGAGAGGTGTGAAGATGTGCAGAGGAGGCCATGTGCAAGGACATCCCCTTGGAATTTTATTAAAATTTTTTTTTTTTTTGCTGCACCATGCAGCATGCAGGATGTTGGTTCCCCAATGAGGGACTGAAATCATGCCCTCAGCAGTGATAGCATGGAGTCCTAACCTCTGCACTGCCAGGGAACTTCCCACTTGGAGCTTGATAAAAACAAAACTGGGTTCTACTCCTCCAAATAACTTACCATTCTGTATTCTTCTGCCTAAATTTATTTTATGCATATTTTTTTTAAGAGTTTTATCCTCAGGTCCAGATAATTACATCTCTTGCTTTCCCCACGCTACCTTGAATCAAACATCTGCCAGATGTTCATCATTTCTTAAACATCTTCACAACTGTGTAATGGTCCCATCACTTAATTATAATCAGCCTCACAGATTTTTTTAATGCTTTCTTCAAAGGAAGTATCTACGTGAAAAATGCAACATTAATAATAAAATGAAGAAAAATAAAACATTAATGGCAGATCACATGGCTTTTTTCGGACTTTCCTTATTCAAGACCATTCAGACCTGGGGCCTCTCCCTCTGCAGCTGGGACACCAGAGAAGCACAGGAGGAAATTCTGGCGCTGGGAACTGGGCCCTGCACCTCAGGCAGGGTCCCAGCAGCTCAGGGTGGGGGGGGGAAGTGGTGCAGGAGAGCGAGGCGGGTGAGGCCTCTGGATGCCAGGGAAGACTTCCTGTCTCCCCCTTTCCCCTGTGCCAAGCATAATCTCTGCTCACATGGCAGCAGTGCTGGTGCAGCCAGGTGCCCTACACGGGAGCGGGTACTCACCTCTGGGGTGGCTTGGGCCCACCCAGGATGGTGCCACACAACTTCTTCACATAGCTCAAGTCCACATTGTAGAAGTTGTGTCCAGCCTGGAAAAGAGCCCCACCCAGAGCAGTCACTCACCAACTTGGGGGTTGGGGGTGTGGAATGTGCACACCACCCACAAAGGGCCTGACAAGGCCAGGGGTCCCCCTCAACCCCACAGAGCAAGGGTGCTGGGGCACTGCTACAGAATGATGTCTCCCCCCACAATTCATGTTGAAACCTAACCCCACTGGGATGCTGTTACACAGTGGGGGCCTTTAGAGATGATCAGGTCATGAGGGTGTAGCCCTCAAGACTGGGACTAGTGCCCTTTTATAAGGAGACCCCAGAGATCAAGCTTGCCCCTCAGGCCAGGTAAGGACACAAGAAGTCACCACTTGCCACCTGGAAAAGGACCCCCACCAGAACCTTGCCATGCCAGCACCCTAATCACTGTGTGGTCTCAGCATCAACCCAGCTGTGAATCCACGGGAGCTGGTTTATTCCCCCATGCACCTCCATGTACTTGTACTCATATGCTCACACATGGACAACACACACACACACACACAAGGAAGGGGACAGGGCAGTGGGCATGGGCCTAAGCAAGTCAGGACCATGAATCAGACCAACTGTCCAGGACACACCAGCCCGTGGGCCACAGCTGCAGCCCCTCCCTCAGGAGTCAGAATGCACAGAAGCGGCCCCCAGCCCACCTTCCAAGTGGTGTTCTGCTTGTTAACGAAGTTGACCAGCTCATCGGACAGAGGTGGGAAATGCAGACTGCTCCGGGCACTGGTCAGCACGAGCAGGCAACTGAGCGTGGCCAAGAGCTGCCACATTTTGGAAACTGGATCGGAGACTCACCTGGAGAGGAAAGGACACAAGATATCAGTATGTTTCTTCCTTCAGTTCAAGTGCTCGACACACACAAGGCGTCACCTCAGGATGCACTGTTCTGGGGGCCTCGTCCCATCCTCTCTCCACCATCTGCCCCCTCATGCTCCTTGGTTTCCCCTTCCAGAAGCAGGGTGTCGGCAGAGTGCCTGCAGGGACCTTGGCACCCACGGGCTCTCATGCCTTGTCTCAGAGTCCCAGCCCAGGCCCACAGCACACAGGATTGCACAATGGACTGAATGTTTGTGTCCCCCACCCACAAATTCAAGTAGCACTCCTACCCCAGAAGGTGATGATGTTAGGAGGTGGGGCCTGTGGGGGAATGATGAGGTCACGAGAGTGAAGCCCCTATGAGTGGGATTAGTGCCCTGATTATAAAAAAGACCCTACAGAGCTCCCTTGCCTCTTCCTCCATGTGAGGACACAAGGGCAGTCTGACCAGGCAGGGCATCCTCAGTGGACCACACTGGCCCCTGATCTTGGACTCCCAGCCTCCAGAACTGAGAGCAGTAAGTTTGTTTGGAAGCCACTGTCTGTGGCACTCTGCTGCAGCTGCCTGAATGGCTAGGCGAGACCGTGTGGTCCAGGAACACAAGACAGCAAGCCAAGGAAGGGCTGTGCCATGCGGATAAAGCCCCACTGATGTGGGCAGAAGACCATGTCACTTAGTCTCCAAAGCTGCTGCAGGGCCAGGCAAGGGCTCACGGTCTGAAATGGTGCTGGTCACTGCATGGTTTGTGAACCAACTATCTCGTGAGCTATGAGGTTGGGGCAAAAGCAGCCTGCTGTCTGTCAGAACCTGCCCCAGGGCCCAGGTGACAAGCAGTGCCAACAAGTCCATCCCAAACAAACAGATAAAACCAAATCTTCACGCAAAGTCAAGTCCATTGCCCCTGCTGCTATGGCCAACCTGCCTCTCCATGCACTACTGGAACAAAGTTTGGGACTTTTCTCAAGTTTGAGCTCCCAAAGAGTAAAACATCTTGCCCTGTGATCACGTCTCAACTGGAAGCCCAGCAAGAGAGAAAAAATGAAACTGAAGATAAATCTCGAGCCACATTTTGAACACCAGACAAGCAAACACAAGTCCACCTCCAGCTCCACATGCCTTTCTCAAGAGCTGGGAACTAGAGCTCGTTTGGCCGGTGGCACAGGTCTCCTGGGACTGTCTGTGGTTTTTCCAGTCAGACAAGGACTCTGCTTCAGAGATGGGGCTCCTGAGAAGGCGAGCATCCCGTTACCACTATGGCCTTAGATCCCAGACTGGCCTGCAGGTCAAGAGACAGGCGAGTTCTAGCTAAGCCTCTGAGTCACACTCTTAGGCAAGAGGCTCTGATGAAAGCAAGAAATATGATCCAGTGCCACAGCACCACTGGGCCTGGGGAGATGCCCTCTCAGTGAGTGAACGAGTCTGTGTGTGTGTGTGTGCGTGCGTGTGCACTGGGGGCCCTCCTGTTCCTGACCTCAGGAGCTGGTCACTGTGTCACCTCCTCAGGTCACAGGCTGCTGTGAGTGGTACAGGAAGATGACGTGGGTGACAGCATGGAACACGCTGCCTCCCACACAGTGAATTATATTTAAGCAAAAAAAAAAAAAATCTATATTTATCTGCTGCCTAAGCAACAAGCCACTGGGAAGAATCCATGTGTGAGGACAGCCAGGCAGTTCTGGAAAACAGTACTGATAGAGGCCTGAACCCCTGGGGTGGCAAAGGTATGATGAACCCCGGGTGATGCCAGCACAGGAAGGGTTCCATCAACACAACAGGCCATTTGGAGGCACAGCCTATGTGTGGCAGAGGCGGGGGAGGAAACGCAGATCTCGGTGGATGGTGTTTACACAACTGGTTGTGCGTTTAGAAAAAGGAAAAAAAGTAAGACTGAATCTTTACCCTCAAGTTCTTACATACACACAAAAAATGCTACATGGAACAAAGATCTTGCATAAAAATACAGAAGTTGTATGAGAAAATAAGCACACTTAAAAAAAAAATAATAGTGGGACTACCCTGGTGGCTCAGGGATAAGGAATCCACCAGCCAATGCAGGAGACGCAGGTTCAATCCCCGATCCGGGAAGATCCCATATGCCGCAGAGCAACCAAGCCCGTGTGTCACAACTATTGAGCCTTTGCTCTAGAGCCTGGGAACTGCAAATACTGAGCCCATGTGCCACAACTAGAGAGTAGCCCCTGCTTGCCAAAACAAGAGAAAGCCCGTGCGCAGCAAAGAAGACTCAGCAGAGCCAAAAATAAAATAATCTTTAAGATTATTAAAACAAACAAACATAATATTGGAGTGAGGAATGCCTAAGATTGACATAAAACAGAGCCCTTAAGGGGAAAATGTTTGATTACATGAAAGTAAAGCCTCCCTTCTAGAAAAACACAATATTCAAAGTGACAGACAAAAAACAGCCCTTACATATACTTAAGGCTTTGTTTCCCTAATAGGCAAAGGACCCAAAATCAGAATAGAAACAGCGTAATAGAAAAATAGCCAAAGGATATACACAGTACATGTACGGAAAAAGAGCTACAGAAGGCCAACAGATATTTAAAGATGCTCATCGAAGAGGTGTTTGTCTTCCATCACACTGGCAGAAGCTGCAGGGTTTGATCATTTTCCGCCTAGGGTTAGAGGTGGGGAACCAGACACTGCTGCTGCTGCTGTTTACCCATCAGTAGGTACCGCCCAGCCTCTATCAGCTCTTCAATCCACATACCCTTTGACTCAGCAATCTGACCTTTAGAAATGTATCCCACAAGCCTCAAAACGCAAAGACACCGGTACACGGGTATTCACCAAACATTCTTGGTGTTCACAAAAGACCAGAAAGAAAGCATCTATAACCGTAACTGTTAAGTTGTGGTAAATGGTTACATAATGAAATACAAAAGCAGCCATTAAGAAATGAACTTGTGGAAGTAAACCACATGGTACTGATAATAATATATATATATACACACACATATAGTAAATGAGAGAAAGCAAAGGAGCAGATGAGTCATGGCAAGTGTGAGCCCTCAACCCGCGAACATGTTTATTTCTGTCATTACATGCAAAACGTAAAGAAAACCATACACAAGTCACACGTAACTGCCTATGTTCACTATACGTGTGCGTGCTCAGTCGCGTCCAACTTGAGACCCCATAGACTGTAGCCTGCCAGGCTCCTCTGTCCATGGGATTCTTCAGGCAAGAATACTGGAGTCTGTTGCCATTTCCTCCTCCAAGGGATCTTCCCAATCCAAGGATCAAACCCACGGCTCCCAAGTCTCCAGCACTGGCAGGCAGATTCTTTACCACTGAGCCACCCAGGAAGCCCATGTTCACTACATAGCCTTCCCTCTTTATTTTTTCTGGAATGAGCATGCTATATTCTAAGTTTTGTTTCTGTAGGAAGAATAATATTGGTGCTACCAAAGACCAAAAGCCACCCAACTGAAAGAATGTGTGTTCTGATGAGGCCCGAGATGCATTTCCAGTCAGAGGCCTTTCTCAAGTGACTTTCTGCTCAAAACGCTTACCCTTCCCATGTTCAGTGACTCATAGGAAGGTTGCTGCTCACATGACCCCGAGTCAGGGAGCCTCCAAACTGTTAGGAAATATTTCACTGTACACGCATGTGCCAGGAGGGACAAAGGAGCTCTCCAGGGCTTCTTTTAAAAAGGCTTCTGAGCAGAGAAGAAGAGGGTTCCTATCGACACCGGGACTTACACTTGTCATCTCAACACTGCCCTGAGAAGATGGGTGTGCTCCCTGCATACAGACCCACCCCTGCAGCTGGAGGCCGGGCCGAAAGGCCCATCAGAATCATAGCTGGAAGGGTCGCCAGCCTTAGCCCTCACCACACCCTGCCCAGGTCACAGGAACACAGCTGGGTCCCCGGGAAACTAGAGGCCATCTAGTGAATGCTCCCTGTGTGTCGAACCGGAGTGTCCCCAGGACACCTGTGGGCTTAGCCGGCTGCTCAGTGTGCAGAATGGGGTGCTTCCATGCAACCTGGATCACACATAAGATTTCTCTGGTTTCCTGGTGGCAGGGAACGTGGGCAGCTCCCAGCCTGAGCCCGGGATACCACCCTGCTTTCCTGCTCTATGGGTCCTACTCCATGGCTCCTATCAACTGTTCTCCCAGCTCAATGCCAGCCTCAGTGAGAACCAGACCCGCAAACCTGGGGATTGCAGCAAAGCATGAACCACTGCCCAAACTTGCCCAATGGGGCTGCAGCATCACATGAGAGCATCTGGGTTAGGGTTCAAGGATGAACTCCAGGCGTGTAGTCCGGAGACCTGGATTCCACTTACTTCCTAACTGTGCACCTGCCTTCACCGAGCCTCAGTCTCACCATCTGTAAAATGGGGCTGACTACTGGTGTCCCCCAGTGGAAGTCCAGAGTGACAGGAGGGTGCCTGCCACAGTCAAAAGGCAACAAAGCCTTCTCCCTCTTCTCTTCTCTCCTTTCCCCATTCACAACCCATGCCAGACAAGCCCAGTTCGCACAAACCCACCTACCTACCTCCACGTCACAAAGAGCCCGAAATTAAAACAGGTGTTAACTCCAGCTGACCTCCCAATGGGCCTCCCTTTCTGAGGGTGTGGAAGCTACTGAGATCCCAGAGAATATGGAGTCAAGTTTCTCCTCCCAAGGTGAGAGACCGATGTCCAGGGAGGACACAAGCTGTCCTTGGAGGCCCAAGCTGTGCTGTTAGCCAGTGTCACGGCCTCAGCACGAAACACAGCCAGTTTTCACTTCCCCTCTTTCGGGCAAACATTTCCCTTTTCTCATTTTGTGGGGGTATTTTTCCCCCTTAAAAACCGAACCGGGGAGAAAAAAGAGAAAGTCCTTACTGCGAGGGAAGAGGGCCCCCATACAGGATTACGACACCTGCGGAGTCACCAGACCCCGTCAGGGTGTGGATGGAGCAGGAGCAGCTGTGGGCAGAGTTCCAGTCCTCGGTCAGCTGACTTCCTGGGAAGACAGATCATGGGCTCCTCTACGCCCACTGGCCCTTTTCCAAGCTAATCTCTAGCATTTAAAAATATGGGCTGTCTCATGTCTTTCCGCTCCAGACCCCTAGAGCACTTTTGTGTCCAGCCTCCCCTGAGAGCACAGCTGCTAGCCACACCTCCCTGCAAGCCAGCTATGGGCTCCGTGGACTTTGGGGCTCAGGAAGGAAGGGACTGAACACGGGAATCCTGACATCCCAGGGACATAATTTTTTATTTATTTTTTAATTTAGTTTTATTTTTGTTGCTGTTGAAATGTATGAAGTCATTTATTTATGATTACAGCTGTGCAAACAGCTGGGCAAATAGCCGCCCCAGGGCTTACAGACGCACCCTCTGCCCTGGGTGCCTCCATGAGAATGGGAACCTGGTGCAGTTGGAGGTGCACAAAAATGCTGATAGAACACAGGCCTTTAGGACAAGAGCCCAAGCTCGATTTTTTAAACAGCTTTCTTATGTGGTTAAGAGCCTTCTGCAGACTGGATTCTAAATCCTAAGGAGACAGGACATATATACCTGAAATTTCCAAACTGGCCACCTGTAATCCACTGGCTAATCCAGAAGAAGATGGAGGCATGTCCAACCAGCCTTTCATCTGGTCCTGTGCTCTTCCTTATCCATTGCTGTTGTTCAGTCTCTAAGTCGTGTCTGACTCTTTGCAAACGCAAGGACTGTAGCCCGCCAGGCTTCTCTGTCCACGGGATTTCCCAGGCAAGAATACTGGAGTGGGCTGCCATTTCCTTCTCCAGGGGATCTTCCCAACCCGGGGATCGAACCCCTGTCTCCTGCAGTAGCAGGCGGATTCTTTACCACTGAGCCACCAGGGAAGCCCCCTATCCATTGCTGCCACTCAAATACTGTTGACAGTTGGCTTTCACAGTTGGCTCAAAAGAACTGAGTGCCTACATTCTGCCAACAGCTACAAACTGAGGCTATTTCTTATGCAGCAGAGTGGCTCTAGGTAGGGGTAAGGTGGAAGGTTTGGAGGGTTGTGAACATTCAGTGGGACCATGTTAGAACTTGTGTTTCTTTCTCTGCCACAAACACTACTCTTGCCTCTTGCTGTCGCCATGAGCACTTGTGCCCTTGAAGCTGGGGCTATTTCAGGGCACCCACACAACACCAGGCACCCCTTCGTGTCCCCTGGACATCAGCTGCTCACCGACACCTCCATGCTGGAGCAGCACAAGCACTTTGACCACAAATGGGCTCTGACTGAATTGAAGGACACCTGGGACCCCTGCTCTTTGAATCTGAATCACAGCCTGGATGTGGTCTTTCTGTTTGATGTCTTGGTTCCTAACGGAAATGTGCTTAGCTGCTCTGAATTCAAACTGGAGCTCAGTAACAACCTAGAAGGGAGGGATGGGGAGGGAAGTGGGAGGGAGGTTCAAGTGGGAAGGGACATGGGTAAACCTATGGCTGATTCATGCTGATGTTTGGTAGAAACCAACACAATACTGTAAAGCAATCATCCTTCAATTAAAAATAAATACATTAAAAAAAAAGCAAGCAGAAAGGGCTGCTGGGCTTCATCCTCACAGCGCTAAAGAGACAGATAGCCAGACACGAGCTGGTTTTATCTGGCCCCTAGAGCCAGGTCCCCTGCAGCTGAATGCCCTCAAGCAAGTGCTGTGAGACCCAGGAGAGGCATCTATCACATCACTGCAGGCTCCACAGGATCCAGGAGCCGTGAGAGGGATCCCACCACCCTCACCCACCTAAACTCTTTAGGACACTCATGGGGACTCTCCCTGCTCCCCATCTGCCAACCGTCTGCCCAGAATGAGTGACTAATTCCCACCAAGTTCAGCAGTGTGGCTTCCTCAAGCTGCTCTCCCCGGGTGCTTGGAAACCGTAAGGCTGCAGTGCTCACAAATGGAACATCACTTAACATACTATTGACCAAAGACGTATTACGGTCACAGGCATCAGTTTCTGCAAAAATTCCCCAGTCAATAATGTGTTAAGATCGGTCACAGCAGATCATACCCTACAAAAAGAAGAAAAATACTAGCCTGGGGCTAAAAAGGGCTTTCCAGGTGGCTCAGTGTTAAAGAATCCACTCGCCAATGCAGGAGACGCAGGTTCGATTCCTGCGTTAGGAAGACCCCTGGAGGAGGAAATGGCAACCCACTCCACTATTTTTGCCTGGGAAATCCCATGGACAGAGGAGCCTGGTGGGCTAGAGTCCATGAGGTTGCAAAGAGTTTGGACACGAGTGAGCCACTAACCAACAGGCCTTAAAAAATGGACCCCCAGGAAGGTCCCTGGCAGTCAAAACATGCTGTGTTTTTGAAAAGCAAGATCATTTGGGCAAGGTTCTGGAAAGCTGCAGAAGCTTTCGGTTGCCAGCTTGCTCCCAGACTCAGACGCTGACTTACTGAGATGCTGAAGGGGTCACTTCGTCCCGACTCGGTCTCGGTTACTAAAACGGACATGCTGCCTGGATTCTGAAGGACCCTTAGGCTACTTTATAAAAGCTTTCAGAAATCCTTGAAGATTCAAATGAGATTAGTGTTCCAAGCCTCTCCAGCCAGCAGGAACACAGCGGCTCCCTAATTTAATTCAAGGCTAGATTACATCCCCCTGCTGGCTGGGCACTGGGGGCACAGAAACATAAGCAGATACAAAAGCAGGCAGCAGAAAGGCCTCACCTCTCTAATGTGGTCCTGGTTTCCTTCCTTGGGGCCCTGAGAAGACACATGCCCCTCCTCAGGGTGCTGCGTGGCTTGAAGCAGACAGCCCTACAGCCACCCAGGAAAACAGCTTCTCAGGGACCAGGAGGACAAACACATCTCCCTGTGCACAGGCCGGTTAACTCCTCCCTCCCCAAGGTAATTCCTTCTGTCCTCAAACGTACCCCAACAGGCGGTGGGGGCGGAATCAAGATCTTCCTCAAATGCTGGTTTGTGTGTGTGCATGCATGCTCAGTCGCTCAACTGTGCTCGACTCTTTGTGAACCCATGGACTGTAGCCCACCAAGCTCCTCTGTCCATGGGATTCTCCAGGCCAGAATACTGGAGTGGGTTGCCATTTCCTCCTTCAGATCTTCCTGACCCAGGGAACAAACCCAGGGATCCACTCCTGCATCGACGAGTGGATTCTTTACGACTGCACCACCAGGTAAGCCCAAATGATGGTTTATTTTGCTCTTAACCACCAGAACATAGCGCCCTCTAACTATCTGCAGAGTTAAGTAGAGGCAGAAGCGGCGGAGGCTGAAGGCTCCCAGTGGATGTGTGACAAGGCCTCAACCCTGGAGTAACCTCTAGGCTGATCTCGCCTTCCCAGGTCTTACACAAGCCCAGAAGCCATGGGACTTGTTTGTTTCAATGAATACATCTTGCCCAACTCCAGGTCAGCAGGTCATGGAGAAGCCCAGCCTCGCTGGGTCTCTTGGCAGAATAGCTGCTCTCACTCTGCTCTATACAGAGTCCTTTCACTACCTAGATATTTGTCCCATTCTTCTTCCCATACCCTTGCTGGTAATTCTGGGTTATTCTGATGGCCACACTGAGTGACTTACTGGCCAGGTAAGAGACATGTTACCACAGTCAGACTGCAGGCACATCCCTCTTAGCACCCAGCATTCATAACACAGTAATGCTGGAAAAGGACCCCTGGTCCTAATGAAGGCTTTTGTTTTCCAGGTGAGGGATCTGGAGCTTGAGAAAAGACCAAGGGCAAGCTCTGGATGGTGTACCTGGACAGGGACAGAACTGCCAAGAAATCAAATTGTAGAGATTTCTCCACAATCATCTGGGTGACCCACCTCTCCATCTTGTCACAAACCTGTAGGTGCCTCAGTTTTCTCATCTGTAAAGTGGAAGATTCAGACTGCCATTACCCCGAACCCACATATGTCCTCAAAGTTAAAAAAACCAGAGAATATTATCTAATTGAAGACAAGTCCGGATGCCTAGGTTAGGATCAAAAGAAACCTTCTTAAGTTTCAGCTGTTGACAAACAGACTAAAACCCACAAATTACCACTGATCAACAACAAAAATAGAAAAACCTCATCAACAATTTCCTAGGACAAAGAATTAAACTGGAATTCCCAACCATGACAATTAAAACAAGGACAGCTTTTCAAACACATCAGATGGGCAGAAATTAAAGTCTGGTAATACCTAGTGATGGTAAATACGAGGAACAAGAATCCTCAAGGACCTGAGAATATCTGTTGGTGAAACCTCAGTGGCCAGCACTGACATCTATAAAATGGATGGTGCACACGTCTTAGGACCGAGCGCCTTCCTGACTTCTGCTTCTCCCTTAGAGAAACCCTTGCAACTGTCTGAGAGACAGGATACTGTAGCCTTGTGAGGACAATGAAAAAGCAAAACCCACCTAACTGTGCATTTAAAATGAATGAACTGGATTTGTGTATCAATGTAAATCAATTTCACAGACACCAGTGGAAAAGGATACATGCAGTGTAATTAAAGTCATGTGCATTTCAATAACATTATTCATAAATTGATACAGATATAAGGATTAAAAGAACAATAAAGGGATTAAAAAAAATCATGCAGGAAAATTAGAAAGAGAAGAGCAGGGACATCCCTGGCAGTCCAGTGGTTAAGACTTCGCCTTCCAATGCAAGGAGGTAGGGATTTGAGATCCTTGATTGGTTGGGGAGCTAAGATCTCACATATCTAAGTGGCCCAAAAGCCAAAGCACAAAACAGAAGCAATGTTGTCACAAATTTAATATCGACTTTAAAAATGGTCCACATCAAAGAAAAAAAAAGAGAGAGAGGAGAGAAAGCAGACAGGAGTTACAATATCCCTTAGGAACTAGACACAGACTTGCAGAAAAGAAGCTGAAAGTTGCTGCCTGCAGAGGGGGGCTGTGACCAGGAGGGAAGGCTCTGACTCCACCACCCACCCTTCTCCCCACCCAGACACACAAGGCTGAGACAAGGAAGCTGTGGGTGCTGGAGAAAGCAGGTGGGGATGAGGCTTGGGCTTTAAAAAGGGACTGAAGTCTAAGTATTTAATGGTGTTTGATCCCTAGATCCCCCTCTTACCCAAACTACAGTGGAAAGTGAACATACCAGCCATGGAGGGACTCAGGAGTCATTTCTCAAGCACCTGGCTTAAGCAGCTCTGGAGTGGGCCCTGTGTGTTAACCAAGAAAGATGAAGACCCAGGGCACTGAGTGTAAACCAAGAAAAATGAAGACCCAGGACCAGGGGCAGTGACAACTGCCTCCTAATACCCAGCGAGTCCAACACACACGTACATGTTGCTCAAGTAGATCCATCAACCTACTGTCAACCCCGACCACCCTACACACGAGACTGAACTGTATCAAGGTGCCCGATCTCAATGCTCCTTGACCTACAAAAATTACCATTTCATACAGTTCAACCTCGCATATTTCCAATACTTTCCTTCTGCCAAACTGTCAAAAACAAACAGCAGACATTGTGGGTTCTCATTCCAAAACATTTCAGTCCTTCTCTGCCAAGTACAGGGATATTCAACACAATCACAACTCATCACCATATTTAAGAAAACCACCCAACTGACATTCCAAGGTTCACCTGGAAGCACTCTTCCTTCACTCCCCAATGCAACTGCCAGCGGTAACAAAAGAAATCTTAAGCCCTAAAATGCATGCAACTTCCTACTCCCAACTCCCAGGGCCAGCAGCTGGGGAAAGAACCAATCCATAAGGAGGGCCTCGGCTCAAGCTGCTGAGTCAGCAACACCCACGCAGGTGCCTCCTGGAGACAAAGGGCTTCCACCCTCACTACCTGACCAGTTCAGAAAAAGGGCTGTCCTGACCCAGCAGCAGCGGAGGTAATTGGAGTCAGGGCTCTTGTCTGGTCCGAGTTGCCTCCCCCTGGGCCTGTGAAGCCTCCAGATGAGGGATCTGCACCTTTCCACTTGGCAGCACCCCAGCTCTAGGACAGATGCCCCTAAGAGGTCTGAGTGAATCCAGGGCACCTTCAACTCTCTTTGGGAAAGCCACACAGGGTGGGGCGGCCCAACCTCTTTCTCCACAAAGCTTAAGGGTCACCATTACCAGTGCCAACAGGAAACAATCTTTCATGAAGTTAACAACGTTATGAGAGAAGAAAAGGAAAGTAGCCTTTAACCAAACCAGACACAGCGCTAAGGCTCTTTGTCTTATCACCCTGCATCTAAAGATTCAACTAGATGAATGTACGTTAGCAGATATGCCTCTGGTGAAGGTGCCTGAAGGGCAGTTTTTCCAAGGTAACCAAAGGTGCTAGGTCTCCCTTTGAACCCCATGCCCCTCCAACTGGGTATAAGTCTCAGTCAGGTAGAGGGATATGGGGCCTATCCTTCTGCCTGTGCTTGCCTATGGGCTTCCTCAGTGTCTGGGGAAGGGGTAACCAAGGCACATAAGAAAGCAAATCCAATTCACATCTACCACAACGGCCTGGCTGACTCCCAAATTCAGTCACCCCACAATGCTTCCTCTCCCAGACTTCCAGAGTCATCAGCTGAGGGGCAAACGATGCCCCAGGGACTCTGCCCTGCCCTTCCACTCCCACAGCACCCTGGGCCCAAGCCTGACTCCCTTCCTTAGCAGTGCAGGGTTGGGGCTGGCATTCCACTCCCCTCACACTCCCAGGGAAGGGGCTGGCACCCTGGGCCCTAAAGTCCGCTGTCCTCCCCTCTGCTTAGCTTCTCCTCCATCTGTGGATTTAACTCTTCCTGTGGGTCCCATCCCACTCCACCCAGTTCCAGGTTCCGGTTTCCCAGTTTCTGTCTTCTGGGGTCCCTGGAATTGTATGACTGTGCGCAGAAAGTTGCCCAGGAAAATCATTTACAAAAAGAAAACAACTAAGACAGATGCTGATAGTATTTACTATCAACTCAGTGATCTGCTGAGGAAATTGAGGACCAGAAGCTCACAAGGGGCTGGGAAGCCAGGCTGAGGTCGAAAGTCAGCGGGGATCCAGGCCAAGCTCTTCCTCGCAGACTCCTCCCTCGGGTCCGCCGGCAAACTCCCCGCCTCCGACTCTGGAGACGGCGGACCGTGGGGTCGGGTGACCCGGCCCGGGGTCCAAACAGCGCCCGAACTGGGCACGAGCCTCCTGGCCAGACCGGCAGTGCAGTCCGGCCGCCCGCGCGCAGAGCTTGCTTTTCTCATCACAACCACGTCCGAGAGGGTGCGATGCCGCTCGGTTCGCCCGGCTGCGATTCCCGAAGGGTCCCCGCTTCCAACGGCCCGGGACGCCGGCTTCCTCATCCCCTCGCCCGCCCGCACTCACCACGCTTCGCCGCCGCCGCCGAGGGCCTGGGCCTGCAGCCCTGAGCGTCCGTAGCCGCTGATGCCGGTGCCTGAGCAGCCGCCGTAGCTTCCCGCAGCCGCCCCCGCGCTAAGTACAGCGCCGGGCCCCGCCCCGAGTCCGGCTGACTCGTCACGTGACCACCCATGCCTCGCCCCTATGGGATCGTCACGTGACCTCCCGCGCCCAGCTTTGGTGGGGTTCTACTTTGACCCGGCGCCCTGCAGGCGCCGGCTCATCGCAGGGCCCAGGAGCAGGGTTTCTGATTTCCTCCTACCTATCCCCGGCTCACTGGGACCCTTGCAGAGAAGAAGGGGGCTGCAGGTGGCCCTTGGGGCCTCACCCCGCCTGGCGAAATTCCCCGGGGCCGCCCTGGACTGGACGCAGCGTTATCAAAGGCTTGATCCCTACTTGTGGGGAGAGAATAGTTTTTCCTTATTTCGTTGATCTAGAAACCACTGCCAGAGATGGGGGCATCGAAACAGCAGGCTTCCCAGAAGAGCCTTAAAAGGCTGTTAGCTTTAATAGAATGTCCCTATCAGATATGTAAGAATTTTTTTTTTAAAGTAGTCCTCTGTCCATGGAATTCTCCAGGCAAAGAGTACTGGAGTGGGTAGCTGGTTCCCTTCTCCAGAGGATCTTCGCAACCCTGGGATCAAACCCAGGTCCCCCGTATTGCAGGCGGGTGCTTTACCATCTGAGCCACCATGGAAGCCCAACAAGAATACTGGTGTGGGTTGCCATGCCCTCCTCCAGGGGATCTTTCCAACCCAGGGATCGAACCCAGGTGTCTCCAATTACAGGTGGATTCTTACTTACCGCCTGAGCCACCAGGGAAGCCCAAGAATACTGGAGTGGGTAGCATATCCCTTCTCCAGGGGATCTTACCCAGGAATCCAGCCGGAGTCTTCTGCATTGCAGAGGGATTCTTTACCAGCTGAGCTACCAGGGAAGCGTGAGCTATTACCACCGAGTACTAATTTCAATAGATGCATCAGAATTTCTATAAAGGCATGACAGGCAAAAATTCATTTCGAAAAAGGGGTGTTAGGTGGCCTGTCCCGAAGAGGACGTACATGGCAAGCACAATGTTACATTTGGAGTTTGCTTCAGGGTGGGGGTGCCTGCAGAGGCTGATGGAGATGTTTGGGGTGAGGGGTCAAGTCCCACCCTGCTCCATGAATCCACGGATGTTTCTAATGTAGATGACAACCTTTCAAGGTTGGTATCCCAGTTTTGTTCAAGGGACTCGGGGAAAGTCTGACATTTTATCCTGGTGCTCCTTTAGTAAGAGAGCTTTAGGTCTGACCAAATGCAAGAGGCCTTGACTGGCTGCTGCATCTTGCAGATGCCTGGCCATAAGCTGTGACACAGTCCCTGTGCCTTCCAGGGCCCTTCAAACAGCTTTGTGGACACATGAGCTTGCACTTGTTTGGTCCCAGTTAAGGATAAGAGGGGAAGGAAAAAAGACTCATTTATGGATGTGAGAGTTGAACTATAAAGCAAGCTGAGTGCCGAAGAATTGATGCTTTTGAACTGTGGTGTTGCAGAAGACTCTTGAGAGTCCCTTGGACTGCAAGGAGATCCAACAAGTCCATCCTAAAGGAGATCAGTCCCGGGTGTCCATTGGAAGGACTGAAGTTGAAGCTGAAACTCCAGTACTTTGGCCACCTGATGCAAAGAGCTGACTCACTTGAAAAGACCCTGATACTGGGAAAAGGTTGAGGGCAGGAGGAGAAGGGGACAACAGAGGATGAGATGGTTGGATGGCATCACTGACTCAATGGACATGAGTTTGGGTAGGCTCCGGGAGTTGGTGATGGACAGGGGAGGCCTGGCGTGCTGCAGTTCATGGGGTCGCAAAGAGTCGGACATGACTGAGCAACTGAACTGAACCCAAGGTTGGTACACCCACAAATGCGTGGAGTATCCAAGGAACTTAGTGACAACAGTGGGGATGAAGAAGGTCCAGCCTTGGGCTCCAGAATGCAAGTCAACGTTTTGCCAAGTCACATTCATATGACATCAGTCCTTCTTGAATTCCATAGTAGTGCTCATAAGAGGAGGCATGAATAGGGAGGACACACACATGATGGTGATACATCTCTCTCTCATCAAGAGGTAGAAATTCCTTTTGAAATAGAACAAAAGAAAAATAAACAAGTACTGCAAGAGTGGAATTGAACCCTTCCCGGGAGATCCAAGAGTGCTTCATGGAGAAATACGCCACAAAATTTATTTTACTTTTCTCTTTGCTCTCACTGGCTGTTAAGCTCCATGAGAACAAGGAGTTAGCCTGTGTTGTTCCCTCACCATCCTGAGCACATAGCAGCATGCTTGACATGTAATAGAGGATGTACACGTGTTCAGTGAGTGAATTCATAAATGAATGAATAATGGATTAGTAGAATTTTGGCTTAACTTTCCAGGTCTGGGTCCAAGGTAGAGCCCTCAGAACTTACAGAGGGCCTTGGCCTGTATGTGCAGAAGCTGTTTGACTTCTGAGTTTCTGGAAAAGAGGCTGAGGTCACGCCAGAAGAGATGAAAACACGTCTTCAAAAAAACTCAGATTCAGATGTTCATTGCAGCGTTATTCACAATAACCGAAAGGTAGAGTGACCCAGTGTCCGTAAACCCAGTGTGGCAGATTGATACACAATAGGCCATGTGCCCGTACCATGAACTGTTACTCATTTATAAAAAGGAACAAAATACTGGTACCTGTTATTCATTTATAAAAAGGAATGCAATACCAGTATATGTTACAGCATAGGAAAGTCTTGAAAACATTTATGGTAAGTGAAAGAAGCCAGTGAGGAACACTACATGTTGCATGATCCCACTTACATGAAATGTCCAGAACAGGCAAGTCTGTAGAAATAGAAAGTTCATTAGTGATTGCCTCAGCCTTGGGGCACAGACAGGGAGGTGGGAGATTTGGGAGGTGATACGGAGAAGGCAATGGCACCCCACTCCAGTACTCTTGCCTGGAAAATCCCATGGATGGAGGAGCCTGGTAGGCTACAGTCCATGGAGTCGCTAAGAGTTGGACAAGACTGAGCGACTTCACTTTCACTTTTCCCTTTCATGCACTGGAGGAGGAAATGGCAACCCACTCCAGTATTCTTGCCTGGTGAATCCCGGGGATGGCGGAGCCTGGTGGGTTGCCATCTATGGGGTCGCACAGAGTCGGACACGACTGAAGCGACTTAGCAGCAGCAGCTGAAAGATATGGGAAAGACTTCCCTAGTGGTCAAAGGGTTAAGACTCCACTTTCCAATGTAGGGGGTGTGGGAGCTAAGAGCCCAGAGGCTTCCAGGCCAAAAGACTGAAACATGAAACAGAAGCAGTGTTGTAACAAATTCAATAAAGACTTTAAAAATAGTCCACACCAAAAAAAATATTTAAAAAAAAGTATGAGATTTCTTGAGTTACAAAACTGCTATAAAATTGACTGTGGTAATGGATATATAGTGTGCTGTGCTGTGCTCAGTTGCTCAGTGGTGTCGATTCTTTGTGACCCCTATAGCCCGCCAAGCTACTCTGTCCATGGGGATTCTCCAGGCATGTATCTTGTGAAAGTGAAAGCACTCAGTTGTGTCAGACTCTTTGCGACCCCATGGACCATACAGTCCATGGAATACTCCAGGCCAGAATACTGGAGTGTTTAGCCTTTCTTTTCTCCAGGGGATCTTCCCAACCCAGGGAATGAACCCAGGTCTCATACGCAGGCAGATTCTTTACCAGCTGAGCCACCAGGGAAGCCCCAAGATACATTTGTATCTTGGGAAGCTCCAAGATACATTTCTATGTATCTTGTAGGCATAGAAAAAAAGAAAAACATTATTCACTTAAAATGGATAAATATTATGGTATGTCAGTTATATCTCAGTAAACCTATTACAAAAAAAATTTAAGAGGGTTGATTAGGGAAGTACTGGAAAAGACCAGTCCTTTTTGCCCCTAGCTTTTTTTTGGCTATCCTTTAAAAAAGTCCCATTTTTGAAGAAATGCCTGATCTTCCCCCCTTATTTGTAAACACTAGTAAATTTTGTTTTCCTCTGATGTCTTTCTGCCAGCTTCTAAATCCAGAGGGTTAGGCTGGTGGTGGAGAGATTTTTAATGGATGTTCTGTTGATATTTACTGGGTTCTTTAGTAGCTGACTGGAGAAGGGAATAGCAGCCCACTCTTGCCAGAAGAATTCTTGCCTGGAGAATTCCATGGACAGAGGAGCCTGGCAGGCTATTGTCCATGAGATCGCAGAGTTGGACACGACTGTGCTTTCACTTTTTTCAGGTTGGAAGGAGAACGAAAAATGAATGATCAATCATCTATTTTAAAAGAAAGTAAGTCTTCGTTGAATTTGTTACAATATTGCTTTTTAAAATATACATATATATATAGGCTTTTTGTCTTCAAGGCATGTGGGACCTTTACTCCCCAACCGGGGATAGAATCCACACTCCTGCATTGGGAGGTGAAGACTTAACCACTGGCCCACCAGAGAAATCCCTGGATCACCCATTACATAATACACACCTTTTAAAGAAAATGCTCAACAACCTTGTGATACAGAAGAGTTTCCTCCATGAAGAAGGAACTCAGAGAAGTCCTGATACATCCTATGTTACCCTGGCTTATTAAGGGCCGAGCAGCAGTTTTAACAGGACAGTAGTCTAGTGTGACCCTGAAGCCCTGGTGCCTCCTCCTTCCTCAGGCAATAGGAGACGCCATAACTCACATCTGTGGTGGGGTTTTAGGAAGGAAGAATGGCTTTTTTCTGCTTAAGGCATTTTGTCCTCTGAAGATTGCAGTTAAAATGCAAATAGACCACCTGGAGAAGTAGCCCAAGCCACAGAGAATTCCTGTCAGTCTGTTGCAGCTCTGAAGTTTGTTATGTGTCTTTTTGCAGAACAGCTCTTCTACTTCAGGCTCTAGTCCTTCCTAAGACTGCTTGGAAGGTTCTTTCTTTTCTCAGATCCAAGAGCTTCCGCATTTGTCTTGGAGGTGGCAACTTGACACAGAATGGGTATGGTTGATGCTCAGGTTGCTTTGCTGAGAAATTATCTTGGCAGGAGGGTCTCCCATCTGGGTGGGAGCACTCTCAGTATGGCATCTCTGAGCCTGTGATCATGTAGCCCCTGCATCAGTGTTTTTGGCTGGGAGGAGACAGAGTTTGGAGCCTGCCACATGGAACTGAGTCCAAGCTCGTACTGCTTGCACAACAAGCCAATAATTCAATAAATCGAGAGCTGAATTGTTGGGGCAAGAAATAGGAGCTTTATTCAGAAAGCCTGCAGCCCTAGAAGATGGTGGATTAGAGTCCCAAAGACCCACCCTCTCCGAGTTGGAAATCAGGTTTCTTTTATACTAAAAGGGGAGATGGTAACACCCTGGTTCTGGAGGGCTTCCGGAGGGGATGTGTTAAATGTGTTAATTTCTTCCTGCAGCGGTTCACTGGTGGGTCTAGTCAAGGTGTGTCTTGGGAGCTAAACGAAGTTATTTTTAGCTTAATGCTCGTTACCTGGGAGACAGGGTTCCAGAGAAGTGCTATTATAATTTAAGCTTATAGGCAACATCCCTTTAGTGATTAACTTGTAATATAATAGAATACAAAGCTTCTTCCTTATTGTTTTACTTGGTTAAGTGACTCAGACCCTCTGTTCTTCAGGTTCCTCTGTGGCTAGTAAGATGGTTGTATTTACTGCATACAATTGTGAGGACTAGGTGAGTTGGGCTACATTCATTCTCTTAGGATTTACATCCCAAACCCCATGCAGTCCCTCAAATAAATCTGGGTGCTCTCAATGGGCAGATTCAGCTCCCACTGGGTCAAAAAGCCCATTTGGGGGATATTATTTAAGCCAAACAGAACTGTAATTGGAATTTGTGTTGCAACCAGCACCCTTAGTCCCTGAGGTCCCTTTCCTGGGAGGTTGACAGCACAGGTAAGTTTTTCCTTTAGGGCTTTTGTGAGCCTGAAAGCTTAATCTCCTGAAACCTCTAGCAAGTGGAAGGAGGGTTTGAAGGAGGATTTCTTTTCCCCCCTTTGGCCCTGTCTCCAATTCATCCAAACCTACAGTGCAGAAGCACTGGATTCTACCATGAACCAGAATCTTTTGAGCTTCCCAGAGGGCCCTGACTGATGGGAAGAGTTGACGATAGTCTCCTGCACAGAGATCTTGTTACATGAAAACTAGGTTCACCTCCTGATAGATGTTGAGCCAATAGACACAACCAAGCCAAAGATCAGAAGAAGGATGTATTATTACTTGAGTCAAAGGTGAACACAAGGGATCTTTTCCAAAGTGGTGTCTCCCAGAGCAGCAAAATTGGTACATGCATATTAATGAAGGGGCTTGAGCAGGGGTGAATTAGTGTAGAATCAGGGCAAAGGTTGACAGAGTCGAAGTCTTAGCAGATTGAAGTCAGGAGGAGGATCAACATTACCATTCTACCCCTACCTAGTGGAGGCCCTAGTTCCTGTAGAACTCACAGATTTATTATTGTGTATTGCTTATTATCAATATATTATATCATTATGTATAATTATTGATTAAAATTAATGCATTGTATTATTATGTATCCTTTGAGGAGGAACTAGGACTCTGCTTTATCATTGCACTATTGTTTGACTGCCATTTCTCTGTTCCTGGATTCCTTTTTTTCCCTTGGAAATAATGAATTACTGAGACCTGTTCAAAAGCAAGCATTGTGGCCAGGCTTAGATCACAAAATGACTTAGGCCAAAACGGGTTCTCTTATGTCAGGAAGGCTATTCCTGTTTCTGTTTCTCCAGGAGCCCCTAACCTATCTACTTAACAACCTGCCTTCTCAACACTTGGAGAATATACACTTCACATTTGTACATTTCATCATTGTAGATATTAATACATTTTATTTATATATGTGTGTTTAGTTGCTAAGTGTTGTCTGACTCCTTGTGACCCCATGGACTGTAGCCTGCCAGGTTCCTCTGTCCATAGGATTTTCCAGGCAAGAATATTGGAGTGGGTTGCCATTTCATCCTTCAGGGGGTCTTCCCAACCCAGGGATCGAACCCTCATCTCTGGCATCACCTGCGTTGGCAGGTGCATTGTTTACCACTGAGCCACCAGCAAAGCCCAATACCATAGACAGGGAGGCTTAAATAAAAGGACCTTATTTCTCCCTCTCCCAGAGGCTGGAAGTCTAAACTCAAGGTGCCTGCAGGGCTGGCATCTGGTGAAACGCTCTCCTTGGGTTGCAAATAGTGAAGTGAAAGTCGCTCAGTCGTGTCCAACTCTTGGCGACCACATGGACTGTCCATGGAATTCTCCAGGCCAGAATACTGGAGTGGGTAGCCTTTCCCTTCTCCAGGGGATCTTCCCAACCCAGGTCTCCCGCATTGCAGGCAGATTCTTTACCAGCTGAGCCACAAGGGAAGCCCAAGAACACTGGAGTGGGTAGCCTATCCCTTCTCCAGGGAATCTTCCCAACCCGGGAATCGAACCCGGGTCTCCGGCATTGTAGGCAGATTCTTTACCAACTGAGCTATCAGGGTTGCAAATGGCCCTTCTTTCTGTGTCCTCTTGTGGTCTCTCCTCCACACAGGTAGGTGGAGAGAGAGGGGAAGCAAGCTCTCTGGCTTCTCTTCTTTTAAAAATTTATTTATTTTATATTTGGCTGTGCTTGTCTTCATTGCTTTGTGTGGGCTTTCCCTAGCTGTGGAGAGGGGGGCTACTCTTCATTGCAGTTCTCAGGCTTCTCACTGCTGTGGTTTCCCTTGTTGCAGATCACAGGCTATAGGTACACAGTCTTCAGTAGTTGCGACTCACAGGCTCTAGAGCTCGGGCTTAGTAGTTGAGGTGTACGGGCTTAGTTGCTCCACGGCGTGTGGAATCTTCCTGGACCAGGGATTGAACCCTGCATTGGCAGGTGGATTCTTATCCGCTGCACTAGCAGGGAAGCCCCCTAGTCTCTTTTATGATAAAGGCATCATCATGACCTCATCTAAACCTGACTACTTCCCAAGGATCCCATCCCCAAATACCATCCCAGTGGGGGTTAGAGCTTCAACATGTGAAATCTGGGGTGACACGATTCAGTCCACAGCAGGAGTTAATACATGGAAGACACTGCACACCCAGCACCAGAAACATGATTCAATTCAAAAGTGCTGACAACACACGTGAGTGTGTTTGTACTCATATAGCTCCTTACGGTTTACAGCACATCCTCACCCTCAAAACTTTTACACTTGGGGCCTCTTAGCAGCCCTGTGAGGTAGGTTTTTTCCAGATGAGAAAGCCAAGGAGAGGCTGGGCGATTTGCCAAAGTCACATGCACTTAAGCAGTTAAGCCTCCTGACTCAGCCCACGCTTTTCCTGTCTCTTTTTCTGAGGTCACCGGCACTACCTTTAGTACAATGTGCCCCCTGGACTCACTCCAAGGCTGCCGAGAAGTTCACAGAGAGGTCTAAGTTAGAACTGACAAGTCGCCTTGGGGTCCCATACTTGGGAGTCTCCTGGACTGTGTCAGACTGTTTCTGTCCTCAGTACTAAGTTTCCCCTAGAGATAAATCAGTTGACTTCGCTCTCTGTGAAAAAGCAATGCCATGCCGTCAGCAGTCAATATGGAACATATAGTCAGTGAAGTCATCAGGAAGAGTGACCTGAGGGAAGTACCCCAGTTCAGGGTTCTCCATAATTTGGGGGTCAAATGGGAGAAAAGTTTTATTTCCATATGCCAGCAGAAATCGTTTCTGAGTATGAGATTGTTTTTGCTAAGAGGAAGTAAAGAGTAAACTGTTCCCATATAAATGCAGAGTCATTGCCCTGGCTGGTGTTAGAGGCCAGTGAGATCACCACGGAGGATGGTCTAATTTTTCTATGAATTACAGAACGCTTGCTTGCTGTAGATGCCCAATAAGTACTTTTCAAAAATCAACTAATCTTCCAAGAAGATCTTTAAAAAGAAAAATTATTTTGTTTATTTGGCCACACCAGGTCTTAGTTGTGGCATGCGGGATCTTTTAGTTTTGGCACGCAGGATCTTCAGTTATGACATGTGGGATCTAGTTCCCTGACCAGGGAACAAACTCGAGCTCTCTGCATTGGGAGCATGGTGTCTTAGCCACTAGACCACCAGAGAAGTCCCCAAGATCTTTAATTTCTCATGAATTATTCTTTTGCTTGAGAATGTCTTCAGATGTTAGAAATCCACGGTGAGAAAGAGTCCTTTGTTTCCTCCAGATGTTGACCTGTGTGAGCTCTCCAACTTCGTCTGTTTATCTTGGGTTCTGTGTAGGTGAGAAAACCTCCTCTAATTGGCACGTGTGTGTGTGACTGGATGAATAAAGTATCTTTTGATTGTTAATCATCTAATTTGTGTGTGTGTGTGAAGGAAAATAGTGGGTCAGTCATCAGGGAGGATTTTGCAAATTTTGTGAATTTACAAGAGCTGAGAAGGGCTTGAACGTTTGTTGGGGGCAGGATATACAGCCTGAATCCCAGCTCAGTTTTCTGCCTTTCATTCAGCCAGGAGTAAGTCTTCCGTGATGACTCAGTGGGTAAAGAATCCACTCGCAATACCAGAGACACAGGAGATGGGATTCCATCCCTGGGTCAGGACGATCCCTTGGAGAAGGAAACTGTAAGGCGAATGCAGAGAAAAAGAGAGCGAGCCGCACAGTCAGACAAGAAAAGGGAAATTTATTAGAGGGTAAAGTGAGGGTGACTGGCTCTTAAAGAGAACCGGCATCCTCCCTTTCTGATGGAGTCCTTCTTATACCCCACCGATGACAAATTCTCTGAAGGGATGGTCATGTAGCCGGAGGTCTGGAATCTGGTGGCCTCCCAGCTTTGAGAAGATAGGCACCAGTGAGATAACAGGATGCCATTTGGGCAGTTTGGTCAGTCTCAAGGATCACTGTGATTTATTCTTTATTTGCAAGGTTGACATAACGAGCCATCTTATCAGTGAGACCCCATGTGGACCCTATCATTCCAGCCTTTTTGATTTAGGATAAGGGCCCAAGGTCAATCTTCTGTAACTGCTTCCTGCGGAACAGGGGTATCGTGGGGGTGAGATAAGAAAAGGCTGGAATGTGGGTCAAGGGGATTTGTGTGGGGTCGAAGTTTTTGATAATCTGAGTGTTAGAAGTAGCTTGTGGATAGTTCAGTTGGTGAAGGCTTGTAAGCGATCCTGAAGAAATTTTGGAAAAAGACGCATTAAACATGGGCTGAAAGTTAGAATAAGGGTAAGTAGAAGGAGAGGGCCTAGAAAAGATAGGACCCAGGGCATCTAATTCCAATTGTTTAACCAATTTTCCCATGAATTACTGACGTGTTGGGGTATTCTCGAGGCCCTGTTTATCAGATTTCTTGCTGCTTCCTCTAGAACGCCTGATTTATTGGCGTAGAAGCAGCAAGCTTCCTGCAAAAATAGGCATGGCCTCCTTTATCTGATGTGAGGAGGTCTAATCCTCTTCTGTTTCGGAGGACCAGGCTGCCAGAAAATCTAGCTGGTTTAGGATAGAGATAAGGCTGTTAGCTATTTTCTTCTAGGTTGTCATTGAGGTCTTTAGAAAGGCTTTTATAGTAATTTAAAGAGGTTGTGAGTCCTGTGGTCCCTGTCCCAATCCCAGCAGCTCTTCCTAAACTGATTAATAGAGGAATGAATTGAATTGCCCATCTGGGTCAGTTATGAGTTAGTGGGATAGGAAGGGTCTGATTGTTAGGAGCAATATAATTATCTGGGACCAGATATACCAGGGTGCATGTTCCTGTCCAGTTAGTGGGAAGACATAAATAAGTAGTGGTTCCACATAAGAAAAATATTCCAGGAGTAAGAAGATAACAGCTGAAATCAAAAGCAAATAGGAGTCTTTCTGGGAACTTGTTAGTCGTCTCTGAAACTGACAGTGAAGTCACCAGTGTAGCCCCTACAAGAGGAGTATTTACACCACAGACAGAAGTGAGTCTCCCTGAGAAAAATAAGAGAATGTCCTGCGGTTCCTGAGACATGATAGACAGATCGGCCTAAAGGGAAGGAGAGATGTGAAGTGTGATTATAGAGGTGTGGCGGTATAGTTCCTATTTGGGAGTAAGAATTGTTTATCGACTTTTGTCAGGAAAAACAGAAGGAAGCCTGTGGTAGACGAACGTCAGAAGTGGTGGGTGTTAAGGAGCAGTAACTAGGCTAGATCAGAGGGTGGTCTTGGGTTAGTGATAGAGGCTTTGAATTTTGAGAGAAGGTCTCTCCCAAGAGTAGGAGTGGGGCATTTTGGGAGTATGAGAAAAGAATGGGAAAATGGAGTATCTTGAAGTGTACAAGGTAGAGGTTCAGTTATTTGTGGCATAGATATTAAACCATCAACCCCCATAACAGAGACCTGAGAGACCTTGGTTTTTCTGGAGTAGGCAGGCATAGCAGAGCAAATGGCCCCGTGTCAATGAGAAAGGAGGTCGGCTTACCTGCCACTGTAAGAGTTACCCTGGGCTCCGTGGAGGTGATGAGAGTCGGGGCCTGGGGCCCTGGGTACCTTCAGTGTTCAGCGGCGAGTCTGAGGAGGCTGGGCACAGCTGGGTGGGAGGACTCCTGCTCGAGACCAGGAGGGGATGTCTGGATCCCTCGAGGAGGATTTGGGCAGTTGACCTTCCAATGTCCCTTTATGACACAGCTGGGACATGGACCTGGAGGGGGCCTTGGCCTTAGGCATGACCGGGCCCAGTGGCCTTCTTTGCCGCGTCTGAAGCAGGGCCCGGGTGGCTTCCTTTCTTTGTTGGTTGATAGAGGCTTGGAGCCATGTAGGGCAGTGGCTAAAAGGTGGTGTTTGGCTTGATCTCCGTGGGCCTTCTCTAGCTTTCCCTGTTCTTCCCGGTTATTGAAAATCTTAAAGGCTAAATTTGAAAGGTCTCATTGAGGGGTTTGAGGGCTTTCTTCTGCATTTTTTAGTTTCTTTCCAATATCTGAAGATGACTGGGAGATAAAATGGGTGTTAAGAACAATGGTGCCCTCTGCTGAAGTGGGGTCTAATTTTGTATATTTTTGTAGGGCTTCTGTTAACCTGGCTAGAAATTGTGCCAGGTTTTCATCTAGTCTGTGAGTTATTTCCTGGAGCTTATCAAAGTTGACAGCTTTATGCCCTGCCTTTCGAAGGCACACAATGAGGCAAGCAATCACATGGTTACAGGCTGCTTGTCTGGGTAGCCCTGCCTGATAATCCCAGTTGGGGTCATCTCGGGGGACAGCTGTGGCCCCTACGGGCTTAGTGTCATCTGTCTTGTGTATCTCATCAGCATGCGCCTGAGGGAAAGTATGATGTCAATATCATGCCACGTTAAGTTGTAAGACTGGGTAAGATACTTGAATTCTTTTAGATAATTATCAGGGTCTGAGGAGAAGGAGCCAAGACGCTTTTCAATCTGAGATAGATCGCTGAGGGAGAATGGGCCATGAACCTGAGCAATGCCTTCTGCTCCAGCTGCTTTCCGTAAAGGAGGGCAGGGGAAGGAGCGGAGTCCTGTGGTGAAGTTTCCTGTTTTAAATTTGTTCAGGACCCATGACAAGGGGACCTAGGGAGGTCAGGGTAAATCCTTGGGACCCTCAGGGTAGAGGGTGGGGCTGAGGTCTCAGAGCTTATCTCAGGCACAGGCTGGGGAGAGGGGTTGGGAGCTGGCGAGGGGGAGGCCTGCGCTTGAGAAGGAGGGAGGGAGGAGGGGGCGTAAGGTGGAGGTTGTGGAACTGAATCTGGAGTGGCTGCAAGGGGATTGGGAGCGATGGGGGTGGGCTGTGGTCGGAAGGGTCGAAGGAAGAAGAAAAGTCTCGACAGGGATCAGGAGACATTGTATTAGGAAGATGTGGCCCAGAGTGGGCTAAGAGTGTTTAAGAAGTAGAACAGAATTCATAGAGAGCGAAGAGCAAAGAAAGCCTGAACATAAGGGATTTCTAACCACTTGCCATTGTGGCGGCAGAAGTTATTGAGGTCCTGTAGAGTGTTATAATCGAGAGTTCTGTTTTCTGGCCATTGGAACCTGTTATCAAGTCTGTATTGGGGCCAGACAGTGTTAGAATGGTAAATAAGTCCTTTTGGTCTTATCTCCCCTTGGAAGCTGAAGGCTTTTAGGTTTCAGAGAAGGCATCCTAGAGGAGTGGATTTTGAGGGCTGGGATTGAGAATTTCCCATTGCAGCCGAATAGGGAGGTTAGACAAGAGTGAGAGAAAGCGAGGAGAAAGATCCAAGAGAAAAGGCTTCCCTGTTCTCAGGACTATCTCAGAGAGTAATAATAGTCTGCTTTGAAATGGGTGTCCCCTATTTCGAAGTCAGACGGGGCACAAGGCCCTGGACCGAGGACCATGGGGATCCTCCCGCCAAGCGCTAGGACTTGGAAATGAAGTGAGAGCAAGAGGATCCAGGAGAATGGAATTTCACTCACCCTTGTAACTGATGGATGAAATGTGGGCTGGTGTGTGGATGTCAGTCCAGCAAGGCAAGTGGAGAGTCCCGTCCCAGAGTTCATCTCAGTTTCCCGGCAAGGTCCAAAGGAGGGGACCCCGGGAGGTGGGCTCATGAGAGGAGCCCACCCAGTTGCGGTAGATCTTCCTTCCCGGGTTGCGGCACCAGGATGTAAGGCGAGTGCAGAGAAAAAGAGAGTGAGCCGCGCAGTCAGACAAGAAAAGGGAAATTCATTAGAGGGAAAAGAGAGGGTGACTGGCTCTTAAAGAGAACTGGCATCCTCCCTTACTGACAGAGTCCTTCTTATACCCCACCGATGACAAATTCTCTGAGGGGATGGTCACATAGCTGGAGGTCTGGAATCTGGTGGTCTCGCAGCTTTGAGAAGATAAGCGCCAGTGAGATAACAGGATGCCATTTGGGCAATTTGGTCAGTTTCAAGGATCACTGTGGTTTATTCTTTGCGAGGTCAACATAATGAACCATCTTATCAGTGAGACCCCATATGGACCCTATCAGAAACAACAGCCCACTCCAGCATTCTTCCCTGGGAAATCCCATGAACTGAAGAGCTACAGTTCATGGGGTGCAAAAGACTTGGACATGACCGAGCAACTAAGCACGCATAAGCACAGCCAAGAGTGTCTTTCAGTACAGGAGCAGGAGACTCATGGAAGACTGGCTAGGGTAATGGGCTCCTGAACCCATAAAAGCATGGTGCCTCCTGCCAACAGAGAAGGAGCAGAACCTGTGGGAAGCAGGGTTCTGGCTGCCATCAGTCTGCTGATAGCACTGGGCCAGATGTTGGTCAGGAAGTCAAAGACAGGAGGACAGGTTGAGCTTAAGCCTTGGGCCCGCTGTCACTGCGAACCAGCACATCAGCTCAGCACCAGGGACAGGGACTTTCCTGGAGATCCAGTGGTAAGAATTCACTTTCCAATGCAGGCGACGAAGGTTTGATCCCTGGCTGGGAAACTAAGATCTCATATGCCATGGGGCAACTAAGCCTGCATAGCACAGCTAGAGAAGCCTGAGCTCTGCAACAAAGACCCAGGGCAGCCAAAATTTAAAAAAAAAAGCCAAGGTAGAAGAAGAACCAGGGTCCTTGTGTCTGAGACAAGCGTGAGTTAATCAAGGCAAAAATATCTGTGCTCTGTTAACTTGTCCCTTTTATACTTGGTCATTCTTTTGCACTTTAGGTTTTCAATTGGGGCTTCCTTTCCCCTTAGATGCAGGTAAAATGGATGGAAACCTTCTACTGTGACGATCTTTGGATGTTAAAGGTGTCCCGAGATGTTACAAATCCCCAGGTAAAGGAGGATGCTGGGGGAAAAGGTTGTACTTACTTTCTGAAGACATACAGCTCCACTATTGTTTGATTTCTTGACTGTTATTATTTTTATTTATTTGGCCATGCCATATGGCATGTAGGATCTCGGTTCCCCGACCAGTGATTGAACCTGCACCCTCTGCAGCAGAAGAAGAGTCTTACTGCTGGACCACCAAGGAAGTCCTGCCACCCTTGTTGATTGATATTTGGAGCTCCCACTGAACCTGGTGAGTTCAGTAAACCCACCTGCAGATTTAGGAATAGACGGTGAGGATGGCAGGAGAAGCCACAAGGTGGAGGAGGGCTCTGCTTTGCAGAAACTCACCCAGAACATAGGGTTTCTTCTTCCAGAAGATGTTCTTTGCCGACCCCACCATGCTGGATTTCTTGTCGACCCCAACCCCTCCCTCCTCCTTCGCATCTGTCTCTCCTTCCCTTTCAGTGGCAGGACAGCAGCCTCCCCCCTGCTCTGATGTCAGGGTCCTTGCTGACATTCATTCACCCCACAAGGTCTCACATGGCCCAGCCTGACCTAACTCAAGATCCTTCCTGTATTGGTTGGAATTCTGGATTCAGTTGTATTCTCTCTCTTTTTAATTTCATTTCTCCACAGAGGTTTCATTTGGAGATTCCAACCTTGCTCAGCTGATATAAGGGAATCAGAGCAGGACCACTGTGGGATCATCCTGGCCTCCCAGTTCTGGCTGCACCTGGGGAGAGTAGGGGTGCATCCCAGGGGAGCCCTGCAGCTGGTGGAAGGCCCTTGGCACAGTGGAGGTGCTGGTGTGGAGGCACTTGGCTCTTGGCACAGTGGAGGTGCTGGTGCGGCAGAAGCCCTCCCAGGAAACATGTTCTAGACACTCCTACCAAGGTTGTCCTGAAGGTTTCTTTAGTTCTTTTTAAATTTATTTTTTATTCTCTTTTGGCAGTTCCATGTGGTTTGCAAGCTCCTGGTTTTAGGGCTTTCGACTGCTGGCTGTGAGTGATACCATCAGCATCCCTGGTTGGCAGGCCTTTGGACTTGAGCTAAACTACGCCACAGGATTTCCTAGTTCTCTAGTTTGCAGACATCAGACTGTGAGACTTCCTGACCTCTGTAACCACGGGAGCCAGTTCCTAGAATAAATCTCCCCTCCTCTCTCCCTGTCTCTCTATTCATATGTACACCACTTGGTTTATTCTCCAGAGAACCCCAGTGATTTTGTGAGCTGTATACTCACTCCAGGCTAGAGATGAAATCCAGCAAATGGAATCCAAAACACTTTAATGATCTTCAGAGATGATATTTAATGATCTTCAGAGATGACGTGGCTGAACCCATTAGTGGGGAGTAGAGGAGGGTGAGGAGAAATAACATGGACGTGAGCTCACCTCGACTAGAGCTGATTGGAGCCTGAGTTTCCGAAGCACCACAGACCTGAACCCACCGCCTGTGATGCTCGTACCTCCAGGACCCACATGACTGACATCACCACTTGGTTCAGGTGCCAACAAAGGTGATGCAGGCATCCCCTGCGGGGCATCATGTCACTCTGGTGTTTCCAGGGCCAGAGTTAGCAAATGCCAAGGTGATAATGTGCTGATGGCTGCTTCCCCAAGCCCCTGGCTTCGGGTTGGAGTGTGGGGCTAAGAGAGAAAAACAGTTTGCTAGGAGCCAGGGAGACAGCTGGGCAGGAATGAGCTATCTGTAAGCTGCCTTTGGTCTCTTCCCAGCTGGTCCCCCCATTTTTAATTGATTAATTAATTAAAAAATTTACTTGGCTGCGCCAGGTCTTAGTTGGGGCATGCAGGATCTTTAGTTGTGGCCTGTGAGCTCTTAGTTTGGCATGGGGGATCGAGTTTCCTGATCCGGTCTCGAACCCGGGCCCCGTGCATTGGAACCACAGAGTCTTAGCCACTGGACCATGAGGGAAGTCTCTGGGTGCCCATTGTAAATAGGTGGGTAATGGGGTTGGCCTCCCTGGAGTCTCTGGCTCTTGCAGTGGTCCCTGCACTGAAGGCACTTCAGTGGCCTCCGGGGTAGGGGTCTTCCCAGGGGTCCCTGGAGCAGCACTGTGAGGTGCACAGGCGTGCCTCTGTATGTCCCTTGACCTTCCTTGATGTGAGGCAAGGCAACGTAGAGGAAAGACAGGCTTAGGCTTTGGGAGCTGGAATTTGCCCCTGGCCTTTACTCGGTGTGTCACTCACTGGGCTTTGATAAGCCTTGGTTTCATCCTCTGTGACATCTGAGAAAGGGGGATGGTATTTGCCAGAGGTCTGAAATCAAGGCATCAGCAGGGCTCATTTCTTCTGATAGCGCTCTCCTCGGCTTGCAGGTGACTGCTGTCTCTCCCTGCCCCCACACAATTTCTCCTCTGTGCTTGGGCACCACTGGGGTATCTCTGGGTTCAAATTTCACCTTCTTTACACAGGTCAGATTGGATTAGGGCTCACCCTGTAGGCCTGACTTCATTTTAACTTCATCATATCTTTAAAGGCTCTGTCTCCAAACACAGTCACATTCAGAGGTCATGGGGCTTGGGGTTTTGACATATGAATGTTGGGGGTAGGGGGGCGGGAATTCAGCCCATAGGGCTTCCCTGGTAGCTCAGCTGGTAAAGAACCCCCCTGCCAGTGCAGGAGACACAAGGTTTGATCTCTGGATTGGGAAGATCCTCTGGAGAAAGAAATGGCAGTATACTGCTCCAGTATTCCTGCCTGGAAAATTCCATGGATAGAGAAGCCTGGAGGGCTATAGCTCATGAGGTCATAAAGAGTCAGGCACAACTGAGTGTGCAGCCCATAATACTAAGGAAAGCTTCTAGCCAAGTAGTGGCCTCCACAGATCCCCCTTATTCTATATCATCACTTTATTTTTGGGCAGGCCACTCAGCATGTGGGAGCATGTGGGATCTTACTTCCCTGACCAGGGATCGAATCTATGCACCCTGAATTGGCAGCACAGTCTTAACCACTGGACCACCAGGGAAATCTCCCTATTATTATGAAACCCTGCCATTTCTTTCCCCCGCTTCTTTCTCCCTGCTCCTCATTCTAGAATGTTTCCCTGGTTTGGGAGCTGATAATTATGCTGGGATAATAGCAGTATTTTTCACAGAATTGATAGTGAAAGCTAATTAATGGAAGGAAGAGAGGTTTTTGTTGCTCAGTCTCTCAGTCATGTCCAACTCTTTGCGACTCCATGGACTGCAGCATGTCAGGCTTCTCTGTCCTTCACTATCTCCCAGAGTTTGCTCAAATTCATGTCCATTGAATGGGTGATTCCATTATCTCCCCATCTATTTGCCATGAAGTGATGGGACTGGATGCCATGATCTTAGTTTTCTGAATGTTGAGTTTTAAGTCAACTTTTTCACTCTCTTCTTTCACTTATATCAAGAGGCTCTTTAGTTCTTCTTCACTTTCTGCCATAATGGTGGTGTCATCTGCATATCTGAGGTTATTGATATTTCTCCCAGCAATCTTGATTCCAGCTTGTGCTTGCTCCAGCCCAGCATTTCTCATGATGTACTCTGCATAGAAGTTAAATAAGCAGGGTGACAATACACAGCCTTGATGTACTCCTTTTCCTATTTGGAACCAGTCTGTTGTTCCATGTTCAGTTTTAACTGTTGCTTCTTGACCTGCATACAGATTTCGCAGGAGGCAGGTCAGGTGGTCTGGTATTCCCATCTCTTTCAGAATTTTCCACAGTTTGGTGTGATCCACACAGTCAAAGGCTTTGGCATAATCAATAAAGCAGAAGTAGATGTTTTTCTGAAACTCTCTTGCTCTCTCGATGATCCAGCGGATGTTGGCAATTTGATCTCTGGTTCCTCTGCCTTTTCTAAAACCAGCTTGAACATCTGGAAGTTCACAGTTCATGTACTGTTGAAGCTGGCTTGGAGAATTTTAAGCATTACTTTTGCTAGCGTGTGAGATGAGTGCAATTGTGCGATAGTTTGAGCATTTTTTGGCGTTGCCTTTCTTTGGGATTGGAATGAAAACTCACCTTTTCCAGTCCTGTGGCCACTGCATTTTCCAAATTTGCTGGAAAATTGAGTGCAGCACTTTCACAGCATCATCTTTTAGGATGCTTTTTGAATTAGCTCAACTGGAATTCCATCACATCTACTAGCTTTGTTTGTAGTGATGCTTCCTAAGGCCCACTTGACTTTGCATTCCAGGATGTCTGGCTCTAGGTGAGTGATCACACCATCATGGTTATCTGAGTCATGAAGATATTTTTTGTATAGCTCTTCTGTGTAGTCTTACCGCTTCTTAATATCTTCTGCTTCTGTTAGGTCCATACCATTTCTGTCCTTTATTGTGCCCATCTTTGCATGAAATATTCCCTTGGTGTCTCCAATTTTCTTGAAGAGGTCTCTAGTTTTTCCCATTCTATTGTTTTCCTCTATTTCTTTGCATTGATCACTGAGGAAGGCTTTCTTATCTCTCCTTGCTATTCTTTGGAATTCTGCATTCAGATGGGTGTATCTTTCCTTTTCTCCTTTGCCTTTCGCTTCTCTTCTTTTTTCAGCTATTTGTAAGGCCTCCTCAGACAACCATTCTGCCTTTTTGCATTTCTTTTTTTGGGATGGTCTTGATCACTGCCTCCTGTACAAAGTCACAAACCTCCATCCATAGTTTTTCAGGCACTCTGTCTATCAGATCTAATCCCTGAATCTATTTGTCACTTCCACTGCATAATTGTGAGAAATTTGACTTAGGTCTGTGGAAGATGCATCACTCCCAAGTAAAAATCATGCTATGATTACAACCCACCTATTGTTCCTTTTGTGATGGTTTTTTTGCTGCATAAATGAAGAAAGAGTGTTATTGGATATTTATATATCAATATTACGGGAGCTGTTTTGGTGAGAAGGTTTCTCTCAGTAGAAATCTTATTATTATTATTTTAAAAAAGATTTTTGTTTTACCACATCTATTGGCATGTGGGGGCTTCCCAGATGGTGCTAGTGGTAAAAGAACCCACCTGCCAATGCAGGAGACATAAGAGATGCTGGTTCAATCCCTGGGTTAGGAAGATCTCCTGGAGGAGGGCACAGCAACCCACCCCAGTATTCTTGCCTAGACAATCCCATGGACAGAAGACCGCGGCGACTATGGTCCATAGGATCACAAAGAGTCAGACACGACTAAAGTGACCACGCACGCATGCTCACGTTGGCAAGTGGCATCTTAGCTCCCCTACCAGGGATCAAACCCTCATCTCCTGCTTTGGAAGCTCAGAGTCTTAACCACTGGACCTCCAGGGAAGTCTCACGTTATTATTTATTTTTATAGTGCTTGAAAGAGTCTAAGTAATCTTAAAATTGAAAGGCACCTAAACATGATGAAGGGCCTTATAAGGCTGGGCACTGTTTTGGATGCTGAAGATACCGATGTGAAATGAAAATGTCTCCTGCCATATCAATAAACAAGAAATGTCACAGCCATCAGTGGTTTCTGGCGTGCAAATGTGAATGAGGCCGCCCAAAATTGCCATCTAGCAGATGCAGCCACCCCCCAAGGTGATTGTAGAGGAATTGGGGGAATGCAAGAAGCAGCCTTCTGCCACTCCTCAAGGTGGACAAGGAAACTGGATTGGCTCCAGATAACTGAGGTGCATATGAAAGGAATGAATTCAGTGAGCCCAGAGGCTTGCATCTTCCCATACGTAGAATGTTAAATTCCTTAACTTGATACCTGATTTTTGATGTTCAGACTGCCTGCTCCCTCTGTTGTGTACTTGTATATAGCCTGACTGCCCCTCCTCCATTCTAGGAGTAGTCTCTCAGAACTGACTGTGGTGAGGTCTTCCTGGACTGCAGTCCTCATTATGTCCCACGTAAAACTTAACTTACAACTCTCAAGTTATGCATACTTTTTAGTTGACACAGAGAAGGTCTTGACAGGCTCTTTGGTCTCCAGGAGGTCAACCTTCTCCAGTGTCCCGAACACCCACTGCCGAAGGTGACAAGGCAGTAGCACTTTGTATCTGTAATGGGAACCCTGACTCGTGGTCGCTGGCTGCAGTCCTGGAGAGTGAGGGTTCCTGGACGCTGGCTACTGCACCAGGCACCCTGACGTCTGAATGCAGAGTGAGATCTCTGCCTTACCTGTCCCACCCTACAGGTTCAAATATCACTTTCTGCCTACGTGAGGCTGCCACATCCCTTGATTTGGGCCGAAGGCCTGCATTCCACCAGCTCACGCTCTTGGGATTCAGTTCCCAGACCTGTCCTCCCCATGCCTGGTCGGGCTTCTTCCTGTTTGCCACTCTCTTCCTGAAAGCATGACCTCTGGAGAGGACCCAACGGAGACCAGTGCAGTGCCTGGGGTGGAGGTCGGGAACATTCCTCCCCACCGAGACCCAAGTGCCGTTTCCTCCAGAAGCAGTGGGTCACGGCTGGTTTTTCTAAAGGCAAAAGTCTTTTTTATCAGATTTCTAATGTTCAGACTCTACATGAAGCCACTTGACTTCTCCCTACGTGACATTAAGGTTGGGATCAGAGGTAGGGCAACAGAATGGAATCACGTCTCTCACCCCTTTTGTTGTTATGAATGATAATATTCATTTATTTATAGTAACGTTGGCCAGCTATGGAAAGTCTGGTGTAACAAAGTGTGCCTTAAATATTTGATGGGGTTCTAAAAGCCTGATCTGTGGTTTGAGCTGCAGAGGATGACAGGAATGCCTTTATCTTTGCAGAACAGCCCCCGGTCACTGTGAGCCCCAGGCCAGTCCCCTTTGCTCAGCTGCACTCACTGAAGCAAATCCTTGTCACTGCATCCCAGTGAAATGGACTTCGGAATTCTCAAAGACAGATTTTAAAATGTATGTTATACATATATAACAAGTAAATACAAATATTAATAAAAGGGAATTCCCTGGTGGTCCAGTGCTTAGGACTCCACTCTTTCACTGCTGAGGGCCCAGATTTAATCCCTAGATGGGAAATAAGATCCCTCATGCCTTTCGGCTTTGCCAAAAACAAAACAAGACAAACAAACTATAATATTTGTCCCATGCACGTTCATTGCACAATATCATTCAGTCTTTACATCAACCCTGTAAGATCTTTTAACAGATGGGGAAACTGAAGTAGGGCAGTGAGGTAATCTGTCCAGGGACCCACAGCTGGTCAACACTTAAGCTGGGACAAGAACTCAGCTCATTTGGCTGCAATTCAGGAAATCAGTGAGGAGCAGTGACCAAAGCCACTCAGGGCAGAGATCCTCTTAGAGCCAGGTGCTGGGCGAATGAAGCCAGCAGAAAGCAGGGGAGCCCCAGAGCCCAGCCAACGAGGGCTGGTATTTTACTGAGGAGCTGGATGAGCTGCACTTCGACACACACACACACTCCACACTCAACCACACCCCCCCACATACACACATACCATACACACTCCACCCACAACCACATACCACACACACACATACCACACACATACACACATCACAAACCACACACACACCAGACACACACCACACAAACCACACACACCTCCACACCACACACACATACCACACACACTACACACACATACACTGTACCTACATCACACACCACACACAAGGGCAGGAACGAGGCTTCGATTTGCCCTGGGGGAGGGGGCTGAGCAGGGGAAGGACTGGGTAACCAGGAGACCCAGTGAGGCTTCTGTTTCGAGGCTTCCGGAAGGCTCTAGTCCGGCCGGCCAGTCGTGCCTCTGGAATTTGGAGTTTGTCTTTGCAGCGCCCTCTGCTTCCCAAGCCCTCCAGCTCTTCATCTCCACTTAAGCTCCAGGCTAAGAATAAATGCATCTCTTCCCTAAAGCATTTATTGACCTGTGGCAGGAGAGACTTTGCCCTCTCTGCCCCCAGTGCTGGAGCCGATGCCTTGTGGTCACTCTTGATAAGTGCGCTGGGAGCCCCCCAAGGGAGGGATGGCGCCCTGCTCACCTCTGTCCTTTTTCAGACCCTGTTTCTGGCCCTGCCCCTGGTGGTCTTCCCAGCCATTCCTCTGCATTAGTCCATAGACTTGCCCTGGGGGCCCCAGACTGCTCCCCAGGACCCCAGGAGGCCTCAACACTCACTGTGCACTCAGCTTCTCTTCTCCGGGGGGCAGATGGCACCAAACTGTGATCCTCGTTGAGTCCTGACCCCCCACCCCCAGGGTCTGTGTTCCTCTTTGCCAGGCAGAGGAGGGGAAAGCCACACCTCCTGCAGCAGGACCTCTTGGGGAAGCCTCTGAGTCTGCAAAGGATGCTGGCAGTTGATTGTTTCAGTTGGACAGTTCACATCCTGGACGCCTGCCCTCCATGATTACAAATGCAGTGCGTCTCAGTGGGCCCCTTCCTGTCCTCGTGGGAGGACAGAGCGGGGTCCAGGCTACTCTTTGGCGGCTGCCCCAGAGCTTGACCACAGGGCCCGGACACCCGTCAAACCTCACCCTGTGGCCCAGGGAGGGTCTGGAGGTCAGGAAATGAAGGGAACACAAAACCATTTGGTCTCTGTCTCTTAGTGCTTCTCACTGTGACAGCAGGCATGGGTAGCAGGTCTCTCCTCCCGAGCCCAGGGTCCTCCAAGACCCCAGTCCAGCCACCGCTCTGGCAAGTGCAAGGGGCACATTGCTCATCTTGGATGTCAGAGAATTCTTGATGTTTGCTTTGCTCCCTCCCCTCTGAGGGTCACATGCTTTGGTGTAGACTAAAACTGAAAGGAGTTAAAAGTCTTTGTTTCCTGCTTTGCCATCACAAGGGATCCCAAGCCCTCCTCATTCCTCTTCTTTCTTCTCATACAGCTGCAAGGGCTCCTTTGTCAGCCTTAGCGCACTTCCCCAGTCCCATCTGGGGGCCATCATCTGCCTGCCGCATCTGTGTCTTTCTTGTGCCTCCAGAATGCACTGAACAGTTGTGCGGGTTGTTCACAGCACAACCCCAGGGGGCAACATTCACAGAAATGAGGAGGTGAATGGCACACAGGTCCACAATAGCCTCATGGGCCCCCTTCTGCATTTCACGTTCTGTCTTTCCATGTTGGAGTCCATGAGAGACCTCCTCGAGTTGGTGGCTCTGAGGTTCTTTTCCCGTTTGGGGGAAGAACCATTAGAGAACCATTTCTCTATTTTAAGAAAAAAACAGCTCAGGGATTACGAGCAGTGGTGATTAATACTTGGCCTCTGTGTTGGAGAGAAACTAAGAGGGTAGTGAGGAATAGGGAGAAATAGAGCGTGTAAGCCTTAAAGGGATAACTTTTACTCAGTTCTGGAAGATCCTTGGCATAAAACTGAGTAATTCTCACCTTCCTCACAGAGAAAGAAAACTGTTATCAGAGGTTCTACCTCAGGTGATGGGGACACTCTTTCTGGCAGGAGACTGCAGTTTTGGGGGCTGTCTGGCCAGGCGGCACTGGCAGGAACTGTGGGATTTTCCTCTTAAGATGGTACCACCCTTCTTGCTTTGGTTCCATAATTTCTTTTCTTTTAAAATCTACTTTATTGAAGTATAGGCTTCCCAGGTGGGTTGGACAATAAAGACTATGCCTGCCAATGCAGGAGACACGGGTTTGATCCCTGGGTTGGGAAGATCCCCTGGAGAAGGGAATGACAACTCACTCCAGTATTCTTGCCTGGAGAATCCCAGGGACAGAAGAGACTGGTGGGCTACTGTCCATGGGGTCCTGACAGGGATCGAAGAGTCAGTCTTACCACTGACCACTGAGAAGTCCCAGGATATGGATTTTTTATTTTAAGTGAAGTGGAAGCCATCTGGAGGATGACATGATCCTTCAATTTTTCAGTCCCACCCTGGATCTCTGGGCTGGAGGTGGGATCAATTTCTACCAGCCAATGATTTGGTCAGTCATGCCTATATAATGAAACATCCCCCAAACCCAAAGGGCTGGAGTCTGGAAAGCTTCCAGGTTTGTGAACCTGGAAATTCAGAAAGAGCAGTATGCCTGGAGAGGGCACATTCTTTGCCCTGTGCGTCTCTTCCACCTGACTGTTACTTGAGTTACATCCTTTTGTAGTAAACCAACCATCTAGTAAGTAAAATGTTTCTCTGAATTCTGAGAGCTGCCCTAGCAAATTGACAGCATCTGGAGTGGCAAAGAGGGACAGTTTTTGTAGGACCAAACCCTTACCCTGTGGGGTCTGGTGCACTCTCTGGGTAGACAGTGTCAGAACAGAGTTGAATTGTAAGACATCTTGCTGGTGTCGGAGGATTATCTGTTGGTGGGGGGCAATACCCAGCCCTTCATTAGAATTGGGTTCAGGAACCTAATTTAGTAACCATCTGTAAGCCAAGGAGAGAGGTCTCAAAACGACCAACCTTCCTGACACCTTGATCTCAGGCTTCTAGGCTCCAGAATTGTGAGAAAATTAATTTCTATTGTTTAAAATTAATTTCTATTGTCCAAGTCACCCATTGTGGGGAGGCCCACATGGCAAGAAACTGAGGGTGGCTTCCAGCCAAAAGCTAGCTAGGAACTAAGGCCCTCAGTCTAGCAGCCCCACAGGAAATGAATCCTGCTGACAATCACATGACTGACTTTGGAAGTGGATCCTCCCTGAACTGAGCCTTCTGATAAGACCTTTACCTTGGCTGAGTACAGCCTTGTGAGAGACCCTGAGCAGAGGTAGCAAAGTTGTGTCCAGATTCCCGGCGCACAGAAGCTGTGTGATGACAGACCTGTTTCAAAGTGCTGTGTGCTAATGTGCTACTCAGCAGTAGTTAGTACAGTCCTGAAAAAAGCTCTTTGAAGTGGAGACTGGAGTTAATCCTAGGCCCAGTCAGCACTGGCCTGAGGCAGACTCCTCAACTGTACCTGGAAACTTGAGGCTCCTGGGATGAATCACATCCTCACCTACTCTCAAACTCCCCACTAATGAGCTGAGACGTTTGGACAGATCTCCAAGGTCTCTTTTGGTGCCAACTTTCTACAACACGATTAAGAGCTCACAGCCAGCACACCTGGGTTGGTTGGCTTATGGCAGCCCATTGATGCTTCATTTAAAAAGCAGTGTTTGAAGGGCTTCCCTGGAAAAGGAAATGGCAACCTACTCCAGTACTCTTGCCTGGAAAATCCCATGGACAGAGGAGCCTGGTAGGCTATAATCCATGGGGTCGCTAAGAGTCGGACACGACTGAGCGACTTCACTTTCAATTTTTACTTTCATGCATTGGAGAAGGAAATGGCAACCCACTCCAGTGTTCTTGCCTGGAGAATCCCAGGGATGGAGGAGCCTGGTGGGCTGCCGTCTATGGGGTCGCACAGAGTCGGACATGACTGAAGCGACTTAACAGCAGCAGCAGAGGGGCTTCCCAGGTGGCTCAGTGGTAAAGAATCCACTTGCCAATGCAGGAGACATGGGTAAGATCCCTGGTCTGGGAAGATCCCATGTGCCAAGGAGCAACTAAACCCATGCATCACAATGGCTGAGTCTGTGCTCTAGAGCTGGGGAATCCAAACTATTGAGCCTACGAACTGCAACTACTGAAGCCCGAGTGCCCTGGAGCCTGTACTCTGGAACAAGAGCAGTCACAGCAATGAGAAGCCTGCTCATCACAAGTAGGGAAAAGCCCGGATAGCAATGAAGACCCAGCACAGCCAAAAATAAATAAATTAAAAAAAATTTTTTTTTTTTTAAAAAGGAGTGTTTGACTTCAGAATTTTGCAGATGGCAGCCAGAGTGTCAAATACTGTCTCCCCAAATTCATGTCCATCTAGAACCTCAGATATTCATTGGAAGGCTTGATGCTGAAGCTCCAACACTTTAACCACCTGATGTGAAGAGCTGACTCATTGGGAAAGATCCTGATGCTGGGAAAGATTGAAGGCAAAAGGAGAGGGGCACAGCAGAGGATGACACGGTTAGAGAGCATCACTGACTCAACCCGCAAGAATCTGAGCAAACTCCAGGAGATAGTGAAGGACAGGGGAGCCTGGCATGCTGCAGTCTGTGGGGCTGCAGAGTCGGATACGACTGAACAACAAACAAATATTATACAGAAGTCATTGAGACTCTTGGATTTCCATGAAGTATAAATATGTCGCTATGCGGCCACGAAGAAGGATGACTTGAAGATTTTAGGTAATGCTATAAGCAGTTTTTCAAGTTAAGAACAGAAAGCAGAAGTATATAGAGTGTGACTAGGACTTAGTAAAAAAAGAGACCCACTGCAGAGGGAAAGCTGAAATACAAATAAATGGTAGGATTGCAATGGATTTTATCCCTTTTAATTTTTCAGAATTCTTTGATGTGTTTATATTCACTTCTATGCATAGATTTCGTAAAAGGAATTCAGATTTTAAGAGATACTGTGGAACATACTAGTGAAATGAATTTGTGACACCACTACCCACCTCAGTAACAACACAGTTAGCATGAACGTGCATCACCAGTATACTTTTTTCCCTGTCTATCTCCTACCTCCCAGAGGGAACAAACACTCAAAATTGAACTTATACTGGGACTTCCCTGGTGGTCCAGTGGTTAAGATTTCACCTTCCAATGCAGTGGATACATGTTCCATCGCTGGTCAGGGAGCCAAGATCCCACATGACTCCTGGCCAAAAACCCAAAATGTCAAACAGAAGCAATATTGTAACAAATTCAATAAAAACTATAAAAATGGCTCACATCAAAGGAAATCTTTAAAGAATTGAACATGTATCACTATTTGGCCTTTAAAAAATAGTACTGTGAATTCCAAATCTATAAATGGTTATTATTTGGTTCTACTTATTATGAGGTTTATTAGAATGGTTGTATATACTAGTTTTGTGACATACTTTTTTGATTCAGTATTACACAGCTAATCATAAACATCGATATTCATTTCTATAGCTGTCCTTCATTCAGTTTCTTTGATGGATGTTGGGCTTAGCTGCTCAGTCGTGTCCAACTCTTTGTGATCCCATGGACTGTAGCCCACCAGGCTCCTCTGTCCATGGGGATTCTCCAGGCAAGAATCCTGGAGTGTGTTGCCAGGGATCGAACCCAGGTCTCCCACAATGCAGGCAGATTCTTTACCAACTGAATGACTAGGGAAGCCCTTCATTGATGATAGCCTTGCTTTTAAAATGTATTCATTCAGGGCTTTGTCCAGGTATTTTGGAATACAGGAATTCTGGGGAAGGGGCATGGGGGAGGAAATTCAGATTTTGAAACAGAATTTTCAGAGAGTTAAAGACTTGTGGTATGATTTGACCAAATCATGGTTATTTTCTTTCCTCTTTCCCTCTCTGGTTTGTGAATTTCCTCGTCTGCTGCTGGGAGGTGATTTAAGAGCGTGGCTTGTTTACCATCCCTGAGCCCCCCAGGCCATTTCAGCAGGAACCGAGGGCAGGATGGAGGTGGAGGCTAGAGTCCCTGGATGACCCCAAGCAGGGAACAGAACTCACAGCCTAGTGAAACTCCACTGTTTTCTTCAGAAGTGGTTAGGAAGGATTTTTTTTTTTTTTTGGCATTTTTGCTTCCTCTCTGCATCTTTGGCCCACGAAATGACCTCAGCATCTTCTGACTGTGGGATCACATGCTTTGCTCTATTTTGAAGTTTGAGCATTTTAAAGCCCCAGCTTTGGCAATAGGCAAGGTGGGGGTGATGTCAGCAGTGGGGACAAGGCTTTCAGCTGCTCGCCATCTGTTCATGTGAGCATGATGAGTCCCTCCCTACAGGAAGCCACAGTGCACATTGTCCTGAGACAGGCCCTGACCCGCTAAGGACAGCACCCACATGATGCGTTAGTTGACAAAGCCTCTCCAAATACACTCCCGTCTGACTTCCGCAGCAACCCTGGGGGAAGACACTTCAAGTGCATTTGATGGAGAGGATGGTCCATTGCTAAGTGGGACAACAGGGTGGGGAAAATGTGGTTAGAGAAGATGCTGGCATTTTTTCAAGTCTCTTCCCTGGGTCTCACCCTGCGCTGGTGCTTTGTACATGTTTGACCCTTCAAATAAACTAGATTGCCATCCTGAGTGAAGCAAGTCAGACAGACAAAGGCTAACATTGCATGGCATCCCTTATATGTGAATCTAAAAAGAAATGATACAAATGAACTTATTTACAAAACAGAAACAGACTGATAGCTGGCAGAGAGGGGGACGTAAGGAGGAAGGGATAGTTAGGGAGTTTGGGATCAAGGTGTACACACTGCTGTATTTAAAATGGATAAACAGCAAGGTCCTACTGTACAGCATGGGGAACTCTGCTCAATGTTATGTGGCGGCCTGGATAGGAGGGAATTTGCGGGAGAATGGATACATATATATGTATGGCTGTGTTGCTCAGCTGTGCATCTGAAACTACCACATTGTTAATCAACTATACTCCAATTTAAAATTAAAAAGTTAGATAAAATAAAAAAGAAATTCTACTTATGTATGGGCTTCCCGGGTGGCACAGTGGTAAAGAACCTGCCTGCCAATGCAGGAGACATAAGAGACATAGGTTCAATCCATGGGTTGGGAAGATGCCTAGAGGAGGGCATGGCAACCCACTCCAGTATTCTTGCTTGGAGAATCCTATGGACAGAGAAGCCTGGCGGGCTACAGTTCATGGGGTCACAAAGAGCCAGACACAACTAAAGAGACTTAGCCTGCACGCACACACAGTAGTGGCTCCTGGCCCAAATTCATTGCCCTGTCTTAGATGGTGATATGAGACCAGGTCCTTTTGTCCTGGAAACTAACACAGGACTTTCTAACTGATTCATATAAGGAGGGTGAGCCGGTCTGACAGCTTCCTGAGCCCCAGTGTCTGGGAACTGAAGCCAGATGGTAACTGGAGGGGTGGAGGAGTGGGTGTTTCGGCATGATGGCTGAAGCAGCTAGGACATCTAGCTCGGCCAGAAGTTGGAGCAACATATTCTCAACCTTGTTCCTCTGTCTTCCTATGTAACAGATTTTCCCTCAGGTTTCTTTTACCATAAGATGACAACTGTCAGACTTTCCCCCACCCTGATGTAATAGCACAAATGCTTTCACATAGAGGATTGCATCATTCTTCATCCTTCTTCACAGAACAGCTATAGAGCCATTCAAAGACCACCGTAAAATGATCAATAGCAACTGATTATCTCTAACCATTAAAAGGATGCCTTTTTGCCTTGGCATCAACCAACTGGGCTGAATTCTGTGATGGGCTTTTGGTGATTTTAGGAACCAAGTGGAAGCGTTCTCTTCTCCCTGGGAAATGTTCCACTCTAGGATAGGAGCAGACAAGTTTTTTGGTTTGTTTGTTTGGTTGGTTCCTTTCCTCCATTTGACATCAGTCTGTAAATGGAGAAATGGTTCTGAAACAGAATGAAATGAGGGACTTCCCTGGTGGTCCAGTGGTTACGACTTCGCCTTCCAATGCAGGGGGTGCGGGTTCTATCCCTGTTCAAGGAGGTAAGATCCCACATGCCTTGCAGCCAAAAAACCAAAATACAAAACAGAGGCAGTGTTCTAAAAAATTCAAAAGAGACTTTAAAAAATGGTCCACAGGAAAAAAAATCTTTAATTAAAAAAATGGAAATGAGAAACCCAAAGAACAAACAGGAAACCCTAAGTAAACCCTCAAGTTTGGTCTTGGGGTTTTATCTATCCCAAGAACCATCCCCTCAGCCCCCATGCAATGTGAGTCCTTGGCCAGGTCAATGGAGACCTGGATGATGGAGAGGATGGTCCATTGGACACAAACGATATAATTAACACAGAAGGGATGACAGTACACAGGGCACTGGGTCCCAGGATAACCCTGCCTGAGCCCCTTGCGGAGATCCTAACAGGTACTGTGGCCACACACTGTTAGAATAAAATATCTTCATCTCCGTCATGGGTTCATAGCTATAATCAGGCCACTTAGCCAAAATGCACCCCAGAGGACATTCTTTAGGGATAGTTAAAATATTTCTCAATTTTTAAAGACACAAACAGCACATAAGAATGCCATCATCCAAAGAAACAAATGAACTGGTTCACAAATCAAGTAAAAGGCCAGTAACTCATTCCTCTCTCCAACAGGATACCTCACTCAAATACAAAGCAAACTGGCTTATTCTGGAGAAAAGCCCCAAACAGAGAGGAAATAAAGTTTCTGGCTGCACACTAGAGTGACTTTATTGAGCCTGTCGGCTGCCTCTCAGATGTCGATTCCTTGCTCTTATTGCCAAGCTGCATCCAGTGCTGCTTCAGGGAATTTTGAAGGGAAGAAGACACATGGTCCCACCAGTTGCTCAGGCCTTGCTGGACAATTCCCCAATCTGGGGGCCTCTGGCCATGAGCAGCAAGGCTCCTGGTTGGCTTCAGAAGGTGGGTGACTTGTGCCCTAAGGAGCCATCTTCCGAAAGGTAGAGTTCAGACTTCCTCTGTACTCAAAGGGGAAGGGGTAAAGCCCTGGTTCCAGCCAGACTTCAGAGGGGATGGGTTATTCTTCCTTCCTGCAGGCATCCATGGGTGCCTGATCAGGGTGCTTCCTGTGAGCTAAACTAGGTATTTTAGCTTAACACTCATTATCTGGGAGGCAGGGTTTCAGAGATGGTCCATTATGTATTATTTAAGCTTATAGGCAGCATTCTTTCAGTGATTAACTTGTAACAGAAAAGCAAGGTTCTTCCTTGCTTATTCCTTATTGATACGCAGCCACCTTCATGAATGATCTTAACTGGATCTCCTGGGTAACTTACTGAAGCTTCCACATCAGCCTGTGCTGCTTCACTTTGCATTTTTACCTTAGGCAGATGACTTCCTTCCTTAAACCTTATGAACCAACTTCTGCTAGCTTCACTTTTCTTCGGCAGCTTCCTCACCTCTCAGTCGTGTCTCTTTGTGACCCCATGGACTGCAGAACTTCAGGCTTCACTATCTCCCAGAGTTTTCTCAAACTCATGTCCATTGAGTCAGTGATGCCATCCACCCCTTCTCCTCCTGCCCTCAATCTTTCCCAGCATCAGGGTCTTTTCCAATGAGTCAGTTATTTCCATCAGGTGGCCAGAGTATTGGAGCTTCAGCTTCAGCATTAGTCCTTCCAGGGAATACTTCCATTCCCCCGAAAGTTTCCTTATGCCCCCTTGTAATTCATCCTTGCTTTCACACTTGTCCCCAGTTAACCACTGATGTGCTGTTTTTACTGAGAATTAGTTTCCATTTTTAAGCGCCACACAGTGCATTCTCTATTATGTCTGGATGCTTTCATTCAACATAATGATTTTGAAAATTACCCATGTTATTATGTGTATCAATACTTTGCTCTTTTTAAACAACTTCTTTTATCGAGCTATAATTGACACACAATAAACTGCGTGTTTTTAAAGTATACACTCTGATACATTTTTACCTGTGAATGTGCACCATGAAAACCGTTACATTAATCAAAATAATGAAAACATGCGTCACTCCAGGATTCTCGCCCAGCCCCAAGCCGCCTTTCCAGCCGCTGCTTGTCCTTGACGTCCTCCATTAATGCCGACGGCGCCTCCCAGTGGCCTGCCTGGGAACAGTCGCCACTACCTGGAGAAAGGGTGGGGTGTTCTGCGTGTGGAGGACCGGGGAGCTTGGGTCCGGATCGGATGGATCAGGTGGCAAACCACCCCAGGCCGGCCGGGGGCCTCCCCGCATGGAGGACTGAGGCCGACACACAAGCCAGCTAGAGCCACCTCCGCTGCTTCTGGTGTCTTGACTTTAATTTTTGAAAACGGGGTAAGAAAAACTAACCCAACATTGTAAATTAACTATACTTCAATTTTAAAAAACGAAAATGAAAAATACGGTAAGAAAGACTTTATTCAAAACTATCGCAGGGCTTTCCTGGTGGCTCAGTGGTAAAGAATCCGCCTGTCAATGCAGGAGACAAATGTTTGATCCCTGGTCTCGGAAGATCCCACATGCTGCAGAGCAGCTAAGCCCCTGCTCCACAAAAAGAGAAGCTGGCGCCCAGCACATTACAACTAGAGAATTGTCCCTGTTGGCTACAACTAGACAAAATCCTGTGCAGCAATGGAGACCCAGCACGGTCAAAAATAAATAAAATTATATTAAAAAAAAAAGACTATTGCAAAAGGGGGTCATGACTGTGACAGCAGGAGAGAGAGATGATGCTCAATTCCTACTAGAACAAGGACAAGAGTATTTCTACCCAAGGAGCAGGGTGGCGGTCATGAATGGAAAATGACTAAGAGGAGACGTCAAGGTTAGGGGAGATTCTTGCTAAACTGACATAACAAGATTCTTGCAAAATACAGACAAGGACTTAGATAGCAAGGGTGGGGCATGAGGAACTTGATCAGACACCCATGATGATAAGATATCAGGGTGCTCAGTTATCAAAAATGGGGGGGGATTCTTGCTCAACTGGGTCAGGCAGCCTGAGGACAGGATGGGGGCCAAGGTGGAGACCCAGTTGAGAGGAGGGCTCAGAGGATCCCGACTATAAAGTTTGGTCAAGGAGAGAGTCTTGGTCACAAAACACATCCATTGAGTTTGCATATATTGAAGTCAATAGCATACATATAATTAAGCCCCTGCATCCTTTAAGCTGTCCTCTAAAAGAACAAAACTCATAATTTTCCCTCTAGAGTCTGTAAACTTGAAAATAGGAGTTTGGCAAGCCTTCTATAGGACAGAGGAGCTTTATGAAGACAGGGAACCCCCAGTCTGACTTCTATTCTGGTATTTCATACTCCCCAAATACATTATTTATTCGACAAACATTTATTGAGCACTTACTATGTGACAGATACCATTGTAAACACAGCAAATATCACAGATCACAACAGATCCCTGCCTTCTTTGGGGCTCACACTTTACTGGAGGGAACAAAATAATAAGCCAAATAAATAAGTAAAATATATACTATATCTAGGGGCTTCCCTGGTGGCTAAGTAATAAACAATCTGCCTGCAAACCCAGGAGATGAGGGTTCGATACCTGGGTCAGGAAGATCCCCTGGAGGAGGAAATGGCAACCCAACCCAGTATTCTTGCCTGGGAAATCCCATGGACAGAGGAGCCTGGTGGGCTACAGCCCATGGAGTCTCAAAGAGTTGGACACGACTGAGTGACTGAGCATACCACAGGGGAAAACAAAGCAAGGAAGGTACAGTCGCATCCCTAGGATGAGCAAGAGGGACCCCTGCCCTCAGCCCCACACTTTAGAGGCCAGCCCTGCCTCCTCCAGGCAGAGGAGTTTTCCAGGCCAAGGGGATGCACCCTTAGGAGCCTGAACCCCACTTTCAGACCACACTCTGGTTACCAAGAACCTCAAAAGTTCCTGCTCAAACGGCGCAGTGTCCACATCCAGGACTTGTAGGGATTTCCCTGAAGTCTGACCTTAGCAGGTAGAACGGAACACAGGTGTGTGTACCCCTAAGCCTGCAGTGTGATCAGAGGCCACTTACTGGGGACACAGCTGGATACTCACGTAAGTGTGTGAAGATCTTGAGGGGCCGGGTGGAAATGGGTGTGGGAGGAGAAAAAAGGGGCTATATTTTGGGGACCACCACTTTACTCTGTTTTAGCTTTCCTGGTGGCTCAGTTGGTAAAGAATCTGCCTGCAATGCAGGAGACCCCGGTTCCATCTCTGGGTTCCATCTCTTCTCCCTGGAGAAAGGAATGGCTACACACTCCAGTATTCTGGAGAATCCCCTCGACAGAGGAGCCTGGTGGACTACAGTCCACAGGGTCACAAAGAGTCAGACATGACTGAGTAATTAACACTTTCACTTTCAAGCTCTACAGATGTTAGGGCCAGGCCCAGGAGAAAGGATAGGATCTTTAGGTGTGTGTGGGGGTGGGGTGGGGGTGGGGAGAGCGGTGCACCACTGCAATTTTAGATCGGAAGGCATCACGGAGAAGGTGACATTTTACTGAAGACCCGAGGAAGATGAAGGAAGGAATGATGAGAGGTGGGGAGCGTTCCAGACAGAGGAAAAAGCAAGCGCAGAGGCCCTGTGGCAGGTGTGTGCCTGGTATGTTCGGAAAAAGTCACTTCAGCCCATGGGGACCTGCCACGTTTGTGTCTGTGCAAAATGTAACAGGCATAATGTCATTTATTTTGGCCACGGTGCATGGAGTGTGGGATCTTAGTTCCCTGACCAGGGATTGAAGCCACACCCTCTGCAGTGGGAGCACAGAGTCTTGACCACTGGACCACCAGGACTGCCCCATAAATGTCATATTGAATAAGTGAAGGGCCAGAGTCTGCCTTCCCTGCCCTGTCCCAGAGTTCCTGGGCCAGCTCTGCTATCCCTGTTGATGACCAGCAACAGCTACTCTTCAGGCCAGGCTTTATCCAAACCTGCTGTTTTTTTTTTGTTTGTTTTGTTTTCCCCTAGTTCCCTCGAGACTCTTTCCTTATCACCCCACCTTCCTGTTTTCCTCTCCCACCCATGCCCTTGATCTCTCCGAGGTCTCCCCACACGTCTGCCTATCCTTGGGGACACCCGGGTATCGGATGTGGCTGCAGACACAGGGCAGAGAGAAGGGTGGCCGGGGCCGGGGAAGGCTGGGGCTGAGGAAGGAAAGACTCGGGTCGCTTGACCTGGTCTTGGTTGCGGGCATTTACACAGATAAGTTATTATTGTTGGTTAGTTGCTCAGTCATATCCGACTCTTGTGACCCCATGGACTGTAGCCCGCCAGGCTCTTCTGTCCATGGGATTTTCCAGGCAAGAATACTGGAGTGGCTTGCCATGCCCTCCTCCAGGGGATCTCCCCACCCAGGAATCGAACCTGTGTCTCTTACGTCTCCTGCATTGGCAGGTGGGTTCTTTCCCACTGTTTTTTCTCCCATTGTGGGTTTTTTCCCACTTTTCCCACTGTCTTTCCTGAGCTCCTCCCTGCTAACGCAGGCAGCAAGCACGACCCTCCCGGGACTACACGGAAAGTGCTAGTCAAATTCAAGTCTCGTCCCAATTTTCTTTCTTTTAATGTATTTATTCATTTGCCTGAGGCATGGCTGAGACACAAGAATAAATAGAGAGACTTCTCTGGTGGTTCAGCAGTGCTGACTCTGCACTCCCAATGCAGGGGACCCAGGTTCGATCCCTCTCCAGGGAACTAGACCCCATATGTCGCAACTGAGTTCTCAGGCTGCCACTAAAGATCCAATGCAGCCAAATAAATATTTTTTTTTTTAAAAAAAGAACAGAGATCCAAGCAAGTGAGCGAATATGTGAGTAAATGTGAATGAATATACACTGTATAAAACAACACCCATAATTATTCATGGTCTTTGAAAGAAGAACTGGAAAAACTGACACACAGCAATAGCAAACCAGCTGGAGGGATAAGTGGAATTGAAGCGTTATAGGTTGTTATACTCTCTGGGAGTGGGATAAACAAATTGTTCAACTTCAGACTCTGATAAGAAGTTAATTCTGCATGCTGTGATCTCCAAGGTAATCATGATAAAAACAGGGCTTATAACTTCCAAGGTGGTAGAGGGGTAAAAAAAAAAGGAATGATAAAATTAATCAAGATCAAGTGATGCCAAGAAGAGAGAGGAAAACAAACATAGAGGAACCAAGACAAAAGGGAATCACAAAAGAGGTGATAGATGTAAACTTGGAAATATTAGTAATCACATTAGATGTAAATGCACCCCAAATGTTCTTTTTAACAAATGTTTAAGACTGTGTAAAGTGACTCTGTGTGAACCAGAGAGAGGAAATTAACCTGTCCAAGTTCCCAGTGAGCTGGGGAGGCGGACAGTGGGCTGTGTTCTTCCAGCCCTCCCCCGTCCAATCAAACCCAGTCCCTCTCTACTGAACAGCCCACTGTGTGCTGGGTGGCGTCAGATTCTGGAACGTACAGATGAGTGAAAAACAAGGTTTCTACCCTTACAGTATTTTCCTCAATGAGGAGCGACTAGGTTTTAGGACAAATTCTTGGATGCATTCTTTTTCTAGGGGTTTGTGGTCACAGCAAGACTTCACAGGGGTGGGGACAGTTTTTTTTATTTATTTTTAATTGAAGAATAATTACAACATAGTGTTGGTTTCTGCTATACATCAACATGGATCGGTCATGGGGTGGGGACAGGTTTGAGGCCGTGTCTGAGAAAGGCCCAGCCTGTGAACCTGAATGTCCCTCAAAGTGGGACCACGTGAGCACAGAGGGGAGGGCGGGGGGGAGGGGGGCACTTTTCTCAATGGAAATTCGTCAATGCGTTTCTGTCTGCCCCAGTTATCAGCGTTGCTATTTCAGTGAGTAGCCATGGAGCCTCCACCAGGCTCTGGCCAGACGCTGGGGGCGGGGGTGCAGGGCCACGATACGGCAGGGTCCTCTCTGTCGTCAGAAAACATGAGCTCATGCCAGGGTTTCTGCAGGTCACTGAGATAGCACGGACTCTCTGGAGACAGGCGTGACCCTCAGGTCGGCTCCTAGTCATTGAACTAAGTGGGCCCAGATAAGGGCCAGATAATGGTAGCCAAGCTCCCACGGCCTGGACAGGCTTCCCCCAGGGCCCCTGGGGCCAGAGAGGGGGCAGGTCTGGGAGGGGCCAGCCAGATGGAGCCTGAGACCTGGGCAATGCCACCGGGGCCCAGGCCTCTTGGGGCTTAGAGCCCTACCCTTGGTCCATGACCCTGTCTCTAGGCCAAATCGTTGTTAGGAAAAACGGATGTCTGCTGGGAAGACCACTGGCCACAGTAACTCCTGGAAAGATGTCAAACTGGCAGCACTCTCTTCCCTGAATTTTCTTGTTTCATCACCATTCGCTGTATCTCTTGGCAGGTTTTAGTGTGTGGGGAAGTAGACTCGTGCATTCAGGGCTCTGCTGTGGATGGGGTGGAGGGTGGGGAGGACACGGGGTTAATCCACGTGGTTGTTTCAGGGAAAGCCAAGATCTGACCATGGCCCAAACAGTTTCTCAGCCTCTGTTGTTGAGTCACCCAGTTGTGTCCGACTCTTTGCGACCCCATGGACTACAGCATCAGTCTTCCCTGTCCTTCACCATCTCCCGGAGTCTGCTCAAACTCATGTCCATCGAGTCGGTGATGCCATCCTGTGTCATCCTGTGTCATCCCCTTCTCCTGCCTTCAGTCTTTCCCAGCATCAGGGTCTTTTCCAATGAGTCGACTCTTCACATCAGATGGCTAAAGTATTGGAGCTTCAGCCTCAGTATCAGTCCTTCCAATGAACACCCAGGACTGATCTCCTTTAGGATTGACTGGTTTGATTAGCCTCTGTGCTCTCACCCTAAATGGGCCACCTGAGGAGGCTTCATCTCAACTAAGCCATCCTGGGACTTAAGCCACAATCACTTCAATGATAAAATGACACCTGTGTAACCAGGATGGGAGATGGTCACAGCCCAGATCTGCGAGTCTCTGGGGGCTGCTATACAGCACCTGGGGAGCGTGGGAGGTGGATTTGGAGCCGGGAGGACCCCGGAGCTCGGTCTCCTCCTGGGACGGCAAACATCAGGCTGCGTGGGTTCCCCTCTGTCCTTGTGGATTTAGGGAAGCTTTCCTTCCTCTGCCCAGAGCAGCCTCCACGGAGCTTCCATCAAAGGACTAGAGTGCCTCCATGAGATGCAGCGATTTGCTCCCTATGATTCTGTTGGGGGGAGGCTTGGGTTGGAGTGAGGGGACCGGACACCCAGTACCGGGATGGAAATCTGCCTGCCCAGGTTGGCGCAGCTGAAGGCATCCTTTGTACCCCGGGGCTCACAGGTCTTTCCTCTAGGGAAAGAACTCAAATAAATCATCGGAGGCATCACTGCTTACGGTGCTGCCGCTCCGGTATCTTAGCTGTAGACAGTCTTCAACTGCAAACTTGCAGTTAAAACTTGAGTTAAAACTTGCACAGACGGAAATCCCAAGCAGGTCAAGGAGAAAGGAGAAACCGGAACTGCACGAGTGGAGTCCTAGCGACATCTATCGGCCTTTGTAGGCACTGCAGGCGCGCCAGACAACTAATCATCCTTGGATTCTAACACATTTTACTGTGTAAAAAAACATTTAAACGCATGCAATTCATGTGTTGTTTACGAATATAAGTACATGAAGAAAAGTACAAAATATGCTCGCAAATGACAAACAGCTTCAAGATAGAAGTTACTTCTGGGGAGGGTAGAGATGTAGAATGTTTTTTTTTTTTTTTCTTTAAAGAAATCTGAAGCCAATATGAAAAGGTACATCTATTAAATCCCGGAGGTGGTAATATTGGAGCGTTTTTTTTTTGCACTTATCTCTTTGCTTAAGAGTTTATAATAATAGTACTGATTATTATATTTATATATTTTAGTATATAAATATAGTATATATTTAAAATACACACTACAAAATAAACTATAAAATATAGTGCAATAAATATATATAGATATTGTATATAGTACAATATGTATATATATTATATATTAATTATACTGTTTTGTATGGTATAAGTTATATAAGTTATGTAAGTTACATATACGTAAACACAAGACAAAATAAGAAGGTAAAATTTGGGGTCCAGGTTTTGGGCCCTGATGGCAGCAGTGCAGCTTAAGTGGCAAGGTGCTAATATTGGCTGGCTGCTATTGTTATGATTAATAGGTTTACTGGGGTTGATGCAAATAACTGAATAGCAACCAAAGAGTCATGCATAGGCTAAAAAGAAAACGGCACTCTTCAGTAGAAGTGACAAGATGAAGATGATAAATACATTTGCTATTAATAGTTTGACACTGGACAGACTCATTTCTTTTGTTGAAAAATGGTCCCTTCCCCATAGGAAGAAGTGGTGTGAAACCACAAAGGGTCAATGGCACTGAATCTGGGCTTGACATGGAAAATCTCATGTAGGAGGTTGAAGGTGGGTAGTTTAAATCGATAGTCAATATTGCTCCAGATGAATGTTACAGCCTAGGTATGATCACAGACCACAGCTTCTCACAGTTGGGACTATAACTCAAAAGTTGCCTAATAAAGTCATCAGAACTACAGCAAGGGTCATCATAGTTTGATAATTTCAGTTCATCTCCATAAGTTTTTATATAGTCAGGTACTTCTTGTAGTTTATTTACATAGCACGATTTTCCAGTGGTCATGTATGGATGTGAGAGTTGGACAGTGAAGAAGGCTGAGCGCCGAAGAATTGATGCTTTTGAACTGTGGTGTTGGAGAAGACTCTTGAGAGTCCCTTGGACTGCAAGGAGATACAATCAATCCATCCTAAAAGAGATCAATCCTGGGTGTTCATTGGAAGGTCTGATGTTGAAGCTGAAACTCCAATACTTTGGTCACCTCATGCGAAGGGCTGACTCATTGGAAAAGACCCTAATGCTGGGTAGGGTTGGGGGCGGGAGGAGAAGGGGACGACAGAGGATGAGATGGTTGGATGGTATCACTGACTCGATGGACATGGGTTTGGGTAGACTCCGGGAGTTGGTGATGGACGGAGAGGCCTGGCGTGCTGCCATTCATGGGGTTGCAAAGAGTCGGACACGACTGAGTGACTGAACTGAACTGAACTGAACAATTTTATTTAAATAAACTCACTTTTGACTACATAGATTTGAATGTGACTGGTTTGGGTTGTGTGCTGGGATTTTAAAAATGTCCCCAGTTGATTCTCGTGTAAACCAAGGTTGAAAACCACTTCTCCAAAGCAAGAAACACCCTCTGAGTTTCTGGGGGTGAAGAGGGAATTGAAAGCCAGAGTGGTGGTGTGAAAGTTGATGTTGTGGGCCCTGGAGTCTGAGTGGGTGGATTCTGACCAGGAAATGGATCTGATTGGTTAGAGGCTTGTCCCTCACAGGGACAGGCTTGTGAAAAGCGGAAGCTGCACCTGAGACCCCTGTTCAGGGAAAGTGGGGACTAGAAACCCCCTACCCACTGGTGAGGGAGACTTTGTGTGTCTGGGGCCTTAGGTGGGAAAGCATCTCCCAGGACAACCTCTAACCCCAGCTGAGAAATTCACTTAAAAATCAGTCCCAAACAACTCAAATGTCCATCCATGGATGAATGGATAAACAAGATGAGGGATATACATACAGTGGAATATTAGCCAGCCTTAAAAAGAAATGAAATTCTCTTTATTTAAAAAATGGATATATAATAACATATAACATTGTATTAATTTTAGAGTAATATCTAAAAATTCCTAAATCCCTAAAAATTCCTTTACAAGGAATGAAATTCTGAAGCGTGATACAACGTGGATAAACCTCAAAGACACTACATTGAGTGAAACAAGCCAGTCACAAAAAGATAGACATTGTGTCATCCCGCTAATACGAGGTACCGAGAGTAGTCAAGTTCCGAGAAACAGAGTCACACTAATAGAATGGTGTCTACCTGGGGCCTGGGGAAGGGAGGAGTAGGGAGTCAGTGTTTAATGGGGACAGAGCTTCAATTTGGGATGATGAAAAAGTTCTGGGGATGGATGGTGGTGATGGTTGCATAACAAAGTGAATGTACTTACTGCCACTAAACTGTACACTCAAAAATGGTTAAATGATAAATTTTATGTATATTTTACCACAATGAAAAAATTTGTCCCAAGTTTATGGCATCCCTGGAGGGTTTGGCAGAATCAAATAAAATACTGCTTGGAGAAAACAATCCTCTTCCTAGAGTGTATGGGTTCCCCCAATAGAGTGAGGAGACAGGGGGTGGGCTAGGGTGAATTATCATTGAAAATAGTTTCATAGTAATAAATTACAAAACCTAGGAAAACTGCCTTCCATGATAGAGAATAACACCGAGAAAGAACAATGTACACACACACACACACACACACACACACACACACACAGTGGACTCATAAATGTACACACATACTGCTGCTACTAAGTCGCTTTAGTCGTGTCCGACTCTGTGTGACCCCACAGATGGCAGCCCACCAGGCTCCGCCGTCCCTAGGGTTCTCCAGGCAAGAATACTGGAGTGGGTTGCCATTTCCCTCTCCAGTGCATGAAAGGGAAAAGTGAAAGTGAAGTCGCTCAGTTGTGTCCGACTCTTAGCGACCCCATGGACTGTAGCCTACCAGGCTCCTCCGTCCATGGGATTTTCCAAGAAAGAGTACTGGAGTGGGGTGCCATTGCCTTCTCCGGTACACACATACACTCAGTTGTAAAAAATGAAATCTTGCGATTTGTAACAACATGGATGAATCCAGAAGGTAGGATGCTCAGTTAAATAAGTCAGGCAGAGAAAGGCAAATACCACATTATCTCACTTACATATAGAATCTAAAAAACAAAAAAAAGCAACAGAATGAAAAGACTCATAGACACAGAAACTAAACACGTGGTTGCCAGCAGAGAGGGTGGTGGGGTGTGTGTGACATAGGCGCAGGGGAATAAGAGATACAAATCTCACGTGACGTAATACATAAGTCATGGGGATGCTAACATCCAGCATAAGGAATATGGGCAATAATACTGAAATAACTTTGTACAAGGATAGAGGGTTACCAGACTCATGGTGATCATTTCGGGATGTATGTAAATATCAAAACCAACATTGTACTGTGTATCAACTATGTATCAATTGTTAAAATGATAGCAGTGCCTATTTCTTCCTCCTTTCACCAAAACTGGGTTGTTTTCATCTTTCTTTAAAAAACATTACTTGGCCGCCTTGGGTCTTAGTTGCAGCACTTGGGGTCTTCCTTGTGTCATGCATGATTTTTCACTGAGGCCCATCGACTCTTTAGTTGTGGTCTGCAGGCTTCAGAGCTCGTGGGCTCAATAGTTGAGGCCTCCTTGCTCAGAGGCATGTGGGATCTTAGTTCCCCGACCAGGGATCGAACCTGAGTCCCTGAACTGCAAATGGTCACGGCTGTTTCGGGGCGGGATCAGGCCAGCAGCTCTGAGCCGATGGACCGGAGACAGCAATGAGGACCCAGGAGGAGGGGCCACAGCCATAACTGGGGCAGGTGTGGAAACTTCCCTTTGCTCCGTCTACTATCCCCAGGTACTCTGGGCAGGACAGTCTTGATAACACAGCTCCCTCTGGCCTTTGTGAGGTGTTGCCCCACTGTAGTTTTGATTTGCTTTTCTCTAATAATAAATCACTGCAGGTGGTGACTGCAGCCATGAAATTAAAAGACACTTGCTCCTTGGAAAAAAAACTATGACCAACCTAGTTCAGTTCAGTTCAGTTGCTCAGTCTTTGCGACCCCATGAACCGCAGCACGCCAGGCCTCCCTGTCCATCACCAACTCCTGGAATTTACCCAAACTCATGTCCTTTGAGTCAGTGAAGCCATCCAATCATCTCATCCTCTGTCGTTTCCTTCTCTTCCTGCCTTCAATCTTTCCCAGCATTAGGGTCTTTTCAAATGAGTCAGCTCTTTGCGTCAGGTGGCCAAAATATTGGAGTTTCAGCTTCAACACCAGTCCTTCCAATGGACACCCAGGACTGATCTCCTTTAGGATGGACTGGTTGGATCTCCTTGCAGTCCAAGGGACTCTCAAGAGTCTTCTCCAACACCACAGTTCAAAAGCATCAATTCTTCAGGGCTCAGCTTTCTTTATAGTCCAACTCTCACATCCATACATGACTACTGGAAAAACCATAGCCTTGACTAGATGGACCTTTGTTGGCAAAGTAACGTCTCTGCTTTTTAATATGCTGTCTAGGTTGGTCATAACTTTTCTTCCAAGGAGTAAGCGTCTTTTAATTTCAAGGCCGCAATCAGCATCTGCAGTGATTTTGGAGCTCAAAAAAATAAAGTCAGCCACTGTTTGCACTGTTTCCCCATCTATTTGCCATGAAGTGATGGGACTGGGTGCCATGATCTTAGTTTTCTGAATGTTGAGCTTTAAGCCAAATTTTTCACTCTCCTCTTTCACTTTCATCAAGAGGCTCTTTAGTTCTTCTTCACTTTCTGCCATGGGGTGGTGTGATCTGCATATCTGAGGTTATTGATATTTCTCCCAGCAATCTTGATTCCAGCTTGTGCTTCCTCCAGCCCAGCATTTCGCATGATGTTCTCTGCATATAAGTTAAATAAGCAGGGTGACAATACACAGCCTTGACGTACTCCTTTCCCGATTTGGAACCAGTCTGTTGTTCCATGTTCAGTTCTAACTGTTGCTTCCTTACCTGAATACAGGTTTCTCAAGTGACAGGTCAGGTGGTCTGGTATTCCCATCTCTTTCAGAACTTTCCACAGTTTATTGTGATCCACACAGTCAAAGGCTTTGGCATAGTCAATAAAGCAGAAATAGATGTTTTTCTGGGTCATGAAGATCTTTTTTGTACAGTTCTTCTGTGTATTCTTGCCACCTCTTCTTAATATCTTATGCTTCTGTTAGGACCTTACCATTTCTGTCCTTTATCGAGCCCATCTTTGCATGAAATGTTCCCTTGGTATCTCTAATTTTCTTGAAGAGATCTCTAGTCTTTCCTATTCTATTGTTTTCCTCTATTTCTTTCAATTGATCGCTGAGGAAGTCTGTCTTATCTCTCCTTGCTATTCTTTGGAACTCTGCATTCAAATGGGTATCCCTTTACTTTTCTCCTTTGCTTTTCACTTCTATTCTTTTCACAGCTATTTGTAAGGCCTCCTCAGACAGCCATTTTGCTTTTTTGCATTTCTTTTTCTTGGGGATGGTCTTGATCCCTGTCTCCTGTACAATGCCACGAACCTCCATCCATAGTTCATCAACCTAGACAGTATATTAAAAAGCGGAGATGATACTTTGCCAACAAAGGTCCATCCAGTCAAAGCTGTGGTTTTTCCAGTAGTCGTGTATGGGTGTGAGAGTTGGACTATGAGGAAAGCTGAGCACTGAAGAATTGATGCTTTTGAACTGCGATATTGGAGAAGACTCTTGAGATCCCTTGGACTGCAAGGAGATCAAACCAATCCATCCTAAAGGAAATCAGTACTGAATATTCATTGGAAGGACTGATGCTGAAGCTGAAACTCCAATACTTTGGCCACCTGATGCAAAGAACTGACCCATTGGAAAAGACTCTGATGCTGGGAAAGATTGAGGGCAGGAGGAGAAGGGGACAACAGAAGATGAGATGGATGGACATGAGTTTGAGTAGGCTCCAGAAGTTGGTGATGGACAGGGAAGCCTGGTGTGGTGCAGTCCATGCAGTTGCAGAGTTGGACATGACTGAGTGCCTGAACTGACTAATGAGCAATGTGAGCGTCTTTTCATGTGTTTATTGGCCATCTGTATGTCTTCTTTGGAGAAATGTCTGTTTAGGTTTTCTGTCCATTTTTTAAATTGGGTTGTTTGTTTTTCTGGTATTGACCTGTGTGAGCTGATTAAATATTTTGGCGATTAATCGTTTGTCAGTTGTGGACACAGCGGGGGAAGGAGAGGCTGGGATGAACTGAGAAAGAAGCGTTGACATATATACACTACGATGTGCAACATTGAAAGCTAGTGGGAAGTTGCTGTACAGTACATGGAGCTCAGCTCCATGCTCTGTGATGACCTAGACAGGTGGCGGAGGGGAGGGAAGGGATGTATGTATACATATAGCTGATTCACACTCTCGTATGGCAGAAACCAATACCACATTGTAAAGCAATTTTCCTCCAACTAAAAAATAAATTAAAAAAAAGACTCCCTCCAGCATCAACGTTCAACGTTCCTTCCTCTCCCACATCTCTTGGCCTTTACTCCGTGGCTTCTACCATAAGTGAGTGCCAGGACCTTGCTCATCCTAAAGGATACGAAACACAGTAAAGACCCGCTTCAGTCTTCAAGGACCTCATGGCCTGGAGGTGATCCCACTGGTATTAAAGCCATATTATCATCCTCGACCACGTTTCCCCGTCCCATGCTCCTCGCTGCTGTGTTTGATGTTCACGGTCTTGATGCCACTGAGCTAGCAGCTCGTGATACTCATTTTGAGTCCTGTTAAGTAAAGGCAGAGAGACAGGCACACAGGGGACCAGCTGTGATGAACCTGAGGCCAGGGGAATACACTTGCCCAATATTCCCCCCTCGGGGGCTGGGGATGAGAGGCTGGAAGCCTGGAGACCTTGTCAGGCTCTGCAGAGTGTGAGGGTGGCCTGCCCTGCGGATGTCCTCTGGTCCTCCCACCTGGGAGGAAGAGGCAGAGCTCCTTAATCTGCCACAGAAAAGGAGAAACTGAAGGCTACAAAGGTTAAATGACCCACCTCAGGCTACACAGCCAGGAAAGAAAGAGCCCAGTCTCTGGACTTGAAGAAGATGGGCCCAACCACAGGTTGTGTCCAAAGGGGCTTAGCAAGCCAGCTCCACACAGCAGTGCCCCCTCAGTGAGTGGAGGAGGTGGGGGCATTTGTGTGGCTCCCTCCCACCCCCCTGCCACCCAGGCCCCTATGGGCATCCTTAGGGAGGGGAAGACAGAGGAAGTCACTTTTATGTCCTACGCAGTCCCCAACATGAGCCTCCAGGTGTGATGGTTAAAAACGGGAAATGAAATACCGAGGGTGGACTTTCTGGAAGGAGGGTTTATGGGAGGCAGTGTATATACCTAGGGCTCCCCTGGTGGCTCAGATGAAGAATCCGCCTGCAATGCAGGAGACTCTGGTTCGATTTCTGGGTCGGGAAGATCCCCTGAAGAAGGGAAAGGCTACCCACTCCAGTATTCCCTCCTGGAGAATTCAGCCTAATATTTTCCAGCACTAGTTGATGAAGCTGCTGGCTCTTGCCTTAGAAACAGTCCGAGCCTTTTGTTCTCCAATCACATTGAGACCCTACAAACCTCAGACATTTTCACTTGCTTATTTACTGAATGTTGATATCCTGACCACAGTCACAGCCATGTGACCAGGGCCCTGAGCTCTGATGTGTGGGCCACAGCTTGAGCTAGTCCAACCGGAGCCTGTCTGGACCAGGAAAAGTCACACGCTTGGGTCCAAGGCGGAATTTTGTAAAGAATCTAGGGTTGAATATCAGACAGTGAGAAAACCAAATGCAAAAAAAATGAGCCAGGAACAGGAACGAAGCTTTAGTGTGGAGCTGGGGTTCAGAGTTTGGTCAAGAAGAAGTTTGGAATGAGAAGGGAAGGTCAGGGAGAAGAGACAGAGTGTTCTGAGAGCATGTTTTGTTTTGTTTTTTTAAAAAGATTTTCTGATGTGGAAATAAATGGTCTGGCGGATGGGGACCCAGAACCAGGAATGGACTTTTATTTCAAGGGATAAAGGGAGATTCCCTCTGCTCTTCCGTGCCTGGCTAAGTGGTGGCACTGGTTGCAGCTGTCCTTGTTCCCAAGCGCAGCTCAGAGGAGGTGGAGGCTGGGCTGGGAGATGCGGCCACGTGCCCTCAGGGCCAGGGCGGCTCTGATTTGAAGGCTGTGGCTGACAGTCCACAGAGCCCCAGACTGCGCCAAAGTAACCATGGCTCAGGCTGTCCGCTGCCTCCTGGCCCCCTCCCCGCTGCAGTCCCAGGGAGGCCAGAGCTGATAGGAGCCGGGTCCTGCCATGAAGTCATCTGTTATGGTGCCAGGGAAGGGAAGGGCTGGGGGGAGCAGGCGGAGGGGCCACAGGGCCCCCGCTCTGTCTGCCTTCCCCACACTGGCGCCGTAGGTTGGAAAGCTTGAGTCTTATCTAGGGAGTGCCCACCGGGGGGTTGGAGGAGCCGGTGGTGGGTGGGAATGGGGGTCCTTGGAGGGCAGGGGTTGGTGGGGAGGGCCTGTGCATTGTCAGCAAATCTGGAAGAGAAAATGCGAGTTTGGTGGAAATGTCAGGGATAGGGGAATTTGTAGGTCTCTGCGAAGTTTGTCTAGCTGATGCTGGGAATGATTCAATCATGATTGGATGCAAGCACTCCTTTGTCTGTGTGCCATACTACAGCAAAAGGAAAGAACCTAAAGAATATTCCAAACGGCCAAGGTGGGGGTGAGTGGTGGGGGTGGACCAATCCAGCTTTCCAAGACGGGGAGGGGCATCCTGGAGGGATTGTGCTGAAAGTTACCTCCTTCAGCCCAAAGGAAGCAACAGAGAATGTTGCAGAGCAAAGAAACAGGGATGACAGAGGTGTGTGTGGGCCCACTCAGGGCAAGGGGATCCATGGGCATAGAACCAGACCACCCAAGCATCAAAAAATCAAGACCAGGGGAAGGATCATCTAAGCCCAGGGCCCCAGGCACAGGGAAGGATGAGTCTCTTGGGGACAGAGACGCTGGAGATCAGCTCTGGATGGGAGGTGGACAAGAGTGGGCAGAGCCTCGGAAAGTGGAAGCAAAGAGCCTCAGAGGAAGACTCACTGTGTCAGCCACTGTTTCTGATAAGCAGAAAATGAGGGAAACAGAGTCCAGTGCTGGGTGGGTCAATTGGGCTGGACTGAAGGCCCATCTCTGGGTTCTTGGCAAGACAGAGGAAAATGTTGTGCTCTTCCTCAGGTGTGGGATATGATTTGAATGTACTCAGTTAAGGAGTAAGAAATAGAGGGAAGTTGAAAGACAGCAAAAAACAGGCTGGAACCCAGAGCCTCATCCCTGGTGCTGTGGTCTGAATTCTGTGTCCCCCAAATTCACCTGCTGACACCCCAACCCCCAGAGGAGATGGTGTTAGAACGAGCAGCCTTTGGGAGGTAGTCATGCGGATGGAGCCCCCTGGGGGCTAGTGCCCTTAAAAAAGAGACCCCAGAGAGCTCCTTAGCCCCTCTACCATGTGAGGACACAGCCGGGACTTCCCTGGTGGTCCAGTGGCTAAGGCTCTGTGCTCCTAATGCAGGCGTCCAGGGTTCAATCCCTGGCCAGGGAAGGAGATCCCACATGCCTCAACTATTTAATAAGACAAAATACATACATAAAATAAATAAAAATAAATGTTAAAAAAGGAAGGCACCAGATGTAAGTTAGAAAGTGAGTTCTCAGACACCCAGTCTGCAGGCGGCAAGGCACCCTGATCTTGAACTTCCAGTCTCTAGAACTATGAAATGTGAACTTCTGCTATTTGTAAGCCACCTGGTCTGTGGTATCTTGTCAGAGCAGCCTGCATAGGCTAAGACATCAAGTTGATGGCCTTAGGCCTGGACTTGGGGTAGCATAGCCTTGTCAGGACACTAGGCAGGCTGGGGTTCCAGAATCCTGTTATGTGCCCCCTGTGGGCTGCCCAGATCCAGAGCTGGCTGCTCTGTGTTAGTCCATAGAGTGCAGCAGGAGAGGGACCCCATCCCTGATACCTACCTGAGCTGGGGGCACTGGAGAGGGTCAGGTGTCCTGCTAAGATGTGGCTGGTAAATGGTGGGAGGGCAGGCTTTAGGTGGCGGGGTGGTGCTCAAAGGTGAGACTCTGAAGCTGTCTTTACCATTTTCAGCTGCTCTTGACTAGTTGTAGCTGATACGCTCTTTAAGTAACCTCTAGCCAGTGGATGATGACTGTTTCAAGTTAAAGCTTCATCATTATTTTGAATCACACCTTCAAAAATCAGAGCATCATTCTTTTGAAATATTTCCTACAGATTCAAAAGCCATTCTCACTGTTATAAACTAGTTGAATAATATACTTGTTAGTAAAAGAAAAGGAAGAAGTATACTGAAATATAAAAATGGATATGAAAAATAAATATTCATAGAACTTCAAAGGTCTTATTAAAATTGGAAATATTATATAAGAAAACACGTATGTGCCTTGGAACATGTCTCTTCTCACCTCTTGTCAAACAGAAGCTGGGTACAGACCTGACCTGTCCCATTGATACTTATTATCAGTGAATAGATTTCACATCTATTGACTGATACCATGACGTGGTGCCAACCACATGAGCTTATTTATGGCCTCTTGAGTAATTGCTATTTTCCCTTTACAGATGTGAGTACCTGAAGTTGAGAGTTTTTTCTTAACATCACTTTTGGGGCAGCCTCATCCAAGACCGTAACACTTTAGGGCTGTTCTCATCACAGACTCTACATTACAATTGCTCTGCTTTCCCTTTTATCTCCAAATTAGTTTCTTTCCTTTTATATATGTTTTAATATACATTTAAAAAAACAAACTTCATCTCCAATTGAAACATCTTATCAATTTATATTTGCTAATGATTTCCATGTCTTAAACATTCAGAAATTGATTTCCTTCACAAAACTGGAATAAATACTCCTTCCTCTTTCTGTTCCCCGCCAAATCCCCAGAACCAAACAATGTACTGTTTAATTTCTCTGGTTCCTGTTGTGTGATGTGAGGTTTATATCCAAGTTCACACGCATCCAGTTTTCTGTCCTACTCTTCCAAAATTTGTTGAAAGTTTTCTCCTACAAGTGGAAAAGTGGCGAGAGAGGTGGTCAGGGCGTTGCAAAGACCCCCAGGACGTGAGAAGCGCGGGCATCCTCGCTGTCCCCCGGAGTGAGAAAAGCAGGCAGGCTGCGCCCTCTGGTGGTGAGAACAGGCTCTAGCTCGCCGGGAGCGTGGGGCTTGCCTTCCTGCCGGGCGGTCACTCTCACCTGTCACCTGCGCGGAACAAAGGCTCTTAGGGGCTTTTCAGCGATTCGAGTCCCTTTTGGACCATCATCGGATTGCATTTAATTTCGATCCAATGTCTTTTGAGTCCTACACAAGTTGGTACATATCCAATTTCCCAAACAGGCAAGGTTAAAAAGATTTTAAGCATTTAAAGCGTGGTTTGATCCATCATTTTGAGCAGCTCCCTCCCTAAATACACGTGGTGTGGAGCACGGAGCGCAGAGCTGCCTCTCAGAAGACCTGAGGCCTTTTCTGGGTTCTGGTCTCACTAATGGCTGCGCTCTTGAGCAAGTTCCTTCCCCTCTCTGGGCCTCTGTTTTCTCACTTGTGGTGATGATATCCAAGGGCTTTTCCAGACCCAGACGTAGGTGGTATTTTCAGGTGAGCGGGCTGCCTCATTGGCCCGTGCTTGGGTGAGACCCAGCAGTGCAGGAGTGACCCCTTTGTTACAGCCTGGTCTCACTTTGCTCCCTCCGGCAACCCATGCTTAGGACTCTAATTGTTGTGGTCCTTGGCTTCACTTTTCATGTAGGGGCCTGATAGGGCCACGGCTTTACCCTGTCTGTGCCCGTATTTCTGTAAACTGTCATATTCTGTAAACAGAGTCTGTAAAAATTGGACAATATTGTGAAGAAATCACAGTCCAGAGGAAGCTCTGCTTTTATTCATCGACTTTGCTTTTGATAGTCGCGCTGATCATGAAGACCTCAAAGGAAACGAAGCAGCTGGTTATTAAGAAGGGCATTGGAGAAGATGCTGGGCAGTGGTCAGGGCGTGCTCCCAGTGGGCTCGGAGTCGTGGTAAGGCTGCAGAAGGCGCAAAGCAGGTGGAGCCTACCACCTGGTGGCAGGAAAGAGTATTGCTCCCTAAGGGACGCTCCCTGCAGCTCCTCCCAAAACAAGCAAGGGGAAAAACAGAAGAGCTGGCTGGCCACGCATCTGGTTCAGAGTAGGAGGAACTGTTCCGTAAAGGAAAATGGTTTTTGCCTTGGTATGGCTTGGTTTCCTTTAATCTTCTGATCTAAACTTGGTCTATATGACAGGTCATGATTATTCATTTATGTAATCATAACGAGACGTGTTAAGCGAGTTACGTACGTCTTCCAGGACCTAGACCATGGTAACAACACAACTGTTCATTGTTTTTTTTTTTTTTTTTTTTTTAATAAATTTATTTATTTTAGTTGGGGGCTAATTACTTTACAATATTGTAGTGGTTTTTGCCATACATCGACATGTTCATTGTTTTAAAAATGAAAAGATTAACAGCATTGTGTGGCGCTCATGTTTTCCCCACCTTCCCTTTCATCTTCCCCTGTGTACATGTTACAATATGTTAGGGAATAGGAGACACAGTGTCATGGAGTTTTAGGAAACCCAAGCTCTTGTCTAGGCTCCTCTGTCTTTAACTTAGTGATGGGCTCATGGCTCAGCTGTGGCACGAGGACTGTGGAGCTCAGTTTTAAAGCAGACAAAGATCAATTCATTACCATAAGTGTATTTGTCAACTCAAATGTATTAGCAGTCCTACAAATCAGTAAAGAAATGACAAACAGCCCAATAAGATTGGGCAAAGGTTTGAACAGGTGTTTCATAACTGAGGCTCTCCAGATGGCCAATAAGCCAGTGAAAAGATGCTCAATATTATCTTTATTAGAGGAATGTAAGTTAAAATAGCAAGACAGTAGACAATCACCAGAATGGTGAGAATGCAAAAGACATTGCTAAGTGTTTGTGAAGATACAAGACAACCTGGACTCTCACACATTGCTGTTGGGAGTTAAACTGGTACACCCAGTTTGGAAACTGTCAGTATTCACTAAGAAATCGGTATATAAATGCATTGTGGTATGCACACAGTAATAAAAAAGAATGAAATACCATGACAGGCAACATAATGGATGAGCTTTATAAACACAGTATTGAATGAAAGAAGTCAAACACATAAGACTGCATGCAGTATGAGTCCATTTCCAAGAAATTCAGTCATAAGCAAAAGTAACTGATGGTAATAGAATTTAGATTAGTGATTCCCTCTGGTGTGGTTATTGATGTAGAAGGGGCAAGAGAGAATCTTCTGGGGGTGGTGGAAATATCCTATATCTTGATCTGGGTGTAGTTACATAGATTGTGTAGTACAAATGCACACTTATGTATATATGTACATGCACACATATATAGATTGATGTGTCCCTACACCTTCCTTCAAAGTAATTACCATTTGTGTGATTTTTTATAACTGAGCAGATGGTTTCACCAAAATGTATTTTATTAATACAAGGCTATCATAATTTTCCACTTCACTTTTATGAGAATTGATGAAGTCATATAAGCTCCATTAAAATGTATAGGGGAAAAAAGAAAAAAAATTGTTTAGGGGAATAGGTTTTTATAAAGACAATTTTACGATTATTTTTCCTACAGACTCTAATGATTAATGCAGCATTTAAAAATGACAACCCAATAAACATTGGTACAACCCACTCTAGTATTCTTGCCTGAAAAATCCCATGGACTGAGGATCCTGGTGGGCTACAGTCCAAGGGGGTTGCAAAGAGTCAGACATGACTGAGTGAATGAGCACAAAAAACATTTAGAAAGATATGGAAAGTGACCATTTTTATGATTATTGATTTGTTTGCTTTTCTAATTCATTTACTTTTGATTTATCACTTCTAGTATGCTATAAATTCAATGAAGATGGTGAACACAGTGGTTTTTTTTTTTTTTTTTGGTGCCTATTCCCATAGTAGCCATGAATTATATTTTTTGTTATATGAATGAATGAATACAAAAAAAAAATGAAGACACGAATGAGTTTTTTGCATTTTGAATGCTTTGTTTTTGCCTTGGAAGGAATAAACATAACTCAGAACTGCATAGAATGGTCAGAAATAGGGTTCATAAGGAAGGCTTATTTGAATCAATATAGATATGATTTATTAAGCATCTAATATATGTGAGTCCTTGCAAATATCTCACTTAAGCTTCATAACATCACTTGAAACAAATATTATTATTTTCTCTTTTTGTTTGACATTAAAAAATTTTAATCCCAAATTGACATTTTCAGGACACATGAAGCATTTAGTATTACAGTATTAAGTTTTTCTTTGCTGAATAGTTCTGACTCCATTGCACCTTAATATTGATTTTTTAAGAGGAGAAGCTGAGGTTTGGAGTTTAGTAAGTGGTCCAAGATCACAATGATGGATAAAGGAGTCTGGGGTGACTTGGGGGACCCCACTTCTTGCTGTTGTCCTCCACTCTCTCATCCATGTGCTCCCTGACATAGCCCTGGGGTCAAAGTCCCAGAAGCCTTGCTCACACAGCCAAAAGTGGGAGGAGAGGTCCCCAGGGCAGTGCTGGGGCTGTCTCCATGTCCCCCACAGGCTAGTGCAGTGCCTGGCACGCAGTGGGTATGCAACTGATATCCAAGGAACAAATGAAAGAATAGTGGTGATACTGATGGATACCAAGACATGGTTCCATTTGTGTACTTATTCATCTATCATGAACATGTGTAGATTATAAGCCCCTTGGGGGCACACATCCTGGTCCAAGCTCTATGGCCTCGGCACTTCCTGTGGCCTCCACAACTAGCCAAGGGGCTGAAACATCGCCTGGAGCAGAGGTTGGCAAACCTAGCCCTGTGGGCCAAATCCTGCCCACTGCCTGATTTTTTTAACGTTTTTTTTTTTTAAATGGAAAAATATATTTAAAAAAAATTTTTTTAAATCTTTATTGAATTTGTTACAATACTGCCTCTGTTTTATGGCTTGGTTTTTTTTGACTGAGAAACATGTGGCATCTCAGCTCCCCAACCAGAGGGAGCTTCTGGGCTCCTAGGCCAGGGCTTTGCTTGCGAACCACATGGTTTCCTAGTAGGAAGTGGTGAGGATGGGGTGTGGCCATTCCTGGGGTGGGGGGATATACCAGCTGCGGGAGCTTATTCCCAGAAGCTGGACCTCAGTGCTGTCCTCTCCAGCAGTGGGTACCTTTAGGAATAGGTCATCGTGTTAATGCACCTAGATTGTAGGGGCTCCTGGAAGCTGCTGCCCTGGCAGTTTGCCCCATCACAGTGAGGAGAGAACTTGACAAAAATCAGGGGGCAGCGGGCCAGCTCCAATAGTACCACCAGCAGCAACAAGTCTTAGTCTGAAAAAAATATAACTGGTTTGTATTGAGTACTTGGGCTTCCTAGATTGTGCAGTGGTAAAGAATCCATATGACAAGCAGGACATGTGGGTTCAATCCCTGGGTCAGGAGGATCTCCTGGAGAAGGAAGTGGCAATCCATTCCAGTATTCTTGCCTGGGAAATCTCATGGACAGAGGAGCCTGGTGGGCTATAGTCCATGGAGTCCGAAAAGAGCTGGACAAGACTGAGCGGCGAAGCACACATACACACATTGAAGGCTTACCTATGAGTTAGTATTTAACCAGTGTTACTGTTGCAGGAAGGGGGACCCATTCTAGGGCCTGAAACTGGGCTCTTGTCTAACATTCGGAAATGAATTGTCTGAGGAGACACATGTGCTGACAAAGCAAGAGATTTTATTGGGAAAGGGCACCCGGGTGGAGAGCAGTAGGGTAAGGGAACCCAGGAGAACAGCTTGGCCACATGTCTCGCAGTCTCGGGTTTTATGGTGATGGGATTAGTTTCCGGGTGGTCTTTGGCCAATCATTCTAATTCAGAGTCTTTCCTGGTGGCGCATGCATCGTTCAGCCAAGATGGATGCTAGCGAGAAGGATTCTGGGAAGTGGACGGACACTCGGTGTCTCTTTTTGATCTTTTCCGAACTCTTCTGGTTGGTGGTGGTTGGTGGCTGATTAGTTCCTTAGCAGGACCTCCTGTCGTAAAACAACTCATGCAAATGGTTACTATGGTGCCTGGCCAGGGTGGGCGGTTTCAATCAGTGTGCTTCCCCTAACCTTACTGTGTGTCAGGCTCCATGCCAATCACTTTTTATCTTACTCAAGTTCCCAACCATCCTGTGGAGACTAACTTCTCCGATTATTCCCTTCTCTTCTTTCCCCCCCCTTTTCTCCTTCTCCCCTCCCCCTCCCCTTTATCTCTTCCCCTCCTCCTCCTTCTCCCTTTGGTACTCCCTTCCCAGGGAACAGAACATGGAGGCTAACAGAGGTTAAACGACTTGGTCAAGGTCACCAAACTAAGACATGGTTCTGGAAGGACCAAATAGTCTGATACTGAGGCCCATTCTGAATGAGTACACAGCCCTGCTCCCATTAATGAGTCCTGATGGCATCAGAGCCCCTGACACGAGCCAGGCGGCCGGCAGCCCAGGGAACATCATGAGTCCTTATGCTTCAGTGGGTCCCGCTGCTCCTCAGCCGTTGTGTCATCAGACTCTTATCAGGTCCTGCCCCAGGTGTCCTGCAGGCCCCAACTGAAGGTGGGGGAAGCAGTCTTCTTGCGGTTGTTCACCACGGGCAGGAGCAGAACTAGCATGACTAGCATCCTCCAGAAGAGCAGCTCCAGGGCCAGACCTGGCCTTAGGTGACCCCAGGCCGGCAGGACCCAGGATTTATTAGTCATTACCTTCTTGTATCCTCCCAGATTCCACTTTACTTAGGAGAGAGAGACAGAGACAGAGTGGAGAATCTGGGACCCTCTTCATGGCTGCTGTGGGACGGGGAGCCAGGACTGAATGCTTTGGTTTCCCTGAGTGGGTGGCCGCCACCTCTAAGTTACACCCATGGAGCCCCTGGTGAATCCATAATGGCCTTTGTGTGTGACAATTTACTCATTTCACATGCAGTTTTCAGCAAGAATGACTCTGAACGGTCTAGTCTTATCTAAGCTGCAGGGGAGAAAATCAAAGACAAGGTCACGTCTTCTTTGATGTCTTCTTTTGTCAAGTGAGAGCTGTTCCTCCCCTCAGGCTGGTGGAATGATAGCCTTAGGAACCACAGGAAAACGGTAGGGATTTTTAGTCTTTTAGGGGGTGGGGATGGGGTCCAATGGACCCTTTTGAAATTTGGTGAAAGAAGGTTGCTTTTTTCCTTCACCTAGTTGTCTGTCTTATTTTCTGCTTTTATGTTAATCTCACTGCATTTATAGGCATTTGTGAGCTTCACACCTCTTCTCCCTTTCTTTTGGTTAGTGGGTGGGCTTAAGAGAGCAAATACAATAGCCCAACACCTGGGGACCTCTCTAGACAGAACGCAATGGGCAAGCTAAAATACAATACCCTGTGCACCAGGGATGACTTCTGGCTTTTTTTTTTTCTGAAATGTTGAGGATCGGAGGCAGGAAAGAGTCTGAGCAGATATGTTTCCTTCAGGCCTATCCTTGGAAAAGGGAAAGTCTGAAACCCAGCTGCTGGGTTTTATTTTCCTAAGCAGACGATGACAAGGGTCTTTATTGGTTTTTTTTTTTTAAATTCTTGGGGCATAGCTGATAGTTTCAGGTGGGTAGCAGAGTGACTCAGCTATACATATACATGTACCCATTCTCCCCCAAACTCCCCTCCCATCCAGGCTGCCACATGGCATTGAGCAGAGTTCCATGTGCTATACAATAGGACCTTGTTGGTTATTCATTTTAAATATGGCAGTGTGTACATGTCCATCCCAAACTCTCTGAGTATCCCTTTCCCCCATCCTTCCTCTCCATCCCCTGCCCCACCCAACCCCAAGTTCCTTCTCTAAGTCTATGAGTCTCTTTCTGTTTTCTAAGTAAGTTCATTTGTATCACTTTGAGGGTGTTAATAGCCTTGGTAGGGAGGCCAGAGGTCCCCAGGCGGCAGGAGGAAATAAAACTGCAAGTGGCAGACATTTTTATTTCTTTTTTCTCTTCTAATGCTGTGTTGTCACGGTGACACCTGGTTCCACCTGAATTTAACTTTATCTCAAACCTTGAGCTAACCAATGCGTTTTTCTCATGGAAATATCTTCCTTAAGCTATGTTAATGAACCATGTATTTGCCTTTCTTCAAGATTCATGTCAATTGTTTTATGGTCCGGGATGACTCAGCTTGTGCCAACTCTATCTCAAAATGCATGTGTGGGTGAGGAGCCTGGTGCAACTCTCTTAGTTTTGAGGTATTTCCTTTCTCTAATTAGCAGCTTGCTGATAGGTATATAACTCCTTGCTAAAAACTAGCAACAGGGCACTCTTTCTGTCCCCTTCTGATGTCTATGTCAGAAACTTTCTCTATCTCTTTTATACTTTAATAAAGCTTTATTACACAAAAAGCTCTGAGCAATCAAGACTCATCACTGGCCCTGGATCGAATTCTTCTCCTCTGGAGGCCAAGAATCCTGGCATTGTTCATGGCTTGTAGCAGCAACCTTTCAATTTCTTTTTAGATTTCACACATAAGTGTTGTCATACAATATTTTTCCTTCTCTATCTGACTTAGTTCACTCAGTATGATAGTCTCTAGGTCCATCCATATTGCTGTAAATGGCATTATTTCATCTTTTTCATGCCTGAGTAATGTTCCATTGTATATATGTACCACATCTTCTTTACCCATTCCTCTGGATGACAGGGGTCTTGATGAAGATCTGTGATGTCTGCCCGTGGTCAGGGGTGATGGAGGGGAGGTGAGGAAGGGCTGCTGGACCAGCACCCCCCTTAGAGAGCTAGAAGTTTTGTGTGGGTATGGATGGGCCATTGCTTCCACTGCAGTAGTAAAAGCAGCAGTGTTTGGCATATGAAATCTTAAGGCCACACTGGTCTTGAATCATGAAAGTTACTGAGTAGCATCAAAGATACAACTTAACAGCCAGAGACGTTATAGTCTGAAGTCATAGGAAGTTTTGAGGGACTTGCTATTGGATCTAGTTGGATCCTTGATTCCTCATTGGATTATAATCTCCAATCAATACATCCAGCTAGAAATCACTAGAGAAATGCAAATCAAAACTATGTGAGGTATTGCCTCACATCAATCAGAACAGTTATCATCAAAAAGTCTATGAATAATAAAACACTGAAGATGGTGTGGGGAAAAAAAGAACCTGTCTACAGTGTTAGTGGGAATGTAAACTGGTGCAGCCACTATGGAAAATGGCATGGTTGTTCCTTAAAAAACTAAAAATAGAGCTACCATATGATCCAGCAGCCCCACTTCTGGGCATATATCCAGGAAAGATGTAAACTCTTATTTGAAAAGATACATGCATTACCCAATGTTCATTGTAGCTGTATTTACAATAGTCAAGACAATGAAGCAAGTGTCTATCGACAGATGAATAGATAAAGGAGATGTGATATATATATATATATATATATATATGTAAAATTGTATATTATGTAGCCATAAAAAATAATGAAATAATTCCATTAGCAACAACATAGATGGACCTAGAGATTATCATAGTAAGTGAAGTAAGTCAGACAGAGAAAGACAATTATCATATGATATCACTTATATGTGGAATCTAAAAAAATGATACAAAGGAGCTTATTTACAAAACAGAAACAGATTCACAGACACAGAAAACAAACTTACGGTTGCCAATGGGGAAAGGAACAGAGGGATAAATTAGGAGTTTGGGATTAACAAACACACACTACTATATATAAAATAGATAAACAACAAGGGAACTATATTTTATAATAATCAGTAATGGAAAAGAATATTAAAAATTTGTGTATATATATACATATAATGGGCTTCCAAAGTGGTGCAGTGGTAAAGAACCTGCCTACCAATACAGGAGACACAATACATGGGTTCAATTCTTTGGTTGGGAAGATCCCCAGGAGAAGGAAGTGGCAACCCGCTCCAGTATTCTTGCCTGGGAAATCCTATGGACAGAAGAGCCTGGAAGGACAAGTGGTATACCTCTTGACACTGGGTCAAGACTGTTTGGGTTCAAATCCAGTGCTAACTAACTCACTAGTTGTGTGACCTTGGAAAAGTTTCTTTATCTGCAAAATGGGAGAAATAATAGATTTTTGGGGGAGGATTAAGTGATTGAATATACGTAACCCACTTAAAACATGGACCACAGCCTTGTCTGACTTAATGAAACTATGAGCCAAGCCATGTAGGGCCACCCAAGATGGACAGGTCATGGTGGAGAGTTCTGACAAAACGTGGTCCGCTGGAGAAGGGAATGGCAAACCACTTCAGCATTCTTGCCTTGAGAACCCCATGAACAGTATGAAAAGGCAAAAAGATAGGACGCTGAAAGATGAACTACCCAGGTCGGCAGGTGCCCAATATGTTACTGGAGATCAGTGGAGAAATAACTCCAGAAAGAACGAAGAGATGGAGAAAGCAAAAACGATGCCCAGTTGTGAATGTGACTGGTGATGAAAGTAAAGTCGATGCTGTAAAGGGCAATATTGCATAGGAACCTGGAATATTAGGTCCATGCATCAAGGCAAATTGGAAGTGGTCAAACAGGAGATGGCATCGACATTTTAGGAATCAGTGGACTAAAATGGACTGGAATGGGTGAATTTAACTCAGATGACCATTATATCTACTACTGTGGGCAAGAGTTGCTTAGAAGAAATGGAGTAGATATCATAGTCAACAAAAGTGTCCAAAATTCAGCTCTTGGGTACAATCTCAAAAATGACAGAATGATCTCTGTTCATTTCCAAGGCAAACCATTCCATATCACAGTAATCCAAGTCTATGCTCTGACCTGTAATGCTGAAGAAACCAAAGTTGAACAGTTGCATGAAGACCTACAAGACCTTCTAGAACTAACACCCAAAAAAGATGTCCTTTTCATTACAGGGCTCTGGAATGTAAAAGTAGAAAGTCAAGAGATACCTGGAGGAACAGGCAAATTTGGCCTCGGAGTACAAAACGAAGCAGGGCAAAGGCTAACAGAATTTTGTCATCAGAATGCACTGGCCATAGCAAACACCCTCTTCCAACAACACAAGAGAAGACTCTATACATGGACATCACCAGATGGTCAATACAAAATCAGATTGATTATATTCTTTGCAGCCAAAGATGGAGAAGCTCTATACAGTCAGCAAAAACAGACCGGGAGCTGACTGTGTCTCAGATCATGAACTCCTTATTGCCAAATTCAGAGTTAAATTCAAAAAAGTAAGGAAAACCACTAGACCACTCAGGTATGACCTACATCAAATCCCTTACAATATATACAGTGGAAGTTACAAATTGATTCAGACTCAGATAACCACGATGGTATGATCACTCACCTAGAGCTGGACATCCTGGAATGCAAAGTCAAGTGGACCTTAGGAAGCATCACTATGAACAAAACTAGTGGAGGTGATGGAATTCCAGTTGAGCTATTTCAGATCCTGAAAGATGATGCTGTGAAAGTGCTGGACTCAATATGCCAGCAAATTTGGAAAACTCCTCAGTGGCCACAGGACTGGAAAAGGTCAGCTTTCATTCCAATCCCAGAGAAAGGCAATGTCAAAGAATGCTCAAACTACTGCACAATTGCACTCATCTCACATGCTAGTAAAGTAATGCTTAAAATTCTCCAAGCCAGGTTTCAACAGTACGTGAACCATGAACTTCCAGATGTTCAAGCTGGTTTTAGAAAAGGCAGAGGAACCAGAGATCAAATTGCCAACATCCACTGGATCATTGAGAAAGCAAGAGAGTTCCAGAAAAACATCTACTTCTGCTTTATTGACTATGCCAAAACCTTTGACTGTGTGGATCACAACAAACTGTGGAAAATTCTGAAAGAGATGGGAATACCAGACCACCTGACCTGCCTCCTGAGAAATCTGTATGCAGATCAAGAAGCAACAGTTAGAACTGGACTTGGAACAACAGACTGGTTCCAAATAGAGAAAGGAGTACATCAAGGCTGTATATTGTCACCCTGCTTGTTTAACTTATATGCAGAGTACATCATGAGAAACGCTGGGCTGGATGAAGCATAAGCTGGAATCAAGATTGCCGGGAGAAAGATCAATAACCTCAGATATGCAGATGATACCACCTTTATGGTAGAAAGCAAAGAAGAACTAAAGAGCCTCTTGATGTAAGTGAAAGAGGAGAGTGGAAAACTTGGCTTAAAACTCAACATTCAGAAAACTAAGATCATGGCATCTGGTCCCATCATTTCATGTAAAATAGACGGGGAAACAATGGAAACCGTGACAGACTTTATTTTCTTGGGCTCCAAAATCACTGCAGATGGTGACCGCAGTCATAAAATTAAAAGACATTTGCTCCTTGGAAGGAAAGTTATTGACCAACCTAGACAGCACATTAAAAAGCAGAGACATTACTTTGCCGACCAAGGTCCGTCTAGTCAAGGCTATGGTTTTTCCAGTAGTCATGTACGGATGTGAGAGTTGGACTATAAAGAAAGCTGAGCACCGAAGAATTGATGCTTTTGAACTGTGGTGCTGGAGAAGACTCTTAAGAGTCCCTTGGACAGCAAGGAGATCCAACCAGTCCATCCTAAAGGAAATCAGTCCTGAATATTCATTGGAAGGACTGATGCTGAAGCTGAAACTCCAATACTTTGGCCACCTGATGTGAAGAGCTGACTCATTGGAAAAGACCTTGATGCTGGGAAATATTGAATGCAGGAGGAGAAGGGGATGATCGAGGATGAGATGGTGGATGGTATCACTGATGCAATGGACATGAGTTTGAGTAAGCTCCAGGAGTTGGTGATGGACAGGGAAGCCTGGGGTGCTGCAGTCCATGGGATCACAAAGAATCGGGCAAGACTGAGTGACTGAACTGACTGAAATCACTTAAAAATGGGACTGGCATGTGGTCAGCTATTGTTATTAGGCTTGTGTGTGTATGCTCAGTTGCTCCTCTGTCCATGTGAGTTTTTCAGGCAAGAATACTGGAGTGGGTTGCTATTTCCTACTCCAGGAGATCTTCTTGACCCAGGAATAGAACCCAGGATTCCCGCAATTGGCAGGCAGATTTTTTACCACTGTGCCACCTGGGAAGCCCATTATTAGGCTCAATGGATGTCTTATACTTGGGCCTGTAGTCATGTATTAATCAACTGATTTTGAATTGGATGTAGGATTACTTACTGGAGATTGGAGGGCAGAAAAGAGAGTAGAATACATATTACCACAATACCCCTTTAAGAAAGCACATCTGGAATTTTGCCAGTAAATTGGTTAGAATCTGGCCCCCTTTCGTTACCCAGAGCCCAGTTAACCATCCTTACACACAAATTGGAGGACTCATCTTTTTAGCCATTTGTATATCCTTTTAATTGGACACATGAGGTGAGGGTCATGGTAGTTTGGCCTGAGGGGGTAGATTTTTCTTCAGTTCTATGCAGCATGACAATACATTGTGACAGAAGGCGACCCATTTCCATCCCACCTTACAGCCGAAGTAACAATTGCCACCAAGTTTAGTGCAAGTACGGACTCTCGCTCCATTATTTCCAAACAAACTGTTCCCTGAAGGAGAAAAAAAACATACACACAAAAGAAAAATCAGTCTTCAAGAGCCTGGGGGAAATCTTAGCGCTGTCCTCTCTTTCCTGGTGAATGGCTTCTCAATTTGGGGTTTTCCTGCTACACTCCACCCTCTCATCTGCTGTTACATCTTGGCGAGGGCCACTGAGTCCAGCACTAATCAGAGCAAGCTGAGGGAAACAGGATTGTAAATAGCTGGAGAGTGATCTATGCATGTGGTGAAAAGGGCTCCCCTCTCTTAAGCTGTGGCAGACTTTCAGGAGGTAGCAACCGAGGATCAGGGCAGGGGCTGAATAACACTCACTCACCTCTTGCCTCTAGTACCTCTGTTGATTGATACTGTGGTCTCCCTGCTGGACTTACACCAATGGGGCTTTTCAAGTGCCCCAGTCCTCGGAAGACCCTCAATTTTCATGACTCATACCCATCATTACTTACCTGAAGGCAATGAGATCACCAGGAGGAAGAGTAACCCAGAGAGATGGAGTCTCATAGTTGATGAGGACACAGAGCTACAGCTTCCTGGGGGTGGCTATCTGGGAGGCTCCTTTATAGCGCTGGGCAGGCTGGGTGGGGCTGGACACTGGCCTCATTCTATCTGGAGGGATACCCAGGGGAGACAGGCTTTTTCAGGATTACAGGAAAAAGAATCCCTGGGCCATCCTGTGCGACTTCCTCTTCTACAAATCACGGGAGAGGAAAGGACTCAGTCAAGGTAGAAGAAAGGGAGAGACCAAGCATCATCATGCTCAGGACTGGGCACTATCCTGTGTCACTTCGAGTGGGCACTGATGGGAAAATGGCAGGGAAATGTCTGCTTGCTCTTCCCAATCTTTGCAGTCCCACTGAAAACACAGGAGCCCAGAGAGGTGATGTGATCAAACACAGGCTTAATTGAAGGCCAGAAAGGATGTCAGCAAGAATTTACAGTGTTCCAAGAAGAAAAGGATCTCAGGGTGTCAGCTGTTGGGCTGATCAAGAGTTAGGTAGGTGTTCAGACATAGTGAAGAGGGGAAAGCTTATTTGCCTATCAGAGGTCCGCGCTGCAGGGAATCTCACTCCCCAGAACAGTTCACTGAGCGACTTTGTTTTCTAGATGGCTGATGTAGAAAGTCAGCTGGACTTTGGGAACCAGTAATGGGGAAGGTTCTGTTTTTCAAGTGGGTGAGTTAGAATTCGCTCCTGGCCCCTGAGAGCAGGAAGAGCTGGTTCAGGGTTGGCTGCCCTCTGTCAGGAGTGGAGCAGAACAACGCTTCCCTGGAGCTAGAGGGACGCGGTTCCCGGGAAGGGTCATTAGGTCTGCCTCCCTGGAGGGATGGTGGGAAAGAAGAAGACATGAACTTAGGCTTTATTCTTGCCGCTGAGCCAGACTTATACCCGAATGATCCAAGACTGTAGGATTCTGACTCTGTAAAGTGGCAACAGAGCATAGTTTTATTGGTTACACTCTGTTTTGCTGTCACAGGCCCTTGGATGAATTATTTCGCATCTCTGAGTTTCGGCTTCCTCTTTTCTTTCTTTTTTCTTTTTCTTTTTCTTTCTTTCCCTCTTTTTTATTTTTAGGATTTTTAAAAAACTGAGGTAGAGTTGCTGTACAATATTATGAAAGTTACGGGCATACAATATAGCGATTCACAAATTTTAAAAGTCCATTTCTAGTTATTATAAAATATTGGCTAGATTTGCTGTGTTGTACAACATAGTCTTTTATCTGATTTTATACCTGTTTGTACCTTTTAATTCCCTACCCATGTATTACCCCTCTGCTCTTCCCTCTTCCCACTGGAGCCACTATATATATTCTACCTGTGAATCTGCTTTATTTTGTTATATTCACTAGTTTGTTGTATCTTTTTATAAAGATTCCACATGTAAGTGATATCATACCATATTTGTCCTTCTCTGTCTTATTTCAGTTAGTATAATACCCTCCAAGTCCATGTTGTCGTAAACAGCAAAATTTTATTCTTTTTTATGGCTGAATAGTATTTCATTGCATATGTATATATTTATATTTATATATACCATAACTTTTTTAATCCATTTTTTTTGTTGATGGGGCTTTGCTGATGGCTCAGCAGTAAAGAATTTGCCTGCAATGCGGGAGATGCAGGAGACACAGTTTCAATCTCTGGGTTGGGAAGATCCCCTGGAGTAGGAAATGGCAACTCACTCCAGTATTCTTGCATGGAAAAGCTCCATGGACAGAGGAGCCTGGTGGGCTACAGTCCAGGTGGGTCACAAAGAGTCAGACACCACTGAACACACAGGCATGTTCTGTTGATGGACGCTGAGGTTGCTTTTATAGTGCTGCTATGAACACTGGGGTGAATGTATCTTTTTGAATCACTTTTTTTTTCTCAGATAACCTTCCTTTTCTCTAAAAGTGCACTGTAAGAGGGTTTTTTTTGAGGATGAAATGAGATAAAGCTTACAAAATGCATTGTGCTCTTTCCTTCTCCTCTTCCTTATTCTTTATTAAATTCTGCCACTATAGCTGTGTTTTTTTCTCTTCTATGGACCCTCTCCAAGAGACTTCTTAGTGAATGCAAGACATCACTGGGAAAGTTTTATTCTGGTTTACAACAATGGGTATGGTTGAGAACGTGGCTGTATGTTGGAATGGGGATGGGAGAGAGATGGTGGGCGAGTGGACTAGAAGTACTGAGGTCAGTGCTAGGTCAGGGTTGAGGATTCCCTCACAAGATCCCAGGAAAGCCTCCCAAGAGAGCCTTCAGTGGGCATATGATTCCGGCCCATAGATCCCAGGCCATATGCTAACCATCTGCTATCATAGACATAGTGTAGACCATAGCATAGACATAGACAAAGCATAGACACCTCATTCTTTCAGAGATGGAGAAAACAAGGCTCAGATTTGTGAATGGACTTTCACAAAGGAAGGAAGCAAGCTGTGGGCTGTGCTGGCATCAAATTATTCAGCTGTCTTGATACTTAGTTCAGAACTCTGTCCTCCATATATTTCAAATTGTTCAATTGTGCTTTAGGGAAGATGGGAAGTATGAACCTAACATTTTCTAAATACTTCTGAGTCCCTCCTACACATAGTTCTGGAAAAAAACAGATCTAACATGTGTCTGGGGATCAGTATAAGTTCAGGACAGACCCTTTCCTTTCCATCCACAGATGTCCTATTAAATCACCATTCCAGCCTTGGGGAAGGAGTTTCTCCTAAGTGAGTTAAGTGTTCCCACCTTCTGCTTGAAGTCTTGTTGAACAAAGCTTCCAGGGAAATAGAAACGGCTTCGTTCTCTTCCATTTAGTATTGCTGTATTGGTGCTTTCTTCCTTTATCTTAGTTTTCTAGAATTCTCATGCTCGCCTTACTATTGCCTTTACCTTTGAGAAAAAAATGTCCACTGCACATGCTACTGAACCTTAATGAATTATCTTGTCAAATTGAATTATGCTTCCTTTTCAGCTGTCTCATTTTACTAGTCAGACAGTTCCTGAATGCAGTGACTTCACTGTTTATTTTTCTCCATGGGAAAATTTATTTTCTCCCATGGTTTTTATTTTTAAAATTTATTATTATTACATTTTTATAACTACATTTTAAAAATTATTAAGCTATTAAAATTATACTTTTCTTTTCCATTATTGTTTATTATAGGATATTGTATATAGCTCCCCATTCTATACAGTAGGACCTTGTTTATTATCCATCCTATACGTAATAGTTTGCGTCTGCTAATCCCAAACTCCCAATGCATCTCTTCCCTCCCTCTTGGCAATCATAATCTGTTCTATATGTCTGTAAATCTACAGACTCCATCTATTTTAGAACAGTTTTAGGTTCACAGCTAAATTGAGTGTAAAGTTCAGACAGCTTCCTCCTGTCAACCACCCCTACCAGAGTGATATGTTTGTTTCAAACGATGACCCCCCACAGTGACATATATTATCACTCAAAATGTGTACTTTATGCTAAGGTTCACCTGTGGGATTTATGTTGTCAGCTTTGACAAATGTGTAACATTTCATCACTCTTGTAGTATCATACAGAAACCTCACACCATCCTAAAAATCCTCTGTCCTCTAGCTGGCTCTTATTCTTAAACTTTTAACATAAAATATTGATAAAAGATGAAATTTAATACACATAAAGAAAAACATCACAGACTTAGCTTAGTGACTGAATATACAGCAAACACTGTGTAACCACCACTCAGATCAAGGAAAAAAATGTTTTGCAGCACCAGGGACCGTCCCATGCCCCACTAGTGACTGCAGCCCACTCCCTCCCCTTGTGCGGGACAGCCCAGATCCCAGTGCAGGGACACGTGATGTATGGACACGTGGTGTGTGCATGCCTGATGTGGGACACGTGGTGGGCAGGTACGTTACGGGTGTACACGTGGTGCACAGACGCCTAGTGCTCAGGCACGTGCTGCGTGCGGGTGAGGACGGCCAGCGGAGGCACGTGGACCCAGGCATGTGGATGGCTCTGGCTCGCCGCCAGACCTAGGGACTGGGACCAGCGGTCACCCAGGTGTGGGAAGCATGCCAAAGTGACGTCCTCGTGGATTCAATGAGGAGGATGCTCCGGCATTCCCCCACCCCCAACCCCCGCTTTGTTGATTTTAAAGGATTTTTTCAGGCTTTTAGAAAGTTTTTTTCCCTTTTTTTTTTCCTTCTGGCCTCTAGGCCCGAAAGCCTGCGGAGATGGGGCGGAGAGAGCAAAGAATACATTCTTACCAATTATTCTTCTCAAATATTTGCTTTTACTGTCTGCTACAGAGGTTGGCCTTTTATTAGAACTAAGCATCACAGAGTAGTCAAGCTATCCAGGAACAGGAGAAGATTTTCAAGGCAGGTAAGCCCTAAAAGGGCTTCCCTGGTGGCTCAGTGGTAAAGAACATGCCTGCCAATGCGGGAGATGCGGGTTCCATCCCAGCGTGGGGAAGATCCCCTGGAGGAGGCATGGCAACCCACTCCAGTATTCTTGCCTGGAGAATTCCATGGATAGAGGAGCCTGGTGGGCTACTGTTCATGGGGTTGTAAAGAGTGGGACACGACTGAGTGACTGAACCACAACAAGTGGTTAAAAAAAAGTAAGGCACAGAAATAAAGATGCCATCAAAGTTGCATGAGGTTTGTGCCATGTCAGAGCTTGAGGTTTGTGAGAGCCATGGAAATGGGAGTATGTTTGGCTGAAAAAGCTTACAGAAGACTCTATTTGGGGTCCAAGCTCAGGTACTTCAACTCAGTTCTCCAAATGGGAATAAATGAGAGAGAATGGTTTCTTTGACAATTCCCACCAAAACTTCTCTTCCGAGGTACAGGCAGGCTATGTGTTTTAGTGCAAAGAATCCAGACCTTAGCTTCTGATAGATTCAAGTTGGCCTCTGTGCTCTGCTGCTTCTGAGATATGTGATATTGGATAAGGCACTTAATGTGTCAGAATTTCGAGGTCTTCATCTGTAAAATGAGAATCAGTGTACCTCTTTATAAGTTGTTGTGGGACAAATGGAGATGACACACAGAAAATACAGGGACTGTGGGTTTTTAGTGATTATTCTTCCTTTTTGTATCAGGAGAAGAGACAAAAGTGAGTCAAAAGAATTGTGAGGGGAGAGGGGTGGGAAGACAGCCGGAGAGACTTTGACAGGCTGGCACTTCCCTAGTGCCCTGTGGGTTTTCACTGAGACTTGTAGAAATTGGGTTTCTCGGCAAGATGCCTCCTTGGTCTCCACTTCCCCGCCTCTGATGGAGTAACTGAAAATCTGGTTGTTCAGGCAGGCACACAGAACATTTTTTGATTGGAAAAAATTTAGATGAAGGTCAGGGGTGGATGTGCCAAAAATATTTTTTTTCCCAGGCATGTCTTCTGAGGGTACTGCTTTGCCAGGTCTCCCCAAGGAATTATGTCCCTCTTTCAAAACAGAATCGTTATGTTGCTACAGCCTTGATTGTTGGAATGTTCTCTTTTGTGATGTGTAGTCTGCTGTACACTTGCCTTCATGGACTGATTAATACTCAGGATATTCAAGTTATAATAAATACTTTACCCAGAATCAAGTTGGAAGAGTTGTCTATATGAAAACCCCTGGGATTAAAATAAGGTCTCCCCATCACACCAATCCTGGAAGATAGCAGTGGACACAGATCTGTTATCCCTTCTCTTCGTGGTTAATCTGTGAGGCTTGGGAACCCGAGAATACAGAGGGCTAGTGCTCCAGGTTCTGACCAGGAACCCAAGGTCTCTCACAGCAGACCACAGGATCACAAGGTTTAAAGATGCATTTGCCTAGACCAGTCCTCCTATAGGGTCTTTGTTCCCATGTCCAGCTCATCCCTAGAAAATCTGAGGAGATGTCAGTCCTGGGGAAGGCCTGAGGCATATTGCCATGGCCCAGCTTAACATACACTCATCCCCTTAGGTGGAAGCACACTGTCAAATGGACGATCAGGGTCAATGAAAGGAGGAAGCCTTTCAGGTGTGATGAAGGGACATGTTTCTGATCCTAGAACTTCCCAACAGAAGATGGGAAGAGCCTTGTTTCAAGCTGGGGTGGATGGTTGGAGTTCAGTGTGACCCATTCTGCCATATAGGGCTGATGGGAGAATCCATGGAAGTCAGAATCATGGAAGTCCATTGCTGCCATCTCCTTAGCAACTGGGGGACATCAGACCAGAGGAACAAAGGGTGTGAGCACAGCAGCTTCTGTGATCACTGGGAAACTTGACCTAAATCTTGGCTCTTCGAGGGCATGGTCCAGAACCCTCCACTCTTTCACCAGGTTCCTCTAACTGTATGTTGGGGCGGGAGTTAGAGTGAGGATTAAGATCATAGTTTCAGTCTGTCTAACAGCCTGCAAGCTATGAGCAAGAACTTCAGACCAAAACATAAGTCCAAATCCATGTAGGAAAAAAATTTAACCAGCTGGTTACATATAACCATGACATGAGGATACTAAAGAAATCCCTGTTTGGACCTGGAGAAGTTCAGAGAGGAAAGTGGGGTCTGGTTGTCACAAGCAATCAAGAGACACTTCTGCCTGGAAGGGGCTGTGTAATCAGGTGAATCCATTATTGCCTTTAGCAAGATTCAATTATGTTTGAAGTCTTAGGACATTCTGTGAGGAGATGTTGGCTTGGAACTGGTCCCTGGTTACACACAAGGAAGAATATTCTCAGTGCTTTCTTTCAAGATCAGATGCCCTTATGCCACTGGCCAGATGCCCAGAAGTCCCTTGGGCTAGTTTGCCTTCTTCCTTAGCTTCAGACAGATTGTCTATAGAACATGATTTTTCCCTTTGGGTGTTTGAGTCTCTTCCTGGTCCTTGAATTTCCTAGCACAGTTGTAGCAAACAGGGCTGTCCTTATAGCCATGGATTTCTGTGAGAGCTGCGAGAAAGGCAGCTCTACAACACTGGTCATGGACCTGGTGTGTGACAAATCCTCAGCCTTACGCATAACTCTGAGCAGATCAGCAGCCCACCCAGCCCTTACTCAGCCTCGTGTCTGTGAGAAGTGAGTTACAGACCCAATGTGGGGAAAATACAGAAGGGCCATGATCACTGTGAGCGTGGAGGGGAAATCTAGCATGGGGCATGGAAATGGAGAGCTCTAGAGAGCAGGAAACCAGAAAGGTTCAGTTCAGTTTAATTCAGGGTGGCTAACATTAGTGGCGCTTGGACATAGAGAATAGAGAAGATTCCTGCCCTCACAGTTGCATGGGCCATTGGTTGTAATTTTCATACAATGAGGTAAAAGTTGTGAACTGTAATTATGTACAGGATACTATGGAAACTTGGGGCACCAAATTGAGCTTTGAGAGAAGCAGGGAAGGCTTCTTGGAGGAGATGAATCTTTTAAGGTAAGTAGGAATTATCCAAGAAGTACAGGAAAGAGGGCTCTAGGAAAAATCAATAGATCCACAGATCAGGGCACAGAGATGTAGAAAAGTCTGGTGTGTGAAGGTATGAACACATATTCAGGTGTCACTGAAAGGTGAGATGTGGTTACAGATGAGGCTGGAGGGGGAGGTAGACCCAAGTTACAAAGGGTCACGAGTGAAATTTTATTAATTTATTTAATTTTATTTTTCATTGAAGTATAGTTGATTTAGTGTTTTGGGTATACAGCAAAGTGATTCAGTTATACCTAAATGTATCTCTATCCATATATCTGTTCTTTTCAGATTCTTTTCCATTATAGGTTACTAGAAGATATTGGATATAATTCTCTGTGCTATAAAATAGGTCCTTGTTTTTTATTTTCTGTATAGCAGCGTGTATATGTTAATCACAATTCCCAATTTGTCCCTCCCCACCATGAGTGACATTTTAACAAATGAAGACTGGGTGTTATAGAGCCACTACTGGCAGAGGGAGGAAGTGATAAAGTCTGACTTGTCTTTGAATGGACCCATCGAGCAGTTCTGTGTGGGGTGGATGTCGGGTAAGATAAGATAAAGAAGTTAGAAGATATTTTTTTAACTGTTCAGTCAACTCTCTAGGCACCACCTCTGTTGGCTTATTATCCCTTGCAGTGAAACATTGCTCAAGCGGGTAGTGGCCACTGTAGAACTGTTAATAGGAAAGTCATATGGTACAGGCGAAGCCTATGCAGATGTTGAAGGAGAGGTAATGTCAGTATCTGAAGAAGAGTGGTCTGACTCTGACTTGAGTACTCATTAAGTTCAGTTCAGTTCAGTTGCTCAGGCGTATCCGACTCTTTGTGACACCATTACGCCAGGGTTCCCTATCCAACACCAACACCTGGAGCTTGTTCAAACTCATGTCCATTGAGTCGGTGATGCCATCCACCATCTTATCCTCTCCTCCCACCTTCAATCTTTCCCAGCATCAGAGTCTTTTCCAATGAGTCAGTTCCTCACATCAGGTGGCCAAAGTATTGGAGTTTCAGCTTCAATATCAGTCTTTCCAATGAATATTCAGGACTGATTTCCTTTAGGAAGGACTGGTTGGATCTCCTTGAAGTCCAAGGGACTTCTCCAACACCATAATTCAAAAGCTTCAATTCTTCAGTGCTTAGCTTTCTTTATGGTCCAACTCTCACATTCATACATGACTACTGGAAAAACAATAACTTTGATTAGACAGACCTTGTTCAGCAAAGTAATATCTCTGCTTTTTAATATGCTGTCCAGGTTGGTTATAAGTTTTCTTCTAAGGAGCAAGCCTCTTTTAATTTCACGGCTGCAAGCACCATCTGCAGTAATTTTGGAGCCCCCAAATATAAAGTCTCTCTCACTGTTTTCATTGTTTCTCCATCTATTTTCCATGAAGTGATGGGACCAGATGTCATGATCTTAGTTTTCTAAATGTTGAGCTTTAAGCCAACTTTTTCACTCTCCTCTTTCACTTTCATCAAGAGACTTTTTAGTTCTTTGCTTTCTGCCATAAGGGTGGTATCATCTGCATATCTGAGGTTATTGATATTTCTCCTGGCAATCTTGATTCCAGCTTGTGTTTCATCCAGCCCAGCATTTTGCATGATGTACTCTGAATATAAGCTAAATAAGCCGGGTAACAATATACAGCCTTGACGTACTCCTTTCCCTATTTGGAACCAGTCTGTTGTTCCATGTCCAGTTCTAACTGTTGCTTCTTGACCTGCATACAGATTTCTCAGGAGGCAGTTAAGGTGGTCTAGTATTCCCATCTCTTGAAGAATTTTCCATATTTTGTTGTGGTCCACACAAACAAAGGCTTTGGTGTAGTCAATAAAGCAGATGTTTTTCTGGAACTCTCTTGCTTTTTCAGTGATCCAGTGGATGTTGGCAATTTGATCTCTGGTTCCTCTGCCTTTTCTAAAACCAGCTTGAACATCTGGAAGTTCATGGTTCACGTACTGTTGAAGGCTGGCTTGGAGAATTTTGAACATTACTTTGTTAGTGTGTGAAATGAGTTCAGTTGTGCGGTAGTTTGAGCATTCTTTGGCATTGCCTATCTTTGGGATTGGAATGAGAACTGACCTTTTTTAGTCCTGTGGCCACTGCTGAGTTTTCCAAATTTGCTGAAATATTGAGTCCAGCACTTTCACAGCATCATCTTTTAGGATTTGAAATAGCTCAACTGGAATTTCATCACCTCCTCTAGCTTTGTTCGTAGTGATGCTTCCTAAGGCCCACTTGACTTCACATTCCAGGATGTCTGGCTCTAGGTGAGTGATCATACCATCGTGATTATCTGGGTCGTGAAGATCTTTTTTGTATAGTTCTTCTGTGTATTCTTGCCACCTCTTCTTAATGTCTTCTGCTTCTGTTAGGGGCATTTTAATAATAGGCTGGCTGGAGAGACGTTGCCTACAAGAGGGCAAGGTCCTGGCTGTAGGAGTTAGTAAGTGGCTTAAAAACAAATTGATAAGAGGCAATAGACCAGAAGTTCCATAAAAGTGGAGTGGAGATTTGATCTAAGGGTATGTTTGTAACTTTAGGAGAAAGATGGTAAGAGTTTGGGCCCAATCAGCCTGCAGGGCTAACTCCCAAAGTAGCAAACATTATCCTTGGAAGCCCAATTGCTCTTGAAACGATGCCACAAACAGATGGACTTCCAGCAGGCATTGTGTGCTGGTCACTCACCCTAGTGGGTTCACTGAGAGATGCTGTTGTTGCACATGTTGTAGGAAACACGGAAGATGAAGGCCTGAATATCTAGAGGGGTTGGATATTACACAGTATTTCCCTCCCAGGGCCAGCTATTTTCTGGTTGTCCCTCAAGAAGATTGTAAAGGCAACATTGTGGACCCAGACAGGGCTCAGGAAAAGAGCATGAAACAGGAGGGAAGGGGGCAGGGCACAACTTTTGAGAGAATGACATAGCCCAGGGGAATAACATAAACCGATTAAAATCAAATGGGTCCAAGATGACAAGTCAAATTCAACTAAACCTTGATCCTCAATCTGCAAGCTAAACATATACCCAGGGGCACCAGGACAGTTCCAAGGCACTGTCAAAAGACGGAGGAGTGAGTGGTTCCCTAATTGTTGGAATGATCCTCCCACTCATTAGCATATGAAATCACCCAGCCTGAAAATGCCATGGCCACTGCACTCTCCTCTGTGATGGCCCACACCCTGTGGAACGTGCTCCTCTCTGAATCCGAACAATGGGTTTTGGCCTGGCTCAAGTCCTGGCAGAGAGGAGCTGAAGAATGGGAGGAAAAAGAAGTGGGAAAAATGTGCCGAGGAATCCCCTTCGTAGCCTGCCAGAAAATCTGCTAAATACCTGACCTGTGCTCACAGTTTTCATTGGCCTGATTCTTGGCACAAAGAAGATTAAGGACAGATGAACCGTCACTCACTTGGACAACAGCTACTGGGGTACAGAGGATAGTGGAGCCTTCGGGACATGCTGGGGAGTAGCCTCTCCAGAGCCCCTCAATTGCACCCACTGCTGCTGTCCTGTTAGCAGGGGGTTCGAGGAAACAAGAAACGAGAGATTGTAAAGGAATTAAGATTTTTTTAGCCATATGTCCTTGCAGTCATAGGATCAAGGACCTTAACGAGAGGTCTTCGGGAATCTGAGACTGAGCCACGTGAGCTTTCTGTTGAGTTTGTTCTGGCTGTCCCATTTGCCAGCACGTTGGGCTTCTTGTCACTTGCACTGCGCTGGGTTTTCTTCACGTTCAGCTTCTGCCATAGAAGCTTTCACCGAGTTGGACTTCTGCTGTGTTTCGCCTCCGCCTTTCGGGGCCGAACTGAGGTTGTTTCAGCTAGGTTAAACTCGAGAAATGGCACCGTAGATGTCGGGGGAGCGTGTAAATTCCTCGGTTCTGTTTTGCCACAGCAAAAATTTAAAGCGACGGAAGGAGCAGCATTATAGCTCAGTTTTATTAGGAAAAACAAAGGATAGTATTGATAGTACACCCTTGAGGAGTGAGGGCAGGCCAACCAAAAGACAAGAGAAGAGAGGCCTCAATCCTTATAGACTTCCTCCTTTTATACATTTGTCTCCTCCCCCTTGAGCCTGCCCTATGTAAATTGGGCTAACCGGTAGGGCTGTTTGTTTTCCCTGAGGTCCTCACTTTGGTCCTTGGAGCTTCCTTTGTTCTATTTTCGTGGGCTTTTCCCTTCTTTGTCTTTTAGCCACTGCCATTTTGGACTTCTTTTTCCTATTCTAATTACCTAACAATGGGATCGCAAAGAGTTGGACATGACTGAGCGACTAAAAGTTACACTTACACTAATGATAAGAAACAGGAAGATGTAATAAGTCTAAACTTGTTATTTAGACGCTCAGTCATGTCCAACTCTTTTTCAACCAGATGGGCTATAACCCACCAGGCTCCTCTGACCATGGGATTTCCCAGGCAAAAATACTGGAGTGGGTTGCCATTTCATTCTCTAGGAGATCTTTCTGACCCAGAGATCAAACCCATATCTCCTGCTTTGGCAGGTGGATTCTTTACTATTGAGCCATCAGTTGTAGGTACCCACTCTTACAGCGTTAAAATATAAAGCTAAAGGACACAGCCACACACATATCAGAGCCCTGATCTTTGTAAACCAGGAGGTATTTCTGCCCAGCAGTGCACATCTACTTTACAGGCCTCAGTATTTATGTCTGCTAAGAGATACGGAATGATAAAGCTCATTAGTGAATGGACTACTGAGCTGCATCTATAGAGTGAAAGGCTTCAGGGACCCCGTTCTCTGGCTCATTACTAAAGAAAAATAGGAGAAGAGTATACTGGGGTATACAATAAGCAGTCTTTGCTAGAATTGATGTATTTTTTCCATCTTTTATATCCCTCCTTTCTTTGTCTTTAGGTGTTGTCATCACTCTTATAAATAGGTTATTGCCAGATAAAAAATTCAATCTTAAAAGTATTTTTTGTACTTTTTATTTACCATTTTACTGATTGATCTATTGATTGATTTTTGCTTGTATTGTTTGTGCTTCCTTTGGCTTGGAAGTTACACATTCTGTTTTTATTCTTATAGCAATGATCTATTTTTAATCAGTAAACCTATCTTAAAAAATGTCTCTAAAATTAATCATTATCTTCATGTTCCTCCAATAATACAAAGACTGTGGAATGTTTTCTTGTAGTAATTTTCTTCTCCCTTTTCATGTTGTTGTTTAATGTTTTAATCTTATTTTTATACTTTTAAATTACTCATACGTGCATTTTATTTTTAATAGTCCTTGCTTATTTGTATTCTCTAATGTAAATAATTAACTTATTGCATGCTTATTACTGCTTTTTCATCTTAATTCTTCTCTCTTTGCTTAATTTACTGCTTTATGAAGAACATATTTTAGTAATTATTTTAGTGATTATTTTTAATTGCAATATAGTTAATGTACAATATTATCTGAGTTTCAGGTGTACAATGTAGTGATTCAAATTTTTTAAATGTTATACTCTTATAAATGTTATTTATAAGATAGTGGCTATATTTCCTGTGTTGTACAATATATTCTTATAGCTTATTTGTTTCCCACATAGTTGCTTGTACCTCTTAATCCCCTACTCCTGACTTGCCCTTCCTTCCTTCCTTCTCCCTACTGGTAGTTACTAGTATGTTCTCCATATCTATAACTCTGTTTCTTTTCTGTTATATTTATTGGTTTGTTTTATTTTTTAGATTCCACATATAAGTGATATCAGGCAGTATTTCTCTTTATTTGCCTGATTTATTTCACTTAGCATAATACCCTCCAGGTCTAATATATTGTTGCAGATGGCAAAATCTCATTCATTTTTATGACCAAGTAGCATTCCATTGTATGTAAATGTGTGTGTATATACACACACACATATATATAGCATATTTTGTTATATATATATATATATATATACACACACACACATATGTATGTATGTGTATATGTTTATCAGTTCAGTTCAGTTCAGTTGCTCAGTCATGTCCGACTCTCTGTGACCCCATGAATTGCAGCACGCCAGGCCTCTCTGTCCGTCACCAACTCCCAGAGTCTACCCAAACCCATGTCCATCGAGTCAGTGATGCCATCCAACCATCTCATCCTCTGTCGTCCCCTTCTCCTCCTGCCCCCAATCCTACCCAGCATTAGGGTCTTTTCGAATGAGTCAACTCTTCACATGAGGTGGCCAAAGTACTGGCGTTTCAGCTTCAACATCAGTCCTTCCAGTGAACACCCAGGATTGATCTCCTGTAGGATGGAATTATTGGATCTCCTTGCAGTCCAAGGGACTCTCAAGAGTCTTCTCCAACACCACAGTTCAAAAGCATCAGTTCTTTGGTGCTCAGCTTTCTTCACCGTCCAACTCTCACATCCATACATGACTACTGGAAAAACCATAGCCTTGACTAGATGGACTTTTGTTGGCAAAGTAATGTCTCTGCTTTTAAATATGCTCTCTAGGTTGGCCATAACCTTCCTTCCAAGGAGTAAGCATCTTTTAATTTCATGGCTGCAGTCACCATCAGCAGTGATTTTGGAGCCCCCCAAAATAAAGTCTGATACTGTTTCCACTGTTTCCCCATCTATTTCCCATGAAGTGATGGGACCAGATGCCATGATCTTAGTTTTCTGAACGTTGAGCTTTAACAAGATGTTATACACACACACACACACACACACACACACACACACACACACACACACACACAGCACACAATGGAATATTAGTCATAAAAAAGATATCACTTCACACCTGATCAGATGGCTGATTCAAATAGGTGTGAAGTGATATCTTATTGTGTTTTTTAATTTTCATTTCACTATCTTTTCTTCACTGAGTGTTCTTGGCTCTCCTGTGAAATGAATGGGATTAGAGATGACCGGGAGTGATTATATTCTTGATCATATATGCATAGGTTTATTTCTGGGTTCTTATTTCTGTTCCATTGATCTATGTGTATGTTTTTATGCCAGTACCATACTCTTTTGGTTACTGTAGCTTTATAATATAGTTTGTAACTAAGAAGTATGATGCCTCTACCTTTGCTCTTCTTTCTCAACATTGTTTTGACTATCTGGGATCTTTTGTGGTTCCATATGAATTTTAGAATTGTTATTTCTATTCTGTAAAAAAATGACATTGACAATTATCACCTTTTTTCAACCCTTGATGAATGAATGTCTTTTGCCATTAAGTATCAAGAGAGATACAGGTTCTCGCTCTTGCTTTGGAGATCACTTCTCTAATGGGTCTCTAACAGTGCCTCCTCATCCAGCTATCTTCAGATAGTAAGCAGGCTGGGATATTTTCAAGTTTCAGTTTATTTCTGTGTATAAAGAATGTACATCTTAACTGAAAGAGTAAAATGTGAAGCAAGCCTAAGGATTGTGGAGTATTTTGAGGACATTTCCAGAGGAGTCAATGTGCTCATATAAGGATCCCCTGCTTCCTTCAGAATCTGAGAGTTTCCTTGGGTCCTGTCTGGATGCCTTCCTTACTCTGGATGCTGAACCATGATTATCTCTCCAGGTCATATCTAATCCCATCCCTTTTAATCCCCTTTTCCCTAATGACTCCACAGGAGAATTTGGGCCTCTGAGAAGAGGACTTTAGTATCTTCCCTGCTAAAGACACCAACACTGGATTTTATCAAAGGTTGAATAGTGTCTGGGAATGTGGAACCCCTTACAACCCTTCGTTCATTTCAACCACTGTTCTCCTTTTGTCTTTTCTCAGTATCAGTGAGTAGATGGAAAGGCAGTGCTGTCATTCAGGCCAGGCCTTCAGCACTGTTTTCTCAGTCCTATTCTAGGTCAGTGATTGGCTCTTTGCAGGTAGATCCCTGCCCTCTCAGAATTATGACAGAGTCTGAGCTGAATTCAGCAGTGAAGCTGAAGAAGATTGCTGCACACCCAGAATCTGCCCCCTTCCACCGCTGCACCCCTTATCCTGAGCAGCATGTGCAGAACTTATTGGTGCATCTGTACATGGGTTGGTGACATTGAGCGGTGAGGCAGATGTGCAGCAGCACCACAGTAGTCAGTGGGACAACCAGTACCCTAATGGAAGTTGCTAGGTTTGCCTGTCACACTTTTTTTCCTTCTGCTTTCTTTTTCTTTTTTGGCCACACTGCAGGGTATGTGGGATCCTGGACTGCAAGGGAAGTCCCTGCCTGTTGTACTTTTGTAAGGTTCACTGGTAAACAAAACAAAAAATTCTAATGGGACAGTTTATTACTTATACACAGCAAAGCAAGACCAGTGGTGTGTTAGCTCCTAGTCTCACAGGATTGCACTCCCCCAGAGTGGCCAGATGGTGGATGGCAGAGGTGGTGAGCCACTCAGCTGTGGAGAATCCAACTCTGAACCATGGCCAAGTAGTCTGATAGCTGAACTCAAGGGGGATGAGGTGGAAAGTCACATGATTTCATTCTCTGAAACCAGGGAGGTGGATGAGAACCTGCTTTGTTACAGCCTATTGTAACATAGCTTTTGTCTTTGTGTTTCAAGACCTGCAGGGTCAGACACAGTCAAGATTCATGCAGCCTTAAGTGAAGTCAAAGTGGTCCAAATGAGAGATATACAGGTCATCAGAGGCCGGAGCAGGTCTGTTCCTCTACAGATGAGAGGATCAAAGAAAAGGTGAATAGGGAACTGAAGGTATGGTAAAGTAAAGCCTAGGTGTAAAAAGATGTTTCTGTAATTTTGGGGCCTCTATAAATAACGTATACAATGTTTCTATGAGTAAAGATAAAAACAGGCACTGAGGAGAGTGTGAATATCACTTTGAAGCAAGAAAAAATATATTATAACCTGTTTTCACGAGAACCTTAACTGTCTTTAGGAAAACATCAGCTCAGCTTTTCAAAGCTAAGATTATAAGATTTCAATGTTCTGATGGCTTATAAAAATGCTAAAAACCAACAACCATGGGCACATCACAGTGTCACAGTTCAGTTTAAATTCTCTGTCAAGTTAATTGGTATTTACTGGCTTCTTAAGTCAGGGCTCAGGGTTTCCTTTGAGACAGCACTCCAGCTGAAACCTACAGTAAGCAACTAACATTTCACTTCCAAAGCACTCAAGTCTGCAGGTACCATTTTTATAACATCTTCTGTATAATTCTGATGATAATGGATTCAAGCCTGGAAAAAAAATGAATGGAAAGATTATTCACTATAGACCTTTCTGTACTATAGAATGACTAGTCCTTCCATTTTTGTCAAAGTGGATTCCAAGAGACTTGGTCATAGTCTGATACTATAATTGAAAAATTTTAAAAAGCTATGGATTGAATTATGTCCTCCCCAGGTTCATATATTGAAACCATAATCCCCAATGTGACTGTTCTTGGAGATAGGGACTTTAGAGGTAACAGTAAAGTTAAATGAGGTTATAAGAGGGGGGGCCTAGTCCAATAGAATTGGTGGTCTTTTTGACAGAAAACACAGAAAGAAGATGGTTGTCTGCAATCTAGGAAGGTAGCTCTTATCAGAAACTGAATTGGTCTTCAGTTGCTCTTGGACTTTCCAGCCTCTGGAACTGTGAGAAAATAAATTTTGTTTGGCTTTGCATGATATTTTGTTATGGTAGCCTGAACTGACTGAGACAATTAATAACTTGGAACTTCGCCCAAATTGATTGAATAATAAACTCTATAAACAAGTTACCTATGTATATAGTCATTAACAAAATATTTAATTATTTGTTCATTCTCAAGCCAGTTTTTTATAAGTCAAGATGCTGTTTAGATTCAGATTTGAGTATGATACTGCAAAGAATATTTGGTCTTGGCAAAAAAGGAAGCACAAAAGATGCATGAGAGAGAAGAAAATATGACAAGTCCAGTGAGATATATGCAACATGGAGTGGTGGTGTGAGTTCAGAGGAGGATGCAAGCAATTCTGAGGATGGGATGTATTATTGGAGCCCAAGGCGTTTGAGCTGGGCCTACAGTTAGTGGACATGTAACTCTATAGAATTGTCAGAATATCAATGTTTCTTTTCGTATGTAAGAGAGTGTTGAAAGGAGAAAGAATGCTAAAATTTGGCCATCTATGAAAATTTTGAGTAAGCGTTTACCCAATTTATTTTGCCTGGAGCTTCCCTGGTGGCTCAGACCATAAAGAATTCGCCTGCCAATGCAGGATACCCAGGTTCGATCTCTGGGTCAGGAAGATCCCCTGGAGAAGGGAATGGCAACCCACTCCAGTATTCTTGCCCGGAAAATCCCATGGACAGAGGAGCCTGGCAGGCTATAGTCCATGGGGTTGCAAAGAGTCAGACATGACTAAGTGACTAACACACACCGGAAAAAAGGAGGAGGTCAGGGTTACTAGGTTAGCAAGATGGATGCCTAAGAAGATGTGAAGTATAGTGGTCTATATGTGAAATTTGTAATGATCTCTATAAAGAAACAAGGAGTTCCTATAAAAATAATAAGCTATGGGCATGTATACAGCACTGAAGGGAATAGTGTAGACTCTATGCAGTTGTTCACCGTCTAGAGGCCATGGATTCATTGCCATGAGCCATAGTGGAATTGTAGTGGCCTGCAGAGCTTCTAGAGGTCTGGATTCTATAAATTCTTAGATCCAGCCTGTTGAGTCACATGATATGAACATCTGGTTCATCTGCCTAGAGAATACATAAGAGATTGAGAAATTAAGTAGGACCCTTCAACATATGGATGTGAACTGATTCAGTAACACTAGATGAAGAGAATTCTCAAGATGAGATTTTCAAAGTCAGTAATGGATGTGGTCAAACTAGAGTATGAGGCCAGCCGGTGTTCTCCCCCACATTTCTCCAGCTGCTACCTCATCTAATCAGACATTTCTTATGTCACATAAAGCCCATCAAATCTCTTGGATTGATGGCAATTCCTAATCTGTTTCCCTGTGTACCTGAGGGATCTACAAATGATAAGTTAACTATGAGTAATTTGAGTATATTAGAAAGCTTTAAAAATTATGTTATTACTGCTTGCTGGTGTTGACTACTATACCTAGGCATGTTCCTGAGTAGAGATACAACAATAGTAGCAAAACAAAATGGAGTATTACTAATAAAAATATAATGATAACTCTCATAAGTCAGGAACTATACATATGTATAGGCATATTCTATACATTATGTTATTTAATCCTTGCAAGACTCTGAGGTTATTATTATTTCCACTTGGTAAATGAAGAAATTACATTTCAGAGATGCTCAGACTTTTGCTTCAAACTGTACAGCTGCAGTTTGGAGAGCCAAGATTCAAGGTCAGGCCTTGCTGACATCAGAGATGGTTGATGCTTTTTCTACTTCAAAAATTAAAGTTTATGGTGGGAGGACATTCATAGGTTTGCATAGTGCAATTGCTCTTCTAGACAAGGAGTCTCCCAGGAAGATTCCCATTTTACCTGCTAGTGCTGTATCCCAAAAGATGAGAAACACAAACACAGTGAAGGGAGACTCCATGGCTGGCACTTTCTTGTTGAGGAGGCTCCTGGCAGGATCTGATGCAGGCTGTCCTAGAGCAGAGAGGGAAAGATGAGCATACCATTCAGCACAAACCTCTCAGGTCTGGGGATGATCTGCTCCAGGTAGATATGCTACACTGACCTCCCCTGAGGCAGCTGAGCTGGCAATGCTTATATGAGGAAAAAACAGCCAGCCCTGTCCTGTTTGACAGCTTTTCCTACTGGCAAAGGCACTGCTCACCCCCTTGGAAAACCTGGGTTTTCCAAAAGACTAACAGAGACCTGTTTTTAAAAATCTCTTTTATTTTTATTTATTTTAAATAAATAAAATTAATTGTTTGACTTTTATGTTACAACAGAAATGCAATTTTAGAAATTCATAAAATATTGAGAATTACAAGGAAAGAAGTTACACTTGAGCCCCACCTCCTCAGACACAACCTATGTGTTTCTCAAGAAAGTTGATTTTATGTCAAGTTTTTTGTTTAATATTTTATCTTGTATAATTACAGACATGATATACCCATATTTACGTATTCTGCTTTTGTAAGGTTCAGTTCAGTTCAGTCGCTCAGATGTGTCCAACTCTTTGCGACTCCATGCACTGCAGAATGTCAGGCTTCCTTGTGCATCACCAACTCCTGGAGCTTGCTCAGACTCATGCCCATTGAGTCAGTGATGGCATTCAATCATCTCATTCTCTGTTGTCCCTTTCTCCTCCTGCCTTCAATCTTTCCCAGCATCATGGTCTTTTCCAGTGAGTCAGTTCTTTGAATCAGGTGGCCAAAGTATTGAAGTTTCAGCTTCAGCATCAGTCCTTCCAGTGAATATTCAGGACTGATTTCCTTTAGGATGGACTGGTTGGATCTCCTTGCTGTCAAATGGACTCTCAAGAGTCTTCTCCAACACCACAGTTCAAAAACATCAATTCTTCAGCGCTCAGCTTTCTTTATGGTCCAACTCTCACATCCATACGTGACTACTGGAAAAACCATAGCTTTGACTAGACAGACCTTTGTTGACAAAGCAATGTCTCTGCTTTTTAATGTGCTGTCTAGGTTTGTCATAGCTTTTCTTCCAAGGAGCAAGCTCTTTTAATTTCATAGCTGCAGCCACCACCTGCAGTGATTTTGGAACCCCCCAAAATAAAGTCTGTCACTGTTTCCACTGTTTCCCCATCTATTTCCCATGAAGTGATGGGACTGGATGCCATGATCTTAGTTTTCTGAATGTTGAGTTTTAAGGCAACTTTTTCACTCTCCTCTTTCACTTTCATCAAGAGGCTCTCTAGTTTTTTGCTTTCTGCCATAAGGGTGGTGTCATCTGCATATCTGAGGTTGTTGATATTTCTGCCGGCAATCTTGATTCCAGCTTGTGCTTCATCCAGCCTGGCATTCCACATGATATATGCATCATGATAAGGTGATATGTGCATAAATATTTTCTGTGTCATTTTAAACTTCATAAAATTAAAAAAGCTGTGCAATGTTTTATTAAGACCATTTTAACATAGCTGTCACTATTTTAAAAAATATCTTTATTGAAGTAGAGATGACAAAACTGCAGATATTAAATTGTACAGTTTGATAAATATTGACACATAACATACTTGAATGTGAAACCATCATCATGTTCAAGATAATGAACATATCTGTTTCTTCCAACCATTCTTCATGACTTTTTCCTCACCAGTTATATTGAGGTATAATTAAGAGAAAAATTGCATGTATTTAAAGGAGTAAAATGTGATGATTTTAAGTATGTATACACTGCAAAATGATTACCACAATCAAGTTAATTAACACATCTCTCACCTCAGATAGTTAGTTACCATTTTGTGTGTGTGTGGTGAGAATATTTAAGATTTAGCCAGATTTAAGATTTAAACCAGAAAGAAAAACACCAATACAGTATACTAATGCATATATATGGAATTTGAAAGATGGTAACGGTAACCCTATATGCGAGACAGAATAAGAGACACAGATGCATAGAACAGTCTTATGGACTCTGAGGGAGAAGGTGAGGGTGGGACGTTCTGGGACAATAGCATTGAAACATGTATATTATCATATGTGAAACAGAACACCATTCCAGGTTCGATGCATGAGACAAATGCTCAGGGCTGGGGAAACGGGATGACCCAGAGGGATGGGATGGGGAGGGAGGTGGGAGGGGGGTTCAGGATGGGGAACACATGTAAACCCATGGCTGATTCATGTCAATGTATGGCAAAAACCACTACAATATTGTAAAGTAATTACCCCAACTAAAATAAATTAATTAATTTAAAAAAAAGATTTAGTCTTGCAGCAAATTTTAAATATTCAATATGGTGTTATTAGCTAGAGTCACCATGCTGTACCTTAGATCCCCAGTACTTCTTCATCTTGTGATTGGGAGTTTGTTCCCTTTGACCAACATGTCTCCCTTCCAGACACCTGGAAACTGCCATTTTACTTTCTGGTTTTCTGAATTTGAGTTTTTTGAGATTTTGTATCTAAGCGAGATCATATGGTATTTGTCTATGTTGAGTATTTTTTCACTCAGTGTGATGTCCTCTAGGTTTATCAATGTTGTCACAAGTGGCATGATTTCCTTTCTTTTTATGGCTGAATAGTATTCAGTAGTATGTATGTACATTTTCTCTACTCACTTAGTGTTGGTCACTGAGGTAGTGTCTATATCTTGACTATTGTTAGTAATGAATGTAAGTGTGCAGATGATTCTGAGATATCATTTTAATTTACTTTGAATACATACTGAGAAATGGAATTGGTGAATCACATTGCAGTTCTAATTTTGTTTTTTTTGGAACCTCCTAGTGTTGTCCATAGAGGCTATATCAGTGGTGCTCAAATGTTCCTTTTTCTCTACATCCTTGCTAATATTTGCTATCTCTTGTCTTTTTAATAATAAACATCCCAACAGGTGTGAAAATATGTATCATTGGATTTAAAAAAATTATTTATTTATTTATTTGGCTGTGCTGTGGGAGCCTTTTCTCCAGTTGCAGGGAGCGTGGGCTACTCTCTAGTCATGGTACATGGGCTTCTCATTGCAGTGGCTTCTCTTGTGTGGAGCATAGGCTCTGGAGTGTTCAGGCTTCAGTAGTTGTGGCACACAGCCTCAGTAGTTGCGGCTCCTGAGCTCTACAGCACAGACTCAATAGTTGTGGTGTGCCAGTCTCCTGCATTTACCACTGAGCCACCAGGGAAACCTGTCCTTGGATTTTGATTTGCATTTCCCTGATGACCAGTGATGTTGAGAAGCTTATCTGCCCATTGGTCATTTGTATGTCTTCTGTAGAAAACTGTCTATTCAGGTCCTTTGCCTGTTTTTAATTAGCTTTTTAAACTTTGCTGCCAAGTTGTGTGAGCTTTTTTGTATATTTTGGATATTAATACCTTGTAGATATATGATTTGTAACCATTTCTCCCATTGCATAGGTTGCCTTTTCATTTTGTTGATAGCTCCTTTTGCTCTACAGAAATCCTTTAGTTTGATGTAGTCCTACTTATTTTTGTTTTTGTTGTATGTGCTTTAGGTTTCATGTTAAGAACGTAATTGCCAAGACCAATACCATGGAGTTATTTCCTCATGTTTTATTCTAGGAGTTTATGCTTTCAGGTCTTACATTTAAGTCTTTAATACATTTTGAGTTAATTACTGTGTATGCTGTAAGATAAGGGTCCAATTTCATCCTTTTGCATGTGGCTATCCAATTTTCCCAACATCTTTTTATTTTTTATAGAAGTATAGTTGATTTACAATGTTATGTTCATTTTGCTATACGACAAAGTGATTGTTTTATATACACACACACACACACACACACACACACACACACACACACACATATATATATATACACATTCTTTAAAAAATTCTTTTCCATATAGTTTATCTCAGGACATAAAATATAGTTCCCTGTGCTACACAGTAGGACCCTGTTGCTTATTCATTCCATATATGATAATTTGCATATGCTAACCCCAGACTTACAGATGGTTATATGCCCAGGATTAGGATTGCTCAATACTATTTATTAAATACATCATAGATTTCCTATTGTGTATTCCTTGACAACCTTGTCAGATATTAGTTTACTGAATGTATTTGGGCTTAGCTGGGCTCTTCATTCTGTTCCATTGGTATGTATCTATTTTTATGCTAGTTCCATACTATTTTGATCACTGTTGTGATTGTATTTGGGAGATGATTAGGTTGTGAAGGAGGCGCCTTCTTGAATGGAATCTGTGCCCTTACAAAAGAAGCTCCAGAGAGATCTTTTGTCCCTTCCACCATGTGAAGTTACAGTGAGAAAACAGACCCTCACCAAACAATGAATCTGTTTGCACCATGGTCTTGGACTTCCCAGCCTCCAGAATGGTGAGAAATCAATGTCTTTTATTGATAAGCCACCTATCTTAACCAGCTCATCCTTAGAGAATCCCAGGAGATCTCACTCCTGGGGAAAGCCTGAGGCATATTGCCATGGCCCAGCTTAACCTACACCCATCCCCTTAGGTGGAAGCACACAGATCAAAAGGAAGATCAAGGTCAATGAAAGGAGGAAGCCTTTCAGGTGTGATGAAGGGACATGTTTCTGATCCTAGAACTTCCCAGCAGAAGATGGGAAGAGCCTTCAAGCTGGGGTGGATGGTTGGAGTTCAGTGTGACCCATTCTGCCATATAGGGCTGATGGGAGAATCCATGGAAGTCAGAATCATGGAAGTCCATTGCTGCCATCTCCTAAGCAACTGGGGGACATCAGACCAGAGGAACAAAGGGTGTGAGCACAGCAGCTTCTGTGATCACTGGGAAACTTGACCTAAATCTTGGCTCTTCTTGGGCATGGTCCAGAACCCTCCACTCTTTCACCAGGTTCCTCTAACTGTATGTTGGGGCGGGAGTTAGAGTGAGGATTAAGATCATAGTTTCAGTCTGTCTAACAGCCTGCAAGCTCTGAGCAAGAACTTCAGACCAAAACATAAGTCCAAACCCATGTAGGAAAAAAATTTAACCAGCTGGTTACATATAACCATGACATGAGGATACTAAAGAAATCCCTGTTTGGACCTGGAGAAGTTCAGAGAAGAAAGTGGGGTCTGGTTGTCACAAGCAATCAAGAGACACTTCTGCCTGGAAGGGGCTGTGTAATCAGGTGAATCCATTATTGCCTTTAGCAAGATTCAATTATGTTTGAAGTCTTAGGACATTCTGTGAGGAGATGTTGGCTTGGAACTGGTCCCTGGCCACACACAAGGAAGAATGTTCTCAGTGCTTTCTTTCAAGATCAGATGCCCTTATGCCACTGGCCAGATGCCCAGAAGTCCCTTGGGCTAGTTTGCCTTCTTCCTTAGCTTCAGACAGATTGTCTATAGAACATGATTTTTCCCTTTGGGTGTTTGAGTCTCTTCCTGGTCCTTGAATTTCCTAGCACAGTTGTAGCAAACGGGGCTGTCCTTATCGCCGTGGATTTCTGTGAGGGCTGTGAGAAAGGCAGTTCTACAACACTGGTCATGGACCTGGTGTGTGACAAATCCTCAGCCTTATGCATAACTCTGAGCAGATCATCAGCCCACCCAGCCCTTACTCAGCCTCGTGTCTGTAAGAAGTGAGTTACAGACCCAATGTGGGGAAAATACAGAAGGGCCATGATCACTGTGAGCGTGGAGGGGAAATCTAGCATGGGGCATGGAAATGGAGAGCTCTAGAGAGCAGAAAACCAGGAAGGTTCAGTTCAGTTTAATTCAGGGTGGCCAGCATTAGTGGTGCTTTATGCCAGGCCCTTTGCTGGGTTCCAGGGACATAGAGAATAGAGAAGATTCCTACCCTCACAGTTGCATGGGTCATAGGTTATAATTTTCATATAATGAGGTAAAGGGCTTCCCTGGTTGCACAGATGGTAAAGAATCCTCCTGCAATGCAGGAGACCTGGTTTCCATCCCTGGGTTTCATCCCTGGATAAGGGAATGGCTACCCACTCTGGTATTCTTGCTTGGAGAATTCCATGGACAGAGGAGCCTGGTGGGCTATAGTCCATGGGGTTGCAAAGAGTTAGACATGACTGAGTGACTCAACTAATACACACATAATGAGGTAAAAGCTGTGAACAGGAATTATGTACAGAATGCTATGGAAACTTGGGGCACCAGATTGAACTTTGAGAGAAGCAGGGAAGGCTTCCTAGAGGAGTTGAATCTTTAAGGGTAAGTAGGAATTATCCAGGAAGTACAGGAAAGAGGGCTCTAGGAAAGATCAGTAGATCCACAGACTCAGAGTACAGAGGTAGAAAAGTCTGGTGTGCAGGTGTGAACACATATTTAGGTATTACTGGATCATGGGGTGTGGTTATGGATGAGGTTGTAGTGGGTGGTAGAGACATGTTACAAAGGTCTATGAGTGAAATTTTATTAATTTATTTAATTTTATTTTTTATTGAAGTATAGTTGATGGACAGTGTTTCAGGTATACTATTATTTGGAATCAATTTTAGGTCTACAGTTCTCCCAATGTGAAGAACATAGGCTATTGAAGTAATTGTTTAAGAAAACACTGGTTGGTGGTAAATAATTTGTAAGATGATTTTGTTAGGGAAAATTTGTCTTTTCCCCATAAAAGTGAAAAGGAACAAAGGAAAAATACTTAAAAATTCTTGTCTAGAGAACAGCTGAAAAATGTTAAAATTTTTTGGGGTGCTCTTATTTCTGTTCCATTGATCTATGTGCCTGTTTTTAGTCTAGAACCATACTGTTTTGATTACTATAGCTTTATGATATAGTTTATAATTAAGAAGCATGATGCCTCCAGCTTTGTTCTTCTTTCTCAGCGTTGTTTTGAGTATTTGAGATCTTTTCTGGTTCCATATTATTTTTAGAATTGTTATTTCTATTCTGTAAAAATGCCATTGGAAATTAGCATATAACCCCTTTTCAACTGTTGATGAATGAATGGTTCTTGGCATTAAGTGTCCGTAACTACCGAGGGCACAATCAGAGACACAACCAGATATTATGAAGTTTTGATGAAACAAAAAAACTTGTAGTTCTCCTGAAGGGATTGAACCCGAGTCTGATCAAGCCTGTGGATCCAGTTGCCTATCTTCAGGAAATATGAGGACAGAGGTACAAGTTAAACCTCACCATGAGTGAGTACCCAGTCAGCAAAATCCAGGTTGTGGGTAAATCTACAGATCAGGTGTCCTAGGCTACTTAACAGGTAAATTGTAAGAGAGCAGGAGGGAGAACACTCAGATAAAAAGAGACCAAAAGATATATCAAGTAAAAAATAAGCAAGATGAAATTTTATTTTTGTAAGAATGGTGAGTTGTCTGGTAGAAATAGAAATTCAAGGACATGATTATAATAAAAGTCAAGGGTTGTAGTAACTTGAGGGGGTTATGACTGGGATGGGGTTGTATGGAGGTATTTCTGGGGGTGCTGCAGAGTTGTGTTTTTTATCTGAGTAGTGTTTACTATGGGGTTAAGCATATAATAATTTGTGAAGCTCTGCATTTGTCTTGTGGGTTTTTCATATATGTGTTATATATTTTACAACAAAAAGTTCTATTTTTTTTAAAAAGGGAATTAATGAGAAAGCAACATAACTTAGGAGATGTGTGTGCATATTCTATGAGCCTGGTTGGAAGGATGAGACATGGCAGAAGAAGTGACACTTATTCCTCCAAAGAAGAAAGAAAAGAAGAAAAATACATATACATTTACAGACATATGCTTGCTTATTGAGTGAGTAGGCTGGTAATAGGGTCAGTGGTAAATTGTTTAAAACCCTCTGACGTCTCTTTTTTTCTGAACCAGAAACCAAGTTACGTGCCGAGAGTAGGATGGACTGTGGTGGGTGGGGAGGTCAAATAGCCTCTGAAGTGAGAGTGACCTCATGTCTAAACTCAGCTTGCTTGCAGTGTTGTATGGTATTCTGCAGTGGCTTTCAGAAGCCCAGGAGTTTCTACTGGGCGGATCTGTAGCTGAATCTTCTTCCATGTAATGTGATAGAAGAAAAAAAACTTAGTGTCCTAGAAAAAAAATTGTTTGTTGTGATGTCATTTGGGTCATAGAATTACCCAGGAAAATGAAAGATGAAAAGTTAATGTTTGCCATGGGTTAAATTGCGATCCTCCAAGGATGTTGAAGTCCTAAACTCTGGTACCTGTGAATGTGACCTTATTTGGAAATAGAGTCTCTGCAGATGTTTGAGTTGAAAATATTAGGATGGGCCCTAATTCAGTATGACTGTTTCCGTGTAAGAGGGCAAAATTGGACACAGGTACAAACACATACGGAGGGAAGACAATATGAAGACCTGGGGAGAACACTATCTACCAGCCATGGAATGCCACGGGCTGCCAGGAGCTGGGAGAGGGGCTTGGAGCACATCCTTCCTTCACAGGCCTCAGAAAGAAGCAGTTCTGAAGACAGCTTGATTTCAGACCTCTAGCCTCCAGAGCTGTGAGACAATACAATTCTTCTGTTTAAGCCCCACAGGTTGTATTGCTTTATTATGGCAGCCTTAGGACTTAATCCAGTGCTCTAGAAAAAATATTGGGTTTGGGTGATGTGATGTATATGTGATGTACATGGGCCATGCTCTCACTGAACTTGTAGTCAAGTGATGAGGCAACTACTAAATCAAAAAACATATATACACAAATCCTAACATTTTGTATGCTAATAACGAAAAAAGATCCTATGAGAAAATTTAACAAGGGAGAAAAAAATTTAGGTGGGGAGTATCCAGGAAAGTTTTTCCATGGAGAACACTGAGAATATCTCTTTAAATGAGTAAATGTTAGGTGAAGACTGGGGGCCAGGGATTCAGATTTCCAGGATGTATGCACAGCGTGGGTAGAAGCTGTGAGGTGAGCTTGTTTCAGAAAAGTAAAGTCCAGTCAGGTGGACCATGTGAGACAGTGGGTGTTGTGGTCCTTTAATGAACCGGAACTTGGGGGTACAGAGTCGACGATAAGAAAGTGAAAGAAGGAAGAATAGAGGCTGATATTCCCTGGTTTACACAGCGTGTCAATATAACTCTAGACAAAGAGTTAGCTCCATCTACGTAGGCACAGGGCACCCTCTCGAAGAGGTCTTGAAAGCCCGGGCGAGTAAGTAAACATAGAGGACACCTGTGCTCCGTGGAAGCAGCCTGAAAGGGGGAGAGAGCGAGTGAGAAATGAAGAAAGACACGGGGACCAGTGTTCTGATGGAACAAAGGCATTTATTCAACATATTGTGGGCATATATATACTGTCTTACAAGATAGCCTTTTCAGCAGAGATGGGGATAAAAAAAATCTTAGGAGTTATTCAGGAAGCTTGAGGCTAGAATCATTTTCAAGAGAGGGGATTGTAAAAGTTACTTTCCATATCAGAAGGGAAGAGAGTTGTAAATGGCTACTTTTCACTGTATGGAAAGGCTACTTTCCATATGAACGAGATACATAAATTCCTATTATTACGGGAACTGCATGCGGTTCCTCTAGCATCTGCATTCAGGTCCTAATGAGGAACAAAGGATTTACGTAAGACCGAAAACAGCATACAGGAAGCCTCCTGTTAAATGTTTCCTTACAAGTAGGCACATGAGATGGGTAGGGCATAGGGAGGCAGTTGGGCCAGGTGGGGGGCTTGTTGTCCATGGAGGCAGTTTCTACTTTAACCCAATGGGAGGACAGTGAAAGGCTTTACGAGTGGCAAATGCATGATCCAATTTCAGTTCTATAAAGGTCATTTGATAACTGCATGAAAGAGGAGCAATAAATATGTAAAAATGACATGGGACACCAGTTAAGAGGCCATTTCCTTAGTCTTACTACAAATGCTCCTTGCTTGTTTAGTGGTGTGTGGAACCTCAGCAGATGAATGACTGCAGTCACCACAGGCTCCTGGGAGGCCATACCCTCCAGAGGACAAGTCACCATTTCACTGGAATGCAGGCAGAAAGGTGTGCTGGGAGAAGGTGTAAAGCAGCAGGAGCTGGGGCTCTGCAGGGCATGGTGGCAAGAGTTAGAGGCCAAGAAGCTTGGATGGAGAAGAGGAGATCAGAGCCAGATGGGGTGCATGAACGTATTTCTGGCTGCACTTGTTGCTCCAGGCTGGAAAGTGGTTCTCATATCCCTAAGTGCACCCATGCTCACTTGGTCATTTCCCCAAATTCATGTCTTTCACTTTTTCTTTACTCTTTTTTGTTCTGCAATTCTTTTTAGGAATCTTCCCCAGCTTTGTAATCAAAATCATATCGCACACTTCCTGAAGCTGGAATGCATGAGGCCAAAGTGATACATGTATATAAATTTTCATGGGTGTGAAAAGTACACAGGAGGGAGTGATGGAAGAATTTGTTCCTGTCCTGGTCCTTTTGCTCTCCTGTTAGAGGAGCCCTATTTCTCCCATCTCTAGATTTTTTCTTCTCTAGTTTTAGTTTTAAATGTCTTCTTCTGTTTCTGGGTCTAACCGTCCCTGAAGTGTACATTTTACAAATGACATTTTACAAGAATTGCTTTGCTTGGCCCCACCACAAGCCTCTGTAATAGGAAGCATTAATGGTGTACAGCCTATTTTACAGTGGAGAGAACTGACATTTGGAAGGCAAAGCAAGTGCCTTACTGAAAGCTCATCAAGCTGAGTCCAGATCTAAACTTGGATTGTCTGATTCTGGGTTCTGTGTTCTTTAGATAAGGTCAGATAAAGGTTTTATAAAGCTTAAAATGCACTGTAAACTCTCAGGCACTCTTGACCTTCAGTCCCTCAAAGCAAGAGTTCTAACACGAACTCTTTGTAGATCCCAGCATTGAAGACTCATGTTGATGGTGTTGTAGGACTTTGCCCTGCTCTGTGGGAAGCTCTGATTTCCCTAAATAGATTGCAGTCACATTAGAACTGGGCTGGACCATTCTTTATTCTGTACGCACAAGCCATGTAAGTTGTGTTGCTGCCATTTGTGATACGTATAAACTCGAGAAAGTCCTTTTTTCTACCCAAGCTTCATGTTCTTTGCATTTTAAAACAAAGAGAGACATCTACCTGGCATTTCTTTTTTTCAAGGTGAGAGATTGAAGACAGCTATCAAAAACACACTGTCAGCTAAGTAGGGTAGTCTTACAGTTCTCTGCATACTATAGGCATTTGTTAAATGAATGTACAGTAAGGATACAAAGAAACCTACGTAACATCCTACCAGGCCATTAGGGCTGTTCCCACAGTGGTAATGCACTTTGCAAGTGGTACTCAAGAAATGTATTTTAATGGTGAGACATTATGTTCAAAGACAGACCTTTATTTGATTGAACTGCTCAGTGGAGCAAGTAGATGTTCTTGTTCCTAAAAGGTTCACTAGTCACGCAGCTCACTATGGCTCAAGACCTACATATAGAGTGACTCTCCCCTGCTCTCAGCTGTCCCTTTGCTGATTGGTTCAGCTATGAGGAGCTTACTCTTGGTCCTTGTGGTCCTTGTCTTGCTCTCCTATGTTCCACCAGGTAAAACGGAATCTCCTCCCTGTGGAATTATGAACCATCAAGGGAAAGAGGGTATGAGCTCCTACAAGAGTGAGGAGGAAGCTGGACTTGGATGAAGAAAATTAGAACAGGGAGGGATGTAAGCAGAGATGGATGCTCCAGGCTGTTCCAGGGAACAGAGATAAGATGCTAAGGACACATAATAGTTTCAAAGAAGACATTCGTTCTGGATTTTGGTCTAGGGAATCTGTGAAGTTTGTGGGGGAATTGAACTGATGGCATTGGCAGAGCAAAAGTATGAGACCTTTAGAGGATACACAGAGGGTGGGGGCAGAGCAAAAGTATGAGACCTTTAGAGGATACACAGAGGGTGGGAGAGGGACTGTTGCTCTAGGACTCTTAGAACTTGCACTTCGAAGTCAGTTAGAAACCAAGGCAAATTTGATGCTGAGAAGAATCAATAAATAGAGCAAGTTGTTCAAATATATTAACTGTAAAGCATGATAGGAGCCTATGGAACATCGGTTTGAGGGGTCAAAATTTATGTCCTATGGAAAAAAACCCAGCAACTTAATACTGAGAAGGGTCCACTTAAGTCACAGAAGTGGCAAGTCAACAACTTTACTTGTGGTTTGCTAAAGTCTGCAGAGAGCTTTTACCCTTTGTCTGAAAGCTTCACATTCTAAAGGTATCATTTAAGGGCCATAGGTAAGTATTCGAGAGGCATATCAGAATTGTGAGATTTCTGCCGCTGTTCTGGATGGCAGGACCTTTGGACTCATGGTGTCTCCACTGGACTCCTTTGTCCCCAGGGGGTGCCCCAGGGATAACGAGCGGGTGAAAGGCAAATTCACTTGCCAGTGGCCTTTGGTCAGACCACATTGGTTACTCTTACACCACAAAGGCCCTTGGGCAGGCTGGGTGGAGAGACTGGTAAGGTTCAACACACAAGAGTGGGGAATTCAGTAGGATAACTCACCCTCATCCTCTTAAGCTGCCTGCCTACCACTCCTCCTGATCCCTCAGCTTCCAGAGGTGCCCAGGTCTTAAGGTTAGGAGAAATACTAGTAACTGATTGAAATCTAAGTCTCAGATACTCCAGACCCATTAAAACTCACCAGCCACCAATGCTTTCAACTACTCTGTGATTAAGCCTTGGCAGGCAGTCAGGAATGCAGGAGAAAGTCAACTAGAGGCAGGCCTAGAACCAGGGGCTTCTGTACTTCTATGCTGGTGATCTTTCCTTCTTTAAACGACATGTGATAATCAGATTACCTTGCTCCTGTTCGAGATCTTGCATGTCTCCTGGCATGGGGCCTTGACAGACTCCTGGGGTCTAAATGTTTTCCATTGCAAATAGTTCCAAGTGAATCTGCTGGGCCCTGTTACCTGTCTATAGTTGATTAGTGATTCACATGAGTTGGGACTGTGGAAACTAGTGACTCATAATATATCTCTGGGAAATAACTTAAGAGCTACTGAAAAAGGGACACCCAACCATAACATGACTGGGGTCTTTAGAGCCTGTTCAATTTACCATTAAAAAGTTGTAAAGTGTAGTCTTCAGTCTTATCCAAAGCATTATGACCCTGCAAGCACTGTGTGTTTAATTCTGTTTTTGTTGGCAGTTAGAAGTGGAGCAAATGCATTTATAAGAAGATTCTTTAATACATGCTGGCGAACAAAAGGTGTTTGCAAGAAATCATGTACAAAAGGTGAAATATTTCATATATTCTGTGAAGTGTCAATGCTTTGCTGCATTGATAAAAAGTATTTGCCTTCAATGGTTGGGAAATAGTTGTATCTGAGGTTCCTGCTGACTTCCTCTGAGGACCTTCTGAGATGTACCATACCATTAAAATGATGGCTTTAGCCTATCAATATTTCTGTGTTGGCTGTGTTTCTCTTTATTTAGGGGAGTTTGTTGTCTCTCCCATGAACATAATCTCTTAGTCGAATTCCTTGTCTTCAATATTTTTCTTCTTTGTTAATTTTTCCTAAAAACTTTTTTTGAAATATACCATGTACTCAGAAAAATGTAAAAATCATAAGTGACCTTCTTAACAAATTTCACAAATTTAGCACATCCATGCAACAGTATTCTTGCTTGGGAAATCCCACGGACAGTGGAGCCTGGCAGGCTACAGTCCACGGGGTCACAGAGAGTCAAACATGACTGAACACACACACATACACACAATTCATGTAATTCTCACAGCACTATGATGTAGGTACCATGGTTATCCCGTTGTATAGATAAGGAAACTGAGGATAGAGAGAGACTAAAGAGCTTATCCAAGGTCAAATAGTTTGAAACTGGTGGGGCTGGGATATGGTAATGTAGATGAAATAACAATGTGGTGGATATGAGTTGAAATTAATGAAAAAGTGCACACATGAAAACAGAGTGTGAGCTTTTATAAAATATTTACTTTAACTTGACCATCTACATATATAATTACCATGAGTTTCCTTTATCCATCATATTAATTATTCTTATATAGACGAGGGAGTTTTAAACATTTTTAGATTTCTGAAGTAGATGCAGTTAGACTTTTCACCACTTCTTTTTTTCCTTAACTCCTTTTTTCTTCTCTCTGCAGCAGATGGTCCAGTCAGCACAGTATCTAACTGCGTATTCGTTAACATTGCACTTCATTCTGCAGTTATAGTATCCTGGAGGACATCCTTCCTGCAAAAGGAGGCTTCTGGCTTTGAAAAGAGAAAACATTGTATTGTGTGTTTGTATATTTTAATACTTGAACACTTTAATATTTGAGGTGTTTCATAATAAAACAACAACAATAAAGAACTTTCCCGGAAAAAATGACAAAAAAAGAATGGAGGAGAGAAAAGTGGCAGTACTGAATAAAGATAAACAAAGGTTTCTTCTCTGGAGTAGTTAGTGAGGTGAGGCTGAAAAGGGGCAGTGTTTCTGATAAGAACTGTCACAGCATATTTTTGGCTATGCTAAAATTAATGATCCATTTAAGTGTGGGGATTCATGATTCAGGAAAGGGTATTTAATTGTAGAAATGAAGTCTCTGAAAGCGAGTGGGGATGAAACCTCATGTACAGGTGAAGGGGTTGGCCTTAGGTCAGAGTATAAAGTTTAGAAGGCAGGGTGAGATAAAATTAGGCAAAGGTTCATGGTGGTGGGGAAATGGGGATTTTGTCATCTGTTGCTTTTCCTGTCTTGGTGAAAAAAGAAATCATCAACTGAGAATGAGAATTGGATGGGGAAGTTGGGTCTTGGTTTCCATTTTCCAGTGTGTTTAGGCTCAGAGCCATTACCTCCTTTACTGAGGAAGTTTTTGAGACCTGCACAGGGTCCCACATGCCATGGTCTCTCACCTTGGTTTCCAGTTCTTGATGATAGGTGTTTCCATCTATCCCTTTACCCGAAGGAAGCCTAAGTTTTATAGGAATCACTTGCATGCATTTCCTTACTTAAAAATAGTGTTATTACCTGAATTTCATCCCTAGATACTGTAGTTTAGTTTTTTCTCTTTATAATTTTTGATATTACTTCTAAACCTACAGATTTTTCCCAAATCCTTTTTTTTTTTTAATATATTTTTGTTGCAATTCTTACGCTGAAGAACTTGGGGTGTTTAACCTGTAGGGTTTCCTAGAGTTAATATTTTTCTGATTGCATACTTTTAGAGAAGTCAGCATGTTCCTGTGTCCTGTGTATTTTCAGCAAATTGGCAACTGGATTCAGATGCTTGACCAGACTCATGTTTGATTCCTTTAGCTGGCTGTACTGCAGTTGGTGGTGGTGATTGGGTGTGTGTGTGTGTTTTATCAGGAGGCCCTTAATGTCTGGTTGTCTATCTTTTGGAGATAATAGCAGCTACTGATTCCCAATGGCTAGATTCATTAATAATGAGGGTTGTATGTTGGTGACACTGTAGTTATATGTCTTTTTCATTGTTTAGTTGAAATGTATGCAGCTCAGTAAGTTTGATGACTAGTTTACACTTGTGAAATCATCACTACTATCAAGACCATAAGACACTTTAATCACATATGAAAATTTCCTCTCACTTCCTCCATTATTATTATTGTTGTTGTTGTTATTATTACCTGTGGTAAGAATACTTAGCATAAGACTCTGAAAAATCTAAGTATACAATTCTGTATTGTTAACTGTGGGTACTGTGTGTAGTAAAACTTCAGAAATTTTCTGTCTTGCATAAATGAAACTTTGTACCTTTTGACCAATGTCTCCCCATTTCCTCCACCCATCAGGCCCTGTGAGTATGAGTTTGCCATTTTGGGATCCCACATATAAGTGAGGTCACACAGTATTTGTCTTTTTGTGTCTGACATTTCATTTAGCATAGTACACTCCAGGTCCATCCATGTTGTCACAAATGGCAGGATTTCTTCCTTTTTTAATGCTGAATTTGTCTTATATATATATCACATTTTCTTCTTATGTGTGTATATGTTTTTCACTTTTATTGAGGAATGACTGACTGATAAAAATTGTATACATTTAGGGTATACAGTGCAATATTTCATGGCAAATAGATGGGGAAACAGTGGAAACAGTGGCTGACTTTATTTTTCTGGGCTCCAAAATCACTGCAGATGGTGCTTGCAGCCATGAAATTAAAAGATGCTTACTCCTTGGAAGGAAAGTTATGACCAACCTAGACAGCATATTAAAAAGCAGAGACATTACTTTGCCAACAAAGGTCCATCTAGTCAAGGCTATGGTTTTTCCAGTGGTCATGCATGGATGTGAGAGTTGGACTATAAAGAAAGCTGAGCCCTGAAGAATTGATGCTTTTGAACTGTGGTGTTGGAGAAGACTCTTGAGAGTCCCTTGGACTGCAAGAAGATCCATCCAGTCCATCCTAAATGAGATCAGTCCTGGATGTTTATTGGAAGGACTGACGTTGAAGCTGAAACTCCAATCCTTTGGCCACCTGATGCGAAGAGCTGACTCATTGGAAAAGACCCTGATGCTGGGAAAGATTGAGAGCAGGAGAAGAAGGGGATGACAGAGGATGAGATGGTTGGTTGGCATCACCGAATGAATGGACATGGGTTTGGGTGGACTCCGGGAGTTGGTGATGGACAAGGAGGCCTGGCGTGCTGCGCTTCATGGGGTCGCAAAGAGTCAGACATGGCTGAGCGACTGAACTGAACTGAACTGAATGCAATATTACAATATAATATACATTGACTTGATACCACCACAAGATAATTAACATATCCAACACTTCATGTGGTCATCCTCTTTTATTGTATCATAAGATCACTTGAGATCTACTCTCAGCAAATTTCAAGTGTATAATACATTATATTAACTATAGCCAGCATATTGTACATTAAGTCTCTGGAATTTGTTCATTTTATAACTGGAAGTTTGTACCCTAACATCTCTCCATTTCCCTGCCCCTCCAGTCCTTGGCATCCACCATTTTACTTGCTACTTCTTTGACTTTTACTTTTTTATGTTCCACACATAAATGAGATCACACAGTATTGATCCTTCTGTGTCTCACTTACTTGACTTAGCATAATGTCCTTCAGGACCTTTGTTTATGTCAATGCAAATGGTATAGGAAACTTCTTTGTAAGGCTGAATAATATTCTGTTGTATGAATACACACACACACACACACACATGTATAAGACATTTTATTTACCCATTCATACATTGACAAGACACTTTGGTTGTTTCTTTATCTTGGCTAGTGTGAATAATGCTGCATTAAACATGGGAGTACAGTTGTCTCTTCAGCATCTCTATTCAATATCATTTTTTGGATATATACTCAGAAGTGGAATAGCTGAATCTTATGGTGGTTTCTAGTTCTAATTTTTAAAGGAGCATTCATATTTTTTTCATAATTACTTTTTCAATTTACGTTTCCACAAAAGTGTACGAGGTTTCTGTTTACTCTATATACCTAGCAATACTTATTATTATTATTATTATTATGATAATAGCCATTGTAACAGGTGTGAGGTAATATCTCATTGTGGGTTTGATTTGCATTTCCCTGATGATAAGTGACTTTGAACACCTTTTTGTTTTCTTTTTGGCTATTTGTATATCTTTTCTGGAAAAATATCTGTTCAGGTCCCTTGCCCATTTTTAATTGCTTTATTATTATTTGGGCTATTGAGTTGTGTGAGCTCCTCATGTGTTCTGCAAGGAACTTGCAAACCCTTATTGAGTATAGGGCCTGCAGATATTTTCTCTTATTCCTTAGGTTGTCTTTTAACTCTGTTCTTTGTTTTGCTGTGCAGAAGCTTTTTAGTTTCATGTAGTCCTACTTATCTCATTTTGCCTTTGGTGCTTGCGCATATCCAAGAAATCATTGCAAAGACCAGTGTCATGAAGCTCTTCCTTCGTGTTTTCTTCTAGAGATTTTACAGTTTCAGGTCTCATGTTTAAATCTTTAATCTATTTTGAATTGATTTTTTTCTATACTCTTTGCATATGGCTATGGAGTTTTCCTTACATCATTGGTTGAAGAGACTCTCCTTTCTCCATTGTGTAGTCTTAGTACTCTTGTTGAATATCAGTTCCCTCTGTGTTTTGGGGGGCGGTTTATTTCTGAGGTCTCTATTCTCTTCCACTGTTCTACATGTCTTTATTATTTTTATTTTTTAATATTTATTTATTTGGCTCTACCAGGTCTTAGTTGAAGCATTCAGGATCTTTGATCTTCATTGTGGCATGCCAGATCTTTAGTTGCAGCATGTGGGATCTAGCTCCCTGACCAGGGATGGAATTCAGGCCCCCTGCATTGGGAATGCAGAGTCTTAGCCACTGGACCACCAGGGAAGTCCTTACATATCTGTATTTATGCCAGTACCATACTTTTAAAATTTTTATAGCTTTGTAATATATTTTGAAGCCATTAATTACTATGCCATCAGCTTTGTTCTTCTTGCTCAAAATTGCTTTGCTATTCAGGGAATTTTGTGGCTCCATAAGAATTTTAGGACTCATTCTTTCTTCCTTCTCTCTTTCCTTTCTTTAAAAAATTTTTCAGCTGTTTAAAAGTTTTAAACAGCTGTTCTAAAATTTTTTTTCCCTATTTCTTTGAAAAATAACACTGGCATTTTCACAGGGATTTTACTGAATTTATTATTTGCTTTAGGTTTTATGAACATCTTAGCAGTATTAATTCTTTCAGCTGCTAAATAGGGGATAGCCTTTTATTTGTGTCTTCTTTAATTTCTTTCATCAGTATTTTGTAGTTTTCAGTGTACAAGTCTTTTACCTCTTTGGTTAAGTTGTATTCCTCAGTACTTTGTTCTTTTGATACTGTTATAAATGAGATTGGTTTCATAATTTCTCTTTTGAATAGTTTGTTGTTAATATGTAGAAATGCAACTGGTTTTTGCTTATTGATTTTGTTTTCTGTAACTTACTGAATTTTTGTACTAGTTCTAAGTTTTTGAAGGTATGTTAGGGTTTCTACATATAAGATCATATCATCTGCCCACGGAGGTAACTGAGTCTGAATTGTTTCTAACTCGAACCTGGAAGCATATTCAGTGATAGAGCTGCTGCTTCTGCTGCTGCTAAGTCACTTCAGTTGTGTCAGACCCTGTGCAACCCCATAGACAGTAGCCCATCAGACTCCTCCGTCCCTGGGATTCTCCAGGCAAGGATACTGGAGTGGGTTGCCATTTCCTTTTCCAATGCATGAGAGTGAAAAGTGAAAGTGAAGTCTCTCAGTTGTGTCCGATCCTTAGCCCACCAGGCTCCTCTGTCCCTGGGATTCTCCAGGCAAGAATATTGGAGTGGGTTGCCATTTCCTTCTCCCAGTGATACAGCAATGTCAGTCATATATATATATATATTTAAAAAGAAACAGCTTAAAGAATGGGAGAGAATATTTGCAAAACTGTATCTGCTAAAGGTGTAGTGTCAAGAATATATGAAGAACAGACTAGTGAAAAATAACTACATTAAGAAATAAGTAAAGAATTTGAGTAGATATTTCTACAAAGAAATATACACGTGGCCAATAAAACACTTAAAAGATGCTCAACATCATTAATGTTGCAAATTAAATGCAAATTAAAATACAAATTAGAACTACAATGAGATTTCATATTACACTAACTAGGATGACTATAATAAAAGAAACAGACAATAACAACTGTTGGTGACTATGTGAAGAAATTGGAACCCTCAGGCACTGCTGGTGGGATTTTAAGATAAAGAGTGAAGCTATGAAAAATGGTTTGGCAGTTCCTCAGAAATTTAAACATAGTGTAACCATAAAACACAGGTATATTTCCAACAGAATTGAAAATATCTCCACATAAAAGCTTGGATGTAAATGTTCACAGCAACATCATTGATAAAAGATCCAGACTAGAAACAACCCAAATGTCCATCAACTGATGACTGAATGAATAAAAGGTAGTATATCCATTTACTATAATACTATTTATCAGTTGAAAAAGATTAAGTATTGATGCATGCTGCAATATGGATACATTTTGAAAAACCTGTTGCTAAGTGAAAGAAAACAGGCACAAAGGGTTAGTTACATGCTGTTTAACTATGTTAAATATCCAGATTAGGTAAATGGATAGAAACAGAAAATAAATAAATAGTTGCCAGAGGAGGAGAAAGATGGGGAATGACTGCTAATGAATATGGAGCTTCTTTTTTGGAGTGATGGAATGTTCTGGAATTGGATAGTGGTGATGATTGAATAATTTAGGAATATATAGAAAACCACATAAATGGTACACTTTAAAAGAATGAATTTTATCTCATAAAAGAAACAAGAATAATGAAGGAAATCTTTAATTTATTGAATTCCTTTGATCTTAAAGTAGTAAGTGCATCATAAAAGATGTCAGTTGATAGTAATGTAAATCCCACTGATAAGCCCAACAATTAATATATATTTAACACATAGTATTGATGGATTTTAAAGTTAATTTGGGAGGGTTAGATTGATTATTCAATAAGTAGGCCCGTGTAATTGGTTACTTGGTTAAGTGTTAAGATGGAATCTTAAGTCCCACCATACATAAAGTAATTTCCACATAAGCCCTTACCTAGATCAATGATCGGAGTGTTGTGTAAACCACAGATTATGATGGAGCAGCCTCCTATTCACCCTGGCCCTTCTAATCTCCACTCATTTTCCATTTTTTCAGTTCCCCAAATTTTCTGTGTTCTGTAACCTCCTTCCACCTTCTTTAGATCAAACACAATCTTCAAGTAAGAGCTTATAGGTTAAATCACTGGAGGGCACCACCTTACGGCTGTTGCCCTAACCACCCACTCTCCACTACTCTCCCATTCTTCGTTATATGGTACAATCTGCTCTTGTCTAATTTATTTTCAAACTCTTGAAAGACCTTGTATTCTCTTTCACTTATATTTTCATAACTTTGGAATGAAAGGTTTCCATCTTACCTTGAGGGACTATGGACAGTAAGGCAAGAACCCCAAGGAGGGAAAGCAAGACCTTCATAGTTGAATAAGTCAGAGAGAATCTGTAGCTGGGATGAAGAAAACTTCTTTCTACGTTCAGTACTCAAGAAGTGAGTTGCTGCATGATTATTGAACCTTTCAGTGGCAAGAACATTTCTGCGTTCCAATGAGCCTTCATATCAGGAGATACCACACAATGGACGTGACCATCAGTCATTCACAGGACATTTGTCAAGTGTTGGCAGGGTGTGGGCAGTGACAGAGGAATGCACAGCACTTACAGAGAAATAGCAGCCATGATAAAGGGAGGAGGGGATATTCTGTTGAAAAATCATTGTCTTATGGCTCCTGGAGGTTAAGGCAACATTTATAGAGTATAAACATTCAATTTGTTTCCCCAGTAATACAATAAGAGAAGCACTAGATATAATAACATACCTATTTATTAATATTTTAGGGAATGTATGTTAGCAGACTTCAGCAATGGAATTGTTTTTGAAACCATACACAGGCTTGTGAGATATACAGAAGCTTATGTTTGATTGTCTTTGTCCAGCCAGCTAATGAGATCAGCTTATTTTTATGTCTAGAATCTTAGTGAACACACATTGTTATACATCACTGTCATATGCAATGTGAGGGAGACCAAAAAGGAAGAAAGGGACTTAGGTGCATTTGGGAAAGCAAATAGTACAGGAATGACAATGGCAATGCAATCTGAGCATGTCTCTGACAAAGTGGCACAATTGCCTTGTGTATATGCATTTTCAGTCGTGTCCGACTCTTTGTGACCCCATGGACTGTAGCCTGCCAGGCTCCTCTGTCCATGGAACTTTCCAGGCAAGAATACTGATGTGGGTACCCATTTCTTCCTCCAGCAATTACCTTGTGGACACTAAGGAATGAGCACAGAGGAACACTGGAGTAGTTTGGATGACCTAGGGAATGATTAAAGAAAACATGAATAAGAATGCCACCTTTAGAAGCTGCAGAGTGCGTTCACATTCATGATCTAATTTGGTCTTCATAATTTCTTAGATGCTCTTACTCTACGTTGAGTAACTTCCTTCTGGTTGTCAGTATCCAGAAGAAAGCTCCTTTCTTCCATGGCTTCCTCTGGATACCCCTTCCACTCCTAATGAAGCATGTAGTCACACTATTTGAGCAGGCCCTCCATGGCTATGGATGCCTTGAAAATGACATCAGGAACTAAATCAGGAACAGAGGATTGGTGGAGAGATAGGGATTGAGGTCTTGGAAGAGGCCAATTTCACAGGCCTTAGCCTGAGGAGGGCCAATGTGGGGGCCAAAAGCTCTGGGGGTGGCTTTTCCTAAGCCTGGGCTCAGGATTTTTTCTCCTCTGAAATTGCTGTGACAGTGGCACATGGGGACAAGCCCCTCTCAGTACCCTAAAAACTCATGGAGGGGTTGTTCAGGTCAGGGGAGTGTGCTGGTTACTGATGACTGTTCCATTTACTTAAATCTGACTGGCTGGGAATCTTTAGCTCCTCCAATCATGAAAGGCTTTGGAAGTATAGTTTACATTGCAAAGGAATCACATTTATGAACACAAATCATTGAGTTCCCTAATGGAACGCTAAGGGCTGAATCTTCAATGATATTTTATCATTTTCTCTAAAATTTATTTCTCATCCAAACAGATTTGGAGCCAGGGGATGGGCTTGGAAGGCTGCCCAGGAAGCCCAAGAACATTGAGTGATCCATGGGTTGGTAGTCAGGGACATCATTAAAGGGAAGGTCAGAAGAAGGTTCATTACATTCTGGGGGTGGATTGGTGGGCACTAGTGAGTGTTGAAAGGAGTCTTATCACCAGATTGCTCAGGGCCTCGGCACAGAAACAGAAAGCACTTTGATAGAGGCCTTTCCTTAGAAGAACACAGAGAAGAAAATCAGCTATCAAGCTATCAAAGTACAGATTGTCACAGCAGGAGAAAGGAGTTAGTTTACCATGAGATAATAAATTAGACTTCGGAATTATTGAGTTTAATTATTGAATTTAGCTCTCCAGAAGGGCAGTAGATACTCAGATACTTTATAATCAAGTGTTCGTAGTTTACCTTCCTTTTCTGTACTCAGTAGTATTGAAACCTTGTTATTTAAAGCAAGTTCCTGGGCTTTAAAAGCAACAGATGCAGTAAACTTCCTTCCTTTAGTTTACTTTTTATGTGAGACTCTAACTTTTCCCCTTTTGTCTCAGGAAAATAATATGTTCTCTATTTCCAGTTCTTTCAATTAACTTCTTACCCTGAAGATTTCTGACATCTCTTTGTACTGAATATACTTTTGCTAAATCACTAACAAATTTTCCCCTGTATAAAATCAAATATATATATAATACATATACATATAAATATGTACATAGATGCCTATATACTATATGTGTTTATAGTTTTTTATTCTGATTCCTAAATAATAGACTTTTATTTTAAAATTGGAAAACTCATAAAATTATTAAGATGGTAATAAACACAACGCATTATTCTACCACCTAAAAGACCATTCATTACTCTTTTGGTTAGTCCTATTCTATTAAAATAACATGTAGAGAAGAGTTTAAATATTATTATAGAATACAATGAATGAATCTGGGTGTGGCTTAGCTGGGTGCCTTTGGCTCAGGGTCTCTCCTGAAGTTGCAGAAAGGCTGTCACTGGGCTTGCATGTTCCTTTGAAGGCTGGGACAGGTCTCTTTCTAAGCTTATTCACGTGGTTGCTGGCACACCTCAGTCCCTTGCCACATGGGCCTCCCCATAGAACTTCTTATGGCATTGCATCTGGCTAGCCTAACAGCAGGTAATCTCAGAAAGAATGAGAGATCAAACCCAAAATGAAATACATTATTATAGAATACAAATATCTGAATGAAATGGACACTTTTGGGGAATTATATGTTAGTAATGTTGGCCAATAAAATAAAATTGCAAGTAGTTGAGGTTCTGTCCTTTCATATTCAAAGGGTGCTAGACTTTATACACAATCTTCAAGGACTAGATAATTTCTCTTTTGTGAGAGGAATTCAGATGATAGAATAAGCTAGATAGCCACGTATCAGTTGTATGTCACTACATGACAAAATATCCCAAGATGTAGTGGCTTAAAACAACAAACATTTGCTACCTCATCATTTCTGTGGGTCAGGAATCTGGGTGTGGCTTAGCTGGGTGCCTTTGGCTCAGGGTCTCTCCTGAGGTTGCAGAAAGACTGTCACTGGGCTTGCATGTTCCTTTGAAGGCTGGGACAGGTCTCTTTCTAAGCTTATTCACATGGTTGCTGGCACACCTCAGTCCCTTGCCACATGGGCCTCCCCATAGAACTTCTTATGGCATTGCATCTGGCTAGCCTAATAGCAGGTGATCTCAGAAAGAATGAGAGATCAAACCCAAAATGAAATACATAGCCTTTTATAATCTAATTTCTCATACGATATACTGTATTCATCATATCTAAGTTGTTAAGTCTAGGTCACAGTCATCTGGTGGAAGTTTTAGTATCTGCAAAACAACTCAGAAATGTGTGTCATCCATGTCCTTCAGGGAGGAACTAATGATTCTGTGATTGCTGTGTGGCTGATCTATTGTTTTAATTGTTACCAGTTCTTTTGGCCAAATTGCAGTTTTTTGTTCCTACATGTTCACATTCTCCTAATCATGAATTCTTGAGCCAAACTTTTGTGACAAAGGGGAGGCCTGGGAGACTAAAGTCTGCAAATAAGACAGGTAGAAGACATAGTAGAGTCTGTCCGGGGAAGATCCCATAGAGCACTGCTTGGTTGCACTATGAACATAGGGATGCCTGTTCTCAAAACAGCTATTTTGAATTTTTTGTCATCTAAATCACTCAGACAGTGAAGAATCTGCCTGCAATGCGGGAGACCTGGGTTTGATCCCTGGGTCAGGAAGATACCCTGGAGAAGGGAATGGCAGCCCACTCCAGTATTCTTGCCTGGAGAATTCCATGGACAAAGGAGCCTCGTGGGCTACAGTCCATGGGGTTGGACATGACCGAGTGATAATACACACACGCGCGTGCACACACACACACACACACACGCACGCACATGCACACACACATCCCACAATGTTCCATGGATGTGAGCTTTGTTGTTGAACTATCATTTTCTTTTTGGTGATGACATATTTTCTTTATTATTTTAAAAATATACCAGTTGTCTTGAGATGGGAACTGTTCATTGGTGCAGCTGTGTCTGGGATTGTCTAGGATTTTCATGGACAAAGCTGTCCACGCTTCCTTCTCCCTCTTGTGGCAGAATTGTAAAGCCTTTTATTTTCTTTCTCTCTTTTTTAAACTACTCACCAGGCTGGCTGCTGGAGACCTGTTTTTGCTTTCCAAGAGGTGGTGCTAAAGCTCCAGTTTGTGCTGGTCTGCATTTCTGTGAGCACTGTAATCGCTGGACCTGCTCTTGCCACCAAGCACGTGGGAGCAAGCTCATGGGTCTGGTTGCAGAGTGGTGGGAGATGTGTAGGTTTATCACGCAGGGTTTGAAGGTGCCCATGATCCTGGTGGGGAAGACCCTTAGGTGGGGAACTCCCAGAGGCTTGTGTGCTGCAGATGTCCTGCTCAAGTCCTGAGGCAGCCAGAAGGGATGGTGTCCCTTTACTGCCCTTTCAGACGCTTTTCTGCTTCTTTTCCTCCTTCCTTCCTACAGGCGTGAAGCAGCGAACACCTCCTTGGATCTTTGCTGGTTATCTTCAGATGGGGTGTTCTGTTTGTGTAGTTATTAACTTAGGTTTTTCTCTCTTGGTCTTTATATTGGCACAATTTTTCTACCTTCTTGCTTTCTCTTTTGGTAGAATGCTCAAGTTTTTATGTCTTCTCTAGTTCTTACAGAGGGGCTTCTCTTATAGCTTATCAGGCTGGCTGCTGGAAACCTCTCTTTGGTTTTGCAGAAGGTGGTGGCATAGCTCGTGTTTATGGTTTCTGCCTGCCCACAAACTATGGCCTATTTTCTGAGCACACTCCCATCCATGATTTTTGCATTTTCTATGTGTGTGCAGGTAAAAGCACACACTAAAGAGAAAAATACATGTACTCTTCTAAACAAAAGAATTGGCAGATAAAGAGTTTTTAGAAGAAGGAAAAGGTAAAATTAAGGTTTGTAGTTTTCCCAATTAGTTCAAAATTATTTGCAATAAATGCCCAAGGAATGTCTCAAGCAGACAGAACAGTGCCTTTGATATGATATGATTCCCATCAGAGGTTTAAAATGGCTCTGTGTTTAGTTCTAGGAACTACATAACTGAAACATTAACCACAGCCAGCGTTTTCTCTGTTTTAAGAAACCAATCCCAATTGCTAAGCTAAACCAACAGTGAGGATTAAGGCTAGCTCACAGGAATTGTGAGCTAAATCCTAAAAGATGATGCTGTTAAAGCGCTGCACTCAATATGCCAGCAAATTTGGAAAACTCCGCAGTGGCCACAGGACTGGAAAAGGTCAGTTTTCATTCCAATCCCAAAGAAAGGCAATGTCAAAGAATGCTCAAACTAGCACACAATTGCACTCATCTCACACGCTAACAAAGTAATGCTTAAAATTCTCCAGGCTAGGCTTCAACAGTACGTGAACTGAAAACTTCCAGATGTTCAAGCTGGATTTAGAAAAGGCAGAGGAACCAGAGATCAAATTGATAACATCTGCTGGATCATCAAGAAAGCAAGAGAGTTCCAGAAAAACATCTATTTCTGCTTTATTGACTGCACCAAAGCTTTGACTGTGTGGATCACAACAAACTGGAAAATTCTGAAAGAGATGGGAATACCAGACCACCTGACCTGCCTCCTGAGAAATCTGTATGCAGGTTAGGAAGCAACAGCTAGAACCAGACCTGGAATAATGGACTGGTTCCAGATTGGGAAAGGAGTACATCAAGGCTGTATATCACCGCCCTGCTTATTTAACTTATATGCAGAGTACATCATGTGAAATGCTGGGCTGGATGAAGCACAAGCTGGAATCAGGATTGCAGGGAGACATATCAGTAACCTCAGATATGCAGATGAGACCACCCTAATGGCAGAAAGCGAAGAGGAACTAAAGAGCCTCTTGATGAAAGTGAAAGAGAAGAGTGAAAAATCTGGCTTAAAACTCAGCATTCAAAAAACTAAGATCATTGCTTCCAGTCCCATTGTCGTGGCAAATAGATGGGGAAACATTGGAAACAGTGAGAGGCTTTATTTTCTTGGGCTCCAAAATCACTGCAAATGGTGACTGCAGTCATGAAATTAAAAGCCGTTTGCTCCTTGGAAGAAAAGCGATGACAAACCTAGACAGCATATTTAAAAGCAGAGACGTTACTTTGCTGACCACAGTCTGTGTAGCCCAGGCTATGGTTTTTCCAGTATTCATGTATGGATGTGAGGCTTGAACCGTAAAGAAAGCTGAGCACCGAAGAATTGATGCTTTTGAACTGTGGTGTTGGAGAAGACTCTTGAGAGTCTCTTGGACTGCAAGGAGATCCAACCAGTCCATCCTAAAGGAAGTCAGTCCTGAATATTCACTGGAAGGACTGATGCTGAAGCTCAAGGTCCAATACTTTGGGCAAACTGATGTGAAGAACTGACTCATTTGAAAAGACCCTGATGCTGGGAGAGATTGAAGGCAGGAAGAGAAGGGGCAGGAAGGAACATGCAATCAGGATGTCTCCCTGCAATCCTGATTCCAGCTTGTGCTTCATCCAGCCCAGAAAGGATGAGATGGTTGGATGACATCACCGACTCGATGGACATGAGTTTGAGCAAGCTCTGGGAACTGGTGATGGATAGGGAAGCCTGGCATGCTGCAGTCCACGGAATCACAAAGAGTCAGGCAGGAATGAGCGACTGAACTGAACTGAACTGAACACAGGAATGGAGCCCCAAGTATCAGACAGGTCTGTAGGTGTCAAGGTGACACCTTTGACAGTGATAATGCCAGGGAGTAACACGGCTGTACCCTGGCGGTTCACGTCATTTATGCTTTCAGCAACTTAAAAAAGCCTCCTTCTATCTTTGTCTGATTAATGGTTTTGTTAAAGTAACATATGCTGAGTTCTATCAGTCACTGTTTCAATACACTTTGAGATGATCAGAGATTTCTCTCCTTTAAAATCTTGACATTCATTCCTCAATAGTTGTCTTAATAAACTGCAGTCATCTTGTATTTCGAGGACAAACTCTTTCTTGGTCAGAACACACTGGGCTTTCAATATAGTAACTGAGTGGCTCACTTTGCTAATGTTTATCTAGGAGTTTTGCCCTTGTTTTAATATCCAAATGAATCATTTCTTTCTTCTTTGTGTGCTTATCCTTTGGGATTTTTCCTTTCCCTAATTTTTGAAATTGTGTTAAAATACACATAACATAAAACATGCCATCTTAACCATTTTTATGCATACAGTTCAGTCATATTAAATCCATTTATATTGTTATGAAGACATCTCTATAACTCTTTTCATTGTGTAAACTTGAAACAAAGGTGGAACTATACCTCCTAAAGAATAACTCCTCATTCTTCCCTACCTACCCCCAGTCCTGGCAATTACATTATACATTCTGTCTTTATAATTTTGACTATTCTAAGTAGCTCATATAATATAGGTATATAAAATATATTTATCTCCTTTTGTTGACACTATGTAAAAAAGGTTTTGTTTTTCACTTGGCTCATTCTTTATGATGTTATATAATTCAGTGTAGCAAGATACTATTTCTAGTAGAATATTATGCCCCTCCTCTTAAAATTTCCTGTATATAAGAATCAAAAAAGTCATTATTTAAATATTTATTTTATTTATTTGGCTGTGCCACATGTTGGTTGCAGTATGCTGGGTTTTCAGTTGTAGCATATGGGATCTATTTCCCTGAAACAGATCCTATGCCCCCTGCATCTGGGAGCTCAGAGTCTTAGCCACTGGATCACCAAGGAAGTCCTAACAAAGTCAATATTAAATCTGAAAAAATATGTTCTACAAATGTAATCACTATTGAGGAACTTCAATTTAGTTTCAGTTATGTTTTCTCTTCCCAAATTTACTTAATCTAAATAAAAAACAAAGTTTCCTCTTACTTAACATAAATAAATAATATGCGATTTTCATTTTCTTAATTTTCTGCCAATGTAGCAAGAGCTTGAAATTTAGGAATGTTGTAATTTTAACTACTTTTACATCCTACATTATTTAATTTGAGTTTTTACCTAACATTATACTTACATCATAAATGTTTTAAAACCATTCTTCCGTATGGGTACTACTATTTAATCTTCTCTGCCTGTCTTGTAAGGGTTTGGGACTTGACAACATATGTCTATAGCAGATACTCCTTGCTAGCTATTAAAAAAATTGACATTGAATTTTGCTTGGGGCTCATAATTAGATCATACATCCTACTCTTCCATGCAGTTCAGCAAGGCCATGCCACTGAGTTCCAGTCAGGGAATGAGAACAGAAGTGATGGGTATCCCTTCCAGTGCTGGACCATAAGAAACTTCTATGTATGTTCCTACATGTTCTTTGTCCCTTCATATTTAGTGGGGTAAAGATGACCTCTGTTACATTGGAAGCCACATGATGAAGATGATAAAGTCTCTGTCAGCCATGTTATGGAATGACCACAAGCAGGTAGACTTTGACTACCAGAAACACCTTTCCTTCCTAGACTGTGAAGTAGGCTTTTGGGCACTGGTGACATTTTGCAGCATGTTTATCATTCTGTATTACTACAAATGATGTTACCAATCAATGCCTGGATTCATTGTTCGAGGTGAGACAAAAGGAGACAGTGAGTACAACAGATGATTTAAAAATAAGGCACCTTCACTATTGTTGCCTCCATACTTACTATGAGAGGGGTAAAAACTTGGCTCTAAAGTGATTAGAAATGATGAGTCTAAGTAATTCTGGCTAGTAACTAAACCATAATATAAGAAAATAATTGCAAGCAGTTTCACAGGATGAATTATGACGCTATAGGAATTTCTCTTGCCTTTCAACCTAAAGAAGTAATTATGCGAAAGTGTTTCCCAAAACCTTTAGGACAATAGTCTTATAGTGTTTCAAAGACTGTTTTAATAATCCCCAATATATGATGGTGCTTCCCAGGTGGTGCTAATGGTAAAGAACCTGTCTGCCAATGCAGGAGACTTAAGAGACTCCGGTTTGATCCCTGGTTTGGGAAAATCCCCTGGAGGAGGGCACAGCAATGCACTCCAGTATTCTTGGCTGGAGAATCTCATGGAAAGAGGAGCCTAGCGGGCTACAGCCCTTAGGGTCTCAAAGAGTCAGACATGACTGAAGGGACTTAGCATGCATGCAGGCATGCATGCACATATATGGTGATGTCATGATACTGGAGCTCTTGGAGCATGGTAATACTTTGTGGAAGAAATTTATAGAGCTTAGTGTTTGAGGATGGTAGTAGAAATAGGCGTTTTCAAAAATTGGCATAGATAATTTTTTGATTGTCAGAGACATGTAGCAGTTAAAGTTAGAATGTTTCTCATCTTCAAAATGAATGTTAAGGAGGCCAAGATGACATTCCACAGTGATGGAATCCTGAAACAGATAGAACATAGGTATGACAATCAGTTTCATACCTCTAAGATCAAGGCAAAAGTTTTAAACATTTAAAATCAATGTAAACCAATCCCTATTATTTTTATATCCTAAGAACAGAAATTTTTTACCTTAGTCAGATTATACCTGGCAGGCTGCACCTGCCTTAACGGTCTGCTTCATCCACTTGTGGTTGATTTTGTTTCATAGAAAGCCACCATTACAATTTCTTTTTCTTCTGCCAAGATTTAAAAAAAAATAGTCAAGCACTATATTGTTGTTGTGGTTTAGTCACTAAGTCGTGTCCAACTCTTTTGCAATCCCGTGGACTTTAGCTCCCCCCAAGCTTCTCTGTTCATGGGATTTTCCAGGCAAGAATATTCCCTCTCCAGGGGATCTTTCTGACCCAGGGATTGAATCCGCAGCTCCTGCACTGGCAGGCAGATTCTTTACCACTGAGCCACCAAGGAAGCCCCAAGCAGTATATACAGATACACAAAGGCCTACACCAAGTAACAAATGAAAAATATAACTCGAAACCATGTATGCACCCTGACAGTAAGTACAGTGGTGTATGCTACTCAGCAGGAAGCTAGAGGGCTTACAAACAGGTGATGTCAGTGGTTTCCAAGGAACACTCTTAATCAGACCTTTAGAAGGTCCTGGAAACCTCTATTTTTAACAAGAGCCCCAGGTGATTATAGGTTTTGATCAAAAGTGGTTTGGGGAGGTATTTTTAATCTTCATTGTATGTTAGATTACATATATAATAAAATTAAATTACAAATCATGTAGTTGAACAAAAAGTAATTTTCATACATAAACTTAATTGATACTTAAACACAATATGGTTTTTAAAATGAGATGATGTGTGATAGTTGTACTCTTAAAGTTGAAAGTGAAAGTCATGTCCAACTCTTTGCGACCCCATGGACTTCTCCAGGAAGTCCATGGAATTCTCCAGGCCAGAATACTGGAGGGGATAGCCTTTCCCTTCTCCAGGGGATCTTCCCAACCCAGAATTCGAACCTAGGTCTCCCCCACTGCAAGTGGATTCTTTACCAGCTGAGCTATCAGGGAAGCCCGTCTTAAAGTTGAGAATGCTAATAAAAAAGCAATACAGCAAAGAAACATTGACAGCAAATCGAACTCCATGTTTCATCTAGCATCAAAGCCCACCAATCTTTTAGTACATCTCTTGTACATTATTCTGTATCCACATTCTCTGCATCTGATTTTATCACTGCATTTTATTTTCTGTGACATATTTTCTACAGAGAGGGCTTTCTACCTGGCACTAGTGGTAAAAGAATCTGCCTGCCAATGCAGGAGACCCGAGTTTGATCCCTAGGTTGGGAAGATCCCCTGAAGAAAGGAATAGCAACCTGCTTCAGTATTCTGGCCTGGAGAATCCCATGGACAGAGGAGTCTGGTGGGCTATAGTCCATGGGGTCCCAAAGGGTCTGACATGACTGAGAGACTGAGCACATATTCTCCTCCAAACAAAAATCCTTCCTTGTAATGTCAATAAGTTAGTTGCTAAGGAAACTTGCTTAACATGATTTATTTTCCTTTAGTCTCATTGTTTCTGATGTTCTACACTAAATGATCACTATCAATTCTTCGTGTTTTCTAAAGACTGACTACCTTTCTATTTACACAAAACAAAGTCACTTTTTTATGTATTTGGTTATAGTAGAGTATATTTAAGTTGAAATAGACATTTGCATTGTGACAATTCTGTTTTTTCTTTTTTCTCTTGATGTTGAATTATTTTGACTGCTTTTAAAGGGCATATAGCTCTAGCTGTCTTCATTTCTGCTATGTCAAAATCATCACTGTCAGGGTTATACAGGTCACCAGTGCACTTTATGTGTTGGGATGGTTTGTTCTCCAGATTTGGTACACTGTGGAACACAGACTTGAAGTTCTAATTCTGTTAGAAATTATGTGCTATATCCAAGCCCCAAAAGGACAAAATGTGATTTGGAATCTGGTAACATGCTGAAAAGGGACTTCCCAGGTGGAGTTAGTGGTAAAGAACCCACCTGCCAATGCAGGAAGCATAGTAAGACATGGGTTCCATCCCTGGGTGGGGAGGATCCCCCAGAGAAGGGCATGGCAACCCACTCCAATATTCTTGTCTGGGAAATCTCATGGACAGAGGAACCTGGCGGGGTGCAGTCCATAGGGTTGCAAAGAGTCAAACACCACTGAAGTGACTTAGCACACATGCAACATGCTGAAAAAGAGCATTCATACATTTATATTTGATATCAAACACCTAAAGATGGATTTTGATATAAAATTTAGCAAAATTGAAATAAAAATATGACATTTAACATTAAGTGATTAAGAAATTTATTCTTTAAAATAGGTAGGTGGTAGCCTTCAGTTAAGACTATACTTTTAATGTTTCAAGTTGCCTTTTTTAAAAAAATTCATTTATCTATTTTTTTACTTTACAATATTGTATTGGTTTTGCCCTATATTGACATGAATCCTCCATGGGTGTACATGTGTTCCCTTTCCAGAACCCCCCTCCCACCTCCCTCCCCATCCCATCCCTCTGGGTTATCCTGGTGCACCAGCCTCGAGCACACTGTATCATGTATCAAACCTGGACTGGCAATTCGTTTCACATATGATATTTTACATGCTTCAGTGCCATTCTCCCATATCATCCCGCCCTCGTCCTCTCCCATAGAGTCCAAAATACTGTTCTATACATCTGTGTCTCTTATGCTGTCTTGCATACAGGGATATCTTTACCGATTTACTAAATTCCATATATATGCGTTAGTATACTGTATCGGTGTTTTTTGTTCTGGCTTAATTCACTCTGTATAATAAGCTCCAGTTTCATCCACCTCATTAGAACTGATTTGAATGTATTCTTTTTAATGGCTGAGTAATATTCCATTGTGTATATGTACCACAGCTTCCTTATCCATTCGTCTGCTGATGGAAATCTAGGTTGCTTCCACATCCTGGCTATTATAAACGGTGCTGCGATGAACATTGGGTTACACGTGTCTCTTTCAATTCTGGTGTCCTTGGTGTGTATGCCCAGCAGTGGGATTTCTGGGTCATATGGCAGTTCTATTTCCAGTTTTTTGAGGAATCTCCACACTGTTCTCCATAGTGGCTGTACTAGTTTGCACTCCCACCAACAGTGTAAGAGGGTTCCCTTTTCTCCACACCCTCTCCAGCATTTATTGCTTGTAGACTTTTGAGTAGCAGCCATTCTGACTGGCGTGAGATGGTACCTCATTGTGGTTTTGATTTGCATTTCTCTGAGAATGAGTGATGTTGAGCATCTTTTCATGTGTTTGTTAGCCATCTGTATGTCTTCTTTGGAGAAATGTCTGTTTAGTTCTTTGGCCCATTTATTGATTGGGTCATTTATTTTTCTGGAATTGAGTTGCAAGAGTTGCTTGTATATTTTTGAGATTAATTGTTTGTCCGTTGCTTCGTTTGCTATTATTTTCTCCCATTCTGAAGGCTGTCTTTTCACCTTACTTATAGTTTCCTTTGTTGTGCAGAAGCTTTTAATTTTAATTAGGTCCCATTTGTTTATTTTTGCTTTTATTTCCAATGTTCTGGGAGGTGGGTTATAGAGGATCCTGCTGTGGTTTATGTAGGAGAGTGTTTTGCCTATGTTTTCCTCTAGGAGTTTTATAGTTTCTGGTCTTATGTTTAGATCTCTAATCCATTTTGAGTTTATTTTTGTGTATGGCGTTAGAAAGTGTTCTAGTTTCATTCTTTTGCAAGTGGTTGACCAGTTTTCCCAGCACCGCTTGTTAAAGAGATTGTCTTTTCTCCATTGTATGTTCTTGCCTCCTTTGTCAAAGATAAGGTGTCCATAGGTGCGTGGATTTACCTCTGGGCTTTCTATTTTGTTCCATTGATCTGTATTTCTGTCTTTGTGCCAGTACCATAGTGTCTTGATGACTGTGGCTTTGTAGTAGAGCCTGAAGTCAGGCAGGTTGATTCCTCCAGTTCCATTCTTCTTTCTCAAGATTGCTTTGGCTATTCAAGGTTTTTTGTATTTCCATACAAATTGTGAAAATATTTGTTCTAGTTCTCTGAAAAATAACATTGGTAGCTTGATAGGGATTGCATTGATTCTATAGATTGCTTTGGGTAGTATACTCATTTTCACTATATTGATTCTTCCAATCCATGAACATGGTATATTTCTCCATCTATTTGTGTCCTCTTTGATTTCTTTCACCAGTGTGTTATAGTTTTCTATATATAGGTCTTTTGTTTCTTTAGATAGATGTATTCCTGAGTGTTTTCTTTTCGTTGCGATGGTGAATGGAATTGTTTTCTTAATTTCTCTTTCTGTTTTCTCATTGTTAGTGTATAGGAATGCAAGGAATTTCTGTGTGTTAATTTTATACCCTGCAACTTGACTATATTCATTGGTTAGCTCTAGTCATTTTCTGGTGGAGTCTTTAGGGTTTTCTATGTAGAGGATCATGTCATCTGCAAACAGTGAGAGTTTTACTTCTTCTTTTCCAATCTGGATTCCTTTTATTTCTTTTTCTGCTCTGATTGCTGTGGCCAAAACTTCCAAAACTATGTTGAGCAGTAGTGGTGAGAGTGGGAACCCTTGTCTTGTTCCAGACTTTAGGGGGAAATGCTTTCAGTTTTTCACCATTTAGGATAATGTTTGCCGTGGGTTTGTCATATATAGCTTTTATTATGTTGAGGTATGTTCCTTTTATTCTTGCTTTTTGGAGAGTTTTTATCATAAATGGATGTTGAATTTTGTCAAAGGCTTTCTCTGCATCTATTGAAATAATCATATGGTTTTTATCTTTCAATTTGTCAATGTGGTGTATTACATTGATTGATTTGGGGATATTGAAGAATCCTTGCATCCCTGGGATAAAGCCCACTTGGTCATGATGTATCATCTTTGTAATATGTTGTTGGATTCTGTTTGCTAGGATTTTGTTAAGGATTTTTGCATCTATGTTCATCAGTGATATTGGCATGTAGTTTTCTTTTTTTGTGGCATCTTTGTCAGGTTTTGGTATTAGGGTGATGGTGGCCTCATAGAATGAGTTTGGAAGTTTACCTTCCTCTGCAATTTTCTGGAAGAGTTTGAGTAGGATAGGTGTTAGCTCTTCTCTAAATTTTTGGTAGAATTCAGCTGTGAAGCCGTCTGATCCTGGGCTTTTGTTTGTTGGAAGATTTCTGATTACAGTTTCAAGTTTCATGCTTGTGATGGGTCTGTTAAGATTTTCTATTTCTTCCTGGTTCAGTTTTGGAAAGTTGTACTTTTCTAAGAATTTATCCATTTCTTCCAAGTTGTCCATTTTATTTGCATATAGTTGCTGATAATAGTCTCTTATGATCCTATGTATTTCAATGTTATCTGTTGTGATCTCTCCATTTTCATTTCTAATTTTGTTGATCTGATTTTTCTCCCTTTGCTTCTTGATGAGTCTGGCTAAAGGCTTGTCAATTTTATTTATCTTCTCAAAGAACCAGTTTTGGCTTTGTTGATTTTTGCTATGGTCTTTTTTGTTTCTTTTGCATTTATTTCTGCCCTAATTTTTAAGATTTCTTTCCTTCTACTAACCCTGGGGTTCTTCATTTCTTCCTTTTCTAGTTGCTTTAGGTGTAGAGTTAGGTTATTTATTTGACTTTTTTCTTGTTTCTTGAGGTAAGCCTGTATTGCTATGAATCTTCCCTTTAGCACTGCTTTTACAGTGTCCCATAGTTTTTGGGTTGTTGTGTTTTCATTTCATTCGTTTCCATGCATATTTTGATTTCTTTTTTGATTTCTTCTGTGATTTGTTGGTTATTCAGTAGCGTGTTGTTCAGCCTCCATATGTTGGAATTTTTAATAGTTTTTCTCCTGTAATTGGCATCTAATCCTATTGCATTGTGGTCAGAAAAGATGCTTGGAGTGATTTCAATTTTTTTGAATTTATCAAGGATAGATTTATGGCCCAGGATGTGGTCTATCCTGGAGAAGGTTCCGTGTGCACTTGAGAAAAAGGTGAAATTCATTGTTTTGGGGTGAAATGTGCTATAGATATCAATTAGGTCTAACTGATCTATTGTATCATTCAAAGTTTGTGTTTCCTTGTTAATTTTCTGTTTAGTTGATCTATCCATAGGTGTGAGTGGGGTATTAAAGTCTCCCGCTATTATTGTGTTATTGTTAATTTCCCCTTTCATACTTGTTAGCATTTGCCTTATATATTGCAGTGCTCCTATGTTGGGTGCATATATATTTATAATTGTTATATCTTCTTCTTGGATTGATCCTTTGATCATTATGTAGTGTCCATCTTTGTCTCTTTTCACAGCCTTTGTTTTAAAGTCTATTTTATCTGATATGAGTATTGCTACTCCTGCTTTCTTTTGGTCTCTATTTGCGTGGAATATCTATTCCAGCCGTTCACTTTCAGTCTGTATGTGTCCCTTGGAACTTGTTGGCCCTTGGGTGGTGCTTGGTTTCAGTGTAGGTATGGAGGCGTTTGATGAGCTCCTATCGTTTAATGCTTCCTGGATTCAGGAGTTCTCTGGTGTTCTCAAGATTTGGACTTAAGTCTCCTGTCTCTGGTTTTCAGTCTTATTCTTACAGTATCCTCAAGACTTCTCCATCTATACAGCACCGATGATAAAACATCTAGGTTAATGATGAAAAGTTTTTCTGCAGTGAGGAACACCTGGAGAGGTACACAAAGTTACATGGAGAAGAGAAGAGGGGGGAAGGAGATAGAGGTGACCAGGAGGAGAAGAGGGGAATCCAAAGGGGAGAGAGCAAGCTAGCCAGTAATCACGTCCCTATGTGCTCTCCACAGTCTGGATCCCTCAGAGATATTCACATAGTTACACAGAGAAGAGAAGAGGGAGGAAGGAGACAGAGGTGGCCTGGAGGAGAAAATGTGGAGTCAAAAGGGGAGAGACAGATCCAGCTAGTTATCAGTTCCCTAAGTGTTCTCCACAGGCCAGAACACACAAAGAGATTCACAGAGTTGGGTAGAGAAGAAAAGGGGGAGCAGGGAGATAGAGGCAACCTGGTGGAGAAAAAGGAGAGTAAAAAAGGGGGAGAGAGCCATCAAGCCAGTGATCTCGCTTCCAAGTAAAATGGGTGCTGAAGATTGGGTTCTTAAAGATAGAAAGTTGATAACAAATACCAAAAAGCAAAGATTAAAAATCTAGAGTAGAGGTTAGGTTCTCAAAAATAAAATCTTAAAAAAAAAAAAGAAAGAAAGAAAGAAAAAATATCCAGAGTCACAAAAATTATAAAATATATATATGAAGTTTGCCTTAAAAATAGGGTCTTTTTTTTTTTTTGCAAGGTAATAGTAGGTTATAAAAATGAAAATTGAAAGAGTAATAGGGGACTTACAAATAAAGAAATAAAAAATAAAAGTTTTAAACATTTTAAAAAATGATAATAGTAAAGATATATCTAGGACTTTCTCTGAAGCTGTTGTGGACAGTGTGGGGTCAGCTCATTTTCAGATAGTTCCTTGGTCCAGCTTATACTTCTCAAGGTCTGTAGGCCCCTTCCTATGTAGTCAGTGCTAACTACAGGGTTTTAATCTATTGCACTTGTCACTTCCAAAGCAGTTCTCTCTGTTTATTTTAGCTTCTTCTGTTTGCTGGTCTCTTCAGTGTCTAATTTCAGCCCTGACACAAGGGGAGCGGTGGTGGTCACTTTTTTTAGTCTCACTTGTTCAGTCGTGCCGTCGGAGGGAGGAACACTGAGAGCAAATATCACTGGCATGTGCTCCCAGTGATTCAGCCACACTAGATTTGCCTCTGCTCACAGCGTGTGTGCTTTTCCAGACTACACTGCTCAGGCTCTAGGTTGCTCTGCTGGGAACTGTCTGAGGTGGGCCCCTTGGGTTGCCTGTACTTCCCAGGTCTAAGCCACTCAGGTTCATGTTCTCAGGTACTCCACAAAGGCACAGACTTGGTTGGGCCTGGGTTTTGTGCTCTTCCCAGGTCCGAGCAGCTCAGGTGACCAGGTGTTTGGCTAGCGCGGTCAGGTAGCTGTGACTTTCCCCTCCCCCATCCCAGCTACTCGCTTTTCTGGGTGTACTACAGGTGCACCTTCTCAGGAGTGCCGTGTGTCTCTTCTGGGGAGCTAATCTCTGGCTGCGACCCTCCTGGCAGGTGTCGACCTTCCAGAATCCCAAGAAGTCTTGGTTAGCAACGAGGTCCACTTGCAGGTTGGTATAGGATGCCTTTCTGGGGCCATGTTGTGCCCTTCCAGCTCTGGCTGCCCTCACCTGCCTGTCTCTGGCAGGGGATGGGCCAGTCCACAGCCGGCTGGCTCTGCTCAGTCCTTTGTTCTGTGAGTGGGCCTGGCGGTGTCTTAGGTTAAGGCTTTCTGTGGGAAAGCTATCCCAAGGTCTAGGTTTCTGTCTCAAGCTAGTTCCCTCAGTTTGCCCTCGGGGCATTCAGGCCCAGTCCTTACCCAAAGCAATGCAGCCTGCCCCTCCCTGTCCAGCACCCACTTGCTAGTGGGGGATGCGAGTGTCTGGGCTGCTGCTCCGCTGGGAGTTGCTGTTAAGTAGGTAATCTGTGGGTTTTTATTATTTATTTATTTTTCCTCCTAGTTATTTTGCCCTCGGAGATTCCAAGGTTCGCCACAGACCAGCCGAAGAGAGTGTTTCCTGGTGTTTGGAAACTTCTCTCTTTTTTAAGACTCCCTTCCCTGGACGGATCTCCATCCCTACCTCTTTTGTCTCTCTTTTTATCTTTTATATTTTGTCCTACCTCCTTTCGAAGACAATGGGCTGCCTTTCTGGTTGCCTGATGTCCTCTGCCAGCATTCAGTTGTTTTGTGGAATTTGCTTGGCGTCTAAATGTTCTTTCGATGAATTTGTGGGGGAGAAATTGGTCTCCCTGTCCTCTTCCCCGGCCATCTTAGGACTGCCTCCTCTGAAATTGCCTTTTGACATATGTCACATTTATATAATCTAATTCCCCTTTACAGAAAATAGAATGTTAAGTCATGTTAAGAGTTTTAGCTGTCAGAAAAAAATTGCATAATGTTACTTGCATCTCTGGGAATAAAAGAAGAAGATGTGGGAATAATAAATCAAGAGTATTCCCATAACTGAATTATAAAAACGTGATAAAGTAAATGAATTTTTAAGGTAATCTTAAAAATTTTAAAAATATATTGATATATTATTATCTTAAAAAAATCGTACTCCTAGGGAGTTTATTCTTTTTGATGTGATGGTAAATATGATTGTTTCCTTAATTTTTCTTTCTGATCTTTCATAGTTAGTGTATCGGAATGTAACAGGTTTCTGTGTATTAATTTCATATCCTGCAACTTTAATGAATTCATCAATGAGCCCTAGTGGTTTTCTGGTAGCATCTTCAGGATTTTCTATGTATAGCATCATACATAAGAAAACAGTGACAGATTTTCTTCTTTTCCAGTTTGGATTCCTTTTGTTTCTTTCTTCTCTGATTGCTGTAGCTAGGAATTCCAAAAATATGCTGAATAAAATTGGTGAGAATGGACATCCTTGTCTTGTTCCTGTTCTTAGAGGAAATGCTTTCAGCTTTTTACTGTTGAGTATGATATTAGCTGTGAGTTTGTCGTATATGACTTTTATTATATTGAGGTATATTTCCTCTATGCCCACTTTCTGGAGAGTTTTTGTCAAAATGACTATACTACCCAAGGCAGTCTACAGCTTCAATGCAATCCCTATCAAATTACCAATGGCATTTTTCACAGAACTAAAACAAAAATATTAAAAAAGAATTGTATGAGAACACTGAAAGGACCCCGAATAGCCAATTCATTCTTTAAAAAGAAAAACAGAGCTAGAGGAATCAGGCTCCATGTCATTAAACTATACTACAAAGCTACAGTAATCAAAACAGTATGGTACCAGCACCAAAACAGAAACACAGAGCAATGAAACAGGATAAAAAGTCCAGAAATGAGCCCACACACTATGGTCAATTAATTTATGACAACACAAGAATATACAATGGGGAAATGACAGCCTCTTCAATAAGTGGTGCTGGGAAAACTGGACTGCTACATGCAAAATAATTAAATTAGGACATTCTCTAACACCACACTCAAAATAAACTCAATAAAGACCTAAATGTAAGACTAGATACTATAAAACTCTTGGAGGAAAACATAGGCAGAACACTCTTTGACATAAATTGTGCAATATCTTTTTGGATTTGTCTCCTAGAGTGATGGAAGTAAAATTTTTGAGTCTGTCTCCCTAGAGTGATGGAAATAAAAACAAAGATAAATGGGACCTATTTAAACTTAATAAGTTTTTCACAGTAAAGGAAACCATAAACAAAATGAAAAGACAACCTATGGAATGGGAGAAAATATTTGCAAAATATGTGACTGACAAGGGAGTACTCTCCAAAATATACAAACAGCTCATATTGCTGAGTATCCAAGCAGCAACCTAATCAGAAAAAAAAAAGGGCAGAAGATGTAAATAGACATTTCTCCAAAGAAATCATACAGATGACAAAAGGTACATGAAAAGGTGTTCAACATCTGTGAATTATTAGAGAAATAGAAATCAAAACTAAAATGAGGTATCATCTCACTCTGGTCAGAATTGCCATCATTGAAAAGTCTAGAAATAATAAATGCTGGAGAGGGTGTAGAGAAAAAGGAACCCTCATGTATACTCTTGGTGGGAATGTAAATTGGTACAGCCACTATGGGGAACAGTACGGAAATACTTTAAAAACTAAAAATACAGTTGCCTTATGATTCTGCAATCCCACTCTTGGGCATATATCCAGAAAAGATACATGCACTTCAGTGTCCATAGTAGCACTGTTTACAGAAGCCAAAACATGGAAGCAACCCACATGTCCATTGACAGTTAAATGGATAAATGAATCTGTGGCAGGTTACACAATGGAATATTACCCAGCCATAAAAAGAATGAAATAATGCCATTTGCAGCAATGTGAGTGGACCTACAGATTATCATACTAACAAGCCAAAGATGCATATCATGTGATACCACTTGTGCTCATGCTCACTCAGTTGCATCTGACTCTTTGTGATCCCATGGACTTCTCTGCCCATGGGGTTTTCCAGGCAAGAATGTGATATCACTTATATGTGGAATCTGAAAAAAAATGATACAAATGAACTTACATGTGAGACAGAAATAGACCCATGGAGATAGGAAACAAACTTACAGTTACCAAAGAGGAAAGGGGTGGGGAAGGAGAAATTAAGAGTGTGGGATTAATATATACACATTACTATATATGAAATATATAACCAACAAGGACCTACTTTGTAGCATGGGGAGCTATTTCAGTATTTTGTAATAATGTTTTTTTGTCTTTTAATATTTGCAATAACCTTTAAGGGAAAAGAATATGAAAAAAAATATATAGTGTGTACAACAGAATCACTTTGCTATATAGAAGAAACTAATATAACATTGTGAATCAACTATAATTCAATAAAAGAATAAATTTAAAAAATTTGAAAAAAATGTAATGATGTCCATTGAACCCATCAGGGGTAAAATTTGCCTTTTCCACATTTACATTAGAACTGACTGGCCTAATAGCTTTATGCTAGTTAAAGTAAAAGATAGCCTTTCATTTCCTTGGTAGACATAAAACCTCCTATATGTAAGTAAATCAATTGTGTGATCTTATAATTTTTAAAAATAAAATAATTCTAAATATACTTATTCTATAAAAATTAAATTCACTTAATTTATAAAGAGTAAAGCATCATTTAATGATAGAGGAAAGCCCTATTTAAGCATATTTGAAAAAAAATGCTCACTGTTGGGTTTGAAGTTTTTGATCAAAGCTTATAGGTTGATGTGTTTTCTTAGGGGATAGGAATGGAAGGCTTTGCTAATTGTTGACATCAGTATACTGTTTCAGAAATTCTTGGAATCACAGTAGGCACTATTTTAGGATTAGTTTTTTCTTTTTCGGTAGTATTCAAGAAAGAAATGACTTGAAAATATGAGTTTGATTTCATATCTACCTTTAAAGACTATGTCATATTTTCTTTATAAATATTTTTGTCTTATTAAATACCACCAAATTTTAAAAATATTTGGAAGCTGATAATGTTTACATGAATGTTTATAATATTTATATCAAATGCTACTTAGCATATAATAGCACAGAACTGCAATGAAAAAAGGGCTAAGGATAAGTCACTACACCACTGACTGATTGAGGTTACCACAATTATTGCAAAGGTGATATTATTATCAGAGTATATGCAAAACTAAGGAAGTCAGGCTGCTTGACAAAACAAGAATAGATACAAATTGGTCCTAGTGCGTAAGAAAGGAACTTCAATGCAATCTAATTATAAAAATTAGGATGTAAAAAAAAAATTAGGGTGTAATTGTTGTCTAGTCAATAAGATTTAATTTGTATTTACTAGATGACTTAGTGTTCCCCAGAGAAACAGAATCAATAGGATGTGAGTATGTATAGAAAGAATTCATTATAAGAAATTGGCTTGCACAGTTATGAAAGGGGACAAGTCCCAAGATCCACAATATGAGTTGGCAGGTTGGAGGCCCAGGAGAGCAAGTTCCAATCCAGGTCCAAAGGCCTGAGAAGCAAGAGAGCCAATGGTGTGCTTCTTGTCTCGGGTCTGGCAGACTTGAGACCCAGGGAGAGCTGATGTTTCGGCATGAATTTGAAGGCAGGAAAAGGCTGACATCTGTGTTTGAAAGCAGTTGAACAGGAAGAACTCTGTCTTACTTGGGAGACAGTCATCCTTTGTGTTCTATTTAGGCCTTCAACTGATTGGATGAGGCTCACCCACATCAGGGAGGGCCATTTGCTTACTCAATCTACTGATTAAAAGATTACACTCATCTAAAAATGCTTTCACAGAAACACCCAGAATAATGTTTAAACAAATATCTGGCTTCCTTGTGGCCCAGTCAGGTTGCCCCATAAAATTCAACGTCACGTGGTAATAATGAACTTTCATTACTTAGATAATAAAAAGGGAAAATGTGTAAAGACAAGAATGTTTTTCAAATAGGCTTTCAGTATCTCACCTCTATAAAAACCAGTTGCATAATAGTAGTGTCTGATGCTTGCTGTACACTTAGTTATAAGAAGTATTCATGGCTCATTGCAGTGATACTAAATGTCAAGTCTTATTCCATGTGCTTTAGATAAAATAAAGCCTAATTCTCAAAGTAAGTCTATGATACAGGTGCTGTCTTCCACTGTGTAGATCAAAACCTAACAAAGGCCACACGTTTATTAAAGACACAGATCTAAGACTAAAGCATAGATCTTTCTGACTCCAGGTAAGGAACTTTCCAATGCACTTGCTTCCCAGTTGTGCCTGGATAAACTAAGGTCAACCTCATCAATGTAGGGAGAGAGAGTAGAACTAAGGTGATTATGAAGTAGATAATCTTTATATTTTTAGTTACCACTTAATTTGCTTTCACTACCCTTTTTTTTGGTCAAGATGGATTAACAACTTAAATGTAAAAAATAAAATCTCGAAAATTATAAGAAAATAATTGACTTCAGTCAGTATTTCTCTGCCAACTAGATGAGAAAGGAAATTAGAAGTTAAAAAAATCAGTCACAAAGGAAAACCCATATATGTTTCAAAAACTGAAAGCTAATTGTAAACAAATGACTGGGGAAAATATGTCACTAATATGGCTGCACACCCACGTTTATGCATTAGTGTGTACTCAGTAAGATGTGTAATACACACACATACTCACCAATGCCAGGATCTATTTGACATTCTACTTGTTAGCATTTTCCTGTTTTTTGAATTTCTACTTTTATTTTTATTATTTTATTCTTTCTACTTTCCTTATTTAATCTTTCCCATAATATTACATGATATACTTTCATTTTTTTAAAAAAATTACATTTTAATTGAAGGGTAATTGCTTTACAGAATTTTGTTGTTTTCTGTCAAACATCAACGTGAATCAGCCATAGGTGTACATATGTCCCCTCCCTCTTAAACTTCTTTCCCATCTCCCTCCCCATCTCACCCCTCCAGGTTGATACAGAGCCCCTGTTTGAGTTCCCTGACCCATCGGCTATCTATTTTACATATGATAATGTAAACTTCCATGTTTTTTAACACGTGTTAAACATGTACTTTCAATAGTGTAGATTTTTTCACACATAAATAGTGTATTTTCCACCAACTTTATACTTTAATCAATATTTTTCTGAAAACTTTAGTGCTAGCTGTCACTTGTCTGAAGATGATAAATTAAATAAACAAGTAACAAATACAAATTAGTAAAGAACCTAAGAAGAAAGATAATTAGTTTGTTTATGGGAGACATGCTTATTACTAGTTTGCATAGTAAAAACATCATGACTATCATGATTTTGAGGTGTTTTGAACTACTTATACCATGTTGAAAAATCAATATACAGCTTAAAACATGTAGGTAACTCTTGATGAAAGGGAAAGAGGAGAGTGAAAAAGTTGGCTTAAAGCTCAACATTCAGAAAACTAAGATCATGGCATCTGGTCCCATCACTTCATGGCAGATAGATGGGGAAACAGTGGAAACAGTGGCTGACTTTATTTTTCTGGGCTCCAAAATCACTGCTGATGGTGATTACAGCCATGAAATTAAAAGACACTTACTCCTTGGAAGGAAACTTATGACCAACCTAGACAGCATATTAAAAAGCAGAGACGTTACTTTGCCAATAAAGGTCCGTCTAGTCAAGACTATGGTTTTTCCAGTGGTCATGTACGGATGTGAGAGTTGGACTATAACAAAAGCTGAGCACCAAAGAATTGATGCTTTTGAACTGTGGTGCTGGAGAAGACTCTTGAGAGTCCCTTGGACTGCAAAGAGATCCAACCAGTCCATCCTAAAGGAGATCAGTCCTGGATGTTCATTGGAAGGACTGATGTTGAAGCTGAAACTCCAATCCTTTGGTCACCTGATGCGAAGAGCTGACTCATTGGAAAAGACCCTGATGCTGGGAAAGATTGAGGGCAGGAGGAGAAGGGGACGACAGAGGATTAGATGGCTGAATGGCATCACCAACTAGATGGACATGGGTTTGGGTGGACTCAGGGAGTTGGTGATAGACAGGGAGGCCTGGCGTGCTGCGGTTCATGGGGTTGCAAAGAGTCGGACACGACTGAGCGACTGAACTGAACTGAACTGAACTGAATTCTTGGCTTTGGTTTTCAAAGATAATGTATCCATACCACAATATGATGAGTTACAGGCCACTACTGAATCACAGTTACAGGCAAGTAAAAGACAAAAAAAATCGAGTACTTATGAAGCTTTTAAAATTGCTTATTGAATTATTATATTTTTTTTCTGCTGACAATGTTATATTGAGTAATTCTGTGGTAAAATCTCATGAACAGCTTAAAAATATTTAATATTTTAAATTCCATACTGAAGGATTAAATTCTAGCAACAGTATTTTGCCATGCTTAATCCTTAATGTACTAAATTATTTTAGGTGGTAATGAGAATTTAATATGTTAAATGAGAGGGACATGGGTTATAACATAATTAACCTGGAGTAACACAGTGATTGAATTGAAAGATAGTTTGGAAATAACCTAGTTCAGCCTTGGGGGAAAAGATTTAGCAGATGATTGGCACAAAGTTCTTCTAACCTAGGGGACATATGAGGAGAAACGACCTGATCAAATCACCTTGCAAACATGTCTCCTAATACTGTGTGCTGCTGGGAAGATAAAGGGCAGTTTTTATCTACTGATAAGAACTTCTTTTTTAGTGGGGGTATTCATGGCCTATCTGGGACTTCTTTTTTTTTTTTTTTGCTTGTGGTAAACAACTAGAGTCTACGGATTTATGAGTCATGATCCACTGGAAAATGTCAGTGTGAGCTGTGTCATTATAGGATTATAAGATAGAAATGTTTTCTATTGAAAACATTCTAATGGAAAGAGCTTTCATTATACAAGTGATGTGTTGTTTGGCTCACCTGGAGACCAGATTTAATAAAATATGGGCCCGAGTGTGTTTCTAATGCATCAGGAAAAGATCTGGGCAGCTACTTTAGCAATTCCCGAGGTTGCCATATTTACCTGTGTCTCACAACCACTACCATCCATTGAATCACTAATAAAAAAAACAACCCTGAGTAAGAGACTGATAACCCCAAAGCACTCTATCCACAGACCCTAATAACAGCATGTGCCCCAGGTCCTGCCACTCTCTGCCTCTCCTGCCTCGGCCTCGCAAAGTGTTCCCTCAAATTATGCTATGCTCCTCCTCCAGGATGTGTGAATAGTAAACCTCCCTATTTCAGTCTCTTTTGCGGCCTTTTGTTGAACAGGGGGTCACCATCTGCCACAGGAGCACTTAATAATGTTGATTCAACAAAGCCACTACACAGAGGGAAGAAACTAGGTGAAGATGCAGGCCAAGGAACCTTTGGGTCGACCACAAGGGCTCCCTCCCGGGGACTTTGAATTCTCTCTCACAGGTTCCAGAACTGTGAGAGAATACGCTTGTGTTGTTATAAGCCATCCAGTTTGTGATCTCTTGTTGTGTCAGCCCAGCCTATAGGTAGGCCACTCTTTTGGTTTTGACAAGCTTGGGAACCACTGCTTGTTCTTATGCTTTAATTTTGGCCACCCTATAGGATGCTGACAAAGTAACATTGCTGAGAAAGTAAGATTTATAGAATTTATAGAGTATAAGAACTTAGAAGTAACTTTGAACCTTAATATCAAACCATTCATAGACCTAACAGAGAAAAACCTTTTCATAAAATTGGTGTTTCTGCCTTGATCCATTTTACTGGTCATAAAGATGGAGTGGCTTTTTAAAATTTCAGTCTGTTTTGGTTAATCTGTTTAATTACACTTATAAAGGGTTTAAATGTATGATACATTTAAACACCTTATAAAGGGTGTTTCTGTTCATGTTTTACTATAGAGAGTTGATTAAAACAAATGTTTCTTTGTTGTATAAAACTAGAAGAGATATTTTCAGTTTCTAGATGTTGGACAGTAAAATCAGTCATGTGAAATATGCTATACATCTGTGAACAATTTCTGCAGATGAGAAAAACATCTCTATAAGACATCACCTTGCTTGCTAAGAAATGATCAGTGATTCTACCTGTGGTCATTCGAAGCTGAAATAGTCACTTCTTTTTTATTTTTTTAATTAATTAATTTATTTTAATTGGAGGCTAATTACTTTACAATATTGTAGCAGTTTTTGCCATACATTGACATGAATCAGCCATGGGTGTACATGTGTTCCCCATCCTGACCCCCCCCCTCCCACCTCCCTCCCCATTCCATCCCTCAGGGTCATCCCAGTGCACCAGCCCCAAGCACCCTGTCTCATGTATTGAACCTGGACTGGCAATCTGTTTCACATATGATAATATACATGTTTCAATGCTATTCTCTCAACTCATCCCACCCTCACCTTCTCCCACAGAGTCCAAAAGACTATTCTTTACATCTGGGTCTCTTTTGCTGTCTTGCATATAGGGTCATCGTTACCATCTTTCTAAATTCCATATATATGCATTAATATACTGTATTGGTGTTTTTCTTTCTGACTTACTTCAGTCTGTATAATAGGCTCCAGTTTCATCCACCTCATTAGAACTGATTTAAATGCATTCTTTTTAATGGCTGAATAATATTCCATTGTGTACATGTACCATAGCTTTCTTATCCATTTGTCTGCTGATGGACATCTATTTAAAAGATATTTAGCATTCTAGAACTATTGTTCAAAATATAGATATCACTTGAAGAGCCATAAATATCTATTCAGGTTAATGATTTATTGAATCATACATTTAAACCCTTTTTAAGTCTAATTAAATAGATTAACCAAAACAGACTGAAATTAAAAACACTCCACCTTTCACTGACCAGCTAAAATGGGTCAAGACAGAAAAAGGGAAGGCCCAGTCATGATAAACAGGAACAAATAAACCCCCAAGACACAACCTTCCTCCTCCTCTGAAGACTAAATATCACAAATTTCTGTACAGATTAGCTCAGTAGCTCACAGATGTTCCTTTAAGTTAAAACGCTATTAAAAATAGCAATGCCTACAGCCCTACACTGGCCTTCCTCTGCTGTCCTTCTTTGGTTTTCTGTCTTCTGTTAAGTTCGTCCTGAGAAGGTTCACCATGTCCCTTTCTGGCAGAAGCTGTGGACTTGACGCAAGTGTGATGTAAAAGAAGTTCTGACATAGGGAAGGACTTGCTTATTTAGTTTTCCTATTATTACCATTCCATAGTTTGTAATATTCTTCCCAGCTTCCAAACATTTAGATTTCAGTAAGATTTCCTGGTGAGCCTCTGAAAGCATGACCCTGTGACATAAAGCACTTGTTAAAATCAACTGAGTAAGCAACGTATTCAGGCTTCATTTTCTTTCAAATATAGAAGCCGCTGGGAAGACCCATCTGTAAGAGATACAAGTTTTCACTTCCTCTGGATCAAAAACCCTAAAATGAATTGCTTATTAAAAATGATATAAAAAATAATGGACTTTGCAGCACTGTAATTCTCTGCCATAAAAAAGCAATCAAATTGGTATAGCTAACACTGAAGCCTGAACAATGTATGCTATTATGTAAAATTGGAAGGAAATGTATGATAAATTATGCACTATGCACTTGTGCTTGCTAGAAGCAGAAACCCTTTCACTCTGTTTCCTTTAGAAAATAAGCTTTTGCATGGCTGCAGCTTTATGTACTTTCCTTTCTGTATGCATTTAATTTCAAATCCTGTGTGTGTGTGTATGTATGTATGTATGTATGTGTGTGTGTGGCTGGCTGGATAGGTAGATAGATGATAGATAATAGATACAGATCAATAGTAGGAAACCACCTAATGCAGGAATAAGAGCTTAGAAATCATGCCACCACTACTGCATCATACACCAAATTAAAAAAAAATTCTTAGTGGAGAATTCTTTAAAACTGTTTGTGAATGCTTTGGTACCTTAATTTCCTTGCTGTCAAATTATATTCAGTGATGGTTGTACCAATTTATATTGCCACCAACAGTGCCCAAGAGTGCCTTATTCACGGAACTATTATTAAAGGTGTCAAAAACTTTGACAATTTGAAAACATGTAAGTAGTACTTGATTGTTTTAGTTAGTGTTTCTTTGATAGTTTCATTATTTTAGTGCCTATTCAATGGTCATTTTTGTACCTTTTAGGGGGTAACTTTGTTAGAATTACTTTTTATGCTTTAAAATTGTGTTTAAAATTTTTTTTCTTTAACTGATTTGGTAGAATGCTATAGTAGATATATTTGTATCTATTTTAAACATATATTGTGTTTTCAAGTTACTTTTTCATAATTTTTTTGGGATTTCTGCCATGTTGACTCATAAATTTTTATATTTAAAGCATCAGATTATCCATTTCAACCCCCCTCCCCTCTTTTTTTTTTTGGTTGTGTGACTTGTAGACTCTTAGTTCCCTGACCAGGGATCAAACCCCGGGTCCCTGACAGTAAAGCCCCAGAATCCTAACCACTGTACCACCACTGAATTCCCATTTCTCATTTTTCATATATAGAAAATACCCAACTCAAGATTAGATAAATGTCCCTGTATGTATTTTTCAGTTTTTTTCATTAAAAATTCACTATTAAATCTTTTTGTTAGTCATTGTAGACATAAGAATATTTTCTAATAAACGTTTGTCCATTTACTATATAATCCTCTTATCACTGACTGAAATCTTATCATTGAACATATTCCATTCTGATAAGGTTAGTTTTGTCATTTTTTCTTAGGCTACAATGAAATATATATTCTTAACTATAGAACAAGATTACTACTTAATGTGTTTCATAATAACTGGTGGTAAAATCAATCCTTATTTTCCTTCCAAATCAAAGCATTCTTAATATTCTTAAAATATAATTTATAATTAGTTTTTAAAGTTAAAAACATGTGTTGGATATTTTTTTGAAATTGCTTTCTGTTTATTGGTTCATTTCACTAATAGTTAGTTCATTTCACTAACTGGTTTCATGGCATAATATTAAGAGCCCAGAGCCAGGAGATAGACTGCTCAGGTTCAAATCCTGGTGTGCTATTTCCTGTCTTTGCGATCTCAATAAAGTTACTTATCTTCTCTGTACCTTAGTTTTTTATCTATTAAAAAAAAGCCAGAATAAAATATTGGCTTTTATGACTAATTTATGACTAATGCCAAAATTTCTTTGCTTTAGCTTTAAATAGTTATTTTTCATCTTTTTAAATAGAAAATTGGTCAAGTTATTATTATTGGTCGTTTTTACATGAACTGTCATGAATGTGAATTTCTGAGTGCAACTTTGGCTATATTTGTTTATTTATAGTAGTCACATTCTTATCTTTATTTAGCCTATAATTTTGTTGACCAATCTGTAGCTTTTAAGTTCAAATTCACTCAAGCTTTAATATGTGCATCTGTAAATATGTAAATTTTTAATGCTAATTGGAATTCTGCTATGACAAGTTAATTGACATATCACATTCCCATTCTGTATTCAGTTTCTTTTTTTTTCTTTTTTACATATTACTTGTTTCATTCACAGTGTTTGCTTACCATTTCACCTTTCACTTCTTATTTCGAAAAGACTGAAATTTTTTAATTTTATGGTAACAAACTCATTTTAAAATAAATGTTTTTCTTTTTCAAATGTGTGCATTTTATCTAAAAGTTGAATCATGTGTGCTCCTTTTTTTAAGGAACTCTGTATTGTCACAGACCTATCAATCTTTGAATTCATTTGAGCAATCAGAGATCTATCTGTTACTACTTTTGTATTGTAGGCAGAACAGAGTCATTTCCAGTTTCTCTTAGTTACTACCTTCCACTGTTAACATCGTTTTCCGAGGCATTAATAAATAAACCCACAGCCTGCCTGATATGCACAGACTTTGGCCAGCTTCGAGATATTTTATTGCCATTTAGTAACTACTGGTCTGAAAATACACTTCTTGGTCTTAATAACTGTCTTTCTGGGAATCATAAAATTTATTCCGAGAGACTTTAAAGCAGTTTGTACCATTTCTTTCACCAGAAAGTGTAATTAAAATATAAAATTTCCATGGTGATTTTCCCAAATACTTTCTTTTTCTACTGCCTGTATTCCCTTTTTTCCTGTAACAAAGTATTAACTCCTGCCTTCAATACAAAAGTTACTGGAAATGTAGCCTTATACTGAATATACTAATGCGAGACTTACATAGTCATTCCAAGACATGTGATGAAATGAATTAGCTAATACGTACAACCTGGTTAGTGCCCTAAATGGTAATCTTTGGGATTACTCTTTTGGTTGAACAGAAAAATGCAAGATAACATGTGACTTCAGAATATCTGAGGTCTACCCAAATAATTTACAACAAAGACACACATAGGTGACTTCTATATAATTAAAAACCCTTGGGTTGTTCTCAAGTGCCCTATGTCACTTGCAAACATAATTTAAAAATATATATACTATAAAAGTTTTTGCAATATCCTGCTGTATCTGATGACATAATAAGCTTTCCAATATAAACATTCAAACGAAAACTGTTTGAAGGGACTAATATCTAGCAGAAATCCTTACAACTGTTGACTTGTTAGGCAAGGTGTGTGAGAATATTGCGTACATTAAACGAAGGAAAAGAGAATTCCTGCAACAACAATAGCTACCATTTATTAGTCTAATTATCCAAATTTTGCAACATGATAAATGTCTTGAGTATATTTTTACCATCCTCACTACAACCTTGAAGTTAGGAATTATTTATACACAGTTAACAGATGGCAAACTAGGATTCAGAGAGATTAAAAGTCCTTGCTTAAGAAAGTAAAAAAAGCAGATTTGAATTAAATTCCATCTGTCTCTAGTGTTCATTTTCTTGCTACTTTACCTTGATGCTTTTTTTAACTGTGGCTTTTTTTCTTTTGCTATAAAACCTTTGGAAGAATTGGGGCTGAAATTATTTAATATATGAATGATATTTTTATCTCTTGGAAAATAGCACTTAAGCAGCCAAGGAGTAATGTCACGGTAATTGATAATAACATTGATATATTTTTAACACAAGCTTCTTTCCAGTTCCTGTGCAAATTATATAACCTGCATCATCTTATTCAGTAGTCACAATGGTTCTATATGAAAGACAATTTCAAATCATTAATTGTAGCACCTGAGAGTAGACTTTGTTTGACTTAGGCAAAAAATAAATGAATTAAAATGATGTTGGAGAGCTAATAGAATTTCCCAGATGCCTAGAAATCCAGTTTTGGAAGATATGTATGAAAGAATAAAGCTTTATGTAGCCTTAATTCTTACGGTCATAATAGGTAACTGGTCCAGTGAGAAAATGACACACAGAAGCTACTGCAAATTGCATGACTGAGGCTCTGAGCCCTAGTAACGTTCCTCTGCTGCCTGAGGAATGAGGAACGGGACTTGGTTGTAATTGCCTTCACTCCCAGAGACAATCATCTGAAGTCCTTAGTTCAAAACAGGTGTCTATTGCTAGCATCAAAGTGGGGAGGTCCGTTTCTGGAGTTTGAAGCTTCTGCACTGAGAGGAGGGCTCTGTCTTCCATTAGGATCATATAGTGGAGAATCTTTGTCAGGGTGGGAAGATTTAGATCCTGAGTGGTCTAAAAGAAAAACTAGTGACCATTTTACAGGTAAGAAATTGAAGCCCAGAATTACCATATGATTTTCAGAATGATATACATGTTAATAACTGGGAGAACCTTGATTGAACCTAAATTTCGCAGATCTCTGCTCCTTGCCCCCTTTCGTTCTGGTAGTTTCCGTTTGCCCATGTTTGGCTTTGGCTAGCTGTTACCCTAGTCCTCATTTCTGTTTCTTAGAAGTCACAAGTGTATACTGTTTATTACTTTCTCTCTGCCTGGCTGCTATATCTCTAGTTCATTTTAAGGACCAAAAGAATCACCAATCAGAGTTAGCCCATATTACTCATTCTAATAGCAACATATACGGATATGAGAGTTGGACTACAAAGAAAGCTGAGTGCTGAAGAATTGATGCTTTTGGACAGTGGTGTTGGAGAAGACTCTTGAGAGTCCCTTGGACTGCAAGGAGATCCAACCAGTACATCTAAAGGAGATCAGTCCTGAATATTCATTGGAAGGACTGATGCTGAAGCTGAAACTCCAATATTTTTGTCACCTGAGGTGAAGAATTGACTCATTTGAAAAGACCCTGATGCTGGGAAAGATTGAAGGTGAGAGGAGAAGGGGATGACAGAGGATGAGTTGGTTGGATGGGGTCACCGACTCAATGGACATGAGTTTGAGCAAGCTCTGGGAATTGGTGATGGACAGGGAAGCCTGGCGTGCTGCAGTCCATGGGGTCACAAAGAGTCAGACACGACTGAGTGACTGAGCAGAACTGAATAGCAACCCTCAACACTTTGAGATTCTTTACACAGGAAATTTGCACATATGTCAACATCAACCATGAAATATTTTATTTTTAAATGTGAGTTTTCAATACTTTTTGTATGTCACCTTCTATGAAGCTATATACGGATTTAATGACCTTCAGTCTTAAATATTTTGAACATTGAAAAATAACTGAACTTTATTTTAAATTAAAAAAATTTATTTATTTATTTTAATTGGAGGCTAATTACTTTACAGTATTGTAGTGGTTTTCGCCATACACTGACATGAATCAGCCATCGGTGTACATGTGTTCCCCATCCAGAGCCCCCCTCCCACCTCCCTCCCCATCCCATCCCTCAGGGTCATCCCAGTGCACCAGCTTTGAGTGCCCTGTTTCATGCATCAAACTTGGACTGGCGATCTATTTCACATACGATAATATACATGTTTCAGTGTTGTTCTCTCAAATCATCCCACCTTTGCCTTCTCCCACAGAGTCCAAAAGTCTGTTCTTTATATCTGTGTCTCTTTGGCTCTCTCGCATATAGGGTCATCATTACCATCTTTCTAAATTCCACATACATGCGTTAGTATACTGTATTGGTGTTTTTCTTTCTGACTTACTTCAGTCTGTATAATAGGCTTAAGTTTCATCCACCTAATTAGAACTGATTTAAATGCATTATTTTTAATGGCTGAGTAATATTCCACTGTGTATATGTACCATGGCTTTCTTATCAATTCATCTGCCAGTGGACATCTAGGTTGCTTCCATGTCCTAGCTGTTGTAAACAGTGCTGTGATGAATATTAGGGTACATGTGTCTCTTTCAATTCTGTTTTCCTCAGTGTGTATGCCCAGCAGTGGGATTGCTGGGTCATATGGCAGTTCTATTTCCAGTTTTTTAAGGAATCTCCACACTGTTCTCCACAGTGGCTGTACTAGTTTGCATTCCCACCAACAGTGTAAGAGGGTTCCCTTTTTCCACACCCTCTCCAGCATTTATTGTTTGTAGACTTTTAGATAGCAGACATTCTGACTGGCATGAGATAGTACCTCATTGTGGTTTTGATTTTCATTTCTCTGATAATGAGAGTACAAAAAAGATCTTCACAACCCAGATAATCACGATGGTGTGATCACTCACCTAGAGGCAGACATCCTGGAATGTGAAGTCAAGTGGGCCTTAGAAAGCATCACTATGAACAAAGCTAGTGGAGGTGATGGAATTCCAGTTGAGCTATTTCAAATCCTAAAAGATGATGCTGTGAAAGTGCTGCACTCAATATGCCAGCAAATTTGGAAAACTCAGCAGTGGCCAAAGGACTGGAAAAGGTCAGTTTTCATTCCAATCCCAAAGAAACACAATGCCAAAGAATGCTCAAACTACTGCACAATTACACTCACCTCACACGCTAGTAAAGTAATGCTCAAAATTCTCCAAGCTAGGCTTCAGCAATACGTGAACTGTGAACTTCCAGATGTTCAAGCTGGTTTTAGAAAAGGCAGAGGAACCAGAGATCAAATTGCCAACATCCGATGGATCTTTGAAAAAGCAAGAGAATACCAGAAAAACATTTATTTCTGCTTTATTGACTATGCCAAAACCTTTGACTGTGTGGATCACAATAAACTGTGGAAAATTCTGAAAGAGATGGGAATACCAGACCATCTTACCTGTCTCTTGAGAAACCTGTATGCAGGTCAGGAAGCAACAGTTAGAACTGGACATGGAACAACAGACTGGTTCCAAATAGGAAAAGGAGTACGTCAAGGCTGTATATTGTCACCCTGCTTATTTAACTTATATGCAGAGTACATCATGAGAAACGCTGGGCTGGAGGAAGCACAAGCTGGAATCAAGATTGCTGGGAGAAATATCAATAACCTCAGATATGCAGATGACACCACCCTTATGGCAGAAAGCGAAGACAAACTAAAGAGCCTCTTGATGCAAGTGAAAGAGGAGAGTGAAAAAGTTGGCTTAAAGCTCAACGTTCAGAAAACTAAGATCATGGCATTTGGTCCCATCACTTCATGGGAAATAGATGGGGAAACAATGGAAACAGTGTCAGACTTTATTTTTCTGGGCTCCAAAATCACTGTTGATGGTGACTGCAGCCATGAAATTAAAAGACGCTTACTCCTTGGAAGGAAAGTTATGACCAACCTAGACAGCATATTTAAAAGCAGAGATATTACTTTGCCAACAAAGGTCTGTCTAGTCAAGGCTATGGTTTTTCCAGTGGTCATGTATGAATGTGAGAGTTGGACGGTGAAGAAAGCTGAGCACCGAAGAATTGATGCTTTTGAACTGTGGTGTTGGAGAAGACTCTTGAGAGTCCCTTGGACTGCAAGAAGATCCAACCAGTCCATCCTAAAGGAGATCAGTCCTGGGTGTTCATTGGAAGGACTGATGTTGAAGCTGAAACTCCAATCCTTTGGCCACCTGATGTGAACAGTTGACTCATTAGAAAAGACCCTGATGCTAGGAAAGATTGAGGGCAGGAGGAGAAGGGGACGACAGAGGATGAGATGGTTGGATGGCATCACCGACTCAATGGACATGGGTTTGGGTGGACTCCGGGAGTTGGTGATGGACAGGGAGGCCTGGCCTGTTGCGGTTCATGGAGTCGCAAAGAGTCGGACACGACTGAGTGACTGAACTGAACTGAACTGATGCCTAGTGATGAATGTAGTAAGAAATATGTAGAACTCATATATAGAAATATCTTTTGAAATAAGCTGTGGCACTTGAAGACTTGAATATGTTGAAAAAACTCCCTCATTCTTGAAAATTCCGTATTTTAAATTAATGAATTTTCCTTTAAAGGGTCTATAAATGAGATGTAAACTCAACAAAAGAAAGAGTTTTTTCAAACTGAGGAGTGAAACTTCATAAAATTATTCTAAAGTTCATTTGAAGCATAAAAATAAGTGACTAGACATTGAGGGCGAGGAGAAGCAGACTAACAGAATAGAGAACAGTAAACACAACATGCTAGTAAATATATCATGACACTAAAATAATGGGAAGGAATAAGAAGCTCTGCTTAATTCCTTACCCCGGAATACTTTCAATATACAGTATAAAAACTCAAAGCCTGCAAGTCTGAGAAGAATATGTACATTAGTATTTTTAACAAGAAAGCATTTTTTGACTATGTTATGAAACCAGGAAATCCAAGAATAAATTACCAGAGTTTGACCTATGAAAATTTAATCTTCATTATGACAAAAAGTAAACACAATAAGCCTCCATAACATCAATGCCAAAATAAGGAAAAAGAAAAATGAAGTTAATTTGGGGAAGAGTGCTTGTTGCATACAAGAAACCAAAAAATGTCTAATATCTAATGGGTTTATACATCAGTGGGGGCATTTGGAGAGTTGGCTTGAGCAGGAAAACCTTCATAGTAGAGCAACATCTTAGCTCCTTTTGAAGATGTGAGGGAGGGTGATCAAAGAGGAAGGGAGTGAAGTTGATGAAATCACAGATATGTAAATTTTGAGGCAGAGAATAGCTTGAAATGAGGCTGAAAGTATAAGTAGGGACCAGATGATAGATGGAATGATAAAGGGCTCACATTTCGTGCTGTAGATCATGAAAAGCCAAACAGACATTTTAATCTTGAGAACAACATTGTTTCTGCATTTGAAAAGATTAGTTGAGTTTTGCATGAATTTGAAGGGAACAAAACCAGATGCAGGTGAATTTACAGGCTGTTTCAATAGCTCAGGCAATGGCTTGTGAATGTCGAGACTTAAAAAACAAATAGCCTTGGGAGATATTTAGGTAGTATCTTGTGAGAAATTGGATGTGAAAGGTGAGGGAAAGAAAGAAGTGAATTAAAGCCCCTATTATTTTGCCTTTGTACTCTTGAAGTACAACAAAAGAGGGAAAAAGAGTGAGGGAGAAGCGAAGAACTTTGGACACCAGACATTGAAAGTAAAACAGAAATTGATTCATTCTGAATTTGGAACCATCAAATGCTAAGGGGGTCAGAAATTCCACGTTTTCCCTCTTTTCTCATTATCTGCTTCTTTAAAAAATTGAATTCTAGTTGTCTGCAGTAAGATCAAAAGAAGAAGAATCATTATTTTTGAGACCAAGATGTTGATATTGAGAGAATGCTAACGCTTACCATGTTAAAAAGTATTTACTTAGAAATATAAAGTTTTTAGCTATTTGATTCTTCCTCACCGGCCTATCAGAGAAGGCAATGGCACCCCACTCCAGTACTCTTGCCTGGAAAATCCCATGGACAGAGGAGCCTGGTAGGCTGCAGTCCATGGGGTCGGGAAGAGTCAGACACGACTGAACAAGTTCACTTTCACTTTTTACTTTCATGCACTGGAGAAGGAAATGGCAACCCACTCCAGTATTCTTGCCTGGAGAATCCCAGGGACGGCAGAGCCTTGGTGGGCTGCCGTCTCTGGGGTTGCACAGAGTGGGACACACTGAAGCGACTTAGCAGCAGCAGCAGCACCGACCTATACTGATACACTTTAAAAAAAGTTGTATATGGGCTGATGAAATCTAAAGAAGCTAAAAAATTATTCCATACAAAAAATAATCCGCCTGTTCAGTGAGTTCACAGCGGTAACACATTTCACTGAGATTGGCCCACATCAGTAAAACAGATTTCTGCTCACTTCTGATTTAGAACATGCATCATCTGGCTTCTTATAAATTCTGTGCTGTTTTTATATCAGTTGCTTCCTTAAGAATAGTACCTAGATCAATGGAATCAACTAAGAAGATCAGAGTTATATCCGATTGTTAGATTGGATCAGTGGTGAAAGGATAACAGTTCAATAACTGTTGCTTGAATGCTGGGTTTTTGTGAGGAAAAAATTATCTCTGATATCACCATTATTAAAAATTAAATCCAATAATGTCCCTAGTCTCATACCAAAAATAAATTCTAGGGGTATTAATTGAAAAATAAAGGTGAATATATTTTTAGAAGAAAATTAGGAGATTATGACATCAAGACAGAGAAGGGAAACAGCACAAACTACAAGGCTAAATATTCATATATTCTAATGCATTAATTCTAATCCTTTTACAGAGGAGACAATATAAAGACAGTGAAGAGATAAGCTACATTTTGATAGAAGATATATGCAGAGTACCCAGTAAAATGGGCAAAATGATATTACTTTTACAGATAAGGAACCGAAATTTTTTCATAACAAAATATTTAAAGAACGTTTAAAACAAGAGAATTGTTTAAAACAATTTCTTGTGAGAAATTGGATGTGAAAGGTGAGGGAAAGAAAGAAGTGAATTAAAGCCCCTATTATTTTGCCTTTGTACTCTTGAAGTACAACAAAAGAGGGAAAACAAGTCCCAGTGAGATCTGGAACAATAAGAACTCTCTTTCACGACAGGTACAAGTATATATATGTTTTCTGGAGAACATAAGGAATTACCTAATAACAAAATCACTGCAGATGGTGACTACAGCCATGATATTAAAAGATGCTTACTCCTTGGAAGAAAAGTTATGACCAACCTAGACAGCATATTAAAAAGCAGAGACATTACTTTGCCAACAAAGTTCGGTCTAGTCAAGGCTATGGTTTTTCCAATAGCCATGTATGGATGTGAGAGTCGGACAATAAAGAAAGCTGAGCACCAAAGAATTGATGCTTTTGAACTGTGGTGTTGGAGAAGACCTTTGAGAGTCCCTTGGACTGCAAGGAGATCCAACCAGTCCATCCTAAAGGAGATCAGTCCTGAGTGTTCATTGGAAGGACTGATGTTGAAGCTGAAACTCTAATACTTTGGCAACCTGATGTGAAGAGCTGACTCACTGGAAAAGACCCTGATGCTGGGAAAAGATTGAGGGCAGGAGGAGAAGGGGACGACAGAGGATGAGATGGTTGGATGGCATCACGGACTGAATGGACATGAGTTTGAGTCAACTCCAGGAGTTGGTGATGGACAGGGAGGCCTGGTGTGCTGCAGTCTATGTGGTCCCAAAGAGTCGGATATGACTGAGTGACTGAACTGAACTGACTGAACTCAATAAAGGAAAGAATAAGTATATAAGAATAGTATTTTCACCATTATTTTGCCACAAGTAGTTATTAAAGAGTTTTACCTTTTTATGATATATGGTAAAAAAAAAACCTACATTTCATTATTTTATCTCAGTTTTCTGTGAGAGATGGTATTTTTCTATTATTAACATAATCATGTATAATTTTCCTGACTTATTTCTATAGTTAAATAGAAATATTTATATTCATATGTATACCTTTATGTATTTATAATTATAATTAAGATATTACAGAATTTCCAGCAAATATATATGATGGAGAACTTTCAATTCTAAAATCTTGCTTTTTGTAATCTCAAACAAATTTGTTGCAAATAGTTGATATTAAGCTTTGAGACTTTCAAAATATTCTTCATAGGTTGTGATTTACATCTCTAGAATGTTTATGTCAGAAAGGTCTCTTTCAGCTCAGTTATTGAACTTTTCTAAACAGAGCCATCCAGTCCATCATCTCCTGAAATGACTATTCTTGTCAGTTACACTTTAGTAAGCAATATTTAATTAATTTTTTATAGCTAATTATTTCATTCATTATTGAGACTCCGCTTTGCTGCTTAACACTGTTCTTTCTCGGCATCTTCAAAAAGGGAATAACTTTAGCCTATTGAGTTGTTTCTAGATAGGGTGAAGAGAGGTGAGTGCAGCCCGGGGGATTAGCTTCTAGCCAGGCTTTTCTGGATCACTGAGCATTACCTTATAAACAAACACTTGACTGCTAAAAACTCAAAGTGTATTTTCACATTCATTTTATCAATTTCATTCACGTCATTTCTTCTCACTTATTCTTTCTGCAAGGTGAGGATGCATTCTGAATTTGATATTTTCATTCCAGAGAGTGGCTCTAAAAGTGCTATTAAAATAATGTATGCTTGCTTTTTAAGCCTTTCCTTTTCAGTTTTGTAAGATTTTGAACAGAGTGATTATTAATACACTTTGGCAACAATAGTTATGTTTGCATGTGTGAAAAAGTAAACATTGAAATACAAAAATATTGAAAATTCTTGGAAAGAAAACCTATCTCAGTTGTTTTGCCAATGCTGCCTCAATTCAATATGCAGTTATTTACTCTGGTTCAGTGAATATCTAGAACAAAAATCCAGCAGAACTTATCCTAGTAAGTAAGGATTTTTTAAGAAAGGTTAATGCACATTGCTTATGACTTTTGTTCATACGATGAATTTTTATTTTTCATACTAAAGCCACAAGTAAATCCAGGATTCATGAATTGAATTATGTAGACATAAAGAATTAAATTAGATTTAACATATACATGTTCCTAATCTCATGCTCTGTGTCAACCATGTCTTCAGTTACAGTAATTATTAATAACTACATGCTACTTATCAGTGTTCTTTGCTAGGTGGGGAATATTGAGGGCATTTGCAATGTCTGTATTTTCAATATGGTATCCCCAGTGCCAGTGAGTAACAGTGGATGCTCAGTAAGTTCAATCAAAGGAAGGAAAATATGGTTATATAGTTAAGTTCATTAAAATCAGTTTAAACAAAAGTCAAAGAGTTAAGCACACAGGAATTACCCACACAAAACTGTTTAGAAAAATAGGGTACCTTTGGCTAGAGACAAGCAAGTATCAGTGTAGGGTGATATTACAATAGATGGAGTTTTTATTTATACTATTATATTTATATTTATATAAAGATTATTATTTATACAAAGTTTGTATTATTCTAAACACAGGAGGAAGTAAAAAAACTAAGAAAACTACATGCTGAATTTTATTGGATGCTTTTAGATTGGTTTGAGTTGCCAGCACACCTTGTAGACCTAATTGAGTTTTGGTCTCCTGGTTTTCTCCTGCTTATCATGTCATTTTTAGCCTAAGATGTAACTTCTGCTAGAGGGGTCAGACTTGGGTTAGAAGAATTGGTAATTGCAAAACTCTTTGCTGCTGAATTAGAAGGAATGATTATTAGAGTCATTTTGTTTTATCTTTATATGCAGTTTCCAACCTCAAATTTGCCATTTTCACAAGGGTTCAGCAGGAATTTTCCACCCTTTGCAGTTTTGATTTGCTGGTCTGTGTCAACCTAAAGTTTTAATCAACAGGTCTCTTAAAGGACAGCATATTGTGATGGGTGGATGAACTTCATATCTGAGTATGTTCTGAAAAAGTGTTTAGCTACTATGAAAAGTTCAAATTTTCAAATACAGAGTCCCCAACACATGTCCTAATTTGAAAGAGTTTAAAGGAGCCTTGAAGGGGCTTCCCTGATGGCTCCGTTGGTAAAGAATCTGCCTGCAATGTGGGAGACCTGGGTTTGATCCCTGGGTTCGATCCCTCTGTTGGGAAGATCCCCTGGAGGAGGGCATGGCAAACCACTCCAGTATTCTTGCCTGGAAAATCCCAGTGGATAGAGGAGCCTGGTGGGCTACAGTCCATAGGGTTGCAAAGAGTTGGACATGACTATGCAACTAAGCACAAAGGAGCTTTGAGGGACTTTACCTTGATCCACAATGGAATTCACGCTTGAACAGATGAGGTCATAAAGAAAGTCATACTGTGGGGATAGGAAATTAAGCTTGTGAGGAAAATACTCCAGGGGGTCATTATGAGTAGAGACAAAGGAAGGAGCCATGGAGACTAGGTTAGACGGATCAGCATGGTCTCTCCCACCAGAAGCTGCCTCTCTTTCCAAGTTTTGATGGTAATGGCAAGGTGAGCTCTGTGGAATGGATAAGGGCTTCCAAAACCTCTTCTATGAGAAGCCCCCTGGAAAGTAGAAGTTGCTCACCACTAGAGCAAGAAGAATCAATAGGATAAAGTGAAGTCCTGGGGAGGGCCTGGGGGAGCTCTGCTACAGTGCTGGCAGTGACTAAAATTAACTCGATATTTCAACTTGTGCTGGTGATTGCAAAAGAACAAGAATGCTAATGAAAATAAATGAGGACTGTTTCTTTATACTGACTACTTGTTTTTAGTGTAGGCAAATTTAAACGTCAAAAATGAATATGATCTGATTTTTTTTAAACTTTTTATTGGAGTATAGTTGCTTTACAATGTTGTGTTAGTTTCTGCTAAACAGCAAAGTGAATCAGCTATAATGTGTACGTGTATCCACTCTTTTTTGAACTTCCTTCCCATGTAGGTCACCACAGAGCATTGAGTAGATTTCCCTGTGCTACACGGTAGGTTCTCATTAGTTGTCCACTCTGTACCTAGTAGTAGTGAGAGAGAGCCAGAAGCCCTTACAAGATCAACCATAAGAAATAAGTTAACACTGTAGTCATGGAAATGCATATTGTATTTTTGAAGCTAAAAATGTGCATTTGACTCTGACAGGGAAACTGGGACCTACGTTGTATCTACAAGAACCTGTTTTAAAAAATGTGATACAATTTTCTTTTTCAGCATCAGCTGGGGATGATCTTGGAGCATAAAGGTTATCAGAGAGGAAGAATCTTCTCTAGCAATGATCCTCTGGGGTCAGCTCTGCAAGTTGCTCCCACATTAATAGCCTTTCCCCTTCATCCTGTTCTGACTCAACCCATTCCTTAATAGCTCCAGACTTTATTCCCTGCAGCTCTCATGAGAGCAGCATTTGTGGATTGATGGTAAGGCAGGGTGGTATATGTGGGAAGCCTCTGTCTTCATACAGGATTTACTTTTCATTGAATCTACTTATTAAAAGACCTTGCGGAAGTCTGTTGTTTCACAGCCATCTGAGTGGTATCTTGCTGGTAGAGTTTATTCAAATAGTTTTCCTGCTCTTTATGACACAGACTGATTTGGTTTTCTGTTTATTTGCTTACTATTATTTTCCATTACAGCCTCTGAAGAATAGTGTCTTTACTAACACTCTGGAAGTGTACTGCTCCTAAACAAATAAACAAGTAAAACTATTTGTGTCAAAATTCTTTTACCCTTAAAGGTCAGCTCAAATTGTGCTTCCCTTTGGTGGTTTTTCTAGATTTCTCCCGAGTCAGAAGTGTCTTCTTTATTTTGTATGATCCTTGAGCACATTGCCTCATTTAAAAAAAACCCATCTTTTTCTGTTAATGACATTTGATGGCTGGGAAAAGTACATTCCAAGTCTTTAAAGAACAATCTAATGCTGGTTTCCTTTAAAAAAAAAACAACTCAGCTCCTAGATCAATGCCTTATACATAATCGATGTTTGCAAGAAGAATGTTTGGTGGATTGGTCAAAAGAGAATGTGTTTTGAGGGGAGGGTAGAGGGCGATAGTTAAGAAATAGTGCTCTGAAATCAGATAATACCATGATTTTGGTCCCATAATATATTCTGCTATTTATTAGATTTCTCTCCTTGGACAAATTGTTTACTGTATGAAAATTTCAGAAAAGTTCATCCACAAAATAGAATAGAAGCTGATGCATACTTTTCAAAATTATCATTAGAATTAAATTAGGTAGTATATTCAGTTCAACCCTATCACTAATAGGCATTCAACAGAGACCTAGTTGTTATTATTAACTTTAATTATGGTCATTAATCCACTAGTTTTATTTTCCATAAAGATATACAAGAAAGGGTATATGCTTAGGAAGTATTAAACAGGCCAAGAACTAACAACAGTGGCAAGTAGCAAGTATTCTTTAGTGAGGCCAATCCTTTTGTGAGGTGCCCCAGATAGAAGAGTGTGCATGCAACTCTAGTAACTTAAAAGAATCACAATATTTGGTTTTGAAAAATATAAAGACACTAACATTGGACATAGAAACCTTTGGAATAAAATATTGTCTTAGCTGATCGTTAAGAAAAATCTTTTCATGATTTCGATAGGTCTTAACGTGAAATATAATTCTATTCCAAATATTTGGTGACCAGGAGAGAATTACTGCTCTCTCTGTTTTGTCATTTAGGGTTCCACTAGGAATGCTACAGTTATTAGTGACAAGTGGTTCCTTGGAGAGACTTTTAAAGGCTCCTCTCTTACTTGAATCATGGCCTTTCACAGTGATGCCATGGCAGTCTCCTTTTACTGGGATTTGGGGATTCTTGCCCTCAATACTATCAACAAAAAATTACATTCATCTAACTTTGTTGCTCTCAAATGTATCCAGTTTTTGTGCTGAAACTCATGGAAAAATGAGTTCACAAAAGAACAATATTAAAAAACCAAACAAAATCCTCTTAGATTCACTAATAAATCTTTCTAGATAAAGACAAGACACTTCTTGAAACAATAAACAGTTATGTAATACAACTGCTTCTGTGGTTGAATATACCTGTATAATAAAAGACTAGAAAATGTCTTGCTTATTTTCTACTAAAGATCTTACTTGAAGGCATGACTTAAAAGGCATAACTGATCTTCTAAGTTACAATTTCAGTCTAGCAGTGCGCTCAAGGTCTAAGTGTGATGATGAATCTTATATACATTTTGTGTCCACAGTTCCTTAAACTTAAATTGTTATAAGGAAAGCTCATTGTGAGATGCATTTCTGTCATTCAAGTGAATTTCTATAAAAGTGGGATCAGGATGCAGAGAAAAGGCACTATCTTTAAGGATTCAAATTTCTCTTGAAATACTTAAAAATTTGTTGAGTGTCTTATAGTGAAGCACATCTAAGGGTTTGAAAGACTCAGGTTTTGATGGCCAATTTTTTTATCCATTGATTTCACGCACCCATTCTGTCATCCATCCATCCTACAGAAGGCCCTTGAGACATCAGTATAATAGTCTGCTGGGGAGATGGTTAACATTAAAGAGCAATTGCTGGCATGACCAGAGTTCATTTGGGAGCACAACTGAAGGAAAGTCTAGTACAGAATAAGGAATCAGAAATGGCTTTGGAAGGGTAATGCACTTGTGTTAGAACCTGAAGAATGAGAAAGATTTTTTTCTTTTCTGATGATCTAGCGGGGGAATATAGAATGTTGCACTAGTAGCATTTTAAGAAATATTAGAAGTCAACTATCCCTCAGCTTCTCCCTGTATGTCCCTTGTCTTAAAGAGAATATTAAATACTAATTTTTTCTTGTCTTAAAGATCATTCATACAGTGATTACTATATGCCAAGCACTGTTCTAAATTTTTCATGAGTCCATTTAATCTCAAATTTATAAGGTAGTTACTATCATGAATCCCTTTTTCAAGAGGAGAAAACAGTGATAGAGGTTAGATAGTTTGCCAGCTAACACAGCTGGTCCACAGTGGAAGTGGGATTCCATTGGGTTACAGAGCTTAACTCTCATCTCCTGCACTCTACTTGTGATAAGCAGGATGATGGCACCCCAAAGAAGTCCATGTCCTAACTCCCTCCAATCTCAAGTAGCAACAGACTTCACAGATATAATTATGGATTTTGAAATGAAGAGATAACCCTGGATTATATGGGTGGGCCTGCTGACAAGTGTCCTTAAATGGTGAAGAAGGAAACAGAAAAGTTAGAGGTGTGAGGAGGGAAACAGGGGTCAGAACAATGCTATGTCTGAAGGGACATAGATAAGAAACTCAAGTGGCTTCTAGAAGCTGGAAACTTATTCCTTGTATAAATCCTCTCCTTGGAGCCTCCGGAAAGAACCAGTGCTGCCAACACCTCGATCTTAGACCAGTGAACCCCATTTTGGCCTTCTCCCCCCAGAACTGTAAGACAATAAATTTGTGCTGTTTTAACACTAAGTTTGTGGTAATTTGTTACAGCAGCAGTGAGAAACTAATATAACTTTCTTAAAATAGCTTCTTTTACTTCCATACCAAATAATTACTTTTATTTTTTAATTATCTCACACACAGGGTCCCTAAGGGAAGGTATCTGAGTGATACCCGAGTATTGGTTATTTTTCTTAGGAGGCAAGATTATTGCCTAGGCAATCTTAAAACCCTTTGCCTACCCGATGGATTCCTGCTTATGGCCTGGGCTGTAATCTCTGGTCCATTCATCCAGGGACACAAGAGAGTCCCTTGTGTTCACCAGGATTCCTCCTGTGCTCAGTGACAAGGAGGGCATGGAAGTCAGTTGGAGCACCACAGGTTTCTCTTCAGTGTAGCATGGTTATTATTGATTTGCTAAAAAATGAATTGTCCACTGAATGCAAGCCACATCTCTTTGCATTTTGCATGCACTGATCTAGATGTGCACTGTTATAAATTACAGTACATGTCCTGGGTCATCTGACAACTCTGCTTTATTAGCTTTTGTGTAAATGAGGTTACCTAATAACAGGTGATTTTTAATTGTTGTGACAGTTTTGAACTTCTTTCTATTGAAGTCTAATTAGGTTTGAAAAGCATTCTCTTGACTCTTGGTCTAGTGGTTGCGATCACAGACTCGTGTGTCATATTTTCTGGGTTTGAATATTGGTTCCCATGTCCTGGGAATGGTTACTAATCTCTTCTTCTCTCCAACAGCATTTTCTCACTTTGTGTCTCTGTTTCACATTTTGGTAATTCTCACACTGTTTCAAACTTTCTCATTATTATTATATTTGTTTTGGTGGTCTGTGATAAGTGATCTTTGATGTTACTATTGTAAAAAAATGACAACCCATTGAAGGCTCAGATGATGGTTAGCATTTTTTTCTCTCTCTTTTTAGTAACAAAGCATTTTAAAATTAAGGTTTGTGCATATTTGAACAAAATGATATTTCACAATAAGACTACAGTATAATGTAAGCAAGAATTTTATATGCACTGGGAAACCAAAAAGTTTGTGTGACCTGCTTTATTGCAATATTCACTTTATTTTGGTGATCTGGAACTGAACCTGCAATATCTCTAAGGTCTGCCTATAAGTGCTGAGCAATAGTAACTATTATTATTACTAAACATTTAAAGAATCACTTGGGAAAGAAATTGGTCTTGTTGAACTTATTTTCATATACTGTAGAGCCTATGATTTGTGCATATGAACTCTTTGTTTCCTGCTATAGATTTTTGTGTATGTTGGAAGCTACTCCTTGTTATGAATGTTAAAGTTCAGTAAAAAGGCACATGGGTAGATGTGCATTATGACTGGAACACATATGAGGTCCAGTTAGTCCCCAGATGGCTGACTCAAGGCCAATGTTTAGACTGCACAGTTCTATAATCTAAGCAGCAGTGCCTTGACAGTGTTTTTTAGTCTGTCTTCTGAAATTTAAATCTTTGAACTTGGATGGCTTTAATGAGAAATATTTCCCCAGAGAGGTAGGATCAAGATGGCAGAGTATGAGTTCACTTCCTCCCCAACACATACCCAGACCATAATTACATGCAGAACAACTCTCTCTGACTTGAAGACTAGCTTAATGGCTCTTCTACAATTAAGGATATAAAGACAAAACCACATTGAGATGTGTAGGAGGGGCAGAGACAGGAGTTAGTCAGTACACAAACCCATGGCACAGTGGCCCACAAGCAGCGGCTGATATTACAGACTTGGAGGTCTTCTCCAAGGAGCAGGGAGTTCAAGCCCCACATTGAATACCCCCAGCCCTGGGAACCAAAATTAGAAAAGTTGAGCCCCCATAAATGACTTTGTAGACAAGCAAGGCTTATGGAGAGAGTCAGAGGGGTAGAGGAAATTGAGACTCTACTCTTATGGGCTTATGTACAAACTCACTTGCTCTGAGTCCCAGCTCAGAGGCAGCAGATGGAAAAGAAACTGGCATTCTAGCCAGCCTGCCATGACCACCCTAGCATGCCCCACTGGCCCACACCTGGCTCTTGCTCTAGCTCTTCTGTCAAGGTGGCAGCCCCTCATGTGCCCCAGGAAAAGTCCTGACCCATGTCGGGCTCCAGCTCCAGTCCTCTAGTCAAAACCACTGGGCGTGTGCAGTCCACGCAAGGATGCACCTGCACAAGGTCATGCCTTCAAGACTGGGAGAGGCAACTGTATTGCCTAATTCATAGAGACAAACAGAAAGTCAATCAAAATTTGAAGACAAAAGAATCTGTGCCAAAGAAAGAACAATGAAACTCCAGGGAAAAACCTCAACAAAATGGAGATAAGTACTTATCTGATAGAGAGTTAAAAGCAATGGTCATGTCTGATGCTCAGCGAACTTGAGAGAAAAATGGAGGAACCAGTGAGAACATCAACAAAGAGAGAATATTAAAAAGAACCAATCAGAGCAGACACATGCAATAAATGAAATGGAAAATACACAAGAGGGAGGCAGCAGCGGATCTGTGGGCCTTCAGTTCACTTGTATAAATGGACTGAGACTTCAAGGCATAAAACAAATGACTGGGCAATGAATGAACTGGGAAACAAAGCAATAAACCAAACCTGAGTATGGACCACAGACGAATGGGTGCAGAAACGGGGCAGTGAGGTGGCTTTTGTTTGTAGAGGAAGCTGAAGCTTCCATGTGACATGGTTTTTGTTCTGGGTGGCCTCCCTCCCTATTCCTATACAGTAACGTGTATGTTGTCTCAATAGATTAAAACTAATCTGATGAAACAGAATTCACAGTTGTAAAGTGTAAGCAGAGCTGAGACCGTTTTCCTGGGTGAACACTATACTGTAAGTGAGTTTTCAATGAGGGAAAGGTGTTTTTTGGCAAAAGAGCAGATAAAGAGAGCAAGAAAAATGCTTTGTGTAAAAATTTAGAAATACTGCTTCATCATGAAGCTAAAATGGTGACTATTTGCTTGTGGAAATGCATTTTTATTTAAAAGCACAGAGACTGAAGTACATATTTTCTTTTAAAGTTTGCATATCTGTTAATGTCTGTGTCACTGAGTTTGCTAAGGATTTGTCTTCTTCAAGGTTTATCTTGACCTACCTGATTCTAAATTCCTTCAGCATTTGGTGACCACTAGATTGTTTTCATCCTGCTTAAAATTTCCCTGGTGTTTTTTTTAGTGTTGATCAATGCTGAGTAAAATCAGAGGAGAAAAATGGAAGGCCCACTCATTCATTCATTTATTTATTCAGTAAATATTTTTTGGATGCTGAATACTGTGCTCTGGACTGAAGATATGGCAGTTACTACAACAGATCACAGGCTGAAATTTCAGATTGCATCTGAAATTTACTAAATGTCTAGAAGGGTATACATCTAATTAAGAATTTGGACTTATACTCTTAGTTCAGAACAAATGAAGATTAGTAGGGAACACTATCTTCCTTACAGCTTAAGTAAGGAAGATTCTAAACAGGGTACTTCACATATATATGGTAGTAAGTTAGCTTCTGTTTTGTTGTGTAAGAAGTGATGTGAATTCTAAAAGATACTTATGATTCACAAAGCCTAGAAAAACAATGTTTTAAATGATCATTTTATGGATAAGTAACTTGGCAAATAACATAAGAAGTAAAAGCATATTTGCAATGAATCAAGTGTATACCTCCTTAATTCTGGAGTTAAAGAAAATACTAATGTATTTTACATATGCTGTTAATAAAGCTTTATGAATTTATTAATGTGGAGGACACATCATTTAATCTTTGATACATCCTGTTTTTTTTATAGTAAGATCTGGCATTCTCACCCCATTAGAACTTAGCATAAATAGGGACCATGAAAAAATATTTTCTTCCTGCTGGCAAACAAAACCAGAGATGGAACATATTGTGCTCCTGCAGATTCAGAGGAGACACAGATAATAAGCACATTTGCAATCACCTAATAGCAAGGCTGAAATTATCCCTGTTCCTATTAGGCTAAAATATAATGAGGAGTGGTAGGTGACACATGGTCCCACTCCCACAGTCACCATGGGAAAATGATATCTCCAGTTAAAATAATGAGGAGAGAGAAAAGAAAAGATGATTCTTTATGAGATGTGTCTTTTTTTTAAGAAAAATTTCTTTTGCTTTCACATAATGAGAAGAGACAGAGAATGACTTATTTTTCTCAAATTTGCCATTGCAACTACTTCCAGACAATATAAATACAACTTCTCTCTCCTATACTCAAATCCTTTAGAGCCTCTGGGAAAAGTCTAGGACATTTAAAATGGATTTTATTCCTCTCTTTTTAATTTTTCTGTCTTATTTCTGCATATGCAGTGATAAAACAAGCAGGCAAATTAAAGAATAAAACAAAACTGGTTGAATTTGGGAAAACAGCACATTATTTTGTAAACAAGTAAACAAATGGATAAAAAATCATGTATTAATTGCTTAAACTCAATCCTTTGGGCAGATTTTAGAGTCATTTTTGTGTAAAAACAATTATGCATATTGGATCACTAATTGAGCAAGAAAAATGTCAGAAAATTCTAAGAAATATCTAAAAACCAATTTCCCGTGGTCCAAGAGTTTATGTTTACTTGGAAAAATAAAAAAGAGAAAGTCAAGGAATTCCACTGCATCTCAGAGCAATGAACATTCTGAGTATATTCATGATGTTTTTTATCTTTCCATCCATTTTGAATGGAAAGACACGGAAGTAGAGGCAAATCTGCAGCACAATCGTGGCCATGATACTGAACCTTAAGGCTGTGTTTCTTCAAAGTCAGGAGTGTCATCCAGGCTGAAGTGGATGCTGATACATATCCTTCAGATTTCCTGTTCGCCTCTTTAATCTGGGGTCTGCGTTATGGACTGAATGTGTTCCCTCCAAATTCATATGTTGAAGCCTTAAAGCCAAATGCAGCTATATTTGAAGATAGAGTTTGTGAGGAGGTGATAAATTAAAGTGAGGTTATAGGATGTGCCCTAATACACTTGGACTAATGCCTTTATAAGAAAGGGGAGAGACACCAGAGCTCGCTCTCTCTGCTATATGAGGACACATTAAGGTGGTGTCTGTCTTCAAGCTACGAAGGGAACTCTTACTAGGAATTGCAATGTGTCAGCACCTTGACCCTGAATTTACCAGCTTCCAGAACTTTGAGAAAACAAATTTCTGTTATTTAAGCTACCCAGTCTATGATAGTTTGTTATGACAGTATTGAGCAGACTAAGACAACCTGGAAATTAAAATACTCAACCCTATTCAAAACCCAAGATCCATACACATATATTGTCAAGTGTGATAGGTTGCCTTAGGAGGGGGAGTTCAGGGCCCCCATTAGGAGAGCCATTGGAGGAAAGTTTATAAAGCTCAGACTCAGGCACTGACTTAAGTCACATATGAGAATTCTTGCTAGCTAGCAGAGATGATTTTTAAACAGAGATTTAGCAACGGAGTAAGCAACTAGAGTCTAGAAACTGCTGAGTTTCAGATATTAATGTAGAAGTGACTTATTCATGAAAAACAAATATGCAAGAGGCCTGCAAAACTGGCCCAAACTGTGGCTCTTTCAAGTATTTGCTATAAGAATTTGATGGACAAGTTAGAATTTTCTAGACCTCATTTTCCTCATCTATAAAATGGGGATGCTACCTATGATTATTGTGATAATTATATGAATTAATGCATATGATATACTTAGTACCATGTCTGAATGTGAAAGTCACTCAGTCGTGTCTGACTCTTTGCAACCCCATGGACTATACAGTCCATGGAATTCTCCAGGCCAGAATACTGGAGTGGGTAGTCTTTCCCTTCTCCAGTGTATCTTCCCGACCCAGGAATCGAACCAGGGTCTCCTGCATTGCAGGTGGATTCTTTACCAACTGACCTATCAGGGAAGCCCAGTACCATGTCTGGCACTTAGAAATGCTATATGTAAATTTAAACTAAAGAATAGTAGTAGTAATTATGATATTATGTCCTTGTTTACTTGTTGAAGTATCCCTCTTATTTTTACTTGCAACTATTTGGTAAAGTTCTTTTTCATATTCTTTACCTCCCAGCTTTTATTCAGCGTACATCGTCTTACTGATTTGAGGTGTTGGAAAAGAGCTAAGGTTTTCTTTAGGGCCTGCAGAAGTCTTCTCATTTCTTATTTTCATCATAGGTTTTCTGGTCTTTTGGCAAGCTTTCCACAAATCCCGACTTCTTAGTCTTCTGCAGCAGAGAACCCACTGGTGAGAGGTTTTTTCCTCTGATTTTAACTGAAAGACAGAGCCAGTCTTCTCCTGGGGGGTGTGGCTTTGGGCAATTGGAGTGCCGCTGATGGTTGTATTTGCTACTGGACTACTATTGACCTACTTCCTTTTCACCTCTAATTGCTCCATCCCCTTGCAGTATTGTAACCGCACTGCAGCTTTCTAGGTCTTCCAATATTGATTCGGACTTAATTCTATTTTTATAAAGACCCATGTTATTTCAATGAATTTTTTTTGTTAACCTACAAAGCTGTTTGTAGGTTAACAATACTTAATCGAAAAATAATTACTTTTAAAGATAAAATAAAAGCAAAGATAAATAACAAGAAAAATGTAGTCCTGCAATCCTTCAAGTTCATGGTTTAAGGTGTTGGCAAGTAGAGCAATAAGTGCTTTAGGAGGAGGGGAAATGATGCAGATGAAGTTGTAGCACAGAGAGGGAACCAAGACTCAGAGTTTTCATAGCCTGGGCTGTGGTTTGTGAGGCTGAAGTGAGGATTGTGTGTTGAATAACTGGAAAAGGTCTGTGCGATGGATGTTTTTGGATACCTGGAGAAGTGAGCCAGGTGTGAGAAAGCGGCAAAGCAGCAGCTCTGAAGCTTTACTCTTCTTTCTCTTCCCCTGTCCCTCTGGATGGCTTCTGAGTGAAAAGGGATACAGTCTGGGAACAAGGAACAGTATAATGGCAGCAGCTGATGGAAAAAAAAGATGACGAGGTCAAGAAGACCAAAGAGAAATGGTGAGTTTCTGAGGCCCCCTGCTTGAATGAGCCAGGTTCGGGTGAATTTTAAGATGCTTAATTAAAAAAGAAACATGGTAATATATCCCTACATAATTACTGCTAGTATTTTCCTCTGTTTGAGAAAGGCATAGATCATCAAAGGCATAAGATATAATTTATGGAGATGTAATTATTCAGTACACAACATCAGCCATTTGAACAACACATTTATACTTCTGTTTTTATGAATCACTCACATAGAACTGTATTCCAAATATGTTGTACATTACCTTTAATATTTTCTAAGTTGGTAAATGCTTGCTTTTAAGATGCATCTAAATTTTTGAAGTATCCAAAAAACACATAGAATCAAGTTAGAGGATAAGATCTTGATCAAACTGAAGTTATCAATGTCATTCCTTGTAATGCTCATAAAGTATCCTTGGGGACAAGTCCAGAAGAGGCCTTGCAGTAGGAGAAAATATGTATAGTGGGCCAAGTAAATCTCTAAAGGCAAAATGCACAGCTCACCTGTTCTCTGCCTGGAGGTAGGTATTCAACAAGTGCCGAATGAATAAGAAAAGGGAGAGAGAGAAAGAAAAACAGAGAAGAAAATTAAGGAGTATAAAAAAGAAAGAACATATAGCCTAGGTGATGGTTAATATCATTACATTGCTTTTCATGTTACAGGTCACTTCTGCATACCTTACCTCTAGGGCGCATACAAATACAATGAAGTAAGGACTTTGTAAAAGCAGTATTATTCCGATATATTTTATTGTGTCATTTGATTTTTATTCTCATGTAGTTGTAGACTCAGGTTTTAATACTCTAGAAAGATATGTAATACTTTAGAGCTTAAAGCAAAGTATGATTTAGGTTAGCATATGACATTTCTAAATTTTGTGACAGAATTTGTTTAAGGACGAACAAGAAATGTGGTTGATTTCATTTCATTTCATTAGAAAATTTCATCTATTCAATTCACGCATTTCTGAATCCAGACAAAAAGCAGCAAACTTACAGCATTGTTAGTCCCCATTTTAATGTTAGTTTCTTTATTTGAAATTATGACTTGTTTTATTTATTTATCTTTGATTGCCTGGGCAGAGTGAATGGAGATATATATATATATATACCTGATATATAGCACAATTTCACACGTATCTAGTCTTTTATTATAGAGAAAAATGTGAAATATTTATTGATTTCTCATAAGGAAGTAAGAATAAGAATTAACATTTTTTGTTACTATACTAGCCCAGAACTGCATTAGGTGTCTGGTAACTCCCTATGTGAGAGGTTTATTATTTCTATTTTGCAGACATCGAGTAGAAAACTCAGTAAAATTAATTAACTAGTCTCAAGTTACAAAAATTGAATGTTAGCGAATGGGAATATGCATTCAGACTTATCTGCAACCAATGCCTCAGCTATCGCTGCTGTATTATGTTATACTCTCCTCTTCTCTCTTCCTTTTTTGGCATTTGGATGCATTTATCTTGATGGTAACATCATCCTAAATATGTAATTTCCGTTGTTTCGTAATATCCCTGAATTATGAGAAAAGAAAGAAGAATGAAAGGGAAATTTGAAGGAACAGAGGAGAAACTAGAGAGTGAGATTGAGAGAGAGTATAAGCTCCTTTGCTTTCCAAAGGCAAAACCGGGGCAGCTGGTTTTATTTTTATTTTGCTTTAGGCAATGTCTTTAGTCATTTTGAGAAAAAAAGCCCCTTAATTCCCACCTATTTCTGAAGCTCATAATGCCCTTTCTCCTAATGTACAAAAGAATTCCTCTGTCACTTGCTTAATCAGATCAAGGGAATAGAAAGGGCCTCTTCTCTAGACATCCTTTCTCAAGTTGATGTGAATACCCAGTGTCACTGTCTAGAGCTTTTCAGTATATTTGCATAAAAGCTTCTCTCTTTCTCTGAGGCAGCGTTCTACGAAATTCTGATTTTACCCAGTCTAAAAATATCCTCTGCACTCTTTTTTTAAAAAAATAATAAGCTTCTTATTTTATTTAATTTTAATTTTAATTTAATTTTAATTTTGACTTCTCTATGTCTTCGTTGTACCTCGTGGGCTTTCCTCTAGTTATGGTACACTCTTTGCAGAGCACAGGTTCTAGAGCGTGTGGACTCAGTACTTGCAGTGTGCTGGCTTTCTAGCTGAGGCACGTGGGCTCAGTTGCCCCATAGAATGTGGAATCTTAGTTCCCCAACCAGGGATCAAACCTGTGTCTCCTGCATTGGAAAGCAAATTCCTAACCTTCTGGGTCACCAGGGAAGCCCATATTTGTATTTTATATAGATAGGAACTACAGCATTTAAGAAGTTTCACTTCTACATTGTCGTTTGACATACATGGCCAAATCCACTAGCGCCAGTGTTTTAGAAAGCTTAATAAGAGTCTCTGCATGTATCATTCTTACTCATAAAGCCATGTTTACCACTGTTTAATCAAATCTTCTCCACTCTTCCAGACTACAGAGATCTCAACCTGTCCATGAAGTCGTTCAAGACAATTCCAACCACAGTGATTTCTGTCCTCTCTGGACTTCAGTTGAGGAGACTATAGAAAATGGTCTAGTGATTTTAATGCTCTTCCCACCCACCCCTCCTCCAAAAGTCTAATCCAGCATCTAGCAACTAGTAGGAAATTAACAAATAACTTTCTTTAATATTTTTTCTCAACCCATATTTAACACAGTAATGATGATGATAATATTAATAGAAGACAACAGTCTCTTCTGCAGTTCCTTCATGATAATGTATAAAAAAATCATTAGGTTTGGAGAAGTGTGATACAATGGAAAGTGTATTAATTTGAGAATCACAGAAGTCCTTCACTGTTGTGGTCTCAACTTGTCAACTGAGCTTGTGTGTTTTAATCTCCCTGAAACTTTTCCTTATCTTTAAAAAGAGAACATGGAAACACATGTTCTTTAGTTTTTTTCTTGCACTAACCTTTTGGGAAAAAAGTTATTTTTCCCCCTTGAACTTTGTAAGCTGCAACTTTGATTGCTGTCAATTTGTAGTCAACATATATTGCTCTTTCCATGTGTTATGGATTCTCCCAAAGGTCAAACAAGCTCTGACGATGAAACTCTGCATTGTTGACTATGGTGCACAAGGGACTGCGAGCTTTAAACTTAATGTTATGCTAGGATTTCTTTGAAGAATGTTAAAGAGCAGCTGGTGTGCTTAGAAATTCTCAACTAGTCTGAGCATTTGTAAAGTCTGAGCATTATGTAAAGCACCTAGTAGTGCTTTACAGCTCTAGGAGAGAACTGACATGGGGGAAACATAAAAGCAACCATTTCAACATACACTGTGGGGCAGGAGTTTTCTATTTTGTTTTCTCTACAAAGGTTAGCTTTCCCCTGGTTACTATGTTCTGTCTCTTTAACTAGTTGTAAGGGACTCAGACATAACTATAGCTTCCTATAATTTTTGTTTTCCTCCTCTATTCTTGGTTGAGGGAGTACGGATAGTGAATTATTAGGAAGGAGCGAGCCAAGAAAACCACATGGGGATGGAGTTCCTTACCTGGAGTTTACAGAGCACCAGCACCAGTGGTTCAGTTCAATTCAGTTCAGTCTCTCAGTCGTGTCCAACTCTTTGCCACCCCATAGACTGCAGCACGCCAGGCCTCCCTGTCCATCAGCAGCTCCTGGAGTTTACTCAGATTCATGTCCATTGAGTCGGTGATGCCATCCAACCATCTCATCCTCTGTCATCCCCTTCTCCTCCTGCCTTCAATCTTTCCCAGCATCAGGGTCTTTTACAATGAGTCAGTTCTTCACATCAGGTGGCCAAAGTATTACAGTTTCAGTTTCAGCATCAGTCCTTCCAATGAATATTCAGGACTGATTTCATTTAGGATTGACTGGTTTGATCTCTTTGCAGTCCAAGAGACTCTCAAGAGTCTTCTCCAACACCACAGTTCAAAAGCATCAGTTCTTTGGTGCTCAGCTTTTTTATGGTCCAACTCTCACATCCGTATATGACTACTGGAAAAACCATAGCTTTGACTAGATGGACCTTTGTTGGCAAAGTAATGTCTTTGTTTTTTAATATGCTGTCTAGGTTGGTCATAACTTTTCTTCCAAGGAGCAAGCGTCTTTTAATTTCATGGCTTCAGTCACTATCTGCAGTGACTTTGGATCCCCCCAAAATAAAGTTTGTCACTGTTTCCATTGTTTCCCCATCTATTTGCCATGAAATGATGGGACCGTGCCATGATCTTACTTTTCTGAATGTTGAGTTTTAAGCCTTCTCTGTGAGGGATGGGTGAGGTCCAGAGGCACAGCCTCCTTCCTTCTTTCCTTTCCTTCCTCCACCCTTCTCTCTCTTCCTCTTCCTCTTCCAATCCTTCTTCCATTCTTTCCTTTTTTCCTTTCTACCTTTTCTGTTTTCTTCCAACTTTCTTTCTTTTTAAAAAATATTTCCTTTCTTCCATGGCTATTTGTTCTTGGAATTCCTGTGAGGTAGAAAATTCTATGTTTCTGACTTGTGTATTTTTACCTTATTACCTTATTCTTCGAGACTATAAATAATAAATTGAATTAAGAGGGAGCTGTTCTAGGCTCCTGAAAACCCCCATGACTTGATTATTGTCTCGGTGTCTTGAGAGATACATTTATTTGTTCAGTGATTTAAAACTCAAATAGGAAATACACAGGCGAAAATAATGTGTATGGTTGTGTTTTAATGTGTGCTTTTAGAGATTTTCTTTTTTCTATCTGGAGATAAAGAAAGGCTTTGTTGATGGCACCTGTCATGTATTAAATTTAACCAAAAACAAATGTATTTAATCAATAAAATGTTTATTCCTTTTTTAGTAGAGATAGTTCTTTCTGATTTTTTAAGTTACAGTTTCAAGTTAAAGAAGCAAATTTTTTGAATTTGTTTTATTATTCAGAAGTATCCCACTGTTCAACTTTACACTGGCTTCTCTCTTTAATAGTAGGAGATAATTTGGCCATTTCTTAAATTTATGAAGTTAAGTCAAAAGAGAAGTTCATATCATTTTCCATTTAGTGCACTAAGAATTCTAATAGTTTTTATTTAGAAACTAATAAAAATTACTGAATATTACTTATGTAATCAGAACTGAATCAAGTATTTAAAAAGATTCAAAGTCCAAATAATCTAGCTCTTGGTACAGGATATTTATACTCAAATTGTGGAGATACACTGGCACACAAGTTACCTCTAAAGTATTGATAAACTGTAATAAAATTTAATATGTACTTAGAATGTTTTAGGGTAATCTGTGAGGTCACTATAAACCCAATTTATTTATAAAGTTAGGCACTTCAGATAAATAGACATTAAAGTAGGTGAGAAATAATAGTGTTTTTAAACTCTAATGTTTCTCTTGTTGATTAATATGATTTAAGAAACAGATTTCTCAAGAGGCAGGTGGTCTGGTATTCCCATCTCTTGAAGAATTTTCCACAGTTTGTTGTGATCCACATAGTCAAAGGCTTTTGCGTAGTCAATAAAGCAGAAGTAGATGTTTTTCTGGAACTTTCTTGCTTTTTAGTTGACCCAACGAATTTTGGCAATTTAATCTCTGATTCCTCTGCCTTTTTTAAATCCAACTTGAACATCTGGAAATTCACAGTTCATGTACTGTTGAAGCTTAGAGAATTTTGAACATTACTTTACTAGTGAGTGAGATGAGTAAGTGCAATTGTGCGGTAGTTTGAGCATTCTTTGGCATTGCCTTTCTTTGGGATTGGAATGAAAACTGACCTTTTCCAGTCCTGTGGCCACTGCTGAGTTTTCCAAATTTGCTGGCATATTGAGTGCAGCACTTTCACAGCATCATCTTGTAGGATTTGAAATAGCTCAACTGGAATTCCATCATCTCCACTAGCTTTGTTCATAGTGATCCTTCCTAAGGCCCACTTGGCTTTGTATTCCAGTATATCTGGCTCTAGGTCACTCTATCATACCATTGTGATTATCTAGGTTGTGAAGATCTCTTTTGTATAGTTCTTCTGTGTATTCTTGCCACCTCTTCTTAATATCTTCTGCTTCTGTTAGGTCCATACCATTTCTGTCCTTTATTGTGCCCATCGTTGCATGAAATGTTCCCTTGGTATCTCTAATTTTCTTGACGAGATCTCTAGTCTTTCCCATTCTATTGTTTTCCTCTATTTCTTTGCACTGATCACTGAGGAAGGCTTTTTACCTCTCCTTGCTATTCTTTGGAACTCTGCATTCAAATGGGTATATCTTCCCTTTTCTCCTTTGCTTTTCACTTCTCATCTTTTCACAGCTATTTTCAAGGCCTCCTCCGACCATTTTTTGCATTTCTTTTTCTTGAAGATGGTCTTGATCTCTCTCTCCTATACAATGTCACCACCTCCATCCATAGTTTTCAGGCACTCAGTCTATCAGATCTAATCCCTTGAATCTATTTCTCACTTCCACTGTATAATCATAAGGGATTTGATGTAGGTCATACCTGAAAGGTCTAGTGGTTTTCCCTACTTTCTTCAATTTAAGTCTGAATTTGGCAATAAGGAGTTCATGATGTGAGCCACAGTCAGCTCCTGGTCTTGCTTCTGCTGACTGGATAGAGCTTCTCCAACTTTGGCTGCAAAGAATATAATCAATCCGATTTCAGTATTGACCATCTGGTGATGTCAATGTGTAGACTCTTCTCTTGTGTTGTTGGAAGAGTGTGTTTGCTATGACCAGTGCATTCTCTTGGCAAAACTTTATTCGCCTTTGCCTTGCTTCATTCTGAACTCCAAGGCCAAATTTGCCTGTTGCTCCAGGTGTTTCTTGACTTCCTACTTTTGCATTCCAGTCCCCTTCAATGAAAAGGACATCTTTTGGGGGTGTTAGCTCTAGAACAGCTTGTGGGTCATCATAGAACTGTTCAACTTCAGCTTCTTCAGCTTCTTCTAGCTGGTTTTGAATGATTCTGGTGTTAATTCACATCATTGTCGTGTCCATTATTTATAGTTGAGGAATTCTGTGGCTGTCCTTTCTAATGCTTCCCAGTTTCCTAAACAAATAAGTCTAATGTAATAGGTTTTGTCAGGGAGGCAATGTTTTTGCCTGTGACATCAGAGAAATGAATCCCTTTCTTTCTCAGAGAATGATTCTCATTGTGCCATTTCTTCTTCTCAGGTGGTCTCACACACACCCATAGCTTCAGTCATTGTTTGTCTGTTTATATATTTATGTGTCTCCACTGTAGGGCTCATTTAACATCTTTCTCTTGGTGTCTCATTCAACCTTTTACAGCACACATGATCCTCCCCAGAGCCAGCTTCTCTTCCAGCATTCCCTGTGGCTGTGACGGGTTCCATCTTCCATACACATACATAAGCCAAAACTGGGTTTGTTGAGCAGACCTTGACATTTCCCTTTTACCCCTTTTCTTATCATATGTATCATTAAGTGGTGGTCATTTTTCTTTCTACACTTTCCTCAAACCTACATTCTTTCCATTTACAATATCACCATCCGGGGGGGGGGGTGGTTCAGGATGGGGAGCACGCGTGGACCCATGGCTGATTCATATTAATGTGTGGCAAAAACTACTACAATATTGTAAAGTAATTAGCCCCCAACTAAAATAAATAAATTTATTAAAAAAAGTAAACAAACAAACAAACAAAATATCACCATGCTAGTTCTAATTTCCAAGACAATTACAGCTATTAGTTGCACCCTCCATTCAGTTTTCTTCATGAAGACCAATCTCTGCAGCCAGTTATTTTTTTCTTCAAAACATGTATCTGCTCATATCAATTATGTCTGAAGCCTTTTATGTCTGCCCCTGATCCTAAAGAAAAAATCTCAGATTCTTTTCATAGCTTACAAGACACAGCATGATTTGGTCCTTGCATGTTTCTCCAACCTCATTTTTGGATCACTTTTCTCCATGCTTTAGGCTTACAGAATTTTAGTTTTTAATTTTTTTGAGTATAGGGATTCCATATAGAATTGTGCAGGAGTTTTCTTTTTTTTTAACCTCTTGTTTTTTCAAGACGAAAACAATGCAACAGGTACCTCAGAATTATAAGAAATATTTTAAAAATAGATATTTCTGAGTTCCATTCCAGAACTACTGAACTAGAGTTTCTGTGAGTGGGACTGGGACTGTATTTTATGAAATATACCAGGGAAATTTATAACACAAAAAACTGAGAACCCTTATTCTTTATGTTAAGTTCCCTTATAGCTGACACTGGGTATTCTCTTGCAGTCAGTACTCTTAGCTTCGGCAGTCTTATCCATTCCCTGACTTAAAACATCATCAGTATGCCACAGGAAACCGCAAGTCTCAGTTTTGAACTTTTGACTTAGATATTTAGTTCTCCCTCGACAGCTCTACTAGATGGCTCACAGGAATCTCAGATTAATAAACAGAGATGCACTCCAGTCATCATGATGCCCCTGCAAATCTTTGCCTTCTCCAATGTCCTTCCTCAACTATGCATTCATCCACTTGCTCTGGCCAGAAACTTTTCTTCCACCTCCTACCAATCGATAGCTGTTTCCTGTCTTTATCTCAAAAAGTTCTGGCTTCTACTCACCTTTTCTGTATAAAAAACTTGACCATCTCCCAGGAGATTTCATCTCTACTATTTTCTACTTGTTTTTTTCTCTCTTGCATAATACCTCCCAGACCCACCTAAACAATTTGATAAAATTTAAAATCACTAATACAGCCAATATGGTTCTGCCTAATCTGGCCTTGTACTCCATCCTGGGCTTACCTCCTGTGGGCTCCTTCTGTGGTGCAGCCACACTGGCCTCTGTCAATTCTTTCTGACCTGAGGCCTCTTTCATATCCTGTATCTTTCTTCCCCTCTCTTCTCTCCACCTTTGCTCATCCAACTCTTACTTATGTTAAAGTATCTATGTGTGTGTACATAAATATAAATATACATACTTATATATATGATCTCTATGTATCTTTATATATATACACACAAATATATACATAGAGACCTGCAACATGGGTAGGAATTACCTGTTTGTGTGAAGCTTTCCCTGAGCCCTAAATTTAAACTGTACTATTTTATTTTATTGTAATTTATTTTTCTTCTTAGAATATATCCATCATTTTAAATTATATATTTGGTTTGAAGAGTTGGTGATTTAGTACATGTGTCTAATCAGATGGCAACTTCAGCTGCATTTAGTTCAGCACCAGATCCCTGATACCTAGTCCAGTGTTGGTGTGTAGCAGGCACTCAATAAATGTTTACTGAATAAGTGAATAAACATGCAAATAGAATAAAAAATGGATCATCTCTCATCTGATCTTTTCCTCTTGTGATTTAATTTTTTAAGTTTTAGGGGGTGGAGGGGGAAACTTTTTGTGTCAAAAATTCAATGCATATTTTTGACATTTAGAAAGCTGTGGATCAAGACATTTTCAGGTTTCTTGGTACAAATGTATTCATTCTGAACAAAGCTTTATGCTATGGAAAAATATAAGAAAACAATAGCAATAACAGTGTTGATGATCAAAACTGCCAAATGTCAAAGTTAAAAAGAAGGAGTAAACAATTGGTAAGATATTTAGTACAGTAGAATCATTATGATGCTGTAAGTGTAAGATCAAAAGTGTTTGCTTCATAGTTAACATATCCCTTAACTATCTAGCATGAATATATAGTTGATGAGCACACAATTTCTCTCATCTAAAAAGGTATACTGGTCAATAACATGAGTATTGAGGAAGGCACAACTACATAAAATTTTATAGTATTTATGTGGGAAAGTAAGCCATCAATGATGGTGTCATTGATTGATATAAAATATCCCAAGTAGACAGAAAACTGCATGTGGTTTTGTATCACATCAGATAATTATAATTACATGGCTCAGTAACCCCAAAATCAACTCTGCTAAAGATGGTCAGATTTTTGTTTTACCTTTCTCTCCATCTTTATTGGTATAACTAGGGGGCAACTGCGGAGAAGGCAATGGCACCCCACTCCAGTACTCTTGCCTGGGAAACCCCAAGGATGGAGGAGCCTGGTAGGCTGCAGCCCATGGGGTCGCTAAGAGTTGGACACGACTGAGCGACTTCACTTTCAATTTTCACCTTCATGCATTGGAGGAGGAAATGGCAACCCACTCCATTGTTCTTGCCTGGAGAATCCCAGGGATGGCGGAGCCTGGTGGGCTTCCGTCTATGGGGTTGCACAGAGTCAGACACGAGTAATGCGACTTAGCAGCAGCAGCAGCAGCAGGGGACAACTGTAAGATTTAATGCCAGCCTAAAAATGGTCCACAGCTATTGTTATTACATCTTGAAGCAATAGAAAGACAATCTAAACCTTTATTTTTCTGAGTATCAGCTTAGGAGAATTGGACTGGGGAGATTTACTGACTCAAAATATAAAACCATAATATGAACTTCGCTACTTTCTCACTATTAAAGCTGATGCATTATGGTTCTAGCCTTAAAAGTGTTACCCTTGGACTATGTTAAAAAAACAGATAGCATAGAGACAGTATTCAAATATTGCATATCTGTCAAAATAGAAAATGTTGTACCAACATTTTTGTTAATTCTTTTGTATGTAATTTATGAAAGCTTTCTTTCATGGCATTTTCATTTTTTTTTATAGTATAAATTCTATTCCTCAAGCTGAGATAAGGCTGTTCAGAAAGTAATGGAATAAATAGAATGTGAGGAGAAACTTGATTTACAGATGAACAAAATGTATATTTTTTAGTTAATCTCATTATTTCATCTGAAAGAAGAGAAGTTGTTACCTAAAATGATTTTCAGTTTAACCTGATATTTTGTATAATATTTTTTATAACTTTACTTCACAAATCCTGAAGAGATACAATGATTACATTTTAAATTAAAATTATTTCTATGACATTTTCTTCAGTTTTAACTATTATCAAATGTACATTTTTATAGTTTTATATGACTTGGGTGTAAGTTCGTGTAGATAGAGTGAAGTTGAGATCAGCATTTGTGTAATTATTATTCTTTTCAGCTTTTTAAAAAGTAGTGTGCAATAGTCTCATAGTGTTGTGGTAAGAAAAAATGCTTCATATGATTTCAGTTTTCCTAATTTTACTGACAGTTTTCCTAATTTTACTGAGGCTTGCTTTGTGGCCTAGCATGTGATCTATCCTGGAGCATGTTCCATGTGTACTTGAAAAGAATGTGTATTCTGTTGCTTTTGGGTGGAATGCATAAAAATCAAGTAAGTCCATTTGGTATTATTTAAGACCAATGTTTCCCGATTTTTTTCAATAATAGTCCCCTACAATTATTGTGTTAGTGTCAGTTTCTCATTTTATGTCTGTTTCAAATCATAACTAAGGTCTTAAAACATAACTTCTGCTTATATGGAGGCATTATGGTCACTGCTAGTTATGCTATCATGATAAGATTTGAAATTTAAGTTTCAGTATTTATCTGGCTCTGTCTGTCCAATATGACAGCTACTAACCACTTATGTCTATTTAAACTGAAACAGAAACTAATCAAAATTAAATAATATTAAAAAATCACTTTCTTAGTTGCACCAGCAACTACATCTCAAGTGCTAAACAGCAAGAAATTAGAGCTATCTATAGGCTAGAATTTCCAAATAATTGAAAAAAATTACTTCTAGCTAGGGGAAGATGTAGGGCTGCTTATTTTTTACTTTTCTTTTTAAAGTGGGAGGAAATTTGAGGATTTTAAAGGTTAATGAGAAGCAGCCTGTAGAGTGCAAGAGGTTATTTAACACAGGAAATAGGGAGAAATATCAATATAAAATTTTTGAGAAGGTGGAAAATAATGAATAGAGCACAGATAAAGATATTAGGTGTCAACAATAGAAGGGGGACTTCACTGTAAACAAGGAAAGGTGGGAAAGGTGGATTTTAAGATCAGTGAGAAGAAGTTGAGGAAGTTTTTGTCCTTTGGTTCCTATTTTCTTTGTCAGCTTTGAGTCAGAATCTTCTGGACCCCACAGGGGAAGCAGTGGGGTCAGAAGTTGGATATGGAGGAAAATATAAACCAGGTGTTGATGGCTGAAATAACAGGACTAAGGAGGATGTAACAGGGTTGCTGGCCATGCTGATGGCCTGGCTGAGGCTGGTGATAATAAAGTTATAGTTGTGGTCTGGACAGTGGTGTGCTTTTTCTGAAACTGCCAGCAGCCCTGTACAGGCTCTGGGGAGGAAAACAGTTGGATTTCAAGATTAATTCTTTTTTAAAGTTTTGCTTTTCCCAGATGTTCTCTAATACTTAAAAAAAAGATTTGGGAAGGATTACAAAAGAGTTGGAGCCTAATGTTATCAGGAGCTCTGCTGAGCTGGAGAGGTGAGCTGCCAGGTGCCAGAGCAGCCAATTAAGAGTAAGCCAACAAATGAAGACAACAGTCAAGACTTTAGTCATTTACTGTGACAGTGTAAGCAAGAGGCTAACCCGGAGAAAGCTTCAACTCCCACCCTGTTCCCTTTTCCCCGTATTTGAGGGTCCCTGGTTTAGGGCAGGTGCGTGCGTGCATGCTCAGTCTCTTCAGTCATGTCTGACGTTTTGCGACCCTATGTACCTTTGAACCTATGTACCTTTGACCCTATAAACCTTTTTAGCCCGCCAGGCTCCTCAGTCCATGGGATTCTCTAGGCAAGAATACTGGAGTGAGTTGCCATGCCCTCCTCCAGGGGATTTTTCTGATTCAGGGATTGAATCTGGGTCTCCTGCATTACAGGCGGCTTCTTTACCACTGAGCCACTGGGGAAGAACCTTAGGGCAGGTAGGTGAGCACAAAAGTAAGGATCATCACACTGATGAGGGAGCCTCAAACAAAAGGATCCAGAGGTTTTCTTACTGTGAGGGCCCAAGGGAGAGAGGGGATAGTGTTAGCAGTGCTGAGACCTGAGGTAGAATAGAGAGAAGTGTCTTCAAGTTTTCCCCCTCCCCCTATAAGGAGATTTTCACGACAGTGGCTAAGCAAGGCCTTTGAGGAAGACCCCAAATAAAGAGGCCTTCAGACAAAGACACTGGGCTAGGAATACAGATTTGTAGAAGCACAAGGCCAGACAAGGAGTCTGCTGCTCCCTCCAGAGCCTGCAGTGCATGGGCTGTGCAGGGAGCCTGGTGGGTGGAGGGCATCTCTCCTCTGTGAGGCCTGTCAGGAAATCTTCTGCAACTGCCTATGTTCAGGCCTGAAAAGTCACACAGCTATTCTGGCCAGGAGTTGGATTCCTTGTGAGCTGATTATAAAAAGAGTGAAGAGCAGTCTTTGTGCTAGAATTTCCAACAATAGGTGAAAAAGACATTTATTATGAATAGTTATTCAAAGTGAAGAAAGAACAGGTGATGAGATCAGATGAAGTCAGGTAGGTCAAAGGACAGGTCGGAGAGTGAAGTTTGGTTTCTAAGCTACAGTAAAAATTATCTCAGGATTTGTTATGAAGCATGTTTCTCAGTCCCAACCTCAGAGAGTTATATTCAGTCATTTTGGGATGAACACATAAATACCCACTGAAAGCAAGCATCTGGGTGATTCTGCTGCCAAAAGTCATGATTACAGCATTAGAAAGACTGACAGTTTTAAGTATGGGTGGCTAAAATGGAGAGAAAGTGAATATCGTTAACATGAGAGCATCACATGTATGAGAGGTGCAAACTGACAAACAGAAACCAAAGACAATGAAAGAAGCTTCTCACCAACAAAAGGGAAAAGAGAGAAGAGGAGTTTAGCTGTTGATGGTATTAAAAAAGAGTAAGTAATATTCTCTAGCTCTTTTCCTGCTTTCTAACTCAAACCTAGTAACAATGCTATTGGCATCCTCTAATGATCACATTTTATACCCACATATATTCCTTTTTTACAAATTAGGCCATTGAAACTCAGGGAGTTTGAGCAGCTTGTCCAAAATTGCTGCAGTCAGTAGGGAAAAATCAGGTTACAACAGAAGCCCTCATCTTTGCCTGATGTGTTTCTTAATACAACCAACCTTGTCTCTGGGTAACCAGTAGGTACATTTGGCTTCCTTCTCTCTGTCTTTCTGTTAGAACAATTCTCGTCGAGCAGAAACCTAGAGATTCAATTTGAATCATCCTCAGTTATTTGGCTTTGCTTTCCTTCTTTTTCTCCTTACTTTCCTTTCTATTTTCCTGTGAGTTCTGGTGCTGAAGTAGCACTCAGTTCAGTTCAGTTCAGTCACTCAGTCATGTCCGACTCTTTGCGACCCCACAAAGCACAGCACGCCAGGCCTCCCTGTCCATCACCAACTCCCAGAGTTTACCCAAACTCATGTCCATTGAGTTGGTGATGTCATCCAACCATCTCATCCTCTGTCGTCCCCTTCTCCTCCTGCCTTCAATCTTTCCCAACATCAGGGTCTTTTCAAATGAGTCAGCTGTTCGCATCAGGTGGCCAAAGGATTGGAGTTTCAGCTTCAACATCAGTCCTTCCAATGGATACCCAGGACTGATTTCCTTCAGGATGGACTGATTGGATCATCTTGCAGTCCAAGGGACTCTCAAGAGTCTTCTCGAACACCACAATTTCAAAAGCATCAATTCTTCTGTGCTCAGCTTTCTTTATAGTCCAACTGTCACGTCTGTACATGACTACTGGAAAAACCATAGCCTTGACTAGACAGACCTTTGTTCACTAAGTAATGTGTCTGCTTTTTAATATGCTGTCTAGGTTGGTCATAACTTTCCTTCCAAGGAGTAAGCGTCTTTTAATTTCAAGGCTGCAATCACCATCAGCAGTGATTTTGGAGCCCCCCAAAATAAAGTCATCCGCTGTTTCCACTGTTTCCCCATCTATTTGCCATGAAGTGATGGGAGTGGATGCCATGATCTTAGTTTTCTGAATGTTGAGCTTTAAGCCAATTTTTTCACTCTCCTCTTTCACTTTCATCAAGAGGGTCTTTAGTTCTTCTTCACTTTCTGCCATAAAGGTGGTGTCATCTGGATATCTCAGGTTATTGATATTTCTCTTGGCAATCTTGATTCCAGCTTCTGCTTCATCCAGCTTAGAGTTTCTCATGATGTACTCTGCATATAAGTTAAATAAGCAGGGTGACAATATACAGCCTTGACATACTCCTTTTCCTATTTGGAACCAGTCTGTTGTTCCATGTCCAGTTCTAACTGTTGCTTCTTGACCTGCATACAGGTTTCTCAAGAGGCAGGTCAGGTGGTCTGGTATTCCCATCTCTTTAAGAATTTTCCACAGTTTATTGTGATCCACACAGTCAAAGGTTTTGGCATAGTCAATAAAGCAGAGATAGATGCTTCTAAAGTAGTTCAGAAGTAGCACTAGTTTAGCTTTTGTTCAGTCCTCCATCAGTTCAATCTCTCCCAGTGACATCAGCTTACTCTTATGATATCTTCTGCCAACAGATTTCTGTTCCTTACATTGAACTAACAAATAATAAAATACACACTAAATTAAAATACTAAAGGCTATCATTAAACAAAGCTTCAGTGTTTCAGTTTGATTTTTTTCATTTATAAGAGAGATTGCCCACTGGAAACAGAAAACTAAACTGAAGCCTTTGATAGCATCTCTTTAGTCCTGGTTTTAAAGTAACATTCAAGTGTATATCTCAGCGAAAGCAATCTTCAGAAAGAAAAACAGCTGGAGGAATCAAGCTCCCTGACTTCAGACTATACTACAAAGGTACAGTATAGACAGAAAGGTACAGGATAATCAAAACTGGAACAAAAATAGAAATATAGATCAATGGAACAGGACAGAAAGCCCAGAGATAAATCCAAGCACCTGTGGTCACCTGATTTATGACAAAAGAAGCAAGAATATACGATGGAGAAAAGACAGTCTCTACAGTAAGTGGGGCTGGGAAAACTGGACAGTTACATGTTAGAAAATGAAATTACAATACTCCCTAACACCATACACAAAGATAAACTTGAAATATACCAAAGACCTAAAAGTAAGGCTGGACATTATAAAAATCTTAGAGGAAAACATAGGCAGAACACTCTCTGACATAAATCATGGCAATATCTTTTTTGATCCATCTCCTAATGAAAATAAAAACAAAAATAAACCAATAGGACCTAGTTAAACTTAAAATCTTTTGCACAGAAAAGGAAACCATTAGCAAGACAAAAGCACAACCCTGAAAATGTAAAAAAATACTTGCAAATGAGGTGACTGACAAGGGATTAATCTCCACAATATATAAATAGCTCATGCAGCTCAATGTCAAAAAAACAACCCAATCAAAAAATCAGGTGAAAAAATGGGTGAAATATCTAAACAGGCATTTCTCCAAAGAAGACATACAGATGGCCAAAAAGCACATGAAAAGACATTCAACATCACTAATTATTAGAAAAATAGAAGATCAAAACTGCAATGAGGTATTACTCACTCTGATCAGATTGGCTATCATCAAAAAATTAACTGACAGCAAGTGCTCAAGAGGGCACGGAGAAAAGAGAACCCTCCTACACTTTTGTTGGGAATTTAAATTGATACAGCTGCTATGGAAAACAGTATGGAATTTCCTTAAAAAAACTAAAATTAGAGCTACCATATGATCCTGCAATTCCAGTCTTGGGCATATATTCAAAGAAAACCATAATTTCAAAAGATACATGACCCCAGTATTCACTGCAGCAGTATTTACAGTAGCCAAGACATGGAAGCAACGTAAATATCCAATGGTAGATGAATAGATAAAGATGTGGTACATATATACAATGGAATATTATTCATCCATAAAAAAGAACAGAATAATATCGTTTGCAGCAAGCAACATGGATGGACCTAGAGATTGTCATACTGAGTGAAGTAAGACAGAGAAAGACAAATATCATATATCCCTTATATGTGGAATCTGAAAAGAATTGTACAAATGAACTTTATTTACAAAACAGGAGTAGAGTCACAGATGTAGAAAACAAAGTTATGATTGCCTGGGGAGGTGGGGGAAAGGGAAAGGGAGGGATAAATAGGGAGATTGAGATTAACAGATACACACTGCTATATGTAAAACAGATAACTCATAAGGATCTACTATATAGCACAGGGAACTCTTCTCAATACTTTGCAATGACCTATATGGGAAAAGAATCTGAAAAAGAGTGGTTATATGTATATGTATAACTGATTCATTTTGTTGTACAGCAGAAACTAACACAACACTGTGAATCAACTATATGCCAATAAAAATTTGAAAGAAAGAAAAAATGTGTATCTTTTTTCAGCCTGTATAACTTTAGCACTTATTTTGAGAAAAGTCACTTTTTTAACTCTCTAAGATTTCACAGGGAATTTACCATCCATTTAGTGATCTATAAGCACATTTTATTGGATAGTTTTGTGAAGACTTTAACAAGAAAAACAGGCTGTATTTTTTAGAAAGAAAAGAAAGTTTCTGAGTCATGTCTAACTTTTTGTAACCACATGAACTACAGCCCGCAAGGCTACTCTGTCCATGGAATTCTCCAGGCAAGAATACGGTAGTGGATTGCCATTCCCTTCTCCAAGGGGTCTTCCCAACCCAGGGATAGAACCCAGGTTTCCCTCATTGCAGGCAGATTCTTTACCATCTGAGCCAGAGTGACAGTCAATTTACCACCCAAATAAACACTAATTTTTGCATCCCAGTTCTCAGAAAGTCAATGTAAAATTGTAATTTGCTAAGGGGAAATTTTTTTTTTTGGGCTCCAGAATCACTGCTGATGGTGATTGCAGCCATGAAATTAAAAGACGCTTACTCCTTGGAAGGAAGGTTATGGCCAACCTAGATAGCATATTTAAAAGCAGAGACACTACTTTGCCAACAAAAGTCCGTCTAGTCAAGGCTATGATTTTACCAGTGGTCATGTATGGATGTGAGTTGGACGGTGAAGAAAGCTGAGCACTGAAGAATTGATGCTTTTGAACTGTGGTGTTGGAGAAGACTCTTGAGAGTCCCTTGGACTGCAAGGAGATCCAATCAATCCATCCTAAAAGAGATCAATCCTGGGTGTTCATTGGAAGGTCTGATGTTGAAGCTGAAACTCCAATACTTTGGCCACCTCATGCGAAGGGTTGACTCATTGGAAAAGACCCTAATGCTGGGTAGGATTTGGGGGCAGGAGGAGAAGGGGACGACAGAGGATGAGATGGTTGGATGGCATCACTGACTCGATGGACATGGGTTTGGGTAGACTCCGGGAGTTGGTGATGGACAGGGAGGCCTGGCGTGCTGCAATTCATGGGGTCGCAAAGAGTCGGACACGACTGAGCGACTGATCTGATCTGATCTGATCTGAAGGGGAAGAAAATGAGTTAGCTAGATACACACTGAAATAAATCATTATCCTGCCACCAAAATGTTTCTGTACATGCTACTAAATCAGATTCATAGTCTACACATTGAAATACAGCTTGCAGTAACTTCAACAAACAGAGATTTAATTTTCTTCCTCAATAAAGGGAAAATGTTTGCAAAATAGTATTTATTTATAGGCTTTCACAATCAAAATTAGCATCACTGGCCCACTTACCATTGATGTTATTTGCTTTCAGCTATTTTTTGAATTATGGGAAGGATTTGTACCAATTCATACATTGTCTCACTAACTACCTGCTTATCAACAAAAACATCCTCTATGATAATCGTGAAGATTAAGAGATTTGGCCGGCTTATACCAAGCATAACTAACTTGGATTTTGGAAATTGAATTTGGCTTTCTCTAACCAGAGCATTGAGAGACCCTACTTGGCTTTCAGGAGGCAAAGCACACTAGGTTTTTTCCTGGATGGCATTCTAAGATATGCTGAGGTTATTAAATTCATGATTCTGAAGCAGGAACTTCATTTCATACTTTGGAGTTGGTAAATAATAACTGAAGTTCAGAATATTTAAAAAATCTTGTTGGGCTTATTTATCTGTCAGCAGTTCATAGAAAAGTGTGGAAAATGAAATGACAACAGTGCTTTCAAGGGATTCTCAGATGGAAAATGTACAATGAAGTATTGAGGGCTTTGAGTATTTTAGTACGTAAATTTGGCTGCTTCCTTGGTTGTAATTACCCTCTGCATTCCTATGCCCTTAGAAAACAGGGCACAAAGGAAAATGGTAAAACACAGGACTAGTGAATGCCGGTATATCAATACTACCATGACATGCACTGCGATAGAGAGTCTAAAAGCATTTACTTATGACGTAAAAATTATCAGTCACATTAAACCTTTAAATAATTGCAAAAACAAACTAATAAACAAAGCCACTTTCTCCATAGTAAGGACTTGAGTACTAACCCCAACTGATCACCTCTGCATTCAGTCATGACATCTTCCCTACACATGCTACACACTCCATGAGCTGCTTAGATAGTACAGAGTAACCAAGAATCTAACCATGTCATCTCCTTTTTGTTTGGGTGTTCTTGACAATATATGATAGACTCTGGGAGGGAAGCGTATTTCAGACTGGACTTTGATTTATATAAAATGGATTTAGTTATTTATATGTGATAACCAAGAAATTTGATGAAATTTAATCCCTTCTAAATAACGTATTTCCTTCATTGTTCCTGTTCTGCTTTCCTCAAAAGCTGTTAAAATATATTTTGTCTTTTGAGAGCTAATGCTCTTCACTCATCAGAGTACCATCCATTCCTCATCTGTGAATGCTCATAAACTATGAAGAAAGCAAGGGTGTAGGTATCAGCATTGTTGAGAGGTTATGAATTTGGATGTGGTTTCTGTATTTATATTTTCCAGTAGGTAAATGGGGCATGTTTTCTTGACTAAGTCATTTGAAAAGATCACTTCTTTTTCCTGCTTTTATTAATATGAAATAACATGAAAGTTTTAATTACAAAAGTACATTTTATCAGATGTACTTCAAGTGAGATGTAAGGCATAATTTGATGGCCTAGTAGTGATCATTTTGGGAGGCAGGAATGTCGAAGCATGCGTACAGAAGAGAAGGAGCATTTGGAACTTGAGGGAAAAGAGAGAAACAGAGTTTTGAAAGCTCAAATAATGATTTTACATATGGCCACACTTCAGTGTGAAACAGCTGATAGTTTAGACAAAACAATCTTTTGCCTGACTGAATATTATACTAATATAAATACTGTATTGATACAAATGATTTGGGTTTAAGTAATCCAACATGGATTTTATTCCATACATAATCTTCTGTAAAATACGATTTCCTGGATCAATATTTCTGCCGTAATTTTCTTCAATGTAATTTTCAATATAGAAGTGCAGCATCTGGGTAGAGCTTATGAACTTGCTGGCTGAATTATTTGCCTTCTGCTAATTTTATGTTACTGTGCATACAATCTTTAAAAGAGCATAGCTAAATCTAGGCAAGATTAACTATCTGGAAATTTCACAAACACAACAGATTTGACTTATCTAAGTGAAAATGTTCCTTTGTTTTTCATAAAGATAATTTGGCCAGCTATTAGCAGACTGAAAATGCTACACTGAAAGGTCTATCAGTTTGAATACACTGAAATCTTCATGTTCCTGGTCATACCTGAACTTAATCTTGTGTGAAGGAAAACTTTTTTAATATATCAGCTCGTTTCCTTTTTCTTTTTCTTACCTTCTGTCCTGACATGGTACCTAGTAGAGTAATGCTCTTAGGATATACTGATTCCACAGGTGAGACCTGGTAGCATTTGAAGATATAACTGTAGCAGTCAGGAGAAGGGAGCATGACTCCCCCATGGGAGAGGCAGTGACAGAAATTAAGGCAGTAGAGGAACTACTCTGCCTCAGTATGCCGCTGAAAGGAGAACTTGACCCTGGAAGCAGTGGTCTCAGTTCCCTGGAAGAGTGCAAGTTAGGCTTCTTCTGAGGTCATCGATGTGACAATTGCTCTCTGGATGTCTTTGTACAACATTTTTCTACCCTTTTTACTGAGGCTCTGAGAATTTGAGATATATTCACTATAATTTGTTCAAGTGAAAAATAAAGGATAATGAGTGAAAATGTTTAAATGGAGCAATGTTGGCAACAATTGTTTATTTTTCTATGTTTGGCTGAATATAATCCCTGAGAACCCCATCCCTCAGTATTGAAATGTGAAAACTAATTAGTATTAACTCAGGCAGGAAGTCTTCAAGTCGAATCTCTGATGCTATCTATTATACTGCTTAAAAATGATGAACTGCCTGTTAGTTAGGAAAAGATAGATGTTTTCAAGCATTTTGGTCTTATGAGACCATCTATCTTATAAAGCTTTACTTGTCACTAAGAAAGGAAACCTCATTGACAACCACTTGGTTAGCATAAAAGGGCAGTAAGTAATTGGGAGCTGAATGTTTTTTTACTCTAAAGAATTCTTAGGCTGACAAAAACAAATTATTAAATTATTGGAAGATAATCAAAACTAAATTGAAGTCAACATCTATACTATTCTGACTCAACGGGCATGACTTGGGTCTTTACAGTATCTGGAATATATTAGCGGCAGGTGAAAAGACATGGTAGAGTTTATGAAACAGAGAGAAAGTGCTCAGACAATGAGTGTGTCTAAACCTTCAAGGCAAATCAGTTTGAGGATTTATCTAGGGGAAGGTAGGATGCAGGAGGGAGAACTCATTAGGAAAGTGTGGATTTTCTAAGCCATCCTTATGTGAAGGATGAGGTTCCATGGGATGTTTTGGTCAGCTTTTACAGAGGAATTTGCATCTTTAAGATCTTTCCTAACGCTCCCGGATGGGATGGGGAGGGAGGTGGGAGGAGGGTTCGGGAGGGGGAGCACATGTGAACCCATGGCTGATTCATGTCAATGTATGGCAAAAACTACTACAATATTGTAAAGTAATTAGCCCCCAACTAAAATAAATAAATTTATTTAAAAAAAAAAAAGATCTTTCCTTATCTCTTTATCACATTTCATTTTTCTACGAGTTTTGTAATGGAGGCAAGACATTCTATTTGATGGATGGTCACATAATTTTCTGCAGCAGAGCAGGGCCTAAAAACAAGCTCAGTCACCTGCATGGCCCTATGCACTTCTCTCCACCAAAAAGGACGTTGTTCATGCTCTGTCTCTTTCTAGGAATGGAACACATTACCTGCCCCCAGTTCAATGTGCACTGCAGTTTCCTATTCAAGCAGCAAAGCATTGATGTTAACCCTGAGTTGAGAGAGTGCAGAAGCTTTGTTCTCCTCCAAACTTGTGTAAGCACACTCCTCAGCAATCTAGGAACCACTGAGTAGATGCTGTCTCTCCTGAGCAAAATCCAGAGATAACAAGAAGGCCAGAGGACATGCTGCTTTCTAAGAAACTGTGGTGGAACATTTGCCTAATCTCACTTGAGGTTATTTCCCTCCTCTATTTAGAAATGTCTGTGTTCACTATAATTTAAAAGAAGGCTAATACTAAAAAGAAAACAATGGATCTTCTGGATATGTTTAGGTATATATTGTTGCAGTGACTGTAAAAAAAGAGATGAGATAGTACATAGAACTGATATTCTAGTTTATTGAAAAAAATTTATCACATGAATTTAGATCAGTTCATTTCAGTTCAATCACTCAGTCATGTCTGACTCTTTGTGACCCCATGGACTGTAGTATGCTAGGATTCCCTGTCCATCACCAACTCCTGGAGCTTGCTCAAACTCATGTCCATCGAGTTGGTGATCCAACCATCTCATCCTCTGTCGTCCTATTCTCCTCCTGCCTTCAATCTTTCCTAGCATCAGGGTCTTTTCCAATGAGTCACTTCTTTGCATCAGGTGGCCAAAGTATTGGAACTTCAAAATTACCAACTTTCAACAAAAAGTAGACTTTAGAAACTTTCTCAGAAGTGTTTATTGCAGCTCTTTAATGAGCCCAATTTAATCTTTGCTTGGTATATCCAAAGAAACGTGAGTATTTTGCTTCATACTGAAAATGCCATCATTATACAATGTTAAGACTCAACTTCTGGCTCTCTGTATTATCAGTTTATTTGGGTTCTGGATTAACTTTAGTTTTTTTTTAACACTTGCATTTTTATTTATGTATTCATTCCATTTTATATTTACTGCCCTATTTTCAAACAATAGCATTTTATTACTCGGGCGAACAAATACACCTTTTAGGTATAATTCTGAAAACAACAGAATGGGAAAGACTAGAGATCTCTTCAAGAAAATTAGAGATACCAAGGGAACATTTCATGCAAAGATGGACTCGATAAAGGACAGATGGTATGGACCTAGGAGAAGCAGAAGATATTAAGAAGAGGTGGCAAGAATACACAGAAGAACTATACAAAAAAGATCTTCACAACCCAGATAATCACGATGGTGTGATCACTCACCTAGAACCAGACATCCTGGAATGTGAAGTCAAGTGGGCCTTAGAAAGCATCACTACGAACAAAGCTAGTGGAGGTGATGGAATTCCAGTTGAGCTATTTCAAATCCTCAAAAATGATGCTGTGAAAGTGCTGCACTCAATATGCCAGCAAATCTGGAAAACTCAGCAGTGGCCACAGGACTGGAAAATGTCAGTTTTCATTCCAATCCCAAAGAAAGACAAAGCCAAAAATGCTCAAACTACCGTACAATTGCACTCATCTCACACGCTAGTAAAGTAATGCTCAAAATTCTCCAAGCCAGGCTTTAGCAATACGTGAACTGTGAACTTCCAGATGTTCAAGCTGGTTTTAGAAAAGGCAGAAAACCAGAGATCAAATTGCCAACATCAGCTGGATCATTGAAAAAGCAAGAGAGTTCCAGAAAAACATCTATTTCTGCTTTATTGACTATGCCAAAGCCTTTGACTGTGTGGATCACAATAAACTGTGGAAAGTTGTGAAAGAGATGGGAATACCAGACCATCTGACCTGTCTCTTGAGAAACCTGTATGCAGGTCAGGAAGCAACACTTAGAACTGGACATGGAACAACAGACTGGTTCCAAATAGGAAAGGGAGTACATCAAGGCTGTATATTGTCACTCTGCTTATTTAACTTATATGCAGAGTACATCATGAGAAACACTGGGCTGGAAGAAACACAAGCTGGAATCAAGATTGCCGGGAGAAATATCAATAACCTCAGATATGCAGATGACACCACACTTATGGCAGAAAGTGAAGAAGAACTAAAGAGCCTCTTGATGAAAGTGAAAGAGGAGAGTGAAAAAGTTGGCTTAAAGCTCAACTTTCAGACAACTAAGATCATGGCATCCAGTCCCATCACTTCATGGGAAATAGATGGGGAAACAGTGGAAACAGTGTCAGACTTTATTTTTTGGGCCTCCAGAATCACTGCTGATGGTGATTGCAGCCATGAAATTAAAAGACACTTACTCCTTGGAAGGAAGGTTATGACCAACCTAGCTAGCCTATTAAAAAGCAGAGACATTACTTTGCCAACAAAGGTCTGTCTAGTCAAGGCTCTGGTTTTTCCAGTAGTCGTGTATGGATGTGAGAGTTGGACTGTGAAGAAAGCTGAGCACTGAAGAATTGATGCTTTTGAACTGTGATGTTGGAGAAAACTCTTGAGAGTCCCTTGGACTGCAAGGAGATCCAACCAGTCCATCCTAAAGGAGATCAGTCCTGGGTGTTCATTGGAAGGAATGATGTTGAAGCTGAAACTCCAATACTTTGGCCACCTCATGTGAAGAGTTGACTCATTGGTAAAGACCCTAATGCTGGGAAGGATTGGGGGCAAGAGGAGAAGGGGAAGACAGTCAAAGGCTTTGGCATAGTCAATAAAGCAGAAATAGATGTTTTTCTGGAACTCTCTTGCTTTTTCAATGATCCAGCTGATGTTGGCAATTTGATCTCTGGTTTTCTGCCTTTTCTAAAATCCCCTGTGTCCGTGGGGATTCTTCAGGTAAGAAAACTGGAGTGGGTTGCCATGCCCTTCTCCAGGGGTTTGAACCCAGGTCTCCTGCATTGTGGGTGGATTCTTCACCATCTGAGCCACCAGGGAAGCCCATAAGTATTTAATAGTCAGCATCAATTTAAAGTAACCTTGACTGAGATCTCAATTTAAATATTCACTTAATTGTTCTAACTGATAACAGTAGAGTTGCTAAACACATGGCTTGCAAGTTGTACTTGATCCTGTAAATTGTATGAGCAGTAGGTCCATAATTGTCATTTACTCCCCCTCTCCCTGACATTAGCCTGGGGTTTGGTGAGGCATACATGCTTAAAATGTTTCTTTAGTTTCATGATTAATGACATCTGATAACAGAACAATAAGAGAATCAGCTATTAAAGGACCAAGTTACATATCTAGGGGATTTTATATAATTCTTATGAAGAGCTGCAAATAAATCTATTTAAAATTAAATCCACATGTCTTTTCTCTTTTTAAGTAAGTTTATACAGAGTTTTCAGAGAGACAGAAATGGGAAAAGAAAAACAGTTAAAGAGTGCATAAGAGAACATATGAAGCTATGATGAAGGGCACCACAACTGCTGTGATCAAATAGATAAGCTGGCGCTAAGATTTCTGGCCAGCCAAAGCAAGAGGTTAAGTGCTTTGCTCTGATTATCAAAAGGGAAAAAATGTCAGTTTTCAGAGAAAGCAAGATGTTCTTGGACTGTATGCATTACTAAAACCTGGCTGTAGCTGATTATCAGTAACAGATACAGTAGAGGTGGGGGAAAAAAGAAACTTCTTTTATAATTTTGTAAATGACTTTCCCGCAATTTATTTTTGTGCTTTTGGGTGAAATGTTAATGAATTATCAGGTGTGTTTTCCATCTGAAAGGAGCAGCTGATGTAACTGAAGGGAATAATTTTAAGCTGGGATTTTTGTTGTCGATTTTGCCGTTGTAATGACTTGTTAAGTTCCCTAAAGAAGTCTCTTAACTACGCTGGCATGCCTGCTCAGTTGAGTCTGATTCTTTGCGACTCCATGGACTGTAGCTGTCAGGTTTTTCTGTCCATGGGATTTCCCAGGCAGGAATACTGGAGTGAGTTTCCACGCCCTCCTCCAGGGGCTCTTCTCAACCCAGGGATCGAAACTGTGTCTCCTGCAACTCCTACTCCGGCAGGCAAATTCTTTACCACCTGAGAAGCCCCTCTTAATGATACATACACCAAAATTTAGACAAACATTTTCTGCAGTGCTTAGCTGTATAATACTTATATCTTGTTTTGAGATGTGAGAGTAAATTAAAAAAATAAATGCACATTTTGATAAACACTGATTTTCCCACCCATTCCTTACCAGAAATTTTTCTAGAGATACTGTAGGATTGCTTCAGCAAGAGCTACTCCACTGGGAATACCTCCCACCACACTATGAAAATCGGGGAAGTCATTAAGCTGAAAAGAGGGAGAAAACTGGCTGCCTGAAGGGTAGACTTAACAGAAATGGAGCATGAATTTTTCAAAGTTATTTTTATTTCTGTCCAAGGTGTTATCCCTGTACAGAGCCATCATGGCTCAACTGAACATAGCAAATTAAGCCATAGGTATAATATTGAATAAATACATTTCAACAGGAGGATAGGGCTGGTATTTTTACATTCTTTAATTAATGTTATATAAGGAAGATCTCTATAGGATAACTTATGTACAAAATGAAAATAACTATCAATTGGGGTTTCTTTTAATAAGAAAAGTGTATCCTCAAGTGTCTGCCTATAATGTTTGAATCAAGGAAGTCTTAAGTGCTGTTAAAAAAAAAAAAAAGCCCAGCACTCTGCCTGCCCTTGGCTTAACATAGTAGTTCTTAATTTCTCATATGATAGCCCTCTGGGATGTGTAAGTTCTGCCTTTCACATGGTAGTTCAGAAAGTCAGCTTCTTTCTCTCTCATGATTTTGCCATCTCCTGGAACACTGCAGTCCTTTGCTCTTAGCTGGCAAAAAGAAAAACAGAGGATGGATGAGGCAAATGCTCTTCTTAACCATGTCATAAGTGTAACGTGTAACTGGATTCACAGTCCACTGGCCAGATTTAGTTATGTGGCCACAATACAATTCTCCCAGAAGAGGAGCTGGGAAACGCAGATGGGCTGAGCAGTCACTTTGTAGACATAGCCCTACTCTGCTGAAGGAGAGTAGGGATTTGTAGTGGACAGCTAACTGACTGAAAGCTCAGAATTACCTGTTTCAGATCGACATTCTAAAGTCGTGGAGGAAGATCAGAGTGTATGAGAGGGAGGGCTCTGTCTCAGGATGCAACCATTGAAAAACACACTGAAAACTCAAATCTTTTCTCTGAGATCAGGAAGTCAGTGGAAAGACAGTAAAGTTAAACGTATATTTCTGTAGCCCAGACACCTAAGTTACCTGTCCAGACATTGCTAAACATATACTTCATAAATTGATTTTACTTTAGCTATGTATAAAACCACATGTTGAATCAAGAAAGATTTATAGAATTTTCTTACAGAATTTTATAACCAGCAATCTCTTTCCATTTCTTCAAAGGGCAGCAGGAAATCCTTGATCTCCATGTAAATAAACAATGTGTGACTAAGCCTCCAGAGTTACTTTCCCTGCCTCATTATGTAAATTGAATCATTTGCAGCGGATCAGGCTGTTCAGGCTTATTTTATATGACATGTTTTCAGAGTGTTCAAATTGGGTTTATGCCCTTCAGTTTTCTGACTTAAAATACATGGTATTAAACTCGGAAGTTTTTCTTTCTTTTTTTTTTGAAAAGATACAGTCCAGTGTGACTTTCTTTACAGATGAACTCAAGTTTAGAAGAAGTGTATATTTGCCAGATATTAAACAGCTAATTAGTGCACAGCTGACATTGATGTATACAGAATCATGCCTTCTCCTCTGGGGCTGCTTTATAATTGTTTTTCTTCCTCAGTGATGAAAATATATGAATGTTGACTTTGTTTTGCTTAATTAACTGTCAGCTGAAAGAATAAATCTAGACACTGGCATAGTTTTTCTTCATTATGAGCACATTCTTTTGAAGTGTAATCTATAAATGGATACCAGAATGAAACATTGAGATCAACATGCAATTGATTTTTCTCAGCCAGCTGTTGAAAGGATTTTTAACTACTGAGAAGAAATAATTAGAGTTATTCTTGTAGCATGAAATGGCTACAAGTAAATGTAATTTATTTCTGAAATATTTTGTATACTTTTAGAAAGTCAAAACTGTGTTTAAACAACAATGGCAAAGAACTTACCTCCAAAAGTGAAAATAGCAAAATTCAAACTCAGAGAATTTTTGGGTGAATACTTTACTATTTCTAGAACATCACACAGCAAACAGCAGTGGGAAAATTGTATTCATCTAGTTTATTCATATTTTCATTGAATACTCACTGCTAGAAGGATGTAAATGTATGTATGAACACACAATGACAACATAAGCTCCATGGTAGACTGTTTAATTTGTGAGTTTACAAGGAAACCTCAACAGGCCTAAGGTATTCAGCATGAAAATGAAAATCTTGTTAGAAATGGAGATTTTAAAGTTAGTGCTTACAATTTCTGTTCTAGGAGATGTGTAAGAGATATGTTCTAGAAATGTGTAAGAATTGTATAACTTCCTGAGTTTAACAGTTAGTTATGTAAACAAAAGATCCAACCAACTTGAGGGGAGCATTAGTTTCTTTAAGTAAATAAATAAAATTGAAAAATTCTGGCAAAAATTATAAAGTGGGAAAGGAATCACAAAATGCAAATCTGTAGTAAAAATATGAAAAACAAAAAACTTGATTATATTAAAATTTTGTGTTCTGATTTGATTAAAAGGGAAATTCTACCTTGGATCTATTACACTAGTGGGACAGGGGCATTTTATAGCTGTTGATCATCTGTCTACCTTTTGTAAATATTGAGAAATATAAAGATGGGATGTTATCAGGGATTAAGCAATGCTGTTTTATTATAGAAGTCATGCTTTATTCAAAAATACATGCTGTGGCAAGAGACTTTCCATATTTCTGTATTTTATAAATGTTAAGTTACCTATGCCTTACATGTTATGAATTGAAAATAAGAACAGAAAAATATGATACTTGAAGAGAATTCCTAGATATACTGAGACACACAGCAGTAATATTTGATCTGGGGACTTCTCTTTGTTGTCACAAACCAGAGGATTTATAAGTTTGAGTTTATGTGAATAATTGTACTTTAAAAATGAATATCACAATGATTTCTTCCTAATTGTGATCTTTGGTGATATATTACATTCAGTCATGTCTTTTGCTCTGTGTATCTCTTTGCTAGGTGGAATTATCCATTTGCTACAGAAACCCAGTTATTTTGATTAGACTGTGAATTCTTGCTTTGAAAGTCAGCGCTTGTGGACAGATTGTAGGAAGGAGAAGACTTAAAGACAGAAATGCCTGTGCTGTTCCAGTAAGAGGATGTTAAAATAGCTTCATATTTATGCAATGGAGGTACTTAAACACCGCCAATTGTTCGTAAACAAGAAGATCTTCAGTGGATGCTGATGTCCTTGACAAAAGCTTTTGTCAAAAAAAAAAAAGAAAACAAAGTGCTACAGCATGTAATTATTTCTTAAGAGTTAGCTCTGGGAAAGACACTAACTTAAAATTACAAGCACACCATGGACCTGTATTCTTATGTTATTTTTTCTATTGTCAAGAGAAGTGTGGAATCTGTTTTACTAACTTACAAGTTCTTAAAATTAGATTTTTGAGAAATGTGTCCTCATTTAGTATTCCAGATCAATTGATAAGGTCTCCCAATGCATGAGTTCTCCATGTTTGCAGGGATGGGAATCACTGCGGGCAGAAGTAATTTCAATTAAATCATTAATTTGAAATTATACAGATCCATTTTGCTGAAAATGCATGATTTGAGTAACTTGCAAATTGCAAGTTCAGCACTGAAAAACTGTAATAGAAAAGGAATTAATATCGGCTACTCTGAGAGACTGTTGTGACTAAAGATGAAAGCTCTAATCTTTAGAGTGAGTGTACTGGCAGTTAAAAAGTTTCTTTTGAAATGAACCCATCTTATTTCACTCAGTTGCTTTTTTGAATCCTAAGTCTCTCATACCCTTTCTTTCCTATTAGAATAATGCTGGGATAGAAACAAATGTTGTTTAGCAGATACCAAAATTTGAATGGAAATCCAGCCTAGCCTCTGATATCATAGAGTTCATCTTATTTTTCCTACTTACTCTTTCTGGAATGCTGCCAGTTTCTGTTTACTATTTCCTGTTTTCTGTGCCTGTCTACTTCTGTGCTTCCTCATTGTCTACAAAAATCTCCATGTGTTTCACATTTAGAGGATTCACTGTATTTGAGTTTACCCTGGACTTTGATTCAGTTACACGTGGCCAGACAGCAGGACCATGTGGGGCAAAGTGTGGCCTCTTGATGAGGCAAGAATCTTGATTGAACCTCATAGTATATTCACAACAATTTGGAGACCATAGTTAAAAACTTTAAATATTATTTTTTACCGAAGTTATCCCTTTTCAACCATTTTACAATAGTCAGGCACATCTACTTACCATATCCCATTACATATCATGTCATTCTGAAGAGGAACAAAGGGTCATAAAGACCATTAATTCTGTTTTATTGTAGAGAGCATGAAAGATCAGAGCAATAGAAGGCTTGTCCTGTGCTGCACTGTGAGATACTGTGTAGAGCTGGGGATGTAGCTCGGATCTTCTTACTTCTGGCCAGCAACATGTCTAATTGCATATGGGCATTTAAGCTTCTAGATTTAAGTTCAGTTCAGGCGCTCAGTCGTGTCCGACTCTTTGCGACCCCATGAATTGCAGCACGCCAGGCCTCTCTGTCCATCACTAACTCCCGGAGTCTACCCAAACCCATGTCCATCGAGTCGGTGATGCCATCCAACCATCTCATCCTCTGTCATCCCTTTCTCCTCCCGCCCCCAATCCTACCCAGCATTAGGGTCTTTTCCAATGAGTCAACCCTTCGCATGAGGTGGCCAAAGTATTGGAGTTTCAGCTTCAACATCAGACCTTCCAATGAACACCCAGGATTGATCTCCTTTAGGATGGATTGATTGGATCTCCTTGCAGTCCAAGGGACTCTCAAGAGTCTTCTCCAACACTACAGTTCAAAAGCATCAATTCTTTGGCGCTCAACTTTCTTCACCGTCCAACTCTCACATCCATACATGACCACTGGAAAAACCATAGCCTTGACTAGATGAACTTTTGTTGGCAAAGTAGTGTCTCTGCTTTTAAATATGCTATCTAGGTTGGCCATAACCTTCTTTCCAAGGAGTAAGCGTCTTTTAATTTCATGGCTGCAATCACCATCAGCAGTGATTCTGGAGCCCCCAAAAATAAAGTCTGACACTGTTTCCACTGTTTCCCCATCTATTTCCCATGAAGTGATGGGACCGGATGCCATGATCTTAGTTTTCTGAACGTTGAGCTTTAAGCCAACTTTTTCACTCTCCTCTTTCACTTTCATCAAGAGGCTCTTTAGTTCTTCTTCACTTTCTGCCAAAAGGGTGGTGTCATCTGCATATCTGAGGTTATTGATATTTCTCCCAGCAGTCTTGATTCCAGCTTGTGCTTCATGCAGCCCAGCGTTTCTCATGATGTACTCTGCATATAAGCTAAATAAGCAGGGTGACAATATACAGCCTTGATGTACTCCTTTTCCTATTTGGAACCAGTCTGTTGTTCCATGTCCAGTTCTAACTGTTGCTTCCTGACCTGCATACTATAAAAAAATTAATGAACAGAATCCTCAATTAAATAGAGTTGGGAGACCAGAAGGGGGAGCTCTCCTGTCCTGCTACATAGCAGAGCCCAACAAGAAGAGAGACATCTCTTTGCTGGCAAAGGCTCACTGAGAAGTCAAGGGCTCTTTGTTAACTACAGCTCTCCCCAATTCCTTTTCCTCTCTGTAAAAGTCTTGTCCTTCCCTAGCTGTGTGCGGACTTGAATGTAGTTCACCATGGTTACAGACCCCAAACTTCAAGTCCCTGCTAATCCCTGATATACTCATTTTTCCCGAGGAAATATCTGGCAGTCTGTTTCAGGTAAACATTTTGGTGGCCTTTATGGTGTTGTAGCCACTCGTTCTGGGAAACAAACTCACTCAGAAGGACAATGCAGATAGTGGAGTGCAGTTTATTACACTGGCGGGCCCAAGGCAGAGTCTCCTCATAGCCAAGGACCCTGACCAATTTTTGTGAAACCCTTATATACCCTAAATATCCATGCCCAAACCCACCTCCTCAAATTCCCTGAAACTAGTCTGAACAAAGGAAAAGAAAGATACAATCAAAGTTAACCCTTGATTCATATGCCTTAAGCCTAGGTAGTTAACAGTGGATAATTATCAATAGGCCTGTGGTCATACCTCAATAAGCATAATAGAATTTATGATTCTATTCAGTACACAGATAATTAGGATATTCTTTTAGGCTTCAGGGAGTCTAGGTATGAGCCCTGGGGGGTCTGGTTTTCCAGTTGGTATGTCATTTCCATAGATACTGGGCATACAGCTCAAAGTCCACAGTCCAGCCCAAGATGGAGTCCTGCTTTCAAGATGGAGCCTGTTCTGTCTGTTTCCTACTTTAATGGGACCCAGAGAAGACTCTGACAGTGAACCAACAAGTGTGGTACTCCAAGTTGAGCCCACAGTTGCTCACTGCTTTTCCTGCCATCCTGGAATTTGAAGGTGTATCTTTCTCCTGGATCTGAGAGCTCACACCTTCTCTGCTTTTGAAGCTGAAAGGTTGCTGCTGAACCACGAAAGACTCTGGAATTCCTGGCCTCCGGAGGAGAAGAATTCAATCCAGGGCCAGAGACGAGGCTTGATCGCTCAGAGCTTTTGTGTAATAAAGTTTTATTAAAGTATAAAAGAGAGAAAGCTTCTGACATAGACATCAGAAGGGGGCAAAAGAGTACCCCCCCCCCCTGCTAGTCTTTAGCTGGATGTTATATAGCTACTGGCAGTCTGCTAATTAAAGAAAGGAAATGTCTCAAAACTCAGAAAATAGCACCAGGCCCCTCACCCACAGCATGTATTTTGAGATAACATTGGCACCAAGTGAGTTATCCCGGGCCATAAAACAATTGACATAAATCTTGAAGAAAGGCAGATTTCCATACAAATATATAGTTTCATTAACATAGATTAGGAGGACAATGTATGAGTATAACATACTGGTTTTTCTTTCTTTCTTTTTTTTTTTAGTTCTCTTCACAAATTTTTTTATTTAACTTTTTTTAAAATAAATTTATTTATTTTAGTTGGGGGCTAATTACTTTACAATATTGTAGTAGTTTTTGCCATACATTGACATGAATCAGCCATGGGTTTACATGTGTTCCCCATCCTGAACCCCCCTCCCACCTTCCTCTCATCCCATCCCTCTGGGTCATCCCAATGCCCCAGCCCTGAGCATTTGTCTCATGCATTGAACACGGAATGGTGTTCTGTTTCACAAATGATAATATACATATCTCAATGCTATTGTCCCAGAACGTCCCACCCTCACCTTCTCCCTCAGAGTCCATAAGACTGTTCTATGCATCTGTGTCTCTTATTCTGTCTCGCATATAGGGTTATCATTGCCATCTTTCAAATTCCATATATATGCATTAGTATACTGTATTGGTGTTTTTCTTTCTGGCTTACTTCACTCTGTGTAATGGGCTCCAGTTTCATCCATCTCAATAGAACCGATTCAAATGTATTTTTTTTAATGGCTGAGTAATATTCCATTGTGTATATGTACCACAGCTTCCTTATTCATTCGTCTGCTGATAACAAACGAAGCAACAGACAAACAATTAATCTCAAAAATATGCAAGCAACTCCTGCTGCTGAATTCCAGAAAAATAAACGACCCAATAAAAAAATGGGCCAACATTCAGAAAACTAAGATCATGGCACCCAGTCCCATCACTTCATGGCAAATAGATGGAGAAACAGTGGAAACAGTGGCAGACTTTATTTTTTTGGGCTCCAATTACTGCTGATGGTGATTGCAGCCATGAAATTAAAAGACGCTTACTCCTTGCAAGGAAAGTTATGACCAACTTAGACAACATATTAAAAAACAGAGACATTACTTTGCCAACAAAGGTCTGTCTAGTCAAGGCTATGGTTTTTTTTCCATGTAGTAGTCATGTATGGATGTGAGTTGGACTATAAAGAAAGCTGAGCACTCCTAAAGAATTTGATTCTTTTGAACTATGGTGTTGGAGAAGACTCATCATTTGAGAAGACCCTGATGGAAAGAAGTATACAGATGCAATTATAAAGGGGCTTTCCTCAGAGCTCAGTTGGTAAAGAATCTGCCTGCAATGCAGGAGACCTGGGTTTGATTCCTGGGTCGGGAAGATCCCCTGGAGAAGGAAATGGCAATCCACTCCAGTATTCTTGCCTGGAAAATCCCATGGACAGAGGAGCCTGGCGGGCTACAGTCCATGGGGTCGCAAGAGTCAGACATGACTTAGCGACTAAACCATCACCATGCAATTATAAATGTTACTATCTGAAGCTATCTAGGATTTATTCTTCATTCAACAGTGTGTGCAGACATAAAGTTAGGATAAACTTGAGCAGGTAGCTTATAGAAGTGATTGTTTAAATGAGTTGTTTGTATAATGAAATTCAATAGGTTATTTGGTGTCTTGATTTAGTGAGCCAACATGCTAATTAAACATTTTTGGATTTGTTTTGACTACTTTTCCTTAGCTTGGCATCATTTATAACCTGATTATTTTGTTCAAACTAAGGTTGAACATGGAAAACTACCTTTGTAGATGAAGAGAATCAAGAGAACATTAAAACTTTTATTACAGAATGTAAAGTATTTAGTGTCTATAATCTTTGACATTGCTCACTCTTAAGGAAATTAAATTAATTTGGTTGATATTTAATAACAATTAGATGTTCATATTTTCTACCAGTTATAATATTTTAATCTGCATAAAGACCTTTATGTTTAGTCTCTGCTACTGCCAATATCAGATTTTGTGTTCAAAGATAGCTCAGTGGTACACTCTTTGTAGCCATGTATATAAAGGATCTCAATAAAAAAATCCCCAACAAATCCACTTATCTAAAATTTTCTTACTTTTCAGTATTCTGTTACATGTTAAAAGTCTGATTTGCATATTTGTCTTGGCTCTGTAACTTATAGTGTTCATTAGCCAATATGATTAAATAGCACTCAGTGAGCCTTTAAAATGTTTTAGTTTTAGCCTATTGTGGAAGGTCATTCTGTGTAAAGTCATTTGCGAAAGATAGGTGACATCATTATTGTGCTTATTCTGCTGATACAAGCATCAAATTAAGCATTCCTACTGTGAGATGGCCTGTCAGAAGACAGACTATCTCACCAAGTGCTAATGTTCATAATATTGCCTGAACAAGATGTTGTAATGATCTCATTTAAGAGAGCTAAATCTGAAATGAGAATATCACCACTTGAGAACCTATTTGTGTGTCATTAAATATTATTTGAAACTAGGAATGATATTTTTAGTTTGTTGACCTGAGCCTATACAAAAACAAATTATAATAGACTTCTATTGACTTAACAACAGACAAAATTAAGGCCTATCAGATAAAAGTGTTTCTCTGATACTTTACAGACTGACTGAAGTCCATTTTTAAACTAATTATAACTTAAGTATGGAACATGACAAGATTAAGATACCATACAGATCATAATATGTTTCAGGCGGTTTTTAGTAGTAAATAGGACAGATTCTGAGGTGAAGAAATAAGTAATACTAGCTCTCTTGTGTGCATGTGTGTTAAGGTGCTTCAGTTGTGTCCGACTCTTTGCAACCCCATGGATAGTAGCCTGCCAGGCTCCTCTGTCCATGGAGCTCTCCAGGAAAGAATACTGGAGTTGGTTGCCATTCCCTCCTCCAGGGGATCTTCCCAACCCAGAGAATGAACCTGTGTCTCCTGCATTGCAGGCAGATTCTTTACCACTGGGCCACCGGGGAAGCCCATATTAGCTCTCTTAGCAAAAGCTAAATCTCAAATCAAAAATATGTTATTTAAATATCTATTGTTTGGAAAAAACTTCAAGTTATGCAATTTCTTATGGATATATATAGTAGCCAGTTGGCAGAAAGAGGATATGATGTACCCCTAGGACATGTGTGAAAATAAACTTTGTTATGATATTTCAACCAAATTCATAACTAATCACTGATTTTTACATCTACAAACCCAGTTAAAATATCTATGTTTGTTATTTTGATATATTATAATGATTCGTGCTTTAGGAGATACAGAATGCACTTTTGAAAATAATTTAAAAATAATGTATTTTTCAATTGATAATTTTTTAGAGTGCCGTGATATTCTTACTGAAATTAAACTTAAGAGTTGCAAGAACACTTCAGGATGATTTAATCAGGTCAGTTTCATCATGGCTAAGATTAAAAAAAAAAAACCAAACCACATAACAACAACAATCACAAAATTTCCCAACATTGTCTGAGGACTTAACAGATTTTTGATATTCATTCTAGATTTAGTAGTCCAGGGGAATAGGCTGACAACCTGTATTAAAAAATAAATACAGAGAGAAATGAAATTACCCCGAGTGGTTTTCTTTTTTTATTTGTTTTGTTAAATTAATTTTTATTGGAGTATATAGTTGCTTTACGATGTACTAGTTTCTACTGAACAGCAAAATGAATCAGCCATACATATACATATATCCTCCCTTTTGGATTTCCCATTTAGGTCACCTTAGTGCCTTAAGTAGAGCTCCCTGTACTATACAGTGAGTTCTCATTAGTTATCTATTTTATACATAGTATCAATATTGTATATGTGTCAATCCCAATCTTCCATTTCATCCTATCTCCCTTTTCCCCCTTGCTATCCATATATTTGTTCTGTACATCTGTCGTGATATTCTTACTGAAATTAAACCTAAGAGTTGCAAGAACACTTTCTGTCAATTTCTGTCCAAGCGTGGTTTGAAAACTAATGATATATTTTCTCTACTACACTGTAAGAATATTGAAATGACAAGGAAAACTATGTTACTCCTGAGGGACAGTCTCTGACATTTTCTGACAGTAGCAGTTTTCCTGAAATTTATATTCCCTTAGCTTCTGATCATGTCCACATTATACTTTGCCTGTCCTTATAGATTTAAGTTGAAGAATTGTTATACATTCTTATAGTTTAAGAATGTAGAACTCCCAGATCTAGCATATTGATGCCCTATTCATTCCATCAGGCTAGAATGGTGTTGAATATTTGCTTTATTTATTTATTTATTTTTAAAAATTAGTTTATTTTCTATTTTTTAACTTTACAATTTGTATTTGTTTTGCCATACATTGACATGAATTCACCTTGGGTGTACATGTTTTCCCCTTCCAGAACCCCCCTTCCTCCTCTCTCCCCATCCCATCCCTCTGGGTCATCCCGGTGCACCAGCCTCGAGCACGCTGTATCATGCATCGAACCTGGACTGGCAATTTGTTTCACATATGATATTTTACATGCTTCAGTGCCATTCTCCCATATCATCCTGCCCTCTCGCTCTCCCATAGAGTCCATAATACTGTTCTATTTATCTGTGTCTCTTTTGATGTCTCGCATACAGGGTTATCTTTACTGATTGACTAAATACCATATATATGTGTTAGTACACTGTATTGGTGTTTTTCTTTCTGGCTTACTTCACTCTGTATAATAGGCTCCAGTTTCACCCACCTCATTAGAACTGATTCGAATGTATTCTTTTTAATGGCTGAGTAATATCCCATTGTGTATATGTACCACAGCTTCCTTATCCATTCATCTGCTGGTGGGCATCTAGGCTGCTTCCATGACCTGGCTATTATAAACAGTGCTGCGATGAACATTGGGGTACACTTGTCTCTTTCAAGTCTGGTTTCCTCAGTGTGTATGCCCAGCAGTGGGATTGCTGGGTCATATGGCAGTTATATTTCCAGTTTTTTGAGGAATCTCCACACTGTTCTCCATAGTGGCTGTACTAGTTTGCATTCCCACCAGCAGTGTAAGAGGGTTCCCTTTTCTCCACACCCTCTCCAGCATTTATTGCTTGTAGTCTTTTGGATAGCAGCCATTCTGACTGGCGTGAAATGGTACCTCATTGTGGTTTTGATTTGCATTTCTCTGATAATGAGTGATGTTGAGCATCTTTTCATGTGTTTGTTAGCCATCTGTATGTCTTCTTTGGAGAAATGTCTGTTTAGTTCTTTGGCCCACTTGTTGATTGGGTCGTTTATTTTTCTGGAATTGAGTTGTAGGAGTTGCTTGTATATTTTTGAGATTAATTGTTTGTCCGTTGCTTCATTTGCTGTTATTTTCTCCCATTCTGAAGGCTGTCTTTTCACCTTGCTTATAGTTTCCTTTGTTGTGAAAAAGCTTTTAATTTTAATTAGATGCTATTTGTTTGTTTTTGCTTTTATTTCCAATATTCTGGGAGGTGGGTCATGGAGGATCCTGCCATGGTTTATGTTGGAGAGTGTTTTGCCTATGTTTTCCTCTAGGAGTTTTATAGTTTCTGGTCTTACGTTTAGATCTTTAATCCATTTTGAGTTTATTTTTGTGTGTGGTGTTAGGAAGTGTTCTAGTTTCATTCTTTTACAAGTGGTTGACCAGTTTTCCCAGCACCACTTGTTAAAGAGATTGTCTTTTCTCCATTGTATGTTCTTGCCTCCTTTGTCAAAGATAAGGTGTCCATAGGTGCATGGATTTATCTCTGGGCTTTTTATTTTGTTCCATTGATCTATATTTCTGTCCTTGTGCCAGTACCATACTGTCTTGATAACTGTGGCTTTGAGTAGAGCCTGAAGTCAGGCAGGTTGATTCCTCCAGTTCCATTCTTCTTTCTCAAGATTGCTTTGGCTATTCGAGGGTTTTTGTATTTCCATACAAATTGTGAAATTATTTGTTCTAGTTCTCTGAAGAATATCGTTGGAAGCTTGATAGGGATTGCATTGATTCTATAGATTGCTTTGGGTAGTATATTCATTTTCACTATATTGAGTCTTCCGATCCATGAACACGATATATTTCTCCATCTATTTGTGTCCTCTCTGATCTCTTTCACCAGTGTTTTATAGTTTTCTATATATAGGTCTTTTGTTTCTTTAGGTAGATACATTCCTAAGTATTTTATTCTTTTCGTTGCGATGGTGAATGGAATTGTTTTCTTAATTTCTCTTTCTGTTTTCTCATTGTTAGTGTATAGGAATGCAAGGGATTTCTGTGTGTTAATTTTATATCCTGCAAATTTACTATATTCGTTGATTAGCTCTAGTCATTTTCTGGTGGAGTCTTTAGGGTTTTCTATGTAGAGGATCATGTCATCTGCAAACAGTGAGAGTTTTACTTCTTCTTTTCCAATCTGGATTCCTTTTTATCTCTTTTTCTGCTCTGATTGCTGTGGCCAAAACTTCCAAAACTATGTTGAATAGTAGTGGTGAGAGTGGGCACTTTTGTGTTGTTCCTGATTTTAGGGGAAATGCTTTCAGTTTTTCCCCACTTAGGATAATGTTTGCCGTGGATGTGTCATATATAGCTTTTATTATGTTGAGGTATGTTCCTTGTATTCCTGCTTTCTGGAGAGTCTTTATGATAAATGGATGCTGAATTTTGTCAAAGGCTTTCTCTGCATCTATTGAAATAATCATATGGTTTTTATTTTTCAATTTGTTTATGTGGTGTATTACGTTGATTGATTTGGGGATATTGAAGAATCCTTGCATCCCTGGGATAAAACCCACTTGGTCATGATGTATGATCTTTTGTTTGCTTTATTTTAAATGACAAATAGAAACTATCTGAAATAATCCATAAGAATTAACAGAGATTTTTTATATCTTACAGTCCACAGCAAAAACTCTATATTAGATGTGTGGTTCCCAAAGTCATTTCTCTTACATATCATAACTGGAAATTTTTATCTTACTCTTTTCCCTAAATGCATTAGAATGTGTATTAACAGATTTTTCAATAAGAAAAAAATGGTATGTAGGGAATATCATGAATTTTAGTCATCTAGGTTATCCTGAAGTACTCCAAGAACATCATCGTATTTAAAATTCTTAAAACATGTTCTTTGCGTGTAGTAATAAAACTTGTCTATATGGCGGAGCCTGGTGGGCTGCCGTCTATGGGGTCGCACAGAGTCAGACACGACTGAAGCGACTTAGCAGCAGCAGCAGCATATTCAAGAAAGCTGCTGTTTTAGTCGCTAAGTCATGTCCAACTCTTTTGCGACCCCATGGACTATAGACCACCAGGCTCCTCTGTCCATGGGATTTCCCAGGCATGAATACTGGAGACAGTTGCCATTTCCTTGTCCAGAAAATCTTCCCAACCCAGGGATTGAACCTGCATCTCCTGTAGTTCAGGTAAATTCTTTACCTCTGAGCCATGAGGGAAGCCATATTCAAGTATAACAATACTTAGGTAGTGAATTGGAGAAGGAAACGGCAACCCATTCCAGTACTCTTACCTGGAGAATCCCATGGGCAGAGGAGCCTGCTGGACTAGAGTCTGTGGGGTTGCAAAGAGTCAGATACGACTGAGCGACTAGGCACAAATAGTGAATAAAACGTACTATACAGTTTTCTAAGCTCTTTCCAAGTATTACCATACCGTTAATACCATCAGGTAGCTACTATTATTAACCTGAGAGGAGGGCCTGAGAGTAGGGCCCAACAGTAGTGCTGAGGGAAAGTCTTTCAGAAAGTTCAAGTAATAGGAAACAGATACTGTAGCAAATTAGGGAAAGAACAGAGTTTTAACTTGCTATTTGAACCCTTTTCTTGCATACCATTACTAATCTCCTAAATATCTGGGTTGTATACATATACTTTCCAGAATCAGTCAGGTGCCCAACCCAGCTGGCTCTCTGGCTCCTCAGGCCACCCAAAGCAGGAGACTAGGTCCCACAGACTGAGGCCTAGCAGACTGTCACTGCTATTAGGTTGCAGAGACCAGACTCGGGGAGAGGTTCATTGCTGCCCCAAGCCTGGGCTGAGGCTAGTGGGTGACCTTGGTGAGGGCTCTGAAGCCCTGCAGGACACAGCTCCAAACCTGTTCTCTGGGGCCGCCAGCTCATCTGCTGGCCCAAGGCTGGGTGACCTGAAGGGCCTGGGAGGGAAGGCCAGAGTGAACTCTAGGTTTTTCAGCCTCCAAGCAGCCACATATAGCTGGCCATGTATAACTGTATCCTGACAATGAGACAGAAGAGGAAGCAACCTGTGATAGTTTTTGATTGACTTTCTTTAAAGATAGCTAGTATGTATGTTTGGTGTTTTTCTCCTCATTTTTTAAAGGTGACGCTGGGAATAGAAATTAATAGCTGGAATTCCATATTGGATCATAATGAGTTCTAAACCATGAGCTTTATCTGGTAAGGCCAGTCTTGAAATACTTTGGGTACTTTATACTAACTCTCAATTGCTTAATCCCCAATATTTCATGAAAGAGAAAGTTAACCTATGTCTTCTTTCAGTCACTGTTTTCAGCTCTGTATTATTTATAGCCAAACAGAATCCTTACTGATAGATTCATTAAGTTATATTAAATAATGTGAAATTAAAGTATTTGAGAACACTGGGTATATATGTTTATATTCACTGTATTAAAATTAAAAGGAAGAAATTTAAAAGCATGTATTAGCTAATTTTAAATGATAGTAATGAAACATTACATGTTAATATACTTAATGAAGAACAATTATATTTTCCAAAGCAAAAATGTAAAGAGAAAAGTGACAGTTTTTAATGTCAGGTTGAATAAAAGAGACGTTGAATGGATTCTTATATCTTATGTTTGAATTTGATTTATTGCTGTGTGATTTACTGGTTGAAGTATATGAACAGAATCCAGCCTCACAGAAATAAAAATGCATTTGGAAAAGAGAAGAGTATCAATATTTTTGGATAATTATGGATATTTTTGTCAAGTACTGTTTCAAAACTCAACAAATGGTAGTTTCTTAAATGTTAGCTGCAGTCAATGAAACTGAAAGCATATCAATCATAATTTTATCCCATTACATTTAAAATTTATTGGCATATCTTACATTTTGGATGAATATTTTACCACTTTGGAAAATTACTAAGTAACAAAAAACTTCCACGTATGATACATTTCAATAAAAAAAGAAAAAAATTTAAAAAAGTCACAGCCAATCTCATCAGGAAAGACATTGTGTTAGAAAATGTGGTGGTTCCAAATTTTCCAAAATTCTAATATTTGAAACCTTAAATGTTATCATTAACAAAAATAACTGTCAGTTGCTGTCATGATAGGCTTTGTTCATTTTAAAAGAAAATACCCTCCAGATAACTAGAACTGAATAACTATTGTTAGTTGGTTGCTCTTTCTAGTAAAAATTGAATTCTGTAAAAGTAGCTAGTTTAGTTCTTGTTTAACACAACCTCCACATCTCAGTGTTCACCAAAAATGCTTTACATGATCTCCCCATTTTATCACTCATAATAATAAAAAGATGTGTACTGAAGTGTGACAGAGCACAGTGAGCTCAGCCTTTAGCACAGCAGTCATTGCCGTGCATCATTACTCTGCACCCTGTTACCAGGCAGTGGGACCTGCTCAGCCATTGGGCAGTGCAGCAGTAGGCCCTGCCCACAAGCAACCAACTGTTAAGAAACCACAATTAGTGAGGGGATTCAGACAACAGTGGAGTGGTGGTCGTGAGGTGGAGAATGAGGTAAGAGGGGGATCCTGGCCTTCCCTCCCAGGCCCTTCAGGTCACCCAGCCTTGGGCCAGCAGATGAGCTGGCGGCCCCAGAGAACAGGTTTGGAGCTGTGTCCTGCAGGGCTTCAGAGCCCTCACCAAGGTCACCCACTAGCCTCAGCCCAGGCTTGGGGCAGCAATGAACCTCTCCCCGAGTCTGGTCTCTGCAACCTAATAGCAGTGACAGTCTGCTAGGCCTCAGTCTGTGGGACCTAGTCTCCTGCTTTGGGTGGCCTGAGGAGCCAGAGAGCCAGCTGGGTTGGGCACCTGACTTCTTTAGAGATGACAGCTGGGTGGAGTCTGGGGACCAGGCCCTGAGGGAGCTGCCAACTGAGTTCTGTTTCCTCTTAGCCAGGACCAGGACCTTGGAGGGTGAAAGTTGTACCTTGGGACCTTGCCCTTTCTTGTCAAGTCAGAGAACAACATTCATTTGGTAGAGATTTACAGAAACATTGTTACCTGACCATGACCTGACCTCAAGAACAAAGGATCTAAACTAGGAGATTTGCAACAACTAACCTCATCCCTCTCTCACCTTTTTTTCTTTTAAAAGGGCTTTGATGGAAGCTTTCAGTAATTTTGGGGTTCTTAGAGCATGAGCCACCCATCTGTTTACATGGCCCTGTAATAAATCTTTCTCTCTTCCAAACTCCAGTGTTTTAGCATTGTTTGGCCTCACTGTGTGTCAGGCATTTGGACTTGCATTGTTCAGTAACACAGGGATAAGTATGGAATAAAAGTAATTCTACTGTTTCATCAGGCAGAAAGTGGTTTTTTAAAAAGTTCCGAGTGAGTCACCCCATCATGTAGAGGTCCTGGACAAAAGAGACATCAACTGAGGGCAAACAGAACAAGAAATGGAAACAAGAAATTTCTGTCATCCTAATACACATACATAGCATCTATGTTATATATCCTTGTATATATTATAAATTAAGCAGCATTATCATTTTTTCCTCGTTGCTTTTCTCTCTTACTTTGAGATATGGCAAATTGGTGTTGGTGAACTTTATAATTTGATACTTAGAACACAGACTATCAAGGTGAAATTATAAGTGACTTAGAAAAGGAATGAATAGTACTCAAAGATAGAGACAACGGGCAGATGGGATATTTGATATTTCTTTTTGAGGCCATTTTCCTTCCTCGTGGAACTGAAACACCAGGTCTTTTCTGTTCTCAAGCCAGTTGGGTTCCCAACTGGAAGTTACCCCTGTCTATGGCTCTTCCAGTTACTTTTTGGTTTTCCAGTTTTCTGACTACAGATTTTGGGGCCTGTCAGCCTCCATACTCTGATGACCAATTCTGAGCTCTGTCATCAAGGAGCATGTGAACTGGAGAGCAGGAAATGTAACTTCCTGTGGGAAACCGGTGGGCCAAGTTCTGAGGAGAGCTGCTGTTTCACTTCCACTCTGAAGGTAGGCCTACCTCAAAAAAAAAAAAAAACAAAGTTCAAGTATTCCACTTATCGTCTCTGTCTCAAGAATACCATTCATTTCTTTTCTGGTTCACTCATATTTGTATCACCTCTTGGTTCTGTTTCTCAGGAGGATCCAGCTTTATGATTATGGTCCATGAAACCTTTCAGACTCAAGCTTAGAGTCTCTCTAGCCCTTAGTGTGAATTTTGTAATCAACCAACTCCCAGTATTAAATCTTCCTTTTTAATGTAGTAGAGGAGTTTTTCTATTTTGTGGTGGAAGCCAGGCTGATGCAAATAAGTTATTTTAACATCACTCCAAATTATAATTATTTCTTTGTGATTTTTTCCAGTAAACATAATTTTATGTTGCTCATTACCCTGGTCAAATAATTACTTGAAATCTCAGTAGGAATAATTCCTTTGAAAATGATTAAATTATTTCAACTTATCAGAAAATGTATACATCTCCTATATTTCCATTCCACGAACAATGTTTGTTTCTCTACTCACTGATTTTTAATATATATTACAACCAATTTGCAATTGTCATTTGTATTGACTTGTAAGAATCCTTTACTTGTTGTTTAAAATATTTTGTATTTTCTAAACTTTCTTCTTAGCTTTTAGAATTTTTATAGTAGAATTTTATATGTAGAAATCCATGTAAGCTACATTTAATGGCAGTTTTTATGTTTATTTTTCAGTTCCATAGTTTTTAATTCTCAATCTAATTTTTCTGGGTCCTGAAATAAAAAGTTAATACAAGTAATGACATTTACTTTGCTGTACAGCTGAAACTAATAGATTGTAAATCAACTATACCTCAATAACAATTTAAAAGTTAACGTAAGTGGTGACAAAGAACAACACTGATTTATTCCCAGTTTCACTGTGAACTTTAAAAAGTTCATTTTAAAGAATGTTAAATTATTAATTTTTCAATGATATTTATTATTAGGTTAGGAAAGCTTGCTTTTATTCCTACCTGGCTATGAAACACTTTTCATTGTCAATAGAGTTTAAATGTTATTTAACGCTTTTTCGGTATGTGCTGTGATGAGCATATGTTTTATTTTTTTAATATCCAGTAAGAGATTATGTAAACTACCCTTGTATTTAAAAAAATAAACTCTACTTTATGAAAATGTTATTTTCTTCCTTCTGCTTAAGATGTTGTTTCCTCATTTTTGCTGAATTTGATATACTTGTTATTTGTTATTTTTGTTCAATCTCTGTACATGAAATCAGTATTTTTTTCTTGTATTGTTTTTGTCCAGGTTTTTACTAGATTCATAATATTAGTTAAATACCTTATCCTTTAGTTTTATCCTATAAAGTAATTTCTGCATGTTAATAATTGAGATCTGTTCCTTAAGGTTAAACACTCAGCAGTTACCTGTGAGGACTGCTGTCTTTGGGTAAAATGTAAGGAAAATAATACATTTGTTATTAATTTCATTTTGTCAATCAGATGTTTACTTTTTATAAATTTATATTATTCATTTACATTTTTACTTAAAATGACACATCCCACCTAAGTTTCTTAGTAATTTTTTTCATGTGTTTAAATATCTGCTATGGTGGCTCACTGCAGATGGTGATTGCAGCCATGAAATTAAAAGACGCTTACTCCTTGGAAGGAGAGTTATGACCAACCTAGATAGCATATTCAAAAGCAGAGACATTACTTTGCCAACAAAGGTCTGTCTAGTCAAGGCTATGGTTTTTCCAGTGGTCATGTATGAACGTGAGAGTTGGACTATAAAGAAAGCTGAGCGCCGAAAAATTGATGCTTTTGAACTGTGGTGTTGGAGAAGACTCTTGAGAGTCCCTTGGACTGCAAGGAGATCCAACCAGTCCATCTTAAAGGAGATCAGTCCTGGGTGTTCCTTGGAAGGACTGATGTTGAAGCTGAAACTCCAATCCTTTGGCCACCTGATGTGAAGAGCTGACTCACTGGAAAAGACCCTGATGCTGGGAAAGATTGAGGGTAGGAGGAGAAGGGGACAACAGAAGATGAGATGGCTGGATGGCATCATCGACTCGATGGACATGGGTTTGGGTGGACTGCAGGAGTTAGTGATGGACAGGGAGGCCTGGCGTGCTGCAGTTCATGGGGTCACAAAGAGTTGGACATGACTGAGCAACTGAACTGAACTGATGGTGTCTCAGAGGGTAAAGAATCTGCCTGCAATGCAGGAAATCCATGTTCGTTCCCTGGGTCAGGAAGATCCCCTGAAGTAAATGGCTACCCATTCCAGTATTCTTGCCTGGGAAATCCCATGGACAGAGTAGAGTGGCTGGCTACAGTCCATGGGGTCCCAAAGAGTCGGACATGATTGAGCAACTAACACTTTCAACTTTCTTTCATTGTTTCAAATAGTGGAGGTTTGGGGTCCAGCATTTGAAAGTGGACTGCCAGCTTTATGAATCTAATAGTTACAAACATAATGGCAGTTCCCCAGAAATGTAACAATGAGACCAAAGAAGGGCACAGCTAAGAAAATTCCTCCTGGGATCAGAGTCATCAGTGTGTGTCTAGAAGGCTATGCACATGTGCTAAGGAGTAACTACCCACTCACAACAATGAGAGTATGGTATGGGCAGACTTGAAACTTTTCCAGGCCACAATGAAATTTATTAAAAAACGGCAAAACTCTCATTGGCTACTGGGAGGCAAGCACATTTTGACCAAATACTAGCTGTAGAAAAGGCCACTCTGAATATCAGTAAAGGCATAGAATAAAAATGAATATTTAAGACCAAATGGAGAATCTTAAACTGAAGTAGAATAGCCAAAATTAAAAATAAAATTAAATTCCCTTTTAACAGTAGAAATTAAAGGGAAGGGGTAGTATTCTTGGAATCTCTGCAGTAGTTCCCATGGGTCTAGAATGTGATCCCGGAGGAGAGGATTAGCCCACCTGATATGGGAAAGTCAGGGATTTGGTGAAGATTTAGACCTGGGACTCAAAACCGTGAGGCTACGATGCTTGGTAGCAGTGCCAGTATGTCTGAGACTTATAGTCTTGTTGGTTCTGAGTGTAACCAAATATGTATATAGCAGAAATTATGGTTGATGCTAAGGTGAAAGCTGTTAATGAGACAATTCTGACATGATCACAAATCAAATTTTCCCCAGGTTTCAAATCTTTCTCTAGTTCCTGCCATTGACAGAAAGGAATAGGAGAGGATTGGCATATCAGACATGTAATTTGTAGGTTCCCAGTCCTTGTGTCACAAGGCCAGAGTACAGAGAGGAAGAGCATTGGGATAGAGGAACAGTAAATCAGACACACACACAAACAGCATCCACAGACTGTCTTTGCTCAAGACACACAAAGAGAATAATTCCATAAAAATTGACCACTTAAAATTGCTTAAAATAAGGGAAAGTAGAAATAGGCTAGGGATTTAGTAAATTTTGTCTTTACTGGTTGTTTATGGTCCCAAATGATTAGAAAAAGTTGGAATTTTCTGCCAATGATCTAGGACAAATGTTATAACATTGTTACTTCCAGGAGATTACAACTTAATACTTGGGAAAGATCATCAGGCTTTGGTAGTCTCTTGAAATAGGAGCTATTGGTTTTTTCCTTCTTTGTTGTTTTTTCAGTAGGCACATTCTGTGTTTCTTTCTTAGGTAAAGTTAGAATATTCTGTGCTTACATCCTAAGTGAAGCCATAACATATTTCTAATTTCCCTCAGTTTTAGGTGGAACAGGCTTCTCTGCTTTATCATCTTTTGTTTTTGGTCTCGTGAAAAACAAAAGCAACAGACATAGTAGTAGAAACAAAAAAGGAATCAGTAAATATGGTAGCGGGTTACTCTTTTGCACCCTTTCTTCTGTTTTGGCGCTAGGGGGTGGGCCACTGTCCACACTGCCTCCTCTGCCTTTTTTCTGGCAGTAGGGAGGGTCCCACTCGGAGTCGCAGTGGCAGTGCTGTCTGTTGTTGCAGACTCCCCTCAAAGAGCACAGCTGAGGTGAGCAGGAACGTGGAACAGTGGAAAAAGAGACACACTTCCTTCCGACGCAGATGTTTCCGGGACCACACTTTGTACCATATTTCACTTCACCAATATCAGGTGTTCTTATCCCGAGGTGGTAGTCCGTACCCCAGCAAATGTTATTATTGAATTTAGTCCAATGCAGAGTAGTGTGATCTCTCATTAGGGGAATTTCTTTCACGTTCTCACACTGAATCCTTCCACACAGGCTGTCTGACATGTTGCATTTTATGTATGAGGTGGCTGTGATACCGCAGTTACCAAAACGGTCGCCTCGGGTATTCACTTCCTTGTAGCAACTCACATTTGCACTCTTGGCCTCTTTGCCAAAGATTTTCCTACACTGTTCATTGCGATCATTGCATCTCTTGTCATAGCAGTAACCGCCTCCTGTGCAGGAGGTCCCATCCTGCATGTACACATCTCCTGGACACTGATAGGATGTCCCATTGCACCACTCTGGAAGATCGCATTCATTTTCTTCTTTCCTACACATGGTGCCTCTTCGCCTGAATAGGCATTTATGGCAACAAAGCCCAAAAGAACAGTTGACACCAGCTGTCATAGTGCAGTTTAACTGACAACAGGGATCAGCCTTACACATCTGTAAGGATCCACAGTCACACACTTCTCCTTCTTCAACCACACTGTTCCCGCAGCGTGTCTCCCTGATGACTGTATGTGGATCTGGTGACATGTACAAACAGTGTCTCCTATTACCAAGGTTCCAATAGTAAGCATAGCTGCAGTTGCTGAATTTAGTTGTTTTTGCTACATATGGAAACAATATGCACTTTTCTCTTCCACATTTACAAGTTTTTGGATCATCATGCGCCATACCCAAATGATGACCTGTCTCATGAGTCACAACATATGATAAATCAAAAATATTATCAGTTTGGAAACTCGCAATTCCACAGCTAAAAGGTTGTGAACACACTGTTTCAACATAAGCTAAGCCAAGAGTGTCACCATAATCCTTTTTTACAAAAATATGTGCCAGATCATGGGGCACAAGATTATGGAATCCCGTTTACTTTCATTTGCAAGTTACTCAAGGCATCTCTAACCTTTTCTAATTCAATAAGGCTTTCTTCAGTCCATATCTCCATTCCCTTCAAAAGTAACTCAAGATCCAGTGATTTAATAATGTCACTTACTCCATTTAAAACAAGGAACACTTCTTTCTGCACAAGCGAAGAATTACTTTCATGATGAAGATATAGAGTGTGATCTACGACCACTGCAACTTCAAGAAAATAATTGTGGGTCCACCAGCCTGTATATTCACTTTGCATCAAAGTGGGGTTAATGCTTTCTTGAAACTTCAATTGTCCTGCTATTTCTTCATCTGTTAACCCACATCTAATGTATGAAAATTTTGTCTCATCATTGTCTAGCTTATATATTAGATGCTCGAATGCAGTAGAAAACTTTTTGGGTTCAATTTCATAAACAATGTCATTTGTCTGTAACATTCCTTGAAAGCCCCCAAAGCAGTTATTGAGGGAAACCAGAGACTCTGGGTCCCCCTCCACATAACCACGATAATAACAGTCATCCTGGACAAAAGGTTGGTCTTCCAGGAGAACACCCTTGTCTGCATAGGTGAACACGGGGGTTTTTGGACAAAAAATTCTTCTTGACCTTTATATGAACAACATGTCTCTGGCCCCCAAAATGCAGTTTGTAAGAGAACCAGCCTTGAAGATTCATGCCTCTGTCAGTGGGTGTTACCCTCAGGGGAATCACCACTTCTGGGGGACCAAGTCTTTGGGAGTGCCCAACCTGGGGCCATTCAGGAAGGAAGAGGAATACTTTCAGCCAGAGAAGCAGGAGAGTAACCCTCATACACACCAGGAACTCACCAACACCTATCACAGAGCCATCATATTTAGCCATTGGTAGAAAAAGAGGTCAGGAAAGGATACATCAATGTTCAGTCTCCTCCATCTGAGCTGATGCATTCAATGTTAACCTTTAGTTTGTTCTCTGGCAAAGTCATGCAGTCAAAGCAGCAGCACTAAAAGAAAAAAAAATAAGTAGAACAGGCACTGGCTGTGAGTTATGAGCAAACCAAGATAGAGGAAAAAGGAAGGATACAGGTTAGGATGAATGAGAGTTTGGCTTAAGACATGTCTGACATGCTCTTAAGTAATGGTGAGGCAGAGTGAGACTGTGTGAGTAAACAAAAATGGTGACGGGCCTACGGTGACACTTGTTGAATCTAGAGGAAGGGCACATAGTGATTCGTGATACAGTTCTTTGTATCTATTACTATGTGCAAACATTTCCACAATATATAACACAAAAGAGTCTTAATGGGAAGGTGAATGAATATCATATTCTGATAAAGGAGTCTTGTGTTACACATTTGGATGTTATGATAATAAAATATAGGTCTTCCTTTTACTTACAAGTGAGAATTATTTAATCATAATACTCAGGAGAGATATAAATATTATTCACAGATATTATTTTTTCTCATTGTTCAAATAATGTATTTCCATGTAACAAGTTATTATTTGTCCTAAGTCCTCTGCATTTCTCTTCATCTAAATCTATGAAATTGCAGGAGTCCAACATCGCTAACTTTCACAACTTTGCGGATCTATTGTAATGCTACCTACTCCAAGGTGGTCTTGGGAGAGGGAATATGTTGGGTTGTTGATGGATGTTACTCAAAGGTATTTACATTCTATTACACTGTTAAGAAGAACAGCATTTAAAAACCTGTACCCTTATAAAATGGAAGGAAATCAGTGTAGCTGGGAGGGTAGCAATTGAAAATGGGAATGTACTGAATGCAAAAAAACCTTCAGAAGTAAAAACGAAATCAGTGGATCCTTAAAGGAAGGAGGAAAGCTTGGAGTAAGGAAATATTGTCTTGGAGTGGCAAAGACATCAAAGTCTCCACATTATAGGATTTTAAGATAATCAGTTCCCAAGTGGTCAAGTATGGGTGTGAGAATTGGACTATAAAGAAAGCTGAGTGCTGAAGAATTGATGCTTTTGAACTGTGGTGTTGGAGAAGACTCTTGAGAGTCCCTTGGACTGCAAGGAGATCCAGCCAGTCCATCCTAAAGGAGATCAGTCCTGGGTGATCATTGGAAGGATTGATGTTGAAGCTGAAACTCTAATACTTTGTCCACCTGATGTGATGAGCTGACTCATTGGAAAAGACACTGATGCTGGGAAAGATTGAGGGCAGGAGGAGAAGGGGATGACAGAGGATGAGATGATTGTATGGCATCATCAACTCGATGGACATGGGTTTGGGTGGACTCCAGGAGTTGGTGATGGATGGGGGGCCTGGCGTGCTGCAATTCATGGGGTCGCAAAGAGTTGGACATGACTGAGCGACTGAACTGAATGAACTGAGTTCCTGAGTGCAACCTCATAATGTATTATTTCATAATAAAAACAGATATTGCATATACCATATGAAAATACCATCTACAATTATTTCCATAATACAAATGTGTCATCACATATTGGCATGAAATCTGATAACATGCCTGGCTGGCAATACTGATTTTCTGCTTTCTTCTTTGAATAAAGCATTTGAAAAACATGTAATGTTCATACATGATGGTATACACTTAGAAAACATAAATGAACACACAGACCAAGATTATTAACTGGTCTAGAGCTCTAACTTGAACAGAGGTTTTAGGGGAAATAGCACATTTGGAATTTTTAAAAGTGCTTTCGATACTTTGTGTTTAAAATGCTTGCTTTAACTTATCTAGTGAAATATCCACTGTCTTTATCAGATCATTAAAAGTAATTCTATTGTTTACAGTAAGAACCCTTGGCCTCGTTGAAAAAAACACAGAAAAGCTAGCTCTGAAGATTCTAATTCAGGTTGATCCAGTCTACTTCCCACACTAGGTAATATAAAAATGAAAGATGTGTGATTAAGGAAGGACCTAACATCTACTAGATCCTGTAGTCATTTCTGCTTAATTAGAAAATATTTTGTTTCTATGTTCCTTGACTTCCTTTCTCTGGAATCATTTTCCTGTCATTTATGGAATTTCCATTTCATAAAAGGAAGAAACAATGTCCTGTGTGCTCACGCTTCTTCACAGAAAGCCTCTTATTCCTAGTTAATTCTGCTAAACCTTTAAATCAAAAGGATAAGGTGACAATGTGTAGCCCAGCAGAGAAGATTTCCATTCTCAGAATCTCCATGTGCCATACAGACTAGACATTTGTTAGTAATTTGCTTTGATGATCAAACCTACTTCCAGACCTCTCTAAACAGCTAGCCATCTCATTAAGCTGTGCTGTGCTTCGTCGTTTAGTTGTGTCTGACTCTTTGTGACCCCATGGACTGTAGCGGACGAGAATACTGGAGTGGTTGCCATGCTCTCCTTCAGGGGATCTTTCCAACCCAGGTCTCCCTCATTGCAGGCAAATTCTTTACTGTCTGAACCACCAGGGAAGCCCCTCATTAAGCTACCATTTACATTACATTCTTACTCTTAAACCAATTCTCAAATCAGTCCTACACAAACCTCAAAGAACTGGGCATCTGATTTACTAAGGTATTATCCACCAATAATTTCACTTATCTTCTGGGCACCAAGTGAGTGAACATCTAGTTTAATTTCACAGCTCATTTTCAACAATGTTTAGACATTGACTTAAGGACATGACCCGTATCTTAATATCACCTTGACTGCCCTAACTCCTACATATTATTAAACTGTTAACCATAACCTTACTCCTAATAAAAATTCACTCCTCTGATTTATAAAGGATGAAGATAACTTTTCATCATTTCCCCCTTTTTCAGTGCCCTTCATTTTACGTTTTACTACTGTAGTCTTGTTTTAGATCTCATCAATTCAACTGCTGTTGACTAAGATCCTCAACCCAAACTAGTTCAGACTTTTTCACTTGCTTTTGCACTCTTAACAAAAACTGCAAAACTACTCAGGAAGTAAATTACAGAGTATATTTATGGTAATTAATGAGTAAAAGGGAGGCTAAAACTGGCATGAGGTACCTGGTGTGTGTGCTGTGTGCTGAGTCATGTCCAACTCTTTGCCATTCTGTGGACTATAGCCCACCAGGCTTCTCTGTCCATGGGATTTCCCAGGCAAGAATATTGGAGTGGGTTGCCATTTTCTACTCCCGGGGATCTTCCTAAACAGGGATTGAACCTGTATCCTTTTTCATCTCCTGCATTAGTAGACAGATTCTTTACCAATGAGCCACCTGGGAAGCCTGAGATCTCTGATACTTCTCAAAATGATGAAATCATGAACTGATACTTTCTTCAACACTTTGTTTTTAATACATTGAGGTTTTTGCCTGCACATAGTAATATTGTTTAACTTGCTAATTTTCTAAATTTTCTTTTCAGCCTGGATATAGTAATGTTGTTTCTTAACATGCTAGTTTTCTAAATTTTCTCTTCAACACCTAGGACCCTCAGCTTAGCAATCTACTGTCTTTATTTCCACAAGTAGTTATTATTGAATTTAAAGAATGGTACTTTAAACCATAAAGCCACAAGTTTTTTATTCTGCGTATGTTTAATGCAGAATTTGATACTTCTGTCCTTTACTGTTGCAACTAGTTTGTGGGGGACTTAACTTTTTAGATTGAGTATTTTTTTTTTCATCATTTAAGTAACCTGAGATCCTGGGGTATTAGGGTACTTATCTTGTACTAAAGAGGAGCCTATTTCACAAAATATCAAGGCTCCATAATGAAGGAAGATCCTTAAATGGGATCTTTTTTAGGACACCAACCTCTAAATTGTGAGTAGAATCCTCGCAATTTTCACCTCTACATTCTATGTATGGGAATACATGGGATGAGAATAAGGACTATAGTCATTATATATTCCTTAGTCAGGGACTCTAGGGACACTGCTCATGAGGGAATATAACACTTTCACTAGTAATGTGGTACAGTGCCTTACTAGCACACACACTTCAACCTAGACTGCCACATGTTATCTCATGGATTTGTTTTTTCATTTTTTCCATAGCTTCATCAAAGTCAGTCTTCTCGGTATCATAATTATCACCTGCCTCCTAACTTCCGTTTACAGCCCAATTCAGTATTTTCCAAGTTGCAAAAATGCATTATTACACTGTTTTTTTTACTCTCAACCAAGTAGAATAGAGCAGAATAGGACACAATAAAGGTCATAGACACCCCTCCAGTTTTGAAAAATTCACAAAGAATCACGTTGTGTTTGAATGGATGTGTGTTTATGAATTCACGCATGCACAAATTCTAGCACTTTTCCCTTCACAGTTAAATTCTTGAAAGACTTACCACAAGTAGAATTACTGGTTACCGTGGCATTTTCTAGTTATAACTTTGTGAGAGTTTGTGCCACTCAGGTCTGTGAACAAAGATTTTTTAAGTTGAAACATTACATGACAAAAACCAATAAAAATCTCTCCCCTTTCATCTCTTCATTGTTTATGTTCCAGATTGAAGTGCTTAGCAACAAGGCTCTCCAGTTGTAAAGACAATGGCAACTGGATAAAGGTCTTCCACACTCTGGCTTTGCCTTCTCCATCATACTCTAATTACTCCTCAGTATAAGTAAACCTGACTATAGTTCTTATTCCTATCCCATAAATTTCGGGCAAGTAGTATAAGTGTTCAGTGTTTTTTACTCACACTTCAGTGTTTTTATTCATACCGTTTCCCTCATCCCAGATTATTTCCTCAGCACAGAACCTCATAATGAAACAGTTGAATTGCTTCGAGTTCCAGAAATAACTTTGATCTGGTTTAAACCATTGTTCAAGGATTGAGGCATCAGTAACCATCCATGACTTTCACTCTAAGGTCAAGGATAACTCAGAGACATTTCACATCTGTAAATGAGTGTGCCTCATCCATTAGGAACAACCGTTGTCAGTAAGGAAGTGGCAAAAAGAGATTACAAAGAAGAGAGAGATGAAGAAAGTATAGTGTGGGTGGTGATGCTAGCATCCTGGTGGCATAAGTTTTTCCTATTTCCTCTCCTCTTCATTTTATAGTTAATTTGACACCCTTGTATTTTTTGTTTTTAAGAAATTTTTTTATTTTAGTTGGGGGCTAATTACTTTACAATATTGTAGTAGTTTTTGCAATACATTGACATGAATCAGCCATGGGTTTACATGTGTTCCCCATCCTGAACCCCCCTCCCACCTCCCTCCCCATCCCATCCCTCTGGGTCATCCCATTGCCCCAGCCCTGAGCATTTGTCTCATGCATCGGACATGGAATGGTGTTCTGTTTCACATATGATAATATACATGTTTCAATGTTATTGTCCCAGAACATCCCACCCTCACCTTCTCCCTCAGAGTCCATAAGACTGTTCTATGCATCTGTGTCTCTTATTCTGTCTCGCATATGGGTTATCGTTACCATCTTTCAAATTCCATATACATGCATTAGTATACTGTATTGGTGTTTTTCTTTCTGGCTTACTTCACTCTGTGTAATGGGCTCCAGTTTCATCCATCTCAATAGAACCGATTCAAATGTATTTTTTTTAATGGCTGAGTAATATTCCATTGTGTATATGTACCACAGCTTCCTTATCCATTCGTCTGCTGATGGACATCTAGGTTGCTTCCATGTTCTGGCTATTGTAAACAGTGCTGCGATGAACATTGGGGTACACACGTCTCTTTCAATTCTGGTTTCCTCGGTGTGTATGCCCAGCAGTGGGATTGCTGGGTCATATGGCAATTCTATTCCTAGTTTTTTTAAGGAATCTCCACACTGTTCTCCATAGTGGCTGTACTAGTTTGCATTCCCACCAACAGTGTAAGAGGGTTCCCTTTTCTCCACACCCTCTCCAGCATTTATTGCTTGTAGACTTTTGGATAGCAGCCATTCTGACTGGTGTGAAATGGTACCTCCTTGTGGTTTTGATTTGCATTTCTCTAATCATGAGTGATGTTGAGCATCTTTTCATGTGTTTGTTAGCCATCTGTATGTCTTCTTTGGAGAAATTGTCTGTTTTAGTTCTTTGGTGGCCCATTTTTTGATTTGGTCGTTTAATTTTCTGGAATTCAGCAGCCGGAGTTGCTTGTATATTTTTGAGATAGTTTGTCAGATTGCTTGGTTTGCTGTAATTTCTCCCATTCTGAAGGCTGTCTTTTCCACCTTGCTTATAGTTTCCTTTGTTGTGCAAAAGCTTTTAATTTTAATTAGGTCCCATTTGTTTATTTTTGCTTTTATTTCCAGTATTCTGGGAGGTGGGTGCAGGAGGAGTCCTGCAGTGATTTATGTCATAAGAGTGTTTTGCCTAAGCTTTCCTCTAGAGTTTTATATATTTCTGGTCTTACATTTAGATCTTTAATCCATTTTGAGTTTATTTTTGTGTATGGTGGTTAGGAATGTGCTAGTTTTCGTTCTTTTACAAGTGGTTGACCAGTTTTCCCAGCACCAACTTGTTAAAGAGAGATGTTTTTTTCTCCATTGTATATTCTTTCTTGCCTCCTTTGTCGAGAGATAGGTGCCATAGGTGTGTGGGTTTATCTCTGGGCTTTTCTATTTTCTTCATTGATCTATATTTCTATCTTTGTGCCAGTAACCGATACTGTCTTGATGACTGTGGCTTTGTATAAGCTTGAAGTCAGGCAGGTTGATTCCTCCAGTTCCCATCTTCTTTCTCAAGATTGCATTGGCTATTCGAGGTTTCTCATATTTCCATACAAATTGTGAAAAATATTTGTTCTAGTTCTGTGAAAAATACCCATTGGTAGCTTTGATAGGGATTGCATTGAATCTATAGATTGCTTTGGGTAGTATACTCATTTTCACTATATTAATTCTTCCAACCATGAAACACGGTATATTTCTCCACTGTTTGTGTCCTCTTTGATTTCTTTTCATCAGTGTTTTATAGTTCTCTATATATAATCTTTGTTTCTTTAGGTAGATATATTCCTAATATTTTATTCTTTTTTGTTGCAATGGTGAATGGTATTGTTTCCTTAATTTCTCTTTCTGTTTTTTCTCATTATTGGAGTATAGTAAAGATGCAGGGATTTCTGTGTGTTAATTTGTGCGATGTATCCTGCAACTTTACTAATTCATTGTTACTCTAATTTTTCTGGTAGAATCTATAGGGTTTTCTATGTAGGGGATCATGTCACCTGCAAACAGTGAGAGTTTTACTTCTTCTTTTTCTATCTGGATTAATTTTATTTCTTTTTCCGCTCTGATTTGCTGTGGGGCCAAAACTTCCAAAACTATGTTGAATAGTAGTGGTGAAAAGTGGGCATCCTGCTTGTTCCTGACTTAGGTGAATGCTTTCATTTTTCACCATTGAGATAAATGTTTGCTGTGGGTTTGTCGTATAAATAAGCTTTTATTATTTTGAGGTATGTTCCCTTCTATTCCACTGCTTTCTGGAGGGTTTTTATCATAACTGGATGTTTGAATTTTGTCAAAGGCTTTTTCTGCATCGATAGAGATAATGATATGTTTTTGCGATCTTTCAATTTGTTAATGTGGTGTATTACATGATTGTTTGCGTGATGTTAAAGAAACTTGCATTCCTGGATAGAAGCCACTTGGTCATGATGTATGATCGTTTTTTAAATTATGTTGTTGGAACTCCTGTTTGCCTAGAATTATATTAAGGATTTTTGCATCTATGCTCATCAGTGATATTGGCCTGTAGTTTTTTCTTTTTTTTGTGGCATCTTTGTCCCTGGATTTGGAATTAGGGGTTTGATGGTGGCCTCCATAGAATGAAGTTTGGAAGTTTACCATCTTCGGCAATTTTCCTGAAAGAGTTTGGAGTAGGATAGGTGTTAGCTCTTCTCTAAAATTTTTGGTAGAATTTCCGCTGTGAAGCCGTCTGTGTCCTGGCTTTTGTTGTGTTGGAAAGATTTTCCTGATTACAGTTTTCGATTTCCGTGCTTGTGATGGGTCTGTTAAGATCTTCTATTTCTTCCTGATTCGCGTTTTTTGGAAAGTTATACTTTTACTAAGAATTTGTCCCATTTCTCTTCCAGTTGTTCATTTATTGCAAGCGGTAGCTGTTGGTAGTAGTCTCTTAGATCCTTTGTATTTCTTGTAGTCTGTTGTGATCCTCCATTTTCATTTCTAATTTTGTTGATCTGATTCTTCTCCCTTTGCTCTTGACGAGTCTGGCTAATGGCTTGTCCAATTTTGTTTATCCTCACGAAAACTAGCTTTTAGTTTTGTCGATTGTTGCTATGGTCTCTTTTGTTTCTTTTATTGCATCTATTTTCTGCACCTAATTTTAAGATTTGTTTCCTTTTACTAACCCTGGGGTTCTTCATTTCTTCCTTCTCTAGTTGCTAGGTGTAGAGTTATTATTATTGATTTTTTCCTTGTTTCTTGAGGTACGCCTGTAATTGCATGAACCTTCCCCTTAGCGCCCATTGCTTTTACAGTGTCCCACAGGTTTTTGGGTTGTTTGTTTTCCGAGTTTCGTTCCATTTCAATGCATAATTTTGGTTTCTTTTTGGATTTCTTCACTTGTGATTTTGTTGTGTTATTCAGAAGCGTGTTGTTTTAGCCCTCCATATGGTTGGAAATTTTAATAGTTTTTTTTCCTGTTAATTGAGGTCTAATCTTTCTGCATTGTGGTCCAGCAAGAAGATAACTGGGATGATTTCAATTTTTTTGAATTTACCAAGGCTAGATTTATGCCCAGGATGTGAGCTATCCTGGAGAAATTCCGTGTGCACTTGAGAAAAAGGTGAAATTGATTGTTTTTGGGGTGAAATCCCTGTAAATATAGATTAATCTAATTTGACTATTGTATAATCTTAAAGTTTGTGTTTCCCTGTTTAATTTTCTGTTAGTTGATCTATCCCATATGAGTCGTGGAGTATTAAATCTCCCACTATTATTGTGTAATTGTTAATTTCACCCTTCATACTTGTTAGTATTTGCCTTATATATTTTGGTGCCCTATGTATGGGTGCATATATATTTTATAATTGTTTACATCTTCTCTTCTTGCATTGAACCTTTGATCATTATGTAGTGTCCTTTCTTGTCCCATTTCACAGCCTTTATTTTAAAGTCTATTTTAACTGAATGATGTATTGCGACTCCTGCTTTCTTTTTGGCTCCCCTGATTGCAATGAAATATTTTTTTCCCAACCCTTCACTTTCAGTCCGTATGTGTCCCCAGTTTTTGAGGTGGTCTCTTGTAGGACAGCATATATCAGGGGTCTATGTTTTTTGTATCCCACTCAGCCACTCTTTGTCTTTTGGTTGAGGCATTCACCCAGTTTACATTTAAGGTAGTTATTGATAAGTATGGGTCCCATTGCCATTTACTTGTTGTTTGATTCGGTTTAAACATCTTTTCTGTGTTTCCTGTTTTTGACACCCTGGTATTAATAATGACTGCTTGAACCAGTAGGGATTTGGGGAAACAGTTGTCACTGTGGCTCAACAAAAATAAACAAGAACTTGTTAAGGCCCTTGAATTCCTTGGAAGTGGATTAATATACCCATGGGGCTTCCCAGTGGCTCAGTGGTAAAGAATCCGCCTGCCAATGCAGGAGATTGGGTTCGATCCCTGGGTCAGGAAGATCCCCTGGAGGGGAAATGGCAACCCACTCCAGTATTCTTGCTGGGAAATCCCGTGGACAGAGGAGAGTGAAGGTTATGGTAACATAGGTCACAAAGAGTCAGACATGACGAAGCAACTGAGCACACACACATGGTCTTTTTAGCTTTAGCCCTATCATCGGAGAAGGCACCAGCACCCACTCCAGTACTCTTGCCTGGAAAGACGGAGAGCCTGGTAGGCTTGCAGTCCATTGCGTGTCGAGAAGAGTCGTGGGCATGACCTGACGCTTCCACTTCACTTTTTCACTTTCCATGCTTTGGAGAAGGAAATGCAAACCCATTCAAGTTTTCTTGCTGAGAATCGACAGGTACGGGGAAGCCTGGAGGGCTGCCGTCTAGGGGTCGCACAGAGTCAGACAGGACTGATGACGCGAACTTAGCAGCAGCAGCAGCAGCATCAGCAGCCCAATCATAGGGAGTAACCACTGATCTCTATGAGCAAAGATTTTTATTTGAGATCTTACATGACTAAGAGAATAAAAAAGCACCTCTTATTTATTTTGTTTATTCTAGTTTTAACTGCTGCAAATTTAAGACTGTACCAATTTATATCCATAGCAAACTGAGTAATGGTGCCTCCTCATTCTGGACCAGGGTAGAGCCTTGTGGATATTGCACTGGGACATGAACAGCCAAGACCTTGGAAAGGCTGCATATGTTCTCTGGGTGTAGCTGATAGAATAACAGCTAATAAATAAAGGAAATGTGCCACACCAACAATGTCAATAAATCTCTAACAAAACGGAGCCCCAGAGCCATGAATCCTGAAAAAGAGAGGTTGCATAGAATTGAAAAAAAGGTATATTGAAGAGAGTCATTGAACTATAAGAATCCGAGAAAGGGCAGTTCAATTAGATTAGGAAAATATAAATGAACCGAATGAGTTCTTTACCAAAAACAAAACAAAACAAAAAACAAAGAAAATGAGAAAGGCTAACAAAGAACAGAACAAATTCTGAGCTGAAGAACTTGATGAGGGAGATGAGGAATATAACGCAGACAAACGTGTAGTAAAGAGTGAAAAAGAAGGAAGACAGAATAAATGACTTAGAGGATGGGAATTTTGAAATATGTTACAAAAGAACAAGAGTGGAGAAATTATAAAGAGCGAAAAAAAAGCCTACATTATCTATGGGACTCCATGAAATGGTGCATATCTAAATTAATTGGTGATGGTGAAAGAGAGAAGGGGAGTTGGATAAAAATTTAGTTAAATTAGTAAATAGCACATACTACACATACCACACCTCACATACTCAGGTAGAGGAAATCTAGGTTTCAAGAAACTAATCTATCCCACAATTATCTCAATGAAAAAGATATTCTTAGAGACATATTATACTTACCTATCAAAATCAGGTAATTCAGATTGCAGTCCTGGGTAAGGAGGGGGTATTCAGATTGTAACTTACAGATTAACTCTATAAAGTTATCAGAGGATTCACAGTGGAAACCCCTACTGGTCAGGAGAAACTGCAGTGGCATATTTAAAGGATTAAAAGATTGCCTGTTAAGAATACTCTAACATTCAAAGTTATTAAACATATTTGAAGGATAAATACTTTCCCCCAACAAACAAAAACTAAGGGAGTTTATCATCCATAACCTGCCTTGCAGGGAATATTGAAAGGCATTCTTTCAAGCTAATATTGAAAAAAAACATTAGCTATATGGAACCATAAAAGTTACACAACACCCTTATAAATATGAAAAATTAAATAGATTTCAAAATTTCTAATCTGTATATATAGAATGAGGAGTATTAAGTACATAAACAATAGTATAGATGTTGAAGACAAATTATGAAAAAATTAACTATAACTACATCATTTGGTAATAATACACATCATTAAAAGAGATAGGAATTGTGACATCAAACATATACAGAGAGACTCTATAGGCAAATGAAGATGATTTGTTACGCATAAGGTGGACGAGTATCAAACTATGAATATTTTTCATTAATACCCAGTAATTACAAAGCAAAAAGTCTGGATTGTAGTCCTAGAAACAGAAAAAAGAAAATAGAGCATACTACTGTGAAAGTTACAATTTTTTAAAGAAGGCAGAAACAGAGGAAAAAAAAGAAACTGGAAATATACAACAACGGAAAACCTTTACATGTCAATAATCACTCTGATAGAAGAAAGTATGATCACAAGAAATGTGTTGCGTGTGAAATAAACGTCAGGAACACAGACAGTAAAATGTTCATACACACCGTGAACAGTATGGCATTTTTGCTGATACAAAAACGGTTTAGCTATGTACTATACAAATCAACTATACGAGGGGCCAGAGCATCTATAGAATAGAATAAAAAAAAACCACGATGGTCATCACAAATAGACGTGGCCAGTAAAATCAATTTGATGCGCCGCATACAATGCCCTTAGAGCGTGGATGCGACAGTATCTTCTCTACATAATAGTTTATACGAAGAAACATACCTCACATAGTAAATGTCGTTATATTGACAACCCCACAACCACCATTATTCTCATTGTTCAAAATTGAAATTCTTTTGTCAAGAAAAGAAAAGATAGAATGGTCTCCTCTTAACACACTATTTTAATATGGTACTGGAAGTTTTCGCAGGAGCAGTTAGGCATGATAAAGAAATAAAAGGCATGTGAATGAAAATAAGATTGTAAAATTTGTCTTTTATTTGCATATGATATAATTTGATATGCATATATAGTGTTGTCTGTATGTGTGCGCTAAGATGCTTTAAAGAGTCTGACTCATTGTGACCCAATTTTTTTTTTTTTAGGATTAACCATGATTATTATTTTCATTATTAGTCTTACAAGTTGCCTGAGCGTTTGGCAAAGCTCAGGAGAGTAACTTCAGTCCATGCACTTATCTGTCGAGTGACAGCCTTAATTAGCATGGCCATTACTGAGCGGAGGGGCATGTGGAGGCACCCCAGGAACCCCAGGCTCCTACAGCAGTGGTTTAAAACCCCTCCTTCCTGAGGCACCGGAGGATAGGGCTTTGCCTGTGACAGCTAGGGTCCCACTCCACTGCTTTGGGTGCCCACTGACCCCCCTTCAGCAGAGACACAAAGGCCTCCAGAGGCACCAAGGAGGCAGGACAGGCTGGGCAGATGGCAAGACTGGTGCTTTCCCTACTGAGTGCTGTTTATTTTTTTTTCCTTGTCTCTGTCCTTGATCTCCCCCACCGATACAGCAGGGCCAACACTGTGGAAGACTGGCAAAGCCCATCCCTTTCTTCCCCAGGTGAGACAGCAGCCACCTGGGTGTTTTTTCGTTTCTCCCTAGTTGTCAAACTGTTTACCTAGTTACAGTGTGGAGGAGGGGATACAGGCACTTAGGACCAAAGGTGAAAGGTAAGCCACTTACTACTACCCTGGCAAATAGTACAACTGATTAGGAATGGGCTAAAACCCATGGGATCATCCCATCTCAAATCCACCACTAGTTTTTATGGTTGGCTGGTGAACCACACCTGATTACTTGCCAGTGCTGGGGTGTCCCTCCCCGCTAAGCCAGCCTTGTGCGGGGCAGTGGACCTGGGAGCCCAGTAACAGGAAGCAGGGCTTGGGGTCGTGGCTCCAGTCCACAAACTTGGCCCAGCCTGGTCAACGGGGTCCAGGTTCCCAAAATGACTCTACCTACCCCCTCTGTTGAAAGCTTGAGCATAGAGGGGGAGGGGGTGGGCAGGAAAAGAGAGCCGTTATTTACAAGTTTTTAAACCATTAGCGGGTGAAAGTTAAATCTTTGATTAAAAAATAAAATAGAATCAAAGATCAAAGCGAGGGATGCACCCCTCACCCTCACCCTTCCCTTGTAAACGAAGGGGCAAGGTGGCCCAGGACCGATCAGATGATGGTACAGGACTGAAAGGACCACCCTTTCAGTCAGGCCCCCTCTGTCCATGGATTCTTCAGGCAAGAATATTGGAGTGGGTTGCCACTATCCTCCTCCAGAGGATCTTCCCACCAAGGATCAAACCTATGTCTCTTATTCCTTCCTGCATGGCAGGTAAGAGTTCTTTACTGTTAGCAACCACTGGTAGTCCCAAAGCTTAAAGGTAGTGACAGAATTCCAGCTAGTTATTTAAAAACATAAAAGATATGCTGTTAAAGTGCTGCACACAATATGTTCATCAAATTAGAAAAACTCAGGCTTGCCCACCAGGACAGGAAACGGTGTCAGTTTTTTCATTTCAGTCTTAAAGAAGGGCAATGCTAAAGAATGTTCAAACTACCGTAACAGTGCACTCATTTCACATGCTAGCAAGGTTATGCTCAAAATCCTTCAAGCTAGGCTTCAGCAGTACGTGAACCAAGAAATTCCAGATGTACAAGCTGGGTTTCCAAGAGATAGAGGAATCAGCGATCAAACTGCCAACATTCCTGTAGAATCATAGATAAAGAAGGGAGTCCAGAAAAACAACTACTTCTACTTCATTTTTGACTTCACTGAAGTCTTTGAACTTTGGTGGATCACAACAAACTGTGGAAAATGCTTAAAGAGATGAGAGTAACAGACCACCTTACCTGTCCTTGAGAAACCTGTATGTGGGTCAAGCAGCAACAGTTAGAACCAGACATGGAACACTAGACTGGTTCAAATTTGGGAAAGGAGTATGACAAGGCTGTATATTGTCACCCTGCTTATTTAACTTACATGCAGAGTACATCATGTGAAATGCCAGGCTGGATGAATCACAAGCTGGAATCAAGATTGTCAGGAGAAATATCAACAACCTCAGATATGCAGATGATACCACTCTAATGGCAGAAAGTGAAGAGGAACTAAAGAGCCTCTTGATGAGGGTGAAAGAGGAGAGTGAAAAAGCTGGCTTGAAACTCAACATTAAAAAAACTAAGATCATGGCATCCGGTCCCATCACTTCATGGCAAATAGAAGAGGAAAAAATGAAAGCAGTGACAGATTATTTCATGGGCTCCAAAAACACGTGTGAGACAAGTGACTTCGCCATGAAATTAAAAAGACGTTTTGCTACTTGGAAGGAAATGCTATGACAAACTAGACAGTATAATTAAAAATCAGAGATACCATTTTGCTGACAAAGTCCTGAATAATCAAAGCCTTTGGTTTTCCAGAAGTCATGTATGGATGTGGGGATGATCATAAAAAATATGAAGCGCTGAAGAATTGATGCTTTTGAATTGTGGTGCTGGAGAAGACTCTTGAGAGTCCCTTGGACTGCAAGGAGATCAAACCAGTCAATCCTAAAGGAAATCAACCCTGAATATTCATTGGAAGAATAGATGCTGAAGCTGAAGCTGAAGCTCCAGTACTTTGGCCATCTGATGCGAAGAGTTGACTCATTGGAAAAGATCCTGATGCTGGGAAAGATTGAGAGCAGAAGGAGAGAAGGGGTGGCAGAGGATGAGATGGTTAGATAGCATCACTAGACTCAATGGACATGAATTTGAGCAAACTCCAGGAGATAGTGAGGACAGAGGAGCCTGGCATGCTGCAGTCCATGGGGTCACAGAGTTGGACATGACTTAGTGACTGAACAACAACAACCACTCATTCTGCTATTCATTCTTATAATAACAATTTTTAAAAAATTCAGTAATGAATCATCCGTGTCTGATTGCATAGTTTTTTAATATATCCATGTTCATTGTTAAAACAGACACTGCTTACAACAATTATTTTTCCTTAATTCATTTACATTTTTACCCACCAATTAATTTGAATTCTTTTTTTTTTTATCTGATAAAATTGTTGCTTTCTTTTTCATTGTTTCCGTGGTTCCTTTTTTTTTTTTCCAATCAGAGTATTTCCTTGCACTTTCACTTTTGCTTAACTTTCTCTACCTCTAATAATTTAGGTAAAACGGTTATCTTTTGAGGTTTTTTACATGTGAGCTTCCGTATGTGGGCTGTGTGTGTCCAGTACCTTTGATGATAGTACAGACTTGATGTAGATACATGTCTTTCCTAGTTACTACAGCCTTGGCAGGTGATGTCTGGGCTGCATATGAAGGGCTAGAGCCAGTGCCGTGTGTGAGGCAAGACTTCATCTCTGCCTAGTGGCCATCAACACCCTATCAGAGGTGGGGGGGTCTGATGCCAAGTTGCAGCAGTAGAAGCCCTGATAGCCAGAATTGATCTGGCTCTGTTCCCATTAAGTGTGTGTTTTTCCCTCCCTCTGCATCGCCCCAGGACATTTGCCCACAAGGAAAGAAGGTGTTGAAGCAAGTAGCACCCATGAACAGATGGAGGTCTAGTGTATTGGTTGTATAAGTATCTGTGGCTCTGTTCAGATGCAGCCATGATTGCAAGTTCCCTTTGTCTCTCACAGCCAAGAACTGCACCCCTTTCTCTAGCTCCGCCCCTTGCTTCAGAACTGTTGTGGAACTGCTCTGCGGGGTTGGCAGGCATCTGTATGGACTCTCAGCATGAATAGGGAGGTTAGCTGTAGTGGAGACATAGGAAAAAATGATTATGATTGAGAGGCCCCTCAATGTCTAACTTGTGAATCTAGTGCTGGCTAGTAACTAAGAGCGCTGGGTACTTCTTTCTTCAGCAGCTGTCCTTTCACTGGGCCAGACCCTAATGCTTAAATCACATACAGTACCAGCAAGTGTTCAGGGCAAAACATAGCTAGCAAGTGTCCAAATTTTCAGAAATTCTTTTTGATGCCTAAAGTTTTAGTTTTTTCACTCTGTGTTGTTGCTTCATCTCTCTGATGTCCTTAAATTTGGTTCTTAAAATATAGTTGGTATTATCTAGGGTTTTTCTAGAGGAAAGATGGTTGCTATGACTTACATATCCTAAAGAGAATTATAAGCATGTTCTTCATCCATTTTAGAAATAAAAGTTATGAAGTTGAGTGGCACATACAATTTTCCTCTTTTTTCTGATTTTAAAGTTATTCTAAGTTTAAATTATGTCCCCAAGATGGTAAGTGCCGTAGTGTGAATATTTAAAATCTTCTAATGTCAGACTCCTTTCTGTGCTCTCCATTATGCCAAGTAGTGTATCACTCAGAGTTCAGCCACAAGAGAGGAATGCACCCCACGGGGATAGCAATGAGTTATGAAGAAGAAGATGTAGCTGTTACTGCTTGGGCTGGGGCTTGAAGGGAAGAGGTGGCATTAATAAACCTACATATTTTGAATAGGTCCCATGGATCTAGGGAGAAAGCAATGGCACCCCACTCCAGTACTCTTGCCTGGGAAACCCCATGGACGGAGGAGCCTGGTAGGCTACAGCCCATGGCGTCGCGAAGAGTCAGACACGACTGAGCGACTTCATTTTCACTTTTCACTTTCATGCACTGGAGAAGGAAATGGCAACAAACTCCAATATTCTTGCCTGGAGAATCCCAGGGACGAAGGAGCCTGGTGGGCTGCCGTCTATGGGGTCGCACAGAGTCGGACACGACTAAAGCGACTTAGCAGCAGCAGCAGCAGCAGCATGGATCTAAGGCTCACTCTACTGCTGCTGCTGCTGCTAAGTCGCTTCAGTCGTGTCCGACTCTGTGCGACTCCGTAGACGGCAGCCCACCAGGCTCCCCCGTCCCTGGGATTCTCCAGGCAAGAACACTGGAGTAGGTTGCCATTTCCTTCTCCAATGCATGCAAGTGAAAAGGCAAAGTGAAGTCGCTCAGTCGTGTCGGACTCTTAGTGACTCCATGGATGGAAAATTCTCCATCCATGGGATTTTCCAGGCAAGAATACTGGAATCGAGTGCCATTGCCTTCTCCAGGGCTCACTCTAGGACTCAAGTATTTGATAACTCAAGGACTTGGGACTGAAAACTGAGAAAGGTAAGATGCTTGGTGGCCGTGCTAGTATCTCTGAGCCTGAAAAGTAATGTCTATCAAGGAACTACTAATATATAAATATAATGTAATGTACAATTATATATAGATATGAAAACTCAGTATATGTATGTTTGAGTATATAGTAATAACACAGACTGAAATTTACCTTATTGCAAAGAAAGAGCTGTTAATGATACAACATGACATGAACAGCGGTGAAAAATTTCCTAGGTGTCCAGTCTGTTCAGTCTCCCTCTAGTTTTGTTAGCAGAAATGAATAATAAGAGGACTGGCAAAGAAGAAATGAAATTCATAGATTCCCATTCACTGTGTGACAAAGCAGAGTGCAAAGGAGAAGGATGTTTAGAATTAAGAGATAGCAAATTAAAAGTACACACACACACTGTGTGAGCTGTGCTTTTGCTCAGGAAACACACAGATAATTTTTTGAAAAATTAAACATTATTCACTTCACCAATATCAGGTATGGTCATCCCAAGATGGTAGTCTGTACCCCAGCAGTTGACTCCATTTATTCGAGTCCAGTGCACAGTAGAATGATCTCTCAGGAGGGGGATTTCTGTCACATTCTCACACTGAATCCTCCCACACAGGCTGTCTGACATGTTGCATTTTATGTATGAAGTGGCTGTGATACTGCAGTTACCAAAACGGTTGCCTCGGGTATTCACTTCCTTGTAGCAACTCACATTTGCACTCTTGGCCTCTTTGCCAAAGATTTTCCTACACTGTTCATTGCGATCATTGCATCTCTTGTCATAGCAGTAACCGCCTCCTGTGCAGGAGGTCCCATCCTGCATGTACACATCTCCTGGACACTGATAGGACGTCCCATTGCACCACTCTGGAAGATCGCATTCATTTTCTACTTTCCTACACATGGTGCCTGATGGCATGAATGTGCAGTTCTCACAGCAAAGGCCAAAAGCACAAGTAGCCCCAGGTCTCAGAGTGCAGTCTGACTGACAGCAGGGGTCTTTTGCACATGTATATGTGGAACCACACTCACACTCTTCTCCTTCTTCAAGCACACTGTTCCCGCAGCGTGTCTGCCTGAAGATATTCTCTGGATTTGGTGAAATGTGCATGCACCTCACTTTTCCAACAACGTTCCAGTATGAAGCATAACTGCAGTTGCTGAATTGAGTTGCCACAGTTTTACTTGGAAACATTATGCATGCTCTACTTCCACATTTACATGTTTTATCATCGTGTCGCATACCCAGATTGTGACCAATCTCATGTGATACAATATATGCAAACTCTTGCAATTTGTCATTCAGAAAGCTATCAACCCCACAGTTATAAAGTCGATTACATACAGTTCCAACATAGGCTAAGCCAAGAAGGTGACTGTAATTTTCCTTTATGAAAATATGTGCAATATCATGTGGTAAGCGGATATTAAAACTTTTTCTCTTCCATATGCAAAATTCATCCAAGAGAATACTTATGTTTGTTGTTGGAAGGAGGTTGTCTTTAGACCAGATCTCGATTCCAATTAAAATCACATTAACATCTAGTGATTGTAAAAGGTTATCTATTCCATTGACAACCACGCATACTTCAGACTGCACACTTGAGGTATTACTTTGGTGATGAAGATACCGACCGTGGTCTACCAGCACTGCCAGTTCAAGGAAACGCCTGTGAGTCCACCAGCCAACATATCCACTTTGCTTCAAAGTATAATTAACATTATCTTGAAGAAATTTCAGTTGCCGTGCTATTTCTTCATCTGTTAATCCACATCTCTTGGGTGGAAATTCTGTCTCATCTACCATCTTGTATAGTAGATGTTCAAATGAGGTAGAAAGACTTTTGGGCTTGATTTCATAAACAATATTATATATCTGTAATGTTCCTTGAAAGCCCCCCAGACATGTACTGAGGGCAACCAGGGATTCTGGATCCCCTTCCACATAACCCTGATAGTAGCAGTCATTCTGGACAAAAGGCTGGTCCTCCATTAGTGTGTGCTGGTCTGTGTAGGTGAACACTGGTAGGTGTTTAGAGAACAAAAACTTGTTGACTTTCATGTGAAGAATGTGTCTCTGGCCTCCAAAACGCAGGCTGTAAGAGAGCCATCCAGGAGGCTTCATGCCATTGCCAGTGTGTGTTATCTTCAAGGGTACCACCACTTCTGGAAGATCATGGTGTTGGGAGTGCTCAGTGTAGGATGATCCAGAAAGGAATAGGAACACCCCCAACCAGAGCAGCAGAAGACTGATCCTCACATGCACCGGGGTCTCACCCACAGCCATTTATGACATCATGATGTGGAGCCAGTGGTGAGAGCCTAAGTACAGAGCAGGCCTCATCACTGTGAGCTGGTGATGTACAGCACCAACCTTTGATCTGTTTTCTGTCAGAGCCACTGTGCCAGAGCCATAACACTAAAAAAAAAAAGAAAACAAGAGCAGAGACAGATCTGGGAGTTATGAGCAAATTAAGACAGAGGGCAATGAGAAGGACATGGGTTAAAATAACTAAAAGTTTGGCTAAAGACATGGCTCATGATACTGCACTGCACTGCTGTCAAGTAAGGTAAGGCAGAGTGAGACTGTAGGTGTACAAAGCAGTGGTGATTGGCCTAGGGTGACACCTGTTGAACCTTGAGGAAGGACACATAGTGGTTCATTGTTCTGTTCTCTAAATATATGACACTGTGTGGACATGTCTACAGAAATAAGTAAGACAAAAAGGTCTTAATGGAAGGAGGATATATATCTTCTTTTCATTTATAAAAAAATAAAGGAAATTTTTATTTATACATATTGACTGGGTATAATTACCACTTTACAGTGATTCTTTTCTATTTTCAATGATAAATTAGTCACATCACTTAGGACAGATATTAAAAAAATACATATATGATTATTTTCTCTCATTCATGTAACTAATTATTACCTGTCTTACCTTTTGTTTTCCCCTTTTCTTTTCAGTTCAGTCGCTCAGTCGTGTCTGACTCTTTGAGACCCCATGGACTGCAGCACACCAGGCCTCCCTGTCCATTACCAACTCCCAGAGTTTACTCAAACTCATGTCCATTGAGTCGGTGATACCATCTAACCATCTCATCCTCTGTCTTCCCCTTCTCCTCCTGCTTTCAATCTTTCCCAGCATCAGGGTCTTTTCAAATGAGTCAGTTCTTCACATCAGGTGGCCAAAGTATTGGAGTTTCAGCTTCAGCATCTGTCCTTCCAATGTATATTCAGGACTGATCTCCTTTAGGATGGACTGGTTGGATCTCCTTGCTGTCCAAGGGGTTCTCAAGAGTATTCTCTAACACCACAGTTCAAAAGCATCAATTCTTCTGCTCTCAGCTTTCTTTATAGTCCAACTCTCACATTCATACATGACCACTGGAAAAACCATAGCCTTGACAAGACGGACCTTTGTTGGCAAAGTAATGTTTCTGCTTTTTAATATGCTGTCTAGGTTGGTCATAACTTTTCTCCCAAGGAGCAAGCATCTTTTAATTTCATGGCTGCAGTTACTATCTGCAGTGATTTTGGAGCCCAAGAAAATAAAGTCTGTCACTGTTTCTACTGTTTCTCAATCTATTTGCCATGAAGTGATGGAACCAGATGCCATGATCTTAGTTTTCTGAATGTTGAGTTTTAAGCCAACTTTTTCACTTTCCTCTTTCACTTTCATCAAGAGGGTCTTTAGTTCTTCTTCACTTTCTGCCTTAAAGGTGGTGTCATCTGCATATCTGAGGTTATTGATATTTCTCCCAGAAATCTTGATTCCAGCTTGTGCTTCATCCAGTCCAGAGTTACTCATGATGTACTCTGCATATAAGTTAAATCAGCAGGGTGACAATATGCAGCCTTGACTTACTCCTTTCCCCATTTGGAACCAGTCTGTCATTCCATGTTCAGTTCTAACTGTTGTTTCTTGACCTGCATACAGATTTCTCAGGAGGTAGGTCAGGTGGTCTGGTATTCCCATCTCTTTCAGAATTTTCCACAGTTTGTTGTGATCCACACAGTCAAAGGCTTTGACATACTCAATAAAGTAGAAGTATATGTTTTTTTGGAACTCTCTTACTTTTTAGGTGATCCATTTGGTGATGGCAATTTGATTTCTGGTTCCTCTGCCTTTTCTAAATCCAGGTTGAACATCTGGAAGTTCATAGTTCATGTACTGTTGAAGCCTGGCTTGGAGAATTTTGAGCATTATTTTGCTAGAGTGTGAGATGAATGCATTTGTGCAGTAGCTTAATTCTTTGGCATTGCATTTCTTTGGGATTAGAATGAAAACTGACCTTTTCCAGTACTGTGATCACTGTGGAGTTTTCCAAATTTGCTGGCATATTGAGTGCAGCACTTTCATAGCATCATCTTTTAGGATTTGAAATAGCTCAACTGGAATTCCATCATCTCCACTAGCTTTGTTCATAGTGATGCTTCCCAAGACCCATTTGACTTCATATGTCTGGCTCTAGGTGAGTCATCACACCATCATGATTTTCTGGGTTGTGAAGATCTTTTTTGTATAGTTCTTCTGTGTATTCTTGCCACCTCTTAATATATTCTGCTTTTTCTTTCAATTCTGTCCAACTCGAAGGATCAAAGAATCAATTGTCTTACACAGAGGGTAGTAGGGTCACTCAATAATAGGCAGTTTTATATTTGGGATGGGAGGACCATGGACTGTGATGGGTGTTGTTCAGTTATTTACTTATTTTTTTAAGGAAAAAAATTAAGGCAGTTTTATTGGACATTTTCAAAAGGTCTCTGCAATGTTTATGCCATTTTGGAATTTTTCTGTATAATTATGAAATAAATATTTTCATCAAGCATACAGATTTTATTTATTAGAAGATGGTCTCTTCAACCAGGAGTGCTGTATTGACTGTACTAAGGTTTAGCTAGTTGAAGGACATTGGATACATATAAGCCTGGTTCAGACCCCAACTCTCTCACCTACTCGTTGCTTGGCCCTGGGTAACTTACTATGCTTTTTTGTGTCTCAGATATGTTTGTATTTGATTTTTCTCTGAAAAAGGACAACATTTTCAAATCATCTGTAAATGTAAAATTGAAGGAAATCCAACTTGCTGAGAAAGTAAGAGTTAGAGATGGGAGCACAGTGGCCTTCTTTATCTACAAAGTTCACTTCTCCAGATTAAACCAATTGTGAATCAAAAATATGTAGGAAAAAAATCCAGAAAGTTCTGAAAAGCAAAACTTGAGCTGCACACTGAGAGATATTTATGTAGCATCTGCATCCTATCTAAAACTTTGTACATAACATTTACTTCGTATTAGTTAGTTTAAGTAACCTGGAGATGATTTGAAGTATATGGGAAGATGTGCATAGTAGCTTATATGCAAACACTGCACCATTTTACATAAGGTCATGAGCATCTGTGGATTTTGGTATCCATGGGGGATTTTCAGACCACTCCCCCATGGATAACAAGGGACGACAATATACTGAACGCCAAATAAATGCAGAAATGCAAGGAAAATCAGTCAGTCACTGAAAGAGGGAGGAAAATATTTGGGGCATGTATTATTTTCTACAAGGGTGAAGGCATTTAAGCTCCCTCATTTTTAGGATTACAAGGCAACCAACTCCCAAGTTCAACCTTCCTATGTAAAAATTTTGTAAAAAGAATGCAGCCTATATGAAGAATACCTATACACAAAGTTTTACAGGAATAATGCAAATGTATTATCACACATTTGTAAAAATGAGGAAACTGGTACTAGCACAATGCCTCTCTGCCAAAACTGATGTTACATTCTTCCTTGAATAACATATTAATAAACCACATAATCTGCTGACATTGTTCTACACACTTGGGAGACAAAAAAGAACTAAATAAGCCTAAATAATTTGATGGTCTTGAGTACAAATTTAGACAGAGTGGTTGAGGCAAAGATACACAGTAGGTATTTGTAAAATTGCATTCACCATTTTACATGTAAAATGCCCATTTTTATTTATCTAATGAATATCCAATAGTCTTCATCAAATCATTAAAGTACACAGACTGCCTGAAGTAATGATATCAAAAACAGCTGGAAAAACTGGAAAAACAGAAGAAAATGAAGTCACCTTTGAGGGATGTAGAACACCCTGACCAAATACAGAGTTCATAGTAGGTCCTATAGAAATGCTAATTGCCTGATTCAGGACCTGTCATATCCCGGACCATGTGCCCATTGCTGCTCAATTTTTAAAATACCTTTGTTCTACATTTGATATCTTTTCTCTAGAATCAGTTTTCTTTTCCTCTTGGAATTTTATTTTCATGAAAAGAAACAGAAACCTCCTCCCTCCTCACACTTCTATCCTTATTCCTCCTCAATTCTATTAAACCTATCTGTCAACAATGTGAAGCCAGCAAAAAAGAAAATTTTTGTGTTTAGAATTCCTGTGTGACACATGCACTAGTGTTTTGGTTGCAATTTGCGGGATTACCTAAGCCACTTTCAATCCACTAAACCAGCAGCCATCTCATTGCACCACTATTATCTTTCTTTTTCACTCTTATACCAACTAACTCTCAATCAATCCTATGGAAACGTCAGAGTCTGGACATCTGTTTGATTTACTGATTTATTAGTCGCTCAGTCGAGTCTGACTCTTGGCAACCACCTGGACTGTAGCCCACCAGATTCCCCTGTCCCTGGGGATTCTCCAGGCCAGAATACTGGAGTGGGTTGCGATTTTCTCCTCCAGGGGATCTTCCCAACACAGGGATCGAACCCAGGTCTCCCGCATTGCAGGCAGATTCTTTACTGTCTAATTTTAGCCATATTTTCTTTTAAGCGAGCATGCAGACAACCCACACAACACTCAGGTTATTTTACCTCTGCAGCTCCTTTTCACTTCTGACTTTATCTTATTAGCACCCATGACTGTACTGATGCTTATATAAGAAGTTAATCGTAACTGTTACTCAATATATTTATTTGCTCTTCAATCTTTCTAATTTTCTCCAAATTTTTGTTTTTGTTTTTTTCATTTTACTTTTAATCTTCACGGTTACCTCTCGGCTCCATCACTTTCAACCACTGTCACCTAAAATCCTCAACTCAAACTAGACTAACCCTTTTTGCTTACTTTCCTTATTCTTACAACAAACTGTCAACACTGGTGGAAAATAGAGTACTAGTGGGGGAATGCATCAAAGGAGGAAACTACCAACTGGGATGACATAGTCTTATACTTTAGACTAAAGAATGAAATAAAAAAATATTTCAACTCTTTATGCTTGCAATAATTTGAGGTTTGTTTTTCACATTCTTTACTTTTTGATTCTAAATTCCTTCATCAATACATAGGGCTTTCAGCTGAAAACTCCCTTTTCTTTGTTTTCTCAAGTTGTAATTATTACATTTCAAAAATGTTAGTTTTGACTGTAATTCCAGTAAGTCTGAATTTTGTGGTGTTTAATACAGGATCTGGTATGATACTTTGTGTTTGCTTTATTGTTGCAAATTCTTAGTGGGAGACTTGTTTCAGGCCAAACACTATTGTAACCATTAAAGTGACCTGAGTTCCTAGGGTACTTGGATGCTTTTCTAGTACTAAATGGGAGGAATATTTCACAAGATGTTAAGAACCCAGGAGAAGAAAGCATGGTCATTAAATGAGATTTTTGAGGTTGGTATTTCTAAAAGGTGAGTATAATCCTAATATGCTGGTTTATTCTCCATGTCTCTCTTGGTATATATTTTAGAATTGTTATGGAGTATGAATTACTGTGATTAAAAAATGAAGTATTTATGAGTACTGTTGAGCATGAATTTAAGCAGCATGATATCATCAGAATTTATTCCTAATATCTCATCTTACAAGCAGGTAACAGGAGAACAAACTCCAAAGAATATTTAAGCAATACTACATTTCCCCCCATTACATTATTTATACAGTGAGTACAGAGGCCACACCTTCTGAGAGAATATAACACTATCATTAATGATGCACTGTGCTGTACAGTGGTACAGAGCCTGCCAAGTAGACTGTTGTACATCATTTTTCATAAATGCTTTTTGTCTCCTCACAGTTTGATCAAATTCATCTATCTTTTGACTCCAATTACCACGTCCCTTCTCACTTTCATACATAGCTTAATTCACTGTTATCCAAAATATGAATAACATAGTTTTGTGGCTCTCAACCAAACAAACCAGAGTAGAATATGAAGTAATCAGTGCCACAGTTCCCTCTCATGATGTAAATACTTGGTAAAGAGTCGTCTGTGTGTGTGTTTTCAGACATACATAAATGCTGGTGCTACTGCCCTTTACCGTCAAATTCTTTGCATGAGTTACCAGATGAATTAGTAATTCCTGTGGTCTTTTCTAGCTATAGCCATGTCCATAGAGTTTGTAATGCTTATTTCTACCGACAGAGTTTTTTTTTCTCAGACCTCGTATGACAAAGAGAAATCTAAACCCCTTTCTGTTTTGTTTCTAATTTGATTAAATTCTAGATCTAGCTGCTTAGCAACAAGACTCTCCTAATTCTACAGATGGTGACAACTGGCTAAAGCACATTCTCACTGTGGCTCCAACATTTCTTTCAAACTTTAATTCTAATTACTCTTCAGTATGAATAAATTGGTATATATTCCTGACTTTCAACCACTGAGCTCCAAACATACATTATAAGCACTTTAGTTTCAATAATTCGATCATTCCCCTACTTCTTTTTAGGTCACTGAATAACTCAGAGACACTTCATGTGTGCACATAATTCATCTCTTATGGAAACACTGCCATTAAAAAGGCAAGCTAAATTTAGAAGAAGAAAGAATTGAGTAAGGGAACAATGTGGGAATAAATTTAACAGGCAAATTTACTAACTGGCAGTTAAAACTTAATGTCATAAATTAATGGTAAATAGGTTGGCTAGAGTAAACCAGGAAAGCAAGATTACTTATTGATAATCCTTGTGATTTTATGCCTGGGACCCAGAGAAGATTATTGGCAGGTCTACAAGTTTGGAGTCTGCTGATTTCTTTCTGTTACCTTTCCACATTAGGAGGTCTATATCTGTACTGTTTCCAATATTGGAAAATTTCACTTTCTCTCTGGCTTTCATCACAGCTACTTTTTAAAATGGCCAAATTGGCTGTGACTTTGTTCATCTGTCTATTAGTTTACTAGGTCTGCTCTAACAAATATGGCAAAATGAGTGATATAGCAGAAATTTATTGCCTTACAATTCTGGAGATGAGAAGTCCAGTATCAGTGAATAGTCCAATATCGGTATCAATAGAACCACAAGGTTCTATTCCTTCTGAAGGCACTAGGGAAGGATCTATCTTACCCTTCTCTCATAGGTTCTGGAATTTCCCTTCCTTGAGGCTGCATAATTTAGTTTTCATATGATGCTCTCTCCTGGTCCACAACTGTTTCTTTAATTAGGAAACCAGTCATATATACAGTCTGCCAGCTTACAGCTGTTCATCATATTCTCTTATAAGCCTTTGTATATCTGTGGAATCTATTGTTATTTCTCTTTTCTTTTTTAAGTTATGAAAGTATGATAACCATTTATAGGAGACTTGGAAATGTAGAACAAAATTACATATAGTTCCACTATATATTACAATTATTTTGTAAGTAGATAAATTAAGATTTTTAGTTGGAATTTTGGTATCAAACTCTCAAAAATTAATAGAGTGAATATACAGAAAGGTATAAGTATATAGTAGACATGAAAAGCACCATGAACCAATTCAACATAATTAAGATTTATACAATTTTCACACAACAATAGGATACACATTCTATTCAAGTTCCCACAGATTATAAACTAGGAGACACTGGATCATATTCAGGGACATAAAACAAGGTGCAAAAAGTTCATGGTCTAAAGGTGTTGAAAATATAGAGTTTGTTCTCTTATCATGAAATTATGTGAGAAATCAATATCAAAGTATATTTGAAAATAACCCATGTATTTTCAGGTGTAATGTGACATTTATCAAGAGAGATCTTTGACTTAGCCATTGAAAGCCTCAATAAAGTTAGAAGACTGAAAAAAGAGAGGATGATGGCAAAGAAGAAAGCATTTAAATGAGAAATTAATATCAAAGGTACTTAAAAAACCCCATGTATTTGGAAATTAAATGTCCACTTTTAAATGATAAGTGTACTTAATAAGCCATAACAAGGAAAATCAGAAAATATTTCTAGCAGAATAAAAATGAAAGAAGAACTATGCATGAAGGTTCGTAACATTGTACAGGAGGTGGTGAACAAAACCATTTCCAAGAAAAAGAAATGCATGAAGGCAAAATGGCTGTCTGAGGAGGCCTTTTGAATAACTGAGAAAAGAAGAGAAGCGAAAGGCAAAGGAGATACAACCAACTGAATGTAGAGTTTCAGAGAATAACAAGGGTAGATGAGAATACCTTCTTAAGTGAAGAATGCAAAGAAATTGAGGGAAGCAATAGAATGAGAAAGGCTAGAATTCTCTTCAAGAAAATTGAAGATACCAAGGGAACATTGCATGCAAAGATAAAATAAAAGACAGAAATGGCAAGGACCTAGCAGAAGCAGAAAAGATTAAGAAGAGGTGGTGAGAATACACAGAACTACACACAAAAGGTCTAAATGACCGGGATAACCATGATGGTGTGGTTACTCACCTAGAGAGCCAGACATGGAGTGCGAAGTCAAGTGGGCCTTAGAAAACATTACTATGAACAAAGCTAGTGGAAGTGACAGAATTCCAGCTGAGTTATTTAAAATCCTAAAAGATGATACTGTGAAAGTGCTGAACTCAATATGTCAGCAAATTTGGAAAACTCAGCAGTGGCCACAGGACTGGAAAAGGTCAGTTTTCTTTCCAATCCCAAAGAAAGGCAATGCCAAAGAATGTTCAAACTACTGCACTATTGCACTCATCTCACATGCTAGCAAGGTATTGCTCAAAATCCTTCAAGCTAGGCTTCAACAATATGGGAACTGAGAACTTTCAGATGTACAAGCTGGATTTAGAAAAGGCAGAGGAACCAGAGATCAAATTGCTAACATCCATTGGATCACAGAAAAAGCAAGAGAATTTCAGAAAAACATCTACTTCTGCTTCTAATTAGCAGTTTTCTTAGCTTCACAAACCTGTATATCCAGTTCCTTCCTCAGGATTAGGACGTTCTCAGTTTTTACTTCTGTAATCTCTCTGCTCTCTTCTCCCTCTCTTCTCCTTAAGTACTAATGTTGCCCTTCTTGATAGAGTTTGATTGTTCTCATAGAATTTCGTTATGTTTTTTAGATCTGAATTCTCTCTCCTCTACTATCTGTATAATTTCTAGATTTCTATCTTTTAGCTTGTTAATTCTCTCTGTCTAATGCATTCTTTATTTTTAAAAGTTTATTTACTTATTTATCGTCTGCACTGGGTTGTCAATGCTGTGTATAGGCTTTCTCTAGTTTCAGGGAGCAGGGGCTACTCTCTAGTTGCATTGCATGAGTTCTCACTGAAGTGGCTTCTTTTGTGAGGCACAGGCTCTAGGATGCGTGGGCTGCAGTAGTTGTGGTGTATGGCCTTATTTGCTCCACTGCATGTGGGATCCCCTTAGACCAGAGTTTGAACCCATGTCCTCTGCACTGGCAGGCAGACTCTTAATCACTGGACCACCAGGGAAGGCCTCTAATGCATTCTTCATCTCACTTATTGAATTCTTTAGTTCCCAAATTTCTGTTTAGTTCTCTTTTATAGTTTGAGTCTCTTTAGTAAAGTATTCCTTCTGTTCAGTAATTTTATCCTTGAACAAAATTTCTGAGTTTTCTTGTAGCTCTATGATTTTGTGTGTGTGTGTGTGTGTGTGTGTGTGTGTGTGTGTGACAGCTACTTTGAATTCTCTCTCAGATTGCAATATTCCATGAGTTTAAGATTCAGTTTGGTTTCTGGAGAATTGTCATTTTCTTTCTGTGACACTGTGTTATTCAGGTTCTTCATGGTGCTTGATGAGTTGTTCTTCTGCCAGCACATGTGAAGTAGTGAACAATGTTCTTCTAAAATAAATCTTTTTTTTTCTTTTCAACTTGCTTCTACTGAGTCAGCAGATTAGTAATTAGATGTCTTTTTGTTTTCCAATAGGTGGTGCTGTTGAAGAATTGAAGAACTGATGCTTTTGAACTGTGATGTTGAAGAAGATTCTTGAGAGCCCCTTGGATAGCAAGGAAATACAACCAGTCCATCCTAAAGGAAATCTGTCCTGAATATTCATTGGAAGAACTGATGTTGAAGCTGAAACTCCAATACTTTGGCCACCTGATGTGAAGAACTGACTCATCTGAAACGATCCTGATGCTGGGAAAGACTGAAGGCAGGAGGAGAAGGGGATGACAGAGGATGAGATGGTTGAATGGCATCACCGACTCAATGGACATGAGTTTGAGTAAACTCTTGGAGTTGGTGATGGACAAGGAAGCCTGGCATATTGCAGTCCATGGGGTTGCAAAGAGTCAGACATGACTGAGCGACTGAACTGAACTGAACTGAACTGAAGTGGTGCTATGTAGTACAAGCTTTTATTTTCTCTTACCTGTGCTGCCTCTGGTTATATTTTAGAATTGGAATGTTTTACCCTTTACCACTTCTGTCAGATGTGGTGTCTGCTGCCCTCCTTGCTGTTTGTGCCACCAGGGCCAGTGGTGCTTCAAATGGTGTCACTGACTGGGCTACCAGGATGGTGGGTGTTTTCCATCACATCTAGGGTCTACTTGGTCACAGACTCTGCCACTGCAAGGTGGGAAATAGAGGGAGGGGAAACAAGTATTACAGGTGTCTCAGCCATGACCAGAAACTCTGCCACTATGAGCAGGAGGGGGTGGAAACATGGGCACTTCCACAACTGGAGGGGCAGAGTTGCAGGCTCCACTACCCCTGCTGTCAGGTTCCCTGTGGCCGTGGGCACCACTCTGGCTGTATGCTTGGTGTGGTGTGTGTAGCTTGTGATGAGGCTACTCAGCTCCCTGGGACTGTAGGTTCAGCCACCATTGCTGGGGGTCTGCGATTATAAGCACCACTTCCATTGTTCTGTGCTTCCAGCTCCTTTGTGTGGTCCAGGTCACCTACCTTTAAGTACACCATGTGTAGGATTTTCTCATAACGAGGTATGTGGGGCAGAGGTGCCTTTGTTGAGTTATGAGTGTTTTACTGTTTATAGATAGAAGAGGAGAGACAAAGGAAACATCTCATGCCACCAAGATACTGACATCACTCCTGTATTTTCTTCATTTTGATGTAATTATAAGTGATATTACTTCTTAATTTCTGTTTCTGACAGTTCATTATTACTGTATAGAAATATAACAGATTTCTCTATCTTAATCTCATATTCTACAAATTTACTCAATTCATTAGTTCTAATAGTTTTTTGATGGAGTCCTTAAGATTTCCTGTGTGTAGTATATTACCTGTAAATGGTGATGGTTTACTCCTTCCTTTCTGATTTGGATGTCTTTTATTTCTTTGTCTTGCTTATTTTCTCTGGCTAGGACTTCCAATACTATGTTGAATAAAAGCAATGAGTGTGGGCATTCTTGTCTTGTTCCTGATCTTAGAAGAAAAACTTTCAGCTATTCATTGTTGAGTGTGATTTTAGCTGTAACTTTGTCAAAAATGGCCTTTAAATGGTGAGGTACATTCCTCCTATACCCGCTTGGTTGAGAGTTTTTATCATAAACTGACATTGAATTTTATCAATAAAATTTTACCAAATGCTTTTCTCACATCTTTTGAGAGGATTATATGATTTTGAAACTTTGTTTTGTTAATCTGGTATATCACATTGAGTGCTTTGCAGATATTGAATCAAACTAACATCCCTGTAATAAACTCCACTTTAATCTTGGTGTATGAGTCTTTTCGTGTGTTGTTGAATTTTGCTTGTTAATGTTTGTTTGTTTGTTTGTTGGCCTCACTACATGGCATATGGGATCCTAGTTCCCGAACCAGGGACTGGACCTGTGCCCCCTGCAGTGGACTCTCAGAGTCCCAGCTGCTGGACCATCAGGGAAGTCCCACTTGCTAATACTTAGATGAGTAATTTTGCATCAATGACATCAAAGATATTGCAAATTTATATATATAAAATAAACTCATTATATATATATATATATATATATATATATAAATGGTCTCCTGAATTGCAGGCAGATTCTTTACCAACTGAGATATATATATATATATATATATATATATATAGTACTGTCTTTGGTTTTGTTATCAGGATAGTATTAGTCTTGTAGAATGAGTTTGGAAAACTTTCTCTTCAGTTTTTTGAAATAGTTTGAGAAGTAGAGGTATTAATGCTTCTTAATATGTTTGATAGATTTCACCTGTGAAATTATTAATATCTAGTCCCGGACTTCTGTTTGTTGGGATTGTTTTGATTACTGATTCATTTTAATTACTTGTATTTGGTCTATTCATATTTCCTATTTCTTCCTGGTTCAGTTTTGGGATTTCGTATGTTTCTAGAAATTTATCTGTTTTTCCTAGGTTTTCCAGTTTGTTGATGTATAACTGTTTGCAGCAGTCTCTTATGATCATTTTATTTCTGTGGTATCAGTTATAACGTCTCTTCATTTCTGATTTTATTTGAGCCCTTTCTCTTTTTTCTTTATGAGTCTGAATAGAGATTTGTCGATTTTATCTTTTCAGACAAAGGGCCGGCTCTTAAACCAGTTTCATTAATATTTTCTTTTTTAGTGTCTATTTCTTTTATTTCTGCTTTGATTTTTATTATTTCCTTCCTTCTCCTAAATTTGGGCTTTATTTATTTTTAGTTTTCAATTTGTTTAAATGTAATCTTTGATTGTTTACTTGGGATTTTTCTCATTCTTTTGAGGTAGGTAAATATCGCTATAAACTTTCTCTTTAGAACTGCTTTTGCTGTGTCTTATTGATTTTTAGAAGATTGGATTTCCATTTTCATTTGTCTCAGTATTTTTTATTTGGGTGCCCTAGGTAGGGTGGGAGCCACTTTGGGAGGGGTCCAGTCCTAGGTAAGGTTACCTGTCTTGGAAGATAAGAGCTGCTTTGGAGGCACCTTGACTAGCCTGGGCTGTCTGCTGTGGGGGGCTGAGCAAGAGTTTCTTTAGAGGTGGTGCCGGTTCCAGGTATGGCCACCCACCAGAAATGGTGGGATAGGAGCCTCTTTGACCACACACTGTATGTGTCTGTGTGGATGCTGCTTTGGAGAGGTGGTGGTCAGGGCAGGGACGTCTACAGGGGAACACCAGGGTAGAGTGAGCAGTGCTAGCAAGGTAGATGATGAATGTCAAAAGTGGTGCCCACCAGTGCCACATCATAATAGCTGTTTCTTGATCTCATGATGAAGTTCCTAAATATTCCTAACAAATCACCCTTGTCTGCTGACCACACTCTATTTTCCTGTCTCTCTCTCTTTTTATTTACTAGTATTTATTGTTGTGGTAACTTAGTAGCTAAATTGTGTCCGACTCTTTCGCAATCCTGTGGATTGTAGCCTGTCAGGCACCTCTGTCCATGGGGTTTTTCCAGGCAAGCATACTGGAGTGGGTTGCCATTTGCTTCTCCAAGGGATCTTCCCAAGTAGTTACAATATGCCAGACAGTACCTCTCCCTAAATACAACCAATTATTCCCATTTTTGGTTCAAGAAGCACCATCTTTGTTTAGATATATAACCTATTTATGGTAAATTGAACTTGATCCCTGTGACCACACTCTGTTTCAGTATGACATCATCAATGCCTATGCCAGGACCTTCAGGTTTATGTTTTCATGCCTGATCTTTCACTTAATCTCTGGGATCATTTTGGCTGAATATCTCACATCTCCTTTTAAATATTTGTTAGATGTAAAAAAAAAAAACCAAACACCCTGATAAGTTAGAAAAATGAAGATGTCTCTCAAAAGATGAATGGATAAGTAAAATGTGGAGTGTACGTACAATGGAAGATTATTCAGACTTTAAAAGGAATAGAATTCTGACACATGCTACACGGGGAAACTGAAGATATTACACTAAGTGAAATAGTTGCCCTTGCCTGAGGAGACAGATCCAAAAAATAATGCCAAAGCTGTGTCAAAGAGTGTACTGCCTATGTTTCTTCTAGAAATTTTATAGTTTCAAGTCTTATATTTAAGTCTTGAATCCATGTTGAGCTTATTTTTATTTATAATGTGATAAAGTAGTCCAGTTTTATTTCTTTTGCATATAGCTTTCCAGTCTTCCCAACACCAAGGGACTGTCTTTCCCCCATTGTCCTATGACCGTATGACCTCCTTCGTCATGGATTAATTGCCTATATAAGTGTAGGTTCATTTCTGGGCTCTATACTCTGTTTCATTATCTGTGTATCTGCTTTTGTGCCAGTGCTATACCGTTTTGATTACCATAGTTTTGAGCATAGTTTAAAGTCATGGAGTGTGATAACCCCTGTTTTGTTCTTGTTTATGGTGCTTTTTGCTGTTTGGGATCATTCATCTTTTCGTACAGATTTTAGAATTATTTATGTGAAAAATTCCATTAGTATTTTGATAGGGATTACATTTAATCTCCAGATTGCTTTGGAGTGTATCATCATTTTAGCAATTTTAACTATTCCTTTTCTTAAAGTTCTCGTGAAAGTAATGGTATATATTTCTTATGTTTTTAAAGATTTCACTGAAAAAGTTATTTGACCAATTCTCTGAAACACTAATTAAACCTCTTTAATATATTTATTTCTAATGTTGATTCAGTAGTTTGGCTTGTACAATAAACTTGTTTATTTATCCAAATTGTCAAGTTTTCGTTTTTTTCATTATATATGTTCTTTTGTTATGTCCCCTTTCTATTTATACTCATTGTAACCTCTGTTTTCTCTTTATTTTCTTCATGAGTCTTGATATTTTAAGTTCATTTAATGAACCAAATTTTCTGCTTGCTGATTTTCTCCATGTGCATTTGTTTTAATTTCATTGATTACTTCTCCTGGTTTATTATGGTTTTCTAATTGCCTTAAATCTAAAGCGTTGTTTTTCTAACTTCATGACATATGAAGTTAAATCAATGCATCTTCAGTCTTTTCCTGTTTTTTTCCAACATATGTATATAAGACTGTGAAAGTGAAAGTTGCTCAGTCATGTCTGACTCTTTGCAACCCCATGGACGAAACAGTCCACGGAATTCTCCAGGCCAGAATACTGGAGTGGGTAGCTTTTCCCTTCTCCAGGGGATCTTCCCAACCCAGGAATCAAACTGGGGTCTCCTGCATTGCAGGTGGATTCTTTAGCGGCTGAGCTATATAATACTGTACATCCCCCATAAAACACTGTTTAGTTGAATACTGTGTAATTTACATATATTGTAGTTATATGGATTTCAATTCAAATTATTCCTTAATTTGTTTTAATTCCTCCTTGACACACAATTATTTGGAAATATATAGTTTATTTCCAGTTGTGATATTGTGATTTATGATAAGACATGTATATTTGAGCTTAATCCCTGTTTCTGTCACAGAGCTACTAAAACCCTTGGAATTTTTTAAGGGTTGAGAGGAATAAAGTTGCCCTTTGTTTTGTTAATGAGGTGACTTTTAGAAACCACCCACGGAAAGATACTGGCCGCCAGTAGAGCAAAATAGGGTAGGAATTTTCAATCTCCCTTGCCTCTTACCTCCATGGAAGGGAGAGGCACTGGAGTTTGAGTTCAACCATCAATAACTAGTAATTTAATGATCATGTCTAAGTAATGAAGCTTCCATAAAACTCCATAAGGGTGAAGTTCAAAGAGCTTCTGGGTTGCTGAACATAGAGATGCAGAGAGGGAGGTGCACATGGAGAGGCATGGAAGCCTTTCACCCTCACATGTATCTTGCCCTGTGCATTTCTTCCATCTGTCCGTTTCTAGTTATATCTTCTGATCATAAGCTGGTAATTTAATAAGTGAAATTTTTATCCAAGTTCTGTGAGCTGTTATGACAAATTAACTGATCTCATAGAAGTGGTCATTGGAATGTCCAACATATATATAACTAGCTGGTCAGAAACACAGGTTACAACCTGGACTTATGATTGGAATCTGAAGGAGGGGAGAGCAATCATGTAGGACTAAGCCCTTAACTTCTGGGATCTGACACTATCTCCGTGTATTAGAACTGAATTGAATTGTATAACACCCAACTGGCCCAGGAGAATTGCCTGGTGGTGTAAGAAACACCCCACTCCCATATACACATTGAAGTAGAGTGCAGAATGTTAGTTGAGGTCAGATGTGGGATTAGAGTCAGAACTGTTCCAGACAGTTGGAGTTTTTCTAGTTATCTTTAAAGCTATTGACTTCCAGCTTAATTATATAAGGTTTAGAGAAATATACTTTTTAAAATTAAAAGCATGTGAAATTTGTTGAGACTTTTTCTTTGGCCCACCATAAGGTTGACCTTGATAATAGTTCATATGCAGATGAATCAAAGTGAATTTAGCCATGTTTGGTTAAATAATATCAAGTTTATATAACTATTATATCAAGTTTGTTAATTATGTATTGAAAATCTCCTGATCTTCATATACCTATTTTATCAAGTTTGTTTTTGTGTACCTTTCTGTGCTTGCTCAGTCATCTCAGTTGTGTCCAACTCTTTTCTGACTACATGGACTGTAGCTCACCAGGCTCCTCTGTCCATGGGATTCTCCAATCAAGAATACAGGAGTAGGGAGCCATATCCCCCTTCAAGGGATCTTCTGGACCCAGGGATCGAATCCATCTCTCCTGCATCTCCTGTATTGCAGATAGATTGTTTATTGCTAAGCCACCTAGGAAGCCCTTGTATAACTTTGTATATCTATTATATCAAGTTTGTTAATTATGTATTGAAAATCTCCTGGGCCAGCAGGGTTTATTTTCTACCCTTTCTGTTACTACTGAGAGAACTGGTTGAAAAGTGTCCCTATTAGTGATTGTAGATTTGCTTATTTCTGTACTTCACTGTCTTTATTAGTGGATGTATACACATTTAAGATTGTCATATCTTTCTGTTGATTTGCCTTTTATCATCACAAAATATTGCCCTTTCTTTATCATAATGCTTTATGCCTTAAAGTCTTTGTTAGTTCAGTTCAGTTCAGTCACTCAGTTCGTGTCCGACTCTTTGCTACCCCATGAACTGCAGCACGCCAGGCCTCTCTGTCCATCACCAACTCTCGGGGTCCAGCCAGATTCATGTCCGTCGAGTTGATGATGCCATCCAGCCATCTCATCTTCTGTCGTACCCTTCTCCTCCTGCCCTCAGTCTTTCCCAGCATCAGGGTCTTTTCCAATGTGTCAGCTCTTCGCATCAGGTGGCCAAAGTATTGGAGCTTCAGCTTCAGCATCAAGTCCTTCCAATGAACACCCAGGACCGATCTCCCTTAGGATGGACTGGTTGGATCTTCTTTCAGTCCAAGGGACTACTGGAAAAAACATAACCTTGACTATACGGAATTTTGTTGGCAAAGTAATGTCTTCGCTTTTTAATATGCTGTATAGGTTAGTCATAACTTTCTTTCTAAGGAGTAAGTGTTTTTTAATTTCATGGCTGCAGTCACCGTCTGCAGTGATTTTGGAGCCCAGAAAAATAAATTCAGCCACTGTTTCCACTGTTTCCCTATCTATCTGCCACGAAGTGATGGGACTGGATGCCATGATCTTAGTTTCCTGAATGTTGAGCTTTAAGCCAATGTTTTCACTCTCCTCTTTCACTTTCATCAAGAGGCTCTTTAGTTCTTCTTCACTTTCTGCCATAAGTGTGGTGTCATCTGCATATCTGAGTTTATTGATATTTCTGCCGGCAATCTTGATTCCAGCTTGTGCTTCCTCCAGCCCAGCGTTTCTCATGATGTACTCTGCGTATAAGTTAAATAAGCAGGGTGACAATATACAGCCTTGACATACTCCTTTTCCTATTTGGAACCAGTCTGTTGTTCCATGTCCAGTTCTAACTGTTGCTTTCTGACCTGCATACAGGTTTCTCAAGAAGCAGGTCAGGTGGTTTGGTGTTCCCATCTCTTTCAGAATTTTCCACAGTTTATTGTGATCCACACAGTCAAAGGCTTTGGCATAGTCAATAAAGCAGAAATAGATGTTTTTCTGGAACTCTCTTGCTTTTTTGATGAGCCAGCCAATGTTGGCAATTTGATCTCTGGTTCCTCTGCCTTTTCTAAAACCAGCTTGAACATCTGGAAGTTCACGGTTCACATATTGCTGAAGCCTGGCTTGGAGAATTTTGAGCATTACTTTACTAGCATGTGAGACGAGTGCAATTGTGCAGTAGTTTGAGCATTCTTTGGCATTCTTTGGCATTGCCTTTTGTTCATAGTGATGCTTCCTAAGGCCCACTTGACTTCACATTCCAGGATGTCTGGCTCTAGGTGAGAGATCACACCATAGTGATTATCTGGGTTGTGAATATCTTTTTTGTACAGTTCTTCCATGTATTCTTGCCACCTCTTCTTAATATCTTCTGCTTCTGTTAAGTCTTTGTCATCAGTTATTAAAAGAATTGTTGTTTAGTCGCTAAGTCATGTCTGACTCTTTGGACCCCATGGACCATAGCCCACCAGTCTCCTCTGTCCATGGGATTTCCCATGCAAGAACACTGGAGTGGGTTGCCATTTCCTTCTCCAGGGGATCTTCTTGACCCAGGGATTAAACCTGCATCTCCTGCTTGGCAGGTGGATTCTGTACCAGTGAGCACCTGGGAAGCCCATTAAAAGGATTATATTAATTTAATTTGGTTAACAAGTGCATGAAATTTTTTAAAAGTTTTACACTCTATTTCTTTGCTTTCAAATTGTTTCTAATAAACAGAATAATGCTAGATATTATACTTTATTCACTCTGAAATATGTCAATCTTCTACTTGGTTGGTGGTATAGTGGTTTAGTCTCTAAGTCATGTCTGACTCTTTGTGACCCCATGGACTGTAGCTTGAAGCGCCTCTGTCCATGGGATTTCCCAGGCGAGAATACTGGAGTGGGTTGCTATTTCCTTCTCCATTTCTACTTGGTTAATGTGATCCATTTTACACAGATCTTATATCTACCAGTCATATATTTTTTTATTCCATATGTCTGCATTATGCTTGTTTTCTCCTCACCTGAATTTGTAGAAACAAATGTCATTTATTATGCCTCTTGTTACTTCAGTAAATTTCTCAAGTGTGTAATCCTATTGTTCGAATGATTATCCTAGATTTGCAACATGCATCTGCAACATCATATAGTATAATCCACATCATTAAGTTACCTCTTCCCAGCACTGCTAAAGCTTAGCCCTTTTATCTCTATTTACATATCTCCCAACTTTTGTCACAAATATATTTGCACCTTCCCAAACATTCATGTTTATTTCTGGTATCATGTTTCTCCTGATTGGAAAAACAAAAAACCAAAAATTGGTATTTCTTTGAGTGCCGGCCTGCTGGAAAAGATTTGTTTGCCAAAGGAAAGTTTTGTTCTTCATTATTGAACAGTATATTCACAAACAAAAGAATCTTAGTTTAGTAACTTCCCAGGTGGCTCAGTGGTAAAGAATCTGCCTACCAATGTAGGAGACACAGGAGACGCAGGTTCAATCCCTGGGTCAGGAAGATCCCTTGGAGGAGGAAATGGCAAGCCACTCCAGTATTCTTGCAAGGAGAATCTCATGGACAGAGGAGCTAGGTGGGCTATAGTCCATAGTGTATCAGAGGGTCAGACATGACTGGATGACTGAGCACAGCAGCACACACAACTGCAATTTACTGAGTAAATATGTTAGTTCAGTGTTTTCTGCACCGAATCATTTTTGTTGAAGTTAACAATCTATTTTATTGTCATTTATTTTAAGATATGGATATTTTATCTTTGGCTGCTCTTAAGATTTCTAAGTGTCTCCTGTTCAACAGTTTTATTATGATATGGTTAGGTGTGTATTTCCATATGCTTGTTCTGCTTGAAGTTCATTGATTTTCTTAAAGCAGTAGGTTAATATGTTTTCATACTTTGGGGAAATTATCCTTCATTATATGTTTTTTGTTACTTCAATTCTTTTTCCTCAAATGATACTCCTTTTTAATGTTTTCAGATTTATTGATATGTTTCACATAGCATTTCTGTATTTTAATGCTTTTTTCTACGTTGTTAGTCACTGATTTTTTTTTCACTAACTTTTTTTTTATAGTTAACTAATTTAGGTAATTTTAAATGCAGACTATGATTCAAACTGTCCACTGATTTTCTGAATTTAGATAGTTTATTTTTGAGCTCTAGAATATGTATGTAACAAGTCTGCATAGATGCCAATTTTCTGGTGAAATGAATCTACCTTCTTTCACGTGGTCTGTTCATTTTTCTTCCAGTTTCTCTGAAATACTAGTCATAGGTATTTTTGTTCATTATTGTCTTTTCCACTCTTTGGATTATCCTTTAGCTGGCTTCTATCTTCTTTTTTACTCTTTGTTGTTGTTTTCCCTTTATTGTTGACCTTAATTTCTTCCTTTTGTATAGTAATAGTGCCTTATTGTATGCTAGGACGAGGGCATGGCAACCCACTCCAGTATTCTTGCCTGGAGAGTTCCATGGACTATAGTGTTGCAAAGAGGCAGACACAACTGAGCAACTTTCACTTCAGTTCACACATGTTCTATATATAAGGAACCATAGGAGTTCAGGGTAGACGTACCTTCAACTTGAGAAGTTTATATTTTTTCTCTGTTTGGAAGATAGGCTGAATGACTGATAACTTAATACAACAGAGAACTGACTCTGGTCAGAAATAAGTGTAGTTTTGGGAAGACATGTATACCTTACTGCACTTTCTACTGGGAACCCATAAGCCTGTATTTTCTCAGCTGCAAAACTAATGGGTGACTATATTCTAATACTCAAATCTTCAAAACTAAATTCTCTAGCTTATACTTCAAGCTCCTTCAAAATCAGCCAAATGTTTTACATGTTCTTGAGTCAAACTCCCTTCCCCTAGGTCTTTTCTCCCTACTACACTAGACTGTAGATAACTCTGTCCTTAGAGACTTCAACCTATTGCCCAGCAAATGAATCTAAACTCAGCAAAAGTGGTGTGGGAAAAACTGATTTTGAATTTGATGCCCTTAGTGCCTAATTTATCAATCTAGTGTATTCTACACACCAAGAGTTTTTCAGGTTTCTTTTTCTTCAACAGAGGAATTACAACTGGGTAGGACAAACTTGATCGTTAATTAATATTCAAAATCATCATGTTACAGGGAACAAACATTTCTGTTTCAGGGGAAAAAGTACTGACAATTCAAATTGTTTTCTCTTCCTTGTAATTTTTAAATCTTCTAATCTTCATTTCCTCCACAGTTCTGTGATTGTTTCAAAATATATGTCATTTTCAGAAATGTACTTGGTGCTTCCTCCAGCCCAGCGTTTCTCATGATGTACTCTGCATATAAGTTAAATAAGCAGGGTGACAATATTCAGCCTTGACATACTCCTTTTCCTATTTGGAACCAGTCTGTTGTTCCATGTCCAGTTCTAACTGTTGTCTCCTGACCTACATACAGGTTTCTCAACAGTACCAAGATGAGTACTGTAACAGAATTCAGTCAGAGAAGAATACTCAGTGATTTTAGGGGGATAGAATTGAATATAAGAAATTAGCTACTTAGGAACACAGCAAGTAAAGGGAGGCATTGTGCTAGCAACTGGTTAATAGCCATAAAATACCAATTAAAGACGGTGATTTCATTCATGGAGCCGAAAAGTAGAAAGGAGAGGTTGGGATACTTGAATCTAGAGAACTGTAGGACTGGCTCCATGGATCTCAAAAATGAGACTCAAAGCTCTTCCTGCAGGTACTGCTAAGCTAGTGCAAAGTATCTGAGACATTGGTAGAAAGATCAAAGACCTGGGGCTCAGTCCTAGCCAGCTCTGCTGGCTTGTTTTAGACCCACAGTGAGGTTGGTCTGGATCGAATTTTGTTTTGTTTTATTTTTATTTTATTTTGGATTGAATTTTTTAAAAGGCTATTGAAACTAAGTGTAATTGCCAGTGTAAAATTTGTTATTGAGATAAGATTGACATTCAGGAAGCAGATCACCCAGATTTCCAAGTCCCTGGCATTCACCCCACCACAGATCTGAGGGCTGATACTGCAGAAATGTGATTCCTATAATGCAGAATACAAAATGGGACGCAGCTTTGGAGCTGAAAAGCAGTAACTTAAAAATGGTAAACCACCCATGTGTCATGCCTTTTTCTAGAAGATATAAAGAAATAAATCTCAGGAAAAATAAAATTTCTAATTGTTTAAAATAAAGAAGAATAAATGGAAACATTATAGGAGTTACGTTTTTTAATGCATATCTATTCAGATAATTTTTTTTTGTAGTAATTGTTTTTATTTCCCGTGTTGTCTCAGAGATTTTTACTTTGGATTTTCCTCTTGAGGCTGATTTTCCCCCTTTTTTTCCTTAGGCTTTTTTCTCATACAAAGCAACAGAAGACAACATAATAAAATTAACAATGAAATAAATAATGCTATTGCCAAGTAAATCTTGGGTATTTTCTTTCTCTTAGGGGGTGGGCCACTGTCAACACTACCTCCATCGCCTCGTTTTACGCAGTTGGGAGGGTCCCACTTATAGTTGCAGTGACAGTGATGTTTATTGTTGCAGATCCCCCTCATGTTACAGAACGTAGGTGAACAATTACTATCCAAGTGAGAGATATGGACACACTTCCTTCCGATGCAGACATGTTCTGGGCCACACTCTGTGCCATCTCTCACTTCACCAATATCAGGTATGCCCATCCCAAAATGGTAGTCTGTACCCCAGCAGGTGGCATTGTTAAAGCGAGTTCCATGCGTTGTAGAATGCTCTGTCAGAAGAGGAATTTCTGCCACATTATCACACTGAATTCTTCCACAGAAGATGTCCGACATATTGCATTTTAGATATGTAGGGCCTTTGGTTCCACAGTTACCGAACCGATCACCTTGAGTGTTTATTTGTCTGTAGCAATTGTCGTTTGCATTCCTTGCTGTTTGGCCGAAAATCTGCCTACAGTGTTCATTGCGATTATTACATCTCTTTTCATAGCAGTAGGAAATGTCATTACAGGGAATTCCATTCTCTACATATACATCATCTGGGCACATATGGGATGATCCATTGCGCCACTCTGGAAGGTCACATTCATTGACCTCCTTTCTACACATTTCTCCTGATGGTAAGAATTTGCAGTCCTTGCAACAAAGCCCAAAAGCACAAACAGACCCAAAACTCAGACTGCAATTTGTCAGACAACAGGCATCTTTTGAACACTGCTGTAAAGATCCACAGTAACGCTCTTCTTCTTCAATAACACCATTTCCACAGTGCTTCCTTGAAAATATGTCCTTTGTGTATATAGTGTACCACAAACATTTTGCCTCCTTTACACCATATCCCCCCCAAAAAGAATAACTACAGTTGCTAAACTTGGCTATTGGTGGGTTGTCATGACGCATTATACATCTATTGTAACCTGCTGAACATACACACAATATACTATCATGAGTCATTCCCAAATTATGACCTAAATGATGAGCCACTGCAATTCCAGTAATGGCCAAGGTTTTGTTTGCAAAAGTAACAGCTGCACAGCTGAAGTGTGGTCTGCACATTCCTGCGATAAAGCCCATACCAGTTAGTCCTCTTAATGTCTTATGCATAAAAAGATGTGTAGTATCGTGTGCTATGCGAGCATCAATGTTATTAGCCTTCCAGATGCAAAAATCTCTCAGAGCTCTCTGTACAGCATCCACTTCAACAAGGTTTCTTTGAGTCCAGAACTCCAAACCAATTAGTAACACCTTCATACCCATTACCTGATAAATGGAATCCACTATATTTACAATAGCAAATAAATCCTCCTTCACCTTTGAGACATTCTTTTTAAAATAATTATATAGAGTATAGTCCACCACCACTACCATCTCAATAAAGAATGAATGGATCCACCAGCCTTCATAATGACTTTATTTCAGAGTAGAATCACCAGTCTCTTGAAACTCAAATTGCTCTACAGTTTCCTCTTGCATAAAACCAGATTTCATGGTTGGTAATTGGGTCTCTTCACTCTCCATTTTATACACAAGGTGTTCAAATTTGGTAGAAAAAATCATAGGCTTAATTTCATAAACAACATTATTTATCTGTAATAATCCTCGAAAGCCACCAAGACAGGTACTGAGGGCAACAAGGGATTCTGGGTCCCCCTCCACGTAACCGTGATAGTAGCAGTCGTTCTGGACAAAAGGTTGGTCATTCAGGAGAGCACCCTCTTCTGAGTAGGGGAACACTGGGAGGTGTCCGGACAGCAAATGTTTCTTGACTTTCATGTGGAAAACGTGTCTCTGACCCCCTAAATGCAGGCTGTAAGAGAGCCAACCTGGAGGCTTCATGCCTCTGCCAGTGCCAGTTGTCTTCAAGGGAATTACCACTTCTGGGGAACCGTGATATTGAAGGTTCTCAGCCCGAGTGTGTCCTGTAAAAAACAGAAACACTCCAAGCCAGTGTAGCAGGGGTGTGATCCTCATGTACAACAGAGATTTGATCACAGTCATTATGAAGCTACCATTATTGGTTCAGAGAGGAAGGCAGGCAGGGCTGGGAGTCACAGTTGGTCTGGCTCCTTATTCTGAACTCATTATTGTGCAGAACTAATTATTAAGTCTTTGTCTTCTGGCAGAGTGGAACCATTAAAACATTGGAACTGAAAGTAAAACAAAATACAACATATGGATGGGGATGGTTAGAAAAGGGCCTGAAAGAGAGAAAAGGAAATGCATACAATAAAAGTGAATACTGTTTTGATCAAGGAATGACTCTAGAAACTGCACAGAATTTGTTCTTAAATATTTATAAGGTAGAGAGGCATTGGGGGAGTATATAAGACTGAAAACTGGCCATAGATTTATAGTTATTGAACTTGGATGATGGGCAATTAAGGATTCATTATACTGTTCTCTAAATATATGTATGTGTGTAAACATTTCCACAATAAATAGTTCAAAGAAGAAAAATCTTAAGGATAAGGTGATCACAAGTCCTGGATTTCTGGGATTATCCTAATTTACATATGTTAAATTGATATAACTAGTAATACCTGTTTTTTTAGCCTCAAGCCATAAATTACTCGATTACCTAAGATACATAGTAAAAGCAACAACAGCACAATAACTCAGCAATAGTCTCCTGTTATTTTAAAATCTGTTCTATCGTACCTACCATTACCTCCCTACAACAAAATGTTTAGTTTTCTTCTATCTTTCCTACATTACTCTTCTCACTAAACTTGTCATATTAGTAGCACTCAAGATCACCGCTACAATTGCCTTATAAGCAGCGCTAATGGGAGTTTTTCAAGTTGAAAGAATGCTAAAGAACAACATGATAGTATAAAAAAGTATGAAATATACATACATATTTCATACAAAAACACATAAATGTAAACTCATCTATAGCAAAACTAGAATACATTATTACTTTAAATATAGTGGGTGAACATGTGGTGTTCATATGTTGGGTATTCATACAGTGGGTGTTCATATGGTGAACACTTTCAGTTTTAGAATCAAAGTCAATCTCCTGGAGGAAGGCATGGTAATCCAATCCGGTATTCTTGCCTGGAGAATCTCACGGACAGGGGAGCCTGGCAGACTATGGTCCATAGGGTCACAAAGAGTCGGATACAACTGAAGCAGCTTAGCATGCATGCAACAAAGTGAAAGATGAAAGAACTATAAGTAACTAAAACTAAAAAACCTACACAGTAAAAATTGATATCTAAGTTGTAACAACAACAACATAAAATGTGAGCTGAAGAGAAGTTACAGTATAGAGTTTTTGTATGCAATTGCACTTAAGCTGTTATCAGCTTAACATTGTATACTTTAACAGTGATATTTTATGTAAGCCCCAAGTTAACCACACAAAAATATAGCTATAGAAGTTACACACACACACACACACACACACACACACACAAACCCAGAAAGGAATTAATATACGTAAAATACCAAAAAATCAACAAAATATGACATGGAAGGCAACCAGGGAGGAAGACAGATAAAAGAACAAAAAAGATCAATAGAAAACAAAGAATAAAATGACAACATTAAATCATTCCTTATCAAGTAATAACTTTAAATATAAATGGATTAAACTCTCCAATCAAAAGACAGAGAGTGACTGAATGGGTATAAAAAAATAAGACTCAATTATATGCTGTCCAGTGGAAAAAACATTTACTTTAGATATAAGAAGACCTCAATCAAATCCTTTATGATTATACAGTGGAGGTACAGTAGAGGTGATGGATAGATTCAAGGGATTAGATCTGGTAGACAGAGTGCCTGAAGAACTATGGATGGAGGTTTGTACCATTGTACAGTAGGTGGTGACTAAAACCATCCCTAGGGAAAAAAATGCAAGGCAGCAAAGTGGTTGTGTAAGGAGGTCTTATAAATAGCTGAGAAAAGAAGAGAAGCTAAAGGCAAAGGAGGAAAGGAAAGATATACCCATCTGAATGCAGAGTTCCAAAGAATAGCAAGGAGCGGTAGAAAGCCTTCTTAAGTGAAGAATGCAATGGAATGGAGGAAAACAATAGAATGAGAAAAATTAGAGATCTTGTCAAGAAAATTAGAGATACCAAGGGAAAACTTCCTGCAAAGATAGGCACAGTAAAGGACAGCAAGAACCTAATAGAAGCAGAAGAGATTAAGAAGAGGTGGCAAGAATACACAGAGAGCTGTACAAAGAAGGTCTTAATGACCTGGATAACCTTGATGGTGTGGTCAATTACCTAGAGACAGACCCCTGGAATGTGAAGTCAAGTGGGCCTTAGGAACCATTACTACTAACACAGCTAGCAGAGGTGATGGAATTCCAGCTGAGCTATTTCTAATCTTATAAGATGTTGCTATGAAAGTGCTGCACTCAATATGTCAGCAAATTTGGAAAGCTCAGCAGTGGCCACAGGACTGGGAAAGATCAGTTTCAATTCCATTTCAATCATTCCAATCCCGAAGAAGGGCAATGCCAAAGAATGTTCAAACTGCTGTATAATTGCACTCATTTCACATGCTAGCAAGGTAATGCTCAAAATCCTTCAAGATAGGCTTCAACAATATGGGAACTGAGAATTTCCAGATATACAAGCTGGATTTAGAAAAGGCAGAGGGACCAGAGATCAAATTGCCAAAATCTGCTGGATCATAGAATAACCAAGGGAATTCCAAAATGATCTATTTCTACTTCATTGACTACACTAAAGCCTTTGACTATGTGGATCACAGCAAACTGCGGAAAATTCTTAAAGAGATGGGAATACCAAGATACCTTACCTGCCTCCTGAGAAACCTGTACGCAGGTCAGGAAGCAACAGTTAGAACTGGACATGGAATAACAGACTGGTTTAAAATTGGGAAAGGAGTATGTCAAGTATCATCACCCTGTTTATTTAATTTATATGCAGAGTGCATCATGCGAAATGCAGGGCTGGATGAAGTACAAAGTAGAATCAATATTGCCAGGAGAACTATCAGCAACCTTAGATATGCAGATGATACTACTTTAATGGAAGAAAGCAAAGAAGAACTAAAGAGCTTTTTGATGAAGGTGAAAGAGGAGAGTAAAAAGCCTGGCTTAAAATTCAACGTTCAAAACACTAAGATTATGGCATTTAGTCCCATCACTTCATGGCAAATAGATGGGGAAAAAGTGGAAACAGTGGCAGATTTCATTTTCTTGGTCTCCAAAATCATTGTGGATGGTGACTGCAGCCACAAAATTAAAAGATGTTTGCTCCTTGGAAGAAAAGCTATGACCAACTTAGACAGTGTATTAAAAAGAAGAGACAACATTTTGGTGATAAAGGTCCGTATAGTCAAAGCTATGGTTTTTTCAGTAGTCACATATGGATGTGAGAGCTGGACCACAAAGAAGCTTGAGCACTGAAGAAGTGATGCTTTTGAGTTGTGGTATTGGAGGAGACTCTTGAGAGTCCCTTGGACAACAAAATCAATCCAGTCAATCCTAAAGGAAATCAACCCTGAATCTTCACTTGAAGGATTGAGGCTGAAGCTGAAGTTTCAACACTTTGGCTACCTGATGTGAAGAGCTGACTTGTTAGAAAGATGCTGACACTGGGAAAGATCGAGGGCAGAAGGAGAAGGGGGCGACAGAGGATGAGATGGTTGGATGGCATCACCGACTCAATGGACATGGGTTTGGGTGGACTCCGGGAGTTGGTGATGGACAGGGAGGCCTGGCCTGCTGCGGTTCATGGGGTCGCAGAGTAGGACACGACTGAGCAACTGAACTGAACTGAACTGATGACCCTAAAGAATGGTATGGTAGGCGTGCATCTTTTTGATTTTCTGTAATTGAACTAATATCTCCAGGGTTCTTTCTCCCTTGTGTTAGAGAGAGAATTGTTGGCAACTCAAATTACACTCGGCCTTCTCAGTGTTTTCTCTCAGCTTGAATTTACACTCAGAGGATTCAATATTTTGCCCCCTTTCTTTTCTCTGGAACTTTCTCCTGTTTTTAAGGGGCTTTTATGACTTCTAAGCACAGTGAGGAGGGAACAAAGACTGTTCTGTGAATGTGTTTTGTCCTTTGCTGGTTGCTGTTCTCCTCATGCTCATGCAGAGATAACGTGGCATAACCCGCTAACCCCAATCTGGCCCCTAGTTTTATGAATCGATGTGCTTTGTTCTTTTGATTCTTCTTCAGACCATATAGGATATAACTGTGAGGATACCTCATCTTCTTTATTTCATTCACCTGTCAATGAATGATATTTAGGTTTTGTCTATGTTTTGGCTATTGTAAATAGTGATGCTATGAATATAGGAATGCATGTGTCTTTTTGAATTATAGTTTTGTCTGAATATATGCCCAAAGTGGGATTGCTGGATCATATGGCAGCTCTGGGCTTCCTGGGTAGTGCTAGTGGTAAAGAACCTGCCTGCCAATGCAGGAGACATAAAGAGATTCAGGTTCCATCCCTGGGTCGGAAAGATCCCCTGGAGGAGGACATGGCAACCCACCACAGTATTCTTGCCTGGAGAATCCCATGGACAGAGGAGCCTGGTGGGCTACAGCCTGTGGGGTCACAAAGAGCTGTACATGACTGAAGTGACTTAGCATGCACGCATGGCAAACCTATTTTTAGTTTTTTGAGGAATCTCCGTACTGTTTTCCATAGTGGCTGCACCAATTTACATTCCCACCAACAGTGCGGAAGGGTTCTCCTTTCTCTACACTCTCCAGTGTTTGTTATTTGTAGACTTTTTAAATGATGGCCATTCTGGCTGGTGTGCAGTGGTACCTCTTTATAGTTTTGATTTGCGTTTCTCTAATAATTAGTGATATGAGCGTCTTTTCATGTACCTATCGGTGATCTGTGTGTCCTCTCTGGAGAAATGTCTGTTTAATCTTCTGCCCATTTTTTGATTGGGGTCGTTTGTTAGAAAACAGTTTTTGAAAAAAAAAAAAGAAAAGAAAACAGTTTTTGGATATAACAACAAAAGCTAGGTTGTAAAATAAAACAAAATACAATAAATTGGAACTTAATGAAATTAAAAACATTTGCTCTAGAATATCTTAAGAGAATGAAAACACATATAACAGATTGAGAGAAAATATTTACAAATAATTGTTAAAGGATTTGTACCCGGTTTACATAAAGAGCTCTTCAAACTTAACAGTAAACCCCGCCCCCTATTTAAAAAATATTCAAAATGTTTCAGCAGACATTCCACCAAAAAGATATAGAGATGGCAAATAAGCATATAAAGATAGTATCTTTATTCATTAGTAAATGCAGTGGAAAATGAGATTGTTTTCTTAATCTCTCATTCTGATAGTTCATTATTAGTATATAGAAATGCAACAGATTTTTGTGTATTGATTTTCTATCCTGCAAATTTACTAAATTTACTAGCTCCAACAGTTTTTTTGGTGGAGTACTTAGGATTTTTTATATATAATATGTTATCTGCGAATATGATAGTTTTCTTTTTTCCTTTCTTATTTGGATGCCTCATCTCTTTCCTTGTTTATTTGCTCTGGTTTAGACTTCTGGTACTAAGTTGAATAAAGGTGGAAAGGCTAGATATCCTTGTCTTGTTCCTGATTTTAGCGAAAGTACTTTTAGCTTTCAACTTTTTAACCTTGAGTGTGGGAAGAGCTATAGGCTTGTCATATACTGTGTTGAAGTATGCCTTTATTGTGAAGAGTGTTCTCCATATACCCAATTTGTTGAGTGCTTTTTTTATCATGAATAGATGCTGAGTTTTGTCAAGGGATTTTTCTTCATCTGTTAAGTTGATCATATGATTTTTGGCAATCATATTATTTTGTTATCATTTATCATTTATTTTGTTAATGTGGTATAAAAATACCAATTAATTTGTGTTTGTTGAATCACCCTTACATCCTAGAAATAAATTCTACTTGATCATGACTTATGATTCTTTTAATGTATTGCTAAATTCAATTTGTCAATATTTTGTTGAGGATTTTGACATCTGTCTTAAGCAGGGATATTGACCTATTGGTCTAATATGTCATTTAAGGCCAATGTTTCCTTTTTGATTTTTGGCTTGGATAATCTACCCATTGATAAAAGTGTGGTGTTGGAGTCCTCTACTATTTTTGTGTTGCTCTTTTTTTCTCCCCTTAGGTCTGTTAATGTTTGCTTTATACATTTATGTGTGTGCATAAATATCTACAAATTTATATTCTCTTTGGATTGAAGCAAAGCTTCTGTAGGCTAAGTAACCTATGACTAGGAGGCAGTGTTACAAAGTGGGTATCAGTCTGAAGCATTGTTGCTAGGTTGTAGTACCAGCACTTATGCTTACTAGATGTATTAATTAAACTCTCACAGAGTTGGTTTCTTTTTTGTAAAATAGAAATGAAATGTATACTTCCTGGGATGGTTTTGGTGGTTAAAAGAGATAACTGAAGTTAAACATTTTGGACAATGCCTACTATGTTAAATGTTTGATAAATAATAGTTTTATTATTTTTAAATAAAACCAACAATGTTTTCACAAGTTTCCAGTTAATGATCTACAAAAGAGTTACCCACCACATTTCACTTCCTCTTCTTTTTGTACTTTTTGTTTTGTTTTCATGCTCTTTCAACTTCTTCCTAATCCTGTTCCACCATAATTGCATTTTACTCTTTCCCTACCCTATTCCCCCCTGTAACCTTAAGATTATTTCTCTCTCTCTCTGTTCCTTCTTTTTTCGGCTGTGCCACATTCCCTTGTCAAGATCTTAGTTCCCCAGCCAGGGATTGAATCCACCCTATCCGTGAAGTACAAAATTCCAACCACTCAGGGAATTCCTTCACTTCTTTTTAAGAACTACAGATTGTCCTTAAAATTTGCCCTCATACAGGGCACAAAAGAGACACATTTTTAAAAACAGACTTTTGAACTCAATGGGAGAAGATGAGGTGGAGATTTGAGAGAATACCATTGAACATGTATGGTACTAAATGTAAAAATAGAGACCGTGCAAGTTTCATGCATGAAGCAGGGCACCCAAAGCCAGTGCTCTGGACAACCCAGAGGGATGGAGTGGGGAGGGGGGTTCAGGATGGAGGGACACATGTGTACCTATGGCTGATTCATGTCAATGTATGGCAAAAACCATCACAATATTGTAAAGTAATTATCCTCCAATTAAAATAAATTTAATTAAGAAAAATAAAAATGTCTTGGGCTTCCCTGGTGGTCCAGTGGTGAAGAATCTGCCTTGCAATGCAGGGGACACAGGTTTGATCCTTGGTCATGAGAAAGATCCCACATGCTGAGAGGCAACTAACCTTTTACCACTTCTCCCTGAACAAACTCTCAGGAGCAGGTGAGCTGCAACTACTGAAGCCCACGTGCCCTAGAGCCCATGCTCTGCAACAAGAGAAGCCATGACAATGAGAAAAGCCTCCACAATCACAACTAGAGAGTAGCCCCTACTCACTCAACTAGAGAAAGTCCATGCAGCAATGAAAGACCCAGTGCAGCCAAAAATAAATAAATAAATGTTTAAGAGATATATGTACAAAAATTGTCTCTATACATTGTAAGTTAAATGTAAATACAATGGCAAGCATCGATATTCTAAAATAAAATAAATATTAATACCAAGAGAGAAGAGTACTAAGTGCTAAGGAGGTGCTTGTTGGTTTTTGTTTTGGTTATCAGGTGGTTGGGATGGGGCGAGTGGGGGGTGGTGAGGGACACTGAATTAAAATCAAAATGGAGAATTCCCTGGCAGTCCAGTGGTTAGGACTCAGTGCTTTCACTGTGGGGGGCCCCAGGTTTCAATCCCTGTTCAGGAACTAAGATCCTGCAAGCTGTGTGAGCTAAGTTGTTTCAGTTATTTCCGAATTCTTCAATGAACCTCTGGCGTATCTGGCAGGCTCCCCAGTTGACAGGACTGTGTTCCTTTCAAGAGGCTTCATGGGAACAATGTGTTTGTTTGTCCTTTCACAACTTCTAGAGGCTACTTTGCATTCCTTGGGCTCATGGCCCCTTTCTCCCAACTTCAAAGCCAGCAGTGTTGCATCTGTCTGTACCTTATCTTTTAATAATCACATCTTCCTTGACTCTCACACTTCTCTGCCTCCCTCTTCCACTTTTAAAGATTTTTGTGACTACATTGGGCACACTTAATAATTTCCTAAGCATTTAAAGTCAGCTAAGTAACCTAGTAACCTTACATTCCACCTGGCAATCTTAATTCTCCTTGGTTATGTTATCTAACATATTGATAGATTCTGGGGATTAGATGTGGACATCTTGTTAATGGGGGCAATATTCTGTCTGCATACATCAATTACCAATATAGTTGACATACTTAACACATCTATCAACTAATTAAAAGAATTCGTTATTTACATAATCCTGTCAGATTTTATGAATTCTCATTAAATTGTGGCTCAGTTAGTAGGGTTTCTTCCATCACTTATGGACCAACATCCACCTTTCATAACAAATACTTTTACTCCCTTTACTTTCACCAACGAAACAAAATTCATTAGATAATATAACATCTAGGGGCTTCCCAGGTGGCACTAGTGGTAAAGACTTGCCTACCAATGCAGGAGACACAAGAGATGCGGGTTTGATCCCTGGGTCAGAAAGATCCCCTGGAGGAGGGCATAGCAACCCACTCCAGTATTCTTGCCTGGAGATCCCATGGACAGAGGAGCCTGGTCAGCTACAGTCCATGGGGTCACAAAGAGTTGACACGACTGAAATACTTAGCATGCATGCATGCATAACATCTTATATGCATAACCTAAAAAAAAGAATCTGATATTCCAAATAGTCATATCGAAGAGATATAAAAGGACACACTAATTTATAATAAGGACACTAAAAAAACAAAAAATTGATAAAAAAAAAACCCTGCTGAATCAATCCAATAGGTAATTGCTCAGAAGTAGCTCCTTGGAGAATCACCACGATGGAGCTGGGTAATCCTCCTAAGTACACATAGGATCCCCTGTGATTCTGATAGCTACTGATACTGGCTGACACAGGTAGGCTGATTGCCTCAAATTGTTGTTGGTCATCTAATTTTGCAAAATGAGAACTATTCTTCGGAAGGGTCTGAACACTATTTTCTTAGGGAAGGTTCTGAGGCAACAAGAAGTTTGAACTTCACTTGGTTTACATGATAGTTGTGTCCTGGAAATTTAGTAATATTTAAGCTGTGCAAAAAAAATATTTTGCATTTATATGTAAAATGGAATTAAGGCTTCATTTTCAGATAATACAAAGTTTTTTTTTCTTTTTTTTTACCTACATGAAGACGGGAATACATAAAGCTGTGTATGAATGTGAGGCAGTTCACCATTTGTGCAGACCCAGTTAATTGTAGAACATCTAGTATCATAACCTCAACCCTAAAACTAACCCACTGAGTGTTGGCAGTGCTTTCCAATCATTGGACAAACCAAGCCAAAACCCCTAACAAAAACAGAAACATCATCACTTTTGAATTTCCAGACTAGTGGTGACGTCCCATCCTTGATGATAAACACCAATGGTTCAGCATTTTGAGTTACCATGTTTTCATATGAGAGATGATAGCATTAAAGTTGATATTGGTTGAGTTCTAATTATGTGACCATCCACTGTTCAATATAATTTTTTTAATCTATTTAGAACTTGTTTAAATCCTCACAACAACCCTATGATGTAGAGTCTACTATTACTCCCAATTTAATAATAGGGAACAACTCAGGTCTTGGTTGAGGACTTTACTGATTTTCCTAAGAGAGAACCAAGAAATGACTGAATAAGAAAGATGTTAAGTAACAGAAAACAGATTTATAGTTGTAAATTATGAACCAAAATAAAAGAATATTTGGGTTTCGTATTGTATGCAGGTCAGGAAGCAACAGTTAGAACTGAACATGGAACAACAGGCTGGCTCCAAATAGGAAAAGGAGTACATCAAGGCTGTATATTGTCACCCTGCTTATTTAACTTCTATGCAGAGGACATCAAGAGAAATGCTGGGGTGGATGAAGCACAAGCTGGAATCAAGATTTCTGGGAGAAGTATCAATAACCTCAGATATGCAGATGAAACCACCCCTATGGAAGAAAGTGAAGAACTAAAGAGCCTCTTGAAGAAAGTGAAAGAAGAGAGGGAAAAAGTTGGCTTAAAGCTCAACATTCAGAAAATTAAGATCATGGCATCTGGTCCCATCACTTCATGGCAAATAGATGTGGAAACAGTGGAAACAGTGTCTGACTTTATTTTTCTGGGCTCCAAAATCACTGCAGATGGTGACTGCAGCCATGAAATCAAAAGACGCTTACTCCTTGGAAGGAAAGTTATGACCAACCTAGACAGCATATTCAAAAGCAGAGACATTACTTTGCCAACAAAGTCTGTCTAGTCAAAGCTATGGTTTTTACAGTAGTCATGTATGGATGTAAGAGTTGGACTATAAAGAAACCTGAGGGCCGAAGAATGATGCTTTTGAACTGTGGTGTTGGAGAAGACTCTTGAGAGTCCCTTGGACAGCAAGGAGATCCAACCAGTCCATCCTAAAGGAATTCAATCCTGAATATTCATTGGAAGGACTGTTGTTGAAGCTGAAATTCCAATACTTTGGCCACCTGATGTGAAGAACTGACTCATTTGAAAAGACCCTGATCCAGGGAAAGATTGAAGGCGGGAGGAGAAGGAAATGACAGAGGATGAGATGGTTGAATGGCATCACTGACTCAAAGGACATGAGTTTGAGTAAGCTCCAGGAGCTGGTGATGGACAGGGAGGCATGGCGTGCTGCGGTTCATGGGGTCACAAAGAGTCAGACACGACTGAGCGACTGAAATGAACTGAACTGAATTGAACTATTAGGATGTAGGAATTGATTATTATATTTCTACTCCTGAGATTTTGAACAAATCCTTATCTCTGCCCTTTGGATTTCTTTTTTTCCTTTTCTTTCTTACCTTAGAAAATAGAACTATTACCAAGAGTAATACAAGGTTAATGACTCATTTCTCTGTTTGGTTTTTATCTTGCTACTGATTTCAGTACTTCTTTGGGTTCTGGCTTTAGAGGGTGTGTTCCAAGCCTGGGGAGATGTCTGGGGAGTTCAGCTCAAATAATGTTGGAAAATCAGCATTATTTATGCCCAGAAGTATGATCATTCCTTAGACATGTAACTTCTATTAAGAGTACAGGTAAATCAATGTTTAAATTATCTATGACCTGATAATGATCAAGGAGTCCTCAGTAATGTCCAGGAATGTGCCATCAGGAGAGCTTCTATTTTAGAGTAAATCCCCTATTCCACCCCATTTAGACAGTGGGTGTGATGTCACAGGAGAGAAGAATGTTTCTCTCTGAAAGGTCTGAGGGTGACAGCCAGGGCCAGGCAAAGTTTTTGAAGGTTATTGAAAGTACCTAGCACTTGATAGCTGTTGGTTCCCAGGAGAGGTTGGATAAGAGTTTCAGGAAATATGATGTGTTGCATGTTAGTTACTCAGTCATGTCCAACTCTTTGCGAACCCATGGACTGTAGCCCTCTAAGCTCCTCTGTCCATGGAATTCTCCAGGCAAGAATACTGGAGTGGGTAGCCATTCCCTTCTCCAGAAGATCTTCCCAACCCAGGGATCGAACCCAGATCTCCTGCATTGTAGGCAGATTCTTTACTGTCTGAGCTATAGGGAAGCCCTGTCATACAGCCCATCAATCCAAAATCTGAAAGATTTTTCTTTAGTATTTAGAGAAACTGGCCCTTGAAATAAAAGAAAATTGGTCACTTGGTTCCCCCTTGGAGAAGCTTCATTAATTGCCCCACTTTATTTTTTTTTCCTTTTGTGTCTTAGCTAAAAAATCGGTGCAACTATTTTTCCAATATCTTTTCTGTTAAAAATGTATACTGTTGAGAAATTAAGGAAGAGTCTATAAGAAAGATTTTTCAAGGACACTCTCCGGCCTTTGCTAAGCAGGATTTGATACAGTTTTACTGTCAAATTCTAGCTTTACTTTTTTTCTTAATGAAATTTCACATTTTACTCTTCACTTTCCCTCACTTTTATTCCACTTTTATTTTTACTCAAATCTTTTGAGTATGGTGGTTGGATGTTGGGATTTTGGGGACGGGCAGGAAGGTACAGTCTCTGAAGTTGTCCCAAGTTGCAGTCTTAGGCAGATAAATGTAAACAGTGGGACCCAGCTGTGAGGTCTGATTCACAACTGATCCTGGCCCTCCTCCAGAGGGAATGCCGGCTTAGTGTTAGATATGCATTCACCCTTCACAAGGGATAGGGTTTTTTTTCCTCATTTTTTTCCTAAGTATGGTGTGTTCCCATCTGTGTACCTGGGCATCAGAGTTTGAGGACCTTATGTATTAAGGCTTTATTTCCATAGGGCTGATAGGGAAGATGAGGTTGGGTGGACATTAGGTATTTGGTATTAGCATATTGGTATCTTCCATTTCACTCCCAGACAACACCTGGAGGGAAATTTTCTTAGGATTTTTTCCAGTTTTCCCTGCAAGTATTTGTGGGGTTTTTGGGTGTAAACTTAATTTGCCTGTGTCTCTCTCAGGCTCACCTACTCTCAGACTTGAGCAATTCCACTCTGGTTGATTCTTCCTACCAGCTTATATGCCACTCAGCATCTTATGTCTCCGGTGAGCAGGTTGGTGGATGCAGCGTGCTTTCACATTCCTGTTTTTATTTTCAATTTTTTTTCCATGGAAGTTTTTATTATCTAATTGAATTTATTAATTTGCATTTTCAAGATTTTTTCCTATTGTGAGGGAGGGAGAAACCCTATTTCTCCAAACCTCTGAGAAGACATGTGAACGCAGAAGCTGGTTTTTATGCAATTTTCCTTCTATTTGGGTTGAATCTAAAGCATTTTCCAATACTGTGTTTTAAACAAAGCCATTTTCTCTGGAAAGTCAGCTGACCACTAGCTGTGTGAAACTGTTTGGAGATTATAATCAAGCAGAGAGTAAATTAGAAAATAATGCTGAGTTCTAAGTTCCTATTTTCACCTTTGCAGGATTAGTGTAATCAATTTTTATGAACAGAATGCTTACAAATAAAAAAATTAACTTTTTAAATTAATTATATGACTCATAATACTAATTTCAAAAGCAATTTATTTGTTTAGACAGAACCAGAAATAATAATTTTATACTTTAATTCTATATCCCATATTTTTCAGTGGGTAATTTGTCAACAATGGCTCTATTTATGATACCATAAGTTCATATAATATTATAAATCAACTTTTAAAATGAATGATACTATAAAACCAGAGTTTAAACAAAATCCTAACCTTTAATAATTCATGTTAATATCAGAAGGGAAAGTGTCATTTCAGATCAAAACACTTGGCAAGACACTGAGAGGTATTCCCACTAATTCTACCAGTGGATTTTATTTACATATACATTTGTATCTATATATAAATATCTATAGGTCTATAGGTCAGTCTCAGCATATCTATCTGGGTCTTTTTTATGGGTATTCTAAGGTTAGACAAAGCAAGTTATATTTCCCATTTCTTAAATAATTTGAAGTGTAAGAAGTCCTCATAGGAACTAAACTCTGTCATCTTATTTCTCAAACTTGACTAGCCCACAAGCTTACCTAAAAAGTCAAAGAGTGTGTTGTGTATGTGATCATGTTTATTATCAAACTATGTGCAATGTTGTTCTGTGAAGCTGGAAACTGTTTAAGAGGTCAAATATTTTAGCTAATACTTTTATGATATTAAAAGATAGGGTTTATATAAAGAATTTTCCTTGTTATAATATTTGACCCAGTGTAACACTGAGTTTATTTAACTGCTTATGATGTGTTATCCGACTAAATTTTCACAACTCATTTAAATCCCAGATGAGAGATCCTGGATTTCTTTCTTATTAAAAATTCACTAGTGGCTATCCTACAGAAAGAATGAGTAAAAAGCCTCCATAAAAACACATTTTTATTGTCACAATGCAACTGATGCATCAATGATCAGTTGTTATACTGACAAATACTACTCCCCCCAAAAGCCTCTTCTCAAACATTCAAATCCATCAAAAAAAAGAAAAAAAGAAACAATTAATGTCCAGGATGATCACAAAAATGGCAGGACTTACAGTGAGGGGTGCATCATTTATTCTGTAGCTGCTCCAACAATTAACTCCTGTGACCCAATTTAACATTCCTCTCTCTTCTTCTCGACTGAGTTTCATCAGCTAATTCGTGAGCTTGGTATTTAGCAAGGTCATTTCTCACAGGTCAACTCAGCTTCTACGGTATGGAGAAATTAAGATTGTTATAGAAAAAATTAATATCTGATTTTTTTTTTTTTACTTTCAAAACATTTTTGAGCATCTGGAAGAGAGGACTTCAAGTGGAGAAGAAGGGAATGGAATTAAAACTCAGAAGTGGGGTTGCATGTAACAGTGCAAAAGTCTCTGACCTGGCCCAAGTTGCCTCAGGAGTAGAAAAATCTGGTTATTCTCAAGGATCCCCAATTCTAGACTTTTCCTTGTCAATCAAAAATTGCCTATTGTGTCCAGAGGCAAGGCAACTAACTTTATATGAGTTATTCTTCCGTTTTATCTTCAAGTGAAGGTTTTCTAAGAACAACTTTCTGGATATTGACCTTAGATCACCTAATGTAGCAACTTTCCCTTTTTTCCTATGTAGACAGCTGAAAAATAAAGCTTATAACCCCTAGGTAACAGAGAACAGTGCTTTGATCCCAGGGAATAAGTGGCAGTACAGAAGAATAAACCCAAATATGACTTGACAGCACCAACCTGATCTATTGGTTGTGATTAAGTCAACCTGTTGGCACTTATTATACATGTATGTGTCTATAATATTTATAAGTCTCAAATTATAATTTAAAGTTAAGAATACATGTTGAGATAACAAAAATATTTTGGTCCTGATAATAGAGGATCTCAATAAGTATTTCATGAACATAGTAATTAATGAAAACTTTGCTAGCATGAAAACTATAGTAGTCATTATAGAAAGGGTTTTTAGTTTGTAGTTTATGAGATAAAATTACAAAAGTCAGCTATAGGTTTTTGTGACAAAAAAATTAAACAATTATACATTTATAATACAAAAGAGTAGTATTTATTGACACATTATGATCCATTTAAATTTATTACCTTTATTAATTACAGCTGTTCAATAATTTATATAGTATTGAAGAATAATAATTTATATCATTTAGAACAATTTTCATGTATAAACAAAGACAGACTTTCAAATTATAAAATTAGCTTATAAAATGGACAGAGAAATGTAGAACATTTCAAAGTTTATCATTTTTTTCCAGTATTAGAAATTATTTACAAGGTCTAATTCAAATGAGTTCTATGGGACAGCCATGCTTTCTAATTTATAAGAATTTTCAATGAAGAATTGTTCCTTAAACATATTAGGAGTAAGCTGAGTTTTATCATGTCAAGAAAGTACAATTATTACTAACCTAAAGTTTTTAAGTGAATATTACAAAATAAACTAGATTTTCCCAACAGTACTAATCAAAATAAATCTATAATTAAATCATAGAAAGAAAATTGTGCCTTAAGCAGCATTCAGTAATTAACATGGCACTTACCTTGTGCCTAGTGGTTTTCCCTACTTTCTTCAATTTCAGTCTGAATTTGGCAATAAGGAGTTCATGATCCAAGCCACAGTCAGCTCCCAGTCTTGTTTTTGCTGAATGCATGGAGCTTCTCCATCTTTGGCTGCAGAGAATATAATCAATCTGATTTCAGTATTGACCATTTGGTGATGTCCATGTGTAGAGTCTTCACTTGTGTTTTTGGAAGAGGGTGTTTGCTATGACCAGTGTGTTCTCTTGGCAAAATTCTGTTAGCCTTTGCCCTGCTTCATTCTGCACTCCAAGGCTGAATTTGCCTGTTACTCCAGATATTTCTTGATTTTCTACTTTTGCATTCCAGTCACCTATAATGAAAAGGACATCTTTTTGGGGTACTATTTCTGGAAGGTCCTGTAGGTCTTCATAGAACTGTTCAACTTCAGCTTCTTCAGCATTATTGGTTGTGGCATAGACTTGGATTACCGTGATGTTGAATGGTTTGCCTTGGAAATGAACAGAGATCTTGGAAGAAAAGTTATGACCAACCTGGACAGCATATTATAAAGCAAAGACATTACTTTGCCAACAAAAGTCGGTCTAGTCAAAGCTATGGTTTTTCCTGTTGTCATGTACGGATGTAAGAGTTGGACTATAAAGAAAGCTGCACACTGAAGAACTTATGCTTTTGAACTGTGGTTTTGGAGAAGACTCTTGAGAGTCTATTTGACAGTAAGGAGATCCAACCAGTCCATCCTAAAGGAAATCAATCCTGAATATTCTTTGCAAGGACTGATGCTGAAGCTGAAACTCCAATCCTTTGGCCATCTGATGCGAAAAACTGACTCATTAGAAAAGACCCTGATGCTGGGAAAGATTGAAGGCGGGCGGAGAAGGGGATGACAGAGGATGAGATGGTTGGATGACATCACCGAATCAATGGACGTGAGTTTGAGTAAACTCCAGGAGTTGGTGATGGACAGGGAGGCCTGGCATGGTGTAGTCCATGGGATCACAAAGAGTCGTACACAAGTGAGTGACTGAACTGAACTGAATGAAGATTATAGTCTTGAGCTATGATTAAATCCTTGTTTTGTACTGAGCATGGTTTAGTGTTGATGCCACACAATTGTTATATAATAGGAACACTTTCCAGAAATTATTTTCACTCCCACATACCTGTAATTTTGCACAGCTCTCGATGTTTGTCTCTATACTTTGTCAAAATGTGAAATAAGTACAATAGAGACATGCACAAAGATATTAACAATATTTTTATGTTTGATGTAAAGAGGATCAAGCAATTTAGTAGGCATCCTCATTTTTTGTCTTTTGCTTATATTTTATATTACTTGCACTTAGTGATTATAAATTGTTTAGCTAATGTGATTGAGTGCACTGTTTCCATATGTATATATATTATATACATATATATAACATATATATGTATATATATACATATATACAACATATATATGTATATATAACATATATATGTATATATGTAGCACTTAAGAGAGAGTATTACATAATGGTAAACCGGGTTAATACCATCCGGTTTGGTTTGATTATGTTTTCTTTCTTTATAGTATCTCTTTTAATGAACATTTATTATTGTCTGCAAAATAACTATGACACATTTCACAAATTTATTTAACTCATTTCATAATAAGTTATTCCAAGCCCTATGATCTTTCTGAAAATTTTATGTTGTTTCTTTTCTTGAAGGTTGATATGGTGATTTCTCCCCTATGGGGTCTGTTAAATGTAAAAGGAAAAAATCAAATTATTTTCACTTAATGAATGTTTTGTTGTTGTTTGGTTGTTAAGTCATGCCCAGCTTTTGGGAACCCCATGGACTGTAGCCCGCCAACTTCCTCTGTCCATGGGATTTCCCAGGCAAGAATACTGGAGTGGGTTGCTATTTCCTTCTCCAGATCTTCCTAATCCAGGAATCAGACCCGGGTCTCCTACACTGGCACGTCGATTCTTTACTGCTGAGCCATCAGGAAAGAACTTATATGTATCTTAATATGCATCAGACACTCTTTACATGCATTGAAGGTATTGTCTCATTTGATCTTTATTATCTCTTGTGACTATGATGACTAGGTTGGCTAATCCATCATAGAAACAGAAGTAGAAACATCTATTTCTGCTTTATTGACTATGCCAATACCTTTGACTGTGTGGATCACAATAAACTGGAAAATTCTGAAAGAGATGGGAATACCAGACCACCTGACCTGCCTCTTGAGAAACCTGTATGCAGGTCAGGAAGCAACAGTTAGAACTGGACATGGAACAACAGACTGGTTCCAAATAGGAAAAGGAGTATGCCAAGGCTATGTATTGTCACTGTGCTTATTTAACTTCTATACAGAGTACATCATGAGAAACGCTGGGCTGGATGAAGCACAAGCTGGAATTAAGGTTGCTGGGAGAAACATCAATAATCTCAGATATGCAGATGACACCACCCTTATGGCAGAAAGTGAAGAGGAACTAAAGAGCCTCTTGATGCAAGTGAATGAGGAGAGTGAAAAAGTTGGCTTAAAGCTCAACATTCAGAAAACAAAGATCATGGCATCTGGTCCCATCACTTCATGGCAAATAGATGGGGAGACAGTGGGAACAGTGGCAGATTTTATCTTTTGGGGCTCCAAAATCACTGCAGATGGTGACTGCAGCCATGAAATTAAAAGGTGCTTATTCCTTGGGAGAAAAGTTATGACCAACCTAGACAGCATATTGAAAAGTAGAGATGTTACTTTGCCAACAAAGGTCCGTCTAGTCAAAGTTATGGTTTTTCCAGTAGTCATGTATGGATGTGAGAGTTGGACTATAAAGAAAGGTGAGCACCGAAGAATTGATGCTTTTGAACTGTGGTGTTGGAGAAGACTCTTGAGAGTCCCTTGGACTGCAAGGAGATCCAACAAGTCAATCCTAAAGGAAATCAGTCCTGAATATTCATTGGTAGGACTGATGCTGAAGCTGAAACTCATACTTTGGCCACCTGATGTGAAGAACTGATTCATTTGAAAAGATTCTGATCCAGGGAAAGATTGAAGGTGGGAGGAGAAGGGGATGACAGAGGATGAGATGGTTGGATGGCATCACTGACTCAATGGACATGAGCAAACTCCGGGAGTTGATGATGGACAGGGAGGCTTGGAGTGTTGCAGTCCGTGGGGTCACAAAGAGTCCAACACAACTGAGTGGCTGAACTGAACTGAACTGATTTTCTTGTGAGGTAGATACTATAATCCACATTTGATAGGTAAGGAATGAGCGGTTAAGTAATTTTCCCTAGACAGGTGGCTCAGATGGTAAAGAATCTGCCTGCAATGCAAGAAACTGGGTTCAATACCTGGGTTGGGAAGAATCCCTGGAGAAGGAAATGACTACCCACTCCGATATTCTTGTTTGGAGAATTCTGTGGACAGAGGAACCTGGTGGGCTTCCGTCCATGGGGTTGCAAAGTCCACATGACTGAGCTATTAACACTTCCACTTTCATTAGGCACAAGGAAGACAGGCTCTAGAGCCCATGTCCCCCCATTGTTTGCTTTGCTGCCCCTCAGGGCATGATATGGGAGCCACACGCAGCCTGCAAACCCCACTCCCACCATCCATGATGTACTTACCTTATGTAGGTTTGAATCATTTGATAAAAAAAAAAAATAAAGAGCTGAGATAGGGACCTCAAATAAACAATAAGGGAAAATTATGTTTTTCTTGAAAAGTTTTTTTAGTAGCTTCTTCTTCTTTTTCTTCTGCTATACCACAGAGAATGTGGGATCTTAGTTCCCCAACCAGTGATCGAACCCACACCCACTGCATTTGAAGTGTATAGTCTTAGCTACTGGGCCACCAGGGAGGTCCCTTTAGTAACTTTCATAAATCCCTTTCTACTTTCCAGTTTGGACCTACTTGTCTGAGAATTAGAGAAATAGGCTACATTTTACTCATTTGAGGATACTTTAAATGCCCTAAATATTCAAGAGTTTCATCAAATACATGCTCCAGTATATACTCTTAAACAATTTCATCTCTTATTTCCCAATTTTTCTCCTTTTCACACTGAAGTCAACAAAGCTGTTTATTGTCTCTGAAGTTTATGAACCCATCTGTGCCTTCATGAATTATGTATTTCCTACCGTAAATGTCTTTTCTCTCAATCACTTCCGGTTCAATTCTACACTGGCTGCCATAGCATCTATAAAAGGTTAGCCACTGGAATTCTTATCTGAGACACAGTAAAACAAGTTTTATACATATATACACACACACACACACACATATACATATATATACGTATATATATATGTATATATATATACGTATATATATTCTCCTTATATCTGTACTTCTGCCTAGTTGTATTATGGGCAGTGTTAGTTGCTCAGTTGTGTCCAACTCTTTGCAACCCCGTGGGCTATAGCCCACCAGGATCCTCTGTCCATGGGATTTCTCAGGCAAGAATACTGGAGAGGGTTGGCATTCCCTTCTCCAGGGGATCCTCCTGAGCTAGGGATCGAACCTGGGTCTCCTGCATTGCAGGCAGATTCTTTACCTCCTGAGCCACCAAGGAAGCCCAGTTGTATTATAGAAAGGGAAAAATATTTTCCCAAATTGTTGTCTTTGCTTTCAATACAACTTATTTGTTTTATATATACACATGTATACACTATGTATAAACATATATATGATATATACACATATGTTATATATATACACATAACAGATAAATATTATATATAATACACATATTATACATATATATGTATATATATTTTAACACACTCATATGAACACACACACACATATCATAATCCTAACAAATTCACAGCATTTCTAAAAATGTAATAGTCCTATCCTGCAAGCTGAGATGAGCCTGCCCAAGCACATCATTGATTTGACTACTTTGCTTCTGGTGAGCTGCTGCTTCAGATTGCCTGAGTATACCTCCAATTGATAGAGATCAAAAATTCCTTTCCAAAAACAGTCCCTCTCTCTAGTACCCCCAGACACTCAAAAATGGTGAACAAAGTACTTTCAAACATAGTGATGGTTTATCCTACTTCATTATCCTTGATGAACTAAGAAAACTCTGCATATAATGCATGTAGAGGATAATGAATTAGAAGTTATAAGAGACACTCTATATACTCAATATTTAATATTTCTGAGTTTCCAGGACACCTCAGGTATTTTATGATGTGATCTGATTAATTCTTACCTGGCATCTAAAAATTCTGTTTTTTTTTTTTTTTTAATTTTTCTCTGTCTTGTATCAGCATCCCACAGTTATTTTATATAGCATACTGACTTTTAGGGATAAATAAGTTCATTACTCTGTCATTTGTGCCATTTCTAGTTTTTAAAATGTCACTGAGTAAGTTCAAAAGTAGTATTTAAGACACTACTTAAGTGTTTAAGTAGTGACACACTACTTACTGTGTTTAAGACAGTCTGGTTCTCCCATTGACTTGCTGTGTTACCTTGGCAACTCACCTGACTCAGTATTACTCCAATCAACCAGACTGGAGATTTGGTGGGGGAAGCCAAGGAGTAAGTGTTTCTTTCCTACTACTTGTTGGTGAGAGGAATCTTTAAAGATAAAAGATAAATAGTCTAAAAGTAAGTTTTTATGTAAAAACAAAATAAAAAAAACAAGCTTATAAATAGAGTGTAGAATAGAAATTATAAGATTAAATTAAGGTCAGTAAAGTATATGCGTGCATGTGTGCTCGGTCGCTTTTATTGTGTCTGACTCTTTGTGATCCTATGGACTGTATTCCACCAGGCTCCTAAGTCCATGGGATTTTCCAGGCAAGAATACTGGAGTGGGTTGCCATCCCCTTCTCTAGGGGTTCTTCCTGACCCAGGGATCGAACTCTTGTCTTCTGCATTGAAGGCAGATTCTTTACTGACTGAGCCATCAGGGAAGCCCAAAATATATATTTACTCCTCAAATTAGAACAAATAAAATAATAACAGGTTTTATTTTAACTGTGTTTATAACAAATGAGAAGGAAAAATAATTTCCTTGAAACAAAGAGATATTTTTATCTCTGATTCATAGTTAAGCATAACAGTAAAAAAATTACACTTATTATACAGGAAAATGCTGGCAATTGAAATATAAAATAGATCTTTAGACATTATTACTTTAGATACATATGAATAAAAAGAATATGTATATAAGTAAAAACCAGGTATTTCATGTGCTCATAAAAACCACTGCAAAGAAATGTCCCAATTATTGTGATTTTGGTCATCATCTTTGTCTATTTGGGCAGCTATCCCGAAATATCATAAACTAGGAAGCTTGTAAACAACAGAAATTTGTTTCTTACAGATCTGGAGACTGAAAGTCCAAGATCAGGGAGTCAATATGGTCATATTCTGGTGAGTACTCTTCTGCCTGTTTTACCATGAATGCTTCCTGGCTGTGTCTTCATAGGGTGTAAAGGGCTAGGGACCTCTCTGAAGCCTCTTTTATTATTAGAGCAAAGCCCATCCAGAGGGCTTTGCCCTAATAACTTAAGCACCTCCCACTGGCTTCGCCTCCTAACAACATTATCTTTGAGGTTTAAGATTTAAATGTATGAATTTTATGGTGACATGAACACTCAGACTATAGCAATCATATTACTTTAAAAAGATTTTTCATAAATAGAAAAGTAATTAAAATATCACACCACACTCCCTCTCTCTCTTTACAATACATAGAATGCCAGATCCATTTTGGTTAAATTAAGCAGAAAATTTTGTAACACTTTAGTTTATTGGCAAGAATATTATAAATACTTGTTAAATGAGTGACATGCATTCATTGTTTTCTATTTCTGCATCACAAATTACCATAAATTAGTGTTCTCTGCTAAGAGTCTCTGCAGACTGACAATAAGGTGTTTACCAGGATTGGGTTCTCAGCTGGATGTAGGGGGTGTACAAACCATTCAAATGTTGATAGAATTTAGTTCCTTGCAGTTGCAGGATTGAGGTTCACTTTTCTTCCTTGCTGTTGGCCTGGGGTTGCTCTTTGTTTGTAGATACTACCACTTGGGTCATGTGATCTAGCAGCTTCAGTGATGTTATAGAGCAAAAGTCAGTGAACTATTTCTGCAATCAGTCAGATGGTGAACATTTTAGGCTTTGAAGGCCCTTGGTTCTCTGATGCCACTGCTAACTATTATAGTTAGCAGCTAATAGTAACTGTGTAACTATTCAACCCTGTTATTAAGCAGAATTATTTCACTCTATGGTTGTAGTGCAGACACAGTCACAGACAATACATAAATGATATGGCTGTGTCCCCATACAATTTGAATTATAAAAATGGGTCCTGAGTCAGATTTGGCCCATGGGCTATAATATGCTGGGGCTTCCTAGGTGGCTTAGTGGTAGAGAATTCGCCTGCCAATACAGGAGACTTGAGTTTGACCCCTGGGTTGGGAAGACCCTCCAGAGAAGGAAACAGCAATCCATTTCAGTAGCTTTGCCTGGGAAATCCTATGGACAGAGGAGGCTGGTGGACTACAGTTCTTGGAGTCACACAGAAATGGACATGACTGAGCTACTGAGCACACACATAACACATAGTTGATTCACAATGTTGTGTTAGTTTCAGATGTACAGTAAAGTGATTCAGTTATACATACTCAGGAAAGAGTTTTTAAAGGCAACATTTGGAGTGAGAGTTGCGGAATGTGTGATCAGCTCATGGACATTCTTCTGATTGGTTGGTGGTGAAGTAACAGGGTGATGTTTAGAGAACTTTAACCATTGACTTGCTGGTTCCACCCAGTCTGAGATCTACATGCTTGTGATCTGCGTGTAGTCACCATCCCCCACCAGGTAAGGGTCTTAGTTTCACCGAACAACTCAAAGATCTGCATCAGATTGTTACTATATCCCTTTAGGAGGAACTAGGAGTCATGTGATTATTGTTCAAGCTTCTGTTCCATCTCTTGCTTGACTGCTTTCCTTTGTTTCTGCCTTTTCCACTTCTATAACCATCTAGTGTTTGAGTCTGCTTTTTGAAGCTCTGGGAAAACCAAACAAGAAGTGAAGGATACAGAGGGGCTTATATCTAAGTGTATATGTGTGTTAAGTTGCTCAGTCATGTCCATTTCTTTGCAACCCCATGGACTGTAGCCTGCTAGGCTCCTCTGTCCATGGGATTCTCTAGGCAAGATTACTGGAGTGGATTGCCACGCCCTCCTCTAAGGGATCTTCCCAACCCAGGGATTGAACCAGAGTCTCTTATGTCTCCTGCATTTCAAGTGGCTTCTTTACCACTAGCGCCACCTTAGAAGCCCTAGGAAGGCTCCATAATGTTCTGCTCAGTTTCATTGTGAGTTTGATATCCTTTATTCAAGGGAAAACAACCCATGGATTGGATGAGTACAGTGTCTCACAAACAGTGGAACACTTCCCAATGGACGTGTTTCATTTCAGAAACAGAGACCTGATTGAAATTAAAACGTGTTTATTTGGGGCTTATCTAGGACTACAGTGTGGGGAAACACAGATTCTAGGACTTGAATTGTGTTCCCTCGGACTACAAAATGGGGGAGGCTTATAAAGGCAAAAAAGTTGTAAAGTTATATTTAGTTAGATGATTTGTCCATCAAGAATTATAATTGGAGCTGGCAAGAATTGGGATGCTTGTTAAGTAAGGATTGGTTGGGATCCAAAAATGCCTCATAGTTACAAGGGAGACCTTAAGACCACAGGTTGCAGCTGGCAGGTGTTCTGAATACAGTTTGCGATGTCCTTGGACCTGGAACAGTTCAAAGAAAGTTCAAGTTCTTAGTGGTGCAGAGATGTGTTTGAGACCAGATCCTCTATTTTTGTGTGCCTGAACTGTGATCACTCCATTATAATTTAAATTTGTCATCGAATATTTGGGAAGAGTAAGTTTTATAAAATGTTGGAAATAGCCATTTGGAAACAGGGCATGATTGGCCATGATTAGCAGGTCAGTCAGGGAATAAGCAAACGGGATTTGATTTAAGTTGGTTGGCTGGGGTTGTATACCTGACCTTATTTAGAACCAGGAAATCTTTACAGATTATTGGCAACTGAGAATCAGCCGCCTGGATACACATACTACATTTCTGGTCAAGTGGACCATTTACAGGGACACTAAATTTATCTAAATTTCAGTTTTCTGACACAGCACACCAAGTAGCAGCAGCTCCATCTTGGACTTAGAAACTATTTCAACATCAGGTTCTCAGTATACATGGAGTGTCTTGTAGTGAGTAAAACAGACATTAAGTATCAAAACAGTCAAATATTATAAATTGTCCTAAGTGGTCTTACAGAAAACAAGAGCACTAAGAGAGAAATATGAGAACTACTTTAAACCAGGTTTCTGGGCAAAAGTATCACAGAAATGTTAAGAAGTACGAAAAATTAGAGGACGGGAAAAAAAGGAAGTAAGGGGAAAAAAAGGAAGTAAGGAGAAAAGGTCTTAAGGTTCAAAAGAGCTTGGTACATTCAAGGAATTGAAAGAAGGTTAAAATAAATTATCAGTATGCAGAGATAGGAGGGAAATTTGAGGTGAGAGAGGTGGGCATGAGACAGATTTCAGTCTCATGTAGGGCACTCCTTCTTAATCAGGGCAACAGTGCCCCCAAGGGGACAAAAATTGGTTTTGGGTCCGGAAGGAGGTGAATCTTACTCTATGAAGCACAGATACTTACAGTAAATTAATAGGTATATTTATATCTATGGTGTTATAATTTAATGCAGAGGCCATGATTAGGAAAAAAGTGTCTTAAATAAAAACTATCTAAGGACTGAAAATGAGTATAAGTTTGAGAACCATCAACTTCAGGTAACACCAGTCCTATAAGAAATAATTCTCCAATTTCAGTGGCCTAACAGCAGTACATTTCTCACTAATGTTCATGTGGCTTTGCTTTCTTCCACTTGATGATTCAAGCACACACTGCTTCTAAATTTTGGTTCAGACAGTTCCCAATGGCTTTAAAGTTCTCTGCTCTGAGCTCAGAATACAGGATCTTGCTTTCAGGTACATTGTCATGGTCCTATTCTCTATTAAATAAAAGATGTTCATATGCCCTTGTCCCTTCACCCCTCCATTGTACAGTTACAGAGCAGGGACAAGATATCCATTATAAAAAATACCTAAACATTCAGAGATGGGTAGATATGGGGGTGGGGTGGGGGTGGGGAACACCAAAAATGCAGTCCTGTAGCAAGGCTCTGTGAGGACATGCCCTGGCAGAGATGGAAAATTTACTTGATTAGATCCTGGTTCTCATCTGAGAACTAGCAACAGGGAACTTTGTCCTCCATGAACCTCAACTGTATTCTGCATGATTTTTCCTACTTCATTTTCCTGGATAGTCACAGGTAAAGTGGATGTTAGTTATACGTTCTGTGTTGGCTTTAAGGTTTTGGCAGACTGCTTTCTGCTTAGGCAAGTTTGGGGATCTGGTGGCAGTTCTAGCAATAAATGTCAAAGGTTTTCTGTGCTGGAATTTGGTTTCTTTGACAAGAAAATCCCCTACAACTTTGGTGGATTTCCCAGGTGGCACTAATAGTAAAGAAGCCATCTGCCAATGCAGAAGATGTAAGAGACTTAGGTTCTATCCCTCGGTGGGGAAGATACCCTGGAGGAAGGCATGGCAACCCACTCCAGTATTCTTGCCTGGAGAATCCCATGGACAGAGGAGCCTGGTGGGCTACAGTCCCTGGGGTTGCACAGAATCAGGCACAATTGAAGCGACTTAGCACAAATGTACAACTTGGGAAGGTTTTTGCTTCTAGCCAGTTCAGGGTACCAGGAACTATATCAAACTTCTTTCTTAGAAGTAGTTCTCAAGCCTGTCTTTTCTCTTGGTTCCTCTCCCCAACACCCTTCACTCTATGGGACTTTTAGGCTCTGAAATGACAGCTTATATAACTTGGCAGATGAGTAAACAGAATAACTCCCTCTGGTGCCCACTAAAATGGACTGCCTTCTGCACTCAACAGCAGTTGGTTTCCACAAATATTTCCAGGAATCCTCATGTGTGAACTGTCCAGCCACTCACATTTGTTCATCTGTCATTTTTTGGTCAAATTAATGCACATCTCCCACCATTATCACAAATAAATGTCAACATTTCAGTCAATATACTAAAAAATTATTTCTCTCTTATCTAACAGAATGGCTCGTTCTCCCTCTTATCCTAAGAACTGTCTTCCATGAAACAGTTCAGAGAATCACTTTCTTTCATTGAGTGCTTCTGGCTGATAGAGGTGAAAAAGGAGGTGGGAAGGGAGTGAAGTAGGAAATGGCAACCCATTCCAGTATTCTTGCCTGGAAAATTCTATGAACAGAAGAGCCTGGTGGGCTACAGTTTATGGGATTGCAAAGAGTCAGACACGACTGAGTGACTGAGCACAAGCAAGGGGCCACCCTGAATCCAGGTGATCTCATCTCAGAATCCGTAATTACATGTGCAAAGGTCATTTTTCCACGTAAGGTCACCTTTGCCGGTTCTGGGGATTACAACTTGGACACACCTTTTGGGGACCACTATTAAACCTGGTACAATCTGGTAAGAAAAAAAAGCTGAAAAAAAGAAAAAGAAGGTGGGGTGGGTGAGGGGACAGAACATGCATTTAACTTTCTTCTCTGTCTTGGTCCAGATGTAACATATATCACCTTGTTGAGAACTATGAAAGGTCTGAGAGTTTTCGTTACTTGCAGATCAACAGGTTAGACTGCCACAGCTTCATGAATGCAGACAGAAGGCACAAGATTCCTGAGTCAGAAACTGTGGACAGTCTATTACTTACCCCAAAGCAGGTAAAGGGTTTCGAGCTGTCTTCTGCAGTTTCAATAGAATTATCAAGGAGGTTGATGATCAAACTGTATTTAAGTCACACAGGTGATGATTTGGAGACCCAGCAGTTATGAAAACTTTGCAAGCTGCGTGGCCTGCAGGATCTTAGTTCTGGACCATGGATTCTACTTGTGCCCCCTGCAGTGGAAGCTCAGAGTCCAAACCCTGGAAAGTGAAAAAAAGTGAAAGTCCCCCAGTCATGTCCTACTCTTTGTGGCTCACTGGACTAGTGAGTAGGCCACCAGGCTTCTCTGTCCATGGGTTTCTGGAGGCAAGAGTTCCAGGCAAGAGTTATGGAGTGGGTTGCCATTCCCTTCTCCAGGAGGTCTTCCTGAGCCTGGAATTGAACTCAGGTCTCCTACATTGCAAGCAGATTATTTACCCTCTGAGCCACCAAGGAAGGCCAACTCTTGGGTCACCAGGGAATTTCAGCAGTCAATACAATTTGGTATCAGTGTATACATGGGAGATATGCAGGAAAGCTGAGTAATTCCCTGAAATGGTCCAAGTGACTAGCAAAATACCATCTTCAGCTAAAGACAAAAGAAAGATACCGAGGAGAGGAAATTCGATTCAAGGGAAGGTGAGTGTAGAAAATGTTTGGTAAACAGAGGTTGCCCTGCCCTGCAGATAAATCTCTCAGGTGAAAAGTTACCTTTGATAATAGATCCCTTCCCAGGTGGCACTAGTGGTAAAATAACCCACCTGCGAGTGCAGGAGATATAAGAGATGCCAGCTCGATTCTTAGGTTGGGAAGATCCCCTGAAGGAGGGCATGGCAACCCAACTTCAGTATTCTTGCCTGCAGAATCCCCATGGACGGAGGAACCTGGTGGGCTACAGTCGGTGGGGTCGCAAAGAGTTGAACATGACTGAGCGACTAAGCAGGCACACAGGCCCCTTGCTAGTACAGGTCCCCTTTCTAATGTAAAATAAATGTAGATTTCCTTTAGTAAAGGGTAACCTCTCTGTTTTCAGAGTTTCTCCTATGTCTGCAGCTTTTTTTTTTAAATAGCTCAAAATGATCCTTATGCCAAGAAGGCCCATTCTCGGACCGTGGAAGGGGTCCCCCTTCCTGCAACAGAAGTGTGCCACCTTCCATGTTTTGGGGTGACATATTCTGATGCCCTTCAATGGTCAAAAAGGAGGGACACTAGGAGGTTCAAAGGGGTCACTGGTCCAGCAGCTCTGAAATACAGCTGGTCACATGTTTCACATCTCTTGATTCGTTTTCAAAATCTGGGGTTAACCCTACCTGTCATTCAGCTCCACTCTGGTTTCTCCTTTCTCATGGAAGGTAGCACACTTCTGAGAGTGGGCTCTTGTCAAACACTAGAAATAATCATATGAGGAGACACAGGTGCTGACAAAGCAAAAGACTTTACTGGGAAGGGGCACCTGGTTGAGAGCAGAAGGGTAAGGGAACCCAGGAGATCTGCTCTGCCATGTGGCTTGAAACACAGCCTTGAGTTTTATGGTGATGGGATTAGTTTCTGGGTTGTCTCTGGGCAGTCACTCTGATTCAGCATCCTTCCTGAGGGCACTCGCATGGTTCAGTCAAGGTGGATTCTAGCGAGGGGGATCCTGGGAGATGTTAGGACATATGGATTGAAGTCTCCTCTCTTGAGTTTTCCTGAATTCTTCTGGTAATTTGTTAGTTCTGTGTTCCTTACCAGGACCTCCAGTTTAAGATAACTTGTTTAACTGGTTGTTACTATGGTGCCTGTTCAGGGTGGGTGGTTTCAGTGTTTTCCCTAACTCTTCTAAAGCTGAATAATTTTATCAGTGTTCTTCCTGTCAGCAGAATTTTGGAGATCTGACAACTTCCTTTCATCTTGCACTCTGTCTGCCCTTTCAGCCCAATAAGCAGTGTTTTTTGTTTTGTTTTTTTTTAAATAAGCTTTTCAAAAACTTTTTAGGGCTCCCCTGGACTTTAATGGAGTTAACTCCATTTGATAAAACCCACCTCTACAGATCTTTCCAAATTAATGCCTTCTCTGTTATAGCTTCCTGCTGAGATGGATAAGGGTCAGTGCCCCTTAAACTTCCTGGAGGCCCCTGGTTTGATTAAGAGAATCTAAGAGGCACACCCTTCGTCTTTTCAAAGGATTTTTTGTGTGCGAGTGGATACTTTTTTTTGTTCTGAAGTTTCAGCAGAAGTTTAAAAAGTCACATTTTTGGCTTTTTCTTTGCCATCTTAATACCTGAGGATGTCCAAATTCATCAAGTCCTGGATCCTTTTTGTTTAACAGTTTACCCTCAATTTCTCTCTCTTGTATTTTTACTATAAGCAGAAGAAGAAACAGGTGGCACATTTACCACTGGAAAATATTTACTTATTTATGGAATGCAAGATCTTAGTTCCCTGACCTGGGATTGAACCCATGATCCCTGCAGTGGAAGTACAGTGTCTTAACCACTGGACGGTCAGGGAAGTCCCAGAGACATTAGGTTTTATTCAGTGGGAATTTTTAGGACTTCAAGCCCTGGAGGCAGCATCTCAAGTAACCCTGAGAGAGCTGCTCTGACGAGGTGAGGGGAGGAGGAATCAGGTTATGTAGAAGGTTTGCAACAAAGGGAAGGTAGTCTAGTCTAAACATCAAAAGATGATTGTTAATTAAAGAAAACCAGGTATCTCAAGTTAAGGAATTTATTGCTTTTATATTTATGGGAAGATGCAAGAGTCTGGGCTCATTGAAATCATTCCTTTGGTATGCACCTCAGCTATTTGGGGCCAGTCTCCTGTATTCTCACACCCTGAGTTTCCTCAGGGCTCATCCTAGGGAGGGGCTTCCCTGGTGGCTCAGACGGTAAAGAATCTGCCTGCAGTACAGGAGACCCCATTCAATCCCTGAATCAGGAAGATACCCTGGGGGAAGGGAAAGGCTTACACACTCCAGTATTCTTGCCTGGAGAATCCCATGGATAGAGCCTTTATATTAGCTCCCTTGGACTGTCATAAAGTACCACAAACTAGGTGGCTTAAAGCAACAGGAATTTATTCCCTCACAGCTCTGGAGGCTGGAAGTCTGAAATCAAGGTGCCAGCAGGGCTGCATTTCCTCTGAAGTCTCTCAAGAAAGATCCTTCATTCCATCATCCTAATATTACTATTAATACTTGGTGTCCCTGCTGATTCACTCCACTCTTAACCTCCATCATCACGAAGTCTTCTTCCCTGTCTTACAACTTCAGATGGTGTCTCCTCCCTGTTTTTCTGTCCAAATGTACTTTTTCTTACCAGCTATTGTACTAAGCCCACCCTAAATCCCTTTGTGTGTGTGTGCTCAGTTGCTCAGTTGTGTCCAACTCTTTGTGACCCCATGAACTTTAGCCTACCAGGCTCCTCTGTCCATGGAATTTTCCAGGCAAGAATACTGGAGCGGGTTGCCACTTCCTACTCCAGGGGATCTTCTCAACCCAGCGATCGAACCGCGTTTCTTGCATCTCCTGAATTGACAAGCATACTTTTTTTTTTAACCACTGGCTCCTCCTGGGAGGCCCTTTGATCTCAATTCATTAGTCACTGAAATTCAAATTAGTAAAAGTGCAGTACCAAAGTTAGAAGCAACTTTCCTACAACTCATGGGAGAATCTCTTGATGCTATTGGGATGGGAAGTGCATGCACATAATATACCAATTCCTACTAAAACATTAGATGTAGAAGCAACCAAAAAAAAAAAAAATACATCAAACTGGTTCTTAGGTCCCAACCACAAGGTCACATCAGCTTCTCTCACTTATTGTGCCCCCTATGAAAGTGAAAGTGAAAGTCGCTCAGTCGTGTCTGACTCTTTGTGACCCCATGGACTATACAGTCCATGGAATTCTCCAGGCCAGAATACTGGAGTGGGTAGCCTTTCCCTTCTCCAGGGGATCTTCCCAACCCAGGGACATAATCCAGGTCTCTTGCATTGCAGGCGGATTCTTTACCATCTGAGCCACCAGGGAAGCCTTGACCCCTATGCTGCTGCTGCTGCTAAGTCGCTTCAGTCGTGGCTGACTCTGTGAGACTCCATAGACGGAAGCCCACCAGGCTCCTCCGTCCCTGGGATTCTCCAGGCAAGAACACTGGAGTGGGTTGCCATTTCCTTCTCCAATGCGTGAAAGTGAAGTTGCTCAGTTGCGTCCGACTCTCAGCGACCCCATGGACTGCAGCCTACCAGGCTCCACCGTCCATGGGATTATCCAGGCAAGAGTACTGGAGTGGGGTGCCATTGCCTTCTCCGTGACCCCTATGAACCTTATCCAAACTGTATTAACTGTATTTGGGCATTTCTTCTTCCCTGGGCACCCCTGGGCACCTCTTCTCACTTCCATGAAAGTGAGAAGGTTGTCCCTTTGGGTGCCTGATCCTATAGAGTCACAGAAGTTTAAAACCCTCCAGATCCCAAAGTTCAGAGTGTATATGGTCTTTGATCCTCCTTGGGACCAGAGAGACCTTGGCCCTACCACAAATTCTTTTATCCTTAAAGCCAATGAAATTGAAATAGAATGGGAGTGGGGGTCCAGTGGGTGAAGAGGGAGATCACAGCTTCACATTGGTTGGCAGGGCACATTTGTTTTTAGATTCAGCTGTCAGCCACTCAGGGCTCAACCAAATGAAGTTTTTTTCTTTAAATATTTATTTATTTGTCTGAGCTGGGTCTTAATTGCAGCCTGTGAGATTTTGTAGTTGAGGTATGTGAACTCTTAGTTGTGGCTTGTAGGATCTATTTCCCTGACCAGGAATTGAACCTGGGCCCCCTGCACTGGGAGCAGGGAATCTTAGCCACTGGACCACCAGGGAACTCTCTCAACCAAATGGACTTCTAATGCTTTTACTGCATGTAGAGTTCCATATTGTATAGCAAGATCCTCATTGCCAACATTATTTCAGCTTAGGAGTTCCTTGGCTCAGGCACCACAACTGCATCATCTTTTGTATGGAGCTGTGGAACTGTGGAGGGGGTCACCTCATCTTCCTGATAATACCTCTTCCTCTACTTGCCCAGATAAGAGTGAGAATGACCAAGGCACCATTTGACCAGTTTGAATCATATTTCTCATCACTCAGCCTCTTTAACTTCTTTAATAGGCAGGGCACTGCTGCCCCTTCTTCCTCCCACCATTCAGTACATGGGTGACACCACTCAGTAATGAATTCCTGGTAATCAAGCCACTGATCTCAGAGTGTGGGGTCATTGTCCTTTCTCTTTCAGCAGCCTTTCTCCATAGACAGAACCATCAAGAACTGTGAAGAGTTTGAGATTTTACCTTTGTTGTTGTTGTTGTTCAGTCGCTCAGTTGTGTTCAACTCTTTGTGACCCCATGGACTGCAGCATGCCAGGCTTCCCTGTCCTTCACCATCTCCTGGAGCTTGCTCAAACTTGTGTCTATTGAGTTGGTGATGCCATCCAAACATCTTGTCCTCTGTTGTCCCCTTCTCCTCCTGCCTTCAATCTTGCCCAGCATCAGGGTCTTTTCTAATGTGTTGACTCGTTACATCAGGTGGCCAAAATATTGGAGCTTCAGCTTCAGCATCGGTCCTTCCAATTAATATTGAGGACTGATTTCCTTTAGGATGGACTGGTTTGATATCCTTGCAGTCTAAGGGACTCTCAAGAGTCTCCTCCAACACCACATTTCAAAAACATCAATTCTTTGGTGCTCAGCCTTCTTTATGGTCCAGCTCTCACATCCATACATGACCACTGGAAAAACCATAGCCTTGACTAGACAGACCTTTGTTGGCAAAGTAATGTCTCTGCTTTTTAATGTTATCAAGGTTGGTCATAACTTTTCTTCCAAGGAGCAAGCATCTTTTAATTTCCTGGCTGCAGTCACCATCTGCAGTGATTTTGGAGTTTGAGAGTCACCATCTGCAGTGAAGAGTTTAAGATTTTACCCTACCTGCCGGTTAACCAGGGAAGGAGACCAGAATATGCAACCCTAAAACATATTACTTTTGCATAACGGCTATTTTGAGTTGATGGCAATTGAGGAACATTGGACACAGGGAAAGCTCTGAAAACAACATACCTTTTCTTTGTGTAAAAGGAAATTTATTTTTATAAAGAAACTTTAAATTTGTAAAGGTGTCTCCTCTTCCTGTGCCAGAAAGAGGAACTCTTCATCCTAGGAACACAACACTTGAGATGACTCTAGATTCTTATCAGCCATTCTTTCCAATGTGAAGAAATTCTTGCAAGGCTCTTGGCAGGTGAAATGGTACATTCTACTTCTAACCAATTAGCTTTAAGACTTTTAGTTCAAAAAATTACAAAATCAGGAAAATATTCTTATCTTTATAGTCTCAATTTATTGATACTATTTCATGACATCAATGTATCATATGTAGATTATATTGAGGTGCTGTCATTTATCTTGATACTTTATAATGCTAAACACAATGGTTAGCTATACAGTATTAAAACTCAATTATTTAAAATAAAATAAAAATTGATTCATGAAGTTATTTGAACTACCATATTCTAGGACACCAGCTTTGCTAATATTTTTCTATTTTTTGGTGATGGACCCACACTAATCCTTAGAGCTCCTTGAGACCAATTAAATGTGTCTGTGAATGGCTAGCCAAGGTTAGCAAAACATCCACTTGAAAGTAAAATTTATTAGCAAAATAGTTCTAATAGCCAGCCTAACTAGCTATAGACTATCATACACATTGAATATGATTTTAAAACAGAAAAATCAATTAAACCTCTCATGACTCTAAAATATATTCAGAGGTAAGGCAATATACCCTGTTGAAAGCAGAGACAATCAGGTCATCTTCCTTACCCCTTGACTCGGAGGTGGGTAAAATTTAATTAATATTCCGTACACGAAAGTCAGTGTAATGTAGGTAAGAATATGGCCTTTGGAGTCAGACAGGCATAGGATTGAGTCATATCTGCTCTCTGCTGTTTGGCCATAAACAAGTTACATAATTTTTATATTAAAAAACAGAATTCAACTGAGTATATTTTAAAGGTTTTGTTGACTTTGTTCAATGATTCATGAATGGGGCAGAATCCAATCTGGCTGATAGAAAGGAGTGCCAAGGAGCTTTATAAAGTGAAGGACGTTCACGGGCAGAATGGAGTGGGAACAAGGAAGATAACAGGCAAAAAGCAGGTTGGTTATTGCAATGTTACTTTCCTTTGGAGGCTGGTGGTGATCTGTTAGATGGATTAACTAGTGCTGATCAGGCGATTCCTGATTTTCTGGTTTAAGATTCCATTACAAGCAGAAACTGTAGTTAGGTTAAGTCTTAAGCTGGTGACATAGCATAAAGTAACTCCATTTTGGGTCTGTCATCTAGTTTTTAACATCCCTAAGTGTCGGTTTGTTCTTCTATATTACAGATATAAAATTGGAAACTCCTTTATCAGTTCTTGATAGAATTACAGGAGAGATAAATAGACTATGTGACATTTTACCTCATTACCTGAAATTTAGTACATACACAGTTAATGTTTGCTTTTAAAAAAATATTTTATTGAGTATGGGTTAAGATTATGAAGCTTCCCATCATAATGCAAATATCCTAATTTTACATTCAGTTCAGTTAAGTTCAGTTGCTCAGTTGTGTCTGACTCTTTGTGACTCCATGGACTGCAGCACACCAGGCTTACCTATCCATCACCAACTGCGGGAGTTTGCTCAAACTCATGTCCATTGAGTTAGTGATGCCATCGATCCATCTTATCCTCTGTTGTCCCCTTCTCCTCCTGCCCTCAATCTTTCCCAGCATCAGGGTCTTTTCCAGTGAGTCAGTTCTTCACATCAGGTGGCCAAATATTGGAGTTTCAGCTTTAGCATCAGTCCTTCCAATGAATATTCAGAACTGATTTCCTTTAGGATGGACTGATTGAATCTCCTTGCAGTCAAAGGGACTCCCAAGAGTCTTCACCAATACCACAGTTCAAAATCATCAGTTCTTTGCCACTCAGCTTTCTTTATAGTCCAAGTCTCACATTCATACATGACTATTGGAAAAACCATAACTTTGACTAGATGGACCTTTGTTGGCAAAGTAATGTCTCTGCTTTGTAATATGCTGTCTAGGTTGGTCATAGCTTTTCTTCCAAGGAGCAAGTGTCTTTTAATTTCATGGCTGCAGTCACCATCTGCAGTGATTTTGGAGCCCAAGAAAATAAAGACTGGAACTGTTTCCATTGTTTCCCCATCTATTTGCCATAAAGTGATGGGACCAGATGCCATGATCTTAGTTTTCTGAATTTTGAGTTTTAAGCCAACTTTTTCACTCTCCTCTTTCACTTTCATCAAGAAGCTCTTTTGTTCTTCTTCACTTTCTTTCATAAGGGTGTTATCATTTGAGTATCTGAGGTTATTGATATTTCTCCTAGAAATCTTGATTCCAGCTTTTGCTTCATTCAGCCTGGTATTTGCATTTCTCATGATGCACTCTGCATGTATGTATATAAATTAAATATATGTATATAAGTTAACATGATGTATATCAGTTAAATAAACAAGGTGACAATATACAGCCTTGACAGACTCCTTTCCCAATTTGGAACCAGTCTGTTGTTCCATGTCCAGTTCTAACTGTTGCTTCTTGACCTGCATACAGATTTCTCAGGAGGCAGGTAACATGGTCTGGTATTCCCATCTCTTGAAGAATTTTCCAGTTTGTTGTGATCCACACAGTCAAAGATTTGGTGTAGTCAACAAAGCAGAAATAGATGTTTTTCTGGAACTCTCTTGCTTTTTTGATGATCCAGCGGATGTTGGCAATTTGATCTCTAGTTCCTCTGCCTTTTCTAAATCCCGTTTGAACATCTGGAAATTCGTGGTTCACGTACTGTTGAAGCCTGGCTTGGAGAATTTTGAGCATTACTTTGTTAGCGCATGAGATGAGTGCAATTGTGTGGTAGTTTGAGCATTCTTTGGCATTGCCCTTCTTTAGGAAAAGAAATGAAAAGACTGGAAAAGACTGACTTCTTTCCTTTTTCTGGAAAAGACTGACTTTTCCAGTCCTGCGCCCACTGCTGAGTTTTCCAAATTTGCTGACATACTGAGTACAACACTTTCACAGCACCATCTTTGAGGATTTGAAATAGCTCAACTGGAAATCCATCACCTCCACTTGTTTTGTTCATAGTGATGCTTCCCAAAGCCCAGCTGACTTCACATTCCAGGATGTCTGGCTCTAGGTGAGTGATCACACTATCTTGGTTATCTGGGTCATGAAGATCTTTTTTGTACAGTTCTTCTGTGCATTCTTGCCACCTCTTCTTAATATCTTCTGCTTCTGTTAGGTCCATACCATTTCTGTCCTTTATTGTGCCCATCTTTGCATGAAGTGTTCCCTTGGTATCTCTAATTTTCTTGAGGAGATCTTTAGACTTTCCCATTCTATTGTTTTCCTCTATTTCTTTGCATTGATCACTGAGGAAATCATTCCTATCTCTTCTTGCTATACTTTGAAACTCTGCATTCAAATGAGTATATCTTTCCTTTTTCTCCTTTGCATTTTGTTTTTCTTCTTTTCTCATCTATTTGCAAGGCCTTCTTTAGACAACCATTTTGCCTTTTTGCATTTCTTTTTCTTGGGATGGTTTTGATCACTGCCTCCTGTACAATGTCATGTACATGTCTGTCCATAGTTCTTCAGGCACTCTGTCTGTCAGATCTAATCCCTTGAATCTATTTGTCACTTCCACTGTATAATCACTAGGGATTTGACTTAGGCCATCCTTGAATAGTCTAGTGGTTTTCCCTACTTTCTTTAATTTAATTTGAATTTGGCAATAAGGAGTTCGTGATCTGAGCCAAAGTCAGCTCCTGGTCTTGTTTTGGCTGGCTGTATAGAGCTTCTCCATCTCTGGCTGCAAAGAATATAATCAGTTTGATTTCAGTATTGACCATCTGGTGATGTCCATGTGTAGAGTCTTTTCTTGTGTTTCTGGAAGAGGGAGTTTGCTATGACCAGTGTGTTCTCTTGGCAATACTCTGTTAGCCTTTGCCCTACTTCATTTTGTACTCCAAGCACAAACTTACCTGTTACTCCAGGTACCTCTTGATTTCCTACTTTTGCATTCCAGTCCCCTATGATGTAAAGGACATCTTTTACGGGGGTTAGTTTTAGAAGGTCTTGTAAGGTCTTCATAGAACCATTCAGCTTCAGCTTCTTCAGCATTACTGGTTGGGGCATAAACTTGGATTACTGTGATATAGAATGGTTTGCTTTGGAAATGAACAGAGATCATTCTGTCGGTTTTGAGATTGCACCCAAGTACTGCAATCAAACTCTTGTTGACTGTGATGGCTACTCCATTTCTTCTAAGGGATTCTTGTCTGCAGTAGTAGATATAATGGTTGTCTGAGTTAAATTGGCCCATTCCAGTCCATTTAGTCCGCTGGTTCCTAAAATGTCGATGTTCACTTTTGCCATCTCCTGTTTGACCATTTCCAATATGCCTTGATTCATGGACCTAACATTCCAGGTTCCTATGCAATATTGCTCTCTACAACATTGACTTTACTTCCATCACCAGTCACATCCACAACTGGGTGTCGTTTTTGCTTTGGCTCCATCTCTTTATTGTTTCTGGAGTCATTTCTCCATTCTTCTGCAGTAGCATATTGGGCACCTACCAACCTGGGGAGTTCATCTTTCAGTGTCATATCTTTTTGCTTTTTCATACTGTTCATGTGATTCTCAAGGCAAGAATACTGAAGTGGTTTGCTGTTCCCGATTCTAGTGGACCATGTTTTGTCAGTGGACCACATTAATTTTACATTGACTAGGTTCATATGTCTTTGGAATAAACTCTAAAAATATATAGTTTTCTGAGTTTTTAAAAACATCATAGAGAAAAAACTTAAAATCAGTATACAAGGCATCAGTGGATTAAACAACTAGGAATCAAGTGCATTTCTAGTCTAGGTATCCCATCTGAAGATTCAGGCAAAAAATTCTAGAAGAATGTGGAAAAACACTGTGCAGACACTATTAGTCTGCCTAGGCTGCTGCAACAAAATAATAAGACTGGGTTTAACAACAGACATTAGTCTTTCACAGTTCTTAAGTCTGAGAAGTCTAAAATCAAGGTGCTGGCAAATTCAGTTCCTGGTGAAGACCCTCTTCCTGGATAGTACATAGCTTCCTTCTGGCCCTGTCCTCAGGTGGTGGAAAGTAAGAGTTCTGATCCTTCTTCCTCTTCTTTAAAGTGGAAGTTGCTCAGTCATGTCCGACTCTTTGCATCCCCATGGAATACACAGGTCATGGAATTCTCCAGGCCAGAATACTGGAATGGATAACCTTTCCCTTCTCCTGGGGAATCTTCCCAATCCAGGGGTCGAACCCAGGTCTCCTGCATTGCTGGTAGATTCTTCACCAGCTGAACCACTAGGGAAGCCCTCTTCTTGTAAGTCCTCTTTTTATAAGGCTGCTAATCTCTGCAAGTCTCTTATGACTTCATCTAAACCTAATTACCTCCTGAAGCCCCACCTCCAAAACCATCACTCTAGGGGGACTAGAGCTTTAACATATGAATTTTGGTTGTGGGGGGAGGAATACAAACACTTAGCCCAAACACATACTCTGGTAACTCCCATTTTTCTATTTAACAAATTGTCATGAACGTTTTTTCATATTAATAAATGTTCTCTGAAAGCACGAAAAAAATTCTGGAAAAAGACTCAGCTCAGGGAGTAGGGTAAAATTCTCAAAGCATTTAGTCAAACTTATTATATAGAACAGTGCAAAAATTAGGGCTGCATTTAAAGTAGTTTGAGAAATTAAGATGGTTTGAAGCTTGTGATCAAGTTGTTCTTTTAACAAGACATGACATTGGGAGCCAAGATTAAGAGTTCAGGCAAAAACTCCATCAAACAGGCAGGACACCTACTGTGTAGTTAAGTTACAGTAACTAAAGCCCAGAGCTTACGTGAACACATTTGGAGCTATATTTATCCCAAACACAGGTCTTAGGAGTGGTAGACTTTTAGCAGCAAGGGTCCATTAAGAAGATGGAGACCATGGGTTGCTCCCAGGCGATATAACTAGTTTGAGAATTGGGTATATTGAAACCTCCACATGAATCAAGGACTCTCAGACAGACAGCACTCCTGCTGTGAAAATATGATTTGTCCAAGCTTCCAGCTCTAGGAACAAGGCACACAGGTCATGATTTCCAGTTTGTGGTATGTATTTCTTTTTGGATCCATCACTTTCTGTTGATTGAAGAAGGAAAAAAGATAACATTTCTTTCAGTCTGTATGTGGCTATTCTCATAAACAATAATTCATTTATTTCTTTTGCTATTTATACTGTCTTGTCCTCAGAGGTGTAATATTATGTTACTATATTTGCCCTAAGAGTTGGAAGCGAATTCAAACCACTCTTAGTTGGGCAGCCATGTGGCAGTGAGCTCCTTCCTATTGTGCACTGTTACAGCTTTTCCAAAGATGCTAATTCAGCTAAGGATGTTCAGCAATGAGATGGAACTGTGTTAAGCACCTTCTTGGAGGCATGTAGTTCAGTTCACCTAGTAAGAAATGTGGCCCCTAACAAAGAAATATTACGCATCACTTTGTGGATTTCTGCTGCTGTACTTTACAAGAACCAGAACGTAAATCAAGACAATTATGAAGATCCGCCTCTTAAACGCCAGAGGACAGATAAAGACTTTTAGGAAGAAAAAATACAAATTGCTTCAGTCACTTAATTGGAAATATTTTCTCCATCTCCCCACTAGACCTTTGTGATAGTGAACTATCATTTGTATGATTTCTACTATTTTAGCGTTCAGTTACTTTAGTATTGAACCCTTTTATTTTACCCTAGCTGGCTTCCCTGGTGGCTCAGATGGTAAAGAATCTGCCTACAATGTGGGAGACCTAGGTTTGATCCCTGCATTGGGAAGATCCCCTGGAGAATGGAATGGCAACCCACTCCAGTATTCTTGCTTGGAGAATCCCATGGGCAGAGGTGCCTGGCGGGCTACAGTCCATGGGGTCACAAAGAGTCAGACATGACTGAGTGACTAGCACACATATATTAATGTGCCCGTGTGCTAAGTCACTTCAGTTCTGTCTGACTCTTTGCGACCCTGTTGACTGTAGCCCACCAGGCTGCTCTGTCCATGGGATTCTCCGTGCAAGATAACTGGAGTGGGTTGCTGAGCCCTCCTCCAGGTGATTTTCCTGACCCAGGGATTGAACCTGCATCTCTTGCATCTCCTGCATTGGCAGGCAGGTTCTTCACCACTAGCGCCACCTGGAAAGCCCATTATATATTAATATCTTATACTAAAGATTTTGAGGAAAAATAAAAGAAAGCTAAAGATGCATGTTTTAATGTGAGTATAGTTGAAAGAAAATAACTATTCATTATGTACTCTCTCTCTCTCTATATATATATAATAGATCTTTTAGAAATGTTACTTTATAAGTCCTGCTTTATAGATTTATAAATATCATTCTTATTTTCTTTATATAAGAAACTGTATTCTTTTAGACAGTTTTACAAGAATATAAAATACACAATGTCATAAATTGGAGACAATCCAATAATAACTACAATATGCACCTGTTTTACCCAGAGCAACATTGGAAAAAGAAAATGATTGAGAAATAGAAGGCATCATCTTTATTTTTGACCATCAGATCTCATCTCTAAGTTCAGAAATGCCCTTTAGCTATTTCTAAATTGAATTCACTCTTGGATAAATGTGAAGACTGAACAATAAATTTGACTTTAGTGTTCATCTATTATCACAGAATATAATTTTACCTGAAAATGTTTCAAGATTTTGTTAGCCCGTAGGTTTTCCAAGAAAGCATGCAGTTTTAATACAATCTATATGCAGGTTGTAAGACTTGGATGAAAAATTATGACTCAGTATGCTGGACCTTAAAGGTAATGCATGATATTCAAGTACTGTTAAAGTGATTATCTGTAGAGAGAAATGGTAGATTACTCTAACTATAAAGTCATTGTAAGAAACAATGTCTTCTATATGATACAGATTAGAGTAAGACACAAGAAAACTCACATTACTCACCAACTCACCACAAGAATTACACAAAGTATGGGGAAAAAAATTCAAGAGCAATGATCAAAGTGGATCAACTCAACATTTATTTGTGAAACTCTGTGACCAAGTTGAGATAATTTTCACAAGTATGAAAAGCTGACATATAAAACATAGGTAACCACCAGCACTCCATTTTTAAGGATGGAGACAGCAAAGAGAAATATTCACAAGATTGGGTTGCTAGAAATTTCATTTTGTGCTACAGGAAAGCTAAGCCACCCAAGCAAAGTGTTTCTATCAGCTTTTTCCTGGAAAAAAAATTGCATAGCATGATTGGGATATGAGAAAATTTGGAAAAGTGGAATCACAATATTTGTTGTAATTTTTCCTGCATTAAGTTGCATAGAACTTGGCTTTGAGTTCAAGGCACTAGAGAAAGAAATTACCCTAAACACCTATTTTTCCCCTAGTTTCTATGGCTAAAGAAAGAACAATTACTTGTTTTGTATTTTTGTATTCTCTTGTGTACAGAAAATCCTTAAAGATAGGTGGTTTTGTTTGTTTGGTTGGTTGGTTGGTTTCTCGATTTCTCTCTTGAAGGGACAAAGAATTACTTACAGAAGGAAATCTTTATTTCTTAGATGTCATTTGACAATGAGAAAAGATTAAAAGCAAGCAAAGTAAAATTTCTCTGGCCCTGCATGTTCTTATTTATTCTTCAGGAAATCCAGTCTCCCCCTAGATAATCTTGAGAAGTTCTTGAAATTGTCACACCCACTGCTCCAAGAAATGACTTGTCTCCATGGCTACTGCATGCATTTTAGCACTTTTTTCTTTCTTCTTTTGCTCACTGAGTATCTCAGCTGTTGCTCTTCCCCAAATGTCAACTGTGCTACCAATACCCACTGAAGACACAACTGCTCCTGCTGCTGTGCAGAGTCACATAGGGACCCTAGGAGCTGACCTTTGTGTGGACCTTTAAACCAACTACTGATGACTGATAGTGTTGATGACCACAGCCTAGCCCAGGAGTACTCCCAAATTTGCCATCCTTCACCTTTGTCTTCACTAATCAGCATTAATGCTGTCTCTTATCTGAATTCTCAGATTTTGTGTCCCACATTATAGAAAAACATCTATTTCCCTTCTCTCTGTCCCAGTCTGTCTTATCTCTCTCTCTCTCTCTCTTTTTTTTCATTCTCTTCCTTGCATGTTAGGACACAGGAAAATGCAGGTGAAAAGTGAAGGAGGGTATTTACCTCTTGGACCTTACCTTAGGGGAGGAGAGACAGAGAATACATACATGCATACTTAATCATTACCTGTGAAGTAAATAAAGTTGTTTATGTGGTAGAAAGTTACAGGTATAGTGTCTGCTTTACACAGTCTAGACAGGAAAGCCTTCCCTGAGACATGAAGGACAAGAAGAGTTAATAATGCAGAGAGTAAATATTCCATTTAGAGGCAATGATAAATTTAAATTCTTTAGGCAATAGAGAGCTAAGTATATTTAAGTATACTGAAGAACTGAAATGAAGCTGATCTATCATTGAATCTACGTGACTTGACTTTAAAATAAGGTTTTTTTTCCCCTTGGTGTTCACTTACACATGTACGTAGGCCCTACTGCCTTCTTGAAATGTCCTAAATATATCTACATCTTATAGTGAATATGATTTATTCTCAAGTGAAGTCTTCTTTATAGGCCAAAATACGCAGTAATTAAAAAGCCAAGAAATTCCCCAAGATGTGGAAATCCCCCAAACCTAAGATCAGGTCAGGCTTTTAAAATAGTTTAAGACTATAAGAAACTTCAGATTTCTTGTGCGGCCTGCCACTTCATCTCAACAATAAGTGAAAGCTGAGCAAACTGAAAAACCAACAGCTCTTCTTAAATTCTTAAGACAAAAGTGAAGTCACAGGGCAAGCCAGTGCCATCAAATTGAAGAGACTAATAAGCAAATACAGAGGATCACAACTTGCTCGAGCAGAAACCCACTAGCAGACACCATCACAGGAACCAGGGCCAGGGAAGGGAAACCTGAATTTGCTGAATGAAGAATTGATGGAGACTTTGTGTAGAAAAGTCTGAGGCAGAAAAAACCCCAGAGGACCCAGAGTCATTGTAGGGGGTCTCACACTTCTGTGAAGTTTACAACCTGGAACTCTACCAGGTTTTCAGGGTGAATAACAGAGAAAAATCCTCTCATGCTTTCAGCAGGGTGTTGGGGAAAGGAACCTTTTGGAAATACACCAGGGCATTCTGTACTTCTTAACAAGGTCTGTCCTCAGGAGACACTACTTAAGTATAGCCTAACTTAAACTGCTTGGGTTTTATCAGAACCTAACTGATCTGAGGGAGGAGAGATATCCAACTCCAGACCATTCTAGCCATCTTGTACCACCTTAAGGGTGAGAAAAGGAAAAACTGAGAAGCACTGGTGGGAAGTTCACCATCCACAGGCACAGGCTCATTAAAAGACTGAGAATGAGAACTAAGCATAGAACTGAAATGTGTCCCCAACTCATCATGACATTACTAAAGTTTTGTCTACAACTAGTTACACTACTGCAGCTGAATTCACTGTCATAATTGGAGAGCTCAGCACACCTCTATCAGAAAATAGTTTCAGCAGGGAAAAAGTCAGCAAGGACATAATTGAACTAACACCCCCATAAATCAACTGTATATAATGGATTCTATAGTCTACTTCATTTAACTTAAGCAAAATACACATTTTTTTTCAAGTTCATGTGAAGCAATCCTCAAGATAGACCACATTCTGGGCCATAAGACACTTCTTAACAAACTTAAAAGTAATAAAAATCACATATCTCTTCTCATTGTTGTTGTTTCATCCTTAAGTCATGTAGGACTCCTTTACGACCCCATGGAATGTAGCTCACCAGATTCCTCTATTCATAGGCTTTCCCAGGGAAGAATACTGAAGCGGGTTACCATTTCCTTCTCCAGGGGATCTTCCCAATCCAGGGATCAAACCTGGGTCTCCTGCATTGGCAGGCAGATTCTTTACCACTGAGTCACCTGGGAAGCCCTATCTCTTCTCATACCACAATGGAATTTAAAATAGAAATCAATAACAGAAAGGTAATAGGAAAGTCCCATGATACTTGAAGATGAAATGACATACTTCTAAATAGCCCATGGGTCAAAAAGAAATCTCAGGAGGAATTAAAACCATTTTGAACTAAATTAAAGTAAAAGCACAATTTATCAGAATTTGTGGAACATAGCAAGAGCGATGTTTATAGGGAAAGTTAGAGCACTGAATGAATATATTAGGAAAAAAAGTTCTAAAGGGTCTATTCCTAAATATTCCACTTTAGGAAACTAGTGAAAAAAGAGCAAAGTAAGCAAAACAGATACAATAGCAAAAATTAGAGAAGAAATCAACGGAATTGAAAGAGTAGGTGAATGAATAGATAAACTATGGTATATCCAGGTGACGGAATATTATTTGGTACTGAAAAGAAATAAGTTATCAAGCCATGAAAAGACATGGAGGAAACCTAAATGTGTATTAATAAGCAAAAGAAGCCATTCAGAAGAGGCTACATTCTGCATGATTCTACCTGCGTGAAATTCTGGGAAGGCAAAACTAGAGACAAGAAGAGGTCAGTGTTGCCAGGATTTGGAGGCAAGAAGGGAGGAATGAATAGGTGGAGCACAGTTGATTTTTTAGGGCAGTGAAGCTATTCTGTATAATATTATAATAGTGGATACCTGTCCTTAAGACTTTGGTCCAAGTCCATACAGTGTAGTACACCAAGAGTAAACCTTAATGTAGGGAATTCCCTAGTGGTCCAGTGGTTAAGACTTTGCCTTCTAATGCAGAGGGTACCTGTTTCAACTGAACTGAAACTTATTAATTATAGCGGAGTATGCCTAACTTTATTTTCTTTAGAAACCTGCCTCAAACTTAGACTCATCAGTCTGATAGTTTGGTGATAATTTGATTCTTTATTCAACTCAGTAGGAATTTTCTTCATGTATTTGTTACTTTCTTAAACTCTGTCATTTTTGTTCTTTCTTATGGAAGTCCTTTTATTCCCCTTAATTTTGGTCTTCACTGGTGGCTCAGATGGTAAAAAAATTTGCCTGCATCAGGGGACCTGGGTTTGATCCCTGGGCCAGGAAGATCCCCTGGAGAAGGGAATGGCCACCCACTCCAGTATTCTTTCCTGGAGAATTCCATGGATATAGGAGCTTCAAAATGAAGAACTGTTTAGTTTTTTTGCATTATAATTTGTACCTGTTTACATTAATTTGTCTGTGTTTGAAACATTTCTTTACTAGATCTTTCATATCTATAAATGGGTTCACAGTTTAAGTATAATTCTATCAGTTTACCTACTGAAGTATTTAGTTGGAAAGTCATGTGATTTTAGTTCCAGAAAGAGTTTGTGATTGAGATACACTTGAGTTTCCTTAAGTGTTTTGTTATTTGTTTGTTCAAGTGGTTTTCTGTCTCTTGCAGCAGCTCTGCTTTGTTGGCATGAAATGTGTTTGTACTGACTGGATCTTCCTCTCTCTGGCTGTTAGAACCCCTTGGATAGTTTGTGTTTTCTATATTAGCTCTCGGATCTGGTGGAAGTAAACAAGTGGAGACAGTCCGGCGAGCTTTACAACACTGAGCTAGTTGTGTGGCGCAGAAGGGCTGCAGGTCCCCTGCTGAGGAGCAATAGCGGGATGAAGCTTTCCTGTTCCCAGATCGATAAGCATATTCTCAATTTCAGGAGCAGAGGACCTAGTCCGGCTCCTCCCTAGTCCTCAAGGTCACACTCACTGGACAAATTTCCAGCAATGTCAAAATTTCCTCTGAGAATTTCTGTACTAGGATTTTCCAAGATTGTGGTTAACTTTACTCTATCCCAAGCCTGGTGTGTTGCGATCCATGGGGTCGCAAACAGTTGGACATGACTGAATGACTGAACAACAACAACAACAAATCCCTTCCTTTGTAGAAACAAAGGAAGAAAGACTCTGTACCAGTTCTCTCCATCAAGATCTCCTCCAAGACTAAACCTTTGCCTGTTCCCCAATATAAATCAATTTCAACGGCAATTTGACTTGGAAAAGAGAAGTAGTCAGGAATTTGGAGAAAAGGTGTAGGGAGTCATATTATTAGTTTGGTAGGGCTGTCATAAAAACGTGATAAAAATGGGGTGGCTTAAACAACCGAAATTTACAGTCTTACAGTTCTGGAGGGTAGGATTCCAGCATCAAGGTGTTAGCAGATTTGGTTCTTTCGGAGGGCTGACAGAAGGATTGGTTCCAGGCTTCTCTCCTTGAATTGTTAGATGGTCATCTTCTCCCTGAGTCTCTTTACGTCATCTTCCTTCTAAATGCATCTAATCTTTGTGTCCAGATTTCTCTTTTCTAAAAGGACGTCAGTCATATTGGATTAGAACCCTAAATGATGATTTGTTGTGACTTGATCATCTCTATAAAGACCCTATCTCCATTTAAGGTCACATTTTGAGGTGCTGGGGGTTAGAACTTCAACTGTACCTCTTTTCAGGGGATATAGTTCAGTCCACAATGGCCATGTTTAAGTCAATTGTCTGTCCCTGATACTCTACTGAAGATATTAATTAAGCTCTAGATTGGTGATGACCTCAGATGCCATTAAGGAGGGCAAGTTTCAGCACAAAACTCTGGAGATAGAATAATAAAAGGGTTCTAGTCCAAAGTACCTGAGGGGATCATGAGAAACATAAGATCATTATCATAAGAAAGTCTAAAATTTCATGTACATCCTATGTATTACCAGTTGAAAAATAAGTGAGCATTTATAACAAAGTGACAGGCTCCAAAATCACTGCAGATGGTGCCTGCAGCCATGAAATTAAAAGACGCTTGCTCCTTGGAAGAAAAGCTATGACCAACTTAGACAGCATATGAAAAAGCAGAGACATTACTTTGTCAACAAAGGTTCATCTAGTCAAAGCTATGATTTTCCAGTAGTCACATATGGATGTGAGAGCTGGATCATAAAGAAGGCTGAGTGCTGAAGAATGGATGCTTTTTGAACTGTGGTGTTGGAGAAGACTCTTGAGAGTCCCTTGGACTGCAAAGAGATCAAATCAGTCAATCCTAAGGGAAATCAGTCCTTAATATTCATTGGAAGGACTGATGCTGAAGCTGAAACCCAAATATTTTGGCCACTTGATGCAAAGAACTGACTCACTGGAAAGGACCCTGATATTGGGAAAGATTGAAGGCAGAAGGAGAAGGGCACGACAGAGGATGAGATGGTTGGATGGCATCACCAACTTGATGGACATGAGTCTGAGAAAGCTTCAGGAGTTGGTGATGGACAGGGAAGTCTGGCATGCTACAGTTCATGGGGTCGCAAAGAGTCGGACACGACTGAGCGACTGAACTGAACTGAAGGGATTGCTAAAATTTTCAGTTTTTTCTAGCTTAGAAATTTAACACTATATGTATTTTTCATTTTCAAATTAAGTCAGAATTTTGGAGAAAATAGTCTATTGAATTTTTCTGAAAGTAGTGTTGTTACTTCCTTTAGAAACAACACATTGTAAAATACTCCAATCTGCAGCTGACAGCCATAATTCATTTAGCATATAAGACACACATATAATACTGAGAATGAGTATCAGCCTCAAAATTCACCTCAGGTGAGAAATGAAAAGAACAGTCAAGGTTGTGGCACTTGGGTTTTTGTCTATTTTAAAGCTCTATTAGTTTTCTTATATTTATATAAGAGGCCTGTGATGAAAAAAATCTACATGATAGGGAAACCTCCTCAGGATTGTACATATGAAATGGAGGTTTCATTAGTTGGTGTATTAATAAGTGGTGGAGGAGGGCATGGCAACCCACTCCACTATTCATTTTTGGAGGATCCCATGGACAGAGGAACCTGGTGGGCTATAGTCCATAGGGTTGCAAAGAGTAGGACACAACAGAAGTGACAGCACATACACACACAATAATAAGTGAATGAAGGTATCTCCTGACATTACAACCACATTTACTAAGCAACAATTTTTAATTTTGTTCATTATTTGATCCAGTATCTACAGTCCTCTATGATATGCCTGAAACCCATTTCCTGCTATTTTCCTTCAGTCATCACTTTTTTCCCTACCAATAATATAAATCGTCTAGAAGTTAGATAAAATCTGAATGTAATTTGTGACTTAAAATAATAATAGTGTGATATTGGAAAAGCTTCTTAAATTCATGGGAACACATGATTAAAACATGAATGGGGTTATGTATACCTTAGAATCCTGAGAGCAGAAATAAGACATAAAGTATCCAATACAGTAGGGCTTCCCAAGTGGCTCCGTGATAGAGGATTTCCTTGCCAAGGCAGAAGATGTGGATTAGATCCTTGGGTCAGGAAGATCCTCTGGAGAAGGAAATGGCAAACCACTCCAGGATTCTTGCCTGGAAAATCCCATGGACAAAGGAGCCTGGCGGGCTACTGCCCATGGGGTTGCAAGGAGTCGGACACAACTTGGCAACTATAAATAACAACATCCAGTAGTTAACTGCACAAACATTATTACTCAAATCCTATTCACTTCAATTTTTCCTGCTTCTATGCTTTGAAGTTTTTTCACACGTCTACAAAGTTTTCCAGTATATTTTTCATGTATTCAAAATCTAAAAATGAACAGTGAACTGGTTTCAAAGCTTTGTTAAATATTCCCCACTCTAGCCACATTTTCTAATCTCCTCATGCTTTCTATTTTGAAATAATGCTTTTGAATTCCCATAGCATTCCTCTTTGCTTCCTTCAATACTTACATTCTATGAGCTACTATGAATGTTCATATATATCTTACACACTATGTGGAATTGTAGTTCTCTAAAACAAGATGTTTCCCATTCACATGTGTGTCACAGAAAACTCCTAAAATTGTGCATATTATAAACCTTGTATTTGTTTGTGAAGAAACTGCTTAAGGAAATAATTTGGAAGTACGTTTACAAGTTGTGTCTACTTGAAACCAAACATTCAGAGAAAGAGTGAAATATCAAGTCAATTCAGTACAGTTCAATACGGTCTCTCAGTCATGTCCAACACTTTGCAACCCCAAGAACCACAGCACGCCAGGCCTCCCTGTCCACCAACACCCACAGTTTATCCAAACTCGTGTCCATTGAGTCGGTGATGCCATCCAACCATCTCATCCTCTGTCATTCCCTTCTCCTCCTGCCTTCAATCTTTGCCAACATCAGGGTCTTTCCAAATGAGTCAGCTGTTCGCATAAAGTGACCAAAGGATTGGAGTTTCACCTTCAGCATCAGTTCTTCCAATGACACCCAGGACTGATTTCCTTTAGGATGGACTGGTTGGATCTCCTTGCAGTCCAAGGGACTCTCAAGAGTCTTCTCCAACACCACAGTTCAAAAGCATCAATTCTTCTGCCCTCAGCTTTCTTTATAGTCCTTCTCTCACATCCATACATGACCACTGGAAAAAACATAGTCTTGACTAGATGGACTTTGTTGACATTGTAATGTCTCTGCTTTTTAATATGCTGTCTAGAATGGTCTTAACTTTCCTTCCAAGGAGTAATCATCTTTTAATTTAATGGCTATAGTCACCATCTGCAGTGATTTTGGAGCCGAGAAAAATAAAATCAGCCACTGTTTCCCCATCTATTTGCCATGAAGTGATGGGACCAGATGCCATGATCTTAGTTTTCTGAATGTTGAGCTTTAAGCCAACTTTTTCACTCTCCTCTTTCACTTTCATCAAGAGGCTCTTTAGCTCTTATTCACTTTCTGACATAAGGGTGGTGTCATCTGAATATCTGAGGTTATTGATATTTCTCCCGGCAATCTTGATTCCAGCTTGCGCTTCTTCCAGCCCAGTGTTTCTCATGATATACTCTGCATATAAGTTAAATAAGCAGGATGACAATATACAGCCTTGATGTACTTCTTTTCCTATTTGGAACCAGTCTGTTGTTCCACGTCCAGTTCTAACTGTTGCTTCCTGATCTGCATACAGATTTCTCAAGAGGCAGGTCAGGTGGTCTGGTATTCCCATCTCTTTAAGAATTTTCCACAGTTTATTGTGATCCACACAGCCAAAGGCTTTGGAATAGTCAATAAAGAAGATATAGATGTTTTTCTGGAACTCTCTTGCTTTTTCGATGATCCAGCAGATGTTGACAATTTGATCTCTGGTTCCTCTGTCTTTTCTAAAACCAGCTTGAGCATCTGGAAGTTCACGGTTCATGTATTGCTGAAGCCTGGCTTGGAGAATTTTGAGTATTACTTTACTAGCATGTGAGACGAGTGCAATTTTGCAGTAGTTTGAGCATTCTTTGGCATTGCCTTTCTTTGGGACTGGAATGAAAACTGACCTTTTCCAGTCCTGTGGCCGCTGCTGAGTTTTTCAAATTTGCTGACATATTGAGTGCAGCACTTTCACAGCATCATCTCTGAGGATTTGAAATAGCTCACCTGGAATTCCATCACCTCCACTAGCTTTGCTTGTAGTGATGCTTCCTAAGGCCCACTTGACTTCACATTCCAAGATGTCTGGCTCTAGGTGAGTCTTCACACCATCGTGATTATCTGGGTTGTGAAGATCTTTTTTTGTACAGTTCTTCTGTGCATTTTTGCCACCTCTTTTTAATATCTTCAGCATCTGTTAGGTCCATACCATTTCTGTCCTTTGTTGAGCCCATCTTTGCATGAAATGTTCCCTTGGTTTCTCTGATTTTCTTGAAGAGATCTCTAGTCTTTCCCATTCTATTGCTTTCCTCTATTTCTTTGCACTGATTGCTGAAGAAGGCTTTCTTATCTCTCCTTACTATTCTTTGGAACTCTGCATTCAAATGGGTGTATCTTTCCTTTTCTCCTTTGCTTTTCACTTCCCTTCTTTTCACAGGTATTTGTAAGGCCTCTTCAGACAACCATTTTGCTTGTTTGCATTTCTTTTTCTTGGGGACGGTCTTGATCCTTGTCTTCTGTACAATGTCACAAACTTCCGTCCATAGTTCATCAGGCACTCTGTCTATCAGATCTAGTTCCTTAAATCTATTTCGCACTTCCACTGTATAATCATAAGGGATTTGATTTAGGTAGGAGGAGCGGCGCAGGAGCTGCTGAGAGGAGCTACCCCACGCCCAAGGTCAGGAGCAGCGGCTGAAAGGAGCTATCCCACGTCCAAGGTCAGGAAGGGCAGCCAAGATGACTACCCCTTGTCCAAGGTCAGGAGCGCAGCTGCGCTTTGCTGGAGCAGCAGTGAAGAGATACCCCACATCCAAGGTAAGAGAAACCCAAGTAAGACCGTAGGCGCTGAGAGAGGGCATCAGAGGGCAGACAGACTGAAACCACAATCACAGACAACTAGCCAATTTGATCACACGAACCACAGCCTTGTCTAACTTAATGAAACTAAGCCATGCCATGTGGAGCTACCCAAGACGGACGGGTCATGGTGGAGGGTTCTGACAAAACTCGGTCTACTGGAGAAGGGAATGGCAAACCACTTCAGTATTCTTGCCTTGAGAACCCCATGAACAGTATGAAAAGGCAAAAAGATATGACACTGAAAGATGAACTCCCCAGGTCAGCAGGTGCCCAATCTGCTACTGGATATCAGTGGAGAAATAACTCCAGAAAGAATGGAGGGATGGAGCCAAAGCAAAAACAACACCCCGTTGAGGATGTGACTGGTGATAGAAGTAAGGTCCGATGCTGTAAAGAGCAATATTGCATAGGAACCTGGAATGTTAGGTCCATGAATCAAGGCATATTGGAAGTGGTCCAACAGGAGATGGCAAGAGTGAACTGTCGACATTCTAGGGATCAGTGAACTAAGATGGACTGGTATGGGTGAATTTAACTCAGATGATCATTATATCTACTACTGTGGGCAGGAATCCCTTAGAAGAAATGGAGTAGCCATCATAGTCAGCAAAAGAGTCTGAAATGCAGTACTTGGATGCAGTCTCAAAAATGACAGAATGATCTCTGTTTGTTTCCAAGGCAAACCATTCAATATCACAGTAATTCAAGTCTATGCCCCAATCAGTAATGCTGAAGAAACTGAAGTTGAATGGTTCTATGAAGACCTAAAAGATCTTCTAAAACTAACACCCCAAAAAGATGTCCTTTTCATTATAGGGGACTGGAATGTAAAAGTAGGAAGTCAAGAAATACCTGGTGTAGAAGGCAAATTTGACCTTGGAGTACAGAATGAAGCAGGGCAAAGGCAAACAGAGTTTTGCCAAGAGAACGCACTGGTCATAGCAAACACCCTCTTCCAACAACACAAGAGAAGACTCTACACATGGACATCTCAGATGGTCAATACTGAAATCAGATTGATTATATTCTTTGCAGCCAAAGACAGAGACATTCTATATAGTCAACCAAAACAAGACCCGGAGCTGACTGAGGCTCAGTACATGAACTCCTTATTGCCAAATTCGGACTTAAACTGAAGAAAATGGGGAAAACCACTAAACCATTCAGGTGTGACCTAAATCAAATCAAGTCAATTAAGTGCTTCAAATATCTCAAGATTTGAAGTCATTTAGGGGATTATGGCAAATTTTTACTATAATCTGGATAAAAGATGACAGTCTGAGAGTTAAAAAAGTAAATATCATAATAGAGTGGGTTATATTTTCTTATTTATAAATAAGACATCTCAGAGTGAACCAAGGACACACATATAAACTCAAAGATTACTTTTAGATGGTCAAAGAATATGTCTGGCATTATAATCTAAATAATTCTGTGGAAAAAGAATAGGTTAAAAGAGATTAGTAAGGATGACATCTAGAAAAGAAAGAACTAAGGAGCAGAGAAAATGTCTGCGCTTGTTCATTCATTCAACAAATATTTCTTGATCATTTAATATCTGCCATACATGTGCCAGGCATAAAGATACAAGTTCCCCATCTTTCAGAAGTAAACAAAGACAAATTATAATTTGATCTGTGAAGGAAATAAATACTGATATAAAAGTGAATGGGAGAAATTTTATTGAAAGGAGAGAGAAAGAGAGATATCTAAACTGCAAGTTAATGGCTAGAAAGAGACTGGACATAGGGATTCCAAAGGAAGAAGTTTTAAGTAGAGAAATCGTAAGATAAGAAACAGCTCATGTGACTAGTGCATTATGGGGAAAACGGGCACCAGTTAACAGGCTGAGGAGATTGTCAGTCTTTTAGAACCAGCTGTGAAGAGGAATGTGGATTTCAATCTGTTGTAATGGAAAGGCATTGCAGTGTTTTAGGAATAGAAGAGGCATCATTTGATTTAGTGAAACTAACAAAGAGCAAACAAAAATCCCTTAATATTCACAATGGAGGGCTAATCAAGGGGACTAAGAGATCAAACAAGAGAAACTATTTGGAGACTGTTGCTGAAATCCATGTGAAAAAACTTGTGGACTGAACAAAAATCACAATTAGTCTGTTCAGTAGGTAGATCTCTATGCAAAGATAAATTCACTAGACACACATACTTGAAGATGGTATCTATCACTACCATAAGATTAATTTTCCTCTACCTAATTTGTAGTAATCAAGTGACTAGCTGATTGATTTTTTAAATTAAGACTTTTTTAATCTTCCCAGAGAGTGTTAATTCAAAGAAATGACTGTTCTAATTATTCTAAAAGTGGCATTGCTTTTTATAAGTTTAAAAACTGACATTTCACTCATACACAAGCTTTTGATGAGGTGGCTAGAATGACCTAATGCTACTGAATCTGATCAACTCTCAGTAAATCAGTAGACTAAATTTTAACTCCGTACTACATTGAAAAAATATTTATTATTTATTCAAAAAATAAATAAAGTTTTCACTAAATAGGTCATTCTAGCAATATGTACAAAACATTATGTATGTTTTAGCTCATTGGTAGTATCAAATGAGCATATGAAAAAAGCTTATCTTTACACTGAAATAGATCTACTTTTCTGTAGTTTAGGTAATATGCTTATATCTTGACACAGAAGTGAAAATACATTAAAGATAGCTCTGTGGTAGTAGGCAAAATAGTGGACAATGGGCCAGAAGTACCAAATTCAAATTTGATATTGTCAGCTTGCTGAGTACAAAGGTTAGTAACCATCACTTGACCACTTTGGGCTATAATTACTTCCTTGTAAAAGGAAGATATTAAATATGATGACTAATATCTCATTTAGTTCAAAAAGTCCCACGTCTTTTCCATTGTGAGATAAAATCTATTAGTGCAAGAAGGAAATAATAACGACTTGAAGAAGAAGAGAAGAGACTTGACCATATCAGAATCCAGCTTAATTTTACATGAATGGGCTGGTCAGGTACTCATCAGCTATAAAATGCTTTTTCTTTTCCCCCACAAACATACTCATTCACCTACCCATAAAATCAGGACTATTAGTCTCAAAAGAGTAAAATTTACAAGAATGGCTATCACATATATAGTTGCATAAAATTTATTTTGAATTTATAGAAGTTAAGAACGAACAATATAAAAATCCCTAGGCAGTAAGCACTGGTAAATTAATCACCAAATGTTAAGCAAGGGACTACAACACACTTTGATTCATTTCTAATTATTTAATCAAAGTTAATCTACTACCCAATGCACTGTAACAAGCTTATTTGCTTACTAATTAAAAGTATCATGTTTCTAATAAGATCATGGATACATTTAACAAATATTGCTTGTCAACTCTATGCTACTTGCTATGGTAAATAACAGCCATTACTTCACTCTGATGCAAAATCCAAACAAATAAATGAGGGAAATAGTAGGTTGTTATAAGTAATTTGAAGGAAGTAATCATGATGATATGAAAAACAAGCAATATGGGGATTCTAGTCACCCTCTTATATGACATTATATCCAATAAGCTGATTCGCTACATATATGTTAATTTGATAAAGTATAGCATTCCAGTGTTTTCATGTTAATGATGAAATGAAATAGCAAACTATCCTGCCTTTAAACTATCATGTAACATAACCATCCAGATTAATGTAAACAGAACTGTAAATATCCATTAATTTGTTCACTTAAACATTCGTTGGCTCTCTCTTTGGGGCAGGGAATGAATCTCAAAGGTTCTTTAATTCAGTTCCCTCAATATATTTTCAAAGGCATATTAAGTAAATATATTTTTAAAGATATATTACTTTTCCAAAGATAGTGATGAAGCAAGGCAAGGAACCCAGATCCTCTTGAAATACAGTAAGTTTTGTTTTTTTGGTTCTGGTTTTTGAAATGATTACTGCTATTCAAAAATGACCAACTAAAGAGCATTTGCACTTAATTTTCAAAAGATTCACTGAAAAACTGAGTTGAATAAAATTATCTGAAACTTCTCAAGATGGAAACATCCATAGGCTAAATCAATGATATTCCCTAGGAAGCTTCTGGAAGTTTTGAGATTTTTTTTCAGAAAATCAAATGTGAACAGAGACAGGTTTAGTAATAACATATAGAAATAAATTCAAAATTTACTTATACTGAATATAAATAAGCTTGTCTCTGGTAGCTCAGATGGTAAAGTGTCTACCTGCACTGTGGGAGACCTAGGTTCGATCCCTAGGTCAGTAAGATCCCCTGGAGAAGGAAATGGCAACCCACTTCAGTACTCTTGCCTCGATAATTGCATGGATGGAGTAGCTTGGTAGGCTATAGTCTATGGATCACAAAGAGTCGGACACGACAGAGAAACTTCACTGGTTCACTACAGAGTAAAGACTTTTTTTTCACAGTGCCCTCATTTGAGAGGGTTAAAAGGTGGTGACATAGCTTTCCAGTTAAATAGAGAATTATGGGATACTTGATACATCCATTGTTGTTGGATTTAATTGAGAAGAAGAGGTTTGTGAGAAAGAAGAAAACATTTTTGGAGTGTAGTTTAGTCATTGAGAAAGATAAGAGATTAAAGTAGGACTTTCAAAATAAATACCTGAGGGGATTTTGGGAAAAAAACTAAGATTCAAGGAGTGAATATTTTGACCCTAGCTGATAGTAAATAAAAGCCACTGTAAGGTTCTAACAGCATGTTTTAGTTATTAAAAATCTGATCATTTTGAGGTGCATGAACATAGAAACATGTGCACGCTTGCACACACATACACACTTGCACACACATACACACACTTTCCCCTTCCAGTCTTCCAATCCAAGTTCCTATATAAATAGTCATGGAGAGGAGAGGGAGGAGAAAGATGACACAAGAAAAGATGTACCATATGACCTAGTTGCCCCTCTTACTTGAACTTAATGTTTAGACATGGAAAATGCATAAGAAAAATGGTGTGTAGCGTTGTTCCCCACTAGTAGCCATCTCTTTAGATTTCCCACCTTCACCTTTTTGGAACCCTTATTGTGACTGAAGGAAACTCAACTGACAAGTCAGCAACGTTTCTCAGCCAGCAGCTGGCCAGGGTTGTGAGATGATTCTAGAAGCAACTGATTCCGCACCACGTTGTCTGCTCTTCCTTAGCCCTTTCCAAGGGTCTGGGTTTACTGCTGACTCTTGCATCTTGGTGTAAGGTCAAAGAGACAGGGTCACATCCGAAAAGACCATTTGTTACTAAATTGTGCCTTCTCCCGGAAGGCAACAATGGAGGGTCCCTCTAAGTGCGATTCTGCTACCTAATCCATGAAGGCTGCTGACTCCCCCAGTTCTCAGCGCTGAGGATTCCCTCCCCCAATTCCCTCCAGTCGCGCTTTAGGCTCTGCACCAGTTACTCAATGCTTTTTTTGAAGTCCAGCTAGCTAAGCACCGCCTTCCGTCGTGAGTGGCCCGTCACTCTGCCCCGCTGTGCAGTTGTGATTGGCTGGCAAGGCGGTGTCGTTTGGCCCCGCCTCCGCTTCTCTTTGCCGCGCTAGTGGCTCGGGATTTACCCAAAGGTGGAAAGTGGGATTCCAGCGGGCGGCGCTTGGAGCAGGTGCAGACGCATTCCTGTTCCCGCAGTTGCTGTTTTTTCTCCTCCAGTCGTGAGTCTGAGTCAGGAAAGGACTAGCATTCTTTTTTTTTGCCGCTAGAGCTCCAGTGAACTGCTGTCTAGAACCTAGGCACCTCAGACATCTCATTTCATTCGTTATTCCGCGGTCACTGCATAAATCACCTGCACATTTGTAATCCAGTGAATCTCCCCGCAGCTCAATGTTCAGAGAAGGTGTCGAAAGGAAATTTCAAGAGTTTGAAAGAGAGGGTCTCCTTGGACCGCGGGGAGCTGTCTCAGGTGCTGAAGCTTTCCAGTCGTTGATCTCTGCCAACACGACGCGGAGTCAGGCAGCACACTCTCATTCCCGGCTTTCTGCTTCCCCATGCCTTGGATAAGACTCATTTCAGAGCCGTGAATATATCCCTCCGTATCATGGCCTACGTGAGACACTTTCGGACTTTAGTTTCGGGATTTTACTTCTGGGAAGCAGCACTGCTACTCAGGTGAGTCCACTTGTATTTAACAGTTGGAGAACTCATTCAAGCCTTACAACCACTTGTCATTGATGAAACCAAGGATGCAACTCGAGGTTGACTTGTTGAAAGTGTCCCTTAAATAGTATTGTTTTCTATCTAACAATCTGTTTTCTATCTAGCAGTCTGTCTCTTGAGACCTCTAAATATGTAACTTTGCTTTATTTTCACTAATTAATGTATTTTATTAATTGGCATCTTCTCTTATTTGCAACTGAGGTTACCCTAGGAAAAAAATGGTTCCAAAGCCTAGGATTTCCTTCTCAAATTGCGTTTATAGTTTCTTTTTTTCTAAGTGAATTATAAATTCTGGGTGTTACCCTCGTTTTGAAAGTTAAAAAACATTTAGTAATTAGAAGTGGAACATTACTTACATTTTAGAAGACAAAAAAAATATCTAGAACATAAGCATTTAGTGATCAGGGAAATTCTGAATATTATTTATATATCCAGAGGTTAAGTTTAAATGAATAAAATAACAAAGGCCTTGAGAGTACTGTTTTCTGAAAAACTTAGTTCATGGAAGCAAAGTGATAGATAAATCACTAGGTATGTTCTATGCCAAGAAAAATCATTTTGTAGAAAGTAATAAGAAGCCTATTGAACAGTAAAATTGTTCTATGATGTGCTATTTTCTTATCATCTCCAGTCATATTTGGTAGGCTCTTTATTTGTTTTTCTTTTTAATTAAAAGAGAAGAGACACTAAGCACAAGATCAGATAATTTAACTCCATTCTTAATAAAACAATATATAAGCTCATATGGATTTTTGAACCACAAATGTAAATTTTATTTTACTATTATAATTACCTTAAAATTTCCATTTTATGGTTCACAAGCTTTTCAAAAAGATTGAAATCAAAAATTTGAGTACTAAGTTATGTGTATAATGATTTCCATTTGATGTATGTAAATATTCTCTCTGGGTTGCTATGTCAATTTTCATCATTAGGCACCTTGAAAAATGTAGCATATCTCATAAAAACTACCTTTAGTAACCAGGCACTAATTGTGAAGGCTACTATATTTCTGAAATTACTGATTTTCCTGAAGTAAAGGGTTGAACATTGTAAATCAGAATATTATCAGTGAAAAATATTTTAACATAGTAAATTTTTGTAATTTTACAACTGGTACAAATTTCATATATAGTGATAAAAGCAAAAAATGTAGAGCTTTTACATTTATGTAAATTTTATGGAAAAGAGTACAAAATTCATGTCATAAGTTGACTATTTTATTTTAATTATCTTTTAGTATCTTATATGATAATATGCATACTTATTTTCTTAAAGAAATCAGAAGAGCTTAGTTGATACTTAGATTTAGGAAGTTTAATGTTGATAACTAAAATATTTTGATCGATGAGGTCAAATAATAGCAAATCACCACGATATTTGCTATAATATATTCTTAGAAAGAATTCATGTTAATAAATATTAAATAATTTAGTTTAAAATCCTTCTTATGAATAGTTCAGAAATGTAATCACTCAAAAAAGATATATCCAGTGTAGAAGTTTGTGCAATACATATATTCTTTATCATTTTCTTTTTCTTTCACAAATCAAATAAAAATTTTCTCTTTTTTCTCTTAGATGAAAGTAGCTCATCACTCTGAAGAACTTTTAATCATACATAAAAAATCAAATATTTTAATTTTTCAGTGATGGTCCTTGAAGGAAAATTTCCTATAGAAATTTCCTTTTGAAAGTGAAGCTCCCTCTACTGGAAATATCTTATAAAATACAGTTTCTTTACAGAAACTCTTTGCTCACTGAGCCTATTTGTGAGGTATTGAGCAAAAAAGGAAAACATGTAAAGGAAAAAATAAATTCAAAAAAGTATTTTTTTAAGTTCACAAATATATCTTTTTAATTTAAAAATACTATTTCCAGGGAAATTTGGAAATAAGAACAACAATCAGAAACCATAGATAGTTATAATTAAATAGCATACTAGTAGAAGTGTTTTTTCATAGGTTTAGTTTAAAAATTTTTAAATTGAGATTATAAATACACACAGAAAAGTACAAAAACAGCAAAGTTTCATACAAAGTGGCACAAACGCAACACCCCCATGTTAAGAGACCATGGATCAAGAAGCAGAATTCTCAGTATTACAGAAGCATTCACCCTGCCCTCTCTTACCACCATATCCCTTCCTAAGCACTACTTTGCCTGAAGATAATCTCTATCCTGACTTATGCAACAACAACATTTTTTCCTGCTCTTGAACTTTCTATAAATATTTATTTGGGTCTGCTTTATTTTATGAATTGTATGTGTTTTAGCTATGTTGTAGCATGTAGCAATAACTTATTTTCATTTCTGTATGGTATTCCATTATGTGGAGGGTTCCCTGGTAGCTCAACTGGTGAAGAATCCGCCTGCAACGCAGGAGACCCTGGTTCAATTCCTGGGTTGGGAAGATCCCCTGGAGAAGGGATGGGCTACTCACTCCAGTATTCTTGGTCTTCCCTGGTGGCTCAAATGGTTTTAAAGAATCTGCCTGCAATGCAGGAGACCTGGGTGCGATCCTGGCTGAGGAACCCCTGGAGGAGGGCATGGCAACCCACCCCAGCATTCTTGCTTGAAGAGTCCCCATGGGAGCCTGGTGGGCTATAGTCCATGGGGCTGCAAAGAGTCGGACATGACTGAGTGACTAAGCCAAGCCCAGCACATTCCATTATATGAAGACATAACAATTTTTCCCATGTCCTACTGAGGAATATTTGGGTATTTTAAAAAAGTTTTTGGTTAGTGCTGCTATGAACCTCCTTGAACTTGCTTTTTTTTGGTGAATACCTGTGAATACGTGCATTTTGGGGACTATGTAAGTTGGGTCCAAGAGTTTCACTGGGCAAAGAATTGCTGTAATATAGGATGGATATGAGTATGTCTAGCTTTAGTAGATACTGCAAGTTTTCTGACATAGTTGTACCTAGTTACATTTCCATTAGTAACATATGAAACTTCCTATTGCTATTAGTAGTACATTTGATCAGTGAAGTATTATTATAAACATTTATAGCATTTTCTTAGACTATTATTGCAAACCCACAGATGCGACTGAAGTTTTTACTTTGTATACATTTTAGTAAATGAGTTTTATCAAGGCAAAAACAACAGAACAAAAATATTTACTACTATAGTACGATTAGGAGTATTCATTATCAGAATACACCAGGTATTAGAAACATAGTGTTTAAAAGGGACTTATTAAAGAGGATAATTCCTTTAATAAATACAAGTCAGAAACAGACATAAGAAATCTAAATTTCCTAGTAGTGAAGTTTTAAAATTTTCACCCTTTGCTTAGATATTGCAGTTTTCGAAAAAAAAGTATTTCTTTGGCTTTTGGATTCTAGTTCTTATACTAGTGAAATAAAGAACAAAACACCAGTGTTCAGCTTTCTTTGAAATGTAAATAAGTGATGATTATGAAGAGCTTGCAAAGCAATTTCCAAAAGCAAGAAAAGTGCCAAAGTATTCCATCTAAATTAATTATTTTCACAACATGCAATTTTGTTTTTCATCTTGATAGTTTGATAGCAACACAGACTTGCTATTTGGATAAATTATGGTACATTGTGTCAAAAAATGAATGTATGAATTTCAGGGTTTATGATAATCACAAATAAAATATTTTCTTGATTGACTTCAAAATCTAGGAAAAACATTTTGGCATAAAATGTCTTGTTTTTTGCCTTTTGCTATGTTTTGGAAGATGGGGAAAGTTCTTTTTAATGTTGGGTCTATTTTATTATGCAAGACTTTGAAGAAAAATGTACTTTAAGGAATAAACTCCTACTATTATGATACTCTCTTGTATGTAGGTACTGTAGCAGGATTCTATACAGTAAACATAATATATGCTTCTTTCCTTTGTATCTATAAATAATCATACATTTTCCTAAGTATAGAAGCCTCATGGCCCAGTTCTTTAGTCAATGCCTCAAGCAGTTTGCCCTGCCGATTCAGGAAACAGCTTGTAAAATATTTCCTGTTGTATATAATTTTTCTCTCCCTTGATCCCTTGATATACTGAGGCCAGTCAATCACCAAGTATGTGTTTAATGTGTAATGTTAAGCAATTCAGCAAGATTTTTCACCACATTCTGTGCGCACATGTTTGTGCTAGGTACAGTTTGGCCATGGGTGATCGAGAAACTATCACCTTTTTCATTGTGAAACTTAGAGCCTAGAAGGAAAGAAAATACAAAGGTCTAAGTGACAAAAGAGCAACAGAAGTGGCAGTGTTTTAGGGAATGTGAAATAGGGAAGTTCTCCAGAGAATTGGTACTTGTGCTGGATCTTATAAGATGCTTGTTCAATGGGCGGAAGTGAGATATAAAGAAAATATTCTATTTTCTATTCCATTTCCTATCATTAGGAAATGTATAGGAATGTAAAATCATTCCTATGATACAATCCTATAGTATGTTGAGGGAATGGTGATGGTCAAATTCAGTTGAAATATCTCCAGTTCATTGTTTAATTTCATATCTGCTAGCAACAACTATAGAGCTCACTACAATAATAAACCTGCTGAAAGGTGGAGGAGTTGCAGCTTCCTTTCATAATAGAATATAGATAAAATTTAGAAGCAAATAATTTAATTATAACTGAATAGTTATCATTATAGGAATGGTCTTGTAACTTGGCTCAAAAAAGCTCTACAAATCCTTCTCTCTCAGAGGTAGCATTTACCTCAAAATTACAATTAATCAGAAGATTGCTCATAACCATTAGGAATAGTAAAAACTATAATATGTAGACAGACAATAATGACAAAACTACTAGAAGACAATGACAGTCTGCTTGTTTTAGAGTTTGGAGATCATGTTTGAATTTATCACCAAAATATGATCTCTCTAAAAAAAGACTATCAGGTAGAGGATTTGGATTGTTGGAAGAAAGGAAGCCAGTGAACTTGGTTTGGGGAGTTCTGAGTCTGAGATGCTAACAGTAGATCTGTTGTATCTTGCTGTCAGCTGAGAATGCAGAGATCCTGCTTGAACTGTAGATTGAACAGTTAAACTGTTACAAAGGTGATCACACTGTGTGCAAAAACAAAAAAAAAAAAGAAAAAATATTTATCTGAAATGAAGGCAGAGCATTTAGAGCAGGCACAGAGAAGTACTCAGAGAGAGTTCTGAGCTAAACTGTGGTGGTGGGACTGATCATAAGTGAGTGACAAAGAATCAGATTTATCATAATTTTATACAGTCGATCCCAAGGGCTTGCTTTTATCAATAACATATATCTATCACTTTTCTATAGAGACTTCAAATGCTCTGTATGTATGTGATTTACTCAGTCATATCCAACTCTTTGTGACCCCATGTACTGTAGCCCTCCAGGGTCCTCTGTCCAGGGAAGATTCTCCAGGCAAGAATACTGGAGTGGTAGCCATTCCCTTCTGCAGGAGATTTTCCTGACCCAGGGGTCAAACCCAGGTCTCCTACATTACAGGCAGATTCTTCACTGTCTGAGCCACCAGGGAATCAATGCTCTAATTTCAACTAATCTCATAAACTAGTCCACAGTCATGGATGGTATATTTTACCAACTTAAGTTTTCTGAGGAGATTTTTAAAGGAATTATTTTGGTGAAGATGCATCTTTAACTTTTCCTTACTTCATGAAGCATATAACATGGAGCCTCTTTGATTTTCCCAGCAAACCTGTCTCTTAAACTCTTCTCCAAAACTGTTCCCTTATTCTTATACTTGGATTAACTGTACTTATTGAAAATGAACTCCTGTGCATGCAAATGTCCATGTTGAAACATGGATGGTTTGTCTTTCTCCACTGGAAGAAAGCTATAGCTTTGTTTTGCTTAGGAAAATACATCAAGTAGAGATACAAGTGAGTCATCTTCAGTGAACTGGTTCTGGAGTGAAGGCAGGCATTCTAACACAGGACCAACTCTTTGGTAACAAGTAGAAAGTGTGTGAATAGAATGAGCTGTTCAGCCACAGAAAATGAAGCTGTTCTAACAACTGCAAGGCAGCCACATGCATTTTAGGAAACAAAGTTTGAAATCCTTAGATGTTGGCAGAAGAGGAAATAATAGTAGAATAGTTTATAAGCAGCCTCACTATGAAGCATTCCTGAAATTCAGAATCTCCATACTAGAGACGTTTTTAGAAGGAAGTATTACCAGTTACCTCTCAGACAACTTAATACACAGAGGCAATAACCTCAGTGGTACAATTAAGAATATCATAAAATGGAAATGTTATCAACATCCTCTGAAATAGTTCATTTCATGGAATAAGTTCCAATGCGAATGATGAAGAATTCTGAGGAGTTCATGCAAAATTTGCATACAGACAAAAATAACCAATTAGGAATAATAAACTCTGAGCTATTTCTGATCCTATTTTACAGACATTGCCAATATAGGATGGTTGGGCTAACATCAGAGATAACTAGTTCATCCAATATCCTACCTAAATTTGAAAATCTCTCAAAAATATCTACAATAGATAGTCATCCTGTAAACATTTAAATTTCCAGCAATAAGGGCCTCTTTACCTGAAAAGGAAAATATTTATGAAGCCACTTTAATAATAAATAAAAAAACAAAATGTCATTTTATTTTCTCCTGGCCATAGGAAACTTTCTCTTGCCACCTGTGGTTCCCCCTTCCTGCCGGTATTTGTTTGTGTATTTTTTTTTCTCCTTTTTTTTAAATGCTTGCCTCTCTACTGGAAATGACCTGTGGAGAGTGTGTTTTCTATTTGAGGCATGTTTTGAATCGATAGCCTTTTCCATGTGGTTGCTCCTTGCATGAAGCTTATATGCTCCAGGTCTAGAGTGCCTGTAGCTCTAGAATCTCTTTGTAACATTATAAAAATCTATTCAACAATTACTACATTCCAGGAAGAGTGCAATGTGCTGGAGCAACAGGATCTCAACTTTCTATAATATACCATTGTGTGTGTACATCACCTTCATATGTATGTTTTAGATTTTCATGCAGGTCTTGTCTCTCCCTCTTAGTTGTTAGTCCCATGAGGATAGGATTGTTTTTGATCTTGCTTTACTGCCGTAATATTTAATTCAATGTCCATAAACAACAAATAAACACTGAGGTGACACATCTGTCGCCTCTCTTTATCTATAATTTTAGATTTGAATTTTATTTGAATCTGTGTGATTACTTGGAGTGAGAAGGGATTCTTGTCTTTTAGACACCATAAAGGATATAAGGTCAAATAAAATGCCTTGGAAGACATTACCTGCTCTGAGAATTTGTAAAACAGATAAAAATTGTCAGCACCTAGTGGAAAAATAATGGATTTACTTCTTATCACCATGAGAAATTGAAATTTCTATTGTATAATGCATTATTTCTCAACCTTTTTTTCCCATCATTGCCTCCTAAGGAGCTTTTTAAGAGATATTTTTAGACTTTCTAATTGACTGCATGAAATTATAATATCACTGTGTATTATATATTTGCTCATGTGTGGTATATAGATACACATACATAGAGATAGACCTGTGGTTTATTTGTAAGAAGAATAAAATTTTTCACCCTAGAGTCTGTTTGGAAATAAAAGAATAATCAGTAATACAATATCAAATGCCATAAAAACAAAAAGAAGTGTAGAAGATTATTAGTCACCTTTTCAAGAGCACTCTAGGTACAAAAGTACATGTGCAAATATGTCATCATAACATGAATGGTGAGTTAAAGAAACAGATAGGCAAAAAGATTCCCTTTCTAAAAATTAATTTTTATTGGAGTATAGTGACTTTACATTGTTGTGTTAATTTCTACTGTACAGCAAAATGAATCAGCCATACATATACACATCTCTCTTCCCTTTTGAACTTCCTTCCCATTCAGGTCACCACAGTACATTAAGTAGAGTTCCTGTATTATACAATATGTTCTCATTAGTTATCTCTTTTATACATAGTATGAATAGTGTAACTATGTCAATCCTTATCTCCCAAGAGGCTATAACAAGGGAAAGTAACAGTGGGCACAGTGAGATTGATAGCTCCTGATAGTTGTTTAATTTTTTGTGTTTACAGTGAAAGGGAATTTAAGCTTGCTTACATCTTGGAGAAAGAAGTCAGTAGATTAGGAAGTGCTTATAAAGACACAAGAAGGTTCAGAAGAGAAGAGGCAATGTCACTGATGAGATGAAAAGAAAGAGTTTTCAGAGCAGTAGTTGAAGGGTAGCTTTTGAACCAGAAGAGTGTAAGTCTTTCTCTGGACTAGATGCAGAATGTGACAGGAGTAGAGATGGAAACTAAGATTTTGTAATTCAGCGGCTGAGCACTCAGTTATCTCTTTGAAGTAGGAGACAAGGTCATTAGTCTGGGATAAAGATGAACAACAAAACAGACAGGTTTAGGCTGACTTAGCGGTTACAAAACATAGAATAGAGCCAAGTCCATGTTACTTCTGCTACAAGGCAGGCTGTGCTCCCAGCTGTCTTAGAAGGGTCGGTCCAGCCTGCTACAGCAGAAGCCCCCTTCACCCTGCTGAAGAGTGGAATGAATTCTAGGACATGATCTTTATTTTTTCAATTGATTGATGATGGGCTTACAATATTGGTTTGATTTCTGTCATACATCAATATGCATTAACCATAGGTGTACATATGTCCCCTCCCTCTAGAGTCTCCCTCCAACCTCCCACCCATTCCGATCCCTCTAGGTTATTACAGAACCCCAGTTTGAGTTCCCTGAGTCATACAGCTAGTTTCCATTGGCTGTCTATTTACATACGCTAGTGTATATGCTTCCATGATACTCTTCATTCATCTTACCCTCTCTTCTCCCCCACCCTTGTCCATAAGTCTGTTCTCTATGTCTGCATCTCCATTGCTGCTCTGTGAACAGATTCTTCAGTACCATCCTAGATTCCGTATATATGCATTACCCACTTAGGAAATGATCTTTATTTAGGCCTCACTCATATAGGTGGCAAAGCCAGAGATAGAACCCACAACACCTGATTCAAATGAACTGCTGATTTTTCTTCCAAAAGTGTACAGTGATTTATGTTCTCCTATGGTAGAAAAAGAAAAGATCATACCCTTCTTTAAAAGGTGAAATGTGACTCATTCAGTTAAAATCACAGTAAAAGTTTTTATTAACAGTTTCATAAAAAAGATCTAAGAATGAGACCCACTTTCAAACTTTCTGCTCTTCTCAGAGATCTATACATGCACACAGTATAGGTGTGTATACTCACATCTCTGACCCTTTTCTTTTGCATCTTGAAAATAGGTAGTCTTTTCCTATGAGGCATTATCTCCAGTGGTTTTGTTATGCTTGATTAAAGGAAAACATATGCTCTTATGGGAAGAGGAAATAATGTCTATAATCCAGAAGCTTTTATAATCTTTTTGTTTCCTGAGAAACTGTAAATGTCTTGCCCAAAATGATTGATGGAAAGGGGAAGAAAGACTAGAGATGAGGCGGAGTGAAAAAAGGGGAGAAGGATGTATATATACAACCTCAGCTGAATATTAGCTTTAACTAATTGATATAACCAACTGATTCAAGGTACAATCACTGATTGTATCTTGCTAAGATCTTCCCTCTCTTAATTTTTAAAAATTAATTTATTTATTTTAATTGGAGGCTAATTACTTCACAATATTATAGTGGTTTTTGTCATACATTGACATGAATCAGCCATGGGTGTACACCTTCTCTTAATTTTGAAAAAAATATAATCCAATAAAAACTTGATATATAGTCTCATTTTCAGTAGAGGGAATTGAACAACGACATACTCACCACTATATTTACCTTTCCTTATCACTTCCAATTATAAACTCCTTTTTGCTTTATTATTGATTCCCTTCTTCATTCGGCATAATTTCTCTCTCCTTAAAGGAATGTAACAATCAGGTAAATGTAGGGCTTCCCTCACCACAGAAGAAAAGTGTCCAATAACTCAGATATGCTTAAGTCAGAACACATTCCACTGAAAGGTGACATTAACATAAACATTTGTAGTCACACAAGAGGGAATAGCTACCATAACCTAAATAAGTCAGTGCTCTGCTGGTTCAATATTATTATGGAAAAAAGCTGAGTATGGCTCCGTTTTAATATTCTGTGTACATTTCTTTTAGATTCAGAGACCCAGAGATAGGTGCTTTAAAATATCATTCTTTTATGCCCTCAATCTTACTGATTTGAGGATTTATAAAAACACATTTTATTAGTAAGCATTCATTGATGCAAGCACAATCAGTTCAAAATCAAGCAGTACTATTTCTGCTGTATAATTTCCTTTGTAAGTATAACTCAGTTAAACATCTCAAGTAAAAGGATGATTTCTGTATCACTCACTTCTGGCTAGTGGGATTACAGTGCTTTTACCCCCTTATTTTTATGATATTTTAATGAAATTTTGGATACAGTCAACATAGACTAAAATGAAATTTAGAGAATGTTTATAAAACAAGTTTTATGCACATTTTAAAGGTCTAAGAAGTGTTTTGTCAAATAAGATTCAGAAGAGAAATACAGTTCTTAACATTCCCTCCACATTGGTTTGATGTAATCACTTCTTTTTTTTTTTGTCTTTTGTTTTTTTAATTAATTAATTATTTTACTTTACAATATTGTATTGGTTTTGCCATACATTGACATGAATCCTCCATGGGTGTACATGTGTTCCCCATCCAGAACCCCCCTTCTGCCTCCCTCCCCATCGCATCCCTCTGGGTCATTCCAGTGCACCAGCCCCGAGCGCCCTGTATCTTGCATCGAACCTGGACTGGCGATTCGTTTCACATATGATAATTTACATGCTTCAATGCCATTCTCCCATATCATCCTTCCCTCACCCTCTCCCATAGAGTCCAAAGTGAAAGTGAAGTCGCTCAGTCATGTCCGACTCTTTGTGACCCTGTGGACTGTAGCCTACCAGGCTCCTCTGTCCATGGGATTTTCCAGGCAAGAATACTGGAGTGGGTTGCCATTTCCTTCTCCAGGCCATCTTCCTGACCCAGGGATCGAATCTGGGTCTCCTGCATTGCAGGCAGACGCTTTAACCTCTGAGCCACCAGGGAAGCCACCACAGAGTCCAAAAGACTGTTCTATACATCTGTGTCTCTTTTGATGTCTTGTATACAGGGTTATCGTTACCATCTTTCTAAATTCCATATATATGCTTTAGTATACTGTATTGGTGTTTTTCTTTCTGGCTTACTTCACTCTGTATAATAGGCTCCAGTTTCATCCACCTTATTAGAACTGATTTGAATGTATTCTTTTTAATGGCTGATTAATATTCCATTGTGTATATGTACCACAGCTTCCTTATCCATTCGTCTGCTGATGGACATCTAGGTTGCTTCCATGTCCTGGCTATTATAAACAGTGCTATGATGAACACTGGGGTACACATGTCTCTTTCAATTCTGGTTTTCTTGGTGTGTATGCCCAGCAGTGGGATTGCTGGGTCATATGGCAGTTCTATTTCCAGGTTTTTTTTCTATTTTTTTTTCTATTTCCAGGTTTTTTTTTTTTCTCTCTTTCCAATTTTTTAAGGAATCTCCACACTGTTCTCCATAGTGGCTGTACTAGTTTGCATTCCTACCAACAGTGTAAGAGGGTTCCCTTTTCTCCACACCCTCTCCAGCATTTATTGCTTGTAGATTTTTGGATAGCAGCCATTCTGACTGGTGTGAAATGATACCTCATTGTGGTTTCGATTTGCATTTCTCTGATAATGAATGATGTTGAGCATCTTTTCATGCATTTGTTAGCCATCTGTACGTCTTCTTTGGAGAAATGTCTGTTTAGTTCTTTGGCCCACTTTTTGATTGGGTCGTTTATTTTACTGGAATTGAGCTGCAGGAGTTGTTTGAATATTTTTGAGATTAATTCTTTGTCTGTTGCTTCATTTGTAATCACTTCTTAATTATCACTATAAAAATAGTTCCGAAACCACACACAGTGATCTTTGGACAAGTTAAACTGGTTGAGGTATATTTGGTATATAAGAAACAATATACTCTTGGTTTGAATTTCAGAATATTCACACTTTATCAAATTGAGCTGTTGTTGTTTAGTTGCTGAGTCGTGTCAAGTGTTTCACGACCTCATGGATTGCAGCCCATCAGGCTCCTCTGTTCATGGGATTTCCCAGGCAAGAATACTGGAGTTGTTGCTGTTTCCTTCTCCAGGGGATCTTCCTGACCCAGGGATGTAACCTGCATCTTCTGCATTGGCAGGCGGATTCTTTACCACTGAGCCACCAGGGAAGCCAGCGAAGTAGTATATTAGTGCTATTTGTTGATTTAGCTCCAGTGAGATGATGAGTCAAAGGATACAGTCTCTGCCTCATCCCCGAAGTTTCCAGCTAGCAGAGGAGATCATGGCATGAAAGTGTCAGGTGTCCACAGTGGAAACCAGTGATTGATAAGAACAGATGGCCTGTAAGAATCCAGTGGCGAAGAGACCAGTTCCTGCTCAGATAAGCTAATAAGGGCAATGCAGAGGACATGGCATTTAAGCAAAAGAACTAATAAAATTCTTTAAGACAAACACGTGATTAGGGCACATTCTGGGTTTTCAAGGATTACCATTGAAACTCTTAGAGTGCCCTGAGTCTTTCCTGATTGAAGGAAAATTAAGTCTGTTCTTCCAAAAAGATTTTACCTTTCTAATTTTGATTTTGTTGATGACTCAGTGTTTTTATTGACTTTATTGTCCAAGAGTACACCATACTCCAGAGTCAGATAAAAATCCCTGGTCATTTTTTCAGTTGCAAAAAATAATGTTTAGAGGTGGTGAAGTACTTTATGCCTCCTGGGTGTGTGTGTGTGTGTGTGTGTGTGTGTGTGTGTGTATGTGGTGAGTGGACACAATTTGAATAAGAGAGTTTCAGAAAATCATTTGTAGAGATTAGGGTTTAGAATCAGGCTAAAGGAGGAAGTCTTTTTAGGATAAGTCAGAGCGAAAAGAAAGAATACCCATTCCCAGAAGGAAGAGAAGGTCAACATTATTTTTGAGATTCATGATTGGCTTGAAGAAATCAAGTGGTGTTTCACTGATTTGACAAAGAAAAGGTGATATTGCTAACATATTTTCCATTGAACTTTGCTATTGAACTTTAGAATGTAACTAGCGTTTTTTGAAATCTTAAGTATGCAACTGCTGTAGCAATTGATGTTTAAAACCCATGCATCTGTATTTATAATTATGGATTTAATCATTATAGGCACTTAGTTAAAATCAGTTTCCAGGTGTTTATGTGAATTCATTTTACTTAGGAAATACATGACTGTGTTTCAGTATGAAAATTCAAATATTTCAGGTAAATCAACACCCTCCTCCACCTTGGTCACCACTGCTGTCTTAGTCCTTTCCTTAGATGAATGACTGAAATGATTTGGTGTGCTTTTTTTCCAGATCATATTCTGTATATTTATGTAAACATATGTGCACATAAAGAAACACAGAGTGATTTTTACCTTTTTCAAAGGAAAAAGTTTTAATTAGAGGAGTTATACAGTTTACCCACTTCATATGTTTTCTTTCAGGGGGTGAGAAGTCCCATCGAGAATTTGTTATGACCTCTCACCATCCTCTTATTCATTCTACCCTAGAAGATGAAACTGCGTATTCTATTTGAGGAGTTTGGAAGGAACATCTGGGCAAGTGTAGCTTGGTGCCCGTCTTTGTCCTTTTTCGTGGGGCTTTGAGTGAGGTGGGGCACAGAGGCATCATTTTCAATGCAACATTAGGAAGCCAGTGTGTCTTCGGATATCAGATAATTTCCCCCAAGTCATCTTTGTAACATCAATTTGATCCCATTTTTTTCATCCTTTTTAAGAAATTTCTTGAGTTGTTTCATATCTTGAGAGGGAGAGGATGCTAATTTGAAGTCTCTTGGATCCAGAGAGTAATATTTAATAATAACTAGCTATAATTTTGTACTTGCTATTTGTTTCACTCAATGATATTTCTTTAAACACTTTATACTTCAGAAAATGTACAATAACTTTATTTTGCTTACTGCTGTACAAATCTAAAGTAGGATTACATTAGAGATTTAAGAAAAAACACATTGATAGCTATCTAGGTGATCTTAAATACATCAGATAGTGGTGGGTCATAAGGAAGATGTATCAGTAATTTAAATACAGACCATAAAGTTCCCTCTTACAATGACTGTTTATGCTGCCTTTCAATGTATTATATAGACTTCATTTAAACAGCTTTGCTGTTTTCTTCTCTCCTTCCCTATCTCTTCTCTTTCCATCTGTACTTACTTCCTTGGTCACTTCCTCTAGTCTCAAGGCTTCAAATATCATCTATTTGTCTCTAGCACTTTCCAAACAATAAAAAAGATGTCCTTTCCCAGTCTTTGGACCCATATAACTAACTGCATACTCAACATCTAGAATATCATATGGACATCTAAAACTGCACATGTACAAAATCAGTCTCTGGTGTCTTGCTGTAAACTTGCTTCACTCACCGTTTCCCCCATTTCAGTTCATCAAATCTCTTCACTTGTGTAGGCCAAAAATATGAGCTTCTCCTTGACTACTGTCTTTAATCTGTTAGAAAATAATCTTACCTCAAGCTTCAAAATACATCCAAAATATGACCAGTTTCCATCACCTCCAATATGACAACTCGGTCTGAGCCACCATCACCTGGACTCTGACAATAATCTAACTGATCTCTGCCAAACATCTGGGCCCCACTCTAGTTTGTATTTAATAGAGCAGTCATGGTGATTCTTCACAAATGAAAGGCAAGCCATTCCATGTGCCTACTCACTGCTTTAACAACTTCCATTTCACTCAGAGTAAAAGCAATTTCCTTATAAAGACTCTTATGTTCACAAATGGTTTGTTGTTCCATTTAATCCTTTGATCTGATTTCTCGCTATTATCCCCCCTGCTAACCTGATTCTGGTTCCTTTTGGTTCTGTGAATACATCAAGTGTGTCCCTGGCTTAGACCTTTGCACTGGTTGCTCTCTCTGCCTGGAATAGACACTTTGCTTCAGGTGGCCACCTCCGTGACCTCCTTCAACACCTGATAAAGCGACCCTTCCTCAGTGAAGCTTACCCTGACAACTCTATGTAAAATGTTCACAGGTCCCCCAACTCCTGTCACTGCTGATTATCTTTTGCTTTGCTCTAAATTTTCCTTCCTTTCAAAATAGTAAAGAATTTACTACTTTATAATCAGTTCAGTTTAGTTCAGTCACTCAGTCGTGTCCGACTTTTTGCGACCCCATGAATTATAGCACGCCAGGCCTCCCTGTCCATCACCAACTCCAGGAGTTTACCCAAACCCATGTCCATCGAGTCGGTGATGCCATCCAACCATCTCGTCCTCTGTCGTCCCCTTCTCCTCCTGTCCCCAATCCTTCCCAGCATTAGGGTCTTTTCCAATGAGTCAACTCTTCGCATGAGGTGGCCAAAGAATTGGAGTTTCAGCTTCAACATCAGTCCTTCCAATGAACACCCAGGACTGATCTCCTTTAGGATGGACTGGTTAGATTTCCTTGCAGTCCAAGGGACTCTCAAGAGTCTTCTCCAACACCACAGTTCAAGAGCATCAATTCTTCAGCGCTCAGCTTTTTTTATGGTCCAACTCTCACATCCATACATAACCACTGGAAAAACCATAGCGTTGACTAGATGGACCTTTGTTGGCAAAGTAATAACTCTGCTTTTAAATATGCTATCTAGGTTGGCCATAACCTTCCTTCCAAGGAGTAAGCATCTTTTAATTTCATGGCTGCAATCACTATCAGCAGTGATTCTGGAGCCCCTAAAAATAAAGTCTGACACTGTTTCCACTGTTTCCCCATCTATTTGCCATGAAGTGATGGGACCAGATGCCATGATCTTAGTTTTTTGAAGGTTGAGATTTAAGCCAACTTTTTCACTCTCCTCTTTCACTTTCATCAAGAGGCTCTTTAGTTCTTCTTCACTTTCTGCCATAAGGGTGGTGTCATCTGCATATCTGAGGTTATTGATGTTTCTCCCGGCAATCTTGATTCCAACTTGTGTTTCTTCCGGCCCAGCATTCCTCATGATGTACGCTGCAGATAAGTTAAATAAGCAGCGTGACAATATACAGCCTTGATGTACTCCTTTTTCTATTTGGAACTAGTCTGTTGCTCCATGTTGTAATAGTTTTTGTTAATTATGTCACAGTCTGCTGAAATGTAAGCTCACGGAAATAAAGGATTTTGGTCTGTTTTGTTTTTTTACTGAATTCGAAGCCTCCAAACAATGCTAGGCATATTGTACATTTTTCAGCACCTAATAAAGGCAAAGAGTAAGTGTGGGTACTAATTGCATTAGCCTTCCTTTTTTTGTCTTGCTTTGTCCATGACAAGTTTTAAACAAATTCTTGTATTTTTAAAATCCTTTATTGTAATCTTTTTTCAAAGTATAATTTTCATATGGATTAAAAATCAAATGGGACAGAGAGCTGAAACATTGTTCATAGCCCATCTCCATCCCATCTTCATTGCACTTAGTTGTCCTTCCTAACAACAATCAGTTTTAAATGTGTTTTACTTATTCTGAAGGCCTTTTCCATAATTTGAACAATGTTCTTCTATTATTACTGTTTTATGTTTTGTTTCCTTTGCCTTTAGTTACAAGAAATGCTTCTTCAAAGACTCACTTTCTTTTCCTTCACACTCTTAATTAATTCTATGCACATATTCTAAACTTCACACTCCTGTGAGCCTGATAGCAAAACAATCTTCCTAAATTTCTTTCTTCCAATAGAAATGAGATTGTTTTCTGATGTTTTTCACAGAGAACTCATCTGAAGAAATCCCACAGCTACTTTCTAAGTTGTATCAGCTCCTTCCAGGGTTCTATTTCTTGGTTTACTTCATCATTTCACTACAGTATATTCTACATGATTTTCTCAAGAGAACGTTTATGCAGGTATACTGTTCCATTCCTTGAATTTGTGGCTGCTTAACGACTTCTCCTTTGATTCATAGATTGGTTGTAATACTGGATTGGATATATGGAATGAAAGAACAAGCCAGCAAGAACTTTTTCTTGCTGGCTTTTTCTTGTTGTCTGGTAGCATATACAACAAACAATGGGTAGGCATGCCCATTTGCCTAAAGCTAGTCTAGTCTCATTCTTTTGTGTTTTCCTTTTTCTTTCAAATTCCTTCAGGATCTTCTCTTAAATCTTAATGTTTGGCAATTTTCCAATAATTGGTCTACCATAATTCTCTGTTTGGACTCAGTGGGCTCATTCACTTTGAAAATACATGTTTTTATCTATTTCTGAAAACTCCCCCTCACCTCTGTCTCTCCATCTCTCTCTCTATTTGTTCCTCTTTTCTCATCTTGCAGAACTTTTAGGAACCTTTTATTTGCTGACGTCTCCTTCCTGTTGTCTTTTAATTAAAGTTTATACCTTGTTTGGTATATTTGGTATTATTTAAAAAAATATTACAAGAAAGAGGGAATAAATACACATGCTTGCTCTTAAACTATTTAAAAATATACATTTCATTATTTGCATATTTATACTTAGAGCTTTAAGCATCTGAAAGTAGTTTATATTCATGCTGTGAAAAAGATCAAAGTTATGTTATTTTTGCCAATAACATATGGTTGGTTGTTGCCACGGTGGTGCTCTGAAGCTGTCCCCTCTGCCTGAGATATCCTTTCTTTTTTTTCTTCTTCTTTTTTTAACTAGTTTATTTACCTATTTTTTAACTTTACAATATTGTATTCGTTTTGCCATACATTGACATGAATCCACCGTGGGTGTACATGTTTTCCCTGAGACATCCTTGCCTTTGCTCCCACCCAGCTCACCTTTCAGTCTCTTAGAAAGTCTTCATTAACCACGCCGTCCAGCACGGCCACTCTCACTTATTTTGTTTTGTCATTCTGGCTATTTTCTCCTGAGAGTTTAGAGCAATCTCTGATCATCTTCATTACTTATGTGTTCCTTTATTGCCTGTTTACATACATACATTTATATGTTACATATTAAATAAAATATAGAAGAACAAATCCTCTTCTTTGTCTTACCTTAGCAACCTGCTCATTTTACTCTTCTATAAAATTTTTGAAATTTCTTTGTTGATTTATTCTTAGATTCCTAAAAACTTGCTTTTGTTGTTATTTGGGAAATTCAGTGTACTTTTACGGAAACACTTATGCCTGCAGTAATTAGTGTAATGATATATGTGTATAAAGCTAAAGATTTAAGTTTATAATTTTAAACCTAATTATTGTAAATGCCCGATTCACAACTTTGGGCTTCTCAGGTTAAAAAAAATGATTTACCAAGAGTATTTAAAGGGAATAAGATCATGAACTATAATCTTCAGAAGTTTTTGCTGTAGCTTGCTCCTGATCTTTTCAAGGAAGATATTTTTTTTTGAAAGAATATATAAAGTAGCATCTGGACAAAGGCTCTGTGTGCTCTACTTCCCAAAGAGACAGCAATATTCTAAATGAAATAAAGGGTGCTTTTATTGCTCTCTGGAACTACAGTAAAGTTGAAAGAGCTGAATCACTGACTTTATCAGATAGCATCATTGGGAAAACATATCCTTACTTGAACTGCTCTCTTGAAGACCTAACTTCTGTGAAAATGATAACCCATTATATGATTTATTGAAAGCTGACTGAGTTCCAAATCTTCCTGGTTAAAAAATATATATATATATATTGTTTATCCATCTTATGACATATTTCAAGTACTATTTATTCATTTATTTCAAAAAAAATTATATAATATCTCCTATTTGCCAATCAATGTTCCAGGATTTGGGGACACAGTAGTAAGTAAGCAAAAATCCCTGCTCTTTTGATGTTATCCTCTAATAAAGGAAAACATCAAATTAAATGAGGGAATAAATAGTAATTTTAGCTCATGATACATTTTATGGAGAAAAGTAAAGCAGAAACAGAAAGGGAAGAGGGAATATGTGAGAAGGGAAGGCATTTTCTTTTTTTAAATGAATTTTTATTGGAGTATAGTTGATTTACAATGTTGGGTTAATGTCAGGTGTACAACAGAATGAATCAGTTGTACATATACATGTACATATACACACTTTTTAAGATTCTTTTCCCATATGTCCCATGACAGTGTATTGAGTAGAATTCCCTGTGCTATACAGTAGGTTTTTATTAGTTGTTTTTCTATTATATGTGTATCCTTAGTTGCTCAGTGATGTCTGACTCTTTGTAACCCCATGGGCTGTAGCCCGCCAGGCTCCTCTGTGGGATTTTTCCTAGGCAAGAATACTGGAATGGGTTGCCATTTCCTACTCCAAGGGATCTTCCTGACCCAGGGATTGAACCTGAGTCTTCTGCAAGTCTCCTGCATTGCGGGCAGATTCTTTACCCACTGACCCATCCAGGAAGCCCATATAGTGGTATATATATGCAGAAGGGAAGACAATTTCAAGAAGACCTTTTGAGTGAAGACTTGAAGGTGATGAAAGAGCAATATGGTGGATTCTAGATGAAACTGTTCTAGCAGGAGAAGTGGCAAGTGTGAGGACCCTTAGATGCCAGCATGCTTATTAAAACTTTTCAAAGAAACCATCCAGTAAAAAATCATCACAAATTTTTGTTTCTCAATGGAGATAACCTATGATACTGGGTAAGTTTCTCTTAGATGTTTTAAAACCAGACTTTAATTCAACAGGTCCAAAATTGAACCCACTGTCATAATTTTCAAAGTTGGTGTCCATTTACACACTGTCCTATATCAGTGAATGGTGTTTCCATCCATTTGGTTGCTCAAACCAGAAAGCTAAGAGTTGATGTCACTTAACTACTGCTGTATAACACATTATCATGAAATGTAGTGGGTTGAAGGAAAAATGAATATTTAATCCATGGTCAGAAATGCAAGAACAGCTGATGTATTAACAGATGTTCTAGGTAAGAATCTCTCATTAGGCTACTGTCAAGATGTCAGCCTTGGTTGCAGCTATGTGAAGGCTTGACTGGAGTAGAGAATCTGATTTTGAGGTGGCTCAGTCAGATAACTGGTGAGTTGGTGAATCCTACTGATAAAGACTCTCATTTTCTTCCATGTAGCTACTTGAGTGGCTGAGGAAGAGTGAACAATCGAAAAGAGAGCTGAGTGGAAGTAGCAACACATTTTATGATTGAACTACAGGATTTGCATCATCAAGCAGTTACTTTGCATAGGGAACATTCAAGAGGAGGAAGATTAAGCTCCACCCTTGAAGGGAAGGGTGTCAAAAAATTTGAGTAAACAGATTGGTAGGTTGTACCAAAGGAGCTGAAGAAGATAGAGGTATGGTTGGATTATTGATAAAATTAGAAAGTAAGACAAACTAGGTGGATATGAATATGATATGTGGAATCCAAGAACAGTCGAGCTATCAAAGATTTTCCTCCTGAAAAATGTAAAGATGGAGTTGCCATTAGCAAAGTTTGGGAAGAATGGAAGAGAAACAAGCTTGTGTGAGAATAGTAAGAGTTTGCTTTATGTTTGCTTTTATTAGAGAGCTAGGCTTCTGGCAATCTGTGACTATTTTATTCCAGTTTCAGAAACAATGAGTGTTTCAAGGGATGCTTAGCTGCCTGCTAAGACCTCTGTATTTTTGATTCATTCTTGTTCAGCAGTTGTAATTCTTTGTGCTTTCAAACCAACTCATAGGTATTCACTCCTTTTTATGTCCCTAAAATCCATAAAGCTTTCAAATGTGTACACAGATGGTTAACCACTCAGCTGGTACTCTGAAGTTTGCTGCCATCCCTAAAATACCTGGCTTCTGTGAGTTTACTTTGTCTTAGATCTTGTGCTGTGCTATGCTGAGTTGCTTCAGTCGTTTATGACTCTTTGTACTAATAGCCCACCAGTCTCCTATGTCCATGGGATTCTCCAGACAATACTGGAGTGGGTTGCTGTGGCCTCCTCCAGGGGATCCTCCCCACCCAGGGATCGAACCCCATCTCCTATGTCTCCTGCATTGGCAGGTGGATTCTTTACTGCTAAGTCATCCACCAGGGAAACCTGTCTTAGATTTTAGCCACATGATTTTTTTCACTGTGTTTTTAGCTCTCTGATGCATGGTTTTGTTTTGTTTTCTTTTGAACCTAGTCTAGCGTTTTCAGTGGAAAGTTTAATTTGACTTAAAATATTGGCTTATAAATTCAATGTCTGATTGGCCTGGAGAGAAAACACTCCATAGTTTCTTTTTCTGTAAGACACAAGTAGTAATATCTAACTAGAAAAGTTGTTATGAGAAAAAAATGATACCATATTTATATGAATCTTGTGCTTCAGAGATCAGGAAGCAACTCTATTTTTACTGTTAGGTTAATTAAAACATCCCAGGCCTCACCAGACTGCAGGGGGAAACAAGATCACTTTAAAACGATAATCATATTTCACTGGCGCATTGCTCACAATGGTAAGAATTAAGATCCCAGTATTCTGTTAATTTTTATTTATATCTCTGAATCTCCAAAGATGTTCTAGAATCAGTTCAGTCAGTTCAGTTCAGTCGCTCAGTTGTGTCCGACTTATTGTGACCCCATGGACTGTAGCACGCCGGGCTTCTCTGTCAATCACCAACTCCCGGAGCTTACTCAAACTCATGTCTATTGAGTCAATGATGTCATTCAACCATCATCTTCTGTCGTCCCCTTCTCCTCCTGCCCTCAATCTTTCCCAGCATCAGGGTCTTTTCCAATGAGTCAGTTCTTCACATCAGGTGGCCAAAGTATTGAAGTTTCAGCTTCAACATCAGTCCTTCCAATAAACACGCAAGACTGAACTCCTTTAGGATGGACTTGTTGGATCTCCTTGCAGTCCAAGGACCTCTCAAGAGTATTCTCCAACACCACAGTTCAAAAGCATAAGTTCTTCAGCTCTCAGTTATCTTTATAGTCCAACTCTCACATCCATACACGACCACTGGAAAAACCATAGCCTTGAATAGACGGACTTTTGTTGGCAAAGTAATGTCTCTGCTTTTTAATATGCTGTCTACATTGGTCATAACTTTTCTTCCAAGGAGCAAGCGTCTTTTAATTTCATGGCTGTAGTCGCCATCTGCCATGATTTTGGAGCCCAACAAAATAAAGTCTGTCACTGTTTCCATTGTTTCCTCATCTATTTGCCATAAAGTGATGGGACCAGATGCAATGATCTTAGTTTTCTGAATGTTGAGTTTTAAGCCAACTTTTTCACTTTCCTCTTTCACTTTTGTCAAGAGGCTCTTTAGTTCTTTGCCTTTTGACATAAGTGTGGTGTCATCTGCATATCTGAGGTTATTGATATTTCCCCTGGCAATCTTGATTCCAGCTTGTGCTTCATCCAGTCCAGCATTTTTAATGATGTACTCTGCATATAAGTTAAATAAGCAGGTGACAATGTGCAGCCTTGATGTGCTCCTTTCCCTATTTGGAACCAGTCTGTTGTTCCATATCCATTTCTAACTGTTGCTACTTGACCTGCATACAGATTTCTCAGGAGGTGGATCAGGTGGCCTGGTATTCCCATCTCTTGAAGAATTTTCCACAGTTTGTTGTGATCTACATAGTCAAAGGCTTTGGCATAGTCAATAAAGCAGAAGTAGATGTTTTTCTGGAACTCTCACTTTTTCGATGATCCAACAGATGTTGGCAATTTGATCTCTGATTCCTCTGCCTTTTCTAAATCTGGCTTGAACATCTGGAAGTTCATGGTTCATGAACTGTTGAAGCCTGGCTTGGGTAATTTTGAGCATTACTTTGCCAATGTGTGAGATGAGTGTAATTGTGCGCTAGTTTGAGCATTCTTTGACATTGCCTTTCTTTGGAACGAAAACTGACCTTTCCCATTCCTGTGGCCACTGCTGTGTTTTCCAAATTTTCCAAACTTCCTGTGTCATCACAGCAAACAGTGCTTCCTCTTCAGGAAGGAATGAAACTTTAGTGCGAAATGCTCAAAACTCCATATGTTCTCAGATGTCTCGGTTTCTCCTTAGTTCTCCTGTAAAGAGACTAAAATCATAAAGAATTGGGAAGAACTGGCTCATTTCTCCCATTCTGGGTTTTATTTTTCAAACTGAGGCTTGAAATGTCAATTGCTTGTTCTGACAACTCCAAAACTTCCAAGTAACGATGTGTGATATTTTTTTTTGCCCCCACTAAGAATTGTACCCCCATGGGACTGGTTTCTAAAGCTAGAGAATACATGTCCAACTGTCTTTCTCCTGTATACCCCAAACCTTCTCTGCTCGGGAGTCTGAGCACTGATTTATTTCCCACAGGTCACTTTTTCTTCTGTGCAAACCAACTCAAGAAAACAGATGCACAAAGATTTGTGACCCCAGGTGCCAAGACTTGTCTCAAACCCACATTATGTTTCCTAGCTACAGCTTTCATATTTTCTCTCAGTTTTAAAGTGCATTTTAGCAGACAATTATATTCATCTTTAAAGCATCTATATTTAGTGATATTTAGTGGTTATTTCTGTTTTCCAAACTTGGATGTATTTTACTTTCTTGTCTTATCAAAGAGGAAGGGAGGGAATACAAGGGAAGGGAAAGAGACTTATCTTTTTGATGAATTTTGATATTTGATTTTAACGCTTAAGAAAATAAGTTTCTGTCAGCCTCTCAGAAATTGAAGTCTCTGAACTTTTAAGTGACATATTGTTATAAAAATAAGAATATATAGGATTATTAAGTGAAAAAAGTGTTCATTGATGTGAATGTGTATGAGCCCACATAGAATTTCTGAGAAAGCTGACAGTAAATTTAGTATTTGGTACAGCATAGAAAAGACAAGCCAAGTGTGGGAGGAAGGCAGATCTGTGCAGAGATTTTTCATAAACAAAAGACTCCTAAAATATCCAAAGCTGCTTCCTTCAAAGGTATTGATCATGAGTGATTTGCTAACAACTTAGTAACTTGCTGTAAATACAACAGTTGTGTTGAAAGTATGAGGTTTAGAACAAGGAAAAAAGTTTCCTATCCAAAATCCATTCTAAATGCATCTTAGATTTCTTCTACTGCCTCCCCTTACCCTGAGTTTATTTCTTTTAAAAAATATTTTTATTTTATATTGGGTTATTTTGGGGTTCCCCTGTGGCTCAGCTGGTAAAGAATCTACCTGCAATGAGGAAGACCTGGGTTCAATCCAGGTCTCGGGTTGGGAAGATCCCTTAGAGAAGGGAAAGGCTACCCACTCTAGTATTCTGGCCTGGAGAATTCCATGGGGTTCATGGGGTTGCACAGAGTCGGGCCCTACTGAGCGACTTTCATTTTCACTTTTCATAGTTTCTTTACAATGCTATGTTAGTTTCAGGTGTACAATGCAGTGATTCAGTTATGCATGTGTATATATACATATATATTTATATATATATATCCTTTCCCTTTAGGTTATTACAGAATATTGAGTAGAGTTCCCTGCGCTGTACAGTAGGTCTTTGTTGGTTATCTGTCTTCTATATTGTAGGATGTATGTTTATCCCAAGCTCCTGATTTATCCCTCCCTCATCCCTTTCCCCTTGGTAACCATAAGTTTTTTTCTACCTGTGTGAGTCTGTTTTTGTTTTGTAAATAAATTCATTTGTATCATTATTTAATATTCTACATATAAGTGATGTCATATAATATTCGCCTTTCTCTGCCTGACTTACTTCACTCAATATTGTAATCTCCAGGTCCATCCATGTTGCTGTAAATGGCATTATTTCATTATTTTTAATGGCTGAGTTGTATTCCATTGTATATATGTACCACATCTTCTTTATCCATTCCTCTGTTGATGGACATTTAGGTTGCTTTGATGTCTTGGCTATTGCTAACAGCACTGCAGTCAATATTAGGGTACACGTATCCTTTCAAATATATGCCCAATAGTGGGATTGCTGGATCATATGGTAGCTCCCTCTACCCTGAGTTTTAATAACTTAAGAAACATAGTTTTGAATATGTATGTAGAGATGATGTTGACTATTTAAAAATTAAAATAAGATCCCAGATTGGTCATGTGGAGTGTCACACTATGTATGCATGTATTTATTACCATCAGCTCTCTTAAATGATTACAATTATTTGAAGACAGTCTACTACAGTCTACAGAGCTGTTTCAGATATTACTGTAATTGGAAGAAAGAGCTAGAAAAAATATATCAGAGCAAGAATAGTAGGTGACTGGAAGCTTGCCCATATGCACAGCCTCCATCACTTTCAGAAGCAAAGGGATAGCCTATGTAGAAATGCTTTTAAGCCAAATAACCAACCTAATTTTGCTGATAATTCCTTTTGAGTCAAAACTGTGAATCTTTAGAAGTAAAAGATTAAAATTAAAATTAATTTAAATTAATGTTAAAAGATTAAAGCAATAATTTATTAACCTTAAAAGAATCGAGAACTATTTCATCTTATTCAAACAATAGTACTCTTGATTTCATTATTTAATTACTCAAATAATTTCATTTTATTCAAACAATAATATTATTGGTTTTATTACTCAGTTATTAAAATAATTTCATCTTATTCAAAAAATAATAATCTTGGTTTTATTATTTAATTATTCAAATAATTTGAGATGGATGAGAACAGATAGTTCTTGGTAATAGAGATTAAGATATTCCACCAGGAATTTGGGATAGTACAGGTATAATGTGTGTGTATGTGTTCTGTGGAAGAGGTTCAGTAACTACCTGGTAAAATGGTGGTGAGTCATCTTGCTTCTATTCAGATACATACAGAGAGGAAGCAGGTAGAACACAGCATACTGTTGCTACTCTCTATTTCTTTATGTTAAAAGTCAAGTGCTTCAAAAGAGACACAGATAAATAGAACAATATTGTGGACTCTATGGGAGAGGGCGAGGGCAGGATGATATGGGAGAATGGCATGGAAGCATGTAGATTGTCGTGTGTGGGACAAATCGCCAGTCCAGGTTCGATGCATGATACAGGGTGCTCGGGGCTGGTGCACCGGGATGACCCGGAGGGATGGGATGGGGAGGGAGGTGGAAGGGGGGTTCTGGAAGGGGAAAACATGTACACCCACGGTGGATTCATGTCAATGTATGGTGAATCAAATACAATATTGTAAAGTTAAAAAATAGAAACTAAACTAAAAAAAAAAAAAAGTCAAGTGCAGAAATCACCATCAGTGGAATCATACATTAACCACAGAAAATCTTATATGTTGTTTGTGTAATCCTGTTATCTTCCCCTAGGGGTGCAGAATTCCTGGGGTTCTTAAGTAATGTGATGACACACTATACAAACTACAACCTAACATGTCTTTATCATGTTAGTACTGACCACTAGCTTGAAAGTGGGGTAATAATTAGAGACAAAGAATATACAGTGGACATCTCTAACTACTGGGAAATATTCACTGTCTTATTCTGCACATTAGTCCAAATATGAAACTTTTATAATAACCCATTACAATGAATAAATGATTGCTTGATAGGAGATGAAATTTTTTTTAAATGTTCTTATTCTATTTTAACCCTTAAAAAATTTTTTTTAATAGAAGGATAATTGTTTTACAGAATTTTGTGGTTTTCTGTCATACGTCAACAAGAACCAGCCATAGGTACACCCATGTCCCCTCCTTCCGAGAACTCCCTCCCACACCACCCTTCAGCCTGTTGCAGAGCCCCTGTTTGAGTTCCCTGAGTCATACAGCAAATTCCCATTGGTTATCTGTTTTACACATGGTATTGTAACTTTCTGTGTTACTCTCTCTATACATCCCCCCTTCTCCCTCCTCTCCTCTCACCTTGTCCATAGGTCTGTTCTCTATGTCTGTTTATCCATTGCTGCCCTGAAAATAAATTCGTCAGTGCCATCTCTTCAGATTCCATATATATGTCAGTATATGATATTTATATTTCTCTTTCTGACTTACTTCGCTCTGTATAATGGGCTTTAGTTTCATCCACCTCATTAGAACAGATTCAAATGCATTTCTTTTTATGGCTGAGTAATATTCCATTGTATATATGTACCACAGCTTCTTTATCCATTCATCTGTCAATGGACATCTAGGTTGCTTCCATGTTCTAGCTATTGTAAATAGTGCTGCAGTGAACACTGGGGTACATGTGTCTTTTTCAGTTTTGATTTCCTCAGGGTATATGCCTAGGAGTGGGATTGCTGGATCTTATGGTAGTTTTATTCCTAGCTTTTTAAGGAGTCTCCATACCATATTCCATAGTGGCTGTATCAGTTTACATTCCCACCAGCAATACAAGAGTGTTCCCTTTTCTCCACACCCTCTCTGGCATTTATTGTTTGTAGACTTTTTGATGATGACTATTCTGACTGGTGTGAAGTGGTTAGCTCATTGTAGTTTTGATTTGCATTTTTCTGATAATGACTGATGTTGAACATCTTTTCATGTGTCTGTTAGCCATCTGTAAGTCTTCTTTGGAGAAATGTCTCTTTAGGTCCCTTTCCCACTTTTTGATTGGGTTGTTTGCTTTTCTGTGTATAAGCTGCTTGTATATTTTGGAAATTAATTCTTTATCAGTTGTTTCCCTTGCTATTATTTTCTCCAATTCTGAGGGTTGTCTTTTCACCTTGTTTGTAGTTTCCTTTTCTGTGCAAAAGCTTTTAAGTTTAATTTGGTCCCACTTGTTTGTTTTTGTTTTTATTTCCATTACTCTAGGAAGTGGGTCATAGAAGATCTTGCTTTGATTTATATCATTGAGTATTCTGCCTATGTTCTCCTCTAAGAGTTTAATAATTTCTAGTTTTACATTTAGGTCTTTAATCCATTTTGAGTTTATCTTTATGTATGGTGCTAGGTAGTGATTTAATTTCATTCTTTTGCATGTAGCTGTCCAGTTTTCCCAGCACCACTTATTAAAGAGGCTGTTTTTGCCACATTGTATATTCTTGCCTCCTTTGTCAAAAATAAGTTACCCATAGGTAGGTGGGTTTATCTCTGGATTCTCTATCTTTTCCATTGGTCTATATTTCTGTTTTTGTGCCAGTACCATATTGTCTTGATGACTGTAGCTTTGTAGTATAGTCTGAAGTTAGGAAGGTCGATTCCTCCAGCTCCATTCTTCTTTCTCAAGACTACTTTGGCTATTTGGGGTCTTTTATGTTTGCATATGAATTGTGAAATTTGTTGTTCTTGTTCTGTGAAAAAAGTCATTGGTAATTTGATAGGGATCACATTTAATCTGTATATTGCATTTGATAGTATAGTCATTTTCACAATATTGATTCTTCCTACCCAGGAACATGGAATATCTCCCCATCTGTTTATATCGTATTAGATTTTTTTCATCAGTGTCTTATAGTTTTCCGTGTACACGTCTTTTGTTTCCTTAGGTAGGTTTATTCCTGGATATTTTATTCTTTTTATTGCAATGCTGAATTGTATTGATTCCTTAATTTCTCTTTCTGATTTTCCATTGCTAGTATATAGGAGTGCAAGTGATTTCTGTGTATTGACTTTGTATCCTGTGACTTTGGTGAATTTGCTGATTAGCTCTGGTAATTTTCTGATAGTTTCTTTGGGTTTTCTATGTGTAGTATCATGTCATCTGCAAATAGTGAGAGTTTTACTTCTTCTCCGATCTAGATTCCTTTTATGTCTTTTTCTTCTCTAATTGCCATAGCTAGGACTTCCAAAACTATATTGAATAATAGTGGTGAGAGTGGACACTCTTGCCTTGTTCCTGATCTTAGAGGGAAGGCTTTTAGTTTTTCACCATTGGGAATAGTGTTTGCTGTGGGCTTTTCATATATGGCCTTTCCTATGTTGAGGTAGGTTCCTCCTATGCCAATTTTTTGAAGCATTTTTATCTTAAACAGATGCTGGATTTTGTCAAAGGCTTTTTCTGCATCTATTGAGATGATTATATGGTTTTTATCTTTCAACTTGTTGGTGTGGTGTATCACGTTGATTAATTTGTGTATATTGAAGAATCCTTGCATCCTGGAATAAACCTGACTTGATCATGATGTATGAGCTTTTTAATGTGTTGTTGGATTCTGTTTGCTATAATTTTGTTGAGGATTTTTGCATCTATATTCATCATGACATTGATCTGTCATCTTTTTTTGTGTTGTCTTCCTGGTTTTGGTATCAGAGTGATTGTGGCCTTGTAAAATGAGTTTGGAAGTGTTCCTTCCTCTGCAACTTTTTGGGAAGAGTTTCAGAAAAATATGCATTAGCTCTTCTCTAAATGTTTGATAGAATTCCCCCATGAAGCCATCTGGCCCTGGGCTTTTGTTTTGGGGGAGAGTTTTGATCACTGTTTTAATTTCAGTGTTTGTAACTGGGTTGTTCATAATTTCTATTTCTTCCTGGTTCAGTCTTGGGAGGCTGATCTTTTGTAAGTATCTGTCCATTTCCTCTAGGTTGTCCATTTTATTAGCATATGGTTGCTTATAATATTCTCTTAGGATCCTTTGTATTTCTGTGCTGTCTGTTGTAACTTCTCCTTTTTCATTTCTAATTTTATTGATTCAATTTTTCTCCCTTTTTTTCTTGATGAATCTGGCTAGTGGTTTGTCAATTTTGTTATCTTCCCAAAGAACCAACTTTTAGTTTTATTAGTCTTTGCTATTTTTTCCATCATTTCTTTCAGTTATTTCTGCTCTGATTTTTATGATGTCCTTCCTTATGCTGACTTTGGGGTTTTTTTGTTCATCTTTTTCCAGCTGCTTTAGATGTAGTGTTAGGCTGTCTATTTGATGCTTTTCTTGCTTCTTGAGGTATGATTGTATCACTATAAACCTCCCTCTTAGAACTGCTTTTGCCGAGTCTCATAGGTTTTGGGTCACTGTGTTTTCATTGTCATTTGTTTCTAAGAATCTTTTGATTTCTTATTTCTTCAGTAACCTCTTTGTTATTTAGCAATGTATTGTTTAATCTCCATGAGTTTGTGTCTTTTGCTGTTTTTTTTTTCCTGTAGTTGGTATCTAGTCTCATAGCATTGTGGTCAGAGGAGATACTTGATACAATTTTAATTTTCTTAAATATACTGAGGCTTGATTTGTGGCCCAAGATGTGGTCTATCCTGGAGAATGTTTCATGTGCACTTGAGAAGAAAGTGTATTCTTCTGCATTTGGATGGAAAGTCCTGAAGATATCAATTAGGTCCATTTGGTATAATGTTTCATTTAAGGTTTGTGTTTCCTTATTGATTCTTTGCTTTGATGATCTGTCCATTGATGAAAGTAGGGTGTTAAAGTCTTCTACTATTATTGTGTTGCTGTCAGTTTCTCCTCTTATGCCTGTTAGTGTTTACTTTATGTATTGAGGTGCTCCTATGTTGGGTGCATAGATGTTTGCAATTGTTATGTCTTCTTCTTGGATTGATCCCTTGATCATTATGTAGTGTCTTTATTTGTCTGTTAGGATATTCTTTATTTTAAAGTCTACTTTGTTTGAAATAAGGATTGCCACTCCAGCTTTCTTTTGGTTTCCATTTGCATTGAATATCGTTTTCCATCCTTTTAATTTCAGTCTGTATGTGTCTCTAGGTCTGAAATGGGTCTCCTGTAGGCAGCATAATATGGGTCTTGTTTTTGTATCCATTCAGTCAGTCTGTATCTTTTGGTTGGTGCATTTAATCCATTTCCCTTTAAGGTAATTATTGATATGTATGTTCCTATTGACATTTTCTTGATTGTTTTGGGTTTGTTTTTGTAGGTCTTTCTTTTCTCTTGTGTTTACTGGCTATGTAAGTCCCTTTATTATTTGTTGCAAGGCTGGTTTGGTGGTGCTGAATTCTCTTAACTTCTGCTTGTCCATAAAGCTTTTGATTTCTCTGTCAATTTTGAATGAGATCTTTGTTGGGCATAGTAATTGTGATTGCAGGTTTTTCCCTTTCAGTACTTTAAATATATCCTGCCATTCCCTTCTGGCCTGTAGAGTTTCTGCTGAAAGATCCACTGTTAATCATATGGGTTTTCCCTTGTATGTTACTTGTTGCTTCTCCCTTGCTGCTTTTAATATTCTTGCTTTGTGCTTAATCTCTGTTAGCTTGATTAATATGTCTCTTAATGTGTTTCTCCTTGGGCTTAACCTGTAGGGAACTCTCTGCATGTCTTGGACTTTATTGACTATTTTCTTTTCCATGTTGGGGAAGTTTTCAACTATAATTTCTTCAAAAATTTTCTCAGTGCCTTTCTTTTTATCTTCTTCATCTGGGACCCCTATAACTTACATGTTGGTGCACTTAATATTGTCCCAAAGGTCTCTGAGGCTCTCTTCAATTCTTTTCATTGCTTTCCCTTTATTCTGCTCTTCAGCAGATATTTCCACCATTCTATCCTCCAGCTCACTTATCCATTCCTCTGCCTCAGTTATTCTGCTATTGGTTCCTTCTAGAGTATTTTTAATTTCAGTAATTGTGTTATTCATCTCTGTTTGCTTATTTTTTATTTCTTCTATGTCCTTGGAGATTGTATTAACTATGCTACATGCTTCTTGCATTTTCTCCATTCTATTTTCAAGTCTTTGGAGCATCTTTACTATCATTATTCTGAATTCTCTTTCAGGGAGATTACTTATTTCCTCTTTGTTTATTTGGTCTTGTGAGTTTCTACCTTGCTTTTTAATTTGTGCTGTATTTCTCTGTCTTTTCATCTCTTTTTTTTTTCTTTCTAACTTGCTCCACTTGGGGTCTCCTTTTCCCAGGCTCTAGGGCTGTATTACTTCTTCCTTTTGATTTTTGCCTTTGGAGGGAAATGTTGGTTGGGTGGTTTGTGTTGATTTCTTGTTGGGGGTGACTTGTGCCTGTGTTTTCATTTCAGGGAGCTTATCCTGTCCCCCTGGAGGCCTGGAGTCTTCTGCTGTCACCTAGAGGTTTTTTTGTAGGAGTTGTTCTGTATCTTGATGAGTTTTTGATGTATTTGGGGGGAGCTTGTGATCTCTCCATCTTACTCCTCTTCCATCTTCTTCCCACTCTCTTATTCTATTTTAAGATTAATGTTAGATGTAACATTTGAAAAAATTATTTTATAAGTAGGTTAATAAAAGATATTAGGAAAAGACAGGCTTTTTTGCAAGGTAGGTACTGTATGAATGCAAGCAATTATCATCAAAATTTAGCATTTATCTGCCTAAAGAAATCAAATTACTTCTATTTTGTTAAAATTGTAGGCATGCAGTATGAATCTTAATTATACTAGTTGCCCCTCATGGTTTTGTTTCTTTAATGTGCTATATACTACTTAATATATCTGAAAATATATGTAGCCAAATTTTGAAAATAATCAATTAACATTTTCCATGAAAGCAATGAGAAAACTGTCCCAAAATAGTGACAATCAGCTTTTTCAGAACTCCGGTAATTAATCAGAGACTTGCAGTAATCCATGAAGTAGTTTAATCAAGGAAAACATCTGAACCTTGGTAAGAACAATGGGATTTCTGGCTAGTAACTTGCCCCATTCCCTTCCTTTCTCCCGAGCTCCTTAGTAGCATTGTAAGCCAATAGCACACAGTCATAGTAAAAACAGCAGCCTGGCAGCTACCAGAGGGGACAGAATGGAGTTAGAATTTCTTTAAAATCATATTCTTGGGAAATTGTCCAGATTTTACCTGTCTGGAGGTTTTCTGGGAGACTCCGTTTGCTTTTTCCTGAAGATGTTTGTGTGTTTCTTAACTTAATGGGTATCTGAGGCAGTAGAGAACAGTGAGTGCAAACAACAGACTGACCAAGGAGCTTGAGAGAAAAAGCAGTGGAATGATAAATGTCCATAGGGGTTTTGAAAAGCCCCACATATTCCTGGGCATCTAGAAGTCCACGCATATGTCTGTGGTCATGAGATCCAGTATAGTGGGCTGAACTGCATCTTTCCAAAATTTACATGTTGAAGTTCTAACTCCCAGTGTCTCAGAATGTGACTTTATTTGTTGATAATTAAGGTGTAATGAGGTCATATTGGTGGACTCCAACCTAATGTGTCTGGTGTCCTTCTGGGAAGAGATTAGGACACAGACACATAGAGAGGAAGGACCATGTGAATACACAGAGAGAAAATGGCCCCTAGAAGCAAGGGAGGGAGGCTCTCGAAGGAAACTAACCCTGCCAACACCTTGATCTTGGATTCCTAGCTCCCAGAACTGTGAGAAAATTAATTTCTGTTTAAACCATTAGTCAGTGTTACTTTGTTAAGAGAGCCCTAGCAAACAAATACCAAGAAGACCCTGAGCTCCCACCAGTGTCTTTGGGTCTTTTGTGCAAATAGGAAGTAAGGCTACAGCAGATTCATCAACTGCATGACTCAATGTTGAAGGATGGCCCCATGAGCTCAGGGCCCCCAGAAAATACTGGGAGACTTACTGGCCCTAGGAGTTAAAAAAAAAATCACTGTCTAATTATTAGCTTGTCTCTAAGTCAACTAAACAGATATTCCCATAGTCATATATGATAAAGAATGTAGATTTTACCAAATTAGTTCAGACAAGTCAATTACTAGCCAAAGACATAAGATCAGCTATTTTAAATACTTTCAAAGAACTAAAGGATACCATGCCCAAAGAACTGGAAAGAAAGTCATGACAATAGTATCTCACCAAATACAAAATACCAATAGAGAGATGGAAATTGCAGAAAGACACAGATGTAAAGAACAGACTTTTGGACTCTAGGAGGAGAGTGTGGGATGATTTGAGAGAAGAACATTGAAACATATATTATCGTATGTAAAATAGATGACCAGTGCAAGTTTGATGCATGAAGCAGGGCACCTAAACCGATGCTCTGGGATAGCCTGGAGGGGTGGGATGGGGAGGAGGGAGGTGGAAGTGAGGTTCAGGATGTGGGGGACACGTGTGTACCTGTGGTCGATTCATGGTGATGTATGGCAGAAACCATCACACTATTGTAATTATCCTCCAATTAAAACAAATAATAAAGCAAATAAATTACAGGAAGAACAGAAGAGTAATTCTTCAGTTGAAAAGCAGAGTAAAAAAATTCACCAGAAGACTTCGATTAGATTCCTATGACTGTCGTAACAAGTTACTACAAATTGGGTGGCTTAAAACAACAGAAATTTATTTTCTCACAGTTCTGGAGTCCCAGATGTCTGAAATGAGTTCACTGGGTTCCAGACAAGATGTGAGTAGGACCGCCCTCCCTCAGAGGCACTAGGGAAGAATCTGTTCCTTCCTCTCCCAGTCTCTGTTGATTACTGTCATTCCTTGGCTATGGGCACACCACTCTAATCTCTGCCTCTGTGGCCACACTGCCTTTCCTGTTCTACTCACAAATATACTACTGCATCTCTCTTCTAAGGCTACATGTCACTGCATACAGAGCTGACCTAGAAACCTATGATAACCTTTTCCACAAGTGCAAAATGTGAGTGCTTGCCAGTTTAGGGTATGCAGTTGTCTATTATTTTTTAAAAGTTGATGGGCAGAGTATTGAGATCCAGGTAAGTTGGTTTATTTGTTTGTAAAAAATGTAGAATTTTATTTTCTGACAACCGAAAGGAAGTGTTTTGCAAAGGAAATCCAGTGAATAGTTTAGAAGCAGCACTATGTAGCCAGGAGAACCCCAACAATGCCCTTTTCTGCCCATTGTTCTTGGGCTATGGAAAATGAGTAAACGCTGAAGGACAGGCAAAAGTTTCTTAAAGCCAGATGGTAGGGGAAAGTTCTAGAGTTATTGAGAAGAAAGTAGGTTTTTTTTTTCTTTTCATGATGATTATTGTGACTTTAGAATAAACTTTCCAGAGATCACCATGGCAAGGGGTTCAATGATCAGAGATAAAGGATTACAAAGTAATGTGGAGGCAACAGAATAGGACGAGAAGAAGCTTCTGTTTAGAGAGAAAGCAAGAGAGACAGAATGAGAGTTATTGGGAAGATATGTGACTTATGCTGTCCAGAACTAGATACATCCTCTAGAACAGGACAACAGTTAATAGCTGCTGTTAGCTGTGATACTATACTGTCTTAAATATTATTCTCACATTATCATTGCTATTAGATTTTACAGTTGTGCTTATTAATTACTGAATATATGAGTGTAATAGGTAATTTAATGGTTATGGCTCTAAGCCCATTTTCACTACTTGTTAGAAATTCTGGCAGGAGGAATTTAATAACTTGATACTTCCGAGAGTGACCACAAAGATTCAAAGTTTGGTAATGCTCTGAGTGACAGAGCTGGGAGGATGTGATGACTGACAATCTCTAGGAAGTAACATCAGGTCAAATATATATATATATATATATATATCAAACATATGTGTCCTCAGAAAGTCTGCTTCACTTTCTTGAGCAAAGCTTTGTAGATAAAAATATTCATTTGACACCAGCAAGGAGGCCCAGACCTTCTGGGGACTAGCCTAGGAAAATGAGGAGCTGGATGGGGGTGCAGTCACTTGTGGGCTTCTAAGGAACATGTTTGAATGAAAAAAATGCAATAACCCTCTACATTTCTTGGATACAGCTTCTCATTGGATAATAGCCAAGTACACAGACCACGTTTATGGTAATTTCTCAATCTCCATGCACACATTTTAGATCTGAACAAAATGTACTGTAGAAGAGAGACACAAAGTGAAAGCAGAATAAATTTAACTGAATATGTTACTAATATAGGAAGCACTCATTCTGATTGATGAAAAGAACATTATTGTTTAATATTTAGGTCAGAAGTTTTATTGCTATTAAGAAAAATTCTCAAAACCTAAAAGGTGGTGTGTTTTTCCTCTATAAAAGCTATAGGAGCTGTGTTTCACAGCTGAACATTCACACTTTCTTATGCCTGAATCACACAGGATAATTTTAGCTAAAAACTGCAATCAGAAATAAAGTTTGGGTAAATACAAAATTTGAAAGCCTAATAATTTGTAGTAGCTTTGTTTACAGACTTAACACAAATATTGTCACTGCTAAATATATGTGAAAACTTGTGAATTTTGACTGTAAATCTATAAATATCCGTCATGATAATATTCACTCTAGAGTATATAGACCATTTTGGGGTTTGATTTTAAAGGTACTTTTTGCTTAGCATTTTAATTTTACATTTTAAGGTAACAACTGTTAGGAAGACTTTTTGGTAAAAATCTATTTTTTTTCCTCATTTGCAGTTTGGTTGCAACAAAGGAAACAGACAGTGCAAGGTCTCGAAGTGCCCCAATGTCACCTTCTGACTTTCTAGATAAATTAATGGGGAGGACGTCGGGGTATGATGCAAGAATCAGACCCAATTTTAAAGGTAATTGTTTTGCTTACTACAATATATATGATTAAGCAAGATAAATTTCCAAATTGATTTCCCCCCAAATTCTAATGCTTATTTCCAATAATCCTCCAAGCAACATGTTGGTCAAAGAAGAAATATATTCTCGTGTTAATAGCTATCACAATTTGTCTTCTTTGGATGGTACAACATTACATTGGTTTTAAGTGTACAGCTTCATGATTCGATTTTTTATACATTATGAAGTGATGGTCACAGTGACATTAGTTAAAAAAACCCTTACGGGGTTTGTGGGAGAATGAACACATGTATTGAATATATGTATGGCTAGGTCCCTTCTCTGTTCACGTGAAACTGTCATAACATTGTCAATCCACTATACCCCCATACAAAATAATTTTTTTTTTAAAGGAAAAGGTGATGAAACAAAACTCTTAGAAAATGCCTAGATAGATGATTAGGCAATAGGAAAATGTTTTTAAAATATAAAATTCTTGGGAAAAACTGGTGTGTTTGACCTCTCAGTAATTTATAAATTTTGTAAGAGGAAAAAAAAACATCTTGGTAGAGACATTCTCAGACAATTTGCAAAAATTAAATAAGAATATTCAATCTAATTAACGATCAATGAAGTTCAAGTTATAATCATGTGATAGCACTTTCATCTTTCAAATTATTAACATTTAACAATAATCTTAATTATTTCATCTCAAATACATTATTATAAAATTTATTTCTGGAATACTGATTTCAAATTTGTGATTGTTTTCACAAATACATTTGCATTAAAGTGGAATTTATAATTTAATAATTTATTAAGAATTTATAATTTAAAAAATATATAAAATGATTTCATTAAAACATAACTTTGTATTTGCTCTTTTATATACTACTAACTTATAAAAACTCTAGATGTAGACATTTTTCTTTAAACGAAATTGTGGTATTTATTTGTACAATTTTGTGTGATTTTTCTAAAACATAGTACATTTTTAAAAATTTGATTTGCTTGAGATTAAATATTTTAAATGCTATTAAAATGCACTACACAAAAGTAGAATTCCCTTAAATTACTTTAAATTGGTCCTGAGCACAGATAGAATGGTCTCCTCCATTGAAAATTACCTTAGTAAATAATTAAATATAAATGTTAGCTATTTATAAAAATAAATATTTAAATACATTAAAACACTAAAATTATTATTATTTTTTCTTCCATGGTTTAATGAACTATTGTCTTCCCCTCCAGAATAGTCATAATTGATCTTAAACCTTTCTGAGAATCAGTGCCTCCAAGAAAAACTGTGCCTTTACCATAATTGGAGTATGAAATCTGTTATGTCTTAGTCCTATTAAATATGATGATTTTGAACTATTATAAAGAATGATTTTAATAACTATAATTGGGCTTAGAAATAATTCAGGAGTCTGCTAAAAAAGAATTGGCAAATAAAGCTCCATATCTCACTAAATTAGTTAATCATTCAAAAAAAATCAGAATTTTGTACAAATCATTATTTCAAAAATTTGGTCTTAGGCAGAAGAAGTGATGTGTATGGAATCAGTTATTTCCATTTTGAAAAACAAAAATAATAGGTAAATGCTAGTACTTCTTTCCTGGAATTTGAAATGTTTCCCTTAGAACTTGCTATTTAGGGAAAACCAGGAATGGAAGAGGCACAGTTTATCAGGCAGAACCCACACAAACCACAGAAAGGTGGTGTTCCAGGTTGCTAGGCAGGTGTTACTTTATATGTTTATCTGTTTGTTGTTTTATGACAGTAGTAAATATCATGTGCCTGAACTTGGTAAAAACTAAATTGTCCAAAAATATTAGTGATGAATAGTTTCAACAGTCCTTTGGCACAATTCTACTTCTTAGAGGCAAACACTCCAAAAGGAAAAGTGGTGTGAGCATCTGTTTAATCTCTGATGGATTGTTAGGCCCCTTACAAAGGGCCCTAAAGGTGTTATGACCCAAAGGTGTTTCGACCTTTCTTTGCACTAACTAGACTGCTAATTGGATGCCTCCATTCTTGCATTCCTCCTCTTCTGTTTTGCTTTGTTTTTTTGGCAATGGTTTTTCTTCCTGCAGGAGCAATATTTATTCATTTTGTTCACTCTGTTTCAGTTGTTAGTTTTCTTACATGTAATAGAAATGCTCTGTAGTTTAGGAGGGACCAAGTCCATTTGCCTGGGTGCTGATACATGTTCTATCTGCTCTGTGTGTATGGAAGGAGGTGGTTTTGTGTTATTTCTCTCTCAGGGAAAGGACATGTGACAGAGATGGTTCTGCCCCAGGCACAACTTTGCTTCAGGTGAGGGCTGAGTTGCTAGGCTTTGGTCTGGGGTTCTCCAAGTGCCAGAATAGAGATGACTTTAGTTTTGAGGTACTGTCAGGAACTCTTTTTTTCCCAATCATTTTTTTTTTTTTTTGCAAAGAGAAGTTGAATAAATTCTGGGAATCTAATGCATAATCTTGAGGTTATAGTTAACAGTACTGTATTATATACTTAAAAGTTTTTTTTATGAAGTACCTTTTAATTTATTAAAAAAATTTTTTTGAAGTATAGCTGCTTTACAATGGTGTGTTAGTTTCTACTGAACATCAAAGTAAATCAGCTATCTGTATAAGAATATCCCCTCTTCCTTGGATTTCCTTCCCTTGTAGTATACCACAGAGCACTGAGTAGAGTTCCCTGTACTATACATTAGGTTCTCACTAATTATCTATTTTATGCATAGTATCAGTAGTGTATATATGTCAGTCCCAATCTACCAGTTCATCTCACCTCCACAATCCCCCTTTGTGTCCGTATGTTTTCTGTTTTGCAAATAAGCTCATCTAGGACGTGAAGTGAAGTGAAAGTCGCTTAGTCATGTCCGACTCTTTGCGATCCCATGGACTATACGGTCCATGGAATTCTTCAGGCCAGAATACTGGAGTGGGTAGCCTTTCCCTTCTCCAGGGGATCTTTCCAACCCAGGAATTGAACCCAGATCTCTCACATTGCAGACGGATTCTTTACCAACTGAGCCACAAGGGAAGCCCAAGTTTATCTATACTATTTGCTAATAGAGTAGATCTTAAATATTCTTACCACAAAATGAAATAGTAAGCATGTGACATGGTGGAGGCGTTAGCTAATGCTAAAGTCATAATCTTATTGCAGTATATAAGTGTACCAAACCAACACATTGTATTAATACATTTTAAGCTTACACAATGCTGTATGTCAAATTTATCTCAATAAAGCTGGAAAAAGAAAACACTTAAAAGTTAGCATTGCTTACAGACTCATAGTATTTCCAATCACCTTCATAAATTATGTCTGCAAAAAAGAAAAAAAAATATGTGCATCCTTCAAACCCGTGGAAACCCCAGGCCAGCCCTGCTCTAGGGGACAATGAATGGGGGCAGGGAGCTTTTTGGGACAGATATCCATGGCCTCTGCTACTCCATCTAATGCCCCACCTCCTTTCCTGTTGATGGTGACTTTGAATTTTGTGCCTCTTAGCACGTTAGCTTCCTTCTCAATGTTGTTCTAATCATCACTTATTTAGGCTTTTCTCTGTTTCATATATCAACTATTTTCTTCTGCCTTCTGTATTTTATATCATTAAACCAATTCTGACTTTCCTGTCATTCTCTTTGGTGTGATATGTCTAGTCTCATTTTTATTCACTAATATCATTTTCATGTCCTTGGAAAGTAAGATAACCATGCTCAATCTTCCATCTTGAAATAGAAGTTTCCAGGAGTCATTTGAAACTAGAAGCCAGTTTAACAGATAAAAAGCAATCAAATAGCAAATAAAAGTACATCCATAGGCAATAAAATATGATTTCACCAGACTATTTTGCTAGCTTTTTCTAGATTTTATTTCTTTTTTTTGACTTTATTGTTTAGGCCCTCAGTTGGTCTTTATAACCTTAAATCTAATTTGGATCCAGGCAGAAAGGACTGCCAGCAGTCACCTGTTTGTGTATTCCTCCTATACATTTATAGCATTTAAGTTTTTTTTATTGTTTCCAGTGACCATTCCCTTTATCTAGGAATAACATTGTTTGCCTTCACTATGTCTTTGTGTTTTGTCTTTTCATCTGTGATATTCCTCTGTATTAATCCTTTTATCCCACTTCATAAATCCAATTTTCATATAGTCTGTTCTGCTATAACATATTCCATTCCCAGAATGGTATATGTATCCAATACTCATTTCTGCCTATTTTTTTTTCAGGGAAAGTGTTAGAATCTCTTTATCCATTTGAATTATTTCTATCCATACAGACACTACTTTTCTTGAACAAAATTCACAGTTTTTTTTTAAAAGCTGTATTTTCTATTTGCATTTTTATATCATGCAAGGTCATTTTAACAAGAAAAATCCCTAATAATAAATCTGTCTAAAATTGTAGCCAAACACCTGAAAGATTCACAGATTTAAATTCTGCACCATACGTTTTTAGAGTTTGTTTGATTATTCTTTAATATATTCTCTCTGTAGTGGTTATTTCTCTTTTTAATTTTAAAACAATCTCAGACTAACAGAAGATTTGCAAGTATAGCTAGCACAGACTATTTTTTCCCCAAACCGCTTGAAAGGAAGTTGTTGACCTGATGCCCCAATAGTTGGGAGTATCATACAGATAAGAATATTCTCTTAGATAGACATAGTCTGATCACTGAAACAAGCAAATTAACACAGATATATTGTGCTCAGTTGAGTCTGACTCTTTGAGACCCCTTGGACTCTAGCCCACCAGGCTCCTCTGTCCATGGGATTTTCCAGGTAAGGATACTGGAGTGGGTTGCCATTTCCTTCTTGAGGGGATATATTGGTACCATCTAATTTAGAGCCCCCATTCAGATTTTATCAATTATCTAAATAATGGCTTCATAGCAAAAGAATCCAGTCTATAATCATGTCTTAGGTTTCATGGGTCATTTCTCATTGTCTCCTTTAGGCAGAACAGAATCTCCCTCCTCTGTCATGATCTTGGCATTTAAAAAATATTATTCCTTTATTTAACAGAATGTTTTTCAATTTGCAATAGTCTAATGTTTTTTTATGATTCAGTTTAGATAATGCATTTTGATAGAAATATCACAGAAATGATGTTGTGTTATAATTGCACCTTATTAGATTGTGGACCTTGTAAATTTTTACCATGACTGATGATGTTCATTTTGATTAACTGGCTAAGTGGATTCCTGATAGAATGTGTCCCTATATACACACATATACACATAAGTCTTCATACACACACATATTAATTTACATCTATATATTTATATCTCTGTCTATTGAAAACCATGAATTCTCCCTGATAGCTCTACTACCATACATTTATTCTCGTTTCTGAATTTCCATGTTTTAACTCCTTCATTTGACAGTAAGGCCCCCATTATTTTCTTTCTTTCTTTATTTGAATGCACTGGATCTTGGTTGCGGCATGTGGACTCTTAGTTGCGGTATGTGAGACCTAGTTCCCTGACCAGAGATTAAACCTGGGCCCCCTACATTGGGAGCGTGGAGTGTTAGCCGCTGGACCACCTGGGAAGTCTTGACTCCCATTATCTTTAATATAATTACATGTTTGATCAATACGTAATGAATCTCCTTTGTCTGTTGCCACTCCCTCCATTGCCCAAGAGTCCTGTTCAGACTGTCACTCCCCATGCCAGGATGCCCCCATGTGGACATGCTCCTCACCCTTCCCTGGTTCTAATATCCCACACCTGGCTGCCTCACTCAGGCTTCAACACCCGGTGCTGTGAAATGCTTCTCACACTGCTCTAGTTGACCACACTCCCCGCAGCCGTCCCCAGCTTGAAGCCTATAGTGCACTGCCCAGGTGAGTGGCTTTCTGCTACATTTTTCGGGAAGGAAAGGTAAGGGGAAGAATAAACTGGATCCTGTTTTTAGGCCATCCTTTTCAAACCTTTTTTCTAGTATCTGAAACATAATTGAAAATATGGATTTAAAGTCATCAAATATGCTTTTGTCAATCAAAATAAAATATCTTTCCTCATGACATGACTACTATACATATAAAATAAAAACAAATCTAAACATAAAAACAAGATCTAAACAGATTTTTTAAAAGTTTAATCTTTCGATTTCATTCTTATATCTTTAATAAGGATGAGGCTTTAGTGCAACATTACATTAAACATTTTTAGTGTCATTTTCATGAACACTTGGATTTTTTTTTTTGTCTATTTGTTTGCTCTCTATCTGCCTGGTGAACAATTTTCCCCCAACATGAATAGCAATAATGTAACTGCCAAGGCTTTGCATTGTACTTTGCCTTTTGCCTTGGTCCACCTCTGAGTTTAAAAGCCACATTCTATTTAAGAAACATCTAAAAGAAAACATGTTGCTGAAAACTTCTGCAGCTACTGTCATTTGTTTTCAGGCCAATGATGGCTAGTGGAGTGAACAATTTTAAAGCACAACTTGCCATATAGATCCTATAGCAGTTATTTGCTCTGTTGCTAAACATAGAAGTGTATCAGATGGATGTAATAGCTTTAGCTTTGGCACAGAAGTAGCAAACTGACCAATGAATGCTAAACTGGCGCTCTCTGTAATGGCAATAGAAGATCTACAGTCTTCTCTGAGCATCATTTTCTATACAACTTTTTAATACTGTATATATAATCAGTTCAGTTCAGTTCAGTCACTCAGTTGTGTCCAAGTCTTTGTGACCCCATAGACTGGGGCACACCAGACTTCCCTGTCCTTCACCGACTCCCGGAGCTTGCTCAAACTCATGTCTATCGAGTCGGTGATGCCATCAAACCATCTCATCCTCTGTTGTCCCCTTCTTCTCCTGCCTTCAATATTTCCCAGCAGCAGGGTCTTTTCCAATGAGTCGGTTCATAGCATCAGGTGGCCAAAGTATTGGAGTTTCAGCTTCAGCATCAGTCCTTCCAATATATATTAATAGTGAAGGTAAAAAGACTTCTCCATGACCTGCGCTGATCTGACATGGACCAGAAGCTTAACATGTATAATATCAGTTCAGTTCAGTTCAGTCACTCAGTCGTGTCCGACTCTTTGCGACCCCGTGAACCTCAGCACGCCAGGCCTCCCTGTCCATCACCAACTCCAAGAGTCCACCCAAACCCATTTTCATAGAGTCAGTGATGCAATCGAACCATCTCATCTTCTGTCATCCCCTTCTCCTCCTGCCCTCAATCTTTCCCAGCGTCAGGGTCTTTTCAAATGAGTCAACTCTTCGCATCAGGAGGCCAAAGTATTGGAGTTTCAGCTTCAGAATCGGTCCTTCCAATGAATATTCAGGACTGATTTCCTTTAGGATGGACTGGTTGGATATTCTTGCAGTACAAGGGACTCCCAAGAGTCTTCTCCAACACCACAGTTCAAAAGCATTAGTTCTTCTGTGCTCAGCTTTCTTTATACTCCAACTCTCACATCCATACATGACCACTGGAAAAAACATAGCCTTGACTAGACGGACCTTTGTTGACAAAGTAATGTCTCTGCTTTTCAATATGTTGTCTAGGTTGGTCAAAACTTTCCTTCCAAGGAGTAAGCGTCTTTTAATTTCATGGCTGCAATCACCATCTGCAGTGATTTTGGAGCCCAGAAAAATAAAGTCAGCCACTGTTTCCACTGTTTTCCCATCTATTTGCCATGAAGTGATGGGACCGGATGTCATGATCTTAGTTTTCTGAATGTTGAGCTTTAAGCCAACTTTTTTACTCTTCTCATTCACTTTCATCAAGAGGCTCTTTAGTTCTTCACTTTCTGCCATACGGACTTCAGCAATACATGAACCGTAAACTTCTAGATGTTCAAACTGGTTTTAGAAAAGGCAGAGGAGGAACCAGAGATCAAATTGCAAACATCTGCTGGATCATCAAAAAAGCAAGAAAGTTCCAGAAAAACATCTATTTCTGCTTTATTGACTATGCCAAAGCCTTTGACTGTGTGGATCACAATAAACTGTGGAAAATTCTGAAAGAGATGGGAATACCAGACCACCTGACCTGCCTCTTGAGAAACCTGTATGCAGGTCAGGAAGCAACAGTGAGAGCTGGACATGGAACAACAGACTGGTTCCAAACAGGAAAAGGAGTACATCAAGGCTGTATATTGTCACCCTGCTTATTTAACTTACATGCAGAGTATATCATGAGAAACGCTGGGCTGGAAGAAGCACAAGCTGGAATCAAGATTGCCAGGAGAAATATCAATAACCTCAGATATGCAGATGTAGAATATACTGCTTTATAAATATTATGGTAGTATATCTATCTTGTTCCTGATAACCTATCTCCACTGTCACTGTCCTTGGTCAGGGCCATTCTATTTCCCATCTGAACACTTACAATAAATCTCTGTTTTTTTCTGTCTCTAAGCTTTTGCTATCCATTCAATCATTCACCACGTTGTATTGGTTTGCTTCACTCTTATGATAAAGAATCTTGTAATGACTCTTTCATGTTCATGAAGTAAATTACAAAATACTGTGATTTTACTTTGTAGAAATTCAATGATCTAGCACAAGACTATCTTTAGAAACAATAGACATTTTTTTCACATTGCTTCACATCTTAATATATTTTTAAAATTAAAAATTAATTCTATTAAGGATATGTATTTCAGATATATGCATATATACGCATTGTGTGGATATGTATATGTATATCTTTGAAGTAAGTGCTCTGTTTTTGAAATTAACATTTCGTGCCTGAATCCCTTCACTTTTCTTTCTGCTGAAGAAGAGAACACATAACAAATAAGCAGTAAAACAGAAACCAGATCTGCTCTTTTGTATGTATTAATAACCAGGTGAGGAACACGTCTGATAACTGATGGATTGGACAATAAAGCTTAGACATGAAAGCACTGGGATTCACTTTACTACACATCAAAGTGAGATTTTGAAGCCAGGTTGCCTTTCTGTTGTTAGGAAGATTTTATTGCTTCTGGTGGGAGGCATGTTGGAGAAGCAAGACCTGGAGTCTTGTTCATTCGATGTGAGGCATCATACTCCCAACTGTTAGGGCCAGTCCTCAGTAGCCACTTCTCCTACAAGTGACCACAGCTTTTCTGTGTAAACGTGCTATTTTAGAGAGAAAATAAATGCATCCCAGGAGCCCTCCTCCCAGCATAGTGCTTAGTACTGTTCCTTTCAGAATTTTTCTGGAGTCATTAGGTGGTACAGAACAGCGCCTGGTCCCAAGGGACCCTGAAATGCATCAGGACAGACTTTATTAACTTGAGGTTACCGAAGCCTACACTGAATTTTCAACTTTAATCCAGTTTTTCAACCAATTTTACCTACAATTCTATGCATAATAATTAATTTACAGGATGAGACCAAATAAATAAATAAAGCCCCTGTTCCTTGCTAAGTTAAAGTAAGAAAATCATCTTCCCACTGTTTTATTTATGCCAATTTCAGCCAAAGAGATTGCACTCAGATGGAGCTGACAGTTCTGTAGCAGCAGTTACATTTGGGGCCATGTTTCCCCAACATGGATGTACCTGAAGTTGCATTTTATTGGAAGGTGAATTAACCCAATACTAAAACATTTGCGTTTTCCCTCTTCCAATGGATTTGAGTCAATAAAGCACGGCAGTATTTATCTTAAGCTAAAGGGTATCCCCCAGATTCACGTTGCTGTCACCAGCAAAGGAAAAGAGCAGAGTTTTAGAGTTCTCAAGAGAAAAAGAGAGTAGCTTAGCTTCCTTGGTGGCTCAGAGGGTAAAGAATCTTCCTTCAGTGCAGGAGACTCAGGTTTGATCCCTGGGTCAGGAAGATCCCCTGGAGAAGGAAATGACAACCCACTCCAGTATTCTTGCTTGGAGAATACCATAGGCAGAGAAGCCTGGAAGGCTACAATCCATGGGGATTGAAAGAGTCAGACACGACTGAACAACTAACACTTAGAAAATATCAAAGATTGATTTTTAGCTTTTCAAGATTTCAGTCAGCTGTGCATAAAGCAGAGACATTACTTTGCCAAAAAGGTCCGTCCAGTCAAGACTATGGTTTTTCCAGTAGCCATGTATGAATGTGAGAGTTGGACTATAAAGAAAGATGAGTGCAGAATTGATGCTTTTGAATTGCGGTGTTGGAGAAGACTCTTAAGAGTCCCTTGGACTGCAAGGAGATCCAACCAGTCCATCCTAAAGGAAATCGGTCCCGAATATTCATTGGAAGGACTGATGTTGAAGCTGAAACTCCAATACTTTGGCCACCTGATGTGAAGAACTGACTCGTTTGAAAAGACCCTGATGCTGGGAAAGATTGAGGGCAGGAGGAGAAGGGGATGACAGAGGATGAGATGTCTGGATGACATCATTGACTCAATGGACATGAGTTTGAGCAAGCTCTGAGAGTTGGTGATGAACAGGGAGGCCTGGCATGCTGCAGTCCATGGTGTTGCAAAAAGTCAGATATGGCTGAGTGACTGAAATGTAACTGTAACTGTGTATATAGGTTAGAGTTCACTACCACTTACATTAAGTAAAATACATATATAATTGTATATATGTATCTTCTAACCATTAATTGTGACTCATATTTCTCTTATGATGGGATAAAGTAACCATAGAATAAAATATCTGTGCTTTTTATTCTCTTCAGTCAGTTCAGTCGCTCAGTCATGTCCAACTCTTTGCGACCCCATGGACCACAGCACACTAGGCTTCTCTGTCCATTACCAACTCCCAGAGCTTGCTCAAACTCATGTCCATTGAGTCGGTGATGCTATCCAACCATCTCATCCCCTATCATTCCCTTCCCCTCCTGCCCTCATCCTTTCCCAGCATCAGGACCTTTTCAAATGAGTCAGCTCTTCGCATCAGGTGGCCAAAGTGTTGGAGTTTCAGCTTCAACATCAGTCCTTTCAATGAATATTCGGGGCCGATTTCCTTTAGGATAGACTGGGTGGATCTCCTTGCAGTCCAAGGGACTCTCAAGAGTCTTCTCCAACACCACAGTTCAGAAATATCAGTTCTTTGGTGCTCAGCTTTCTTTAAAGTCCAACTCACATCCATACATGACTACCGGAAAAACTATAGCTGTGACTAGAAGGACCTTTGTCAGCAAAATAATGTCTCTGCTTTTTAATATGTTGTCTAGGTTGATCACAGCTTTTCTTCCAAGGACTAATCGTTTTTTAACTTCCTGACTGCAGTCACCATCTGCAGTGATTTTGGAGCCCCCCAAAATAGAGTCTCTCAGTTTCCATTATCTCCTATAGGAGGATGATGGGAGAGCATCAATGACTGTTATGCTCCAGGACAATAAATCTAGAATGGAGTAAGCCTGAAGGAAGAGAGAGTTAATAGAATATCTGATGAGTCTGATATGGAAACACAGTTTAGACATTTCAGAACTTGTGGATAATCTGATGATACATATGGAAGAAACTCTTTGAAATACATAAAACAATTATCCACCTAGGAACATGTTTTGCATAAAAGAAACAGTGATCATGGTGTATTATACGGTTAGTTGGGGTACTATTTAACTTGTCATAATAATGTAAAAGTGGGGACTTCCCTGGTGGTCCAGTGGCTAAGACTCCATATTCCCACTACAGGGGGCCCAGGTTTGATACCTAGTCAGGGAACTAGGTCCCACGTTGTTGTTCAATCGTCCAATCATGTCTGATTCTTTGTGACTCCATGAAATGCAACATACCAGTTGTCCTCTTTGTCCCTCACCATCTCATGAAGTTTGCCTAAGTTCGTGTCCATTGCATCAGGGATGCCATCCTGCCATCTCATCCTCTGACACCCTCTTCTCCTTCTGCCCTCAATCTTTCCCAGCATCCGGGACTTTTCAAATAAGTCAGCTATTCACATCAAATGAACAAACTACTGGAGTTTCAACTTCAGCATCAGTTCTTCCAACTAGCATTCAGGGTGGATTTCCCTTAAGATTGACTTTTTTGATCTCCTTGCTGACCAAGAGACTCTCAGGAGTCTTCTCTAGCACCATAGTTTGAAGGCATCAGTTCTTCGGTGCTCTGCCTTCTTTATGGTCCAGCTCTCAAAACTGATTGAGAGACTCGATTATGTTCATGTGAAAACGAACTAACAAAAGAAATTAGGGTTAGGTATCAGTTTCTGTGATTTTATCTGACTAGCTTAGACAAGATGAACTGAATTATTTTAACGCCTATTACACAGTATTTCAGTGTTTTTTATTTATATAGCTACCAAGCCTAATAACAAGGCTTATATAATATCAAGCCTAATAACAGAGTTTGTAGCCAGATAGTGAAATGCTTTGAATTCTTTTTTTTAAAATGACATATCAGATGCATGGAATTATTTGAAAATATTTTAGATAAGCATCCAATCAGCCCTTCTTTTTTAATCTCTCTTTCAGGCCCTGCAGTTAACGTCACGTGCAACATATTCATAAACAGCTTTGGTTCTATTGCTGAGACAACCATGGTAGGTAGACCTGTTGACTTTATAATGAATTGCACACTGGAGTAATTTATAATCATGTTCATGTCAATTTTTTCTGCTAATGTTATGTAATTTAAAGCTAAAATTCATATAATGAGATTTTAAAAGATAAAATTGATTGTATAATTAAATTACAATCAAGGCAGGTAGTAATGTTTCATTTAGAGATGGTATATTAGAGAATAAATGTAAGTGAAAACACAATCGATGTCTCCCGTTTTGGTAACTATTAGATCTCACATTAAAACTAAATTTTACCATAGGAATTATTCATTTGCAATGCTCTTTAATAAGCAGAAATAAGCATAAGAGTAAATAATGTCATGTTTAATTATTCTGTATACTTAAGTGTGCTTATAATGTTATTTTAAGTATTTTGATTACTTTTCCAGATGAATATGGTATCTGCTTAAATATCATAAATATTTTGCAAATTGTGGTGTGTGCTTTAATTTAACTAAACTCACTGAACTGAGACTTCATTACTGCATGATTGAGAACTTAATCAAATGATTAAAACCCAATAAATTATCATTCCAAGCCCAACTTATTCTGCTTTGGATTTTAAAACTTTCTCTAAAGATCATGTTGTATCTTTTCTTTGTCCAATAGTTTTCATTGTGCATTATAGGGAAAATAAAAATGCAGAGATAGATTCATGAACCACTGAATATCTGTTGAGATTATCAGGAACATTTTTAAGATTGAAACTATGTATTGTGCTTCTTAAATTACCTAGAGTTATACTTCATTCCTAAATTTGGCAAATATAATCCAAATTAATTTTCAGAGTTGCTTTTAGCTAAAATATGATATGAAGAACTTAAAGATTTATTGGCTAAAACCATTATTAAGAGAATTATTCTTGTTTTGCATGTATCAGAATGAATTGATAGCAAATTTTCTAAGGAAAAATAATCTAATATGTAAATTATTTTATGGGGAGCTGTGTGGAGTTGTGTGTGTGTACATGTGTGTATATATGCGCATATAGAAGATTTTTCTCAACAGGAAAAAATTTTATTCAGGCACCACTTTTTAAAATGCTGTTTTGCTCATGTATATAACATTTAGTCATTTAGCAGCATCTCTGTGGTTCTATTAAAACTCAATACAGTGTAATTACAATAAAAGCATCAATGGAAAATAACTGAACTTATTTTGGGGAAATTGCATAGAATTATCTTCATTGGACTATATAAGTTAACACTTCAGTTCAGTTCAGTTCAGTCGCTCAGTCGTGTCCAACTCTTTGCGACCCCATGAATTGCAGCACGCCAGGCCTTTCTGTCCATCACCAACTCCTGGAGTCTACCCAAACCCATGTCCATCGAGTCGGTGATGCCATCCAACCATATCATCCTCTGTCATCCCCTTCTCCTCCCGCCCCCAATCCTACCCAGCATTAGGGTCTTTTCCAATGAGTCAACTCCCCGCATGAGGTGGCCAAAGTATTGGAGTTTCAGCTTCAACATCAGTTCTTCCAATGAACACCCAGGATTGATCTCCTTTAGGATGGATTGATTGGATCTCCTTGCAGGCCAAGGGACTCTCAAGAGTCTTCCCAACACCACAGTTCAAAAGCATCCATTCTTCGGCGCTCAGCTTTCTTCACCGTCCAACTCTCACATCCATACATGACCACTGAAAAAACCATAGCCTTGACTAGACGGACTTTTGTTGGCAAAGTAATGTCTCTGCTTTTAAATATGCTATCTAGGTTGGCCATAACCTTCCTTCCAAGGAGTAAGCATCTTTTAATTTCATGGCTGCAATCACCATCAGCAGTGATTCTGGAGCCCAAAAAAATAAAGTCTGACACTGTTTCCACTGTTTCCCCATCTATTTGCCATGAAGTGATGGGGCCAGATGTCATGATCTTAGTTTTCTGAATGTTGAGCTTTAAGCCAACTTTTTCACTCTCCTCGTTCACCTTCATCAAGAAGCTCTTTAGTTCTTCTTCGCTTTCTGCCATAAGGGTGGTGTCATCTGCATCTCTGAGGTTATTAATATTTCTCCTGGCAATCTTGATTCCAGCTTGTGCTTCTTCCAGCCCAGCATTTCTCATGATGTACTCTGCATAGAAGTTAAATAAGCAGGGTAACATTATACAGCCTTGACGTACTCCTTTTCCTATTTGGAACCAGTCTGTTGTTCCATGTCCAGTTCTAACTGTTGCTTCCTGACCTGCATACAGGTTAACACTTAGGTGTGTACATATGTGTAAATACAGAGAAAATTATATTATTTGCTTGTATAAGCATGCTTTGGTTCTGGTGCAATTTTGACCCTGAAGTCACTGTAATCCTGTTTCAGAAGTTGACCTATTATGGATTCTCGTTGAATATATGGCCTTGATTTATAATCCTATATTTGTCCATACCCAATTCAAATCATATTCATAGATAAAGGAAACTCTACTGATTTTTTTTCTAACTAGACTTCCCAAATTATATTTCTAGCCCTGGCAACTTTCTCATTTTAATTGCTATTATACAACACTGTGTCATCCTGGAAGCCTGGACATATATTTATACCTTCTCTTTTGCAAGATCACTTCAGTGAAACAGTTTCAATAGCAATAGTTGGAAAGGTTTGTAGCCTGACTTGTTTTTGTGGGATGGAGTAAGGGTTTTGGAAAAAGGAGAGAATATGGCCAGATTTCCTCATTAAAACCTCAAAAACTGTCATGTTCCTGAAGGTCTCTGCTTTTTATGACATAATTCATCAGTCTACCACCAAGCAGTTGTAACACAAACTGCATAGGATGACTGTACCTGCTAAATTTCTTACCCTTAATAATTTTAGACGGATTTCTTTGCAGAATGCTACTATACCCAAAGCTTGAAAAACATTACAAATACACCGTCTCAGGGACACTCAGTTTTATTTCCCTTCTCCAGTGTAGAAATCCTGTCCATTCCTTCATCTTCTATCTAATGGAATGCTTTCAAATCATTTTTAGCGTCTATCATCTTCCTCTTCAGTTACGAGCAGCATAAATGAATACTAATGAAACACACTAGAGGTAAAATATTATAAAATTAACTAAGTCCACCTTAGTATCTTTCCTTTTAGTCTCCCAGGCCCCTTAATATGTGACATTATTTTTATCCACATAATCAGATTCAGTATTTTTTTTTAAAAATGATGGTATTAAATATAGTATCTGAAATATGGTGTCTGTCTATACAGGCATAGAAAGAAATTAGAACTTGTTGTTATATCTTTTACTTTAAAATCATGAACTATTTTGCTATCCCTAATTACTTTAATGTATTATATGCATCATTTCCAACGTCACTGATTTGCAACTAAACTTTATTCCATTGTTTTACTTGCCATAATATTAAGTTAACTCATTTTTACAAAGACGTTCATACATTTACTCAACATTCACGTTTGGGTTGACTCATTGGAAGAGACCCTAATGCTGGGTAGGATTGGGGGCGGGAGGAGAAGGGGACGACAGAGGATGAGATGGTTGGATGGCATCACTGACTCGATGGACACGGGTTTGGGTAGACTCCGGGAGTTGGTGATGGACAGGGAGGCCTGGCGTGCTGCGTTTCATGGGGTTACAGAGTCGGACACGACTGAGCGACTGAACTGAACTGAACTGATACTTTTCTTTTGTTCTTACAATAAATAACTGAATTCAACTAAGACAATGTATTATATTGAGAGGATGAAATTTCAAATGACCTATAATCATTAATGGATGTCTTTGCATCTGAGAATTCATATCTAAAATAAAACTAAATAATTCTCCCAATCTTTATGTCTTTGCTTAACAAAGAGCTTAACCATGCTCAGTGTTTTTACCAACCAACTAGATGAAGCTCCCTCTACTGATCTAGTCTCTAACCTATTGTATCTCTCCCCATTTAAGAATAAACATTAGTCCATTTGAGGTAATGATTTGATTTTTGAGAAAAATTCTCTAGCTGATATTCTGCTTATTTAGCCATTTTTTTGAAAATTAAGTTAATTTGAATCTTTAACTTATTTTGCATCTACTTCTTGCACCAACTTTGTTTTTCTTAATATTTATGTGCATTTCTTCCCAATAGCATAAGTTCAAACTTCTTTTTAACTGTGAAACTCATCCTTCCCAATGTTGATTTGTCTAAATAATACATTACCAATCATTCTCACTTGAGTACAATTTTATTATTCTTGACATAGAATCATTGAAAGTTTTCTATGTATGTAGTGGAAATACTGAAATTCCTTATTTCCCTTATGTTAGAGTCAGATGGGCTTCCTTGGTGGCTCAGCTGGTAAAGAATCCACTTGCAATATAGGAGACCTAGGTTCGATCCCTGGGTTGGGAAAATCCCTGGAGAAGGGAAAGGCTACCCACTCCAGTATTCTGGCCTAGAATTTCATGGACTGTATAGTCCATGGGGTCGCAGAGTCTGACACGGCTGAGGAACTTTCACTTTTTTCAAAGTCAGATGTCATTATATGTAATGAGATTCTCTAAGGATTTGTTCAGCCTCTATTCTACCAAATTCACTTTCTTCTTCAGCAGGTAATGATTTAACAATTGTGAGAAACCACAGTTCTTAAAAAGTTTAAATTAAAAATATAACTTGTTTATTATCATGAGTCACCCTTCCGTTTTACAGCATGGCCTTGGTGAGAGAGGTGCATTTATCCCGTCTTTTAAAATGGTGGTGACAAGAGGAGCTCATAATTGTTTGTTTATTTTTTCAATTCTCCAGATGATAATTTATTCTGTATTTATAGTAATTGTTTTTATGGTTATGATGAGGTGAAGCTTAACATCTCTGTATTAAGTGCTTCTTGGTAAGCATACTCCTGTAAACCTGCGGTGAATTGTGCATAAGGATTATATGCCAGGATGACAACATTTGTAAGTTGGGCTTTAAAAAAAAAAAAAAGAGCCTCACATATACCTCTGCAGCAGTTTGGGTGTGTATATAGCATAGTCTTTCAAAGTAGTTGTATTGGCATAACCTCCTATCTTCAGCAAACAGATGGCTCTCTATCTTGTCACCCATATGTTGGAGAGAGAATTGCTCTGCTGTGTGCCTTAAGTCAATATTTACTCAGTGAACTGTGACTTTTCACCAAAGCCCATAGAATAAATTAATTTTACAAAATAAAAAAACAAAAACGGTGAGATGTTTTGTATAATGCTTTTTCAGATGCCTGTCTACAGAGATGTATGGTAGGTCTGGGTGAGAGTGTCAGAGGGTCTGCTGTGACCTCACAGAATGGTCGGACTGTACGGTTTTCCCATTTTCCACACAAATTATAGGTTCACATTTTAGCTGCAATAGTAATCATGCAGATGTAGGTGTTACTTCAGATCACTGGATCATTAGATTCCCCAGAGAAATCTAAGCTAATATGGCATGAAAAATTGATGGTGTCATTTACATGTTCTTAATGGAATCTTTAAAACTCCTACACTGTCTTTTTTTCGAAGTGTATTTTTATCAAATAAAGTTATGCACTTTTTGCATAGCTATTAATAATAACATAATAATGCTCATGCAACTGTCACCATCTTAAGAAACTAAACATTACAAACACAAATTGAAATTGACTGTGAACTCTTGCCCAAAGCTCATTTCTCTACCTTCCCAAAGAAAGCTTTGCTCCTGAATTTAATATTAAAATTCATTCTGCATGACTGAAAATGTCAATAGGATTGTCATACTGTAATACGTATAACTTGATTTTTTTGGTTCAAATGTATATTTTCTGAGATAATCCTTGTTCTTAGGCTTATACTATTATATTCACTTTCATTTGAGCAAATATTCCATAATGTAGTTATCTGTTCTACATTTGTTGGACTTTTCGATTGTTTGTAATGTTTTGCTTCTATAAAAAACTGTGCCTTGAAAATTATTGCACGTTCTCTTCCAATATACATACATAGGATATTCTGTAGGGTATGTGTGAGTGGTGTATGCGAGTGTGTGTGCACTCAGTCACTCAGTCGTGTCCAACTCTTCGTGACCCCATGGACTGTAGCCCACCAGGCTCCTCTGTCCATGGGATTTCCCAGACAAGAATACTGGAGTGGGTTTCCATTTCCTTCTCCAGGCGATCTTCACCACTCAGGTATTGAACCCGTGTCTCCTGCATTGTCAGGCAGATTCTTTACCACTAAGCCACCTGGGAAGCCCTCTTCTACAAGGTATATACCCAGAATTGGAATAATTTGGCCCAAGTTGATATTCTCAGAAGTAAAATCACTTGGTTCAGACACTGCTTTCCAAAGTGTCCAGTCTGAAACACCTACTAGCAGATTTATGAGATTTCCTGTTTTATGTTTCCCACAGCTAGTATTTACCCACGTGGGATTTAATTGTTTCTTATCATATACTTCCTTGATTAAGAGTGAGATTATGCATTTTTCTTGAGTGTTTTGGAGTCACTTTGGTGTTCTTTGTGCAAAATGCCTCCGTGCATTGTTTCCCAATTTATATTTGTTTGCTTTTATTGTATACACGCAAACGTAACTTCCAGCCCACCCACACACGTACATGCATTATTCCAAAGGTGAATACTTTGTCAGTTGCATACATATAAATACCAATTCTGCTCTTTTCAATATGTTTATGATGTCTTTGGGTGTATAAATAATTTTAATTTTTGTTTTCAAAATGTAACTTTGTTTTACTTACTGGCTTGTGTTTCTTTGTCTTAACAAATTCTTCTCTCACATAAGTTCACAAAGATATTTTCTTATATGTTCTCCTAGGAATGCTTTTGCTTTTTCTATCTAGGTTTGAATTCACCTGGAATTTTGTGCAGTTCTATGTGTGTGTGTGATGTGCAAGAAGCATTAATTTTCATTTACTTCACAACTGAGTAATTATTTCCAATAATCCATAACTATACCTCTGTCATATATGTTCCTAAATTGAATGAGTCTGTTTCAAAGTTCTCATTTCTGTGCCAGTGGTAAATTTGTCTATGCTTATCAATGTCATATTGTTTTTATTTTATATAGCATTAAATTAGACTTGATATTTAATACCTCTGAACACACCTTTTATTTGTACATCTTCCCTTCCAATCTTTACGCTTTAAATCTCGCTTTTTCTCTCCTTCTTCTTTTCCTACTCATCCTCTCTCCATTTTTCCTCTTATCTTACTGTACTAATTCACAACTTATGTATGACGCTAAAAAAATGGATGGAGATTAGCCACCTTTGTCTTTTTTCTGATACCAGTTAGTTAGCATGCAATATTTCACAATGAAGAACAGTATTTATTTTAGGTTTCTCCTAAATGATCTTGATCACATTGAGGAAGTTTTTTCCCATTAATTGGATGCTGAGGTTTTTTCCTTTAACTGTGAAGAAGCATTGAATTTTCTTCAGTACTATCTCAGCAATCATTTTTAAATGATCGCCTTCTCTCTTTTATTCTGTTAATATTATGGACTATATACAAATGAATTAATTGATTTTCAAATAGTAAATCATCTTGTACTCCTTGGTTAAATCTCACTTGATCACAATTGATTGTCCTTTTGTATATTGCTGGATTTAATTTTCTAATATCTGGTTTAAGATACTGAACTATGAATTTCTTTTTTCTACAGTTCCAAGAGCACAGTGTGGTAAAAATATTATGCTATGTTTCAGACAATTAGGAAGTGTTCCTTCCTCTACTCTCTGAAATAGTTTGTGTAAAAGAAGTGTTATTTCTTCTAGAAGTATTTGGTAAAATTCACCAATAACGCTTTCTGGGTCAGTCATTTTATGTGTTGAAAGATTTTAAGTGATAGATTTCATTCTTTGAACAAATATTGGACTATTTAGTTTTTCTATTGTATACAGTTTGTAAAAATCTTGTTTTTCAAGGAATTTGCCCATTTCTTTGCATCTTTCAAATTATTGACATAAACTAATTTAATATCTCAGTCCTTTACAATCTTTTCATCTGAGGGATATTTATACTGTCTTCATTTTCATTCCTCTTATTGATAATTTGGTTTTAGCTCCTTTTTCATCATTAACTTACATGTGGATTTTTATTCTGCAAGGCAAAGAATGCTCAAACGACTGCACAATTGCACTCATCTCACAAGCTAGTAAAGTAATGCTCAAAATTCTCCAAGCCAGGCGTCAGCAATACATGAACCGTGAACCTCCAGATGTTCAAGCTGGTTTCAGAAAAGGCAGAGGAACAAGAGATCAAATCAGAGGGCTAGCCAACATCTGCTAGATCATCAAAAAAGCAAGAGAGTTCCAGAAAAACATCTATTTCTGCTTTATTGACTATGCCAAAGCCTTTGACTGAGTGGATCACAATAAACTGTGGAAAATTCTGAAAGAGATGGGAATACCAGACCACCTGACCTGCCTCTTGAGAAACCTGTATGTAGGTCAGGAAGCAACAGTGAGAACTGGACATGGAACAACAGACTGGTTCCAAACAGGAAAAGGAGTACATCAAGGCTGTATATTGTCACCTTGCTTATTTAACTTACATGCAGAGTATATCATGAGAAACGCTGGGCTGGAAGAAGCACAAGCTGGAAACAAGATTGCAGGGAGAAATATCAGTAACCTCAGATATGCAGATGACACCACCCTTATGGCAGAAAGTGAAGAAGAACTAAAGAGCCTCTTGATGAAAGTGAAAGAGAAGAGTGAAAAGTTGGCTTAAGGCTCAACATTCAGAAAACTAAGATCATGGCATCCGGTTCCATCACTTCATGGCAAATAGATGGGGAAACAGTGGAAACAGTGGCTGACTTTATTTTTCTGGGCTCCAAAGTCACTGCAGATGGTGTTAGCAGCCATGAAATTAAAAGACGCTTACTCCTTGGAAGGAAAGTTATGATCAACCTAGACGGCATATTCAAGCAGAGACATTACTTTGTCAACAAAGGTCTGTCTAGTCAAGGCTATGGTTTTTCCAGTAGTCGTGTATGGATGTGAGAGTTAGATTATAAAGAAAGCTGAGTGCAGAAGAATTGATGCTTTTGAACTGTGGTGTTGGAGAAGACTCTTGTGAGTCCCTTGGACTGCAAGAATATCCAACCAGTCCATCCTAAAGGATATCAGTCCTGAGTGTTCATTGGAAGGACTGATGTTGAAGCTGAAACTCCAATACTTTGGCCACCTGATGCGAAGAGCTGACTCATTGGAAAAGACCCTGATGCTGGGAAAGATTGAGGGCAGGAGGAGAAGGGGACAACAGAGGATGAGATGGTTGGATGGCATCACCGACTCGATGGACATGAGTTTGGGTAAACTCCAGGAGTTAGTGATGGACTGGGAGGCCTGGCATGCTGCAGTTCATGGGTTCGCAAAGAGTCGGTCACGATTGAGCAACTGAACTGAACTGAAGGCATTTTCACTGCTTTCTGAATCTATGATTAATAATCTTCTAAGAATAATACTACTCAAATTTTATTCCTCCATTTGTTCTTTCTGTGAAACCTGTTATGTTGCGTATTCTATACCTCATTCTCTCCATCAGAGTTTCTCTTTTTATTTCTGTGCTGCATATTTCATGTCTTTAAAAATTATATTAGTAAATACATTACAAGGAACTCATGAGTCCCAAATAAGCTGTAATTTCATATCAATCCATTTTAGATTCCTTCAGTAAAAATAACTCAACAACTTACACAAAGGCAATTTATTCACACACTACAATGATGATTGTTTTTAATGCTACTTTGTCTCTGTTAGAAAGTCATTTAACTCCTTGTACTGATTTATCAAATTGACTTCATTGACATCCTATATTTTATCCAATCTACTTTTAAGTTTTATTCATCTTTTCCTTTTTAATATTTTGTTTAAACCTATGGGCATTAAATTTTTTTTGTTGATTATAGGCTACAGGAACACAGTCTACTTTGATTAATAATTATATCATTAATAACTAGATTAATCTTAGCACAGATTACCTCTTAAATATATTTTGTTGAATGTATATATGTACACATATAAATGTATATATATATATATATATATACATTTGTGTGTGTGTGTGTTAGTCATTCAGCCATGTCTGACTCTTTGTGATCCCATGAACTGTGCCCTCCAGGTTCCTCTGTCCAGTGGGGTTTAACAGTCAAGAATACTGAAATGGATAGCCATTCCCTTCTCCAGGGGATCTTCCTGACCAGGGATCAAATTCAGGTCTCCTGCTTTGCAGGTTGACTCTTTACCATCTGAGCCACCAGTGAATCCCCATATATATGTGTGTGTTTGTGTATACATACATATATACGTATATAGCCTATATATACATATATAGGCTAACCAGAAGTATTGTTTCTAAAAAGAGAACTTTGCTATTGTGTACTTAACACAAGAGGATAAATTGTTATTTTTTTTTACTGTTTTGCAGTATGATCTGCTTTTACAGTCTGAGTCCTGGTCACCATCTTAAATTGGTGCTAAAGTTTCTAAAACAGAAGCTAAGTAACTATTGTACACAATGCTGGCTGTTACTGCCCAAATGAACTTGACTTTTTAATTCACATCTTCCCATGGAATTTTATAATCTTTCCTCAAAATGTATTTTTTTTAGCTGCTAGAATACAGTGTGACAAGTTCTCTATGATAAGAAATAAGAGCTATTATAAAGTGCTTATGGTAATTGAGGAGTAATGTTTAAAAATAAAAAATATCAGGAAGCAATTATTTCAGGTATCAGCTAAGTTTCACAGTAATGTTTTCTTCATGACACTAGGAATGAAGTGTGTATAATTTGAAAAGTCCATTTTTTTCTGTTTTTTTTGTAACCTTTCCACAAATGAGTCAAGGGTCCTCTAATTTTTTTGCCAAACAATTCAGTTATTTTAAAAGAAGTTATTTAATGAGTGCCATAATAGTGTTCAGTGACTAGTTCTGTCTAATTCATATCTCTAAATTTAATAATGTGAATATAATATATAATTAGATAAATGCTATTTCACTTACTTTAAGAATAACCTGAAAGCATCCTATCTTTTTCACAATGTATCAGTTAACATCTTATCCTCACTGCCTTATTTTTCTTACTTTGAGAAATGGGCAAAGCCTCAACAGATACAGCAGGGGCATTGGTCTGAAAGATTTTTAATTTCAAGCATGAGTAACCAGTGACTGGCAGCATGAATGTGTTCTGAATTCTCATTTACAAGCATGAATCAGAAACAGGCCATATTTATGGGAGAGGTTGCAGAAAGATAGGAATCATGAAGGTTACACATCCTGGTGACCCCATAGAAATAGGACTAAATCTCTGCCTAGAGTAGTCATCTACAAACCATCCTTATAATTACTGTATCCCCCAAAATGACAGTCTACATATCCTATTCACAGAGGTAAATTTTTCTTATAAAGAATATCACAAAGAATACAATTGTCCAGTTGTGCCACAATATTGTTAAAACAAACACAAAGTTTGAAAGCACATTTTCAATTCTGTGGGAGGAAGTGCCAAAGAGAAACTGATGCAAGAAAACAGAAAGAAAACTCTATTCAGAGCAGGGAGTTGTCAGGCACATAATTCTGTAATTTCTCTCCTTCCTTTAAATATGTGTTCTCGTATTAATAGTTTCCTTTTACTCTGGCAGAGTAGATTGAAAGATTAATTATATTTTGTTTTGAAATATTTGGGTTGGGAAAAATGAAGAAGATTATAGGGTAAATGTAGTATCAAAGACATATGTCACTTAATTTAACTCTGCTCTCTCTGCCTTTCTGTAGGCTAATTTGTAATGGAAAGTGACTATTATTTGCACGTGGTCCTCTCTAGTGGAGGACATTCTATAAAATGAACGTCTATAATTCTATAGAATTTACTGTCACAAGATCAATTAAGCGCTTCTGTTGGCCACCTAACAAGACATAGAAATGATCTAAGTCCAAGAACGGTTCACAACAATGGTGTTCCTCTTCATGGCATTTATATTAAGAGGTTTAATTAACCAAACTGATCTTACAACATATGTCAACATTAAGAAGATAAAGTGCAGATATTCACAAATCAGTCCTGGGTAGCCATTATCCGTCCAACCCATTCAGTTTTTCTGTAGATGATAATAAAGTCTTGTTTTTCACCTTAGGGTAGGGAAGACATTTGGGAATGCTTGATTCTTCCTTAAGTCTTCCAGCCCAGCTAGGACACTTCTTTCCATTCTTTTTTTCCCCTTGAAATTAGTGAAGAATCCCCCCCCCCCCCACTTCAGCCTACTAAGCTTTTATCTCCTTCTCTATCCACTGGACTTGCCTCCATCCCTTTAATGGTGTTAGGCAGCGACACTGTTTCACTTCCAGACTTCCTCTTCAATTTGACTGTGAAACTACTATATGTGTCCATTCACACTTCTTCCCTGTGTAGGCTTGTTACACACCAGGGCTCTGGTCACTCCATTCATCTAAGATTTTTGCAGCTGTCCTCTGTCTCCAGGTCAGCCTTATTTCTAAGTGGGTGCAGCATCCAACACCTCCATCCCCGAGACCTCATCTTCTGTAAGCATCTTTCTCACTTCCATCACCCACCTCTGTGGATACCCAGGACTTGGTCAAAAATGAAATCTACTTGAAAGTTTGAACAGATTCAGACATCTCAACCTTTGATGTTAATTTCAAATCTCTTTTTGTCTCCTGTCTTTCAACATCAAATCGCATAAAACAAAGCACACTCTAGTTATTTTAGGTTGAAATGGATACAATGCAAAGATGAAAATTCTTGTAAAAGTGTTGGAAGGATTGGTAGAGGCAGCTCCAGGTGGATCATCACTCAGAACTAGCAGTTTCATGGTTACTTAATGAATGAGGCAAAACATCATACACAATGTGGTATGTGTTGCTGCCATAATTCAAAAGGACCCAGGCAGATAATACAGCAACTATACTCCAGTAAAAATTAATTTTAAAAAATGCCCAGGCACATTGTAAAGCAATTGTACTCCAGTAAAAATTAATTTTAAAAACAGCGCAATCAATCAGTGTTGCTTCTCATTCTTCATGGGAAGGAAACAACTTGTCCTTCATTTTTTAAACAATTAACTTTTACTGGGGTATAGTTGGTTTACAATGTTGTCTTAGTTTCTACTGAACAGCAAAGTGAACCAGCTATGCATATACATATATCATTTATTTTTTGGATTTCTTTCCCATTTAGGTCATCATAGAGTGTTGAGTAGAGTTCCCTGAGCTACACAGTAGGTTCTCATTAATGATCTATTTTACACATAGTATATATATATAGTCAGTCTCAATCTCCCAATCAATCCCACCATCTCTCCCTGCTTGGTGTTCTTGAATTTGTTCTCTTCATCTGTGTCTCTATTTCTGCTTTGCAAATAAGATCATCTATACCATTTTTTCTAGGTTCCACATATATGTGTTAATATATCATATTTGTTTTTCTCTTTCTGACTTACTTCACTCTACATGACAGTTTCTAGGTTAATCCACGTCTCTACAAATGACCCAGTATTGTTCCTTTTTATGGCTGAGTAGTATTCCATTGTCCTTCATTTTTAGAGTTATTCAGTTATACTCTAGTCCCTCTATGCCCTAAAACATTGCTGAAGTCTCCTGGAGCCTGTCTTCCATTCTCTGGCTCTTCCAAAGGCATCTGCTCTTTTCTGCTCACCTGTTCTATCAGCATGGTATCTTCAATATAGCAGACCAGTAGGGTGTCTTGTGAAGCTGGATAATCAATGTTCTCATAGACTTAGTTATGGCACAAGGCTGCAGGATTGGATCTATTCTGTTTTTGCAAAGCAGCAAAGATATCTCTACTGGATGCAAGCTGATGCTTCTGATGTTCTCTGCTTTAGGATGTAGAAAAAGTATATCTCATTCATCAATCATAAACCAGGTGCCAGTGAATGTAAAATAATTTGCTCCAATAAAGAAATTAAATATAGAACAACAGCTATCATGGAAGTAATAGCTGAATGAAATTAAGGTCATCTGTTGTCATTTATCAAGATTCAAGTCTCTTCTCCATAGTCTGAAAGGAAAGTTAGATGGAGATGGGAAGGGAACCACTGCTGCACCATGATACAGATCTTTGAAGGAGTCACTCATTTCTTTGGCTCCCTCAGGAATTCCATGCTGCTTTTCCTTAGCTATACTGAGAATAAAACAGCTTCAGAAGATTCCATGTGCATCTTCCCATCTTAATAATTCTTACTTCATAGGTCAAAGAGATTATGTCAGGATTCTGCAGTTGGTGGGGTTTTATATACATAAACTCTACAGCCATTCATTTAAGAAACAAAAACATAAAACAAAATTAATTCACAAAATCATTGAAACCAATGTGAGATAAGATCTCACCAAAATTTAATAACTATCTGACTCTCTCATAACTTGCTACTCTGACCAGTTTACATAGTAGTATTTTGTATGTCCAGGCACTGGAGTTAACTAAGATCTGTGGTCCAACATTTTCAGAAGCATTGATCCTTGTAGTTCTTGTTTCTCAGCATATATTCATAATATATTGCTTCTGAGTTCTGTAGAAGAAATACAGCATGCATTTGTGATATACTAAAGGTCCTTCTCCAAGGGAGCTTGACTCTGAATACACTCACGTCTTCTAATTAAATGACGTTTGTGTGTCTTGATAACTTGAATAAATTCTCTATTTCTCAGCCTTAAAGTTCTTTTGATTATTCAGGGCAAGTTGGATATTCCTTAATGAGTTACCCATATATCTCAAGCTTATTGTCCCTGTGATCAACCATCTACCATGAAAGACCACTGTGATTCACCTGTTCTGAATAGGCACCCCAACTCTGCTCCAGTTATGGGAACTAAGTTTGCTTTGTCTCTGGGGTTAAGTATAATAACTAACACATTGTGATACTTGTCACCCTGGCAACTATCTCACCACTAAACTCTAGGAGCCTTTTCAGTGGCCATATCTTATGATGGCAAAAACTTTCAGAGCACACCCATCACAGTGCTTTTTAAAAAGATCCCATTCTGAAGCTGAAGCTCAAATACTTTGGTCACTTGATGTAAAGAACTGACTCATTAGAAAAGATCCTGATGCTGGGAAAGATGGAAGGCAGGAGGATAAGGAGATGACAGAGGATGAAATGGTTAGATGGGATCACCAACTTGACGGACATGAGTTTGAGCAAGCTCCAGGAGTTGGTGATGGACAGGGAAGCCTGGTGTGCTGCAGTCCATGGAGTCTCAAAGAGTTGGACATGACTGAGTGACTGAACTAAACTGAACTGAACTGTTCTGAGGGAGGTGGGAAGGAGATTCAACGACAGGATATATGTATACATATGGCTGATTTATGCTGATGTTTGGCAGAAACCAACACACACACACACACACTTTCTAAAAGGTGGGAAAAAGACCCTGTTCTGTCATTCATCAGTGTATTTTTCAAGGGTACAGAGCTGGCTACATCTCAATTCTTAAGTCTTTGGAGATCTTTGATGATTGACTAACAAATATATAGCATACCAGCCTCATTCTGCACACGTCCCTGCTGGTTCTAGCTTTTAGTTAACCAACTCAGCAAGCAATTGGAGCCACTCCTAACTCCCTGAGCTCTAACACACTAAATCCAAAATCTCAGTAAGTGCACCCAGATCAATAAATTTAACCAATTCTAAAATTTCATTTCACACTCCATGGTCTAGTACTCTCAGAATCCATTCCACATATAAATATTTATGCACATATAAATTAGGAGCATCTAGCAGTGCCTTGGGGTGTAAAACTTCTCCTGGAATTGGTTGTATCTGACTTGCTGACTGCTTTCTGAAATCTAATCTTAATTATAAGATCAAGGGGGAAATGTTGGATGGTAGAGATAGAGTCCAGTGAGAACAGGACTTCATCACACTGGCCAGAAGTTTTTGCAAACACAGGAGCAGTAGAGATTTTTTGCTCAGCATACTTGGAGGTTTCTAAATCCTCCCAACCCATTCAAATGCTTGAAGCTTCGCACCTTCTCAGTCAAGGCCCTAACATTAACATATGTCACTCTGCAAAGAAGTGAATTGTATGTACTTTCTGGTTTAGTATCCCACAGGTTCATCCTTTGCATCTATTTTTCAGCCAGGCAACACTCACCCATGAAGCTATAGAAGGTAAGACACCGTTTTACTTTCCAGGTTTATTCACAGTAAATGTTTTACCTCAGCAAAAACAGACAAATAATTGAAATCAGCCAGGATTTGGGGTGGGCAGACCCCCAATATAATGCACACAGTAACAGATAAACTTCACTGTAGCATTACTGGGAATAACCCTGGCAGACACCACTTACCTAAGTAACCCAGCTTAACGTTACAATGAGGTGTGGCAACATTGACTGCCCCTGATGGCATGCACTTGGAAGAAAACAATATTATTTCAGTGGATATTCTTGTTAGAAATGAACAGTATCAACCTAATTGTGAGACAGTATCAGACAAACTCAAATTGAGGGACATTCTATAAAACCACTGGCCAGTATTCTTCAAAAGTGTCAAGGATATGAAAGCCAAGAAAAGACTGAGGGCCTCTAACAGACTGGAGCTCGTGGATAGCTGAATGCATTGTGGGATCTTGCATTGAATCCTAGGCCAGGGAAAAGAAAGACATTAGAGGGAAAATTCTTGGAATTTAAAAAAAGGTTTGATAGTATGGTATCAAGGGGCTTCCCAGGTGGCACTAGTGGTAAAGAACCAGCCTGCCAGTGCAGGAGCCATAAGACATGCAGTTTCAATCCCTGAGTTGGGAAGATCCCCTGTAGGAAGGCATGGCAACCCACTCTAGTGTTCTTGCCTGGAAGATCCCACGAACAGAGGAGCCTGACCGGCTACAGTCCATAGGATCGCAAAATAATTAGACACTACTGAAGTGAATTAGCACAGCACAGCACAGTATGGTATCAGTGTTAATTTTCTGGTTTCAAACACTATACTATTGTCAGAAGATAATAACATTGGGGAAGGGGATCAGAAGTGTACAGGGAACTCTCTACTATTAATGTAAGTCAAGAAGTCTAAAATCAGAATGGATTTATTTATTTATTTATTTACTTTATTTCTGGATTTCCTAAGGAAATGTTTTTATTCTATAACGTATATGGAAGTTTGCACAATCCAACAGGTTTCTCTTTCTTGCTGCTGTGAAGTGAGAAAGATGTGGGCAAACAGAGGAGGCAGCAGCATGGACCTGTGGTCATTTGCCGTCTCTCCTCTGTGGCATTGTTCCTTCCCATCAGCTCTGTTCCTTCTGATGGGGATTGGGTTTCATAAGGATTTGGTGTTTTAAGAAGAGGATGTATTCACAGAAATTCTCCTCTAGGAAGTCATGTCCTTCTGGGAAAGCTGATGAAATGGCTCTAAGACCTGTCATTTGTCTGCTGTGATCATGGTGACTTTACAACTTGCAAACAGTTTACATTGCAAGTCCGAATTTCTGCCTAACTTTTTTTACTCTTGAAACAGAGAGGGAAAGTTAAACATTTCAAACAGGAGAGGGATATTTTACCTCTGCATCAGTTGAAGCAGTATCTTGCCCTGTAAAAAGCCCAGTGGCTAATAGATTCAAAAGGCATTATATTTTGTAATTCTCTTTCTTTTCTGGGGCTTTGATTTCTTATTGCTTATTAGGGCTAAATTGTTTGCCCTTGACAATTTTTAGTACTACAGTTATTGAGGATTATGTTATAAAACTTAATTCATTCTGACCACGTCAACAGTCAAAGAAAGCTTCACTGCTCTTACTTTTCAAATCATATTTCTCAATATATCACATATATATTAAAAACACTGAATGATTTGTCTTAACCTCAAATTATTTAGATATGCTTCTGGTCAATATGAATGCAGATATTGAACCATTGACTCAATTTTGGCTTCTCAGCTTCCTAATAGAAATGTTTCTTAAAATTTTTAAATATTTTCTTCCTATTTTTTCTTTAAAAACAATGCAACAGTTCATTAGTTGCATTTTCTGTGATGACAGCACTACCAAACATTCTGCTGCTACAAAATAAAGGTGTTTTTTTTCATCCTATAATAACAATTTCCTCCTCATACTTTCAGCCCTCGTGTAAGTCTCCAAAACCCTTGAAACTTCTGCCTCCTACCTGGTTTCAAAGTCAATTGCATGTGTTTTACAGTTTTTCTCACCGGAGCACCCATTTCTAGCTACCCAACTGCAAGAAGATCAAACCACTCAATCCTAAAGGTAATCAACCCACTCAATCCTAAAGGAAATCAACACTGAATATTCATTGCAAGGACTAATGCTGATGCTGAAGCTCCAATACCTTGGCTAACTAATGTGAGGAGCCAACCCATTGAAAAAAGACCCTGATGCTGGGAAATATTGAGGGTATGGGGAGAAGGGGACGACAGAGGATGAGATGGTTGGATGGCATCACTGACTCAATGGATGTGAATTTGAGCAAACTCTGAGAGATAATGGAGGATAGAGGAGCGTGGTATGCTACAGTTCATGGGGTTGCAAAAAGTTGGACACGACTCAGCAACTGAACAAAAACAAACTCCATTTCATGTACTGCTGCATGGCAAACTCTCCCAAAACTTGGTGGCTTACAAAAACAACAATTTCATGATTTTGTAGGTCAGATTTGGGGGCAATTATTCTGGGCCTTTTTCACATGATTTCAACAGAAGTCACAGTGGGATGGTGCTGGTGGATGGACCAGGCAGAGAAGAGAATCAGCCACCATAGAAGAGAGCCACCACTTTGGCTTTGAGGTGTTACCGTCTGTAGTAAGCAGTAGACTGAGAATCATGCAGTGAGGGCTGAAGGACTCCGTGAAAACGAGGGAGATCTCAGCATTTGTTCTTGTCCTATAAAATGGCATCAGCGAAGACAATTCATTCCATGCATACTCACCAGTAAAAATAATTTTCCTGTCATGAAAGCATTCAAGAATTAATAGCAAGCTAATTCAAAGGGAAAATAATACACCAGTAGATGAAAAAATGAGCCAGGAAAAAACTAGATGTGGAAATGAAATAATCATAGATAAGTATTCCTAGAAGTTTTCACATCCAAGTTGTGCTAAACCCACTCCAGAATTTTCACTTAATAAAGAATGTGTGTCCTTGGGCTTACAAATTCAAATAGAAGAGACTACCTACAAGTTGCCAAATATTTTGTCAAAGTGAAAACACATGGAAACTTGGCAGTTTATATTTTGCCTGTGATGTTACTCTACACCAGAATACTTTAAAATAAATAAGCATCATCTTAAATATCAGTAAATATAGAACCATTGAAATATATAGTGTTTTCTGCCCAAGAAGCAAAATACCTAGTGATTTACTACATTTTCCTTCTGATTTTTGTGGGTTGCACATGTGTTATAATATTTAGGTAATGTTGGATGGTGAAGAAAGCTGAGCGCCGAAGAATTGATGCTTTTGAACTGTGGTGTTGGAGAAGACTCTTGAGAGTCCCTTGGACTTCAAGAAGATCCAACCAGTCCATTCTAAAGGAGATCACTCCTGGGTGTTCATTGGAAGGACTGATGTTGAAGCTGAAACTCCAATACTTTGGCCACCTCACGCGAAGAGTTGACTCATTAGAAAAGATCCTAATGCTGGGAAGGATTGGGGGCAGGAGGAGAAGGGGACGCCTGAGGATGAGATGGCTGGATGGCATCACCAACTCGATGGACATGGGTTTGGGTAAACTCCGGGAGTTGATGATGGACAGGGAGGCCTGGTGTGCTGCGATTCATGGGGTCGCAAAGAGTCGGACACAACTGAGCGACTGAGCTGAGCTGAATTGCCTTAAGAGTAACTTGTGGATTTTTTTTTAAGGAGTTGTTTCATTTGATACAGAAGAAGCAAACACTTCATCTGTTACTCTTAAGAACTATCCTAAATAAGGCTGTAATTGTAATAATTTCTAAAAGAAGTTAATTCCTCTATAGCTTTAAAGTGCAGTTAATAGCCTCCGCATAGCTTCTTGGCCAATTTCCAAATCACCAAACAGTTAGTGGAGAATTATCTGGATTTCTCAGAAGGAAAACATTGTTCTAAATACAATTTAATTTTGTCCTGAACATTTAATATATGTCTCACTAAAACTTTTCCAAAGTGAATTTTTTTTCTTTTAATAATCAATATCTACCATTTCGAAGTAAATAATATACAATATAAGCCCTCACGAATCAAAAGATTCCCCAAAGTCATAGGAGGCTTTTCAGAAAAACCACTGAAAATTTAAATATCCATTAAAATATAAAAGTGTTATATTTTAAGTTTCAGTGTTAAGAATAATTTAAAATTGCTGAAACTGTTTATTGGAGTAATTTGTTTGCATGACCGAAGTCCTAACCACTGGACCACCAGGGAAGTCCCAACTTTGACTTTTTTGTAATCCAAGTCATATTTCCAGTAGTGAAACAATTACTTAATGGAAGAACTGAAGATAAATCATAAGTCACTGCCAACATGTCATTCAATATACAAATTGAAAATTAAGAAGTGATATACGTAAAGGGTTAGGTTAATTTTAACATGCCAGTTTTGTGATTAACATTAAGTAGAAACACAACAAACAAATGAGCACATTCTATGTTGGGTATAAATTTTGATAGAAATGTTGGGTCATGAATGGAAATGGTAGTGACAACGTTTCTATGTCCACGTCGCTTCAACCAGCAGAAACATATATACTTCCTCTTCTTACTTGGTATAGTATAAAGTGGAGTGAACAAAAATTTTAGGGGCCGATTTCAGCAGAAATTTAAGGCAGAAAATGATGCCATTTTCTCCCATCTATAGATTTGTTGGTATGACTTGCTGTGAAGGAGAGAAAGCATTCTGCTTGACTTCTGGCACAGTTTGTGGGAAGGCTGAGCATTGGGCATACAATTTGCAGATACCAGGGGACAGAATAAGACAGAAGAACCCTGGGGACAAAAGGGCATTGCTGGATAAACAGAGCCTTGTGGAGCTATGAAGGCAAAGATTCCTCTGTGACCTTACAACCAAAGAACAACAGAAATTACTGGTTTTCATTGAAAGGAAGCAACTATTGGAAGTACTAACTTTGTGCAGTCTTTTTTTTTTAAATTAATTTTGTTGGAGTATAAGTTACTTACAATGATGTGTTATTTTCTGCTGTACAGCAAAGTGAATCAGCTACATGTATACACATATTCTCCTCCCTTTTGGATTTCCATCCCATTCAGGATACCACAGAGCACTGAGTAGAGTTCCCTGTGCTGTAAAGTAAGTTCTCATTAGTTATCTATTTTATATATAGTATAAACAGTATATATTTGTCCATCCCAATCTCACCATTCCTCTCATTCCCCCTTTTCTCCTTTGGTATCCACATATTTGTTCTGTATATCTGTGTCTCTATTTCTGCTTTGCAGATAAGATCAATCCCTTAACTTTATGTTTCCAGGTTTGTATATAATTAGGTTTCCTTAAAAATTATAATTGTAAGTAATTCTTCCCTGTTTTAGAGTAAAACTAAACATACGGATAATGAAGAAGTCAAGGGGAGATTAGAAATAATCTTTCTGAGCCTCAAAAGAGTTCTTATGAAACTGCTTTCTTCCCTGTTGGTGTAGCAAGTGAGAATGGAAAAACATTTTCCCAACGGGCCATTATTTCAGAATCAGTGGCCCCAAACGACCATCCTCCTTGTGGTGAGGTTCCTAGAGCATATGGTACAAGCAACAAGGGCTTATGTTAGGAGCAATTATTCCACTATTGCCTATTGTGTTCCAACTTTGTGAAGCATGGTAATCTATATTGGCACTACTGAATTAGAAAATCTTATAACACTAAATAAGAGAGACATTTGTTAAGGAGTTTGCACTTTATCCTTGTTTCTTTTAGAAAGAAAAGCTATTTTCTGATTATTTGAAATTAGGGCCTCTGATTAGGACTTTTATAAACAGAAAGCATTCTGAGTTATTTCTTTCACTTGGCTATAAATCCAGTGATCTTTTTGCCTTACATGTCCCACCTTCTTGAATGACTAACAAAAAAACCCCGAGAAAACAAAAAAACTTGTTCTAGAACTGTCTTCAAAAAGTGAGGATGAGAATATATGGGATTTTAAGGGATATATATATGTATGTGTGTATATATATATATATGTGTGTGTGTGTGTGTGTGTGTGTGTGTGTGTGTATATATATATATATTTGTCTCTTAATGCTGCTGTAATAAACTGCCACATACTTAGTGGCTTAAAACAACAAAGAAGTATTTTCTTATGATTCTGGAGATCAAAAGTCCAAAATGGGTTTTACTGGGCTGAAATCAAGTCTTCTGAAGGGCTATGATTTGGAGGCTCCAGGAGTGAATTCACCCCCTTGCCTTATGTAACTTCTGGAGGCTGCCTACATTCTTTGGCTCATGGTCCCATTCCCTCATCTTAAACCAACCCAGTCCCACACTAGATCACTCTGACACTGACTCTGCCTCTTTTTCACTTCTAAGGATCCTTGTGATTACATTGAGCCCACCTTGGATAACTCATCTCAAGGTTCTTAGTCACATGTGCAAAAATCTCTTTTGCCAAATAAAGTTAACATCTTCACAGGCCCTGAGGATTGAAATTCAAATGTCTTTGGGCCACACTCCACCTACAAAATAATATAAGATATGCATGGAAACATGTTAATAAAAACATGTTATAAATCAAAATATATTGCATTAAGTATATAAAGGTATTGTAAAGTAATTAGCCCCCAACTAAAAAAAAAACAAGTATATAAAGGGCTTCCCTTATGGCTCAGCTTGTAAAGAATCTGCCTGCAATGAGGAAGGCCTGGGTTCAATCCCTGAGTAGCAAACGACTTCCAACAACACAAGAGAAGACTCTACACATGGACATTACCAGATGGTCAATACTGAAATCAGATTGATTATTTTTTTTGTAGCCAAAGATAGTGAAGCTCTATACAGTCAGCAAAAACAAAACTGGAAGCTGACTGTGGCTGAGATCATGAACTCCTCATTGCAAAATTCAGACTTAAATTAAAGACAGTAGGGAAAACCACTAGACCATTCAGGTATGACCTAAGTCAAATTCCTTACCATATAGTGGAAGTGACAAATAATTTCAAGGGATTTGATCTGATAGACAGAGTGCCTGAAGAACTATAGACAGAGGTTCGTGACATTGTACAGGAGGCGGTGATCAAGACCATCCCCAAGAAAAAGAAATGCAAAAAAGCAAAATGATTGTCTGAGGATGCCTTACAAATAGTTGAGAAAAGAAAAGAAGCTAAAGGCAAAGGAGAAAAGGAAAGTTATATCCATCTGAATGCAAAGTTCTAAAGAATAGCTAGGAGAGATAAGAAAGCCTTCCTCAGTGATCAACACAAAGAAATAGAGGAAAACAATAGAATGGGAAAGGCTAGAGATATCTTCAAGAAAATTAGAGATACAAAGGGAATATTTCATGCAAAGATGGGCACAATAAAGGCCAGAAGTGGTAGGACCTAACAGAAGCAGAAGATATTAAGAGGAGGTGGCAAGAATACACAGAAAAACTATACAATAAAGATCTTCATGACCCAGACAACCATAATGGTGTGATCACTCACCTACGGCCAGACATTAAAGACTATGAAGTCCAGTGGGTCTTAGGAAGCATCACTATGAACAAAACTAGTGGAGGTGATGCAATTCCAGTTGGGTTATTTCAAATCCTCAAAGATGATGCTGTGAAAGTGCTGCACTCAATATGCCAGCAAATTTGGAAAACTCGGCAGTGGTCACAGGACTGAAATAGGTCAGTTTTCATTCCAATCCCAAAGAAAGGCAATGCCAAAGAATGTTCAAGCTACTGCACAATTGCACTCATCTCACACGCTAGGAAAGTAATGCTCAAAATTCTCCAAGCCAGGCTTCAACAGTATGTGAACTGAGAACTTCCAGATGTTCAAGCTGGGTTTAGAAAAGGCAGAAGAACCAGATCTCAAACAGCCAACATCCACTGGGCCATAGAAAAAGCAAGATATTTCTAGAAAAACATTGACTTCTACTTTATTGACTATGGCCAAGCCTTTGATGTGCATCACAACAAACTGTGGAAAATTCTTAAAGAGATGAAAATACCAGATCATGTTACCTGCCTCCTGAGAAATCTGTATGCAGGTCAAGAAGCAACAGTTAGAAGTGGACATGGAAAAACATATTGGTTCCAAACTGTGAAAAAATTACGTCAAGGCTGAATATTGTCACCCTGCTTATTTAACTTATGTGCAGAGGACATCATGTGAAATGCTGGGCTGGATGAAGCACAAGCTGGAATCAAGATTGCTGGGAGAAATATCAATAACCTCAGATACACAGATGACACCACCCTTATGGCAGAAATCAAAGAAGAACTAAAGAGCCTCTTGATGAGTGTGAAAGAGGAGAATGAAAATGTTGTCTTAAAACTCAACATTAAAAAAATGAAAATATGGCATCCAGTCCCATCACTTCATGGCACATAGATGGGGAAACAATGAAAAAAGTGACAGGCTTTATTTTCCTGGTCTCCAAAATCACTGCAGATGGTGACTGCAGCCGTGAAATTAAAAATGCTTGCTCCTTGGAAGAAAAGCTATGGACGAACCTAGACAACATATTAAAAAGCAGAGACGTTACTTTGCCGACAAAAGTCCATTTAGTCAAAGCTATGGTTTTTCCAGTAGTCATGTGTGGATGTGAGAGTTGCACTATAAAGAATGCTGAGTGCCAAAGAATTGATGCTGTTGAACTGTGGTGTTGGAGAACACTCTTTAAAATCCCTTGGATTGCAAGGAGATCAAACCAGTCGGTCCTAAAGGATATCAATCCTGAATATTCATTGGAAGAACTGATGCTGAAGCTTAAATTCTAATACTTTTGCCACCTCATGAGAACTGACTCATTAGAAGAGACCCCAATGCTGGGAAATTTGAAGGCAGGAGGAGAAGTGGATGACAGAGGATGAGATGGTTGGATGGCATCACCAACTTGATGGACATGAGTTTGAGCAAGCTCCAGGAGTTGTTGATGGAAAGGCAAGCCTGGCATGCTGCAGTCCATGGGGTAGCAAAGAATTGGACATGCCTGAGCAATTGAACTGAACTGAAAGTATATAAATGGAAACACACTACAATGCATAAGGTATTTACCCTGAGTTAATATGGTAGTTCTAGTGAGCATTTCCAGTGATTAATTTCATATTCATATATTGATATTTTGGTAAGTAGTTACATAAATCATATATGTAAGTGACAGTGTACAACTTAATAACACACTATACTACCACCACCAAATTTCAAAACTGAAACATTACAAATATTGAACATACCTGTATAACCCTTCCCAAATCCCATTCTCCTAATGTCTCCCTAGGTTACCACTGTCAACCATTTTGTGTTTATAATTCTTTGGCCCTCAAAATTTTATTAGAGAGATGGAAAGAGACACAGATAGATAGATAGATTGGTAGGTAGGTAGGTTGGTAGATGAGAGAGAGAGAGAGACATTGCTTGGTTTTTAATTTTACAAAAATGGTGCTATAATATATCTTTTATTATTTTTTTTTACTAAATTTGACATTTCTAAGATTTATCCTCATTGCAAATAGTAGTGTTAATCCATATTCACTGTTATATTGTATCTGATTTTTTTGACATATTATAATATATTACACATTTTTCTGCCAGTGAATATTTGGATGGGTTCCAGTTTTTGTTTTGTTTTTCACTATCACCAACGGTGCTGCTATAAATATTTTGTTAATATCACCTGGTACACAAGTGGAAGGATTTCTTTAAGGTTTATACTTAGAACTAAAATTTTAGTATCTTGAGTATTCACATATCAAATTTACAATAGTTTTCGCAATTAAAAAATTACAGTGTCAATTTTTCTCACTTTTTCTACTTTCAGCTGCAGTATATAAGCTATCATTTGGTTCTATGTTTTTGCCAAAATCTGTGTCATCAAACCTTGTTTTTAATAACCCAGTAGGTTAAAATGGTATCTCAATATCTTAATTAGCACATCTTTATTTACAAATGAGTCTCAACATTTTTTCATATATTTGTTGGACATTTGTGATCTCTGTCCAGTGAAGCATTTCTTCTTTTGACTGTATTCTACTCAGTTGTTTATCTTGTTCTCATCCATTGATATGAGACTTTTTATATTCTGGAAATGGCCAATCATAAATTCTACCAGTGTGGCAAATATCTTTTTCCATTGTGGTCTGTTTTTTCATTATCCTTAAATAGCCTGTTGATGAATGCTGCTGCTGCTAAGTCACTTCTGTCGTGTCCGACTCTGTGTGACCCCATAGACGGCAGCCCGCCAGGCTCCACCGTCCCTGGAATTCTCCAGGCAAGAACACTGGAGTGGGTTGCCATTTCCTTCTCCATCCCATGAAAGTGAAAAGTGAAAGTGAAGTCACTTAGTCATGTCCGACTCTTCGCGACCCCAGGGACTGCAGCCAACCAGGCTCCTCCGTCCATGGGATTTTCCAGGCAAGAGTACTGGAGTGGGTTGCCATTGCCTTCTCCTGTTGATGAATAGAATTTCTTAATTTTGACATCATAGAATTTATTAAAGAATCTACCTCACATCAAGGCCATAGAATATTCTGCTCTATTTTCTTCTATTTTTTTTTCAGTTTTACTATTCTGCTTGAACTTTTAATCTACCCAAACTTGCTTTATTGGGTGGTTCATGTATTGCTGAAGCCTGGCTTGGAGAATTTTGAGCATTACTTTGCTAGTGTGTGAGATGAGTACAATTGTGCAGTCGCTTGAACGTTCTTTGCCATTGCCTTTCTCTGGGATTGGAATGAAAACTGACCTTTTTCAGTTCTGTGACCACTGCTGAATTTTCCAAATTTGCTGGCATATTGAGTGCAGCACTTTCACAGCATCATCTTTGAGGATTTGAAAAAGCTCAACTGGAATTCCATCACCTCCACTAGCTTTGTTTGTAGTAATGCTTTCTAAGGCCCACTTGACTTCACAGTCTCTAATGTCTGGCTGTAGGTGAGTGATCACACCATCATGTTTATCTGGGTCATTAAGATCTTTTTATATTCTATCTCAACTTTTCAACATATAGAAGATAAATATATTCCGTCTCAACTTTTCAACATACACATGCTCAAATACATGTATGTACCATTAAGTATTCACATCATACTTTTTGCAGAAAGTAACTGAATAATTATATGCTGGGGCAAAATTTTTATCAAGTTAAAAATTACATGAATGTAAAATAAATTTCCAATAGTTTAATCAAGCTAAGTACCACTTCCTAACAACATCTTTGATAACATCATCAACAACTTTAAAAATAGGGATAGAAACTGAGCTCTTTAACCTGGGAAAGAACATCTTTTTCAAAATTTAGTATGTGAATGTATAATTTGTCAAGCCAATCTCATTAAATCAAATTATAAATAAGAAAAGCAGTGATAAATGCCACTATAAACCCAATTTTAGATGATGTTTTACAGTCAATTGGGAAATATTCAAGTGATCCAGAAAAATATACCATTTGGTGTTTCTTGTTCTATTTTTTAATGATTATTTTTACAATACCATTTTCAAAGTCTTGTTTTAGAAATATCTTCTTTTTTTCAACATGATTAAGATTTATACAGCTTTCACACAACAGCCAGATACAAATTCTATTCAAGTTCCCATAGATTATATACCAGGAGACACTGGAACATATCCAGGGACATAAAACAAGGTGCAAAAATTTCATGGTCTAAAGGTATTGAAATCATACAGTCTGTTCTCTTATCTCTGTGGAATTATGTTAAAAATCAATATCAAAAGATATTTGAGAATAACCCACATATTTTTAAATGCAAGATGACATTTACCTAGAGAGATCTTTGACTTAGCCATTGAAAGCTTCAGTAAAGTTAGACTAAGTATGAACAGTGGAGAAGAAAATGGCAACCCACTCCAGTGTTCTTGCTGGAGAATCCCATGGACAGATCAGCCTGGCAGGCTATAGTCTGTGGGGCTTCAAGCGTCAGATACGACTGAGCAACTAAACCACAACTACAACCACAAGTATGAACAGAATGCTAGATTTCCAATTTATATTCACTGAAAACTTTGATATAGTTCTATTTACTCTGGCATTTAATATTACTGCTAAAAGTGTAAAAGCTTATTTTAGCTTTTTAAAAACCTTTTTATTTCCAAAAAGTAATTTTTTTTATTTAAAAAATTTTTGAATAAGACTTGAAGCTTCTAATCCAATTCTGAGAATATAAATACTATGCTGTTTAAAAAAAGCCCAGGAAATTAATATGTGGTGCAGTATTATTAACTAAAGTACAGATTTTATTCAAATTTCACAAAATTTTGTGCTAGTGTCCATTATTTGTTTTCATACCTATTCAAGATTCCACACTGTATTTAGTTGCATTGGGCAGCTTCAGCTGCATGCAACAAATTCTGATAAATTCTTTTTTCATTTTTATTCTGTTACAAATATCTTCTAGTTTTCCTTGTTATGGCTTCTTAGATAAAGCCATCATTTAAAAGTGAACATTTAATTTCCAAATACATGGAGCTTTTAAGTGTCTTTGATATTAATTTCTCATTTTGATATTAATTTCTCATTTAAATGCTTTCTTCTCAGAAATATTATCTTCTGATAATATGCTCCACACATTCTTTATAAGTATTTTATACTATGAATTCTTGCTCAGATTTATTGAGACATAAAGCAAAAATGTATTTGGCTGTTGAAAATAAATGAGCACTTAAGTTTTTTCACAAATTGCATAATTCCATATGCACTAGATCCTATTTAATCATATTAAAAAGTATTTGTGTAAAAAATGCATCATATAGCCATTGGAATGGTGAATAAGAATACTACCAGGAAATGCTAAAATACATTAAGTGAAATGAAAGATGCCAAAGTGCAGATAGGATAGAATTTCAACTCTGTGATAGTGTGTAGGAAAAAGAAAAGAAAGAAAGCAAAGGTATCAAGTTATCAACAGTGCTAGCATTGTTGACATCTTTTTCTTTTTGGATCTGTAACAATACAATGTAAAAACACCTGCACACAACAACAAAACAGAAACTTGGCAGCAGGTACTAAAGAGGTGGTAAGATTGGGTGTGCCATTGCACGTGTGTGAGTGAGGGGCAGGAGGAAAAAATGAAGGAGGAGACAGAGACGCAGAAACAGGAATAGAGAAGGAAGGCAGGGAAGGGTTAGGGGCAGGCTTAGTTGCTGGGTTAGAAATTTCCTGAAGCACCAGGGAATTTAAAAATGAACTGGATTATGGATCAAAGGAAAGAGAAGCACTTAACTTGCTTTGTTAACACTAGGCTATTATTTCTCTCTACTATTTTTTTTTGTCTAATTGGTCATTTCAGTTAGTTGCTAGCAATCATATACGTCCCTATAAGGCAAAAGATGAAAATAATATTCTGTATGTCATTTTAGCTGATCTAATACATAGGGTTATGTTTTCTACTAAATTTGTTCTCCCACCAGGGTACCTTTTATGGAGAAATGACAACATGGCAACTATTATTTAGTCTGGGCACACTCAGATTTAGTGCTTGTAATTTCCCATCAGAGAGCATGTTGATCAGTAAATCCCCAAATTCCTTACCAAAAAATCCCCACCATTAACCCCATAGACCAGAATCTGTATTTGTTTATAAAATGTTTGGTTTGCATACATGAATGGCTGTGGATCACACAGTCAGTAAGTACATCATTAAGACTCTGGAAACACAACTTCTGGGCCTGAATTACAGCTCTGCCATTGATAGGTCTGTAATCCTGCTGAAGTTACTTAATGTGTCTTTGTTCTGTTCTCTATACCTGTGAAGTTAAGTACACCTAATAACACTTACTTTATAGATTTGCTCTGAGGGTAGTAGAAGTAATCCATGGAGCACCTAGTGTAACATCGGCACAAAGTGAAATGTGAACTGTACTTACTGTGATGGAAAAGGGCCTATATATGCAAAACAAATTTAATATATGTATATGTATGTATGTTTGTATATAAAGGGGAAGGAGGGGCAATGGAATAAACAGAAAATATAAAAATACAGAAATGTTGAAATACAAAGGTTAATGATGTTTATCACAATAGTCTTGCAAATTTTCAAAGATATTATTCACCAGATTTCAGTATTACAGTTATCCGTCCCGTATTCTTCCATGGCAATTCCAGTTATCCCAAATTCAAATAAAAATGCCGCTAGTACTTTAAAACTAATTTAGACAGAAAATACAAGCAAATTTCTATTTACTATGGCTGTTAATTTTGAGAGTCTAACATTTAGTGAGTGTGGTTCCAAGTACTTCATGTAGATCAATCCAGTGCTCACAAGAGCCCTATCGGAGGACGTGGTGTTATAATCATCCCTGTCTCACCGTTGATCAAACAAGGTGCAGGGAGAATAGAAAGCTATTCACTAGATTTCATTCCTTTGTATGGCTGAGTAATATTCCATTGTATATATGTACCACATTATCATTCGTAGAGACATGGCTGGACCTCGAGACTATTATAGAGAGTGAAGTAAGTTAGAAAGTAAAAACAAATATTGTATATGAAAGAAATATTGCATATATGTGGAATATAGAAAAATGGTATAGATGATCTTACTTGCAAAACAGAAATAGAGACACAGATGTAGAGAATAAACATATGGACACCAAGGGGGGAAGAGGTGGGTGGCATGAATTGGGAGACTGGGATTGACATATATACACTACTATGTATAAAACAGGTAACTAATGAGAACCTACTGTATAGCTCAGGGAACTCTACTCAGTGCTTTGTTGTGACTGAAATGGGAAGGAAATACAAAAAAGAGGGGATATATGTATATGTATAGCTGATTCACTTTGCTGTACAGTAGAAACTAACACAACACTGTAAAGCAATCATACTCCAATAAAAATTAATCTAGAGAAAGAAAGCTATTCACTGGGAGAACTGACTTTTGATACCAAGGAGATTTACTTCTGAGCCTAGTGTATTAATCATTATAAATATTTACCTAATAGAATTACTATTTACTTGTATCTCATAATGTAAGATTTCAAATACTAGGAGAGAAAGTGTAGTATGGTTCTATAATTATTTACTATGTGACATACATATGGAATGTAAACCACATTTTAATGGATGCTTATTTTCAAATCCAAATGTGGTATATAATTTTACTTGGTCAACAGAATATTTTCCTGCACAATTAATTTAAAGTAGTTAGAATAACATGATATACTCTATTCTAATAATAATAATAAATTTGAACTCCAAAATGTCAAAATTAGTCTTTATATATTTATGAAATAATGATTATGTTTCTATCACTGTTGTGTAAGATTAATACACTGGTATGACATTTAGAAATAACTCATTAATTATATAACATGCAAAATGATGAAAAAATAAAATTAACTTCTGAAGGGTTTGCAAGTATACATATATATTACTACACAAGACATTTCTAGGGAAAAAGAATCATTAATGTCTCTGTCGTAAATTATGATTCCAGGAATGTAAATGTCAATTCAGCTGCCTTATAAGACTTAGGAATGAATTTAATAAATGGGTAGATTTTAGAAATGTGAGATAAAAATATTGATTTTACTCTCATGATGTATTATCTCATTTTTTTTTAACTCACATATGACCTTTCTACATTTTCTCCCTTATAGAAGCAGAGCCAGGAGAACAGGGAAAATCCCATTAATAAAACACACATGAAACGAACACAAAATTGTTAATAAAAATAAATAAAACAGAAAACCACCCAAAGCAAACAAAGACACATAGTCTTTAAGTATATCCAAGGAATGACTGAATTTTTAAACTGACTTTAGTAGGTTCATTTAATGTTTTTTTTCCCCCCATAGACTGCATACACATTTATTTGTCTCTGTTTTGCAAAGCTGTTTCCTTCTTTGATCTATGATCTTTTGTTATAAACAATTTATTTCAAGTTGAGTTACACGGATAACAAGTTGAGTTACTCTTCTTTTAGAGTGGTGTTATTTGAATATGTTGTTTTTTACCCTTTTCTTTGCACATTTTCACATATGATCAGGATTCAAAAGGGATTCTCTGGTGGCTCAGACAATAAAGAATCTACCTGCAATGTGGGAGACCTGGGTTCAATCCCTGGGTTGGGAAGATCTTCTGGAGAAGGGAATCACAATCCACTCCAGTATTCCTGCATGGAGAATTCCATGGACAAGAGCAGCTGGCGGGCTACAGTTCATGGGGTTGCAAAAAGTTGGACATGACTGAGAGACTATACTTTCACTTCCTTTCAGAATTCAAAAATAATTAATACAATAGGTTGCTGAGCATAGATGGGATACATTGACCTGAGGAGTTGGGCTTAAAAGTTTATTTTCAAAAAGCTGAAGTTGACTGTTTGATAGGGAAGCTTCCCATCAAAACGTTCATTTGCAGGCAGGTCAAAACCTAAACTGTGTGGACTGTTAATACCTAAGTTTCTGGGTTTTCAGGAAATGATAATTTTTCAGTTATGTTTTGGACTCTAGCTCTAAACCATAGACCTGGACATGTTAGTAAACAAAGAGAGTTCTGGTTATTCACAGAGGAGCACACCAGATACAGGAAAACATTTGGCTGTGGTGATAGATGACAGTTGATGTTTTCCTTGTGTGATTTACAAACAAACTGAAGGCTACTTGATGTCTTTTTTTTCAGCTCATTCTTGGAGCAAAAAGTGTTTCTGGAAGAATCTGTGATTGTATGTATCAAATTTATCATTAAATCAATCACATAAAGATGAGGAGAGTCAACCAAATTTTATCACATATGGGCAGGCTAAGTCGCTTCAGTCATGTCTGACTCTTGGCAACCCCATGGACTATAGCCCTCCAGGCTCCTCTGTCCATGGGATTCTCCAGGCAAGAATACTAGAGTGGGTTGCCATGCCCTTCTCCAGGAGAATCTTCTTGACCCAGTGACTAAACCTGTGTCTCTTAAGTCTCCTGCATTGGCAGGTGTGTTCTTTACCACTAGCACCACATTATCACATACACTGCAGCTTGAAACTACTCTTAGCATCGCAGAGTACTCTGTCAATAAATTAATTACAATATAAAAATACATCAGCTTTTAAAAAATCTCTTAAGAATCAGTCTTAAAGGAATAATGAGTTATTTTTTTCTGGCAGATATCATCATAACTTGTCTTGTTTTAGTCTTTCCCTAGAGGTCAGGCAGAGGCAAAGTGACTCTAGTCCCATCACTGATGTGTTTGGTGGTAGTTAAGGTGTAGGCACAGATTACAGGACAGTGAGGGATATGGGAACTGACCACCAGCCATGAAACTACTTCTTGGGCTCTGAGCCCTATGCTAGGGGAGGATGACCCATCCTTGTGGCTTGTGGGATTTCCACATCAATGTGAGTTTTGTGGTAGAAAGTTGAAGTGATCTCTGCTCCATTGTCACTTTGGAAGATACATGGGGCAACTAGAAAGCAGAAAAGTACTATCTGGTGTGTAACCTCAGTTCCAGTTAGAATATAAGAGTCCCGGTGCAAAAATAATGATGAAGGGAACATATATATTTGTAACATTCACTTCAAACTCTGAATTTGACCTCACTGCAAGATAACCAATCTTTGGGTCTAATATTATGGAAGCGTTGTTTCTGATTGTTTGGTTACTCAATTCTGGTGACTGGTAATTTGGTGTTTAAAGAATGATAAAATAGATGAAAACAGATATTCAGTTTCTCTGAATATCTCCAGCCTTAGCTATTTTCCATGGAAATGAAGCTTTCTTAAAAATGTTAATTTTAGTTATGCTTGTACTAAGTCTGCATATTTATTTGTTCATTTCAAAATTTTATAGTCATAGATAGTACTTGCGTACTTGTACAAATACAACACAAACACGTTGTTGTCAATATTTGTCACTCTATACCTTAGTCAAGGCTATGGTTTTTCCAGTAATCACGTGTGGATGTGAGAGTTGGACTATAAAGAAAACTGAGCCCCGAAGAATTGATACTTTTGAACTGTGGTGTTGGAGAAAACTCTTGAGAGTCCCTTGGACTGCAAGGAGATCCAACCAGTCCACCCTAAAGGAGATCAGTCCTGGGTGTTCATTGGAAGGTCTGATGTTGAAGCTGAAACTCCAATACTTTAGCCACCTGATGCAAAGAACTGGCTCATCTGAAAAGACCCTGATGCTGGGAAAGATTGAGGTCAGGAGGAGAAGGGGACGACAGAGGATGAGATGGTTGGATGGCATCACCTACTCGATGGACATGAGTTTGGGTAAACTCCGGCAGTTGGTGATGGACAGGGAGGCCTGGCGTGCTGCGGTTCATGGGGTCATAAAGAGTTGGACATGACTGAGCGACTGAACTGAACTGAACCTTAGTCTGGAAACTGTAAGCTAGAATTTGTTTGGAATCTTTGACTTTTCTTTCATTAATAACTATGAAAGATCTAATTGGGAAATCTCATAAGTCAAATCTTAAAAATTACTGGCAATAACGTTCCTTTATTATTCCAAAACCACCTTTTATTTTTACCACTTCACCAGTTTCATAGAACCTTTGTGATATGTTAAATATGAGAAAATGGGGCTTTATTGTAAAAAGTACATATGTTTATTTTTACAAAATGTGCAGCTTTCAAGAAAATTTTACTAAATGCATTCTGGATGCTAATGGATACCTACTAAAAGAAGTGATTCTAAAATATTTTATTCTGAGTGTCCAATAACAATTCAGTATTTTATTTGAGAGTAAAATTTGAAGGGAACAGCAAAATATAAGCATGATAAAAGTATGCTCTTCTCTGGCCTTTTCTTTGGAGGCCTGTAGAAACATGGGCAAAGCCTCAGAACTAGAGACTCTTGGTGGTAACAACTGAGGATTGAGGGCTATGGAAATCTCACAAGAATGTCAACAGTTTTTGCTGTAATTCAGAGAAGCCGAAAGACTAACACATACAATTCTAAGCTTTTAAAAACTGGCCTTTCCCCCTCTTTCTTTCTTTTGTCACAGGATTACAGAGTGAACATTTTTCTTCGTCAGAAATGGAATGACCCGCGTCTTGCATATAGTGAATACCCTGATGACTCCTTAGACCTAGACCCTTCCATGTTGGATTCCATTTGGAAACCTGATTTGTTTTTTGCCAATGAAAAGGGAGCCAACTTTCACGAAGTGACTACAGACAACAAATTGTTAAGAATTTTCAAGAATGGGAATGTTCTTTATTCAATAAGGTGAGCATTTCAGTGAAACAGAGTAGTGGTTTGTTTGTTTGCTTTTTAGCTTTTGATGAGTGTTTTGGAATGTTTCAGTAAGTGCTTTCATTGTTCCACTTAAGTTCCTATGATATACCATTTCCCAAATATATTTAATCAACATTAAGACACCAAGTTCCAGATCCAACTATATGAGTAATTCTTGGAAATCCACTTTTTAAAATAAATGGCCCAGGTTCTTACATCAGCCAAATTTGTGGGTGGCTTAAAGGTAAATTGAATGTAGTCTGAATCATATGTTGTGATTACATTTTTATGTTTGCATACTTCCTTTAAATATTTATACGTGAGGTAATATTTAGGTTTGCTTCTCTGGGATCCATTTCCCATAAATTATTTATCAGGTGCATGTATTTTTTAAAGATGTCCTTGAACTTCTGTGGTCAATCTTTAGAAAAAGATATAATTTACATTTTAGTTATTTACTATACATTTCTCAGAAGACCATGTAGCCTTTCAAAGCTAATACTAAAACATAGCAATAATATCAAAATATAAACATTAATAGTAACATTTCTTGACGGTTGAACTTTGGAACTCATTCAAATTCAGCTTTGCTGTTTATACCTAATATCAAATAGGTATAAATTCAGTAAATAGGTACTTACACTAATCTACCTGAAGAATTGCGCTCCATCTGAAAAAATTCTAAAATAAAATGACTGTCTTATTTATCTTAATTTTCTCTTAATTTATCTTGATTTTCCATAATTATTTTTAGTCACTTAGTTAATTTTTTCAAAAAAGAACTGAAGGTTAGGATCAGAATTCATATCATATTTCTTAGAAGAGACAATATACTCTATTCATAGCAATAGGTAATTGCTTCAAAAATATGTGTATCACCAGTATAAAAGTGTCAAGGTAAACTAGGCATTGGAGCTATAGCCTGAAAGTTAATTCCTTAGATTTTTACCTATTTTCTATTTTTTAACTTTTTTTCTCACCAGGAGTGGGTATATTTGATTTTGAGTTCACCTGCCCAATATCAGGGATAGTTGTCATTTTTTCCATGAAATAATATAAAATAGAAATAACAGGAATGAAAATTTAATCTTAGTACCTTAGTGATTTTGAAAACATATTTATACAACGTTGTTTTGTAAATCATGCTAATTCCTTATCCCAATATATATGATTTTCATATTTTTTTATTGCATGTGAAAAGAGGAAAGAACCAGTAAACTCTAAGAATAATAAAATTACACATTCTAAACAACAGAGAAATGATAGATTGGTGGCCAGTGGAGGACAGAGCCTCAGGGTCCTGTGGCAGTATAACAAATGATCTAACATTCGTGTCATTGGAGTCTCAGATGGAGACAGAGAATAAGGTATAGAGCTACAAAAAATATTAAAGGAATTAATGGCTGAAATGTATACATTTTGCAAAAGGCATAGATCTAGGAATTCAAGATACTGCCTAAATCCCAAAGATATTAATACCAAATCACATCACACGCAAACTTCTGAAAACTAAATAAAAATACAGATAATATTGAGAGCAACAAAACCTGACCTGTAGGGGGAAAGCAATTGAAATGATAGCTAATTTCTGATCAGAAATCGTAGAAACCAAAAGGAAGACATGTATTTTTCAAGCGCTGAAAGAAAGGAACTGGTATCCCTGGAATCTTGTTGTTCAGTCGCTCAGTTTTGTCTGACTCTTGACGACCCCATGGACTGCAGCACACTAAGCTTCCTTTTCTCCAGGAGTTTGCTCAAACTCCTGTCCAATTGGATTGATGATGCCATCCAACCATCTCATCCTCTGCCACCCTCTTCTCCTGCCCTCAGTCTTTCCTTTCATCAGGGTCTTTTCCAGTGAGTCAGCTCCTCTCATCAGGTGGTCAAAGTATTGGAACTTCAGCTTCAGCATTGGTCCTTCCAATGAATATTCAGGGTTGATTTTCTTTAGTTTTAACTGGTTTGATCTCCTTGCTATCCAAGGGACTCTCAAGAGTCTTCTTCAGCACCACAATTCAAAAGCATCAATTTTTCGGTGCTCAGCCTTCGCTATGCTCCAACTCTCACACCCATACATAACTACTGGAAAATTCATAACTTTGACTATATGGACCTTTGCATCTGGTGAAGGGCTTCCCTGGTGTCTCAGTCAGTAAAGAGTCTGCCTGAAATGTGGGAGAGCTGTGTTCCATCCTGGGGTCGGGAAGATCCCCTGGAGAAGGAAATGGCAGCCCACTCCAGTATTCTTGCCTGGAGAATTCCGTGGACAGAGGAGCCTTGTGTCACAAAGAGTCAGACACTACTGAGTGACTAACACTTTCACTTTTACCTGGTGAAAATATCCTTTAGGAATGAAGGGGAAATTGAGACATTCTTGGATAAAGGAAAATTAAGAGAATTTGTCACAAATAGACCTCATGGCGCTGCTGCTGCTGCTGCTGCTGCTGCTGCTAAGTCACTTCAGTTGTGTTTGACTGTGCAACCCCATAGATGGCAGCCCACCAGGCTCCTCTGTCCCTGGGATTCTCCAGGCAAGAACACTGGACTGGGTTGCCATTTCCTTCTCCAATGCAAGAAAGTGAAAAGTGAAAGTGAAGTCGCTTAGTCGTGTCTGACTCTTCGCGACCGCATGGACTGTAGCCTACCAGGCTCCTCTGTCCATGGGGTTTTCCAGGCAAGAGTACTGGAGTCGGTTGTCATTGCCTTCTCCCCCTCATGGCACTAGTGGTAAAGAACCCACCTGCCAATGCCGGAGATGTAAGAGATGAGAGTTCGATTTCTGGGTTGGGAAGATCCCCTGGAGGAAGGCACTTCAACCCACTCCAGGATTCTGGCCTGGAGAATCCCATGGACAGAGGAGCCTGATGTGCCACAATCCATAGCATTGCAAAGAGAGTGGGACACGACATGACTGAAGTGACTTAGCAGGCAGGTAGGTGGGCAGACCTTCCCTGAAAGTACAGCTAAAGGAAGCTTTCTAAACAGAAAGGAATCAATAAGACAAGAAACATTGAAACATCAAGAAAGAAGAAAGGAAACTGTCATCAGAAATATGAGCAAATATAATAGACTTTTCTTTTCCTCTTGAATTTTCTAAATTATGCTTAACAGTTGAAGCAGGAACTATAACATTGGTGTAAGGGAAAATGCCAAATAAGAAATAAGAGAACTTTTCATAATTACATTGGCAGAAATAAATGAGATGTAATATTTAGTGCTAATACCCTTTTGTAGGCAGATGACTTGATATTAACTTTGGGAAATGATTTGTTGGGTTATATAAAAAGGTAAAATACATTTATTCTTCAACCCAATAATTCTGCTTCTAGGAATTTATGTTATTTATGTGTTCGTGTGTAAAACAAGACACATTTACAAAGATACACACTGCACCACTGAAATAGCAACAAAACACTCTCTATATTCACTAATGAGAACAATGCAGAACACAGTGATAGCCCCAAATCATGAAATACTCTTCAGGATCTAAACCTAAATGTATTCATAAGAAAATGCCTTCAAAATGTCCTTAAGGTTAGAAATGTTTCATGCTTATTTTTGTTTAAAACATTCTATATATTTAAGCATAACAGTGTATGCAAAAATATACATATACCTGGGGAGAGTTGGACAAACTAGGAGAGCAGTATTGACATATATACACTTACTATATACATGTATAAAGTAAGTAGCTAGCGGGAAGCTGCTGTATAGCATAGGGAGCTCAGCTCCATCCACTGTGATGACCTAGAGGGGTGGGGTGTGGGAATGGGGATGAGGCTCAAGAGGGAAGGGATATATGTATACACATGACTGATTCACATTGTTGTACAGCAGAAACTAACACAACACGGTAAAGTAATTATACTCCAGTTACAAAATACAAATTAACATTGTTCTCTTAAATGAAAAAAAAAATAAAAAAATACACATATAACTAATTCCATACAAGAAGTTTAGAAGGATACCCACAGTTTGTTCAGTTCAGTTCAGTTCAGTCACTCAGTTGTATCTGACTCTTTGTGACCCCATGAACTGCAGTGTGCTAGGCCTCCCTGTCCATCACCAACTACCAGAGTCCACCCAAACCCATGTCCATCGAGTCGATGATGCCATCCAACCATCTCATCCTCTGTCATTCCCTTCTCCTCCTGCACCCAATCCTTCCCAGCATCAGTGTCTTTTCAAATGAGTCAGCTCTTCACATCAGGTGGCCAAAATATTGGAGTTTCAGCTTCAACATCAGACCTTCCAATGAACACCCACGACTGATCTCCTTTAGGATGGACTGGTTGGATTTCCTTGCAGTCCAAGGGACTCTCAAGACTCTTCTCCAACACCACAGTTCAAAAGTATCAATTCTTCAGGGCTCAGGTTTCTTTATAGTCCAACTCTCACATCCATACATGACTACTGAAAAACCTTAACCTTGACTAGATGGACCTTTGTTGACAAAGCAATGTCTCTGCTTTTTAATATGCTGTCTAGGTTGGTCATAACTTTCCTTCCAAGGAGTAAACGTCTTTTAATTTCATGGCTGTAATCACCATCTGCAGTGATTTTGGAGCCCCCCAAAATAAAGTCAGCCACTGTTTCCCCTGTTTCCCCATCTATTTGCCATGAAGTGATGGGACCAGATGCCATGATCTTAGTTTTATGAATATTGAGCTTTAAACCAACGTTTTCCCTCTCCTCTTTCACTTTCATTGAGGCTCTTTAGTTCTTCTTCACTTTCTGTCATCTGCATGTCTAAGGTTATTGATATTTCTCCCGGCTATCTTGATTCCAGCTTGTGCTTCCTCCAGCCCAGCATTTCTCATGATGTACTCTTCAAATAAGTTAAATAAGCAGGGTGACAATATACAGCCTTGACGAACTCCTTTTCCTATTTGGAACCAGTCTGTTGTTCCATGCCAGTTCTACCTGTTGCTTCCTGACCTCCATACAGGCTTCTCAAGAGGCAGATAAGGTGGTCTGGTGTTCCCAACTCCTTCAGAATTTTCCACAGTTTATTATGATCCACATAGTCAAAGGCTTTGGCATAGTCAATAAAGCAGAAATAGATGTTTTTTCTGGAACTCTCTTGCTTTTTAGATGATCCATCGGATGTTGGCAATTTGATCTCTGGTTCCTCTGCCTTTTCTAAAACCAGCTTGAACATCTGGAAGTTCACAGTTCACATGTTGCTGAAGCCTGGCTTGGAGAATTTTGAACATTACTTTACTAGCATGTGAGATGAGTGCAATTGTGTGGTAGTTTGAGCATTCTTTGGCATTGACTTTCTTAGGGATGGGAATGAAAACTGACCTTTTCCAGTCCTGTGGCCACTGCTGAGTTTTCCAAATTTACTGGCATATCGAGTGCAGCACTTTCACAGCATCATCTTTGAGGATTTGAAATAGCTCAACTGGAATTCCATCACCTCCACTATCTTTGTTTGTAGTGATGCTTCCTAAGGCCCACTTGACTTCACATTCCAGGATGTCTGGCTCTAGGTGAGTGTGAGTGATCACACCATCATGATTATCTGGGTCATGAAGATCTTTTTTGTACAGTTCTTCTGTGTATTCTTGCCACCTCTTCTTATTATCTTCTGCTTCTGTTAGGTTCATACCATTTCTTTCATTTATTGAGCCCATCTTTGCATGAAATGTTCCCTTGGTATCTCTAATTTTCTTGAAGAGCTCTCTAGTCTTTCCCATTCTATTGTTTTCCTCTATTTCTTTGCATTGATCACTGAGGAAGGCCTTCTTATCTCTCCTTGCTATTCTTTGGAACTCTGCTTTCAAATGGGTATATCTTTCCTTTTCTCCTTTGCTTTTCACTTCTTTTCTTTTCTCAACTATTTGTAAGGCCTCCTCAGACAGCCATTTTGCTTTTTTGCATTTCTTTTTCTTGGAGATGGTCTTGATTCCTGTCTCCTGTACAATGTCATGAACCTCCATTCATAATACATCAGGTACTCTATCAGACCAAATCCCTTAAAACTATTTCTCACTTCCACTGTATAGTCATAAGGGATTTGATTTAGGTCATACCTGAATGGTCTAGTGGTTTTCCCCACTTCCTTCAATTTAAGTCTGAATTTGGCAATAAGGAGTTCATGATCTGATCCACAGTTTTCTCCTGGTCTTGTTTTGCTGACTGTATAGAGCTTCTCCATCTTTGGCTGCAAATAATAACCGTATCAGTTCAGTTGCTCAGTCGTGTCCGACTCTTTGCGACCCTATGAACCGCAGCACACCAGGCCTCCCTGTCCATCACCAACTCCTGGAGTCCACCCAAACCCATGTCCATTGAGTCGGTGATGCCATCCAACCATCTCATCCTCTGTATTCCCCTTCTCCTCCTGCCCCCAAACTTTCCCAGCATCAGGGTCTTTTCCAATGAGTCAACTCTTTGCATAAGGTGGCCAAAGTACCGGAGTTTCAGCTTCAATATCAGTCCTTCCAATGAATACCCAGGACTGATCTCTTTTAGGATGGACTGGTTTGGTCTCCTTGCCGTCCAAGGGACTCTCAAGAGTCTTCTCCAACACCACAGTTCAAAAGCATCAGTTCTTCAGGGCTCAGGTTTCTTTATAGTCCAACTCTCACATCCATACATGACTACTGGAAAAACCATAACCTTGACTAGATGGACCTTTGTTGACAAAGTAATGTCTCTGCTTTTGAATATGCTGTCTAGGTTGGTCGTAACTTTCCTTCCAAGGAGTAAGCGTCTTTTAATTTCATGGCTGTAATCACCATCTGCAGAGATTTTGGAGCCCAGAAAAGTAAAGTCAGCCACTGTTTCCACTGTTCAATCTGATTTTGTTGTTGATCATCTGGTCATGTCCATGTAGAGTCTTCCTTGTGTTGTTGGAAGAGGGTGTTTGCTATGACCAGTGTGCTCTCTTGGCAAAACTCTATTAGTCTTTGCCCTGCTTCATTCTGTACTCCAAGGCCAAATTTGCCTGTTACTTCAGGTGTTTCTTGACTTCTTACTTTTGCATTCCAGTCCCCTATATATATCTTTTTTGGGTGTTAGTTCTAAATGGTCTTGTAGATCTTCATAAAACCATTCAACTTCAGCTTCTTCAGCATTACTGGTTGGGGCATAGACTTGGATTACCATGATATTGAATGGTTTGCTTTGGAAACAAACAGAGATCATTCTGTCATTTTTGAGATTGCATCCAAGTACTGTATTTTGGAGACTTTAGTTGACTATGATGGCTACTCCATTTCTTCTAAGGGATTCGTGCCCACAGTAGTAGATTTAATGATCATCTGAGTTAAATTCACCTATTCCAGTCCATCTTAGTTTGCTGATTCCTAGAATGTCGATGTTCACTCTTGCCATCTCCTGTTTGACCAGTTCCAATATGCCTTGATTCATGGACCTAACATTCCAGGTTCCTATGCAATATTGTTCTTTACAGCATCGGACCTTGCTTGAATCATCAGTCCCATCCACAACTGGGTGTTGTTTTTGCTTTAACTCCATCCCCTCATTCTTTCTGGAGTTATTTCTCCACTGATCTCCAGTAGCGTACTGGGCACCTGCCGACTTGGGGAGCTCCTTTTTCAGTGTCCTATCTTTTTGCCTTTTATACTGTTCATGGGGTTCTCAAGACAAGAATACTGAAGTGGTTTGGCATTCCTTTCTCCAGTGGACCACATTCTGTCAGACCTCTCCACCATGACCTGTCTGTCTTGGGTGGCCCCACACAGCATGGCTTAGTTTCATTGAATTAGACAAGGCTGTGGTCCGTGTGACCAGATTGGCTAGTTGTCTGTGATTGTGACTTCAGTCTGTCTGCTCTCTGATGCCCTCTCTCAGCGCCTACTGTCTTACTTGGGTTTCTCTTACCTTGGACGTGGGGTATCTCTTGAGGGCTGCTCCAGCCAAGTGCAGCCGCTGCTCCTTACCTTGGACATGGTGTAGCTCCTCTCGGCTGCCGCCCCTGACCTTAGATGTGGGGTAGCTCCTCTCGGCCACCGCTCCTGCACCATCACGGTGATTTGTTAATAATAACCAATTATGGAGGAGAACCATAGAATTTTGGTAGAAATAAAGGTGAGCTCTAAATTTCCCTATATGTAAGCTTATATTATTTGAATTTTTTAGTAAGAGTTATATTTTACTTATGAATTAAATGCATATATTTTAAGTGACGGAGGCTTTTAACCTGAAGTCATGATTCTTGACTCCTCTGTGATGTGGCTTTGTGATGGCTATCAGGGGATCCATAACTGGTATAAACAAATCAAATTTACTTCTTTTCCTGTTAATTTGAAATAAACTTTGTGGAAGATATAATTTGTTTTTAATTATAAGGTGCTGTTTCATTTCAGAGATTTTGGGTGTCACAAATTGCAAGCATATATCACCAAGTAGCTTGGAAAATCATTTTGAAAAATTGTAATATCTAGATTTGTTGAAATAACAATGTGTGTGTTTTATTGTATCCTGTACAATTATGGCTATTTAGTTGTTTATATCAAGTCTTAATGGACTTGGAAAATGGTGCCATCCATTATATATTGCCCACATTTCTTCTAATATTTTGAGAAAAGTTATAGAGTAATTCAGAATTGCATCTTTCTTCTTTCAGTATGAGTTCAGATGAAACAGATGATGTCTTTTGGCATCTAGTTTTTGTTTGCTCTATCCTGGCTCACATGATCAAAGACTAAATTCATGTTTTTTTCAGTTGTTTTTAGAAATTTCACAAGACTTTGAAATTTCAAATGGCAAGCAGTTTCTTTGTTAACAAAAGTTGTGCTTGGGGGGGAAATAATCTTGTTCGATTTACAAATGGAGCACCTGTGATGTTTCCTGAGCGATCTGCTTTCATGCTTGTTCAAAGAAAGAAGAATGTCCTGGCAAACCTGACCTATTGAACTTATCCATTTCTCTGTACTTCCTCCTTAAAGCCACTAAAACAAAGAAATAAACTGAATAAGGACGAAATGACATTAACACACAGGAAGATGAAAGGAATGGGAAATAAAGTGACAGATGAGTGATGACAAGATATTTTAGGAAGCTTGAAAATGAATGCACTTGTGAAAACTGACTTCACAGAGATAGCCAAAACATGAGACAAAACAGGAGAACCTAAAAGGAAGAAAATAATATCCTCAAATTTTTAGAAATTTGAGACAACTAAGACATCAGAACGAGGGGGCTAGAAAGGAGATTAAAAAAACAAAGAGTTGAGGGACTTCCTTGGTGGTCCAGTGGTTAAAAATTCATCTTCCTGTGCAGGGGGTGTGGGCTCAATCCCTGGTTGGGGAACTAAGATCCCACATGCCTCTCAGCCAAAAAACCAGAGCATAAATGACAGAAGCAATATTGCAACAAATTCAATAAAAGACTTTAAAAATGGTCCACATCAAAAAATCTTTAAAAATTAAAAAAAAAATCTGATGGAAACTTTACAGGAACAACAGTGAGCCCTTTATCCTCACTTTCTTGCCCTTTTTTCTCAGACTAGGATCCACTTTTACGCCTTCTGATCTGGGCAGAAAGCAGGGGGACAGAAAACTCCAAGTGTGTTTCAAAAGCTTCTGGAGTAGGGACTACAGGCATAACTGGGTCTGCCATGAAGCATCACATCAAGAAAATGAGGATACTGTGAAGTCTGCACACTGAGTGGTGATACCCTTTTTCTCTGTAGAATGTCTAAGAGGAAAGGTCTACAGACAATTGGGGAACCACCAGTGAAAAATCTGAGCAGCCATCCTATGATGAATGAATCATGCCATTACTCAATGAATCATCTTCTGCTCATTGAATTCCAACTAGTTTTTATTACCTCATTCTTAAATATAAACAGACATTGGAGGACATCCTACAATAATAACAGTAATAAAAAAAGAAGCAGAGGTCAGAATAAACATGCAGAGGAAATAAAGAGCAAAAAGAAGAAAATTAAAGAAAAAGAAAAAAAATTACTCAAGAGAAAATGCAAGAAGCAGAAGAGACCATGAAAAGAAATCTCTGGACAGAAATGAAATAGGAGACTTCAGGAAAGGAGAAATGAAGTCATTCAGAGCATAAGAAAGTACAGATAGTAAACCGAAATGGAAAAATCATTAGTGGAATATTTGAAAGACGAAATGGAGAAATCTGCCAAGAAGCAGAATCAAGATACTGAGAAATAGGAAATAAGAACGAAAGGATATGAAAAGCAGAGCATACAGAGGTTCAACATCTGACTTGAAAAGAAATGGAGACCTCCATGAAAAATAAGGAAGAGATCCACTGTCTGCTCTGTTTAATCATTGAGAAGGACTTGGTTCTGATAAGGAGTTTGTTGAGTTTGAAGTAATAGTAGGGAATAGAAACTGAAGTGATCATTAAAGTAAGACAGTTATTAACACTAGGGTAAACAAGCACTATCCAAGGGCTGTAATTATGGCAAACAACTAAACTTAACTATGAACACTAGTTGCATATTCACAACATGTAAACACTGAATATTTATTTCACTGTTAATTTTTACATAACTAAATTTTGAATTCTGCTAGAACGTTAAGTGTACATAGAGTGTGGTATAAGGGAAGTAAATTCTTATTTTCCTTTGTAGAAAATTAATAGGAAACTTCATATATTTTAAAAATCCAGCATAATGTGATAGCAATTTAGATACAGAATGTAAGTCCCAAACAGATTTCCAAAGAAGGCTGCCTCTGAGGAGCTAGAACGGAACTGGGGGTAGGGATGGGTGGGACAAAGCTCTTTTCTACATGTTTTATGTAACTATCAAGCTTCTAAATGACATCTGTGAATTACATTGATAAATTTTAAGTAAACTATATTAATAACTTCTATCATAATTTTAAATTATATTGATGTTTTTTCTTTTCTTTTTTAACATGATTTTTACTCATTTACTTGCAACAGAAGAATTCTGCATTTATGTCAAATTTTTTTAAAAAATTGGAGTATAATTGCTTTACGACATTGTGTTAGTTTCTGCTGTACAACAAAGTGAATCAGCTATATATAAACATATATTCCCTCCTCTTGGAGTGAAATGCTTTTCAAGTGAAGGTGATGGGACAAGACACATGATTTTGGATTGTCAAGTTTGGGATTTGACTTTATTCTATTTATAAAGTTAGCTTATTATGTATTTCATGGGTGCTGACTGCAGACACAGGTTCCGGGATGAGAGAGAGAGGAATGAATTACTCACTGCAGCCAAGCAGCAGGCGCCTCAGCACATTTGCCCAACTTCCACATTGTCCTCAGGTGGGAACAATACAGCAGACATAGATGGACACAAAACATCCAGGGATCTGCCACACAGTTGTGGAACACTGAGTTTGGGGAATCCACTGCTTTCATAGCAAGCTTCAAGCAAGCCTTCTCTTTGCCCATGGGAATGTGATCTCATTTCTCAGAATTAGCAGCTACACAAACAACCCTGAGAAATAAATGGTTTAGGAGAAAGTATCTTCAGGGCCTTCCATTCTCAATAGACCCAACAGGAGGTAAATTTACTTACTGGCTGTGTTTTGGGGCAGGTCTCTTTACCTGTGAAGGGCTCATTTTTCTTACATGCATGATGGTGAAAATACTAAATACCTTGAGCTTGCAATCATCTATGTAAATCACCTGGATAGTGCCAGGCATACAATTAACACTAAAGCTTTTATTTTTATCTTTCTGAAGAAAAAACAAACCCCCTAAAAGTTTAAATTCTGGTCTTTTCCAGAATCCATAAATGAGCAAATTTGTGGACTTTTGCAAATTGTCAGTCTAAGCCTTGGTTTTATCACTTGTGAAATGGGAATGGTAAATCCTCATCAAAAGATAATGAAAGCACATTATTGGCAGTTCAGTACTATCTACTGCTTCCTTTACTAATACTGCAAATGCACACTAAGACATCCAACCGTACTATTTGTACTGCAGAAGCATGATTGCATTAACCATCAAATACCAGGAAGAAACTTTACCTCAAAAATACCATGCACAGCAACTTCTCAAAGATAGTAACATAATTTCAACTTTTACTTAAGCTAACTGTGATCACAGTTCCATATACTCAAAGCTGTGGTTTTTCCAGGAGTCATGTATGGACATGAGAGTCAAGGGCCAAAGAAGGCTGAGGGCCTAAGAATTGATACTTTCAAATTGTGATGCTGGAGAAGACTCTTGAGAATCCCTTCGACAGCAAAGAGATCAAACCAGTCCACCCTAAAGGAAATCAACCCTGAATATTCACTGGAAGGATTGATGCTGAAGCTGCAGCTCCAATACTTTGGCCACCTGATGCGAAGAGCTGACTCACTGGAAAAGACCCTGATGCTGGGAAAGATTGAGTGCAAGAGGAGAAGGGTGTAACAGAAGATGAGATAGTTAGATGGCATCAGCAACTCAATGGACATGAGTTTGAGCAAACTCCAGGAGACAGTGAAGTACAGGGAAGCCTGGCGTGCTGCAGTCCATAACAAGACTGAGCGACTGAGCAAAAATACTTATTATTATCACTCTTTCTTTGAAATTTGATTGTGAAAAGAATTAAAGATTACTTTTACAATAAGTACTTATTTTTTGAAATTAGTCTTTAATTTTTAAATAAAAAAGCAAACTTTTTTCAATTGATGATTTTTAAAAATTTTCTAAAAATTTATTTTTAATTGAAAGATAATTGCTTCACAGAATTTTGTTGTTTTCTGTCAAACATCAACATGAATCAGCTATAGATATACATATGTCCCCTCCCTCTTGAACCTCCCTCCCGTCTCCCTCCCCATCCCACCCGTCTAGGTTGATACAGAACCCCTTTTTGAGAGGCCTGAGACATACAACAAATTCCCATTGGCTATCTATTTCACATTTGATAATGTAAGTTTCCATGTTACTCTCTCCATACATCTCACCCTCTCCTCCCTCTCCCTGTGTCTGTAAGTCTGTTCTCTGTGTCTGTTTCTCCATTGCTGCCTTGCAAATAAATTCATCAGTACCATCTTTCTAGATTCCATATATATGCATTAGTATATGATATATATCTTTCTCTCTCTGACTTATTTCACTTTGTATAATAGGCTCTAGGTTTACCTACTTCATTAGAACTGACTCAAATGCATTCCTTTTTTATGGCTGAATAATATTCCTTTGTGTATATGTACCACAACTTTTTTATACATTCATCTGTCAATGGACATTTAGGTTGCTTCCATGTCCTAGCTATTGTAAATAGTGCTGGGATGAACATTGAGGTACATGTGTCTTTTTCAATTTTGGTTTCCTCAGGGTATATGCCTAGGAATGGGATTGCTGGGTCATATTGTGGTTTTATTCCTAGTTTTTTAGGGAATCTCCATACAATCTTCCCTAGTGGCTGTGTAAGTTTACATTCCCATCAACAGTGCAAGAGTGTTCCCTTTTCTCCACACCCTCTCCAGGATTTATTGTTTGTAGACTTTTGGTGATGGCCATTCTGACTGGTGTGAGGTGATGCACACCTCATTGTAGTTTTGATCTCCATTTCTCTAACAATGAGCAATGATGAGCATCTTTTCATGTGTTCGTTAGCCATCTGTATGTCTTCTTTGGAGAAATGTCTGTGTAGGTCTTTTCCCCACTTTTTATTGGGTTGTTCATTTTTCTAGTATTGACTTGTATGAGCTGATTGTATATTTTGGAAATTAATCCTTTGTCAGTTGTTTCATTTGCTATTATTTTCTCCCATTCTCAGGGTTGTCTTTTCATGTTTTTTATAGTTTTTTTTTTTTGCTGTGCAAACGTTTTTAAGTTTAATTAGGTCCCACTTCTTTACTTTTGCTTTTATTTCCATTACTCTAGGAGGTGGGTCATAGAAGATCTTGCTTTGACTTATGTCATTGAGTGTTCTGCCTATGGTTTCCTCTAAGAGTTTTGTAGTTTCTGATCTTACATTTAGGTCTGTAATCCATTTTGAATTTATCTTTGTGTATGGTGTTAGGAAGTGTTCTAATTTCATTCTTTGTTGATGCTTTTTAAGATGCTGTTTATTCAAGGGAAATTGATTTACAATGCCATAAAATATATGTTGTAAGGGTGTTTTGCATGTATTTGATTATGTACAGTCTTTTGAAGAGGCCCATAGCTTATATCAGCTTCTTAAAGGGACCATTAACAAGACTGAGATTGCATAGGTGATGAGTTACTAAGCTTTATGATCATCTCTATAATCAGAGGACAACAAAACTCCAACTAGAACACTAGCTCCAGTCTAGTGTTGGGCAACAATCTGATCTCCTAAGAGTTATTTACTTATTTACTCTTTATAGAATTATTCATGATAAAATATCAAATCACCCAAGTAAATATGTAAAATCCATGGGCAGATTTCTTCTATTTTCTAAAGTTTAATGACTAAGTTTCTTTTTGAACAAACCAAGTTTGTTTTTTACTTTAATAACTCATTGTGTATGAAAATCAACATTTTTTATGTTACAGAAATGCACATTTTCAAAGTCATATTAATTAGAGAACTCATTTTCATGAAAAACATTCTAATGCCCTTGAAAGGGAGTAGACTTAAAGGTTAAGGACATAGAATCTACAGCTAGACTCTCAGAGCTATTGATTCAACTCTATCAATTTCTGCTTTACATATCAGGTGAGTTAAGTCTTAATCTCCTCATCTCTAAGTAAAGATATCATCACTTACCTGTGTTATAAATTCATATTAAGAAATAAATGAATTAAGACATATATGAAGTATTTAAAATAGTGCCTACCACACAGTAAGCAAAAAGTATTACCTAGTATGATATTACAGATAATATTTCAATGCTGATAGTTGAAGCAATTGTCCTTATAACAGTATGTTTATAAATATTAAAAACTAATAAAATACTTATTTGCAAATAAAGCCTAAAGTGGTCGAAAAGCCTTTTTACAAAATACTTCAGTTAATGATTGGGACCACATACTCTGGACAAACAAGCAACGCTTGTTTGAAAATTGGTAATACCTTGATTTTAATGAGGAGAATTGTTTAGAATAGATTACAGTCATCATCTTTTTTTTTTTTTTTCACATTGCTGCTTAACTAAGCCAAGATGTTTTAAGGGAAAATGAAAGAAACACACATCCTGTTTGCGTATCTTGTTTCAGGAAAGAGAACTGCATGTCCTCTCTTACACAATATTTCCTAAACAGTAGAATGTGATTAATTACCTCTTGATTTAGTTTTCTTTTGATGTGGTCAGGACAAATCTTTAATTTATATGTTTTAATAAAGAAATGCAGGATCACACTCACCAAAGTGACACATTTTTTCATCCCTGTGCTGTTAAAGAAGCTATTATATTTTACCGTAAACAAAAAGAAAGTCAACAAATGGAGTTTTATTCAGGGTATGATTTACGACAGAAATCCTGCAAACAGTGTTTTTCTTTGCCAAATAATTCCTTCCAAGTTTCTTTTTTTTTTTTTAAAGAATTATGCAATGTCTAATTTTTTTTTTTACACCAGAAAAATAGCGAAGATATGAATTTGACATCACATGCATGGTGAGAGCCTGGAAAAGAGTCTAAGAATGCTATTTACTTCCATACAAAAGGTCACAGAATTAATTCTCTAAGGCAATATTTGAAACTGGCTGGCTAGAGACTCTTGGATGTTTGGGAAATTAATGAGTGCATGTTCAAATTGTACTTGTGCATATATTTCTAATAAACCTTTTCACAAGACAGAGAACATTGTGTCCAGCAGATTTTACAGTTGCCTTTTGAAGAGAGAATTTTGCAGATGGACAGTATTACAGTTGCAGATCACTTAACCTAGCTGAATTAGGAGAAATCTTGCTTTTGGAGAATCAATTCTGTGGATTCTTTTAGTGTGCTATGGACTCTAACTTGAATGAATTGTCAGATGATCCCCTGGGACTCTTAAAAATTCAGCAGCTTCACCTCTGTCAGCTTACGCTTCTCAAATGACATCACTGGGACCCCACCAAGAGTATTCACTGTCAGATGTACATCATTATAGCTTTATGTCTATGGCCTACATAAAAATACTACTTCAGGGAATGTGGTTGCATTTAGTAGAGCTGATGGCTATTTTTTGCTAAAACTTAATTTTTTTAAATAAGTGATTTAATTTAGTCATCTTTGTGTGCATACTCTATAATTTGGGGGAGGAGGAATTGGGGAAGCCTGGGGTAGTGAGAATGTGCTGCTGCTGCTGCTGCTGCTAAGTCGCTTCAGTCGTGTCCAACTCTGTGTGGCCCCATAGACGGCAGCCCACCAGGCTCCGCCATCCCTAGGATTCTCCAGGCAAGAATACTGGAGCGGGTTGCCATTTCCTTCTCCAGTGCACGAAAGGGAAAAGTGAAAGTGAAGTCACTCAGTCATGCCCAACTCTTAGCGACCCCATGGACTGTAGCCTACCAGGCTCCTCCGTCCTTGGGATTTTCCAGACAAGAGTACTAGAGTGGGGTGCCATTGCCTTCTCCAGAGAATGTGCTAGTAATCCTTAATAACTAACGTTGATTGTTTACTAGGTGTCAAGAACTTGACTGAGCATTTCACAGATTAACTAATGTATTGCTCACAACCTGTCTCCAGAATAGGTATTATTATTACCTTTCTTTTGGAGATGTGAAAACTGAAATAGACTGAAATGACATAATTGGAGACCATAAATTCTTTGGTCACAGAGTTTAGATGAATGACTCAGCCTACGATGTCCACTAATACACTGCATTTCAGTGGGAAAGCTTTCAATAAAAGGGGCTGGCTAGAGAGTTCTTAGAAAAGAACTTCATTTGAATAAATTTGGATTTATTTGGATCTGGGCTTCTTTTTCTCATATGCAGAAACTACAAATTCTTGGTAATCCATGCAAATAGGTAATCCCTGAAGTCATGTACTCTTTAAAGAAAAAAAAAATTCGAGTAGTGAATTACCTGGAAAGTCAACATTATAATACATTTTGAAATGAGGGAAAGTAAGGTTCACCATCACATCGTCTCACTTTGTGTGAAGTCACATCAAAAGTTTGTTTGGTGAACACAGAATATGTCACACACTTTTGAGAGGGCTATTTTGTGGACCTAATAAAATGTGGTGAAATGCTCTAATTCCACAACAGGGAAGCCCTAATACTGAGAATTTTGGAGTCCTCTAGATTCGGAGTTTTTTCTGCTGGATGTTCACTGAGAAGACCTTCAGTGTAGTTAAAAAGACAGTAAAAGATGTCACATGAAATTACTTTCTGGCACCCAGCCTTTTCATATCCAGATTTCAAACCTTGGATCTATTGTGTTGTCCAAAAAGTTCGTCTGGGTTTTTCTGTAACATCTTATGGAAAAACCCAAATGAACTTTTTGGTCAACCAATACTTGCTTCAACTATGCTGTCTCTATGATTTGGGGGAATTGTGTCTTTTGACCTTTGGTATTAATTTTATAAAGCTTACTCTCAAATATCTTTTTTAAAAGGGTCCTTTCTGGAAATAGAGACCTCTCCTAGATATCTCCAGCACTATCTAAAGGAAAGCATAAATATACAAATAAATAACTGTGATTAGATGTTTATATATACAGCTTTTCTTCCCTCTAAAACCAGGTTATTTAAAGGATGCAGTTATTTCACACTAAATAATATACACAAGCTGGAGCAAATTTTCTTGAGTAGATGTTAGCCACAACCAAAACAGCATTGTTTTCCATTGTATCCTGAACAATAGAACATTAATGTGATATTATAAATTTCTTTGTAAAATGATTACTTTGAATTCTTTCAGGTTGACATTAACACTTTCCTGTCCAATGGATCTCAAGAATTTTCCAATGGATGTACAAACATGTATAATGCAACTGGAAAGTTGTAAGTACGAATAACAGAAATTTTCCTGAATACTTTAAAAAATATAGTAGATATAAATTTCTCTCAGAATACTCTCTGAATATCATTCTCAGAATACCATCTCACCCTCCTTCTCTCAGAATCCCTTATACTCTTTCTCATGGATAATGAAATCAAACCCTCCCTCACTCAGATATCCTTTCATCAAACTTCTCAAAGTAATTCCTGTTACCATTCTTCTAAAAATTACCTCTGACTCTTCTCTCAGAATTCCACAGACTCTCTTTCTTTCTCTCAGAATTCCTTCAGACTCTCCTTACTCTCAGAATTCCCTTGGAATCTCCTATCTCTCAGATTTCCCTGACTCTCAATCTTTCTCCCAGAATTACATGGAATCTTATTCGTCACAATAATATCTCAAATCTCATTTTCTCAAAATTCAATTTCAATTTCAAGGTGTAAAAGTTCCCTCAAACTCATCTATAAGCAGGATTCCTTTCACCAAACCTCTCTCTGAAATAAGTATAAAATTCCTTCACTCAGAATTCCCTCCTACAAACCTCACTCAGAATTTACTCAGAAAAGTCCTACTTTCTCTCAGAAATCTTTCATTCTGTCAGATTTCCCTTGAAGAAAAGTCCTTCTTTCTGTCAGAAATCTCCTTCTATCTCTCAGGTTCCCCTAAAAGAGACCTTCTTTCTGTCAGAAATCTCTGTCTTTCTGTCAGGTTTCTATAAAATAACTTTTATAGATATCTTCTTTCTATCAGGTTTCTATCACAGAGAATTCCTTCTTTCTGTCAGAAATCTCCTTTTTTTCTATCATGTTTCCATCAAAGAAAAGTCCTTCTTTCTGGCATATCTCTTGTTTCTATCAGGTTTCAATCAGAAGGATTTCTCTGATACTCAGTTGGTAAACAATCCTCCTGCAATGCAGGAGACCCTGGATAGATTCCTGGGTCAGGAAGATCCGCTGGAGAAGGGATAGGCTACTCACTCCAGTATTCTTAGGCTTCCCTTGTGGCTCAGCTGGTAAAGAATCCACCTGCAATGTGGGAGACCTGGGTTCGATCCCTGTGTTGGGAAGATCCCCTGGAGAAGGGAAAGGCTACCTACTGTAGTGTTCTGGCATGGAGAGTTCCATGGACTGTATAGTCCATGGGGTTACAAAGAGTCGAACATGACTGAGCGACTTTCACTTCAATCAGAAAAGTCCCTCCTTCTGTCAGAAATTGCCTTCTTTCTGTCAGGTTTCACTCACAAAGAAAACCTTATTTCTGTTAGAAATCTTCTTTCAGTCAACTTTCCTCAGAAAAGTCCCTCTCTCAGTCAGAAATCAGCTTCTTTCTGTCAGGTTTCTCTCACAGGAAAAATCTTCGTTCTGGAAGAAAACTTTTTCTTTCTGTCAGTATCCTGCAGAAATATTCTTTCTGTCAGAATCGTCTTCTTTCTGTCAGGATTCTCTCCCAGAAAAGACCTTTCTGTCAGAAAACTTCTTTTCATCAGGTTTCCCTCAGAAACATCCTTCTTTCTGTCAGAAGTCCACTTCTTTCTGTCAGGTTTCTCCGCCCCCCCCCAAAAAAAAAACCCCACATTCTTTCTGTCAGAAATGTCCTTCTTTGTGTCAGGTTTCACTCAGAAACGTCCTTCTTTCTGTCAATAAATACCTTCTTTCTGTCTGATATCTCCTTTCTGTCAGTTTTCCCTCAGAAGCATCCTTGTTTCTGTCAGAAATTCTTTCTGTCAGGTTTCTCTCCCAGAAAAGACCGTCTTTCTGTCAGAAATACCTTTCTTTGTGTCAGTTTTCTCTCAGAACGGCCCTTTTTTTTCCTGTAAGAAATTGCCTTCTTTCTGTCACATTTCTCTCCCAGAAAAGACTTTCTTTCTGTCCAATATCTCCTTCTTTCTGTTAGGTTTTCCTCAGAGACACTGCTCTTTCTGTCAGAAATCTCCATCTTTCCATCAGGTTTCCCTCAGAAACATCCTTCTTTCTGTCAAAAAGTGCCTTCTTTCTGTAAGGTTTATATCCCAGAAAAGACCTTCTTTCTGTCAGAAATACCCTTTGTGTCAGGTTTCCCTCAGAAACTTCCTTTTTTTCTGTCATGTTGAAAATCGCCTTCTTTCTGTCAGGTTTCTCTCCCAGAAAAAAAACTTTCTGTCAGAAATCTCCATGTTTCCATCAGCTTTCCCTCATAAACATCCTTCTTTCTGTCAGAAATCACCTTCTTTCTGTCAGGTTTCTCTCCCAGGAAAGATCTTCTTTCTGTCAGAAATCCCCTTCTTTGTGTCAGGATTCCCTCAGAATTGTCTTTTTTTTTTTTTCCTGTCAGAAATTGCCTTTTTTTCTGTCAGGTTTCTCTCGGAGAAAAGACCTTTTCTATCAGATAGCTCCTTCTTTCTGTAGGTTTCCCTCAGAAACACCCTTCTTTCTGTCAGAAATTGCCTTCTTTCTGTCAGGTTTCTCTCCCAGAAAAGATCTTTCTGTCAGAAATCCTCTTCTTTGTGTCAGGATTCCCTCAGAATTGGTTTTCTTTTTTGGTCAGAAATTGCCTTCTTTCTATCAGGTTTCTCTCTGAGAAAAGACCTTCTTTCTAACAGATAACTCCTTTCTGTTAGGTTTCCCTCAGAAACACGCTTCTTTCTGTCAGAAATCTCCATCTTTCCATCAGGTTTCCCTCAGAAATGTTCTTCTTTCTGTCAGAAATTGCCCTCTTTCTGTCACATTTCTCTCCCAGGAAAGACCTTTCTGCCAGAAATCTTCTTTCCATCACATTTCCCTCAGAAACGTCCTTCTTTCTGTCATGTCGGAAATCGCCTTCTTTCTGTTGTCTTCTCTTCTTTCCCCCTCAAAATCTGTCAGAAATCTCCATCTTTCCACATTTTCCCTCAGAAACGCCCTTCTTTCTGTCAGAAATTGCCTCTTCCTGTCAAGTTTCTCTCTCAGAAACGTCCTTCTATCTGTCTGATATCTCCTTCTCTCTGTCAGCTTTCCCTCAGAAACATCCTTCTTTCTGTCAGAAATCGCCTTCTTCTGTCAGGTTTCTCTCCCAGAAAAGATCTTTCTGTCAGAAATCCTCTTCTTTGTGTCAGGATTCCCTCAGAATTGGTTTCTTTTTTGGTCAGAAATTGCCTTCTTTCTATCAGGTTTCTCTCTGAGAAAAGACCTTCTTTCTAACAGATAACTCCTTTCTGTTTCTCCCTCAGAAAACGCTTCTTTCTGTCAGAAATCTCCATCTTTCCATGATTTCCCTCAGAAATGTTTTCTTTCTGTCAGCTTTCCCTCCTGAAACATTTCTCTCCCAGTCAGACCTTTCTGCCAGAAATCTTCTTTCCATCACATTTCCCTCAGAAATTCCTTCTTTCTGTCATGTCGGAAATCGCCTTCTTTCTGTTGTCTTCTCTTCTTTCCCCCTCAAAAGGCCTTCCTTCTGTCAGAAATCTCCATCTTTCCGTCAGGTTTCCCTCAGAAATTTCTGTCAGAAATGCCTCTTCCTGTTTTCTCTCTCAGAAACGTCCTTCTTCTGTCTGTCTCCTTCTCTCTGTCAGCTTTCCCTCAAAAACATCCTTCTTTCTGTCAGAAATCGCCTTCTTTCTGTCAGCATTTTCTCCCCCCCAAAACACATTCTTTTTGTCAGAATTCTCCTTCTTTCTGTCAGATTTCCCTCAGAAATGTCCGTTTTGTCAGAAATTGTCTTCTTTCTGTCAGGTTTATCTCCCAGAAAAAAACCTTTCTGTCTGGAATCTTCTGTCCATCAGGTTTCCCTCAGACACGTCCTTCTTTCTATCATCTGTCAGAAATTGCCCTCTTTTTGTGAGGTTTCTCTCTTAGAAAAAGACGTTCTTTCTGTCAGAAATCTCCTTCTTTGTGTCAGGTTTCCCTCAGAAGCGTCCTTCTTTCTGTCAGAAATCGCCTTCTCCACACTGTTCTCCATAGTGGCTGTACTAGTTTGCATTCCCACCAACAGTGTAAGAGGGTTCCCTTTTCTCCACACCCTCTCCAGCATTTATTGCTTGTAGACTTTTGAATAGCAGCCATTCTGACTGGCGTGAAATGATACCTCATTGTGGTTTCGATTTGCATATCTCTAATAATGAGTGATGTTGAGCATCTTTTCATGTGTTTGTTAGCCATCTGTATGTCTTCTTTGGAGAAATGTCTGTTTAGTTCTTTGGCCCACTTGTTGATTGGGTCATTTATTTTTCTGGAATTCAGCTGCAGGAGTTGCTTGTATATTTTTGAGATTAATTGTTTGTCTGTTGCTTCGTTTGCTATTATTTTCTCCCATTTTGAAGGCTGTCTTTTCACCTTGCTTACAGTTTCCTTTGTTGTGCAAAAGCTTTTAATTTTAATTAGGTCCCATTTGTTTATTTTTGCTTTTATTTCCAATATTCTGGGGGGTGGGTCATGGAGGATCCTGCTGTGATTTATGTCGGAGAGTGTTTTGCCTATGTTTTCCTCTAGGAGTTTTATAGTTTCTGGTCTTATGTTTAGATCTTTAATCCATTTTGAGTTGATTTTTGTGTATGGTGTTAGAAAGTGTTCCAGCTTCATTCTTTTACAAGTGGTTGACCAGTTTTCCCAGCACCATGTCAATGTATGGCAAAAAACCACTACAATATTGTAAAGTAATTAGCCCCCAACTAAAATAAATAAATTTATTAAAAAAAAAAAAAAAAAAGAAACCGCCTTCTTTCTGTCGGGTTTCTTTCTCAGAAAAGACTTTCTTTCTGTCAGAAATCTCCTTTCTATCTAGTTTCTATCTGAATTCTCCGTTTTTTTCAAATTTCTAGGGAAAAAAAAGGTAAAAAATTAGTAGATTTATAATAGTGGATGATATACATTATTTGTTTTTTATTTTCTTTCCTGACATTTACTGAAAAGACGTTATTTTTGCACCTGTTATGGATTGGTATCTGTGTTACATACACTCTATACACTCTATACTGCTATTTAAAGTAAATTTGAAACTAGAAATACCATTCTTGAAGATTAAGAAATAGCTGTTCTCTTTATATGCATCAATGGTAAAATGGATGTTAACTTTGAAAAATATGATACTTTTTTTTTTTTGAGTATGTGCTGGAATCCAAACATTGTTTTGTGTTATCTCTCATACACACAACAGAACTGTTGTTATTGTCATGTTTCCACTTGTGTAAATCGTTAGAGTATTTTTACCTCAATTTATCGAGGTGGTAAGTACAAACTACGCTTTCTTTCTGTCAAGTTGCTTTCCCAGAAAAGAGCTTCTTTCTGTCATAAATCTCCTTTTTTCTGTCAGGATTCCCTCAGAAACGTCCTTCTTTCTGTCCAAAATATTAACACATGAAAACTTTAGGTCCTTTTGTTTCTTTAAACTTATCTGTTTATTACCCCAAACTTGGTCGGTTTTCAGTTTTTAATGCCATATACAAAGGCAACATTATGTAATATTTTTGTGATACTTCGTCATATTTAGAAAAAAATGCCTGTTTGACACATTCCTTTAGAAAAAAATTGCAGCCAGAACTTCAGAATTGGTGGCATGAGAGTCCAGGCCTGTAGTGTGGTGAATCTGCCACTAGAGGGCATGCCTACTTCGTAGGGGGACTTGCCAACTCTGAACACTGGTTTTCTCTTCAAGACTGCAGCCATGAAATTAAAAGACGCTTACTCCTTGGAAGGAAGGTTATGGCCAACCTAGATAGCATATTTAAAAGCAGAGACATTACTTTGCCAACAAAAGTCCGTCTAGTCAAGGCTATGGTTTTTCCAGTGGTCATGTATGGATGTGAGAGTTGGACAGTGAAGAAGGCTGAGCGCGGAAGAATTTATGCTTTTGAACTGTGGTGTTGGAGAAGACTCTTGAGAGTCCCTTGGACTGCAAGGAGATCCAATCAATCCATCCTAAAGGAGATCAGTCCTGGGTGTTCATTGGAAGGTCTGATGTTGAAGCTGAAACTCCAATACTTTGGCCACCTCATGCGAGGGGTTGACTCATTGGAAAAGACCCTAATGCTGGGTAGGATTGGGGGTGGGAGGAGAAGGGGACGCCTGAGGATGAGATGGCTGGATGGCATCACCAACTCGATGGACATGGGTTTGGGTAGACTCCGGGAGTTGGTGATGGACAGGGAGGCCTGGCGTGCTGCAGTTCATGGGGTCGCAAAGAGTCAGAGACGACTGAGCGACTGAACTGAACTGAACTGAAGGAAGTGCAAATACCTATTTCTTTGATAATAAAATTTAGCAGGAAGATAATATAACATCTTCTTGTTAAATTTAAATACATTATATAAGTAAGTGGATTAATTTAGTTAATATAAGTTAACTGATGTGCATATATTAATTTACTCAATTAATATTTACATTTTATTAACTTAAATATTAGTCACACCCATGGATAAATTACTAAATTAAATGAAAGGAAAATAAAAATTTAGTTTAATTTGGAGATCTATTTAGAGATAAAAATGGGAGGTTGGAGTTGGGAGTGGGAAGAAGTACAGGATTCCTAGCAGTGTTGATTTCTAACTGTACCTTGAAGGCATTCTGAGGACAGGTATCTTTGTTACAAAATTAGATACATGGGAGAGTATAGAGGAAAAAAAATCATAAGAAAAATAGTCTAAGACAGCCTGGTTCCCTAATTACTAATTCAAGAATACTGAATATTATCCAATAGTGAGGAGCTGTGGAAGATTTAGGAGCAAGAACATGAGTTGGTTAATATTATGCTCTTGAACATTCTCTCACACAGATGAACCAAGTTATTTAAGAAGGTTCCATAATATTCCAATAAAAAGAATAAAAGTAGGAGCAAAGAGGCGGAGAAGGCGATGGCACCCCACTCCAGTACTCTTGCCTGGAAAATCCCATGGACAGAGGAGCCTGGTAGGCTGCAGTCCATGGGGTTGCGAAGAGTTGGACAGGACTGAGCGACTTCACTTTCACTTTTCACTTTCATGTGTTCGAGAAGGAAATGGCAACCCACTCCAGTGTTCTTGCCTGGAGAATCCCAGGGACGGGGGAGCCTGGTGGGCTGCCGTCTATGGAGTCGCACAGAGTCAGACACGACTGAGGTGACTTAGCAGCAGCAGCAGCAGCAGGAGCAAAGAGGAGCAGTGTGGAAGGTAGATACAGTACAGATTGATGCTGTAGAGGAAGTAAAATGTTATCTTTACTTTCTTAGCCTCCTCAGCCTTGGCCTGAAAATTAAACAGAAATAAAACATGAACAGAAGAAAAGGACACAAATTTATTTAATATAAGTTTTACAGAAGGAAATGAATATTCAAGGAAGTGGCAAAGCCTAAATACTTTTATACCAGGTTGAACAAAGAAAAGCAAGAAGCATTTGTGGGAAAGTAATGCTATGTGAGGAAGAGAAAGGAAGATGAAAATTATTTTAACAAGGTTTGTTTGTACAGAATTCTCTTGGCTTTGATCCCCTGTTGAAGAGTGTTTCTTTTTCTCCTAGTACAAGGAGTACATCTTTCACATGGAAGTTTTTAATCTTCTTTTTTCAGAAAGAAAAGGAGAGATTAGAATGCCCTTCTCACATCTGCAGTTTTTCAGGTGCCTTTAGCTTAAAATCATTCTTCTGCCAAAGTGGCATATTTTGGGGGTACATATTCCACTGTTCTTCATTCACTTCAATACAAAGTGGATGCAAAGTCTCTGAGTGCCCAGTTAGTCAGAGACAAAGAACTTAGATAAGTAGAATCATTTTGGAAATACTGACAGAGAAAAAAACAGAATGAGAAGTAAATGTTAAAGGGAATATTGATAAATCCAGTCTTAATATATTTGTGATTTGGGAAATGTACATAAAAAGCCAAAGGAAGAAGTTAGAACTGAAGATGTACTATTTTTTGTAATTTATTTTTAATTGAAGGATAATTGCATTACAATGATGTGTTCATCTCTGCTGTGCAACAAGGTAAATCAGCTATAAGTATACATATATCCCCTCTCTCTGGAGCCTCCCTCCCACACCCCATCCCACCCCTCCAGTTCCTCACAGACACAGAGCTGAGCTCACTGTGTTATGAAGATGTACTGTTATGAGCCATCTACAGAGTAGTTCAACAAGATGAAATTTCTAAAGGAGTGAGTATAGAGATGCAAGCAAACCCACAAAGAGCCAACTCTTAAGAAAGACCTATATTTAGAGGTTGTTGTTGTTCAGTTGCTCAGTCATGTCCAACTCTTTGCTACCCCATGGACTGAAGCATGCCAGGCTTTCCTGTCTTTTGCAATCTCCCAGGGTTTGCTCAAGTTCATGTCCATTGAGTCAGTGACACTATCTAACCATCTCATCCTCTGTCACCCCCTTCTCCTCCTGCCCTCAGTCTTTCCCAGCCTCAGGGTCTTTTTCAATGAGTTGGCTCTTTGCATCAGGTGGCCAAAGAACTGGAGCTTCAATGTCCTTCCAGTGAATATTCAGGGTTGACTGGTTTGATCACCTTGCAGTCTAAGGGACTCTCAAGAGTCTTCTCCAGCACCACAATTTGAAAGCATCAATTCTTCTTTCAGCTAGCACATATACACAACTACTGAAAAAACCATAGCTGAACTATATGGACCTTTGTTGGCAAAGTGATGTCTCTGCTTTTTAATACACTCTCTAGGTTGGTCATTGCTTTCCTTCCAAGGAGCAAGTGTCTTTTAATTTCATAGTTGCAGTCATCGTCCACAGTGATGTTGGAGCCCAAGAAAATAAAATCTGTCACTGCTTCTACTTTTTCCCCCTTCTGTTTCCCATGAAGTGATGGGGGCAGATGCCATGATCTTAGTTTTTAGAATGTTGCATTTTAAGCCAGCTTTTTCACTCTCCCCTTTCATTCTCATCTAGAAGCTCTTTAGTTCCTCTTTGCTTTCTGCCATTAGAGTGGTATCATCTGCATATCTGAGGTTGTTGATATTACTCCTGGCAATCTTGATTCTAGCTTGTGATCCATCCAGCCCGGCATTTTGCATGATATACCCTGCATATAAGTTAAATAAAATGACAATATACAGCCTTGTTGTACTCTTTTCACAGTTTTGAACCAGTCAGTTGTTACATGTAAGGTTCTAAGTGTTGCTTCTTGATCTGCATACAGGTTTCTCAGGAGATAGGTAAAGTGGTCTGGTATTCCCATCTCTTTAAGAATTTTCCAGTTGTTTTTTGATCCATACAGTCAAAGGCGTTAGCATAGTCAATAAAGCAGAAATAGATGTTTTTCTGGTATTCTTTTCCTTTTTCTATGATCCAATGAATGTTGGCAATTTGATCTGTGGTTCCTCTGCCTTTTCTCAACTCAGCTTGTACATCTGGAAGTTCTGGGTTCATGTACTGCTGAAGCCTAGCTTGAAGGATATTGAGTATAACTTTGCTAGCATGTGAAATGAGCACAACTGTATGGTGAGGAGGAGGGAATGGCAAACCACTCCAGCATTCTTGCTGCAGGAACCCCATGAAGAGTATCAAAAAGAAAAATGGAAACTTTATCCTTAGATTAACCTGGAATGCTAAATCCTATCACTGAGAATTCCATTGAAATAAAGGAAGAATGTGGTCCATTTATATGGCCAAGTTCAGATGTTTCCCTTATGAAATCTAAAGGCCTGTTGCACAGTCCAGGGGTCCCCATCCTCCAGGATCTAATGCCTGATGATCTGAGGTAAAACTGATGTAATAATAATAGAAATAAAGTACACAACGAATGTATGAGCTTGAATCATTCCCAAACCATCTCCTCCTCCCCCTGGTCTGTGGAAATATTGTCCTTCACAAAAATGGTCGCTGGAGCCAAAAAGGTTGGAGACCACTGCCATAGTCTACTTATTCTTCAAATCTCAACAGAGTTTTACTTAACTGCTTTTATTTACCCAAAATTTTAATATACCATTCTCTTCTGGTCTTGAATATCCTTCATTCAATCTCAGAAGAGAATTCTGAAATAAATATAGTGAATGCTTGCTTTGGGGTGAAAAGAAATTGTGTTAGCTTATTTTTCTTTCTTTGTAGTAGTCATTTTATTACTCTCCAAGTCCAGCCAGAAAATACAGGCCAATTACCCTGACAATTTGCACTTTCCAAAATTTACATCAGTAGGAGCCTAATAAAATATTAAATCATATATACTACAGAGAGCATTCTACAATGAAGCCCTGCTTTTCACTAACTGTTTTATTTAATTTTTAAAATAATCTGTAATTTGCACCCCAGTTTTTGCTGGCAATGTATAAAACTGAGTGGCATTTCTAGTGAAGATGAACTAAATTTTAATTAAAGTGATCACTAACTTTGCTTCTCAGAATTAGATGTACTAGTTTAGTTTACTGAAGTTCAAGAGTCAATACATGATTCTTTTTTTTTTTTAATTGACGGTATGAAGCAAAACATAGGGCTATCTTTTAAAAAAATAAATTTTCATTGATATTGCTATTTTACTTGTAAAAGCATCTTATTTGTTTCCTTCATAAATAGCTAATCTACGAGGGAAGGAAACACAGCTATTTTATAATTTATACTACACCCCTAAGGAATTTACAGTGCAAATCAATGTGCAGAAAAAGGGGTAAGGAAAAAAAAGATTTAATTTTCAGCTTTCATTTATGCCATAAAGAAACTTTCTAAATGGGCATTTTTTCCCCCTAATTAAAAAAAGAAATAGAGGATATTTTTAATCTTGAAAGAATATTGGATAGTACTTTCTTTGAGTCATAATAAAGCTTTCTTGTTCATTAAAAGACAGTGTTAACTTTAAAAAATGTACAACATGAGAGTTGTGAGTTAAATTTTCTTTGGGACAAAATGAGGAATTAGCCCAGGATACATCACATCAGATAGCTCTGAGACGCTGTTCCAAAGAGCCAAAGAGGCAGGGGGAGAATGGGTATATATGTGATTTTGGTGAAGAGGAAATACATGCAATCAAACACATATTTTTTATAGAAGGTTTCTGTTAGTCACAGGAAGCAGTCATCTCCATGAAGGATTGTAGTGCTTTTCTAGTTATGAGGAAATATGAGAATTGGTCTCATAAAATCGGCTCCTGAAAATATCTATCCGAAGACCTGTTCTGCCAGTTTTTCCCTGAGCACAGAATGCCTCATTCCTATTCTCCACCCTGAACTCCTTTCAATGGGTGTTGAAAATCAGCAGCTGCAGCAGCACATGATTTAATCTTTATAGAGGACTTCCCAGGTGGCTCAGTGGTAAAGAATTCACCTGCCAGTGCAGGAGGTGAAGGAAATATGGGTTTGATCCCTGACTTGGGAAGATCTGTGGGAGAAGGGAATGGTAACCCACTCCAGTATTCTTGCCTGGAGAATTCTGTGGACAGAAGAGCCTAGCAGGCTACAGTCCATGGGGTCACAAAGAATCAGACATGACTGAGTGACTAACACTTTCTTTCAGAGGTAAATAGCAAGTGCCTATGGAAAGCGCCAATTTGTAGTTGGTGACAGTATGACATAGGATGCATAGTTCAGTTCAGTTCAGTCGCTCAGTCATGTCCGACTCTTTGCGACCCCATGAAATGCAGCATGCCAGGCCTCTCTGTCCATCACCAACTCCCGGAGTCTACCCAAACCCATGTCCATCGAGTCGGTGATGCCATCCAACCATCTCATCCTCTGTCGTCCCCTTCTCCTCCCGCCCCCAATCCTACCCAGCATTAGGGTCTTTTCCAATGAGTCAACCCCTCGCATGAGGTGGCCAAAGTATTGGAGTTTCAGCTTCAACATCAGTGCTTCCAATGAACACCCAGGATTGATCTTTTTTAGGATGGATTGATTGGATCTCCTTGCAGTCCAAGGGACTCTCAAGAGTCTTCTCCAACACCACAGTTCAAAAGCATAAATTCTGCGGTGCTCAGCTTTCTTCACCGTCCAACTCTCACATCCATACATGACCACTGGAAAAACCATAGCCTTGACTAGACGGACTTTTGTTGGCAAAGTAATGTCTCTGCTTTTAAATATGCTATCTAGGTTGGCCATAACCTTCCTTCCAAGGAGTAAGCGTCTTTTAATTTCATGGCTGCAATCACCATCAGCAGTGATTTTGGAGCCTAAAAAATAAAGTCTGACACTGTTTCCACTACTATAACCAAAAAACAGTATAATTCTGTGTTTCACATCTAAAGCAGAATGTAGGTAACAAAAGAGGAAAACATCACCAGAGAAAGTTAAAAAAAATTTTAATTATTCAGCTTGGAAAAGAAAATATGAGGAAATAATTCATTAATGAAAGAATTCTTTCTGCAAAGAACAGTCTAAATCCCTCAAATTACAGTAGAAGTTACTTATAAGAGCTAAAAATGAATAAAAATTACTGACTGAAATTTTAAGAAACTTTTGAAATATGCTTTGAGGTTTTCAAATAGATATATCTAAAATAGATGGGAGGTCTTTGCTATTTAATTTTTCAGATTCATTTCAAAACCATGTCTGATAAGATTCAGACTGGTTACTCCGGAATTTATGTTAAGACTAATTTTGAAAAAGGTTACATTTATTTCCTAATAATCTCAATTGTTATTCAAGGTCTTTCATAATTTAAAAAAGGTGTGAATATTATTCAAAATAATATTATGCTTTTTGCCTGGCTAGTTAGAGATACAAATGTTCTTATTTTCTGAGTAGCTATTACTTAAGCCTCTGTAGTTACAATGGTGGTTAGAGAGCAAGTTTTCTCAAGACAAAAATATTCACTAATGAACTAACTAGCTACTTGGAAAATCAATCCCCACTTAAACAATAAATATTATATTCTATTTAACACATTTTAACATGTCCTATTTAACTCTCCTAATTTGTCCATATATTTGTAATTTGAATTTTTGCTAATTATCAGATATTCTGAGTGTTTGACAATATAATAAAAAACCATGTAGTTACAAATTTTTCAAAAAGATAATGTCACAATTGTTTTATATTCATTACTTATCTGATTTAGTCCTAACCACAATTTAATAAGATAGGTTTTATTTCCATTTAAATATCAGCAAGTTAAGGCTTACAAAGCTAAAGAGACTTTCCCAAAGTCACACAATTAAGAAGTAGACAAAGCAAATTCCTGTGAATTAATAGTCCACAAACTTACATCAAGCAGCATTCATTCAGTCACTTTGAACTCTATCTGACAATTTCAAAATATTTATAATGTGTGACTATGGTATACATAATTTAGCTCTACAGTTAAATATACCCAGTAATTTTACTTGCTTTCTCAGATGAAAAGGCTTAGAGTTCCTTCCTCTGCCTATTTCTCCTCCCTTGAATGTCTTCTCTTGTATTACAATTGGCCTAAACCAAGTTGTGGGTTTCTCAGGTGGCTCTAGTAGTAAAGAACCTGCTTGCCAATGCAGAAGATGTAAGAGACGCTGGTTCGATCCTGTGGTCAGGAAGATGCCCCTGGAGGAAGGCATGGCAACCCACTCCAGTATTCTTGCCTGGAGAATCCCGTGGACAGAGGAGCCTGGAAGGCTACAGTCCACAGGGTTGTAAAGAGTTGGACACGACTGAAGCCTCTTAGCATGCACGCAAACCAAGATGTACTCTTCCCACCCACCAACGCACATCCTCCCACCCCCTTTCCACCTTGACTGACAATGCCAATCATTTTGTGACATGCAGTCTAAGATCTAAGATCACAGGGAGGTGCAAAAACACTCTTGACCCAGACCACATCTACATCAGCTGCTATAGATACCACAAGTAAGTTCTACGCATCTTATTTCATGTCTATCCAGTTGAGTGACTTGACTAATTACAAGTTTGCCTTTGCCCCAGTTAAACACCATTATGTAGATTCAGCCCATAATCCTTACCTGATGATCTGTATCTTTTCTAGTTAATAGCCTAGAGAATTGAGCAACATATCATTATACAATCTGAAAAGGGCCAGTCTGAGAAAATTCTTCAACAGTGTACTAGAGGTATTCTTCTAGATAGAGTACTACTCAAAAGAAAAAAATTAACAATTGTTCTTTAAATCAGTTATAAATCACTTATGCATATTATCCTTAACAGTATTTTGAAATCCTTGTTCATAAGGATAACATAAGAATTCATTTAATATCTACATTTACCTTAGAATTCCAGCACACTTGGTCATAAGATCATGACATGATGTTAATAAGCAAGGCTTTTCCTTTATGACACTATTGGCATCTACTGACCATGGCTTCCTAACTTACCTGCTCACAGACTAAATTTTAACCTCTCCAGAATTTTGTGGTTTGGTGTTAAACTCTTTTATCTTTAATGTGCAGTCTACCTGTTAATAAACTATTCTCAGCTTTAATCTCATGATAGCTTTGCAATTCTTCAGGCCACTTCTAATCACCTTTTCTCACAAGTCACTCTCTATCCAATTATATTTTTATATTTTCTTAATAATAACTCTCACTATATTTCCTTAATAATACCTATTATATTTCCTTAATAATACCTATGAGTTCTACCCCTGCTACTACATCCAAGCTCCTTGAAATTGTCTCTTTTGTTTGTAATTTATTATTCCCAGAAATTATGATGAAAATTAAGATAATGTTCTCTATCTTTCTCTTAACCACAGATGATCATGTGTGCATGTCTTACCTAGAGCAGTTAATATGGCCCACTGTGATTATATTTAAACCATGGATTCTTTATTTTATTGGAATATAATTGCTTTACAATACTGTGTTAGTTTCTGCTGTACAATGAAGTGAATCAACCATATGTGTACATATATCCCCTCCCTCTTGAACCTCTCCCCACCCATCCCTATCCCACCCATCTAGGTCATTACAGAGAACTGAGCTGAGCTCTCTCTGCTTTACAGCAGCTTCCCACCAGCAATCTATGTTATACATTGTTGTTGTTCAGTCCTTCAGTCATGTCTGACTCTTTGTGACCCCATGGACTGTAGCACACCAGGCTTCCTTGTCCTTCACTGTCTCCCAGAGTTTGCTCAAACTCATGTCCATTGAGTCAGTGATGACATCCAACCATCTCATCCTCTGTCATCCCCTTCTCTTCCTGCCTTCAATCTTTCCCAACATCAGGGTCTTTTCCAGTGAATTGGCTCTTTGCATCTGGTGGCCAAAGTATTGGAGCTTCAGCTTCAGCATCAGTTCTTCCAATGAGTATTCGGGACTGATTTCCTTTAGGATTGACTGGTTTGGTCTCCTTGCAGTGTAAGGGACTCTACAGAGTCTTTTCCAACACCACAGTTCAAAAGCATCAAATCTTTCTTTATGGCCCAACTCTCACATCCATATATGACTACTGCAAAAACCATAGCTTTGACTAGATGGACTTTGTCAGCAAAGTAATGTCTCTGCTTTTTAATGTGCTGTCGAGGTTGGTCATAGCTTTTCTTTCAAAGAGCAAGAATCTTTTAATTTCATGGCTGCAGTCACCACCTACAGTGATTTTGCAGCCCAAGAAAATAAAGTCTGTCAGTGTTTCCATTGTTTCCCCATCTATTTGCCATAAAGTGATGGGACCACATGCCATGATGTTAGTTTTTTGAATGTTGAATTTTAAGCCAGCTTCTTCCACTCTCTTCTTTCACTTTCATCAAGAGGCTCTTTAGTTCCTCTTCACTTTCTGCCATAAGGGTGTTGTCATCTGCGTATCTGAGGTTATTGATATTTCTCCCTGCAAACTTGATTCCAATTGTGCTTCATTCTGCCTGGCATTTCACATGATGTACTCCTCATATAAGTTAAATAAGCAGGGTGACAATATACAGCCTTAATGTACTTCTTTACCAGTTTGGACCGAGTCCAAATTACAGACCCAGTCCATAATTTCATCTCCAGTTCTAACTGTTGCTTCTTGACCTGCATACAGATTTCTCAGGAGGCAGGTCAGGTGGCCTGGTATTCCCATCTCTTGAAGAATTTTCCAGTTTATTGTGATCCACACAGTTAAAGGCTTTGGCATAGTCAATAAAGCAGGAATAGATGATTTTCTGGAACTCTCTTGCTTTTTTGATCATCCAGCAATGTTGGCCATTTGAGCTCTAATTCCTCTGCCTTTTCTAAATCCAGCTTGAACATCTGAAAGTTCTTGGTTAACATGTTCTTGAAGCCTGGCATGGAGAATTTTGAGCATTACTTGGCTAGCATGTGAGATGAGTGCAATTGTGCAGTAGTTTGAACATTCTTTTGTATTGCCTTTCTTTGAGATTGGAATGAAAACTGACCTTTTCCAGTCCTGTGGCCACTGCTGAGTTTTCCAAATTTGCTGGCATAATGAGTGCAGCACTTTCACAGCATCATCTTTGAGGATTTGAAATAGCTCAACTGGAATTCCGTCACCTCCACTAGCTTTGTTCATAGTGATGCTTCCTAAGGCCCACTGAACTTTGCATTCCAGGATGTCTGGCTCTAGCTGAGTGGTCACACCATTGTGGTTATCTGGGTCATGAAGATCTTTTTTGTATAGTTCTTCTGTGTATTCTTGCTACCTCTTCTTAAGCACCTCTGCTTCTATTAAGTCCATACCATTTCTGTCCTTTATTGTGCCCATCTTTGCATGAAATGTTCCCTTGTTATCTCTAATTTTCTTGAGGAGATCTCTAGTCTTTCTCATTCTATTGTTTTCCTCTATTTATTTGCACTGATTACTGAGGAAGCCTTTCTTATCTCTCTTTGCTATTCTTTAGAACTCTGTATTCATATGGGTATACCTTTCCTTTTCTCCTTTGCCTTTAGCTTCTCTTCTTTTCTAAGCTATTTGTAAGGCATCCTCAGACAACCATTTTGCCTTTTTGCATTTCTTTTTCTTGGGGATGTTCTTGATCACTGCCTCCTGTACAATGTCACTAATCTCTGTCCATAGTTCTTCAGTCACTGTCTATCAGATCTAATCCCTTGAATCTATTTGTCACTTCCACTGTATAATCACAAGGCGTTTGATTTAGGTCATACCTGAATGGTCTAATGGTTTTCCCTACTTTCTTTAAGTCTGATTTTTGCAATAAGGAGTTCATGATCTGAGCCACAGTCAGCTCCCAGCCTTGTTTTTGCTGACTGTATAGAGCTTCTCCATCTTTGGCTGCAAAGAATATAATCAATCTGATTTCTATTTTGGCCATCTGGTGATGTCCATGTGTAGAGTCATCTCTTGTGTTGCTGGAAGAAGGTGTTTGCTATGACCAGTGTGTTCTCTCGACAAAACTCTGTTAGCTTTTGTCCTGCTTCATTTTGTACTTCAAGCTCAAACTTGCCTTTTACTCCAGTATCTCTTGACTTCCTACTTTTGCATTCCAGTCCCCTATGGTGAAAAGGATATCTTTTTTTGATGTTAGTTCTGGAATGTTTTGTAGGTCTTCATAGAACCGTTCAACTTCAGCTTCTTCGGCATTAGTGGTTGTGGCATAGACTTGGTTTACTGCGATATTGAATGGTTTGCCTTGGAAATGAACAGAGATTATTCTGTCGTTTTTGAGTTTTCACCCAAGTACTGCATTTTGGACTCTTTTGTTGACTATGAGTATGACTCCATTTCTTCAAAAGGATTCTTGCTCATTGTAGTAGATATAATAGTCATATGAATTAAATTCACCCATTCCAGTTCATTTTAGTTCAATGATTCCTAAAATGTCTATGTTCACTTTTGGCATCTCCTATTTGACCACATCCAGTTTACCTTGATTCATGAACCTAACTTTCCAGGTTCTTGTGCAATATTTTTCTTTACAGCATCGGACTTTACTTCCCTTCCATCACCAGTCACTTCCACATTTGGGCACTGTTTTTGCTTTGGCTCAGCCTCTTCATTCTTTTTAGAGTTATTTCTCCACCCATCTCCAGTAGCATATTGGGCACTTACTGACTTTAGGGAGTTCATCTTTCAGTGTTATATCTTTTTGCCTTTTCATACTGTTCATGGGGTTCTAAAGGCAAGAATACTGAAGTGGTTTGCCATTCCCTTCTTCAGTGGACAACATTTTGTCGGAACTCTCCACCATGACCCGTCCGTCTTGGGTGGCCCTACACAGCATGACTCATAGCTTCATTGAGTTAGACAAGGCTGTATTCCATGTGATTAGTTTGATTAGTTTTCTGTGATTGTGGTTTTCATTCTGTCTGCCCTCTTATGGATAAGGATAAGAGGCTTATGGAAGCTTCTTAATGGGAGAGACTGACTGTGGGGGAAACTGGGTCTTGTTTTGATGGGCAGGGCCATGCTCAGTAAAACTTTAATCCAATTTTCTGTTGATGGGCAGGACTGTGTTCCCTCCCTGTTGTTTGATCTGAGCCCAAACTGTGATAGGGGTAATAAAGATAATGGCAATTCATTCAAAAGGACTTGTGCAGCAATAAATGCTGGAGAGGGTGTGGAGAAAGGGAACCCTCTTACACTGTTGGTGGGAATGCAAACTAGTACAGCCACTATGGAGAACAGTGTGGAGATTCCTTAAAAAACTGGGAATAGAACTGTCATATGACCCAGCAATCCCACTGCTGGGCATACACACCGAGGAAACCAGAATTGAAAGAGACGCGTGTATCCCAATGTTCATCGCAGCACTGTTTATAATAGCCAGGACATGGAAGCAACATAGATGTCCATCAGCAGACGAATGGATAAGGAAGCTGTGGTACATATACACAATGGAATATTACTCAGCCATTAAAAAAAATACATTTGAATCGGTTCTATTGAGATGGATGAAACTGGAGCCCATTATACAGAGTGAAGTAAGCCAGAAAGAAAAACACCAATACAGTATACTAATGCATATATATGGAATTTGAAAGATGGTAACGATAACCCTATATGCGAGACAGAATAAGAGACACAGATGCATAGAACAGTCTTATGGACTCTGAGGGAGAAGGTGAGGGTGGGACGTTCTGGGACAATAGCATTGAAACATGTATATTAACATATGTGAAACAGAACACCATTCCATGTTCGATGCATGAGACAAATGCTCAGGGCTGGGGCAATGGGATGACCCAGAGGGATGGGATGGGGAGGGAGGTGGGAGGGGGGTTCAGGATGGGGAACACATGTACACCCATGGCTGATTCATGTCAATGTATGGCAAAAACCACTACAATATTGTAAAGTAATTAGCCCCCAACTAAAATAAATAAATTTATTTTAAAAAAACAAACAAAAAAACCCCCCAAAAAACCCAAAAGGACTTGTGCATGCACTGTTGTATTGAGCGCTCCTGACCCTGCAACAGTCCACTGTCGACCCACACCTCCACCAGAGACTTCTGGACACTCACAGGCTGAGTCAGTCTGCTAAAAATTGCTCTGGAATTAGTTGACATTCTCATTGGTGATTAAACCTTCCTTCTCAGCCTGTAATGATCACTGGATGCAAAAATCCTCAATTCTTAAAATTAGTTTTTCATGTTTAGCAGAAATAATCAGAATTCAGTTAGCAACTGGTGACTTAGAGCACAAAAATACTCTGGTAGCATGGATTATGATAAAATGGAATAATTCAACAAAAAATTTTGTTAAATAACAGATATTAATTATCTAAAATAATGTAGAGATATTGCCAACTGAGTAAAGCTTTAAACTTCTCTTTCATTTGTGATGAGCTATTTAAGACACATGCAACTTTAAGTAGTAAAGACATCAAAACCTCTTGGTATGATGAGTCCATCAAAAGGACATCCCGTTTGTAAACATATTAATTTAGTTGAAATTTTTTTATTGCAAGTTCTCACAACTGTATTTATGGTTCCTATAAATCTACCTTTTATGAGTCAGTGCTGATTTTGCTGCATAATTTATTTGAGGAGAAAAAGAATAGAGTCATTCACTTCCTGTTATTCAGATACTTTTCTGCACAAATGTCACTTTCATCTTAGGTATATTCGATGTTATAGATGTTGACCTAAGTAAAGAAGTAAACAAAAGCAAGCTCAAATGACCAGAAATTGAGCTTATTGGGAATAGCAGAGGAAATACAATTCAAGAAATCCATGCTGAAGCAAGTTCCAAGCATGTCCATAGAGGGTTCTGTTCTTGGAATTCTATTTATGGGCAAGGAGTGCAAAGAGGGACAAGTCCAGCCAGAGTCCAAGCAGGAAGTTCATTGTCTTGAGGATGGGGAGACATTCTTGGTGGATGTTTATTGGCGAGGAGGTAAGTCTCCATCTCCGTAAATCAGACTTTTGCAGAAAATCAGTCTCTCAGTTCTTAAGTTCCTTTCTGAGGGTACATGTCTAGATTCTCCATTTTATATCCTCCAGTTTCATTTCATTTTAGATAGAAATTTTTTTCACATATAGGCTTTTATTGCATATAAAACATTAGCTATCTTTTGCCTCATTCGGCAATGTTTAAAGTTGCAAAAATAAGTAAAAAGATTAAGAATAGAAAAAATATATAAATTCCAAGAGACTTGAGAGGAAAAACGTAGTTTGTTTATATGGAAAATTATAAAATAATAATTATATTATTTCATTTTTGTTGTTCTATGTATTAAATGTGAATTTCAACATTTGACATCCATTTATTGCCATAATGCTAATTATATTGTCTTGTGTACTTCAACGAATGTATTGTAGAGAGAGACATTTTATAATATTTCACCTTGAAAAGAAGTTGAACTAAAATTTTTTAATTTTATTCTAGCCGTGTTAAAATTTCTGCTATTTTGTAATGACACTCTTCAAATGCTTCTGGAACTAAGATTCTGAAATGGGTTCTCTTGCTAATATAATGTAAGACTTTCTTTTCTAAGGTTAACTTAGCTTTGGTTCTTGTGAATGATTAGTCATACTGACATATCAGGCATCAGGAAAACTTCGGTCCAATCAAAGGTTTATAGTGTCTTCCTGTTCTTTACTCAAACCTTACACAACCTTTGCTGCTGCTAAGTCACTCGGTCGTGTCCGACTCTGTGTGACCCCATAGACGGCAGCCCACCAGGCTCCTCTGTCCCCGGGATTCTCCAGGCAAGAATGATGAAGTGGGTTGCCATTTCCTTCTCCAATTACACAAACTTTAGGTGTTGCAAAACTGATGTTGGCTCAAAGTCTGTTTGAATTGTTTGGGTCTGTGAAATAAACTAATCAGTTCATAAATTTGAGCAGATTTGAATCTCCAACACTCTAATAGGCAGACACAGAGTGTTTTTCCAAAGAGGTAGACAGGCACAGCCCTCCCATACCTCTCCCGTGACAGAACCAATTATACACCTTTTCTTCATTAAAACGGGATCAAGATTAGGTCCTTTTCTGACTTCAGTAGAGATTTCTCATAAGAACTTTAAAACATGGTATATTCAATGTGTGATAATTTTGTGAAGTTTTGAAAAATGTGAACAAAGTTATCAGAGTGATTGTCATTTGAAAAGACCGATTAGGAGTCAGGAATTTTATTTCCAACATTATCCTAAGAGAGAAAGGGAGAAAGCTTACACGGATGATCTATGATAAAGTGTTTTAGGTCTTCAAAGACAAATGTAATCAAAATACTAGTAGAATAATGTTTGTGTGTGCTAAGTTGCTTCAGTAGTGTCTGATTCTTTGTAACCTTATGGACTACAGCCTGCCAGGCTCCTCTGTGCATGGGATTCTCCAGGCAAGAATAACTGGAGTGGGTTGCCATGCCCTCCTCCAGGGGATCTTCCCAGCCCAGGGATCGAACATACATCTCTTAAGTCTCCTGCATTGGCAAGTGGATTCTATACCACTAGTGCCACCTGGGAAGCCCAGAATAATCATTATAGGTTATTTATACCAGGGAATTTTAGTGAAAATAATTTAACAACCCTAAGAACTTAAAACCACATGTAACAGTCTGGTTTAAGGTAAAATTATTCAAATGAAATGCACACATTATGAATTACAATGTTTTAGTTAAATACATTTTGACATGGCAGACAAATATATCAGGTCAATAAAATGTACTTGAGTAGCATCTCTTCTGGCCAAAGACTGCCAGCACCTGCCAAATGTGAGCATTTTCTTCCTTTAGTTTTTAAAATTCTGGCTGTTCGTTAAGAACAGGAGATTTCAACTGGATTAAATCCAGCTTGGTCTCTATCTTTCTCCTTATCATCAGGGTGACCCTATAATTTATCATCAAAATGGGGATGCTTATGAGGATAAATGAAGGGCACTATGAGTATTTAAATTACTGTATCTGTAATATCTTTTAACTGATGTTTTTTTGTATTAGTGGATGACTATAGTTCTAATATATAAAATATAATCCTTCCTAAAGAAATATAACAGAGTATATAAAAGCAAATCAAAATAATTTGGAGCCATCTTTAAAGCTGCAATTTTTGTACTAAATTTGTAATTGTTGATGCCATCGGTGGACCCTACTGTATAGACTATAATGGTCTTATTGAGAAAATAATCTATATAGTTGAGATGGCTAAAGTATTTGATAATTTCAGAGCTTAATTTCTTTGTATTGAAATATTAATAGCTAACTAGTTCAACCCATATATTTTTACAGATATTGTCTTTCTCTTCAATGAGTAACCTTTATCAAAAAATTTTTTATAGGACAAAACTCAGTCAAATTAGTCGCTTTTATTTAGGAATCTTTTCTAGTTCTCCACCTAATTTACTTGCTGGAAAATATGCCTTCTGAATTCCACTGAATTTCAATATAAATTATCCAGTTAAAAACAGAGTCCATCAATATAATCTTCACATAAGATGTTCCTAAATAGATTTATTACATAAATAAAAAATAAATATTGTACAACATTTGAGACCTCAGTGTTTCTCTCTTTCTGTTGTAGGGATTAATCTCAATGTGTTACTATTTATAAACGTCATATTTATAACTCCCATTTGCTAAAAAGCTTCAAAATCTAAAATTTTAGCGCTGCATTTGTAAAATAATTTGACTACACATTTCTAACTGATTTTAAATAAATGCAACAAAAATTTGGAGAACCTGTTACTGAAAGTTTAATACCATTGCAGAATATATAAGCTGATTTATAAAGTAAGTCTTCAAAGGTTCAAAATTTTAAAAAAATTTAGCTGATGACAAACAGTAAATAGAACAACATATTATGCCTTGATGAAATATAATTTTTGGCCCAACATCAGCTTTGTGACACACACAGAATTATAGTTCAGTCACTTGGTGTTCATATAAAAATGTACAATTTAACAACTACAACTTCTTTTAAAAACAGACTTTTTAAGAGCAGTTTTAGGTTCACGACAAAATTGAACAAAAATTAATTTCTTGTATACGTCTCTGACCCCACACATAAGTACATCCTCTGCCAGCATCAACACCCCACACCAGAGAGATACACTTATTACAATCCATGGACCTACACTAGGGTTCACTCTTGATGGTGTGTATTTTCTGAGTTTTGACAAATATATAATGACTTGTATTCCATTATAGTATTGTATAGTGCCGGAGTCCTGCTCCAGCTGGTCAGGGTTCCCTTAGGATGGACGGCGTCGGCGATGCGAATGAGAAGACACAGCCAGTCGTGGTGTTTCCAAGTGTCTTCCGACTTTATTGTTTTTAAGACAGTTTTTATATTTTTTGTGGTACATAGAAACAAATGTAAAGTATAGAATCATACCAATTCAGCTTAGTGGGCATACCAATTTAGCTTAATGGGCATATGAATTCAGCTTAATGGGCCTATCAATCCAGCTTAATAGGCCAGCAGTTTTTGACCTTCATTGAAACTGTTTGCCTGTTTTTAGTTACAAAAAGCCTCATTTTGTTTACATCATCCTCTGGCCTGGGGGCCTGCTAACATCTTGTGACTCTCCTATTGATAAGGGTTGATCAGTCAGAACACTTTTGTATCAGGCACAGCAGGAAAGAATTTATCAATAGAAAGTTTCAAGGTAAAACCTGTTTTCAGTAATTTACTCTAGCCTTGAGCTTAACAGAAAAGAATGTGGTCCCAGAAGGTCAGCAAGCTGAAGGTCAGCTCTAAGTAAGAATCATCAGTTAATCCAACAATTGTCTTATTATTTGTATTAAAGCTAAACTTCTATTTATATAAATTTTTAACTATTATGCTTTCATTATATAGGCTAAATATGTTAAGAGTAAAAACATAGTGAGTAAATATAGACTAAGTAACAGTTTCATAAAGCAATATTTCTTATATTTCCTAACAAGCCTTTTTTCCTGCGAAGGGTTTTGTGCCCATAGAGGCTTTCTGTACAGAGGCTCTCAATGCTGTTTTATTATTAAGGAATAGTCATGCACATTAGCTCCAAAGGCACAGGTACATTTATTAAACCAATATGTTAGCAAAAGGAATTTAGATCAGCATACTCTATATCTCAGATAATTTTATTTAGGGTGCTACCGTTCAGGGGCCTTGTTGATTTGAGGTTTCAGATTGATCTATTTTAGAAGAGAATCAGGAAAAGCCTTTTGCCTAAGTCACAGAAAATAAGAAGAGGTTTATTGTAGCCAGCGGCAGAAAGAGAGATCTCATTTTTAAGGTGAGCGCTGAGGCAGCCTCTCGAGAATCCCTGAGGCCTGAGTTGCTCTGCTCGTCAGGTCTTCTCCTCATGACTCTGTCATGAGCGGGGATCTCGTGAGCTGGCTCCTGGCAGTATAGAATAAGGAATGGCAACCCACTCCAATATTCTTGCCTGGAAAATTCCAAGGACAGAGGAGCCTGGCACGTTACAGTCCTTGGGGTTGCAAAGAACCGGACGTGACTGACTGAGCATGCACACACACACACACAGAATAGTTTCATTGCCCTAAATATCCTCTTTGTTGTGCCTATTCACTCCTTTCTTGCCCCAGGCCCCTGGTTACCACTGAGCTTTTCACTGCCTCCATAGTTTTACTCTTTCTAGAATGTCATGGAGTTGAAATTATATAGCATGTAGCCTTTTCAGATCAATTGCCTTCTTCCACTTAGTAACAAGCATTTAAGTTTTCTTCATATATTTTCATGATTTGATTACTTTCATGACTTGGGTCTATGGGAGTCTTGAACCAAAATCTATCAGACTATTATTGCCATGCTGCTGCTTCTCCTTATGGGTATCAATGTCACCACCAAACGCTGAACATTGGGCATTTTTCTGGCATTGCCCACTCTTAACTAGCCCCAGAGGTACCACTCCAGAAGTTCAAGCTCCAGAAGCTTTTTCTGAATCTCTCAAGATTACACCTATGTCTTACCCCAATCCACAGACATTCACATGGCTATGTTGCACTTGATGTTCTACACCCCCTACCTCTTACAGTGCTGCATGCAAATGGCAGAACTTTTCAATGTTTATACATGCTTAGATATCTTTCTAAACTTTATATTTGATTCCTTTGATCAGTCTTTCTGTTTCTTTAACAGTTGTTGCTGTTTAGTTGCCAAGTTGTGTCTGACCCTTTGCTATCCTATGGACTGCAGCCCACCAGACTCCTCTGTCTAGAGGATTTCCCAGGCAAGAACACTGGAGCGGATTGCCATTTCCTTCTCCAGAGGATCTTTATGACCCAGGGATCAAACTGGCATCTCCTGCATTGGCAGACAGATTCTTTACCACTGAACCACCAGGGAAGCCCTTCTGTAACAGTAATTAACCCTTTTCTATATTTTTACATTTTTAATTGGAGAATAATTGCTTTACAGTGTTGTGTTGATTTCTGCTTTAACAATAGTACTAGGAAGCATTAAGTGTACACATATATGTATAGGTATATATATACTTATACATATATCCTCTGCCTGTTGAGCCTTTCTCCCTGCCACCTCCCCATCCCACCCCACTAAGCACCTAGCTGAGCTCCTCTGCCTTTTACACATGATAGTGTATATATGTCAGTGCTATATTCAAATTCCTGATACATGCTACCTACTATTTTCAGTTCAGTTCAGTTGCTCAGTCATGTCTGACTCTTTGCAACCCCATGAATTGCAGCATGCCAGGCCTCCCTGTCCATCACCAACTCCCAGAGTCTACCCAAACCCATGTCCATCGAGTCAGTAATGCCATCCAACCATCTCATCCTCTGTCGTCCCCTTCTCCTCCTGCTCCCAATCCTTCCCAGCATCAGGGTCCTTTCCAATGAGTCAACTCTTCTCATGAGGTGGCCAAAGTATTGGAGTTTCAGCTTCAACATCAGTCCTTCCAATGAACACCCAGGATTGATCTCCTCTAGGATGGATTGATTGGATCTCCTTGCAGTCCAAGGGACTCTCAAGAGTCTTCTCCAACACCACAGTTCAAAAGCATAAATTCTGCGGCTCTCAGCTTTCTTCACCGTCCAACTCTCACATCCATACATGACCACTGGAAAAACCATAGCCTTGACTAGACGGATTTTGTTGGCAAAGTAATGTCTCTGCTTTTAAATATGCTACCTAGGTTGGCCATAACCTTCCTTCCAAAGAGTAAGCGTCTTTTAATTTCATGGCTGCAATCACCATCAGCAGTGATTTTGGAGCCCCCCAAAAATAAAGTCTGACACTGTTTCCACTGTTTCCCCATCTGTTTGCCATGAAATAGATGCCATGATCTTAGTTTTCTGAACGTTGAGCTTTAAGCCAACTTTTTCACTCTTCTCTTTCACTTTCATCAAGAGGCTCTTTAGTTCTTCTTCACTTTCTGCCATAAGGGTGGTGTCATCTGCATATCTGAGGTTATTGTTATTTCTCCCGGCAATCTTGTTTCCAGCTTGTGTTTCTTCCAGCCCAACGTTTCTCATGATGTACTCTGCATGGAAGTTAAATAAGCAGGGTGACAATATACAGCCTTGACGTACTCCTTTTCCTATTTGGAACCAGTCTGTTGTTCCATGTCCAGTTCTAACTGTTGCTTCCTGTCCTGTATACAGGTTTCTCAGGAGACAGATCAGATGGTCTGGTATTCCCATCTCTTTCATAATTTTCCACAGTTTTTTGTGATCCACACATTCAAAGGCTTTGACATAGATAATAAAGCTGACATATATGTTTTTCTGGAACTCTCTTGCTTTTTAGATGATCCAGCAGATATTGGCAATTTGATCTCTGGTTCCTCTGCCTTTTCTAAAACCAGCTTGAACATCTGGAAGTTCACGGTTCACATATTGCTGAAGCCTGGCTTGGAGAATTTTGAGCATTACTTTACTAGAATGTGAGATGAGTGCAATTGTGTGGTGGTTTGAGCATTCTTTGGCATTACCTTTCTTTGAGATTGGAATGAAAGCTGACCTTTTCCAGTTCTTTGGCCACTGCCGAGTTTTCCAAATTTGCTGGCATATCTAGTGCAGCACTTTCACAGCATCATCTTGTAGGATTTGAAATAGCTGAACTGGAATTCCATCACCTCCACTAGTTTTGTTCGTAGTGATGCTTTCTAAGGCCCACTTGACTTCACATTCCAGGATGTCTGGCTGTAGGTACTGGAAAAGCATGCCAGTGATTAAAACAGAATAATCTTTGCTTCTATAAAGTTTAAATTCTAGGAAGTTAGATAGAAAACAAAGAAAATAAAAAGTCGGTGACTATCTACCATGTCAGAGCTTCCCTGATAGCTCAGTTGGTAAAGAGTCTGCCTGCAACGCGGGAGACCTGGGTTCAATCCCAGGGTTGGGAAGATACCCTGGAGAAGGGAAAGGCTACCCTCTCCAGTATTCTAGCCTGGAGAATTCCATGGAGTCCATGGGGTTGCAAAGAGTCAGACACGACTTTCAGGTAGAGAGAAGTTCAATGGAAAAAATAAGCAGGAAAGACTTATGGAAGAAAAGTATTTTATGAGATGGTTAGAGAAACCTACTCTACTCATATTCTATGTCAGCAAAGAACAGAGGCATAGCTATGTGTCAGTGACTTAGACTTGAAACTGTGAAAATTTCTGTAACTTCTTATTTTCCTTTTTCTCTATATTTGTCCCCCATTTTGACAAAGTTCAAGTTCAGGTTCAAGTTCAGTCGATCAGTCATGTCTGACTCTTTGTGACCCCATGAATTGCAGCATGCCAGGCCTACCTGTCCATCACCAACTCCCGGAATCTACCCAAACCCATGTCCATCGAGTTGGTGATGCCATCCAGCCATCTCATCCTCAGTCGTCCCCTTTTCCTCCTGCCCCCAATCCTTCCCAGCATTAGGGTCTTTTCCAATGAGTCAACTCTTCGCATGAGACGGTCAATGTATTGGAGTTTCAGCTTCAGCATCAGTCCTTCCAATGAACACCCAGGACTGCTCTCCTTTAGGATGGACTGGTTGGATCTTCTTGCAGTCCAAGGGACTCTCAAGAGTCTTCTCCAACACCACAGTTCAAAAGCATCAATTCTTCGGCACTCAGCTTTCTTCGCCGTCCAACTCTCACATCCATACATGACTACTGGAAAAACCATAGCCTTGACTAGACGGACTTTTTTTGGCAAAGTAATGTCTCTGCTTTTGAATATGCTATCTAGGTTGGTCATAACTTTCCTTCCAAGGAGTAAGCATCTTTTAATTTCATGGCTGCAGTCACCATCTGCAGTGATTTTGAAGCCCAAAAAAATAAAGTCTGACACTGTTTCCACTGTTTCCCCGTCTATTTCCCATGAAGTGATGGGACCAGATGCCATGATCTTAGTTTTCTGAATGTTAAGCTTTAAGCCAACTTTTTCGCTCTCCTCTTTCAGTTTCATCAAGAGGCTCTTTAGTTCTTCTTCGCTTTCTGCCATAAGGGTGGTATCATCTGCATATCTGAGATTATTGATATTCCTCCCAGCAATCTTGATTCCAACTTGTGTTTCTTCCAGCCCAGCATTTCTCATAATGTACTCTGCATATAAGTTAAATAAGCAGGGTGACAATATACAGCCTTGATGTACTCCTTTTCCTATTTAGAACCAGTCTGTTGTTCCATGTCCAGTTCTAACTGTTGCTTCCTGACCTGCATACAGGCTTCTCAAGAGACAGGCCAGATGGTCTACTATTCCCATCTCTTTCATAATTTCCCACATTTTATTGTGATCCACATAGTCAAAGGCTTTGGCATAGTCAATAAAGCAGAAATAGATGATTTTTTGGAACTCTCTTGCTTTTTCGATGATGCAGCGGATGTTGGCAATTGTTCCTCTGCCTTTTGTAAAACCAACTTGCACATCTGGAAGTTCACAGTTCACGTATGGCTGAAGCCTGGCTTGGAGAATTTTGAGCATTACTTTACTAACATGTGAGATGAGTGCAATTGTGCGGTAGTTTGAGTATTCTTTGGCCTTGCCTTTCTTTGGCATTGGGATGAAAACTGATCTTTTCCAGTCCCGTGGCCACTGCTGAGTTTTCCAAATTTGCTGGCATATCGAGTGCAGCACTTTCACAGCATTACCTTTCAGGATTTGAAATAGCTCAACTGGAATTCCATCACCTCCCTAGCTTTGTTTTTTAGTGATGCTTTCTAAGGCCCCCTTGACTTCACATTCCAGGATGTCTGGCTCTAGGTGAGTGATCACACCATCGTGATTATCTGGGTCATGAAGATCTTTTTTGTACACTTCTTCTGTGTATTCTTGCCACCTCTTCTTAATATCTTCTGCTTCTGTTAGGCCCATACCATTTCTGTCCTTAATTGAGCCCATTTTTGCATAAAATGTTCCCTTTGTATCTCTAATTTTCTTGAAGAGATCTCTAGTCTTTCCCATTCTATCGTTTTCCTCTATTTCTTTGCATTGATCATTGAGGAAGGCTTTCTTATCTCTCCTTGCTATTCTTTGGAACTCTGCATTCAGATGGGAATATCTTTCCTTTTCGCCTTTGCTTTTCGCTTCTCTTCTTTTCACAGCTATTTGTAAGGCCTCCTCAGACAGCCATTTTGCTGTTTTGCATTTCTTTTCCATGGGGATGGTCTTGATCCCTGTCTCCCGTACAATGTCACGAACGTCTATATTACCTCTGACTTCCTGAAGAAACACTGAGGAAGAATGAGAGGTTTTTCTTTACTTTCTTAAAAATGCAAATATACCTTTTAAAATGTATTATATTGTGTTTAGAACACTTTGCATGAGATGTCCCTTCTTAACAGATTTTTTAAATGTACAATACATTATTGTTGACTGTAAGTACAGTGCCGTACAGCAGTTGTCTAGAGCTTACTCATCTTGTTTGACTAAAACTTCATGCTTGTTGATTTTTCTCATTTTTCTGATCCTGAAACCCTGGCAATCACCATTCCTTTCTTTGATTCCATGAATATGATAATTTAAGATACTACATATATGTGAAATCACGCCCTATTTGCCTTTCTTTGACTGGTTTATTTCACTTGACACAATATCTTCAAGCTTCATCCATGGGTTGCAACAGTGAACAATAAGATTATCATATGATCCAGTAATCTCGCTTCTGGACATTTATTGTAAAAGTTAATATCAGGATCTTGAAAAAATACTGTTGTGTTCATTGCAGCACTGTTCACAATAGCCAAGATGTGGAGACAACTTACATATCCATTGAAAGATGAATGGATAAAGAAAATGTAGTATGTACATACAATGGGGTACTATTCAAACTCTAGAAAGAAGGAATTCTGTAATATGGGGACAAGTCTTTTAGTTTCTAGAGGTGGTAGTTTCTTAAAGGTTGGTTGCAATGTGAAACTGGAAACCACTGCAATGAATTCTTTTTTTGAAGTGTCGTTGATTTACAGCATTGTATTAGTTTCAAGTGTACAGCAAAATTCAGCAAAATAATCTGAAAAAATGCATATATATTTTTCAAAGTGGTATGAATCACTTTGCTATACACTTGCAATGAACTCTTCAGACTCTTGTAAATTAAAATCTGTTTGTCCATCTTGAACATTAAATGGATCTCCTATCTATGCATGGTTTTTTAAATTTGTTTATTTTTTATTGAAGGATAATTGCTTTACAGAATTTTGTTGTTTTCTGTCAAACCTCAATATGAATCAGCCATAGGTATACATATGTCGCCTCCCTTTTTAACCTTCCTCCCATCTCCCTCCCCACCCCACCCCTTGATACAGAGCCCCTGTTCGAGGTTCCTGAGACATACAGCAAATTTCCATTGGCTATCTATTTTACAGATGTATGGAAAGAGTAACATTACCATCTGCATGATTTTTAAAATTTTGCCTTGATCATTTGGAAAACAGTGGCTTAATGGGTTATTCAGATATTACAAACATTGACACATGACATTATACAATATTGAAAAGTCACATTTGTTAATATCACCATTGAGCTCATCAAAAAAAAAAAAATTTAAGGGATGGAAAAACAATATTACCAAAAGTCTAATGTTGAATAAAAAGCTCAAAATCTATCATTGACAACAAATATTGTCTGTTTCCTTCAACATGAGAGGTTCACTCACTTCCTTTATTTTCAAGAAAATGTTTGGTCATATACCTAATTGTAATAACCATAGCTTTTAATAATTAAATTTATTTATTTTTACTTGAAAGATAATTGCTTTACATTATTGTGTTGGTTTCTGCCAAACATCAACATGAATCAGCCGCAGGTATACCTATGTCCCCTCCCTCTTGAGCCTCCTTCCCACCTCCCTCCCTATTCCACCCCTCTAGGTTAATAACCACAGTGTGCCAGTCATTTATTTTTTCAAGTAAAAATAGGATTTTAAGCAAAGTCAGCCAGCTTACTTGCAAATCAGTCACACCAGTGCTTTTCCTTAAAACAACCATTGTGTTTACAGTGTGCAGCTGAAGTGTTTTATCCATACTTTCCATTTTGATACACAGAATATTAAAAGGACATTGACATGGGGTCAAAATGTAATGAGATTGTGATTGTTACTGTTTTTATCTAGGATTTAGGGCATTCTTAAATAAAAGTGGTAACGTTTATACTGCAAGATGTGGCCATAAAGATACAATAACCACTAACACAGTTTGGTGCCCCTGTTTTTAACTATGCTAAACACTAGAAGTTTTGCTTATTGTTTTTTTTTGTTTTTTTTTTGTTTTTTATCATCTGGGCAAATCAACACAATGAAAAAGGCAGATAATGTCTTATGAATATGAAAGCAGTTTGGATGTTGTACTTCCCATGAAATGATTCTACTAACGTTTCTAAAGCACAGTTTTTGTCACGTCACTCCCCTGCTCAAAAGATTCCAATTGGTTACCATTACCCACAGGGAATTTTCTAAAAAATCAAACTTTTCAACCTTGAGATTAAATTTTGTATGATCTTACATTAATTCTTCTTTTCATTCCATATGCTTCTTCATGCAAACTGGCTCTATTGCTATTCCTATTATAAACCTTGGAAGTTTGTGGTTTCTTTCAACCAGTCATACTATTTCCTTTGCATGAATGTCTCACTTTCTCTCATGTTCTTTATATACAGGTCTTGCCTTTCTTCAAGGTCCAACTCAAATGAGGTTTAAGTGGATATTATAGATCCCTCTTCTGAATGCACATAGCACATTGTACCTCACCCATGACACTTACTTTGTACCTGGTAATAGTGCTCGACATCCCCAGTAGGATGCTTTACATATTGTCAGTGTCCAATAAATACTTGTTGAAGAAACAAGTGTTTGGTTTCACTGAGTCATTTGTTTACATGTTTCCCTGCAAATCCCCTATGAGATTGTTGGCTGAATGTAGGGTTAATGTCTTTGTTCCCTTAATAAAGTATCCCTTCTTGTGAAACTCATTATGATACAAGGCAATTCAGCTCACAGCCTTGAACTCATTAGCCAGTCTGTTCACCTTAGCAATAACCAGAATTGTATAACGTTCTTTCAGCCAAAAACATAAGGATGCTAAAACACTGTGAACTGTGTGGAAAAGTATTGATCTTTTTAAAGTTAAGTTTGAAGGCTTACTGAGGCAAAATTACCATTCAGTTATTTTCCTTGAACACCCAGTAAATTATTCAGAATAAAAGTATTACCCCACCCCTCAAACTTGCCATCTCACTATTTTTCTTCTGACTTCAAACTTAGATATTTTAAGGAAATAGCATATTCTGATTAGGATATGTGGAGAGTGTGTGTGTGCTCAGTCCTGTCTGACTCTGCAACCCCATGGACTATAGCCCATCAGGCTTCTCTGTCCATGGAATTTCCCAGGCAAGAATACCGGAGAAAGTTGCCATTTCTGTCTCCAGGGGATCTTCCCAACCCAAGGATTGAATCCCAGTCTCCTGTGTCTCCTGCATTGAAAGGTGGATTCTTTACCACTGTGCCACCTGGAAAGCCCCATGGTTAGGATATACCCAAGCCTTAAGTTACCTAGTGTGGATGATTATTATAAGAGCAAGTTATGTGTGCTGCCTATAAACTGCATCAGAGACTAACTAAAGCTTGTCTTTGAGGGAATTTCAGAGAGGTACATTCTTTTGACAGAAGACTCTAAGAAAAATTTAGAATGTAAAAAACAAAACCAGGTTTCAGTTCATTTCTCCATTTATCTAAGTTGGGAAATGTCTCACATATTTTATCTTTAGGGATTGCATGTGTGAAATAATAAGGTACCTGTTTACCTAGAAATAGATAAAAATCTAGGCATATTTTGCTAACTCTTGATCCTTGAGAAATGTGCACCTATTTTCTCTCTAAGTGAAATGATATTTACAATGCCTATATCAAAAGACTTACAAATAAATTGAAAGCCTTCTATTATTATCCACAAAGTTATTCATTGCAGGGTTCAATGAAATACATCCCAGTGTAAGCGAGTCTTTGCGTGCTAAGTCCAATCATCTGGAAGACAGTCCTGCAGGTTCTCATATGTGTTAGGGAACCAGAATTCATGCATGTCCCCTTCAATCTGGAGGACTTGACAACCTCTACCAAATCATGCTTGCTCCATAATAAGCTATCACATGGCAGCTGCTACTGCTAAAACTTTGATAGTAGGATCCCAGACAGTCTACACAGACTCTCTCATCACAGATGCCCTTAGTACCACCTTCCCCATGTCCAGTGGAGTGGATGCTGTGAGGTGTGCACACGGGTCAGGTGGGTAGGGTGGGTGTCAGGCTCCAGTTGCCACCACCACAGCTGGATGCAATTCAGCTCTTTCAGGATCATCCCATTCCAGGTATTGTAGGAGGAGGGAGGGTGGTCAGTTCCCTTCTAGACACATCACTCTGTTCAGTCTAATCTGTGCATCACCAGCTATTTCTACTATTATCACACACACAGCCTTCTGTCTATAACATTAACTATCAGAGAATTTGGGAGTTTCTCGTGTTTGCTGTTTTCATTCGCCTAGAGATTTTGCTTCCTCTTTCTGACCCCTTGCCTTAGTTCGAGAAGGGAATGGCAAACCACTTCAGTATTCTTGCCTCGAAAACCCCATGAAGAGTATGAAAATACAAAACGATACAACACTGAAAGATGAACTCCCAGGTCGGTAGGTGCCCAATATGCTACTGGAGAAGAGTGGAGAAATAACTCCAGAAAGAATGAAGAGACAGAGCCAAAGCAAAAACAACACTCAGTTTTTGATGTGACTGGTGATGGAAGGGAAGTCTGATGCTGTAAAGAACAATATTGCACAGGAACCTGGAATCTTAGGTCCATGAATCAAGGTAAATTGGAAGTGGTCAAACAGGAGATGGCAAGAATGAACATCAACATTTTAGGAATCAGTGAACTAAAATGGACTGGAATGGATGACTTTAACTCAGATGACCGTAATATCTACTACTGCAGCAAGAATCCCTTAGAAGAAATGGAGCAGCCCTGATAGTCAAGTCAAGCAAAGTCAAGTCGTAGTTCCTCTGCCTTTCCTAAATCCAGCTTGAACATCTGGAAGTTCATGGTTCACATACATTTGAAGCCTGGCTTGGAGAAATTTTTTGGGCTCCAAAATCACTGCAAATGGTGGCTGCAGCCATGAAATTAAAAGACACTTACTCCTTGGAAGAAAAGCTATGACCAACCTAGACAGCATATTAAAAAGCAGAGACGTCATTTTGCCAGCAAAGGTCCACCTATGCAAAGCTGCGGTTTTTCCGGTAGTCATGTATGGATGTGAGAGTTGGACTATGAAGAAAGCTGAGCACTGAAGAATTGATGCTTTTGAACTGTGGTGTTGGAGAAGACTCATGAGAGTCCCTTGCACTGAAAGGAGATCAAACCAGTCAATCCTAAAGGAATTCAGTCATGAATATTCTTTGGAAGGACTGATGCTGAAGCTGAACCTGAAGCTCCAATACTTTGGCCAGATGATGGGAAGAACTTACTCATTGGAAAAGACCCTGATGCTGGGAAAGATTGAAGGCAGGAGGATAAGGAGATGACAGAGGATGAGGTGGTTGGATGGCATCACCGACCAATGGACATAAGTTTGAGCAAGCTCTGGGAGTTGGTGATGGACAGGGAAGTCTGGCATGCTCCAGTTCATGGGATTGAAAAGAGTCGGACATGACTGAATGACTGAATTGAACTGAATGACTTAGTTCAGAGGCCTACCTCCAGGGCGGTTGTGAATGCTGGCAATCGTCTTCACCAACAGGTTACATTTCACATTGACTCCTTCTCGGCAACAGCCTTCATGTGTACATTTCAATAGCTTCTCACTCACAGGGAAGAAAAAGATAAAATTCTACTTTATACCACTGCTATAGACAGAGGGCTTCCCTGGTGGCTCAGTTGCTAAAGAATCTCCCTGCACTGCGGGAGACCAGGGTTGGATCCCTTTGCTTCCTGGGTTGGGAAGACCCCTTGGAGAAGGAAATGGCAACCCACTCCAGTACTCTTGCCTGGAAAATTCCATGGATGGAGGAGCCTGGTGGGCTACAGTCCATGGGATCGCAAAGAGTTGGACACAACTGAGAGACTTCACTTTCATTTTCTTTTCTTTCTAGAGACAGAGGACATTTTAATTTACTAAAACATGCTGGCTTACTACAAAATACTTTATTTAATTCTGTTCATAATTGACTCATTGCATGTACAAGAGTTTAATCCCTCCACAAACTTGTGGATTTTTTTGTACGCTGGATAGCAAACATTTTTATCTAAAATGCCCTTTTGCCCACTTTGGAACTCAGGACATAGAAGCAGATGCGATAAGTGAAAGCAGTTAATGATTAAACCAAGAAAGGGATCAGCACTGTACATTCCCTCCCAGGATGTTATAGTTCAGGTAATTTCCTAACCAGTGACAATTTCAGCTTTTGTTTGAAAGGGTCCTGAATACTTTGAGAAAAGGTGAGGGAGACCTAATGGATTGGAACCAAAATGAATCATTGAGTGAATGCAGTATCTGCCTATCCTAAGGAAAGGATGTATATGCTATACTTATTATTAGCCTACTACAATTTCTTATGTTATTTGATAAACATTCATATGAATAGACTTCAGTAGCCTGAAACTGTGCAATGCATAGCTCAATCAATAGAGTTCAGTTCAGTTCAGTTCAGTCTCTCAGTTGTATCCTACTCTTTGCGACCCCATGAATCGCAGCACGCCAGGCCTCCCTGTCCATCACCATTTCCCGGAGTTCACTCAAATAGACTTAAGATGACACTATTTGGTCTTCTCATTCTATGGGAAATCTACAAATGATTTGTTAAAATTTCTCATTTTTGAATACCCTGTTGCTGCTGCTGCTGTTAAGTTGCTTCAGTTGTGTCCGACTCTGTGCGACCTCATAGACATCAGCCCACCAGGCTCCACCATCCTTGGGATTCTCCAGGCAAGAACACTGGAGTGGGTTGCCATTGCCTTCTCCGTAAATGCCCTGTTACATTCTAAATATTTTTATTATGTTTTGCCTAGTTGGGTACACAATGAATGATCTCATATTTGAATGGCAAGATGAGGCACCTGTACAAGTGGCAGAAGGACTCACTTTACCCCAGTTTCTGCTGAAAGAAGAGAAAGACTTAAGATACTGCACTAAACATTACAACACAGGTAGGGGTTGAATGTTCTTTATTACACTTATTACTTGTAGTTATATGCTATCCAGATGCTTCTTATAGTGCTAGGCTAGTTATTTTAGCAATTTATAGCTGAATATTTTTTATAGTCATTGAGCAGAGAATGGACATCTTTGAAATTTGCAGAAGTTTTGACTCATGTTGCTATACAATTGGTTTGTATGGAACAAAAGAAATGCTTGAAATTCAGTTTTATTTAAATAATTTCTCTTTTTGAAACACCTATAGTTAAATAATAATGCTCTTTTCAAAAAAGTTCCTTTAATTTCTATTTGAGCAGTAAAATATACTTTTTAACTTTCCCTGGGTCATAAACATTGTGTTTGCTAACAAAATCAAAGACATATCTTCTTTTTTTAAGGCTTATCTTGCCTAATTTTTTATTTTGGCCACAATGTCATCCATTTCAAGGTACTTACTAAGCACTTACCACTCATACTGATGCAGTAGCATGTTACCTTTGAGGATAAATATCAGATGCAGTTATTAACATCAAGGACTGCAAAACTTGTACATTCATGTTATCTGTTCACCTTTCTCAGTTGGCATGGGATATTTCTGTAATATCTATTCTAACGCCTAACCTACTCTTACAAATTCCCTTACACTGCCCACAGTTGAAATATTGCTCCCATGTGGTGAGTGAATGCCCTTCCACTAACGTCCTTAGAGTAACTATGATTCCTTTTGGGCTCAACACTTCCAGAAATGTGACCTGACTTTCATTGTACAGCCAGTCTTCCATATTCACAGGCTCATATCCAAAGATTCAACCAACTGGGGAATGAAAATATTTGGAAAAAAATTTCAAAAAGTTCCAAAAAGCAAAGTTCTCCCTGTACCATTTATTTTTTATTTTACTTTAGTTTCTTTTTTTAAAAAACATAATTTTACTTATTTATTTTTGGCTGTGCTGTGTGGGCTTAGTCGCTCCACAGCATGTGGGATCTTCCAGGATTGGGGATTAAACCTCTGTCTCCTTCATTGGCAGGTGGATTTTTATCCACTGAGCCACCAGTGAAGCCCTGTACCATTTATTAAAGAGATCATTCTTTCCCTATTGAATAGTCTTAATCCTTTTTTTAAAATCAATTGACAATAAGTGATCAGTTCTTGACGTTCAATTCTATTCCATTGATCTGTATATCTTTACTTATAACAGTACCACACTTTGTGATTATTGTAAATTTGCAGCATGTCTTGAAATTACAAAGTGTGAGTTCACCAAATTTGTTCTTTTTTCTGCTCAAGGCTATTTTGGCTATTGTAGGTCCCTTGTATTTTCATACTAATTTTAAGATCAGCCTGTCAATTCCTACATAAAAACCAGGTGGGATTTTGATAGAAATTGCAATAAATTTGTAAATCAAGATGGGAAGTATTGCAATTTTAACCATATAAGTCTTCTGATTAATGGCTACACAATGACCTTGTTTTATGATATTCTTTAATTTTATTCAACTGTTTTGTTATTTTTTATTGTATAAGTTTTGCACTTTTTGTTAATTTTATTCCAAAATATTTTATTTTATTTGGTTCTTATATAAATGGAATTGCTTTCTCAATTTAATTTTTGGATTGTTCATTGCTAGTATACAGAAACACGATTGCTTTTTCTATACTGGTAGTGTATTTTGTAACCCTGCTGAACTTTTCAGCTCAAATAGATTTTTAATGAGTTTTTTAGGACTTTCTAAATACAAAGTTGATGGCTTCTGCTTACAGAGATAGTTTTGCTACTTACTTTTCAATCTAAATGCTTTTTATTTTTTTGCCTAATTATCCTGGCTAGAACCTCAAGGTACAGTGTTTAAAAGAAGGTACAAAAGCAGACATGAATCATGTGAAATAATAGACCTTTTAGTACCTAGACAACTATGAAGTGCTAATCAAATGTGAAATAATAATTTTATATATTATTTCCTGAAATAGCACACTTTTCTACTACATTGCTTCTAGATGCCAACAGAAAAATAAAAAAAAAATATTTTTCAGAAACCAATTTGCATATATGACTTAGGAACCCATTTCATTATAACATTATAATGTTTAGGGCAAAATTATTATGAAAGCAACATTGTGACCTTTGATGCAATAGTGAAGACATGTTTTTACCAATTACTGCATTTATTTTGCAACCAATTAGGAAAGTTTACGTGTATAGAAGTGAGATTCCATCTTGAACGACAAATGGGCTACTATCTGATCCAGATGTACATTCCAAGCCTCCTGATTGTCATTCTCTCCTGGGTTTCCTTCTGGATCAACATGGATGCTGCCCCAGCCCGGGTAGCCTTGGGAATAACCACTGTGCTGACCATGACCACACAGAGTTCAGGATCACGGGCTTCCTTACCAAAGGTGAGTGCCCTGAAAGGGCAGACACACATACATTCACTCATTTGTGTATGTGGCATTATTTTTGCCAGATCTTTTTCAGTGTATTTACATTTGGTCTCTGATTCACGACAGTTAGACTTAAATTTTTTTGGACTTTTATATGACAAGCATTCAGCAGAAACCACACCTCCATCCTTGAATTTTGATCTTTTCCTGGGCCAGTGATGCATGGTATCTGCTCTCAGGATGCTGGGTAGTGGCATCTACAGCACCCATCAGTCATGTGGTCAGGGGGGTAAACAGTGGATACATTCACAACCCTTCTGTACCCAGACAACCACTCTATTTTTTACTGACAGTACAGTAGTCAATAAATTACATGAAATAGTCAATACCTTATTATAAAATGTTGGGAAGATCCCATGTAGGAGTAAATGGCAACTCATTCCAGTATTCTTGCCTGGAGAATCCCAAGAACAGAGGAGCCTGGTGGGTTACAGTCTATGGGGTCGCAAAGAGTCATACACGACCGAGCGTCTGAGCACACAGGCTTTGGGTTAGATGATTTTGCCCACTAAGTGTTCTGATCATGTTTCAGGTAGGCTGGCTTAAGCTATGATGTTCATAGGTTAGGTGTATTAAATTCTTTTTCAACTTAAGTTTATTTTCAACCTACAGTGGGTTTATCTGGAGGTAATCCCATCATAAACTGAGGAAGATTTGTATTCATCACCAGTTTTTAAAGTAATATATAATCGAGGCAAAAAAAACTTATAAAACAGAGACATAGGTGAAGGAAAAAGTTCTACCAAACAATGATATCTATTATCCATAGTTTGTGTTATAACCCCCAATTATTTAAACATCAATAATACTCTTATGCTCTATAGGATTTATTGTCTATAGATTTTTAAATATTTAAAAGTATATCAAACATGCATGTAAGTTAAATCTATAAACTAAAGGGCAGTATATAACTCCATTGTATAGATGTGTGATAATAATCTACGCACCCTCTATTAGGACTAATACAATAATGAAGATTTATATAATGATTGTTATGTACATGAATATATATGTGCAAGTATGTACACACACATATACATACATGAATATATAACTCTACATGCATTTTGTACTATTTTCTTAGTATTAATTCTTAGAACTGGAATTGTTGCATTGATAGCTGTATGCATTGATCTGTATTGCCAACTTTCCCTCGAGAAAAATTTATAGCAATTATACTCCCACAAGTATTATATGAAAATGCCTGTAGTCTTACACCCTGGGCCAAATACAGTGTTTACTTTTTTGTACGTGTGTTTGCTTTGGCTTTTGAGCAGCCATAGGTCAATAAAAAGAAAAATTTATCTAATACTTACACAATATTTCAGCCTGTGTTGAGCTGCCAGAATTAAAATAAAACTATTCCTGTATGAGGTTTGTAAAAGGCCCAGTACAGTTTTTTTTTCAAAGATGTGGTGAAATAAAACATAGAAGTCCTTTTCATCCATTTAGCAGCATAGCAACAGAAAATTATTTTCTTTTCCTAAATGGTTTCTAAGAAAGAAATTTCTACTATCTAAATTAAGTAATCCTGTATGGCCTCCAACAAGCTCCACTATTCTTTTCATTACAATGATGTACATTAATGTAATAAAATCATATTAACTTTTCTTGTATATTTGATGCTATTTTCCCACCATGCCAAGTAAATTATAAATCTGCTCTCATGGCTTCCTTTACCCCTTACTATGAATTGCATCTTTGACTAATTTATTCAGTTAAATACCTAAATAAATAAAAATTGATGGCAGAATATTTTATCATTAAAAATGTTACTTACTATTGAAAGAATTAATATTTAGCAATGCTCACTCTGCCTTGCCAAGATTGAATGGTTGTCTTTCAAAATAAGGTTTACTTTTATTAACATATAATTGTATTTTCAAAATGATCCATATCAACTAGTGTTTTATAAAATATTGTCCAAGTGAAAACTGTAAATCTTCTTATAAGATTAGGTGCATATTTATGTACATATAAATGTCTCAATGGCTCTGAGTAATAGTTGAAGTTCCATAGTCGATTTGTAAATGAAATTACAAGTTTACTCATTGATTTTCCTCCCTGAGCTAAACAGAAATGAAAACTCATTCATTCCATAGATTGTTATTCAGAAAGTGGGGGTACTTAATGATCTGTTTAAGGAGACTACAGATTCTATGAGGCACAGCATAAGCACATCTGGATAAAGAGATTAAGGCAGAATTAGGAGAGCATGAAGGGGTGGGTGGATGAAGCAGAAATAAAGAAAGCAATAAATTAAAAAGAAACAGAATGGAGACATGAGGTTTTTTTTTTTTAAGGAAGAAAGGTCTGAGATGACTTCATTCTTTTTCTCAAGAACTTTTTTTAAAGGCATTAATTTCATTATGATCTCAGGGAAGGAATAAATTTTCAAGTATGAAGTCAATTACATTACATACATAGATGTATGCAAAGTCTATCTCTTAGATTATAGAGACACTGGAAGTATGATAGCAGATTTATTTTTGACCCATAAAAAAGAACTGATTAGCAAACAAATATCTTAAGAGTTAGTAATTATCTTAGCCTTTGCGATATTTAAGGCACAGGTTATGTGCAGCAGTTATCTACATTAGAATTCAGGATGGCATACGCTGAAGTCTGAGAATAAACAAAAATTTTCCTATTGAATGAGATCATTCAAAAAGGTAGAATGTCTCTTGAAAAAAAAATGCACTCCTGATATTGTGATTTGGAAAGGCAAAGGGCAAGGGCTGACACTGGATTTAGGAATACAAGTGTGAAACCATGCCCCTTAAGATCTGCTATTCTCACCCTCACAAAAGAACCTTCAGATGCCTGAAAATCTTGCCATGGAAACATCCACTATTCTCCTACTGATGAAATCCAGGAAGGAGGAAAACAAAATTAAATTCAGGAAAACAATAGGGGATTATAAGACATGGGAGGAAGAAATGATAAATCACTAATTTATAATCATCGCTAAGTGTTTTGTCAGGCTCTGTGCCAGTACATCTCCTGTAGATAACAAGGAGCTTGGAAATTAGGTCAGATAAAACTCAAAGTAGAAAATCTCTGAGAATCTACTTGAGCCAGCACTTCGTGAACTATAGACCTGAGATTCCTCTCTGAAATTTCCTGTTGCACTGGCCTCAACAGTGTCATAAATCAGGAGTATAATAGCCCAAAGCAAGAAAACTCCTGTGATTCATTTCTTGGAACATGGAGCAATCTGGCATTTCCTCAGTGCCTGCATTAGGTGGTCAGAAGAGGGTGACAATGCATCCTACTGCCAGCAATTTTTCAAAGTTATAAAACTTTAGGAACACTTCCTAACATTATTTATTTGGAGTAGAATGAGTGAGGAAAAATGATGGTGATCACAGAGCCGTTGCATGGAGGGTTTTATAAAACTTGGTAAGCATAAAGCTTATTTTGGATGGATTTTGGGAGGGTTTTATTGAGGGGAGTGATCACTCTCATTTCTACGTGAAGATCCGATAGAAGAGGTAAATGTCCCTGGTGGGAGAGCTAAGATCCCACATGCTTTGGGGCCAAAAAACCAAGGGAATAGAGAATTTGGTGCCCAAATCAGTGTTGGACATAGCTTACAAGTTTAATCTGTCTTCCTGATTTCTGGCTGAAGTTAAATATGAAAATGTCAGATCTTGAGGTGTTGGGAAAAGGGATTGGAAAAGTATATAGGTATAATAAAGACGGTATTCTAGAAATACAGCACTTTCAGTGCCAGAATGCACAAGGGAGAGAAGTCACAAATATAATTCAACTTTCCTTAAGCAGGTCACAAAAAAATATTAAGAAATGGCAGCAACAGTGTGCACCCAACTAGAGTTTCTAGCAACATTTAGATTTTTCTGCTAGTCTTAAGAATCATGTCCTGTAGAAAAGATGGCAGTAAAGCTCCCATGATTGAAGCAAACGTCAGGGACAACGAAGTGACCTTTCAAAATACCTTAGCCGTTTTAATTGCCTTTTTCTTATCTGGTGACTGGAAAGATTTGTCAAGTTCATGACTTAGGATATAATGCAGTTCTGCCATTATGACTCTGATACATTTCATCTCTTAAAGTAAAAGTCTTTATGTGGCAAATAAAGACTCTATGCAAAGCATCATTCATTTACTGAGTTTATGAGGATCATAATTAGTATGAACATAATGTGTAGGATTCTGCGGTTGTGAATTGCCCTCCGGGATGAGTTCACAAAATCTGTGTGATTCACCACCTAGAATTCCAAGAATACAGTCCTGCAGACAGTTCATTTTATTTTTCAGTTTGCTTCATTTTACTTTAACACTTAAAAAAAAAAGGTTATTTTTTTCTTCATCTCTCTGGCTTTTAGTCTTAACTGAAACTCAAAATAATTTTGAAACTAATATAATATTTTTTTCTATAAGCGTTACAATATTCAAAATTCTTATACAGTTTTTACACTGGAAGAAATGAAGGACTAAGTGTACTACAATTTGAGTTTTACAGATCCAAAGATAAATAAATACCAATGTGATCTGAAACAAACCCCCCTAGGAAAAAAGCCATGACACAAGCAGGAAATTTTTCAGCATAACTCAGAAAAACACCTTTGAGCCACTTGCCCATTCCACAGCCAGAATTTCTCTTCGGTTTGACAATTCAGAGGAACTGGGAGAATTTACCAGGATGATCATCATCCAATGGAGAATGAATCACCCTATTGAAAGGACTGCTTTAACTAATCAAAAGCAATATGCTGTGATGTTTTGTTATACCTCTTTCTCAAATAAAAAGCAAATTTGGACTGAGAGAAGAATTGAGAAAATGTTCACTGGTCTGGGATATTAACCTTGTAGAGTGCCTGCATGTTGGTTTGCATTGGATTTGGAGATTCAAACCACTTTCTGGTTTAATCAACTTCTTATCCTTCAAAGCTGTGCTTCTTATAAGTGCACTATAAATTTCTATTTCTAGAAATTATTGGTTAATAGTAGTCTGGGTTATAACTTATAAATTAGTAAGTATAATTTGCTATAATTTAGTAGTCTGGCTTATAGTCTAATCAATATTTACCCATTCATGCATTTATCATCTACCAGCTGTAGTTCAGGACAGTATTTGTCCCAAGGCAGTCCATTTGACCGTTTATATGCATGGTAAGATAAAGTTATGTATCTTGACAAGAAGCCTCTCAACTACAGCAGATGGTGCCATTCGTATACTTTAGCTCAGTCAATGATCTTGTAAAGGAATATAATCTAAAATTGTTGCTACTTAATTATCTCACCAAAAACTTGCCTTATATTAAATTGATTTATGAAGAATTGCCTGAGATACATGTGAGCCATCTCTTCCTCTGAATCAAAGAGGAGCAAAACCAGATGATTTTGAAGGGTATAAGCACACATAAGTGAACAGTTCGGTCTGGTGGAACTAGTAAGTGATAAGAATGAGTATTAACCGGTGAGGTGTGGTCTGTACTTGGAGGCACAGTCTTTTTCTTTTTTTTGAGACTCTGTGTGGTACAAGCACACCATTCCCATGCCTGAATTTTCCTGGCAGCCTGCCTGTTTTTATAATCTAAATAATCTATTACCTCTGCTAGATTAAATCAATGCTTCAGAGCATTACCTGGACTCTTTTGTAACCCGCTTATGACTAATTTTACTGAATCCTGACCTGACATGGTTTGAACAAATGTGAAGTTAAAGATCAGTACTGGTTTTTTTTTTTTTTTCCTCTGTCGTCCTCTCATTACTTAACAGCTGCTCTCTCTAAAGCATTGAGTTTTGCCCTTTAACAAAGCTGCTCTGTGAGATGACTGTGGCTCAGATCATGAACCCCATTATTGCCAAATTCAGACTTAAATTGAAGAAAGTAGGGAAAACCACTAGATCATTCAGGTATTACCTAAATCAATTCCTTAATGATTATACAGTGGAAGTGAGAAATAGATTTAAGGGACTAGATCTGATAGACAGAGTGCCTGATGAACTATGGACAGAGGTTCGTGACATTGTACAGGATACAGGGAACAAGACCATTCCCAAGAAAAAGAAATGCAAAAAAGCAAAATGGCTGTTTCAGGAGGCCTTACAAATAGTTGTGTAAAGAAGAGAAGCAAAAAGCAAAGGAGAAAAGGAAAGATATACCCATTTGAATGTAGAGTTCCAAGGAATAGCAAGAAGAGATAAGAAAGCCTTCCTCAGTGATCAATGCAAAGAAATAGAGGAAAACAATAGAATGGGAAAGACTAGAAATCTCTTCAAGAAAATTAGAGATACGAAGGGAACATTTTATGCAAAAATGGGCTCAATAAAGGACAGAAATGGTATGGGCCTAACAGAAGCAGAAGATATTAAGAAGAGGTGGCAAGAAAACACAGAAGAACTGTACAAGAAAGATATTAAGGACCCAGATAATCACGATGGTGTGGTCACTCACTTAAAGCCAGACATCTTAGACTGTGAAGTCAAGTGGGCCTTAGAAAGCATCACTACAAACAAAGCTAGTGGAGGTGATGGAATTCCAGTTGAGCTATTTCAAATCCTACAAGGTGATGCTGTGAAAGTGCTGCATTCAATATGCCAGCAAATTTGGAAAACTCAACAGTGGTCACAGGACTGAAACAGGTCAGTTTTCAGTCCAATCCCAAAGAAAGGCAATGCCAAAGAATGCTCAAACTACCGCACAATTGCGCTCATCTCACAGGCTAGTAAACTAATGCTCAAAATTCTCCAAGCTAGGCTTCAACAGTACATGAACCGTGAACTTCCAGATGTTCAAGCTGGTTTTAGAAAAGGCAGATGAACCAAAGATCAAACTGACAACATCCGCTGGATCATCGAAAAAGCAAGAGAGTTCCAGAAAAACATCTATTTCTGCTTTATTGACTATGCCAAAGCCTTTGACTGTGTGGATCACAATAAACTGTGGGAAATTCTGAAAGAGATGGAATACCAGACCACCTGACCTGTCTCTTGAGAAATCAGTATGCAGGTCAGAAAGCAACAGTTAGAACTGGACATGGAACAACAGATTGGTTCCAAATAGGAAAAGGAGTACGTCAAGGCTGTATATTGTCACCCTGTTTATTTCACTTATATGCAGAGTACATCATGAGAAACACTGGGCTGGAGGAAGCACAAGCTGGAATCAAGATTGCCGGGAGAAATATCAATAACCTCTGATATGCAGATGACACCACCCTTATGGTAGAAAGTGAAGAAGAACTAAAGAGCCTCTTGATGAAAGTGAAAGAGGAGAGTGAAAAAGTTGGCTTAAAACTCAACATTCAGACAACTAAGATCATGGCATCTTGTCCCATCACTTCATGGCAAATAGATGGGGAAACAGTGGAAACAGTGTCAGACTTTATTTTGGGGGGCTTCAAAATCACTGCAGATGGTGACCATCTTAGACAGCGTATTAAAAAGCAGAGACATTACTTTGCCAACAAAGGACTGTCTAGTCAATGTTATGGTTTCTCCAGTAGTCATATATGGGTGTGAGATTTGGACTATAAAGAAAGCTGAGCACCGAAGAATTGATGCTTTTGAACTGTAGTGTTGGAGAGGACTCTTGAGAGTCCCTTGGACTGCAAGGAGATCCAACCAGTCCATCCTAAAGGAAATCAGTCCTGAATATTCATTGGAAGGACTGATGTTGAAGCTGAAACTCCAATACTTCGGCCACCTGATGCGAAGAATGGACTCATTGGAAAAGACCCTGATGCTAGGTAAAACTGAAGGTGGGAGAGCAAGGGGACAACAGAGGATGAGATTGTTGGATGGCATCACCGACTCAATGGGCATGAGTTTGAGTAAACTCCGGGGGTTGGTGATGGACAGGGAGGCCTGGCGTGCTGCAGTCCATGAGGTTGCAAAGCGTCGGACACTACTGAGGGACTGAACTGAATAGACCTGAAAGCTGCTCTAGTTCTCCCTTCACGATATCACAGTGAGCAGATCACAGTCCACACTTCTCTTCAATCCTGGGCTTGACAGGATCCTTGTTTGTTTGTTTGTTTGTTTGTTTGTTTTCAGTAGCACTGAGTAGACCCTTCCCCACCTCCACTCTCTCTGCCACCTGTGGGCTTTGTCTCCCTTCCAGACACAGGATGAGTTTGCACCTCCCAGGTCTGTTCTTGTCATGTTGACTGTAAATAGTTCTGACCAATGCTAAGGCAGGAGACTCAGTCCCATCTCTGAGTCTGGAAGACCCCCTGGAGGAGGAAATGGTAACCCACTCCAGTATTCTTGCCTCGAGAATCCCATAGACAGAGGAGCTTGGCAGGCTGCAGCTGATAGGGTCACAAAGACATGACTGAGCACACAGACACAAATAAACAATGAGTTTTGAGCACACTGATCTGTGCCTCTTCTAGCCTGGAGTATTCATTACCAAATGTGAGATGACCTGTGCCCTAGTTTTCCTCTGCTGTGGTCACCACAAGTGTTCCAGAGAATGACTACACTAGGAGCTGAGGTCAGAGTGTAATTGCTTTACAATATTGTGTTAATTTCTGCTGTACAACAGTGTGAATCAACTATACTTACATATATATTCCCTCCCTCTTGAACCTCTCTCCCACCCCACCCCTCCAGGTCATCACAGGACACTGAGCTGAGCTCCTTGTGTTATACAGCAGCTTCCCACTAGCTCTCTATTTTACACAGGGTAGTGTAAAGGGGACTACAGAGGATGAGATGGTTGGTTGGCATCACTGACTCAATGGACATGAGTTTGAGCAAACTCTGGGGGTTGGTGATGGACAGGGAAGCCTGTCATGCTGTAGTCCATGGGGTCACAAAGAATAGGACATGACTGAGCTACTGAACTGAACTGAACTGAGTGTATATAATGACAAGTTATTTCATGTGTCTCAGTTTCCTCACCTTTAAAAGAGGAATAGTTGTGCAGATTGAAAGTGTTACTTTTGGACAATTATTAAGAACACTCAGTAGTTCTAGAGACACTCCTAAGAACAGTCCCGGAATGCTAGTTATTATAATTATTTCTCTAATAATAAATAGTCAGTGATTGCAAGTCACTCCACATGGTTCAATCATTTGAGTATTATCTGAGAGCCCATCATATAACTGGCACTGTGTTAGGTGAAACACAAAGGTGAATAAGACCCGGCCCTTGCCTTGACTCACAAGATACATTTGCCTAAAAGGAGAAAGATATGTAAATGGATAATGATGATACAGTGAGGCAAGGTCAATAATAAGATTAATTATTTGGTGTTTGCTGTCAACACATAGTTTGCTAAAATATCAGTATAGATATTTCACCTTGAAATCCTCAGGGACATACTCATTTTTGCATTCCTCCACTCAAAGTTTTAGGAAAATGGCCCTTAGGGGTTGTGGAACAGAGTAATTAGCTGAAGGAGGGACATTTAAATGATGCTCTCCAGTAGTCACCTTGTAAGAACTACCCATAGGTAAATATCATTACAACTGCAATGAGTCATCTGAGAGATGGGTTCTAGGAGGAAAGTGGAGGTAAGAAGGTGAGAAGGGCTGTACTGATCTGAGCATTTGGAGAAGGTTTCCCTGAAATTGTGACTTTTAAGCTAAAGTCTGAAGCATTTAACAGGGTTTCCATAAAGGAAGGAGTGTTTCGGACAGAAGTAACAGGGAGTTCAAAGCTGCTGAGGCAGGATGGAGCTTGTCTGTTGGTCTCTTTCCCAAGAACTAGAAGAAGAAGAGTGAAGAATGGTGAGCAAATAAGAAAGTGGCCTAAGATGGTCATTGTATCACATCCTCAGAGAGGCCTTCAGGGACTGTGCCCACCTAACTGCCCCCTTCACACTGTCCCTTTCCCATGACCCTACAGGAGTTTCCTTACTGCAGTTCTCTTAAATTATCTTTATTTATGTGATTATTTTTGTTGTCTATTTTCCCCCTCTTGAATGTTAGTTCCAGTAGCACAGGGAACTCAGTTCAGTGCCCTGTGACGACTTAGAGGGGGATGAGGGGTCAGAGGGAGGTCCCAGATGGAGAGAATACATGTATGTATACATATAGCTGATTCACTTTGTTGTATACAGCAGAAACTAACACAACATTGTAAAGCAATTATACTCCAATTTAAAAAACAGATATTCCTTGTCTGTCTTACTATCTTTGTAACTTCAGCCCTAAGAGAAACTGAGAAACAGATTATAGTGGTTGAGATCAATACTCAATATGATGTCAGTAAGAAAGGACAGAATATGATAAATTTCAGAAATAGCAAAAAGGTAGGATTCCCAGACTTGGTTTTTTGATGTGAGATTTGGAGATGAATAGAGTCTAGCCTTTAATGAGGAGGAAGAGGCAGTTGTGTGTATTTGCTGGTTGAGTCCAGTAGAGATCCCTAGCTTCTTTTTCAGTCAGATGAAGTCTGAGGAGCATGAGACATCCGAAAGCTACTGTCATGTAAAAAACTGGGTAGGGGGAGGTTTAGTCAAGAAATGGAGGCTGGGGGCCCTGAGTGCAAAGGAGGAATTGGATCCAAAGTAATAGTTAGGGTTGAAAGCAAGAAGTTTCAGTGTGAGAACAGAAGGGGCCCAGGCCGTGTCTCTGAGGATCTCAGGAAGAAAAGGCCTACAGAGCCGAGTGGGGTGGGGTGGAGGGAGGAAACCCAAAGAATGCACGTGAAGGAGCCAGGGGAAGAACGAGCTTCAGGAAGGAAGCAGTCTTCCACACGTGGCGCTGGATTGGTTTCCAAGGCAATGGTCCTCCTCCCAGTGTGTCTAGTTAGCAAACGTTTAGGTTTCATTTTCTCATACTCCTGTACCCAAAGAATAATACCAAGGAGAAATTGTTACTTAAAATAAAATCAAATTTCCAACAGACAGTGAATGATGGGACCATGGCAAGGTGGTGCAGGGGGATTGGCTGGATTAGAATGAGGCTGCCGCAAAGGACGGGGCAGTAGTGGGTGGAAACAAGGTGGTACCAGAATCACAGGGGATGAGTGTCGTATGTCATGACTATGTTGTCAATGTGTTGGTGTGGAAACTGCTGTTTTATTTTATTTATTTTTTAAAGAGGTAGAATTATTAAAATTATTTATTTATTTATTTTTATTTACGCTTTATGGCATATGGGATCTTAGTTCCCTGACCAAGGATCAAACTCATGCCCCCTGCATTGGAAACGCAGAGTCTTAACCACTTAACCACCAGTTAAGTCCCACTGCTGTGTTATTTTAAAGTTACTAGTGCTAGAGTCCCAAATCTTCCAGGGCCTGTGCTTGCTGTCCTTGGAGGGTCAGTTAGGATGGAGGAGAGAGAGAATTGAAGTTGGTGGGAATCAGAGGAGAGGATGAGGAGAGTTGACTTTTCAGTCTCAACAATCAAGTATTGATCACAAGAAGCAAAATGTGGGTTGTATAGATGATGTTTGCATAGTTCTATTGTCATAGGAAAACAGTTGTCAGGTTCATTTGAAAACCAAATTTCTTATTTGATCTCTTGGTTCATGTCATTATAGATCCAGGTTGTTGAAAAAAAATGCACACACACTTTACGAGTCCTATTTTTCCAAGGAGTGTTGTAGCTTGAGATGGTGCCTATGAAAACTTCTTTACATTATATCTTATGGGACCGTATGTATTTGAGGGCAGCCAGAAATTTCTGACACAATTGCAGAACTCATTAGATTTAAATCTACACTTTACAAACAGATGGACACTTAGCACAACCATGGAATAAATTGAGGGCATACGTCTCTCTGCTCTGTAGAGTTCTTTCTGATCAGCAGAAATCACACTTAAGATACAGGAGGAGATGCAGAGGGCCCCCATGTTGGCACATCTCACATGTAAGTTGACACCATTGGAAGTGGTGTAAGTTGACACTTCTTTTTAAAAGAAAATCAATTCAGCTCAAGGTATGAACAGAGCATCACTCAAGATAGTGAATTTCCACATGAATCATCATCTATGGCTCCCTCCTCCCTGGTGTTTTAACATTTTGCACCTTCATTTATCTGCTCATTCAGTCAGCAAATATACACATATGGGTTAGACACTACTGTGGTGGTGAACAAAACAGATACCATCTGTCCTCAAAGAGGTCACACTCTAAACAGAAAGAAAACAAGAAATAAGCAATTACAGTGCAGTGTGTTCAGGTAAGCACAGATGTCATAGGATTCTGAATCAGATTTTGGCAAAATTTATCCTGAGCCCTGAGGGGTCAACTGAGTGTATGCAGGAGTGTCCTTTTCTTTTTGAAAAACACATAAATATCAGGGCATCATGTCTGCATATTATAGTCAAATAATTCAGGGAGAAAAACATAAGAGATCGAGATTAAGGGGAGGGAGAGAAATGTAAGTAAACATTAACAGCTGTTTAACTTGGGAGTTCTTTTTACTGTTCCACCAACATGTCTGTAAGGTTAAAATTATTTCAAAATAAAAAATAAATTTTAATTAAGAAAATATGGAGCTACAAGTTCAACAGTATTTTTAATATCTCAATATTACTTCAGACTTTTTCAAGCATTCTGCTACTCTGCAGGTATCTTTCAATGTTACTGCACACTTTTCAAGTATGATACCTACCTTACCCTGAAGATAAAATTACATTTCATCTTATTTTTCTTGATCATACATTTGGTCGAGTGCTTCATTTGAAAAAAGAAAATTGTTAGCGAGAAATAAACATTTTAATGTATGACTAATACATAAAACTTGCAAAACTTTTAAGTAAAAAATTACTAGTATACAAATGGTATAATTTAGGAATAGACGTCCATTTTTGTTCTCCATGGAAGTAACAAATCAATTTTCTCTCTCTTTCCTGGTTAGGTCTCATATGTCAAAGCTATTGATATTTGGATGGCAGTGTGCCTCCTTTTCGTGTTTTCAGCACTTTTGGAATATGCAGCAGTAAATTTTGTATCAAGACAACACAAAGAACTTCTGAGATTTCGACGAAAGAGAAGGAGTAAGGTAAGTGATTAAACGCATGAAGTTCCTCGGGATACAATTCTCCCTGGAAAGTGAATTTGTTATGTTTAATAGGGATGTACAGAAAGAAAATGGAGACAGAAACTCCATGAGATGACTGTCCTTTGATTTTGTCCAACTGAAACTTATGTTGTCAAAAATTGCTTCAGGGAGAAAATAGTAACATCTAGCTGCTTTACAATACTTTACACAGCAGATCTGGTGACATGAGAGCTTTATCAACTTTTTTCTAATATCTGTCCTGAAACAACATCAGTTTTTGCTTCAACTAATAAAATCTATCATTTCTTATTTGCAACGCTGTAGTGTTTTTGATGGCTTTGCTTGACACAAGTCATCGACTATAGCTATTTTTTCTTTTTTGAACTAATTCCTTGAATTCTTTTAATCAAATATTATCTTTTTATTTTATAATACTCTGATATTCACATAAAGCTTTGTGGTCTCTTTTTTATACATGTTTTTATGTTTTTGAGACATTTCTTCTGGATCTCCATTGGAAACACAGTAAGGTGTATTTTTGCCTTGCTAACACCCGATAAATCAGGAACATCCTTGGGAGACCACAGGAAACTGTAGAAGTAATCTCCTAATTGGATTTGGATGTACAGGATGAGGTTGTTCCCCTCTAATAAGACTTATAATGTCATCTCTCTTTATATGCACATAATTTCAACCAACCCTTTTCCTTTTCTGAAAGAGTTTCTATCAGCCAACCTATCTTTGAGTTTACGTTTAATGTGAATGTGCCAGCTGACATTTTAAAAAAGCAAATGGACTCAAGCTATAGAGAAATGTCAAAGTCATATATTACAGGGAAAACTGTGACCAGAATCCAATATACTGAGATATTTAAGTTGAAACATTCTCAAATCTTAAAATGAATAGTCTGGTTTATATATAGCATGCATTTTTAAGAATTTAATTTTTAAGGAATTTCTTATGGTTTCTGAAGGACTGCCTGTCATTTATATATCTATAAAATGTTTTTAAAAACCCTAAGCCATGATCTCTCAGTGCTGAGTCTACTCAGTTTAAACATCTGAAGCAATAATTTATTCAGTAGTGTCTAACTGCAGAGAAGGCAATGGCACCCCACTCCAGTACTCGTGCCTGGAAAATCCCATGGACGGAGGAGCCTGGTAGGCTGCAGTCCATGGGGTCGCGAAGAGTCGGACACGACTGAGCGATTTCACTTTCACTTTTCACTTTCACGCACTGGAGAAGGAAATGGCAACCCACTCCAGTGTTCTTGCCTGGAGAATCCCAGGGACGGGGGAGCCTGGTGGGCTGCCGTCTATGGGGTCGCACAGAGTCGGACACGACTGAAGCGACTTAGCAGCAGCAGCAGCAGCAGCAGTGTCTAATTGACTCCTCAGAATGATCACCTGCTCCAGTAAACATCCCGATTCACTGTAGCATGGGAGAAATTTCAGCACTGCAATACTCTGGGTAAGACGGCTGACAGAAAAACAATGCCAGAGCTTGTATTTGACCAATTTTTTTATAAACATTAAAGCATATCATTTATATATTAACATATATTTTCATGGAGAGATTAACTTTATCTCCTGCCCCCAACCTCTCCTAGTCTGCTGGTGTCCTTACACTTTTCTCACTCTGCCTCCCCCTCTCTCCCCTCCCCTTCTTTCTAACTTCCCTTACTTCTCATTTGCTCCTCTCTCTCATGATACCTGGCACAGACTCAAACATTGTGATAAGACAGAGCATTCTGTATCTCAGGAGTGAAGGTGTGGTCATTCCCCCCCCCCCCCCCCCGAATGACTGATGAAGACAATTTTTCCTTCCAACATCATGAATCAAAATTAAAGCAATACTTATTTCCCCCTCTCATTTTGATTCACTTTTTCACATTTATTTTACATTTTTCTACCTTTCTCCTCCTTCCTTCAGTGTAGGATGTATCAGCCATGTGCTGCCAATACCAGAAATGAGGAGTCATACACAGGTGGTGTTCCAAGGGGAGATGAGAGCTCAGACCTTTTCTGCACCCACCACATATCCGGCAGTCAGAGCAGCCAATGGATAACATAAGGCTCTACAAATTTAGACACTCATTTCTGGTTCCTCCTTAAAAAAATCCATACCACAGCAACTCTTTATTCACTTTTACCACCTGTAAGTGTATTGGGATAAAGATATTTGACACCCTTTATTATTTAGCTCATAGAAAGACAGCAAGATTAATTTTTCTAGTGATTGACACTCTAGAAAAGTGTTGAAATGCAAAAATAGTAACATCTGATTATATTTCTAATCACCATTTTAAATACTCAGTGAACATATATTGTAATTAAGATACAGTGCAGTAAAGAAATTCATTTTTTTTTTTTTTAGTTCATACCCTGGGGATGGATAGCTTGTGTATGTGAAAAACTATCAATTGATACTTATGTTTGTTAAGATGATCTGTGCAATGAAAGCCAATTGTGCAATTATATTTTAACCACCTATTACTTGATTCTCTGGTTTCTCAATCCCTGTTGGTTCACTTTACCTTCCCACAGACAGAAGCTTTTGCATTGGAGAAGTTTTACCGTTTCTCAGACACGGTAAATTCATTTTCTTAACTCTAAGTAGAAGAATGCAGTCATCAGTTAAAAAAAACAAAAGCGGACAGCATCCTCTGCACTCAGGCAGTGTTGGGTGGGGAAACACAGATCCCTGCACACTTAAAGCTGAACAACCACCAATCCCTTTCAGCTAAGGATGTTCTCTTTTTTTAACAATTCTCTTTGTCTCTCTTCACTCAGTAAAAAAAATTTTGAAATGTTATCTTTCATTATATGAACTGAGTTATTTGTTTGGTCAAAGAAATTTTTAAATATTTATTAAACAGAAATATCACAAGTATCTTATAATATTCTCTGTAGAAAAAATAATCACACACTTTGACAAAAGTAGTTGCAAAATAGATGGGACATTTATTTGTACAAATAAGTTCTAAAAACAGCTCCTCTTGCCAGCAAATAGAGACCTAAAAATAAGGCGAAAATAAAATGCTTTATTCAACTTATGTATCTTTAGAAACTATTTTTAACATTAAGATATGTGGAGATTCTTTAGAGTAAATGAATGATTTTGGTTTTGATTTCAGCATCCTTGGAAAAGTTTGATTAAAAATAGATCACAAGAACACACCTCCAATTAGAATGGCTAAGTGTTTAGAAATGTAATCTACAGTAGAGCATATTAGTAATTTGACTTAGAGATCCATAATATATCACTCTGATTAAATTTTAAATATACCCAAAGCCAAGAATTTAGCTTGGGAAATCATATCCAAACAGTCCAGTCTACTAAATTAAAATTTCTGGAATAAAGTGTATTTAAAAGTACCTCTCCAGATGACTTTTACAACAAATCTCAGTTAAGAATAGACATAACTAGGTGAATACACAAGAGACATACTGTTAGATGAATAGTGAAGTGATCTTAATTTTATAACAGGTATCTAGACCAAGGATTATTTTAAAGCAGTTATTAATTATATTCCTATATTATATATTCCTATATTATAATACTCCCTCAACTATTTTTCTTTTCTACTAAAATTTCATAGTTGTTCCCACTGTAGCTACCTACTTCTTCAATTTTCATCCCTGGGGGGAAAATTCACATGATCCAATTAGTTTTATGTGATTATCCTAACTAATTTTTTAAAAAAATTCATTGCCTTGAATTCTCATAATAATGCATAGTTGCCTCTTTGGGAGAGGTGTATATTTAAATTTTCAGTAACTAAACAATACATAAGGAGTGTTAGTATGAAATATATATTCAATTAGATATTGCCTGACAAAACAGTGCAAAAATAACTCTGATGAAAATACAGATTTCCTTTGCTAACAGTCAACAAATATTTAGTTTTTAAAAAAGAAACAATATGGTTTCCTAACTACATTATTTAAGAAAATGCAAATACATTTTACAAATACAATAAATGCAAACACATTTGATTAGAAATATATGCATCACATTTATTTTTATAACATTCTAATTATCATTCAGGTTGATGATAATTAAGGTTAATCATTTTCACTTTTTGATAACACTTTTTCTCAACCTAATAGCCCTCTGGGCCAAATGAGTTTATCGTTAAAAAAAAAAACCCAAAAGTATGTACTTTGCTTACTAACAGTCTAAGCAATCTAAATCATTAAATTAACATACTCAAGATAAGTCTAAAAATTAACCGAATACCCTTTCTTTTCATGAGTACTGATTTGCATGTTTTTCATAGTATTTGAATTCGGCAGAAGAGGCAGTAAATAAAATTGCCCCATTATAGAAAGCTTCTCATAACAAAGGGCCTTATACCGATAAACATATTATTCCAGGGAAAGTTTTAACTTGGTTTAGCATTTGGCCTAGGCACTGCATGCAATCTTTTACGCCTTACCTTTTCCCCTATAAAAGTACAAGGGATCCTTTTTGTACACTGTGAAAAAATACACGTTTGTACTTGTATCCAAATTTCTCCACCCTACACTGTTCTAGCCTGCTGTGTGCCAATCACACACCACCGCACCTTGCCATAAATGCTTATCCTCAGTGCTGTGTGTGTGGGTGTATGCATGATGCAAAAGTATTTTGGTTAGAAGTTGCTCTTCCCATGTGTGATGTCATTACTTTAGTCCTGGAGGATTTAAACACATGCCGAAATATTTCTGAACATACGTAATTTGTTGAGAAATATGGATGATATGGGATTGCTTTAATGCATTTCATACAGCTTTTGCTTTGCAATGTAATAATGCAACAGTTTGCTGAGCGAAAATACATACACGTGGTGTTCTAGTATATCTTCCTGCTTATTCTTGTATATTAATTGTTACTTGTGTATGCAAATGAAATAAGAATGGACCACAAATTCTAGATTCAAAAAATAATTGCCAAGTGTATATTTTTGCTTGTTTTCTGTTTAAAATAATTGCATTTTGATTATCTGTACAAAAACTTATTTATGTATGTATTTATGTCCTATATTACTTTAAAAAATAACTCAAGGTAACTATTAAGAACAGCAATTGATTTTTCTGCCTTGTATTAATACCCTTTGTGAGGTCTAGGATCTTAGGACAGATATAAATATGAAAAACGTGAAAAAAGTGTTAGTCGCTCAGTTGTGTCCGATTCTTTGTGACCCCATGGACTGTAGCCCACCAAGCTCCTCTGTCCATGGAATTTTCCAGACAAGCATACTGGAGCGGATTGCCATTCCTTTATCCAGGGGATCTTCCTGACTCAGGGACTGAACCTGGGTTTCTTGCATTGCAGGCAGATTCTTAACCACTGAGCCACCAGAAAAGCCCAATTATAAACATATATGTATATTATTTTTGTTGAAGGGAAGAGGTTTCATTGTTGGAAGCAATGTAGTACCTGTATACATGGAATTATTTTATAAAGTTTCCATTGGAGGTCAGTTTATGCTATATTCTAAAATAGAAGATATTCTTTCAATAGGTAAGTATTTGATATATACTTGAAAAAAAGTAGTTTCTCAAGAATTTCAAACTAAATTCTACTTGAATGACTGAGGCACAGGGGTTAGAAATTTCTTCTTATGTAAAACAAAAATTATAAAAATTTGATTATTTCCTGCAACAAGTATTCTGAGTATATGTTAAATACAACTATTTCTTAGAGCTCTATCCCCTCTGAAATATCTGTTTAGGAAAATAATATTCAATACAATAATATAGTCTCTACTTAAGTTCACATGCTGTATAGTGACTTCCATCACAAAGCTAAATAAAATAGGCACACTGCTTTTTATATATACTATCTACTGTAAAATATTATCTTATGTCATCCTATGATGATAAGTTGGCACTGAAAGAACCTAGAACATTAAGTTAGAAACATATACGCAGATTTTTAAAAAATATTATTTCATTGACTTTTCAATTCCCCTATGTATCATACTTTCATAAAGTTTCACCTAAAATATTCATCCTTTTAAGCTTACATTTTACCATTCAATAATCTCCAAACAATTTCTGAATCTAAATTCAATACACCAAGCATAAATTTGGCTAATTTATAACTACTTCATGAAAGTGGAAGTGTTAGTAGCTAAGTCGTATCTGACTCTTTGTGACTCCATGGACTGTAGCCCGCCAGGTTCCTGTATCCATGGGATTCTCCATGCAAGAATACTGGAGTGGGTAGCCATCCCTTCTCCAGGGTATCTTCCCGACCCAGGGACTGAACCTAGGTCTCCCGCTTTGCAGGCTAATTCTTTATTGTCTGAGACACTTGGGAAGCCCAGCTAATTCATATGTCATCCATAATAAATGCAAGGTTCTCCTGGGAGCTAAATTTCAAGGAATTTTATATTGACAATTGACTTGTAAGTCTAAAGTATTTTCAACGTCATACATAGTTGTATTCTTTTAAGCCTTCCATATTTGGGTGATACGGAAATGTACATAGATGTATTAAACTGAGGATTTTTGTTTTAGGCTGATACTTATTTTAGAGAACAACTTTTAATTCATTCACATGCTTCACCTTGCCTTAGAATTTTCTAAGTGATGCTTATTTCTCTCAACAAAATCAAGCCATTGTTTTGTTAATTAGCAATTTTCAAAAAAAATTTTGAAAACATTTTTAGAAAATCTACATACTTTGAAATCATATAAATGGGAATTAATATCAATTTACTTTTCCTTCCTCTGTCATTTTTCTATTTGACAATTGAAAGTTACAGAAAGTTATTTAAACAAAACAACCTTTAGGGTAATTACTCAGCATCTTTATTGTATAAAGAACATCTCAAAGGTATCCACTAGGGGGAAAACATCAGGATGAAAGTAACATATTTAATGCTGTTGTATCTCACAGCAATTGTCATAATTAATCATTGTTCAGGCTGTCTCATATGATTAATGATTTGTACCCACTCACTAGCAATCTTCATGCTTTCACCATGCCAGCAAACAAATAAGATTTTTTTTGTTGCTATTTTAAAACTAAGAAGAGGATAGGAAATTAACTCTTTTCTCATATATATGATAGTATATTATGTTTGATGATAAAGATGAAGAAATTTAATTGAATGATTATAACTTCCCATGAATTTTCTTTCTGTAATAATTCTAGTTATAATATGCATGTTATATGAGTCAATCTTTGGCATAATTCTCTAAATAAAGTGGAAAAGCACTGAATGTTTCACAGTATTGTTGCTTAATTACTGAAATGTTTTTCTCATTTCCATATTTAGTGAAAACAGGTCCTCCTGTAGAAAGAATTATACACCAACAAAATGACTCTTTATATTTTGTTATTGCCTTTCCTTCTAACTTGCTTGAAGCATATTGAGACAATTGACTTGTGGGTAAACTAAACTGTTTCTTCAATTTTACTGTTTGAATCAGCCATGTTCTTTAGTTCATTTTTAATTCATTCTATTTAATCTTTATTATTGTCTATATTTTGAGTTGTAAAGGGACTTAATTTCATGAACTTTAAACACTGGCTAGCCTATAGTGAGTCAAAAGTTTTAGATGTTTGTCTAAACCTCGCTTTTGTGGCCTTCACTCTATTAGAAAGCCAAGCTGAAGGTAGCTCCAGAAAAATGAATTATCTCAAAAAAATATTTGAGTGCTAATTGGAATAAAGAATATCACTGCACTTGTAAACATACATAAACACGGGATAATCTTTTGACTGAGTTTGACAAAGCAGAAAAATTAGTTGTCATAAAATAACTTGATATACTTTTTAGTTATGTGCTTAGTCGCTCAGTCATGTCTGACTTTCTGCAGTCCCATCAACTGTAGCCCACCAGGCTCCTCTGTCCATGGAATTTTCCAAGCAGGAATACTGGAATGGGTTGCCATTTCTACTCCAGGGGATCTTCTTACCTCAGGGATCAAACCTGTGTCTCTTGCATTGGCAGGCAGGTTCTTTACCACTGTGCCACCTGGGAAGCCCCCCAAAATGTTTGAATGACAGGTTTTAACAAGGGAAATATTTTTACTGAAATGGAAGATTTCTATTTCTTCACCTCCAAAATTAACAGAAAGGCCACTGATGATATATTTGTTAGTGAAATCATATCCCAGATGCTTTTGAAAACACTACAGCACCAAACCACATTATAAAATGTAATTGTCAAAATTCTATTCCTAAAATATTCTTCGGTCCATCATAAATTTATAAGTGAATAAAGATACAGCTCATATAAATAGGCTCACATACAGCCTCTCCTAGACACAGACTCACTTAAAAATAGGAATTGTTAAAAAATAAAATAATACCTCAGTACTAGCCCAAATGTCATTACAGAGTATGTTTTCATAAACTACCACTTAAAATTTAAATTCGAAAGTGTTAGAGGAATTCAAAAAATGTTACATCACCGTGAATTCCAGCTAACTAGGATAGCTGAATTTTGTCTTTTGGGAATTTTTGTTTCCTCACATTTGAGTATTATGATCACCTGGAGAGCTTGGAAATGCAGATGACAGGGACAACCTAAATGTTAATGAGTGCAAATCTGTGAAATTGAGATCCAGAAAACTGGATCTCAGCCATGCCTCCAAATGATTCTGAGACCGCTGTTGCATGGACCTCAGTGTGAGAAGTATTATCCTGGCCTGGACTGTCATTACTACATGCACATAGAATATGGTCATTTTACAAATTGTAGCCAGCTTTCATGTTAGTCCAGTGCTGCATGATGATGTTGAAGTTTCAATTTTTCAAAAGTGTCATTTTCTATTAAAATCAATATCCAAAGTAAAGTGGCTTTGTCAGTGCAGCTCCATAGCTCTGATTACAGGTTTGAGGAGGCATTTGTACTTTCAAGACAGAAATAAGCTTTGATCTCATATGTCATTTGCTCAGCCTTTCAGTAAGATAAGAAGCAAGAGAGACAGCAGATAAAGTGCCTTTATCTAAGTGGGAGGCCTTCCAGCTACTCAAGCACACAGGACTTTTAGATCCCTCTTCCACAGAGAGCATGAATGGCTTTCTAGTCTAAATAAATACATATAGTATCATGAGTAAAAATGAGCCCTTCAGCTGGAAAATATAGTCGTGGACCCAAAACCACGATATCAGGTGATACAAAAGAATACAAAAGGGAAACCTGTGAGGTGGGACAGAGTTAAGTAATAGCCTTCCTGTCCACCCCCACCCCCCGCTGCCAAACACACACACACATCCACTACCAGAAACCAGAAACCTTTCTAAGGGCATTTGGTTCTTACTGTCACCACGTGGTCTGCGTACTCATCCAGTGAACCAACCAGCCAACCGTTCAAGTCCTGACCATCCTGTCTTTAGTGATAATGGTTTCTTTCTTTCTTTCTTTCTTTCTTTTTTTAGATTTTAATTTTTTGTGTGGGCCATTTTTAAAGTCTTTATTGAATTTGTTTCAATACAGCTTCTACTGTTTATGATCTGAGTCTTATCCACTGGACTACCAGGGAAGTCCCTAGTAATCATGTTTTAATTTCCGTTTAAACCACTGTTTTGTGAGCTGATGGAATTTGATATACCCTTACTATGTTGTGCTCTTGGGCCATATTATACACTGATCATTTGTAAATGTGTTCCTTTATCCAAAGAGATCTATTCCAGGGGCCCAGACTGATATAAAAGTGCCTGTTTCAAACCATAAATAGTATTTTCAGCTGTCGCTTTTGTTATAGTGTAAACAAAGCCCAATATGGACTCTCTTTCTCTCAAAGTCACTCAGTTGTGTCCAACTCTTTGTGACTCCATGGACTGTAGCCTGTCAGACTCCTCTGTCCATGGAGTTCTTCTGGCAAGAATACTGGAGTGCCTTCTCCAGGAGATCTTCCCAGTCCAGCAATCAAACCCAGATCTCCCACATTGCAGGCAGATTCTTTACTGTCTGAGCCACCAGGGAAGCCCTATTTCTTCTATGGTCAATTGACTCCTCCAAGAGCCCTGGGCAAAGACCCTAGTGGCATTCCATCTGTCAGCTTTGTGTTAGCGCTTGTCCTGGGTAGATTCAGTCCAAAGGCAATTTTCGAGCAATTTTTTTTTTAATCTTGTTAATATTGTGGACAAGCTCTGACCACATCAATGGCTTCAGTGGGCAACAGAGGGACACGTTATATCCATTGCTGCATGGCTTGGACACCACCATGCCTGTGTCAAAGGCCAATCTAAGACATCTGCCTTGGCACATAGTTCCCTTCTGAGCCAGGAACTAGATGGGGACTCTATCACCTAATTAATTCTACCCTGGAATTCCTATAATGAAACTCCTAAACAGTTTTTGCCAAGTCCATCTTGGTAGAGGCTGTTGGGGGGATTTCCTTAGTGAACTCAAGTGTTCAGCCGTCAAAGAGTTGGACATGACTGCACGCAGCAGGCACAAGGAGCAATAGCCCAAGATTAGGCTCAAGACATAAAATGGCCAGGTTCTTCATTCATGGTCACATCCTTTCCAATTATATTAATACATTTAGTCTTTGGCTGCACCACCTACTGGATGTATCTTGAAAGTGAAAGTTGCTCAGTCATGTCCGACTATTTGCAAACCCATGGACTATACAGTCCTTGGAATTCTCTAGGCCAGAATACTGGAGTGGATAGCCTTTCCCTTTCTCCAGGGGATCTTTCCAACCCAGGGATAAAACCTAGGTCTCCTGCATTGCAGGAGGATTCTTTACCAGCTGAGTCACAAGGGAAGCCCAAGAATACTGGAGTGGGTAGCCTATCCCTTCTCCAGAGGATCTTCCCAACCCAAGAATCAAACCAGGGTCTCCTGCATTGCAGATGGGTTCTTTACCAACTGAGCTATCAGGGATATATTTTGGTGGTGTTTTAGTCACTAAGTCATGTCCAACTCCTGCGACCCCATGGACTGTAGGCTGCCAGGCTCCTTTGTCCATAAGCCACAAGGGAAGCCCACTGGATATATCTTAGTCCCTTATTTTCCTATCTGGATGTCATCATGGTCATTCTACTATGACCATGATGCCTACGAACCCAGCATCACTGTGCCCCATCAGCTTCTTAATATTGTTCTTAGTATCATCTCATTTTCCAACAGTCTGACTGCACATGGTACACTGGCTTCCACAGTCCCAAAGAGCTATGTTTACCACCCACAGCCATTCTATGTTAACCATTGCACAGCCTGGGACCCCACTCAGGACTGGGCTAGGAGAACTTGGCCTTCGGACTTCTTTCTGTCTTTGCAGATGGAGTCAATTCAGCCACCCTGTCAACCCATTTTGTTTGCATTCTCGTTGGCATCACTGGATTAACTTCTGAGATGAAAGCAGCAGATTGAACAGGGATCCTTAAGGGAAGCAGCTGCAGGAACTTGAAACCATTTCCTTCTTCCCAACTGGTGACAACCTGCCAGGAAACCTTTCACAGGAATCCTGTCAATTTTCGCTCTTTTCAGTTTGAGTTTTAAAAGTCATCTCAAGAGAGCTGTTAGGTACATTCTCCTCTGGCCAAGCTCTTTCTTCTGAATGGCCCAGATGATTTTTTCCCATCAGTGAAACCCATCATGTCAGCTGCTAGGGTAAACTTCTTCACAAATCATACAATACCTTCCTTCCTTGTCCAAAGGAGAGCCATCTGGGAACCCAGGCCTAGGGGACTCCCTGAATCACCATGTCTATCAGAGTGTAGGTCAGAGGATAAGGCTTGAGGAATCTAATTTATTTTCCTTCTATTATTATTATTAATTTTTGCTTAGTCACTAAGTCATGTCTGAATCTTTGAGACTCCCATGGACTGTAGCCTGCCAGGCTTCTCTATCCATGGGATTTCCCAGGCAAGAAAACTAGAGCAGATTGCCATACCCTCCTGCAGGGAATCTTCCTGACCCAGGGATGGAACCCGCATCTCTTATGTCTCTCGCATTGCAGTCAGGTTGTTTACCACTAGAGCCACCTAGGAAGCCCAGTTGCACAGAGATTATCAATTATCAATTGTATCTTGAGCCACTTTCCCCTGTTTTATAACCTAGTTTCCCATTGGTTTTATCTCAATTATCACCCTCTTGCCAATTCAACAGAGCATACAGCTGTGTCATCCATCTCCCAACAGTACTATTTATCCCCAGTATTTTCCCTGAAGGTGTTTGCTATCTCAAACTCAGAGAGGATCAGGGTCAAGTTCTCATCAGAACTCCCTCCCAGAAACTTGGGCCACATTGAGACTGAAAGGGTCCGAAAGCCAGGTCACCTTCCATCACCACCGCTGAGGTTTTGAGTTCAAACTGTCAGTCAGACCCTCCAGACACAGTAGACTTTAACCTGATATTGTGTTTACTCAGTCCTCTAGGAGCAGACAAGACAGGCAACACACCAGACACAGCATCTCCATCTCGGGGGAGGGGGGTGGGGAGAGGGGAGAGGGGCAGCACTCAAGAGCATTTTTGGCCCCAGACTCTTCAGGCCACCACACAGCTCCCCCAGGGCAGGAGCCACAGCACAGGGCACAAACTCCTCATTCCTATTACCTTAAGGCCATTGTTTTCAAGGAAACCATGCTGCGAAGCTGGAAGAACTAGTGTTTCTCTGCAGTCCTCAACAGCCAGGCCTGGCATTAACCCTTTACTAACAGTTCACTGGAAAAACACAGATGAGAAACATATAGTTGTTCATGACATATGTTAAATCTGAAGAGGTTTTTCTCTGTTTTGAGATAAGAGTCTATGTAGGGAGCTCTCTGAAGGTTTGAAAATACTCAGTTCTCTAGAACAGATCGTCAGTGGAGGAAGGTAGTTAGAAGGTACAGACTTCCAGTTTTAAATATATAAGCCCTAGGGACATAGTGTACAACACAACTGTGGTTAACACTGCTGTAAGATATAGCACGTATGATATATAGGAAAGTTTTTAAAAGAATAGACCCTGAGAGTTCTCACCACAAAGATAATTTTTTTCCTTTTTTTTAGTCTATATGAGATGATGGATGTTTACTAAATCTACTGTGGTAATCATTTCACAATATATGTAAGTCAAACCATCACGCAGTACACCTTAAATTTATACAGTTCTGTGTCAATTATTTCTCAAAAAAGATAAAGAAAAATCAAAGAAAACAGTTATTTAGCCTAAACAATCCCACAGAAGTGAAAACTATTAGCAGTATAAATGAACATCCTTTTTAAAGACTACTAGGAAATCAATTTCCAGTTTTTTTTGTAAGATTACAACAGTTATGTGTACTTTGGGTCATCGGCTTTCATTTCAGACTTACTTATTCAAATTCAATTACTTATACATCTCCCATAAAGTTCAGTTGCTCAGTCATGTCTGACTCTTTGTGATCCTGTGGACTGCAGTACACTAGGCTTCTCTGTCCATCAACGGCTCCCAGAACTTACTCAAACTCATGTTCATCGAGTCAGTGATGCCATCCAACCAGCTCATCCTCTGTCGTCCTCTTCTCCTCCTGCCTTCAATCTTTCCCAGCATCAGGATCTTTTCAAACGAGTCAGTTCTTCACATCAGGTGGCCAAAGTATTGGAGTTTCAGCTTCAGCATCAGTCCTTCCAAAGAATATTCAGGACTGATTTCCTTTAGGGTGGACTGGTTGGATCTCCTTGCAGTCCAAGGGCCTCTCAAGAGTCTTCTCCAACACCACAGTTCAAAAGCATCAATTCTTTAGTGCTCAGCTTTCTTTATAGTCCAACTCACATCCATACATGACTACTGGAAAAACCATCGCCTTGACTAAGACCTTTGTTGGCAAAGTAATGTCTCTGCTTTTTATTATGTTGTCTAGGTTGATCATAACTTTTCTTCCAAAGAGGAAGTGTCTTTTAATTTCATGGCTGCAGTCACCATCTGGAGTGATTTGGGAGCCCCCCAAAATAAAGTCTGTCACTGTTTCCATTGTTTCCCATCTGTTTGCCTTGAAGTGATGGGAGCACATGCCATGATTCTAGTTTTCTGAATGTTGACTTTTAAGCCAGCCTTTTCACTCTCCTCTTTTACTTTTATCAAGAGGCTCTTTAGTTCTTCTTTTCTTTCTGCCATAAGAGTGTTGTCATTTGCATATCTGAGGTTATTGATAATTCTCCTGGTAATCTTGATTCCAGCTTGTGCTTCATCCAGTCCGGCATTTCTCATGATGTACTCTGCATATAAGTTAAATAAACAGGGTGACAATATACAGCCTTGACATACTCCTTTCCCGATTTGGAACCAGTCTGTTGTTCCACGTCCAGTTCTAACCGTTGCTTCTTGACCTGCATACAGATTTCTCAAGAGGCAGGTCAGGTGGTCTGGTATTCCCATCTCTTGAAGAATTTTCCACAGTTTGTTGTGATCCACATAGTCAAAGGCTTTGGCATAGTCGATAAAGCAGAAGTAGATGTTTTTCTGGAACTCTCTTGCTTTTTTGATGACCCAACAGATGTTGGATAACTTATTAGCCAAACAAAATTTTTTCTTTCCCAATTTATTTAGATGCTCTGGCAATATGTAGAGAATACCAGAATATTTAGTTTTTCCATTAAAACGTAACACTTGAGAGTTTTATTGAATGGACTCATCTATATGATATAGCAGGATAAATCATTAAAACTTGAATAGGAACAAAAGTCAACTCACCTTGATATGCTTTATCTTTTCATTATAATAATGTTATCATTTATCATGATAAAGCCTCAGTTATGGTTCTGAAGCACTTGTTATACATGCCTTGCCTCATTCTATGACTTCAGTGCTTCTCTTTTTCTTATGACAGGATGATGAGATAAGGGAAAGCCGGTTCAGCTTCACAGCTTACGGAATGGGGCCGTGTCTGCAAACCAAAGAAGGTGTAACCCCAAAGGGCCCCAACCATCCTGTCCAAGTAATGCCGAAGAGCCCAGATGAGATGAGGAAGGTCTTTATCGACCGGGCCAAGAAGATTGACACCATCTCCCGAGCCTGCTTCCCATTAGCCTTTTTGATTTTTAATATTTTCTACTGGGTTATCTATAAAATTCTTAGGCATGAGGATATTCATCAGCAGCAAGATTAAGTCTCGGGGAGTGTGCAAGTGTACAAACTGTCAACTCAGAGGGAAGGCTTTTTGCCCTAGGGGTGTTTGTGTGTGTGTGCGTATGTGTGTGTGGTATACAAATGATGACCATTGTGCTCAAGTGACATATGGAAAGGTGTTATTATGATTTGTTATGCAAAGTCATGAGGCAGTTATGATTCCTTTAATGAATACAAAGTATATGTATTATTGGGATTCTATTTCATTAAGGTTATCTGTTCTTTCACAGTAAGTTGTACAAGTGAACATAGTATTGCCAATGTGTTTGTATGTAATATGATGTCACATAATAGTACATGTGAAAACTGCTTTGAAATTCTTTGAGTTTTCAATTCAGTATTAAATATCACAAAAGTAAAATTTGCACATAAAACTTTTAAAAAGGAAAAACAGGAAATGTTGAAGATTTTAAAACTGTAGCTTGAGGCTTTAAAATATTTTCTTATACTTGTAGTTACAAAATAGAAAAATAATCAGATAGTTAAGTGACAAATTCACTCAATAGTAATAGAAAATTGTACGTACAAATGCTATTGAACCACCTTAAGTAATAGAAAACTAAAATCAGAAGATTAAAGTAAAAAACTTTTATTGTTTATGTACTAAATTTAATCATTTAAAATACCAAATTTCCCTCTTTGGAAATGTTTTTAATGGCCTAAGCAATCATATTATACATAAAATCTACTGTTTTTAACTTTATATATCTGTGAATGAATGTAGATATACTAAAAACATTATTGCTTTTAAAAAGTGTTATAGCTATGTATTTTTAAGTGTTGCCAAACACTGAAAAAATTCAATCCAGCATCTTTGTTTTGTTAGATTTTTAATAGTTGCTTAATCATCTATAAGTAATTATGTTTATTATTTTGATATAGTTGAACAAAGTTCAGTAAGACTTTCACATTTTAGTTTAGAATGAAATTTTAAAATTCAGTGGGATTATAGTATTTACATTTTGGTAAAAATGAATTTAATAAAAACCAAAATAGATTTAGGAAGATTTTTTAAAATAAGAACAGATTTCCCATCAAAGTTATATGGGTTCCAACTCTTAGCCCTAAACATAAGGAAGAAAGATTTTAATTCTAAATTATATAAATAAATCACTTCTATAAATGAGAATTGATTGTTTTGCATTTCTGAATTAATAATTTCAATATATAACACATCCACTAGTTGTGAATAATTCTAAATAAAAATTTTAGTTAAAACTTATCAGCAATCCCATGGAATTATTTCAACTACAATGGGGCATTAACTCATTTCGTGCAGTGTAATCAAGTGCAAATATATGATAGAGTTTGGGGTTAAATTGAACCAGACTCTGATTCTTTTCCAGTTTTGCTATTTTTTGCATTATTTTTATCATCAATGTTGTATTTTAAAAAAGCTCTATAATCCTTTTTTAAAATGTTTAATTACTGGTCAGATTCTCTAGATGGAAACTCAAGCCAAATTACTGACAGAGAAAGGTTTAATCATGAAGAAAACAACTAACTCAGATTTAAGAGGGAAAAATAAGGCACTTTTGAGCAAGACGGTACTATTTTCTGATCTTTAACTATTATTAAACTAAAAGCAAGAGCTGCCATTTAAAGCTAAAATGTTTCAATGTTATTGAACTTTGGTCTACCTAACTGTACTTTTAAAAAAGTAAATTTAAAAATAATGTATATTTGGCAATTTTTGCTACTAAAAGACTAAATTTTCTTACTTTGTAGGTAATTTAAAATACAATTGGGGGGAAAAAAGAGTTGCCTTTAAATGAAAATGCCACAACTGAAGATACTACAATGTACTTTATTTTGAGGACTCTGCATCTCGAAGTTAAACATGTCCTTCTTCGTTGAGTGTTTATGAACCAAAATCAGGAAGAATATTCTTGTATTAAAGGTAGATTAAAGCTAGATATGTTGTTTGTGTTCTCTGAGGATAAGCTAGTCTGTTTGAATCAATGATAAACTATGTGTTGTCTCAACATATCTCTGAAATACTTGAATACATTTTTCTATACTTCATACATCTTATTTTTAAAGTTCTTCATTGCTTAAATTAAATGAATTCTGCCAAAAGCCAACATACAATGTTTGCTTAGACATACATAGACATAGGCAATGAACCTATGCCCCTAAAGAAATTTGTGAACATCACTTGTTTTTACATTTGAGAATACTAAAAGTGTCTCTTTTTTTAAGCTTGAAACTTGGAATGTAAAAATACTAGCCATGAAACAACTTTTTCAGCAAGGGTGTTGAAATGGTAGAAATCTATCTCAAAAGTATTAAACTTTACTTAGGTATATATACTTAACATTATCTCCCTATGCAAAGAAAATACTTTGAAAAAAAAATTTTTTTAAATTTAAAATGGAATTCCCTGGCAGTCCAGTGATGAGGACTCTGTGCTTCCAATGGAGGGGGCACAGGTTTAATCCCTGATAGGGTAACTAAGATTTCCACATGCCGCATGGTACAGCCAAAAAATTAAAAATAAATACTCTGATGTTTCACTCATATGGCAACAGTGACATCGCAAATATAGCTGAATCCAAATAGTTTAAAGGAGCCTGTCCCCTTTAGTGAACTACTCAATTCAGATCAGTTCGCTCGCTCAGTTGTGTCCGACTCTGTGACCCCATGGACTGCAGCACACCAGGCTTCCCTGTCCATCACCAACTCCCAAAGATACCCTTTAAAATGAACTCCTAGATACCCTTTAAAATGGTGAAACTTTATTGTAATTAGCATCTTAAGGCAGTATTTGCCTAAATGAGCCCTGTGTCAAACCCTGATATTTCAAATTAAACCAATTGCAAATCTACTAGTGATAAGAAAATTAAAATGTGTGCATATGCCCTGAGTACCCACACATAGGTTAAAATCCTAATATGGATATTCTGAAACATTTTGAATTGGTCACATTAGAAAGTTTGTTACTTTTCTACATGCAGTTTGCTTCACTCTTTTTCTAATTTTGTATCTCAACCACTGAAATCTGTGGTTGCATGTGAATTTTAGGAAACCTTGTATTGATACCTTAGCATATACTATGTAACATCATTCTCTTTCTTTCCCAGCTATTAGAATTGGAGTTTAACTATAGTGAGGACCTAAAACTTTCTTTACTATTTAAAACAGATTCCAGAAAGTTGCTGTAGAAGCAGAAAGCCAAGGGTTTCTAAAACTTCTCCATACTTTCTGGATGTTTCTCCAGAACACTTACTCACCTGGAGAGCCTATGCCACTCCCAGTTGCTCAATTTAAGGGACTGTTCTGACTACTTATCCTATAGTCAATTCCTATTCTATAGGTATATTCATTCTAACAACTCTTACTTTAATTTTGAATTACAGATGCTTTCAATCTGTATATCCCTAAAATATGGATACATGCATTTAGCTTATAAATTCCCAGGATCTTATGGAAGATAATGGAAATTTTAGGGCAAAACAGTGAGAAAATGAGGCTGCATGTTTGATGGAAGAGAGAAAGTTGTTTACTGTTTTAGCAGTCTGTGCAACATATGTAGTTATGATTTTAAGAGAAAAATAAGCGTATCCTCCATACTATACATTTCCTTTTCTGAATGTCTTTCACCCTGTTTTTAAAAATACATTTTTCTATTCTTAACATGATATACCTCAACCTGCTTCACTTGGGAAGACTGAGTTATATTGGCAGCTAAATTGTTCTTTCATATACAAAGTACACATTCCATGAAAAGCACTCAAAGAAAGATGGGACTTGCCAATACTAAACATAGAAAATTCTTTCAATGTTAAATAAATAGGAAATGGGCAACACTGACATTCACAGATGTTCCCTAACAACCAGTTAGAGCCCTCTCGGAATGAAACTCAGAAGGCATATAAGCCACAGTTCTTAGGCCAATGAATCATTAATAATCTTTGAGGTCCTGTCTCCAACTCTAAATAGATATCACAGACCTTGAAACATAGATAACAGGAAAAGTTCTCAAAATTTGTGAGCATATACCATCTGTATTTCTCATCTAGTTGATGCTGACCTAGTAAAGAAAAGCAAAACACCCTAAGGACACAGCACTGACTTTTATATAGTCTGTCTGTCCATACTCATTAATGCTGACAAGGCAAAGACGGCAAGGTAATGAACTTGACTGAAACACATTAAGAATAAGTATGGGTTCCACCTCGAGGCATTTTAATTTTAACAGTCTATCCAAGGCAAATATCATCAATGAAACTAGAGCCTATGCATTAATATTTATGTTAGTTCATTTAGAGGATTAGTTGGAAATTGTTTCAGTGACTCAAAGAATAGTTTCTGCACCTTTATAATTGTAAACTTGTCTTCTGAGTTATATTTACTTATCAAGCACAATTATGATAATGACATTTTGCTTGTTCATTTGAGTATTCAGTTTTTGAACTAGATCATTATATTGCCTATCCTTGGCTTTTGGACTGCGTTACATGCAATTATAGAGGTATTGGAACTTTTAGCACCATCATCAGCTCTGGCAGACTATGAAAACTTGCCACTGTCATGTGCATATTAGAGAAGAATTGAGTTGCAAAAACTGCACAACTTTTTAAAGTGACAAATTTCAATATTTCTTAAAACTTAATCTTGAACTAATTTGGTCAAGCAAATTAAAGGATTTTCTGGTGCAGTTTTCCCTATATTTTTGACAAGACCACTTTCCTTAGCTGAACCTTCGTGAACAATGGGCAGTGGAAAGGTAAGACCATGAGGATTAGAATTCCAAAAAAGACTGAAATTTAGAATATAATGGCAACCAAATCTTCTTCTCCACAATGCCTACATAATTCCTTACTGTATCCTCTTCTTGGGACCATTCGTAACAGTGCAGAAACAATCTTGTCCATCCCAATGATCAGTGAATAACAATCAGTTATTCACTAAGCAAACAGTCACCATTTCAGTTTCCATGACGTATTTTAGACCTTGAAGTTCACCAACTCATCTCTTTAATGAGGGATGCTAAAAAATGACAAGCATTAAAGTTTGTGTCTGGAAGACAGTGGGGGTGCTTTTCAGTTAAATGTTTTAGAAACTACAGTGTATATGAACACACAGGTTTCCCCTTGATTGAATACAAATAAAACACGCATAATATCTGATCTGTCTTCCTCAGCAGATGCATTGGTTTTTATTTTCTGTTTCAAGTACTACAAAGAGTGATGAAAAGTGAAGTGAAAGTGTTAGTTACTCAGTTGTGTCTGACTCTTTGAGACCCCATGGACTATAGCCTGCCAGGCTCCTCTGTCCACGGGATTCTCCAGGCAGGGTAGCTGTTCCCTTCTCCAGGGGATCTGCCTGACCCAGGGATTGAACCTGGGTATGCTGCATTGAAGGCAGAGCCTTTACCATCTGAGCTATGAGGGAAGGCCCAAAAAAGAGTGATAAAACATAGCAATCTTGTTTTATTCTTATTGCTATATAAACTCTCTGCAAATAAACGAGTAGGACACAATAGGAAGGAACTGTGTTAATTTAATAACTTTTAAAATTAAACTTTTATCCAGCCACCATTCCTCTTTAAAAATATACTCAACTTCCATAAGGAAACAGCTATTGTTCTAATTACTTAAAAAGTAAAGTACATATTCTTTGATAACAAGGATGCCTAGAGTCCATGTGTAAAATATAGCCCCCGAGGATTTGAAAATAACTCGGGCAGGGAAAATATTCTGGAGAAGCTTCTATCAAAAATCAGCCTAAAAAACAGAATCCTGAGCTGGTTGCTAGGATACTCTTACTCATTCTACCTTCTACCATTTTTATGTTGCCCTCATCTCTTTCCTTCCCTTCCCCCAAACACACATGTGCGTGTGTGCACACACACTTATCACTGCTGTTGTTCGTGGGATAAATGTCTTCAAATTGGAAATGCAAAGAAAGTCAGCTTTTCTAGGAAGATGTTCTTAATTCTGTGATGTGTTTTGCAGTATCAGTGATTTCTGGTGGGAAACACGAGCAGTGCAGTCATTTGATTTGGCCATCTCTTATTTATGAAACCAGAATATTTTGGCTCAACAACGCAAGAACAAAGCTATGTGGGTCAAATTTTTCTCCAACTATTACTGATAGAATTCTAAAACACTGCTTGACCTGTGTTTGGAGAATGACTAAATATTTGTCAAACAGTTCTTCTGAAAGACAATCAGTAATAACTAGTACTACATATAAAACACACTAAAAGGGCTTTGATGGTGGTAGAGTATTATTTTAAGAAATAGTGATTCTGATTCATGGCTGTACATTAATGTCCCTTACACACATTTTTGAACATGTATACATGCTGGTGTTCAACATGAGAATTTATAATTCAATCATTGGTTTAACAAACATTCCTGAAGCACCTTCTAGGTACCTGGCATTGTTGTGAGTGCTGAATTCAGTATGTTCAGAGTAAGTATGGAGTTCTGGGTTATTGACAACAGTTCCACAAGTGAGAACAATTGACACGAACATACACAAACCTATTCTTCTAATAATACTGAATTTATCACCGAATGTTTTATAATTTTTCTTTCTTCATATTCATTGTAATTATTTCTCATTTATGTCCTTATAATTAAAAATTAAAAATAAACCTTTGAGTTGTTTCAGTTCAGCTTTCCTTCCAGTGTCAGAATCTTCACCATCTCTGGTACATTCCTGGTACAAAATTATCCACATTCTCCTGAAACTCTTAGAGCAACAGAGAGTTCATTACTCCGAATGAAGCCTTTTCCGCTGTGACATAGCTTTAAGTGATTAAAAAAAAAAAGTTTATCAAGAAATGACTTTTACTTAATATATTCCAGCTAAGTCTCCCCCATCCCCTTAAGGACAGTGCATCATGTGTTTTTTCATATCTACTTCCTGTGCGGGGGCTTCATCAATATTCCTTTTTAGTCCCCCATCACTAGCTTTATTCTAATTTAAGCAAATTATCGATACACTTTGTGTTCAACAATGAGATGTTTCAGGTGCGTAAAATAATGAAATATAAAATTGTCTTTGTCAATAAATAGAAATTGATAAAATTCTATATAAATCATTTGTAGTAACTTTAAATGTCTTCCTATAAAGTGGCAATAATTTTCAATTAAGTGTTTAACAATGCATTTCATGATATGAAGCTGTTAAAAAAAAAAAAACCCTAATGGGGCTTCCCTGGTGGCTCAGACGTAAAGAATCTGCCTATAATGTAGGAGACTGCGATTTGACCCCTGAGTCAGAAAGATCCCTTGGAGAAAGGAATGGCTACCCAGTCCAGTATTCTTTTCTTTTTTAAAATTTGGTCGCACCAGGTCTTAGTTGTGGCCTGTGGGATCTAGTTCCCTGACCGGGAATCAAACCTGGGTTCCCTGCATTGGGAGTCTTAACTACCAGACCACCAAGGAAGTCCCATACTCCAGTATTCTTCCCTGGAGAATCCCATGGAGCCTGGTGGGCTGCAGTTCATGGGGTCTCAAAAAGTCAGACATGATTCAGTGACTAACACGCTTTGTCAGTCAAACATAATATTTTCAGAGCAAAGCTATTAATATAATAAAAATTTGATGAATGAAGTTGTTTTAATTGTTGAAATTTTTTTTTTCCTGGGATGGTTTTAGCCAAGGTGTCTTCAGGCAAACCCACTACATATTCATTGTTCAGTCTGGCTTGTAATGTACATGAAGAGTAAGAACCTGTGGGTCAAAGGTCAGGAAAGGTTCAGAGTGAGACTGTATTGAACATGCTTGAATACTTTTGCACTTCTTCACTTTCATCTCTATGAATTATGCAATGGCTTTTTCTTAAATTTGTATTTTAATGTATGAGAGATTATGATACTTGGGGAAATAGAACTAGACTGCCTTTCTATGAATATTACATAACCTGCTGAGGAAAACAAAATGAAAAGAAAATGTGCCATATATTTTCAATGTGCTATTATAATGTCATACACAGTGATTTATTTTTCATGAGCCAAGATGTTTAAAAGACTACCAAAAAAAGTACAGCTCTTCTATGGTGTTATTTTTTTTTTCTGTAGATTTAAAACACGTCTTCCTGAGTCTGATGTCTGTCTACTTTCCTGTCCAGATGATATCATATTTTTCAGGAAACTGTGCTGAAAATATATTTAAAATTGTATGCATTGTTTTATCAACTTGTTCCTCTTTGTATGAGCTTTAGTTCAATTCTGAAAGTTACAAATTCTCAAATCAGAGTCATTAACTCATGTATGGTATATAATATTTATCATGTAACTGTAGATAATTTGATCAGAATCAATAAAAATTAACTCCTTTCAAGAATATGAATATCTCTTTTGTCCCATTTTTTTGAGTTTTATGAAAGGGTCATGTTTTCTGCGTTTCTGATGGAAGTTATTATACAGAGATTACAAACCTGGTAATACACCATTCAGAGAAGACTTAATATATGTATATCATTACAGAAAAAGTACAGTAAAGAGGCTGGTGAATGGAACTTTTCATCTTAGAATAGAATGAGAGAAGATGTACGACTATCTAGAAAAATTATTTCACGTTATATTTTTTTATAAGTTTTGTTTGTTTGAAACTCTTTTTCTTAAAATCTCTTTGTAGAATAAACCACTTCCATTTGATTTGCCCATAGAGACCATGTCAGAATAGAATGTTGGTCTTTTCTATTTTTAGAATTTCGGTGTGATGTTTTCCTCTACACAGTGAGGCTAGAGTTTAGCGATAGTACAATAGTTGGCAAAGAAATAAGAAAAACTAATGTGTCAGAAATTAAGAAATTATTGCAATATGATCTGTGATAATTGGTCTCTCATTTTCAAAGTATTTATAATTTAAATATAGTTTTGTATTTATGAAATGCCCAAGGTTCAGGAAAATTGATGGACTGGAAATTGCTTGCTACGTTGGTGTTGTGTTTTCCTTGATGACCTGGCCTTTACTACTTGAGTTGCAGTTGAACGGTTCATACCACAGTGTCAGTGGAAACTCTTGACTGAAATGCTGTCATAGACTCAAGCAAGGTCATCTCTAAGTATTAAATGCTAGAGATATCCATGGGTGAACGATGTTTAACCAAAATGTATATGAATAAGCATCACGTGCACAACTTATTGATAAACTATAACTTAAAAAAATCAATGTGTATTTTCATGGTTTAAAATATTTTAATTATTCTCTTGTATTTGCTATTTTCAGTACCACTGAACTGTTTGTTTTTTCTTGGTATTTTATTCCAATTTACTCTTGCTGACGATTGCTTTCCTGACAAACTTATTTTCCCTCTACATATGTATTTCTTGTTTCTAACTTTGTACAGTTTCCATTGCTAATTACCTGTTCATGGAAAAATTAAATTGGAATGAGACTATCATTAACTGAACCATGGTACACTGAAAATATGTAGCTATCTTGCTATTGTTTCCTTATATTTGACCCTGTGTGTTGTCTTATCAAGTTTTCTCAGTAAGTAGTCTTTACCCCAGTGGTGTGCTGCTCTGAAAAGCCCACTCAGGACACTGGGAACTTGGGGCTGTTCTCACTCATGGTCCCAGATGTGACAAGAGGTATTAGCGGCCTAAAGACTTGTTCTCCAAACAAGGTATACTAATTAAAAATCTAATGACAACATCTGCTTGTTCAGCCTCATGGCTCCTGGTCTTCCAAATGGGTCTCTGTTTAAGCCATCCAAAAAATAATCACTCAATCTTTTGAGATAATGTCAGATTCATTTTCTTCAGAGTAAAGAAATAAATTAGACTCTTTTAAATAGTTACAGAAGTAATCATATTTATAGATTTATAGGGTCTTTTTGAAACAGTTACTTTTCTCCAAAAAACTAATATTGTACAGAATGACCTAGCTTGAAATACTTATTCTATGAAAGATCATTCTTATGAGTGCAACTTTGCATTTCCTAAGTGACTAGTCAAAAAATATGGAATGAAATGTAAATAAGAAAGCAAGGGAATTTATTCAATTTCCAAATTATTTGAAACAGAGTAGAAAATCCAACAGTATAGTTTTTTTTTTTTTTTTTTTTTTTTTTAGTTACTAGGAAATTGCTGCTAGGAAGTTGACAATGGATTATTGCATCCCTTGAAAGAAAAAATGTTTTAATCTGTTACTTCATATTTAATAAATACCAGAAGTCTACATGTTGGTAATATTATCTCTGAGTAATACCATCTTTCTTTGTTCCCATCATCATCAACAAACCTTCCTGAGTCCCTTCTGATTAGGCAGTGGAAACTCCAAGTGGCGGTGAACAGGGAAGCTGCTTCCACATTCAGGAGCAAAGCAAGAAAGAAAACATTTGCAGGGACCATGTGTCATGGATCAGAAGCTTATTTCATGCACACTTCATGTTAGTACTGTTTATGAGTAATACGTAATCTCTATACAAGACTCAACCTTTTCTAAAATTAAGGAACTTAATGTGTTGCATTTAATAAATTAAAATACTTTTCCAATTCATATCATTGATTCCATTTTTTCCATGTTGAATGAAAAGAGGAAGCATGAGAAATAACTGGAAATAATGTAGTCTTTGTAATATACTTTGAGTCTGAAAAATCAGAACCTATTTGCTGATGCTAAATTGGCTATGTTAAAAATGTCTTTTTCATACTGACTGCAAAATTGACTAGTGAAAATATTAGGATATATAAAAAATGTTATTTTATTTATTTAAAAAACATATCTAGGGAAAATATATTCATATGATTTATTCACTTGACAGACAATATAATTTCTGAAAGGGAAATTTAAGAAGTAATATTAATGTGATAATATTTAATATTATTGACATATTTTTATTAACTTTTACATTACATTGGTATTATTTATGATAAACATGCATGCCTTTTAATATGTGTTATCCATTGTATTCTTAAGCAACAAAATATGAAAAGTTCACATGCCATTATCAGCATAATTAACTCTCTAACTGATCAATGTGTTTGATTTTTATGACTCAGAAAAGTAATTACAGAATATAAAGGTAACATATAATTATCTGTTTTAATATCATTATTCTGCATTATTTCCTAAGTGACATGGCCAAAACACCTTTGGCATCTTCAGTAAGCATTATAACTACTAACACAGTACATACCAAAATGTTTTTGCTAAATAAGAAAATAAATCACAACCATCTTGTGCTAGGCCCTATGTACCCTTGGTTTCAAATAAGTTCCCAGAATTGTTTAAAGAATAATTACTCTTACCCAGAATTTTCTTTAAATTTCCTGTAAATTAAGACTTTAGATTATGTTCATAATGTATTTATTATATTTATTATGCATAATAATATTATACATATATATTTGTTATTTATTATATTTTCAAAGAATATACATTCTTGCCTCTTATAAATGTAAGCTGCTCTGAGTCTAAGCCACAAGATGGCTCCCTCCCATTGGTTTGGGAATTTTAAATGTTATTTCATTGAGTATTTAGGGCAATATTTTTGCATACAAGAGTGTATTTATATAGACTGAAAATAAATTATACAAATAAGTATAATCCTGCTCTTTAACAGCTATATTAAGCAGAGTTTTGAGGGATAACCTACTCAAAACCCTTATGTTACAAGTGATGAAATGGAGCCTAAAGACACAGACAATTTTGCTCCATGCTTCGGATCCCAGTAACTACAGAAACCAGAGCTATCCTCTCAGTTGGTCCTTGTTCTTGATCTTCACATGGAGATAAGAAGACCCTGGTTTGCTGTGATCATAAGTTCTAAGATAAATATTAATATCTTTCTGGAGTGACAGTTTCACTATAGAGTCTGAAACACCTGTATCATGAAAGAAATATAAAGTTAAAATGGGTATCAGATACTAAAGAGAAATTTCAGCATCACAGAGAGAAACCTGCCATGGTACCCATTTTATTTTTCAACTCCATTCCAGTTTTATCAGGGATTCTTGCTGGGAGCCATGCAGTTGCTCCTGAGCTAATATAAGAAGTATAAATACAGAGTCAGCACCACTGCGGATATATATTAAATCTGAAGACAAGAAAACATAGGCAGGGGTCTCACCATCATCTACATTCCAACTTTCAAGTTCCACTTCTGTGTGCTTTGTTTCATGTCAACTCACTCTTCCTCAATTTACTGGATGCCAGACAGTTGGAAATGCTACATGTGTGCTCAGTTGCTCAGACATGTCCAACTCTGCAACCCCATGGACTGTAGTCCGCCAGGCTCCTCTGTCCATGGAATTTCCTAGACAAGAATACTGGAGTGGGCTGCCGTGCTCTCCTCCAGAGGATCTTTCCAACCCAGGGATTGAATCCATGCTCTTGGGTCTCCTGCCCTGGCAGGTGGAAATTCTTTACCACTGAGCCATCATGGAAGCCCCATGTAGCACCAGGAAATGGTACACGTAGAGACAAAAAAAAGGAAAGAAGACAAAAGTTCTTACTCTGTCTCTATACCATCCCAGCATATGAAGCAACTCTTAAAACACTGACATGATTGGTTTAATTTCTTTGACTGAGTGACCTGGCTACTCATACTGTAGAAGTCATAGGCCCACATATCAAATATTTAAGAGAAATGATCTATGGAAAATTAAAATACATTTTCAAGATGACCTAGTTTTAGTTCAATCATGAGTCATACTATTTGTCTGTTTCAATGCAGGATTTAAAATCTATACTTTCAAAATAGCTACAGTGTCCGAATCATATTCCTTAAACTACAAAAACTTGTTAATTTACATGTTTCCTTTAATTTTTCTTTCTAGCTTTCCATATATGGATACATTTCATTTGTAATTTCAGTTTCAATTTAATAATAAAGAGGAGACTATTTTAATTAGACATTAAAAATGTTCATCTCATGCACAAATCCTTGATTTTGAAAAGCACTTAGATAAAATCTCTTTATTCATCTCTGCTCTATGACAACCCAAAGAAAAATAAATACACTGCAAGTCAACTTTTGTACATGGTAAATTTTCAATTTAAGAAAAAAATTATAGGTGACTTACTCCAATTTCAAAATAATTTAAAAACATAGGAATTGACAGCAGCCTTGAAATACCATGCTAAACCTGCTGAAACTGTAGTACGTAGAAACATGCATCAGAAGAAGAAAACAAACATGAAATTATTTGAATTGACCTAATGTTTGAAAGTTAAATTAGGAGCCTCTGTGCTTTTTATTATTCACCCTTATCTCTTTCTTTAAGTATGTATTATTCTTCAATAAATCTATGACATTTTTATTGCTTGTTTGATGGTCAGCATAAAAGCTGAAACTACGAGTTTACTCATACTTTCTGTACATTCACCGAGAAAATTTCCTTAAGATATTGTTGTTTAGCTGCCATTTTCAAAACCTGAAAAGCAAGCACACAAATCAAGCCATAGTCATGGGTGAAATAAATCACAAGAATTTTCAATGAATATAATACTTTTCATAAGAGTTCTTCTGGCAAGTTAGAAGCCATCACAATAAAGTCAGATTGAGTTTCACTGAAACATTTCAAGATAAATACGTTATTTGCTTCTTCAAAATTTATACCTGCCTATGTCATCACCAGGTTTTAGAATCTAGGGGAGATTAATGAGGTTCAGGCTTCCTGCTTTATACGTACCACTAAATGAGATCATCGACCCATGTAAAAGCTACCTAAACCTTGAGAGTGGTCAAGAAGCAGTCCAATTGCCTCTGAGCCAGATTAACTTTCTCCAGTCATTGTTAATGAAACAAAAAAACAACAACAACAAAAGAGGTGTGAAAAAAGAGTACTTGAGGCCAAAACCGTGTGGATTGGCCTTTGTTATAGATGCTAAAAATCACAGCCTACTACCTAGTATTAAATGTGTCTCTCTGCACCTTTCTTTAATCTTAGTGTCACTCCACACATGAAACCATGAGCAAGCTGTTCTTCTACACAAGACTGATATTTTTTACATCTATTGATGGAGTTAAAAGTCTAGAAATGAAGATCAGGATCAACAGACAATACACACGTTCTCCCTAATTCGTATCTCTAATACCGCACAACTATAACTCTTTTAATATCCCCATTAGAACTGCATTCTTAAAAGTAGAGACATTTTTTTTATTGGAGTATAATTGCTTTACAGTATTGTGTTAGTTTTTGTTGTACAATAAAGTGAATCAGTTATATGCATACATACATCCCCCTACCTTAAGCCTCCCTCCCATCCCTCCATCCAACCTCTCTAGGTCATCACAGAGCACTGAGCTGAATGTGCTTTATAGCAGGTTCCCACCAGCTCTCTCTTTTACACATTGCAGTATATTTATGTGAGTCCTAATCTCCCGGTTCATCCCATCGTCCCCCTCCCACTCCCAGGCCCACATGTTTATTTCGTACGTCTGCATCTCTATTCCTGCCCTGGAACTAGGTACATCTGGACTATTTCGCTAAAGTCCACATACATATGTTAACATATGATATTTGTTTTTCTCTTTCTGACTTACTTCACTCTGTTTTTGTAACCTTAACATCAAGTACTTACCTAGTAAGTGATCAACCAATATATAATTGCTTTATAAATAAATTAGTGAACTATATATAGCAAAATACCAAATGTTGGCTACTGTAGAAATTGAGGCATAAAATGAGCTGTCAGAATGCTCCTAACCTGGCTTCCCTAATAATTCCCTTTAAAATTTAAATATAAATATTCAGAATAGAAATAAGCACCCATCCAGTCTATGGCATGTTAATTTGCTTTATGCTTGTTGTTGCTGTTGTTCAGTCACTAAGTCGTGTCTGACTCTTTGTGACCCCATGGACTGCAGCACCCCAGGTTCTCTGTTCTCCACTATCTCCCAAAGTTTGCTCAGATTTATGACCATTCAGTTGGTGATGCTATATAGCCATCTCACCCTCTTCCGCTCCCCTTTCCCCTTTTGCCTTTAACTTTCCAGCATCAGTGTCTTTTCCAATGGATCAGCTCGTCACATCAGGTGGCCAAAGTAGTGGAGCTTCAGCTTCAGCCTCAGTCCTTCCAGTGAATATTCAGGGTTGATTTCCTTTAGGATTAACTAGCTTGATCTCCTTACAGTCCAAGGGACTCTCATGAGTCTTCTCCAGCACCACAATTTGAAAGCATCAATTCTTTGGCACTCAGCCTTCTTTATGGTCCAACTCTCATATCTACAAATGACTACTGGAAAAACATTTATGCTTTATGCTTATGTCCCTCTGTATTAGTTGGAGTTAAATTATGTTTTCGTAGTTGATAAAAGAAGGCATTTTAGTGCTCTAGATGTCTCTCGTATTCAGAATTTATGGTCCCATACATACCTTGAGCTTGGGAAGTTGAGAGTAGAAGAGAATCTGACCCACTAAATGTAATAGTGAATTTTTTATACTAAACAATGTAATATAAAAACACTTAAAATTTAAAATAGTTTTCTATTTTCCCTCCCCAAATAATATTATTATAAGGTGAACTTTAATTCATACCTAGTCTGTTAATCACACTGTTCCCCAAATTATCAACAATCATTTGCCACTATCCAGATCATTTAGTATGATTTAGTTTGTATATTGTTACCACTACAATTGCTGAATTTGTGTTTCTGTTTGGTTTGTTCTAAATTCCTTCTGACTCTATCCATATTTTTTCAATCATTGAAACTATTTCTAATCAATGTGATCCTCTATTTGCTGTTTTCTCACAGAAAATAAAACCAGGAGAATTTTCTCCCAGACAGTTGTGCTTAGTTCTTTGGGGGGCTATAATTTATTCATAAATATAACAGGATAGAAACTGTCAGCAGCACTCTACAGAATGGGCTTGGGGCATACACAAACTAGGGGAACAGGTGAAAAAGCAACTCCGTGAGACATTTACTACCATTTGCAAGAGGTTTCCTTGGAAACAAGTTCATACCTCAGGGAATAAATCTGAAAGCCACCTGCAGCATTTTAAACATTTTAATCATTTTGCACTAGTGAATTTCAATGGGATGCGTTCATCTTTAAGTTTCAACAAACGTTACTCCAAGGGGCTCCTAAGTATATATCAAAAACATCTGTGGTAACTTTGGGGATCTTGGTGAATTCCATCAACATTCAATAAATTGAAAGAAAAATGAGAAGACAGATGATATTCAAAACATGTATGTAAGTAATTTACTGTGAACATAATCCTCTGTGTTCTGTGTCAGCACTGTTGTAAATTGAAGAGACAGCATGAGGTCAACTGGTATTGTGTATGGATTTCAATCATTTGCATATTCTCAACCATTTTGCATAATTCCACAGAACAAAGTAATCTAAAGCAGATGCAAAAACACAATTATATCTGACCCAGTAGAGATTTACTATGTAGCCAAGGTGAAAAAGAATCATGAAAAACTTTCTCAATGGTGTTATATAACAAACAAGTCATCTTTCAGAGGAATTACTGTAGCACTTGGAGACTAGCTATGATATGTCCATTCACCCCTGTGACTCAGAGCTTCTGATAAATAAAGGAAATTAATAAGCACATCCCTCTGAGAATTACTGTGATTCACCATGATGTTACTATGTGTGATAATGTGTGCTTCTATAGTGATTGATGGTTCTGGGAAGATTTCAAGGAAGAAAAATTATTACCTTCTGATATAATTGGTGACCAACATTACTAACAGTACTATCACTTCATCTTCCCATAATATTTATAATCCCTTAGGTAGAGATACTTGTGAAGATATGTATATTAAAGACTGAATAGAAACCCTGTGCTCCAGAAAAAGAAAATTAATGAGATACAAGGTGAGTATTCTTCGAGAAGGATCATATCCATATAAATGTAGTTACTCGGACACAAAGGGTATTCTACCACAGATGTTTCAAAAAGTAGCAGAAAATGTGGCTAAGACATGAACACTGGAGCCTAACTATCTGATTAAAAACTTGGCTGCACCATTTAGTAGTTGTCCATGGAACTACCAGCACCATCTATCTTAGACAAAAATTTTAAACCTTGCTTTCCCTTTTATCTCCTCTTCTGTAAAACTTAGATATTTTAATAGAATTATCATGAAAACTTAATGCATTATTATTTGTAAAATTCCTTAAAATAATGCTGATGAAAATGAAACACAAACAGCATTTAAAAATTTATTTTTATTTTCCTTCCTATTGGCTATAATTTTACAGTTCACTTTCACACTGTTTTTATATTTTGCAAGTAATTTATGATTTTAAACTGTCAGTTTTCTGCAGGAATAGGGCTAACCTGTATAATCAAAGTCCGCTGATAACCATAATGCTTTGTTTTTTAAACTTTTTATTTTATATTGAAGTATAGCTAATTAACAATGTTGTGATAGCTTCAAGTGAACAGCACATGAACTCAGCCATACATGTACACATATCCATTCTTCCCCAATTCCCCTCCCATCCAGGCAGCCACATAATATTGAGCAGAGTTCCCTCTGTGATAAATGTTTTTAGACTCCTTCAGACTGAAAGGAGAAAAGGCACATCTGTATTAATTCAGGTGACACAGTTTCATTATAAAGAAATGGAGAAAATTGTAAAAATAATCCAGTGCTGCTGAAATATAAATCCACAGGGGTAAGAACTCTCCTCTTCATGAATATGTACTTGGCACAGAAGCAATTGATATGTATCTGTGGAAAATGAATAAGGCACTGCTAAATCGTCTAGTCAAGGCTATGGTTTTTCCAGTGGTCATGTATGGATGTGAGAGTTGGACGGTGAAGAAAGCTGAGCGCTGAAGAATTGATGCTTTTGAACTGTGGTGTTGGAGAAGACTCTTGAGAGTCCCTTGGACTGCAAGGAGATCCAATCAATCCATCCTAAAAGAGATCAATCCTGGGTGTTCATTGGAAGCACTGATGTTGAAGCTGAAACTCCAATACTTTGGCCACCTCATGCGAAGAGTCGACTCATTGGAAAAGACCCTAATGCTGGGTAGGATTGGGGGCAGGAGGAGAAGGGGATGACAGAGGATGAGATGGTTGGATGGCATCACCGACTCGATGGACATGGGTTTGGGTAAACTCCGGGAGTTGGTGATGGACAGAGAGGCCTGGCATGCTGCAATTCATGGGGTCGCAAAGAGTCGGACACGACTGAGCGACTGAACTGGACTGAACTGAAAATCAGTATTCCCAGACCTTGAGAAGCCATCCAAAACACACACTGGAACACTGGCAAATGTCACCCCTTGGTCACACCCTCACAGCTTCCTCATTGCTTCCTACTCTCAGTGGCTCACTATTTCAAGGCTCTGGCTTTCAAACATACTCCTAATTTATTTCAACTACTTTCATGAATAATGACTGAGTTATTCTCCCCTAGATTTTTCTTCATGTATAGTAGCTGCTTGGTTCCCATTATCAACTCCAACCTCCTCATTTTGTTCGTTTCCTGGTTGGTCATTACCATACTAACTCCTAATAGGACACAGTAGCCAGCGACAGCTACTGGCATCAGTCCTTCCAAAAACTATTGCTTTGACTATACTAGATTTTTTTCCCTCTTAGTTTTGACTAGGTCCCCTAGTTAAATTCCACAAAAGCAAGAATTTAACTGATTGGGACCATCACATTCCAATATAGTCTGCTTCTAGTGGGCAGAGTTTTGCATCTCTGTTAGGTCTTAATCTGTTATCCACTTTATTACATTGGCCTAGTTTGGTTTAGGTAACCACTTCTTGTTTCATTAGCTGTGGCCAATATAAGAGCGTCATCTAGTATAGTCACAGGAATGCTAGAACATACAATCTATATGTAAGAAAAGTTTAAGGAGACTGTAAGAGTAATAGTCATTTGGAGTTCTCCAGAAAGGGACCTAATATATAGCAAAATGTTTACTTGTCCTATCCGAGACAAATTCATAAAATATTAAATAAAGTCTGTGGACATTTAGGTTGTTTCCATGTCCTGGTTATTGTAAATAGTGCTGCAATGAACACTGGAAGCCTGTGTCTCTTGAATTATGGTTTTCTCTGGGTATATGCCTAGTAGGGGAATTGCTGGGTTATAAGGTAGTTCTATTTTTAGTTTTCTAAGGAACCTCCATACTCTTTTCCATAGTGATAACACAACATTGTAAAGCAACTATACAACAATATAAAAGTAAGTAAAAGTGAAAATCACTCAGTTGTGTCCAACTCTATGTGACCATAGACTATACAGTCCATGGAATTCTCCAGGCCAGAATACTGGGGTGGGTAGCCATTCCCTTCTCCAGGAAATCTTCCTAACCCAGGGATTGAAATCACGTCTCCCGCATTGCGGGCCGATTCTTTACCAGCTGAGCCACCAGGGAAGCCCAAGAATACTGGATTGGGTAGCCTTTACCTTTTCCAATGGGTCTTCCCAACCCAGGAATTGAACCAGGGTCTCCTGTCTTGCAGGTGGATTCTTTACCAGCAGAGCTATCATGGAAGTCATAAAAAGTAAGACAGGAAAACATTAAGGTTTCTTTTGGGAAAAGGGGTGAAACCCAAAAGTATTCTAAATGATGAACAGTGTCACTGGTGAGATGCAACCATTTATGGGTAAAGGAAAAGTTTATAAATCATTCTACCACCAGTTTTAAGAGAAGTAAAACATTCATTTAGGAGGACTGATCCTGTTATTCACCAGTCGTGTCACCAAAATAAAATGAGACTAGGTAAAAACTTGTGGAAATAACATCAGATGTCAGGGATTGCATGTCCCTTTGCTGATCCACTCTTGTACATATGAAGATTCTTCAAGCAGAGTTAACTGTAGAATTTGGAGCTGTATTTCCATAGATATGGGACGCAAACCAAGTCTAGCTCTGGCACACATTTGTCCACTAAAACTCCCACCATGGTCGCTTCAATAGAGTACTTCTATTTTTTTCACCATACATTACATCTTTCATGGCACTTATTGAAACAAATCCTGATAACTCACAACTACCACCAGTATCACTCTTGGGGTGCCCCTTAAGTTGAACTTTTCCGCAAATTACATCAGTTACAGCTTGACCACAGGGTTTCCAACTTGCACGACTTTAGTACACCATCAGTACAAGAAAAATATATTCTTTTTGTTGTCGTTGTTGTTATTGTTGCTTTAATGTGCCCTGGATATTTCTGATTTAGCAGGGAATTTTTTTTTTAGTATCTATTTGTTTGGCTACATCAGGCCTTAGTTTTGGCTGTGGGATCTTTGTTGCAGCTCATGGCCTTTCTAGTTGCAGTGCGTGGGGTTAGTTGCTCCGTGGCATGTGGGATCTTAGTTGCCCAATCAGAAATCAATCCCATATCCCCTGCATTGCAAGATGGTTTCTTAACCACTGGACCACTAGGGAAATCCCTGAGTAGAGAAGTTTTAATATGAGAAAATAAAAGTGGTCTATGCTCTCATAATGAAGATGGCATTTTAGAAGCATAGAAAAAAATCCCTAAATAATCTTTCTATTTCCTTCATATTACTTTTCACCAGGCTATTTACTGTTCATTTGCCTATATTTTCCAAGCCCTCTCTGCTCTGGCTGCAGTTTTCTAAGTCCTTCTTTTGTCTCATTAGATTCTTCTCCCCACCAGCTTTACTGAAGTATAAAAAGCCTACGACAAGATGATCTGATATGCATATGTATTGTAAAAGGAGGTCCAAAATTGAGTTAATAGAGCCATCACCTCACATATTTACCTTTAAGAAAAACACATTTTAAGGATAAATTGCAAAACAGGTTAAAAATACACTTTGAGTGAATCAGTGCCTAATAGTCAAAAGGTAAAAACTTAAAGCTCTAGCTAGTTTTTATAAAATTTAATTGAAATATCTTTCCCATACCACAGATTAAACTGTACAACTCAGTGGCTTTTAGTATATTCATGGTTATGTAACCACCATCATTATCTTCTTCCAGAACATTTCATTGCCTTAAAAAATTATCCCATACCTGCTATCAGTCATTTCCCCATTTCCTCCTACCATTCCCCTACCAACTGGCAACCAGTGATCTATCTCTGTGGATTTGCGTATTCTGAACATTTTGTGTAAATTAAATCTTACAACACCTGACCTTTGGTGTCTGAATATTTTACTAAGCACTGTTTTCAAAATTCATCCATGTTGTGGAATGAATCAATATTTTACTTCTTTTTATGGAAAAATAATAGTTCATTGTATAAATAGAATGGTACTTGTTGGATTTTTTTTATAGTATTTAGAAATACAATAAATAGAATTACTGAGACCACAGAGTACAGAACGCTTTTCAGTCCAAGAATAGCTGGTAAAAATGCCATCTACTAGCAAACACGGCTCAACTGTTTGGGCTAAAAATGTCAGTCAATTCAGTTAACAAGACGCTAAAAAGAGCAACTCAAAAATTGATTCAACTGAACACACATCTCAGAAATGCATTCAATATGGGTATACTGTGTTCAAAAGGTAAGATCTCTGATAATAGTGACTCTTAACCTTCTCATATTTTTGAAAATTATGTTTTATTTTGTTTTTCTTGTTAAACAAAGGCTTCTAGTTGATGAGTACAATTGAAACTCTTGTGGATTTCACATGTCCTACCACTGGTGATCTGGACATAATGCAGTCACCATGCTCCTCATATTCTTTGGGATTGAGTCATATCTACATTATCAGTCAAATTATAAGACTATAATACATTTAGCTTTTTAAAAATATATTTATTGAATCCTGAGGATGTGCTAGACTTTGACCATGGTGTAAATATATCCACTGCTACTTGGTATGACCATTCTAAGGCAATGACATAGGATTGTCATATATTAAAATCATTCCATAAATTACTAAGCACATACTCGATATATATGACATAGTTAAGTTGCAGTCAATCTTTATGCTTGGAGGATGAGTTTTCTTGTTATTTAACTTTTTAAAATTGACCATTAATGTAAGAAAGGTCTTCCCTGGTAGCTCAGTGGTAAAGAATCTGCCTGCAATGCAGGAGGAGATGCAGATTTGATCCTTGGGTCGGGGAGATAACCTGGAGAAGGAGATGGCAACCCACTCCAGTATTCCTACCTGGGAAATCCCATGGACAGAGGAGCCTGTGGGCTGTAGTCCATGGGGTCTCAGAGAGTTGGACATGACTTAGTGACACAAGTATAAAATGATAAGAAATAAAAATTATGTTGTTTGAAAATATGAGAATTTAAATGCTGAAAGGTAATTATTCTAAATATTTTTTGTTGTTGTTAGAGATCCAGAAGTATATAGGTCATAAACATAAATACTTAGTTTATTTTTCCTCTTGAACATTAAGTCCAGAAAAGTAAACCCAATTATTTCCCATTAATTAAGGCTTCTTATTACTTAGTTACTGGTTACTTTAGGTTTTGATTTATTTATAAATTTTATACTTTAAGTTTTTAGGATTCAATCTTTTGGTTTATTTTTGATCACCTTGCACTTTCTTGCCATACTATTACAGTGACTACAAAGGTTTTTTTTTTTCCTCGTGAGACATCTGTTCCATGTATCTGTTTGGATATAATATCCAAAATCAGAAAAAGCAGAACAAATAAATGATGAAAGAATCTAAGTGTACCGAATATCCAGTGAGAAAATAAAAGCTTCCATGAAAGCGGATACAAAAGTCAACTAAGAAAATGTATGCTTAGAACAAAGAATTAAAACATCAGGAAAAAACCAAATGGAATAAATTAAGACTTTCAACACAGTTATTGCTCTTGGATGTTTCATGAAGAGAAATAAGAGCTGAACTCAAGAAACACATTGGCAAATAAATAAATAAATAAATAATGAGAAATAAACACAACCAGCAATCCTACTCAAATTCTATGATTGGAAAAAAAAAAGGCCTCATCCACTAGAAAATCTATTAACCTTTTCATTGGTAAGAAACACTGATGAAACTTGCTGTTCTACTGGGAAATTTTTACTTCCATTGGAGCAGAGACCTATTCCTCCCTAATCCTTATGAGAACTCTTGGATTTTGAGGTAAGCTTCCTGCTATAATATAGAGTATCTTCATTGTCAAATTTATTCATAAATTTTCTCATTTATTAAAGTAAAAGATTTTAAAGAATGATTGTTACATATCAGTAATTAATATCTATATCGCACTCATATCTGGTGCTAGCTCCACTTACTCTATCTAAATTTATCTCCCAAAGGCAATTTTAACATAGTCAAACCTAATAGACATTTTAATCCTTGATTTTCATGGACCTTTCAATGGCAGTTGTCTTCAATTGTAACTCTCTTTTCATCTCACACTATGTGTAATTCTCAGAAAATTCCATCCGAAAAACAAAACAAAACAACTTCAACTATCACCCATGTGATAACTACTCTCAGATCATTGTTGACAGCCCAGTTCCCTGACCTGGGTTCCAAATTCATTAAACTCATTTCTAATGCCAGAGTTGGGCATCCCAGGTAGCGCTAGCAGTAAAGAACCTGCCTGCCAAGGCGAGAGATGCAAGAGACATGGATTTGATCCCTGGATCTGGAAGATCCCCTGGAGTAAGCAATGGCAACTGGCTCCAGTATTTTTGTGCCTGGAAAATTCCATGGACAGAAGTACTGACAGACTATAGTCCATGGGGTTGCAAAGAGTCAGACATGACTGAACACATAGCACAATGCCAGACTTAACTAAACTATACAATTTCTTGTGTTCTCTCTCAGAAGCATCACTAAATTGTGTCCTAAATGTTCAAGCTATCGGAAATATTTTCATTCTCACCATCCATTCTTTGATTTATTCATCTCTATGTGTTTTAGTAATTTTGTATCTATTCCCTCTGACATGGGAGAAGGCAATGGCAACCCACTCCAGTACTCTTGCTTGGAGAATCCCATGGTCGGAGGGGCCTGGTAGGCTGCAGTCCACGGGGTCACAAAGAGTCGGACACGACTGAGGGACTTCACTTTCACGCATTGGAGAAGGAAATGCAGCCCACTCCAATGTTCTTGCCTGGAGAATCCCAGGGACAGGGGAGCCTGGTGGGCTGCCGTCTATGGGGTCGCACAGAGTCAGACATGACTAAAGCGACCTAGCAGCAGCAGCAGCCTCTGACGTGATTATCATTCAGATCTTGATCTTCTCGCATATGGATTCTAAATTGTTTCCTACTGCAGGTTTTAGTCACCCCTCAACCAGTTCGAAAGGTTAATTCTAAAAAAGAAAGATACACTTTGATCATGTCACATCACTGCTTAAAATTCTCTGCTGAAACTCTGTCACTGACATCCTACTACTTCAGCCTTCTCTCTCACCTGGGACCTTTACATATCTTTAGCTCCAAAAATATTAAATTACTTACAAATTTCCAAATATTACCACACATCAGGGCATTTTTATACCTGTCATTCTCTGGGTTTGGCGTTCTAATATGTGCGGTTAATATCATGTCATTATCATCTTATAATACTAAATTCCCCTTGGAAAATGATATCAAATGAATTATAGAAGCATGTTGAATATGTTTAATAGTAAACTCAGGCTTTTCTCTGAGTCTCTTTTTCTTGATTTCCAAAATACTCAGTGTACACATCTGTTAAAACTGCTTTTCCCTATGTTATCACTATTTTCTTGTAATCTCACCAAATTTCCTGAGTTCCTTGAACAAGTGAAAGTCACTCAACATGTCCAATTCTTTGCAAGCCCATGACTATACAGTTCATGTAATTCTCCAGGCCAGAATAGTGGAGTGGGACAGAATAGCCTGTCACTTCTCCAGAGGATCTTCCCTACCCAGGGACTGAACTGGGGTCTCCTACATTGTAGGCAGATTCTTTACCAACTGAGCTATCAAGGAAGCCTGAGTTCCTTGAGGTCAAACTTATTTTTTTTTAATATCAGTATACCTGTGACTAACACATCAGCTAATGGGTAGTTATACTCCATAAATATTTCTGAACAAGTAAAATGGGGAACATATTTGAGACAAGCATAGTAGGCTCTCAAGAAAGGCAAAAGTATAATATAAAATGCCTACCTCACTCAGCCTTATAGCATATAATCTGTATGTTAAATAAATATATAAATACTTATGTATTAGTCAGTCAGTTTAGTCGCTCAGTTGTGTCCAACTCTTTGTGACCCCATGGACTGCAGCACACCAGGCTTCCCTGTCCATCACCAACTCCTGGAGCTTACTCAAACTCATGTCCATTGAGTCAGTGATGCCATCCAACCATCTCATCCTCTGTCTGTCCCCTTCTCCTCCTGCCTTCAGTCTTTCCCAGCATCAGGATCTTTCCCAATGAGTCAGTTCTTCCCATCAGGTGGCCAAAGTATTGGAGTTTCAGCTTAAGCATCAGTCCTTCCAATGAATATTCAGGACTGATTTCCTTTAGGATTGACTGGTTTGGTCTCTTTGTAGTCCAAGGGACTCTCAAGAGTCTTCTCCAACACCACAGTTCAAAAGCATCAATTCTTCGGTGCTCAGCTTTCTTTATAGTCTAACTCTCACATCCATACATGACTACTGGAAAAATCATAGCTTTGACTAGATGGAACTTTGTTGACAAAGTAATGTCTCTGCTTTTTAATATGCTGTCTAAGCTGATCATAGCTTTTCTTCAAAGGAGCAAGCGTCTTTTAATTTCCTGGCTGCAGTCACCATCTGAGATGATTTTGGAGCCCAAGAAAATAAAGTCTGATACTGTTTCCACTGTTTCCCCAACTATTTGCCATGAAGTGATGGGACCGGTTGCCATGATCTTAGTTTTCTGAATGTTGAGTTTTAAGCCAACTTTTTCACTCTTCTCTTTCACTTTCATCAAGAGGCTCTTTAGTTCTTCTTCACTTTCTGCCATAAGGGTGGTGTCATCCGCATATCTGAGGTTATTGATATTTCTCCCAGCAATCTTGATTCCAGATTGTGCTTCATCCAGCCTGGCATTTTGTGTAGTGTACTCTGCGTATAAGTTAAATAAGCAGGGTGACAATATTCAGCCTTGATGTACTTCTTTTCCTGTTTGGAACCAGTCTGTTGTTCCATGTCCAGTTCTAACTGTTGCTTCTTGACCTGCATACAGATTTCTCAGAAGGCAGGTCAGGTGGTCTGGCATTCTCATCTCTCGAAGAATTTTTCACAGTTTTTTGTGATCCACACAGTCAAAGGCTTTGGCATAGTCAATAAAGTAGAAGTAGATATTTTTCTGGAACTCTCTTGCTTTTTCTGTGATCCAACAGATGTTGGCAATTTGCTTTCTGGTTCCTCTGTCTTTTTTAAATCCAGCTTGAACATCTGGAAGTTCACGGTTCATATACTGTTGAAGCCTGGCTTGACATATACTTATGTATATTTATATTGATTTTACTATAACACTGATCATAAGGTTGAGTGAGATAGGCATTTTCATACTGTATTTTGTATTTGTATTATACATTTGCCTTTATACATAATACTTATGAATATTAATATTTATATTTAATATTTGCAGCAGAAATCTTTACATATGTTTGAAGCAATGTGCTTCCTTTTAAGATTTAAATCAGTATATGCAAGCACTAAACAGGCTAAAAATGTGTTAATAGCATTTGTTTAACTTTCTAGCAGCATGTAGACCAAATTTAAGAAGAATATAATAGCAGAATAAATTGTAAAACCAATCTTCCTGTGATGGTACTTCAGCAACATCCAACCTCTATTGGTACAGATTTATTGTACTTTCATTAGGCATTTCCTCATCATTAGGACACACCCAATGCGTGTAAGCCTCCAGAAGCTCATTACTTAAAGTAAGGGCACAAATTATTGTGAAATTAACTGTGAACCTGTTTGAAATTTAAAGTAGGAACATTTTGTACCAGGTTGAGATGATCTCAAGAAAACAATAACTCTGGTCTACACCTTAAAGGAACTTATTACACATTCTTTTAAAATTTATTTTATGGGCATATAGCTGATTTATGATGTTGTGTTAATTACTGCTGTACAACAAAGTGATTCAGTTATACAAATATGTATGTTCTTTTTCATGTTCTTTTCCATTATGGTTTATCACAGGATATTGGATATATTTCCCTATGTTCTATAATAGGACTTTGTTTATCCACTTATGAGATACTCTTGTTTTCAATATTTAAAATGATTTTTGTGTTTAGTAATATAACATTCCATGTTCCTTTTTCCTTTCTGAGATGAGACATTTCTTCTTTCATACAAAATCACAATACATTAGATGAGTATTAGGCCATTTGAGATTTAATGTACATACATGACAAAAGTACTTTGTTTTTAATAGTTCCAATGATTACAAAGAGAGACCAGGAGAGTAGAAGAGGACAGCAGAGGATGAGACAGTTAGATAGTCTCGCCGATTCAGTGGACATAAATTTGAGCATCTCTGGGAGATAGTGAAGGACAGAGGAACCTGGTGTTCCACAGTCCATGGGATCACAAAGAGTTAGACAAGACTTAGTGACTGAACAACAGCCAGAAGACAGCCTGGAGACAGCTGAGAGCGCAAAAAATTGCGATCTCCGAAGCTAAAGTCTTCTGTAAGTGACCGTTTATACCTTGGCTTCCTCAGCTATAGAATAAGGATAATAACGCCCTTTTTCAGAGGACTGTGAAGCATAAGTGATATCATACACATATGAGCACAGTTCAGGACCTAAATGGTAGTGTTTGTATTTGTTTTTGTCTGTTTTATCAAACTGATTAGAAATACATATTAAATATACATAATATAGCCAGAAAAAGTCTTTTTAACTTTTTATTTTCGTATTGGAGTATAGCTGATTAACAGTGTTGTGATAGTTTCAGGTGAACTATCAGTCAAGGGACTCAGGCATACATTTACATGTATCCATTCTCCCCGAGACTCCCCTCCCACCCAGGCTGCCACATAACATTGAGCAGAGTTCCCTATGCTATACAGTAGGTCTTTGTTGGTCATCCATTTTAAATATAGCTGTGTGTACATGTCCATCCCAAACTCTCTGACAACCCCTTCTCCTCATTCCTCCTATGGGCAACCATAAGTTCATTCTCTAAGTCTATGAGCCTGAGGAAAAAAACTTTTATTTTAAAAACTTCATTAACTTCTTTGATTATTCTTGCCAGGAATATTTCTGGCAGTCTATTCTGTGGCCTCTACTGTACTGAGTGTTACTGAAAATGTGAAAACAACAAGTCAATTCCTGCCCTGCAAGTAGTTTACTTGTAGTAGTAGTGGGGGACTGCTGCTGCAAAGTCACTTCAGTCGTGTCCGACTCTGCGCGACCCCATAGACGGCAGCCCACCAGGCTCCCCCGTCGCTGGGATTCTCCAGGCAAGAACAATGGAGTGGGTTGCCATTTCCTTCTCCAATGCAGGTAAGTGAAAAGTGAAAGTGAAGTCGTTCAGTCGTGTCCGACTCTTCGCAACCCCATGGACTGCAGCCTACCAGGCTCCTCCATCCATGGGATTTTCCAGGCAAGAGTACTGGAGTGGGGTGTGACAACAAGTAATAAATGATGAGTTGCTGTGAAACTGTGAGCTCCTTGAGGATGGGGATCTCAGGCTTCCATTTAACACACCATCTGGCAGAGCACATGCTCCAAAAATTTCTGTCACTATGAAAGCAATTTTCACATTTTAAGGTATGGGGAACTAATTTTGATTTATATATGATTTAATGTGAATTCTATGCTAAGTAAAATTGCCTTTTTGTGGGCTATCAAACATACATTGTACCTCTGCTTTAATTAAAGGAAAGAGTGCATTGACCAGAAGTAAAGAATGTTCCCCAGTGGCTCAGACAATAAAGCGTCTGCCTACAATGCGGGAGACCTGGGTTCTATCCCTGGGTTGGGAAGATCCCCTGGAGAAGGAAATGGCAACCCACTCCAGTACTCTTGCCTGGAAAATCCCATGGGCGGAGGAGCCTGGTAGGTTACAGTCCATGGGGTCGCTGAAGAGTCGGACACAACTGAGCGACTTTACTTTCACTTCCAGTTTTTCAAAGAATGTTCATGTTAAAAATAAAAATTAAATGCCTGGGTCACTAATGCTGGTCTTCCTTCATTGATAAGACTCCTTTCCCATATGTCATACTGGTCATATTGACTCGCTGTATATATGCTTTTCTATTTTTATGAAAACTTGAAGAAATGTACACCTGATTTGTTTGATGTTCTGTGTTCTGACAAGATATAAAACTGTGCTGAAAACCATGCTTCTCCAGAACAGTTCCTCAGAGTTATCTGAGAGGCTGTCTTCCAAACTACAGTTCTCAGTTTGACTCAAATAAAACTCTTTTCTATTCCTATTATAATCAATTATAGATTGATTATTTTTGTCAACAGTTGAAAGAAGGAAATGGAAAGGAAGAAAAGGATGAGAGGAGGATAGGAGGGTGAGATCAACTGTCAGAGAAGGTGTGAAGAAAACGCATTAAATGTAAACAAGTATTTCAAATAGTTAGTGTGGGAAGAAGAGCTGACCTTTGAGCTTTAAAAGATGAAGTGAAGGACTTCCCTGGTGGTCCAGTGGTTAAGAATCCACCTGCCAATGCAGGGGGCATGGGATCAAAATCCCTGATCCAGGAAGATCCCACATGTCACAGAACAACTAAGCCCCTGCACCACTACTACTGAGGCTCACACTCCTGGAGCCTGTACTCTACAACAAAAGAGTATCCCCTGCTCTCCACAACTAAAGGAAGCCTGAGAGCAACAGTGAAGACCCAGTGCAGCCAAAAATCAATCAGTAAATAAACATAAGGAAAAAAAAGATGAAGTGAGGAAATAGAAGAAAGCTATCCTGGGTTTAGGGAACATGTATATTGTTGAAAAATCAGAAACTAGCACAAGTGGCCTGGAGAAGTTCTGTTAGATGCAAGTCCAGGTCCATGGAGTGGAAAGAAGAGTGATGGATTTGGTGAGATTTCAGGTTGGAAGGCTACCCTGATAGCTCAGTTGGTAAAGAATCTGCCTGCAATGCAGGAGACCTGAGTTTGATCCCTTGGTTGGGAAGATTCCATGGCGAAGGGAAAAGCTACCCATTCCAGTATTCTGGCCTGGAGAATCCCAGGGACTATACAGTCAATGGGTCACAAACAGCTGGACAGGACTGAGCGACTTTCACTTTCATAGGTTAGAAAGATGGTATTGGGATAAAACTGTGAAGATCCTGATAGTCAAACTTGGATTTCGTAGAGATAAGAGGGTTTTCTCTTAGATAATGGAAAGCAAGAAAAACGTGTTATTGGAGGAGAACCACACTTGCTTTGTTTTAAGAAAAACCATCAGGCTTCTTTGTGATAGATGAGTTACAAAGAGCGGTGACAGAAAGGCCACTTAGGAGGATAGTGCATGAATCCAAACAAATTATGATCAGCCAGGCTGGATTTGGATAAAAGTGTGTAAGAGCCAAAGGTTTTGGAAAGCAGTTACTTTCCCCCTTTAGCAGAAGCTTCTCCCTCTTCATCCACCCCAGGGACCATGCACACTACTTCTCAATTCCTTCCGGCTGCCCACTGCAGGGTTTAAAAATTCCACCTATCCTCATCCCATGATCCAGGAAATGAGTCATCACACAGGCAAAACTTAACAGGCTGAAACCGGCATTGAAGGTCACGATGAACAGGAAACCCACATCTGGATAAGCATGCGAATAAAAGAAAATGAGACAAGTCACTAAACTGAAAAGCAGGCAATAAAGTGAATGAACAAGAAAAGACCAGGAGAAAACATGAAAGTTCTGATGAAGATGCATCAAACCCTTATGCAGTAGGAAAGCACCCAAGTGGCTAGAGATAAATAAAGATAAAAAGAAAAATAGGAAATCCACAAACTTTGGAAAATCAGACAACAGGTGCATAGCACCAATGACAGATCTTAATGACCGATAGCCCCTATATGCTTCAGTCTGACTTACTTTATTTGCTTCCTGCTGGTATAAGTGTCTCTGTCATTCTTATAATGCACACTTTTGTGTGTGTGTGTGTGTGTGTGTGTGTGTGTGTGTGTGTGTGCATACTCATGCATGCCCTATTGTTTGTGACCCCATGGACTGTAGACTCCCAGGGTCCTCTGTCCATGGGATTTTCCAGGCAAAAATACTGGAGTGGGTTGCCATTTCCTCCTCCTGAGGATCTTCCCAACCCAGGGATAGACCCCCTGTCTCCTGCATTGACAGGCAGATTCTTTACCACTGGTCCACCTGGGAAAACAACAAAATCTGTTTTGAGGAATAGACTGGAACATCTTAACCTGCTTCTCTGATTATCTCCGCTGTCCTGCAGGTCTTTGCTCTGAAGCCAGGCCTTCAATACTGTTTGCCTCTCTAGTTTTTGGTTGCAGGTATTTTTCACCTTCCTGTAGGGCTTTCACATCCAGGAAAGTCTCCCTGTAAAATTGATATCCCATGAATTTCCACTGGATGAGCTCCCTTTCCAGCCTACTTTCATGTCTTCACTTGGAAAGTTCTGGAAGGTAAAGCTAAGTGGTGAATCTGGGAGCAAGAATGTATCTGGCTCAGGTGAAGGAGTGGACCTTCCAAAATGAAACCGTCCATTAAGCGGGTTCAGGCAGCTCAGACTATTGCTGCTGCTAAGTCGGTTCAATTGTGTCCGACTCTGTGCTACCCCTAGATGGCAGCCCAGCAGGATCCCCTGTCCCTGGGATTCTCCAGGCAAGAACACTAGAGTGGGTTGCTACTTGGAACAATTTGCCCTAGCTTTCCTTTGTTGTTTTGCTTGGCATGTTTTAGATGATGCTGCATGTAAGCCAATATCTTTAATGATAATATGTTGATTAATATGTTGATTTGTTAATGATAAACCCATTTAATATGTTGATTTGTAATAACCCTAGAAAACATTTTATAAGCCAGATGAAAGGAATGATGTTTGGATAATGAGTGGGAAATGGAAATTCAGTTCCTAGTATCCTGTCCTCCACCACCCATGTGAACATCCAGATTCCTGAGGCCTGAATGCTTGCCACTGAGCACTGATATCTTGGAATAAAATGACCTCAACTCTTTTTTCTTTCTTCTGCTTAGTCACTGTGTCCTCTGCAATATGATCCTTAGTGTTCACTTTGGTCGTACATATACTAAAATTGCCATATGAAAGAAGCTGTTAACCTAAACACAGAGGATTATACCAGAAATGCTATATATATAAGCATTATACTCGCCAAAGATTATATATCAAAGATGGTTTCTATGGGAAACCAGCCACCTCTATCATGGTTGAAACAAATTATACCCCCCAAACACACTCTATATCAAAAGGCAAGAAATTACAATAAGAATGATCATTTTCAAAAAATTCCACTATTGCAAAGTATTGCACTTAGTTTTTAAAAATACATTGTCTCATTTAATCTTCATGATATTCTATGAGGTGGGCATTAAGACTCCATTTTTATAGACATGACAATGGAGGCTTTTAGAGAAGTTAGCATACTGAAGATAATAGCAAGAACACATATTCTTAAACACACATATGTGTTTAAAGCAAGATGTAGTTATGAAAATAATAAAACTTAAAAATTGTGCATGTAGATCAGCCTTTCATTTATTCGAGTTCATAGTGACAGTCATAGCTCTCCTAGGCCAAGATTAGACATCTAACTGTCAACAGATTGTCTTTCAAAAGAGAACCAAAAAGCTAATGTTCTACTTTCTCTTGTTCATCAACATTTGAAAAAAAAAATGAAGAAGACTAAAATATTGAGTCATCTCAGTATTAGAAGGTTATCCTTCTCAATTATGGATTCTTATTATTTATAGTTATATCATTCTTTTTAACAAAAGATTTATTGAATTCCTCCCATGTAGGAATTCAGAGTATCAGCGTATACTCTGGAGATGCAACAGGTCACAAGGAACTCCATGTCCCTTTTGTCATGGAGCTTACATTCGAATTCAGGACATATGCCTAAATTGAAATTCCAAATCAGGATCAGTGATATATAGGTCATAAATGGCTTAGGGAAGGTGAAAGTGTTAATTGCTCAGTCGTGTCCAACTCTTTGTGACCCCATGGTCTATAGCCTGCTAGGCTCCTCTGACCATGGGATTCTCCAGGCAAGACATGGGATTCTCCAGGCAAGAATAACAGATTGCAGTAGTCATTCTCTTCTCCAGGGAATCTTCCAGATTCAGGGGTTGCTTAGGGAAAGAAATAAAGGATGAGCTGGTGTCAGGAAAGATACTGCTGATCAAGTTTAGTGGACCTCAGATATTTTGGTCTATCCAGCTTGACTTGTGAGCTATTTAATCTTGGTGCTGAAAAATTTTGGACGGACCATTTGCCAAGGTGCCTATTCCACCTACCATGGAGATAGGATGAGATCTCTTCCCCTCTAACAATCACTGGCCTAGGGATGAGCACCTAACCCCAAAGAGAGGAATCAGAATCAGATACCTTAACAGAGGTTATTTCATAGAAATAACCTTTCATAGAAAAATTTTGAAAAAATATATAAACCACCTGTTAGAACAAATTAAAGGGTTTTGCATGAATTCTGAGGAAAAGATCAACATGAAGAAGTGGGTGGTGTGGTGTACCAGCAATAACCCAGTAGAAAATGCAATAATATAAAAAGATTCTATTTGTGATAGTAGCAACAAACATGGTATCTAGAGGAAAAAAATATTAAAAGAAATATAAAACTGCTATACAGAAAAATTATAAAATCTCACAGATGGACATAAATAAAATTTAGATAATTCAAGAAAGACATTAATAGAGTGGGAAGATTTAATGTTATATATATTTCAATTTCTCCTCACTATATCAACAAATCAAATGTAACTCCAATCAAAATATCCAGGGAATTATTCATGAAGCTACTGTAAAAGGGTGAAAAACTTTCCCTGGACCCTCTTAGAGTCTTAGACTGGGCCTGAGAAGACAAATTCACAGGAGAAAAGTATTAATACACAGATATTTCCATGTACATCACAGCCCCATAAGGAAATAAAGACCCAAAGAAGGAGCAGCAAGACCCAAACATTTATATATTAGATTAAACAAAGAGCAGTAGCCCAAAAAAAAAAAAAGGAGCTGAAATGTATAGGGAGGTTAATGAAAGATAAGAATTATGTTTCAAAGTCTATTTGCACAGATTTTTCTCAGGCTCAATTCAGCTTCTCTGGTGATAAGACTGTTTCTTTTCTCCTGTTACAGAGAAGGCAAACCTCATATCGGAGTTTTAGCTCCCAGTTTCCGGCAGAAAGAGGAGGAGCCATCTTTGGTAACTGCTGTTTTTCAAGTGCCTTTAGCTCAAAATAATCCTGATGCCAAGTGGCATATTTTAAGATAGCATTTTCTGCCACCTTCACTACATAAGCTAATTCTAAAATGCATTTGGAAAAATGCAAGTCCAAAGACACCCACGACAATTTTGACACCCAGGTAGGCCAATTAAGTCTCTCCAAGAGCTTTTCTTCAGCATCTTGTTCAAAAGTCATCTATGACTAAGGCCTTCAGCTTATGAGAAATGCAGATGCTCAAGCCCTGCCCACAACTACCAAATCAGAATCCACACTTTAACAAAATCCCAGGTGATTTGAATTCAAATGAAAGCTTTCAACACAATCATTGTGGTATTCATCATTATAGCTTCTCTCCATGGATTGATCTTTTGACTTTTGATTTTAAATTTCAGCATAGGCTTTTAGGTTCAAAAGTCCAAGACATAGAATTTGTTTTGGTTTCATTCTATAGCATATTCTTGTTATTAGTTAGTGTTTAGTGTTAGTGGCTCAGACTCCTTGCGACCCCATGGACTATCGGCCACCAGACTCTTCTGTCCATGGAATTCTCCAGGCAAGAACATTGGAGTAGGTAGCTATGCCCTTCTTCAGGGGGTCATCCCAACCCAGGGACTGAAGCTAGGTCTCTTGCATTACAGACAGATTCCTTACCATCTGAGCCACCAGGGAAGCCTGTACTATGATCAAGACCTAATCTAAATTTTCTCAATGTGCTTTCCTTATAAAAAGACCAGAAGAAATATCATCCCAACTAGCAATGTATACCTTTTGTCCTACCATCCTTAAGGAGTACCATTATATATAGTGAAGTCGCTCAGTTGTGTCTGACTCTTTGAGAACCCACGTAGCCTGCCAGGCTCCTCCATCCGTGGGATTTTCCAGGCAGGAATACTGGAGAGGGTTGCCATTTCCTTCTCCAGGGGATCTTCCCGACCCAGGGATCGACCCCAGGTCTCCCACACTTCAGGCAGACTCTTTACCATCTGAGCCACCAGAGAAGCCCAAGGAGTACTGTACCATCTAATTATTTTCTCCCATAAGTCTTTCCTCTGAAGAAACACAGAGAAACAAATGAGTAATACAATTGATTGATTGTAAAGGAAGCTAAAATATTCAGGGAAGTTGTGGGTGCCTTAGTAATTCTGCTGTGACATTGCCCTTCTTAGCTTCTCAGTTGAATTTAATGTTTCCTTCTCATGGTTGACTTTCTTGCTCTGCTGTATGGCAACAGCCCCAAGCCCTTTCTGGTTTTGAAGTATTTCCTGCTATAGTTCCACTCTGTGGTTCCCTCATGAACTTCCACCTCTATTATCAACAGATCACGACCCTGGGACCTTGTGCCCTTCCTCCCAGCACCACAGCCTTGTCAGCACAGCTTGGTAAGATGTACAGGATGGGATGAACATGCTTTTCCTTCTTTGTATTTCCTTCTACTCACCTCATCTCTATTCTGCCAAAGGCACGATTTTGCCCCAGGGTGGTTTAGCATTGGTGGTAAAGAATGAAATGTAAAGTAAGTGTTGTCATTATCGAGACATTGAGATTAAAGATTTTGGAGATCCCAATAAGCCTATAGACTTAAATAAAAAACTTTGACAAAAGAAGTATTTTCCAGAGACTTCCTTGGTGGTCAAGTGGTTAAGAATTCACCTTGCAAAGCAGAGAATGAAGGCTCGATTCCTGGGCAGGGAACTAAGATCCCACATGCCTCAGAGCAACTAAGCCCACATACCACAACTACTGAGCTTGAGCACTCTGGAGTGCATCTGCTTACAACTAGACACTCCATGGACCACAACGAAGATCCTGCATGCTGCAACTAAGACCCGACTCAGCCAAATAAATAAATTAATTAAATATTTTAAAAAAGAAGTATTCTCCAAACTGTTTAATATCTTCCAAATACAACAAAGCCAGGTATATGGGCAAATTGACTATTGAGATTCCTAAAATGGAAGCAACCTAAATGTCCATCAACAGATGAGTGGATAAGGACTATGTGGTACATATGTACCATGGAATATTACTCAGCCATTAGAAAGGATGAAATAATACCATTTGCAGTAACATGGATGGACCTAGAGATGATCATACTGAATGAAGTAAGTTAGACAGAGAAATATCATATAATATCACTTATATGTGGAATCTAAAAACAAATGAACTTATTTACAAATCAGAAGCAGACTCACAGACTTAGAGAAGAACTTAGGGTTTTCAAGGAGGAAGGATGGGGGATAACAAAGAGGAAGGATGGGAGATAGAGATAGTTACAGAGTTTGAGATGGACATGTATACACTGCTATATTTAAAATGGATAACCAACAGTGTTAGTCGATCACTTGTGTCCAACTCTTTGTGACCCCATGGACTGTAGCCTGCCAGACTCCTCTGTCCATGGAATTCTCCAGGCAAGAATATTGGAGTGGGTTGCCATTTCCTTCTCCAGGGGACTTCCCCAACCCAGGGATCGAACCCAGGTCTCCTGCATTGCAGGCAAATTCTTTACCTTCTGAGCCACTAGGGATGCCCCTCAGGTACCAATGGGAGGAAGCAGAGAGATGGGGATGAGAGGGGTTCCAGTGATGAACAGTGACGTGACACCAAGAGAGAGGCTGTGAGGTCTGGATGCCACACTTAGGACTGTGGAAAACATCATAAACACAACAGGAAGCCTCACAACAATTCTTCAGCAGAATAACTTAGGTAGATTGTGGTCCGACCTTCCCAGTTCTCCAACCCCAGTGAGCTGTTGCACTGTTCATGTCCTATGTCCTGGTCAATCTTACCATGTTTAAATTTTCCATATACTTCATGCCACCTTGTATTTGTATATTTTTTCATTTCCTGAAAATTTTCTCCCTTTCTGAACTGGCCAGGTGTTCTAATTCCTTAAATTCATCTCAGGCATCATCACCTACCAGACTCTGCCCCCTGCTCATGGCACACCCACTACCTTCACAGCATCCTCCATCTGGGGACCGAGTTTTTCTCTTCTTGGTTCCCAGTTCAGTTCAGTCGCTCAGTCGTGTCCGACTCTTTGCGACCCCATGAATTGCAGCACGCCAGGCCTCTCTGTCCATCACAACTCCCGGAGTCTACCCAAACCCATGTCCATCGAATCGGTGATGCCATCCAACCATCTCATCCTCTGTCGTCCCCTTTTCCTCCCGCCCCCAATCCTACCCAGCATTAGGGTCTTTTCCAATGAGTCAACTCTTCGCATGAGGCGGCCAAAATATTGGAGTTTCAGCTTCAACATCAGACCTTCCAATGAACACCCAGGATTGATCTCTTTTAGGATGGATTGATTGGATCTCCTTGCAGTCCAAGGGACTCTCAAGAGTCTTCTCCAACACCACAGTTCAAAAGCATCAATTTTTCGGTGCTCAGCTTTCTTCACTGTCCAACTCTCACATCCATACATGACCACTGGAAAAACCATAGCCTTGACTAGACGGACCTTTGTGGCAAAGTAATGTCTCTGCCTCTTAAATATGTATCTAGGTTGCCATAACCTTCCTTCCAAGGAGTAAGCATCTTTTAATATGGCTGCAATCACCATGTATTCCCATCTCTTTCAGAAGTTTCCACAGTTTATTGTGATCCACACAGTCAAAGGCTTTGGCATAGTCAATAAAGCAGAAATAGATGTTTTTCTGGAACTCTCTTGCTTTTTCGATGATCCAGCAGATATTGGCAATTTGATCTCTGGTTCCTCTGCCTTTTCTAAAACCAGCTTGAACATCTGGAAGTTCACGGTTCACGTATTGCTGAAGCCTGCCTTGGAGAATTTCTATTGGTTCCCAGATCCCTGCAATTATCCTCAATATTCCTTTCTCACACTTACAACAATGCACTGTAATTGTGTTTTCTCCTCTATCTGCCCTGGACTGATACCCTGAAGGCAGAAGTTATTTGCTACCTTTGAAGCACTAGCATCTAATTAATGGTTGATAAACAATTCACACTCAGTAAAGGGTTCTTGAAATAAAAGCGATGAAGGCACAAAGGTGGCCAAGCAGATCCACCTGATTAGAACTGCCTGGGAAATCAGAGTAGACTTTTTCTTGAGAGGTGGAAAATATGTCTTAGAATGTTTAATTTTGATAAAATATTTTATATTCTTTAATAGCATAAAGTTAAAAGTATATCAGTATGAATTTACATTTTAAAAATTTTATATTGGCATATAGTTGATTTACAATGCTGTTAGTTTCAGGTATACAGCAAAGTGATTCAGTTATACATATGTCCACTCTTTTTTCAGATTATTTTCCCATATAGGTTATTACAGAATATTGAGTCTAGTTACTTGTGATATATAGTAAATCTTTGTTGATATCTATTTTCTATATAGTAGTGTGTATATGTTCATCTCAAACTCTGAATTTATCCCTCCCACCATTAGTATCAATGCTTGATTGAACTATGATATATAATTCCTAGCAAAGTTTATTGCTGCATGAATGCCCACAAATAAGTTGGTATCTTCTCAAAAATGGGTACTTATTGTAAAAATGGGTGTTTGTTGTAATTCTAAGTGTTCACCTGACCTATAAAAAAAGTATTTTCAGCTGCTCATTGTAAAGAGGTCTGTCAAATTTTATCCATTACTGCAGTTAAAAATATTTTGCTGCCGTAAAACTTTCTGTTATCGCTGGATTGAACAGAAATCCATTTTATAAGAAAGGCTTTTTTCACATAAGCTTAATGATTTCTCTGTTTCACATGGCTTCTCTTTCCTATGGTCCTGTACTTTTCTTCTTTTCCAAGCAAAATAGAAAATCAAGGACATAATAACTGAATATCTAAAATATCTGGTCTACTTTCACCAACTTTGCTAATCAATTAGCCATCTCAATCTCCTTACACAGATATTAAATATTGGTTTTGAACATTTCTTCATCTTTGCAACTTTTGCAGCTTCATCTAAGGCAGAGGTTCTGGAATTTGTTTCAAGGTCTGGCAAAAACCATAGACCAGCTCACAAAAGAAATACATGTAGATATACAGATATATCCATAGATACATATATACACACAAGGCATACACATACATACATATATATGTATATATATACATATATATAATTTTGGGAAGTCAATTAACAGAACTTATTTTTAAGACAACTTTTTTCTATTTAAATAAGTGTTTGATAAAAGAAAAGTCTTCATATATGGCTTTGCATTAACTTCCTCATAGAACAACAGATATTTATGCCAACTGTCAGAAGATGTACACACTACCATCATTAAAAACACCTAATCATTACTCTTTTTTGGAGATTTTTATTGCACTTGCTTTAAAAGTACCATTCAAGTATCAGAGTATTTCTCTAACTTGGATTTACTTAAAGGTAACTGAAGAAAATTGAGCTATTAATACTACTGTATAATAATACTTTTCAAAGCACAGTTTGTTTGTGTTAAAACCTGGTTAAAAGAACAGAAATGAATATTTCTTCTTGTATTAAAAGTTAGATAATGATTCTCCTTTATTATAGTCTAAATTTAAAACAATTTTGATTGGTTCTCTGATTTTCTAATATATAGAAACTCAATATATTTATTGTTTAGAAATACAATGTAATAAATGGGAATTGTGATCTTAAGATTTTAAATTCACAATGAACATTAAGAAATACAAATTTTAGAATCAACAGTCATACCCATCTTCATGTTCCTTACTCCAAGTACAGAATTAAAATATGAGCTCTCAAGTAGGAGAAAAATAAATTTTCTGTCATCTTTCATTATCAACAGCTTCTAAGAGGAAATTACCATCTACTTCAAATGTGACACCATGCAGAAAGCTAAAATGATCTATAAAGTGAGTAATAGAGTACTTGTTCTCAAGTAGCTCATAATTTAATGAAGAAATAGCAAATTATAAACATACAATATAAATATGTATATGCATCAATTCATATAATACAAACATACTAAAAAAACAACATATATGTTAACTTAGCATCTAGAATAAGAAGAGCAACTCACCTCTGACAGAATTATATCTAATACTCTTAAATAATTTTAAGACTTGATTAATAAAAGCCAAAATAATCTCACACTCATAAAGAAGGCTGAGCATCAAAGAATTGATACTTTCGAACTGTGGTGTTGGAGAAGACTCTTGAGAGTCTCTTGGACTGCAAGAAGATCAAACCAGTCAATGCTAAAGGAAATCAACCCTGAATATTCATTGGAAGGACAATGTTGAAGCTAAAGCTCCAATACTTTGGCCACCAGATGCGAAGAGTCAACTCATTGGAAAAGACCCTGATGCTGGGAAAGATTGAAGGCAGGAGGAGAAGGGATGACAGAGGACGAGAGGGTTGGATGGCATCATCGACTGGATGGACATGAGTTTGAGCAAGCTCCAGGAGCTGGTGAGGGACAGGGAAGCCTGTTGTGCTGCAGTCCATGGGGTCACAAAGAGTCAGACACAACTGAGTGACTGAATAGCAATGAGAATGCAAAACCAGTGTCACTAAACACTGATATAATAGCCCAGAAGACCTGAAATCTACATAACAAGGGAAGCATATAGATGCAAGAAAAATGGATAAGAACACAATCCAACTTTTGTGTTGTCCTTCAGATAAAAACCTAGCAAGGTTTATTGAAATTATTGAAATTTCATGGTGTGCTCTCCAGAGAATTCTTTGCAAATAGTTAAAGCAGTTACATTAGTAATAAAAGTAAGTTGCTAAGAAATTAAAAAAAAAACATATTATTCTATGGTATTGTAAATTTCATGAGGTAGAGAAAATATTTTATCTCCATTACCTAGATAGTATGGTCTCAGTAAACACTGGGTTGGCCAAAAGTTTCATTTGAGTTTTTCTGTAAGATTTTATGAAAAAAACACAATGAATTTTTTGGTCAACCTGATAATACTGAAAGAACAAAATGTTAGGAAGATTAAACATAAAGTAGTGCAATGCAGGGCTTCCCTGATAAGTCAGTTAGTAAAGAATCCATCTGCAATGCAGGAGACCCTGGTTTGATTCCTGGGTCAGGAAGATCACCTGGAGAAGGGAAGGCTACCCACTCTGGTATTATTGGGCTTCTCTTGTGGCTCAGCTGATAAAGAATCCGCCTGCAATGTAGGAGACCTGGGTTTGATCCCTGGGTTGGGAAGATCCCCTGGAGAAGGGAATGGCTGCCCACTGCAGTATTCTGGTCTGGAGAATTCCATGGACTGTATGGGGTTGCAAAGAGTCGGACACAACTGAATAACTTTCACTATTATCAATAGTGCAATGCAGGTAAACACAACACATACAAACATTCACTGTGCATAAGGTAATGTGCTAGTTGTTCCAGTCTGATGATCAAAAACAAAAAATTAGATGTGGTAACACTTTGAATCTGTGTACATTCAGAAGCTGCGTTATTTCTGTTCTTCTACCAGGCTTCCCCGGCACTAGTGGTAAAAAACCTGCCTGCCAATACAGGAGACATAAGAGACAATGATTGGATCTCTGGGTCAGGAAGATCCCCTGGAAAAGGAAATGGCAACCCACTCCAGTATTCTCGCCTGGAGAATCCCATGGACAGAGCAGCCTGGAGAGTTACGGTCCATAGGCTCTCTAAGAGTCAAACAGGAATGAAGTGACTTAACACACACATATTCAGAAACAACTAGAATGCATAGCTGTGCCAGGCTCTGCACCAAAGAGAGTCCAGATGCTAATCAAGTGACAACATCATCACAGAGGGTGTGACGAAGTATGGATTGAATACTTCAAAAGTGACAACAGTTGCTGTGATCTCTGATGGTCAGAAAAGACTTTAAGGATCTGCTAGAAACTTGAGTCCTTGAAGGATGGAAAGTTAAGGAAACCAACATTTAGTGAGCATCTATTACATGCCAGGAAGATCTCCTGGAGGAAGAAATGGCAACCCACTCCAGTATTCTTGCCTGGGAAATCCCATGGACAGAGGAGCTACAGTCCGCGGGATCACAAAATGTGACTTAGCGGCCAAACAACAACAATATAATATGCTGGATACTTTCCTAGGAATTTTATGAGACTTCTCATTTTAGCCTCATAGAAATTCTATGAAGTAGTATTTCTGTGCACATTTCACACATAGGTAAAGAAATTGCCCTAAGAAGACAAAAAAATAAAAAAGTATGGACCCAGGTGTACGAGGTTTAAGCTATTCCTTCTCACGAGTGAGAGTCAAGCAGGTGAAGGGCAGGGTTAGGCCACTGAAAATCTTCCTGTGAGTAAAATTGCAAGGATTAGCAAGAAGGAAATGCAGGATGTGAGTTGAAGAGTGAGTAAGTAAACCTGTCAAGCTGGAGACTGAATAAAATCAGGATCGCCTGACAATGTGTATGTGCGTGCCCTTCACCTTATCACCAGAATTAACTTCCCAAAGTGTATACCTGTTCTCTCATTTACCAAATATTTCCTGAGTATCTTCTCTGAACCATGCATGTACTAGTTATTTGGAAGCATTTTTAAAACTCAGACAAAAAATTTTTTGTTCAGACTAAAAAACAGAAAATAAACATAGTACGTAAATAAATTGCATGGTCTTTTAGAGGCTGCTAGAGCTTAAGAAAAGAGCATTTTTTTTTTCAAAGTACAGATTTAATCTTATCATTCTCCTCATTCTAGATATTTGATGATTTTTCTGGAGACAAAGAATAATGTCTTAACCTCTGAGCATGTTTTCAAGGCTCTTTATGACCAACCCAAAGCAATAAATATTTCTCTTTACCCAACCTCTACCACTACCCTGAAAACAAACCATTCCAGGAAACCTGATGTCTTGACAAAACGTCATACAAAATTTACTCATAACACCTGGGATAGTATGAATCTACTTGGAGTTACTGAAATTTCAGTCATCCCTTAAAGACCAATTCAAGTACCCCTTCTTTCTCTTAGTCAACCTGAGTTAGGTTAATCTCGACCTTCTGTTTGTATTTATCCATCTCCACAAATTTACAGTAAATTTCTCTGTAAGAGAATTGATAAAAAGATGACAAAGTGGTGTAGATTAGATTTTGAAGATCCTTAAAAGCTCCACATAGGTATCTAAGTATTTTCCTCCTGCATAGTCACTTGATATAATTAATAATTATTCCTTTATGGTTTATAAAACTGCATTTATATGAAATCTGAAAGCATAAAGTCAAATATATCCCACTGAATAAAATCCAAAAATAAGTATTGGAAAAAGAAGAATATATATATATGAAGACTTTAATAAAAAAAAAAAGAAGAAGCTTTATATAATACACTGTAAACAAATCACATTATTCTGCAAAGGTGGAGAGAGAAGAAATAAGAAAGCTAGAAAATGAGAGGGGAGCAGTTTGAATTGGGAGATTGGGACTGAGGTGCTGGAGAAGACTCTTGAGAGTCCCTTTGGATTGCAGGGAGATCAAACTAGTCAGTCCTAAAAGAAATTGACCCTGAATATGCATCAGAAGGACTGATGTTGAAGTTCCAATATTTTGGCCACCTGATGTGAAGAACTGACTCATTGGAAAAGACCCTGATGCTAGGAAAGATTGAAGGCACGAGGAGAAGGGGACAGCAGAGGATGAAATGATTAGATAGCATCACTGACTCGATGAACATGAGTGTGAGCAAGCGCCAGGAGATAGTTAAGGACAGGGAAGCCTGGCACACTGCAGTCCATGGGGTGGCAAAGAGTCCACACACTGCCCAACTAGGGCTTTTAGACCAGGGCTTGTTCCATGTTTGAGAAACCACACCAACGAGAAAGTTTAAAAATAAAGTTGTCTTCTTTAAAATATGTTTATATACAACTTCATAAGACAAGAAAAGTTAAATAGGGTCAAGGGCAGGAGGGAAAAATGTCAAGAGCAGAGATAATTGAGAATATTTTAAGTAATCAAGTTAGAGGACCAGCTAATTTATATCACATACAATGCTAATCCTGACTTCTTTTAGTTATAACGTGTGCTGAATAAGAGAGCAATGAGAAACAGGACAATTGGGAGAAGTCTTCAAGATGAAACTAGATTCCTTAGGGGAGGGAGGGGACAGAGTCAAAAGTTCAGAAGACATTAACATTCGATGTATTTGAAATATATTCAAAAAAGTTTCGAGATGGGGAAAGGAAAGAAACAAGGAAGAAAAGAAGTGAGCAGAAGAAGAATGGAGAGAGGGAGGCAGAGAGAGGAGGAGGAAGGAAACAAGACAAAAATAACCTTGTTGGCAGTGAGAATAATTTCAGCTTTTTGGGTTTTTCACCATGAATGATATGATTTCACTTTAAAGGTTGATTAGAAAATACAATAAGAAGATACAAAGCATGAGAAATTAAAAAAGCATTTGATGAAGAACTATGAAACTAAGCAGAAGCTCTCTATTAACAGTAAAATGAAAAAATTATTATTATATAAGAAGCAAAAAAAGTGGTTATAATTCTTGTCCCAAACCAAAGTTAGACATCCAAAGCCAAGCTGCCATGATGCTCCTGAGTCCTGCAATAAAAAAACATTGACAGATACAAGACTCCCTCATCAGTCATTCTGCTGCTCTGCCTTTATGTACAAAAAGATAAAACAACAACAAATTGGATTTTCCAGGTTATTTAAAGAGATTGTTGTTGTTGTTGAGTCAGTAAAGACCCTGATGCTGGGAAAGATTGAAGGAGGGAGGAAAAGGGGATGACAGAGGATGAGATGATTGGATGGCATCACCGACTCAATGGACATGAGTTTGAGTAAACTTCAGGAGTTGGTGATGGACAGGGAGGCCTGGCATGTTGCAGTCCATGGGGTCGCAAAGAGTCAGACACAACTGAGTGAGTGAACTGAACTGAACTGTACCAGAATATCCCACCACAAAATTTGCCTCAGTAGCATATAGAATTTTTGAGCCAGAGCTTCCCTGGTGGCTCAACAGTAAAGAATCTGCCTGTAATGCAGGAGACCCAGGTTCAATCACTCAGTCAGGAAGATCCCCTGGAGAAGAGAATGTCTACCCACTCCAATATTCTTGCCTGGAGAATTCCACGGACAGAAGTGCCTGGCTGTGTACAGTCCATGGGGTCACAAAGAGTCAGACATGACTGAACGACTAACACTTTCACATTTTCACTTATTTTCAGCTAAAAGCCAATGAGAACCATGAAACTGGGGAAGAGCTCTAAAATTGGGACACAAGTTTTCCCTGTGTAAAGGAAATTTCCATTTGTAAAGGTGTATCGCTTTCCTGTACCAGGAAAAAGACAGCTCAGCTCACCAGTAGACTCTGACGGGTCTGCATTACAAATGCTAAATGATCCTTGTTTACCATACTTTTCTTGGGCATCTTCCCATGACTTGTGCTTACTCAGAATTCCCAACCCTCCAAACCCATTTACTTCCTCTATCCTAGGATGGTGTATAAACACAACCCCTGGGACTTCTGTGGTGGTCCAGTGGTTAAAATTTCACCTTTCAGTGCAGGGGCTGAAGGTTAGATTTCTGGTGGGGGAGCTAAGATCCCACATGCCTTAGGCCCTCCCACTCAAAAAAGAAACCACCATAAAACAGAAGCAATACTATTGTAACATTTTAAATAAAGATTGAAAAAAACCCAAACTTCTAACCACTCCTTTGGATTACTCATCACTGAGTAGTCTCACTTGTACATGTGTCATACACCTTACTAAAATTCTGTTCATGTTTTCTCTTGGCAATCTATTTTTTGCCAGTTTAATGTATATAATTCCAGATGATGAACCTAAGATGGCAGATGAAAAACAAAGCCAAAAAGGAGAAATTTCACAATTGTGCTGAATTATGTTTAATTCTAAAGTCTAAAAGAGTTCTTATTAGGGATTCTAATTTTATATGATCTTTAAAATTAAGTCCCATCTAGTGGTCTCATCTAGAAGCCTTCAGAGATATAAAATTTAGTTCCTGACTTGAAAATACGCTTATGTCACACTTGACCTTAGAAAGTTATGACAAACTCTGATATAATATATATTTTATTCATAAGACTAGTAATTCTTTGGATAAGACAACTTAGAGAAATGCAAATCAAAACCACAATGAGGTATCATTTCACGCCCGTCAGAATGGCTGCTATCCAAAAGACTACAAGCAATAAATGCTGGAGAGGGTGTGGAGAAAAGGGAACCCTCTTACACTGTTGGTGGGAATGTGAACTAGTACAGCCACCGCGGAGAACAGTGTGGAGATTCCTCAAAAACTGGAAATAGAGCTGCCATATGACCCAGCAATCCCATTGCTAGGCATACACACTGAGGAAACCAGACTTGAAAGAGACACGTGTACCCCAATGTTCATCACAGCACTGTTTATAATAGCCAGGACATGGAAGCAGCCTAGATGCCCATCAGCAGACAAATGTATAAGGAAGCTGTGGTACATATACACAATGGAATATTACTCAGCCATTAAAAAGAATACATTCGAATCAGTTCTAATGAGGTGGATGAAACTGGAGCCTATTATACAGAGTGAAGTAAGCCAGAAAGAAAAACACCAATACAGTATACTAACATATATATATCGTATTTAGTTAATTGGTAAAGATAACCCTGTATGCAAGACATCAAAAGAGACACAGATAAATAGAACAGTATTATGGACTCTATGGGAGAGGGTGAGGGCAGGATGATATGGGAGAATGGCACTGAAGCATGTAAATTATTATGTGTGAAATGAATCGCCAGTCCAGGTTCGATGCATGATACAGGGTGCTCAGGGCTGGTGCACCGGGATGACTCGGAGAGATGGGATGGGGAGGGAGATGGGAGGGGATTCTGGAAGGGGAAAACATGTACACCCATGGTGGATTCATGCCAATGTATGGCAAAACAAATGCAATATTGTAAAGTTTAAAAATAGATAAGTAAACTAATTTAAAATAAAAATAAAAAAAAATAAATAAAATTGAGTTATTTCTTATGTGTTTCAAGAGTATTTTATTTATGTATCTATTTATTTATTATTTTGGCTGAACTGTGGCAGGCAGGACCCTAGTTTCTCCACCAAGGATTGAACACACACTTCCTGCAGTGGAAGCACAGAGTCTGAACCACTGGATCACCAGGGAAGTCCCAGGGACAGCTTATTATATCAAACAGGCAAACTAGTTTTATTAAGTGTGGAACATTTGTTACTTCTTTCAGTATGTTAGTGAAGTTTAACTACAGAGAGTTGTAAGCCACAGCAGAGGCAAACATAAGTAATAACACACTGGAAAAAAAGGCAGAGTTATTTGTACTCTAGCACCATATCTGCAAAGAAAATAAATTACCGACCATAAAAGAGTCAGAACTTAACAAGCTGAATCCTTAACTTCTATTTATGGATGACATTTTTGTCTTTATTATATTTTCTCACCAATTTCCTTTGGCACAGCTGTCTTTTCCTTTGTTTAATTTTAACATACCTCCTAGGAAAGTTCTTTGCAACATTAAAAAATAGTATACACCATATTCATTCTAAGTGTGCAAAACAGCCAAATTTTCACCTTTCTCCACAGTCCTCTGGATTTCTAAATCTGGAATAAGCAATCTTCATAGAATGTAGTTAAATTATTTTTGAAATTATTCTGGCTCTGTTTGTTAAGCAACAGCCAATAAATTCTCTCTCTCTCTTTTTTTTTTTAGTTGATAAGTTTGAGTCAGGGATTTCCCTTTACAGTTTTGCAGTGTTGTGGACTCTGCCAGAAAATTCATGAGAAACAGTTCAACAAAAAGTTTTTACTTTCCAAACTACTGACTCTACATTAGTTGGGAAGGAGTATGGTATAGTAGAAAGAGCATAGCTTTAGGTTTAAATTCCTTATTACAAGCCTCTCTTGTTTCTCACTGCCTTCATTTTGAAGTTGGAAAAGTTTTGTCTACTTTTCTGTTGTAATGATGAAGTATAATGTACATAAATGTATATAATGTACTCATAGTATGAAAATAATAAATAGCATCTGTTATTATGGTAAATCTTAAAGCTTAACAAGTTCTATTCTGCTTACCTCCTCACTAAAACAAAACACACTCAAACATACAGACCTACGTACATACTATATAGATATATTCTGCTTGGGTCATATTAAAAATTGTGAAATACATGTGTTTATGTTGGCAGAACAAACCTCAATTGATCACATTTAGCAATAGTTTCTTATTGAGTGTCAGACATGAAATAGTCACCCTAACTGCCACATAACTGCAACAAATACTCTGCATATTTTGAACACAAACAATTGGCTTCCAAATGAGGAAGTATTTACCAACCTTAAAACCGTGTGCAGAATAACTTGATTCTGCTGATCACTAAAGGGGAGAGAAAATATTTTTACATCCAATAGTTCAGAGTTCTACAAATCCATAACTAGAAAGGTTAACTAGACTAGTAGTGTCTGAAAGACAGGACGGATTTAAAATTGTGGTAATTGTAGACAGTATTTGCAAGACTATGAAATACATAGAGGGCAAAAAGTGGACTGACTGTCTCTCAGTGGATCGTACAGTTAACCACATAAAGCAATTCAGCAAAGTGTTTTCCACAAGCTGCACAACAGCTGCCTGTCAAAGACAAAGACAGATACTAGTTAAAGGTGGTAAAAACATCTTTGATAGTGATAACCCCTGCAGTTGGAAAGATTGCAGAGTAAGCTTAACTCTACCTTGATTGGTGAGGAGGTGACTGGGGATTTTAAAGGAAGAGTGAGGGAGTGGAGTAGGGATAAGCAGAGACCCAAGCAGAGTCAGGGAAGTGAAACATTATAAAAATATGGGTAAGAGGTCAATGTCAAGGCTGCCTTGAGGCCAGCTGTGCCTTCCAGCTAGCACTTATTGAAGCTGAGATTCTGTCTTCCCACAAAGAGCAGATGGGGGCCCCATCCTTCCTGATGACTACATTTCAAAGGAATGGCTTTCAAGTCCTTGAAAAAGACATCTTTGGTTGTAGGGGAGACATATATATATCTCAAAGGGACAGAGGAAGACTTGACTATAGTTTGTTTTTGTTAATAAGTGCTCTGGGGGCCTATCCTTAGGTATGAGCTGGAACAAAGGTAAATTGTTTTGGTGACCTTAAGCTTTTCCAGACAGGAGCTCCAGGCAGGGTGGAGGGCTAGGACAACCCAGGGACAGTCTTCCGCTTCCAAAAATGATACTGGAGTTTAGTCAAAGAGAGAATTCTGTTGCAGTTTTCCTATGACATGGCAGCTCCATCTGTTTAAGGACAGACCATTATGCTAAAGTCCAGTTTTAGAGGGCTTCCCTTGTGGCTCAGTGGTAAAGAATCTGCCTGCCAATCAGGACATGCAGGACACTGGGGTTTGATCTCTGGGTTGGGAAAATCCCCTGGAAAAGAAAAAGTAACCCACTCCAGTATTGTTGGCTGGGAAATCCCATTGACAGAGGAGCCTGATGAACTACATTCCATGGGGTCGCAAAGAGTCAGACACAACTTAGTGACTAAGCAACAACCAGCTGTAGATCCTATGTGCACAGCCTGCTTCCCTCTGAACCACAGAACTATCTCAAAAACTATCCAACAAATAAATCCAGGCCAGAATTTACAGAATTCATAGAAAAGAATATGCAAGAAAAGATAGGTATAATCACAGTGAAACAAAAACCATCCGGCCATCTCCGGAAAAACACAAAAACCCAAACTATTCAGTGCATTGAATAAATTCTTATTTTGTGTAAATTCTTTTTCTGCAGCCATGGGGCACCTAGAGTTACACACATATAACCCTGCATTCAGGAGCCTAACATCCAAGAATGTTTACTAGTAACTTTGAAATAGGAAGTGGTATATGATTGGTGTCTTTAAAGTGGTAGAGATTACTTTTGGCATTGAAGTCCCAGGGAAGATTTGAATAATTCAGTAAGGCTTCATGACAGAGGTTGAGTAAGCCTTGAAGGAACAGTCAGATTTCAGTTGTTAGAGGAAACAGTCCTCTATGGCCCTGAAAATGAGAAGACTCCATCATCAGGGAAGAGTAAATTGCAAAAATATTTCAAAACCTGTACCCAAACAGAACCCTAGGGGGACAGACCTCCACCTCATATCCTCTGCTGTTCAGTTCAGTTCACTTCAGTCACTCAGTCGTGTCTGATTCTTTGCAACTCCATGGTCTGCAGCACGCCAGGCCTCTGCCCATCACCAACTCCCTGAGTCCACCCAAACCCATGTCCATTGAGTCGGTGATGACATCCAACCATCTCATCCTCTGTCGTCCCCTTCTCCTGCCCTCAATCTTTCCCAGCATCAGGATCTTTTCCAGTGAGTCAGCTCTTCGCATCAGGTGGCCAAAATATTGGAGTTTCAGCTCCAACGTCAGTCCTTCCAATGAACACCCAGGACTGATCTCTGTTAGGGTGGACTGGTTCGATCTCCTTGCAGTCCAAGGGACTCTCAAGAGTCTTCAACACCACAGTTCAAAAGCATTCATTCTTCGGCACTCAGCTTTCTTTATACTCCAACTCTCACATCCATACATGACCAATGGAAAAACCATAGCCTTGACTAGATGGACCTTTGTTGGCAAAGTAATGTCTCTGCTTTTTAATATGCTGTCTAGGTTGGTCATAACTTTCCTTTCAAGGAGTAAGCGTCTTTTAATTTCATGGTTGCAGTCACCATCTGGAGTGATTTTGGAGCTCCCCAAAATAAAGTCAGCCACTGTTTGCACTGTTTCCCCATCTATTTGCCATGAAGTGATGGGACCAGATGCCATTATCTTAGTTTTCTGAACGTTGAGCTTTAAGCCAACTTTTTCACTCTCCTCTGTCACTTGCATCAAGAGGCTCTTTAGTTCTTCTTCACTTTCTGCCATAAGGGTGGTGTCATCTGCATATCTGAGGTTATTGATACTTCTCCCGGCAATCTTGATTCCAGCTTGCACTTCCTCCAGCCCAGCATTTCTCATAATGTACTCTGCATATAAGTTAAATAAGCAGGGTGACAATATACAGCCTTGAAGTACTCCTTTTCCTATTTGGAACCAGTCTGTTGTTCCATGTCCAGTTCTAACTGTTGCTTCCTGACCTGCATACAGATTTCTCAAGAGGCAGGTCAAGTGGTCTGGTATTCCCATCTCTTTCAGAATTTTCCACAGTTTATTGTGATCCACACAGTCAAAGGCTTTGGCATGGTTAATAAAGCAGAGGTAGATGTTTTTCTGGAACTCTCTTGCTTTTTCGATGATTCATCGGATGTTTGCAATTTGATCTCTGGTTCCTCTGCCTTTTCTAAAACCAGCTTGAGCATCTGGAAGTTCACGGTTCACGTATTGCTGAAGCCTGGCTTGGAGAATTTTAAGCATTACTTTACTATCGTGTGAGATGAGTGCAATTGTGCAGTAGTTTGAGCATTCTTTGGCATTGCCTTTCTTAGGGAATGGAATGAAAACTGACCTTTTCCAGTCCTGTGGCCACTATTGTTTTCCAGATTTGCTGGCATATTGAGTGCAGCACTTTCACAGCATCATCTTTCAGGATTTGAAATAGCTCAACTGGAATTCCATCTAGCTTTTTTTGTAGTGATGCTTCCTAAGGCCCACTTGACTTCACATTCCAGGATGTCTGGCTCTAGGTGAGCGTGAGTGATCACACCAACATGATTATCTGGGTCGTGAAGATCTTTTCTGTACAGTTCTTCTGTGTATTCTTGCCACCTCTTCTTAATATCTTCTGCTTCTGTTAGGTCCCTCCCATTTCTGTCCTTTATTGAGCCCATCTTTGCATGAAATGTTCCCTTGGTATCTCTAATTTTCTTGAAGAGATCTCTAGTCTTTCCCATTCTATTGTTTTCCTCTATTTCTTTGCACTGATCACTGAGGAAGGCTTTCTTATCTCTCCTTGCTATTCTTTGGAACTCTGCATTCAAATAGGAATATCTTTCCTTTTCTCCTTTGCTTTTTGCTTCCCTGCTGTAGCTCCTCCCTGAAGTACCCACCTAATAGTATCTGATGCACATTTCCTAAGTTGTTTTACAGATGCTAAACTTCCCACCCAATGGAAGAAATTAACTACTCGATGACCATGAACGTGTAGCCCCCAGGCCTATGGGAGCTTAAGGATTGATAATGCTGACCCCTGTTACACTATCTTGTTACCACATTATCCAACCGGTCAGAACTGTGCATGAGCTGATCATATACTCTGAAACCCGCCTCCCACACCCGACTTTTAAAAATGCTTTGCCATATGGTAATGAATCTGCCTACAATATGGGAGACTCAGGTTCGAACCCTGGATCAGGAAGATTCCCTGCAGAAGGAAATGGCAAACTACTCCAGTATAAGTGCCTGGAGAATTCCATGGACTGAGGAGACTGGTGGCTACAATCCATGGGATTACAAAGAATGAGACACAATTGAGCAACTAACACTTCACTTTCAGCCTCCATGGGAGGTGAGTATGGGGAGGGGGGAGAATGGATACATGCATGTGTATGGCTGAGTTCCTCTGCTGTTCACTTGAAACTATCACAGTGTTGCTAATCGGCTACACACACATACAAAATAAAAAGTTTAAAAAAAAATGCTTTGCCAAAATCCACTGGAGGGTTCAGGCCTTTGATCCCTAGCTACCCTGGTCTCCTTGTATTTGTACCTGCAATAAATGCTGTACTTTCCTTCATCACAACTTAATGTCAGTAGGTTGGCTTTACTGTGAGTGGGCGACCAGACCCAAGTTTTGTTCACACAGACCCACAGATCAAAAGAGAATTTAGGGATTTTCCTCTTCATTAATAAGTTTTTTTGCAATTGACTGTTAAGCACAGTCCTTCCATATAAATTTGGCAACTAAATGAATTCAGGTATTGATCCACTCTCCAAGAGAGTTTTATAAAGAGTCAATGTTAAATTGGAAAGGAACAAGGAGTTATCAGCTCCCACATCTGATACCTCCTGACTTTGCTCTGCACCACATTACCTTGTTAATATGTTTTACTGCAGGTCCAGTGAAGGGTAATCCTGAGGGAAATAGCAAAAAGATGCTGAAAATTACTAGCTTGGGGAAGTTGTTGAAGCCATGAATTGGCATGGGGACACTAGATACTGGAGAATGATTGGGAGAAAGATAGCAAATTCCACATTGGGCTCGTCTGTTGTGTTTCCTAAAGAATGGAAGTGAAATTTTCTCTTTGTCTGTAGGACTGATAAGTGTAGAACTTGAGAAAAGCAGACATTGAAGATACAGGTTGTAGAACAATTAGCTTGTAGGTGGTTCATACAACCACATGAGTGGAGCGATCCCTCAAAATCCACATCACTTTTATTATTAAAACAGCAAAACAAATCAGATTTATTAATAAAAACACTAGATTTTACTATATGTACAGTTGAGGGGTAGAAACCTTCATCAACATAATTTCTACCAATAAGTAGGCCTTTATTAACAAAGATTAAATTCGATAATTATCAAAAAGCATCAGTAGGATAAGTTCAGTGCATTATTCAGAATAAAGTCATATTTTAGGGCCCCAATCAAAACGTGGTTTTCATGGCCGATGACCCCTGACATTTTACAGTATATCCCTATTTTAAATTTACAGTTTTTATCTCACCATTTTAAGGAAAGCAGGTTAGGATCTTTCCACAATATTTACTGAACCACTAGTATATGCCAGGTAATGGAGGTACAAAGATGAAAACAAGAGCACCTGAGTGTTATTTTTTGTGTTTTTTAAAAAACTAATTTTATTGAGTGCCTCTTAGTTTCTAGACAGTGTCCTGGCACTGATGTTGCAGTGATAAGTGAAACCCAACCTTCAAGTGATTGCAGTGTAATAGTTTTGGTTGTTGAATACATGTTGAATCAACAGTGGGAAGATGGATGTTTCTTATGTCTGCACATCACTTACACAATAGTAACAGTTACTTATGTTAACTTAAAATTATATATATTTTATATAAATATAAAGATATTTATATAAATATATATTATAAAAAAACAGTTAATTATGTTTCTTATGGCAGAAAGCAAAGAAGAACTAAAAAGCCTCCTGATGAAAGTGAAAGAGGAGAATGAAAAAATTTGCTTAAAACTCAACATTCAGAAAACTAAGATCATGGCATCTGGTACCATCACTTGATGGCAAATAGACGGGGAAACAGTAGAAACAGTGAAAGACTTTATTTTTGAGGGCTCCAATGCAGATGGTGACTGCACCCATGAAATTAAAAGATGCTTGCTCCTTGGAAGAAAAGCTATGACCAACCTAGACAGCATATCAGAAAGCAGAGACATTACTTTGCCAACAAAGGTCCACATAGTCAAAGCTATGGTTTTTCCAGTAGTCATGAATGGATGTGAGAGTTGGACTATAAAGAAAGCTGAGTGCCAAAGAATTGATGCTTTTGAACTGTGGTGTTGGAGAAGACTCCTGAGAGTCCCTTGGGCTGCAAAGAGATCCAACCAGTCCATCCTAAAGGAGATCAGTCCTGGGTGTTCATTGGAAGGACTGATGTTGAAGTTGAAACTCCAATACTTTGGCCATCTGATGTGAAGAACTGAGTCATTTCCTCAGCATCAGGAAAAGACCTGATGCTGGGAAAGACTGAAGGCAGGAGGAGAAGGGGACGACAGAGGATGAGATGGTTGAATGGCATCACTGATTTGATGGACATGAGTTTGAGCAGGCTCTGGGAGTTGGTCATGGACAGAGAAGCCTGGTGTGCTGCAGGGGGTCGCGAAGCGTTGAACATGACTTAGCGACTGAACTAAACTGAACTGAACAGTTAATTAGGAAACATGACAATGTTAAACTGCCCTTCTTCCTTAAAGGGAATATTGCTTAATGACTTGAATATTTGTGTCATCAAACAGGATGTTGATGACATCCTGTTGGTATGTCTGTATTATATAATGCTGACAAATTCTTAGTAAACATTCATATCCTTTCTGACCATATGAAAACTATTCTTTGGTTTTCCTTTGAAAACATCATGTTGCAATTCCCAATATTATACTTACAGTCACTTATCACTTGCAACCTAGATTTGCATCTTCCTTGAAATATGAACATTTTTCAAATTTTAGTGGTAGCACAAGTTTCTAAATTCTCTTAGGTGGAAGTCTTCCCAGTCTATTTTATGTAAAATCTTGTTATCCTCATCTGTGTGATATTTCTTCTTGTAGTCCATGAATTTTAGTTCCAGTATCAAAGTCTTTTCTGGCCATTCTTTTAATATTTTGACCAGTTTTTCATTGAGAAAAACTCAGTATCACTGTTAGAAAATATTTGGTATTTAGTATCTAGTTACCATGACATATCTTCTTCTTCCATTTCCTTAAAGCCCAACATTTGTTGTTGTTCAGTTGCTAAGACATATCCGACTCCTTTTGATGCCATGGACTGCAGCACACCAGGATCCTCTGTCCTTCACTATTTCCCCAAGTTTGCTCAGATTCATGTCCATTGAGTCAGTGATGCTCTCTAACCATCTCATCCTCTGCTACCCACTTCTCCTTTTGCCTTTAATATTTCCCAGCATCACAGTCTTTTCCAGTGAGTTGACTCTTTGCATCAGGTGGCCTAAGTATTGGAGCTTCAGCATCAGTCCTTCCAATGAATATTCAGGGTTGATTTCCTTTAGGATTGATTGCTTATGAGGCTCTAATCCCATTCATGAGGGCTCTGCCTTATGATTTAATTATCTTGGAGATTAGGAATTCAATTTCTAAATTTTGAAGGGACACAAACATTCAGACCATAGCAGTACTAAATAGTAAATACCTTTTGGTCTGCAAACTATAAAGTCAACTATCATTCTGAGGGATTATTGGGTGACTCTGCTTCATGATTCTTTTTAGAGGGGAGAATTGTCCCTCATCAAGGAGTGTTGGAATTCATTTTCTAATTGTTCAAAACTCTGTAAGGATTTATTTGTTTTTCTCTTCATGTCTATAGCACTGGAAAGGTTTGCAAGATTCCTGCTTCACAGGTATTAACTTCATTCAGTGAGGCAAAGTTGAGATTCTTCAGTGGGTTATTCTGATAGAGAGGAAGAGGGATGGCTTGTTTTCTGATATTTGCTGTCTCTTGTCTTTTCTTGTGGGACTCCTGCCAAATTTCTCCCTTTTCTTTTTTCTCCTTCACCACCCAACTCTGAAGTGCTGCTTCTCCCTTTGGGTTTTACAGTTTTCCTCTCTAGAAGCTGTGCTTCAAAGGTCACTTTACATCATGCTTACTTTCTTATTTTATTTTTTTCATGCATATGTTTACGTCCCTTCCATGTCTGGTCTACCAGGAAACTCCTTCATTTTCTTAATAAAGTAATTGCATTAATTAATTACTTTATTGACCATATTGTACAGTGTGTGGGGTCTAGTTCCCTGACAAGGGGTCAAACCTCTAACCACTGGACTGCCAGGGAAGTCCTGGAAATGCCTTCACTTTGTATTTTGATTTTCTTCAGACTCAAAGTGCATTCCTCTTTTTGGTGATGGTTAAGTTCAGTTCTAAGACCATCCCTTTCTCCCTGGTTTCTTCCCACAATTTCTTGGCCTGCTTTTTCTTGCCACAAAACTTTAAAGCAAGATAAGCAAAAGACAGACTGTTCACTAGAATTTTACCCTTTTGCATTTAAATTCTCCAATTATGTTGTGGGATAAGCATTCTCTGTCTTCAAGTTTGAGGGGAGGTAGTTTTTTCAAATCCTTTTATTTTTCTGTGGTATTTGAGGAGGAAGTATTGGAAGACAGGGACCTAAGCAGCAACTGCTGTCTTCAGCTATCCTGAAATTACAGGAACTTTTTATCAACAACTAGTGTTGAAATACTATTCTCTAAGGAGAGTAAAATAAAAAAGAAAAAAATTAACTTCAACCTCACCCTCAGGCATCGTACCAAGCAGAAAAATTTAATTTGGGATGGAACATAGGCCTAAGCATAAAGGCTAAAGTCACAAATCTGGAGAAAACCATAGGAGAGTGTCTTTTTGACTATGAGTAGGTGAAGATTTCTTAAGTATGACATAAAAAGCAATAACCATCAAGCAAAAAATGATTAAAAGACTATTAAAATTAAAATCTTTTCATCAAAAGATTCTATTAATCAAATGAACAAGCAAGCCACAGAATTTGTAAACATAGTCATAAAATTCAAAAGTGAAAAAAAAATTATATTCTGACTATAGAACCCCTGCGCTGTATGTGCTAGATCACTTCAGTCACGTCTGACTCTTTGAGACTCAATGGACTGTAGCCCACCAGATTCCTTTTTTCTATGGGATTCTCCAGGCAAGAATACTGGAGTGGTATGTCCTCCTCCAGGGGATCTTCCGGACCGAGGGATAGAACCCACACCGCCTGCATTGCAGGTGAATTCTTTACCACTGAGCCTTCGGGAAAGCCCATAAAGAACCTCTACCACTCAATAGTTAAAAAGACAAGTAATTCCATTTTATAATCCTTCTAACAGATATTTCAGAAAGAATTTATGAGCGACTAAAAGGCACTTAGGAAAGAGTAAAATTATTAGTTATCAGAGAAATACAAATTAAAACCACAGTGAAATGCCACCATGCACTCAAAATGCATGCACCATGCATTTTGACTAAAATGGAAATCCTGACATCTTATGCTATGTTGCGAGCAACCAGAACTTTTATTACACGGCTGGTAAGAATGTAAAATGATACGATAAACTTGGGAAAAGACCTGGCTGTTTCTTATACAGTTAACTATGCACTTACAATATGACCCAGCCATTACTTTCTTATAAAATTTATCCAAGAGAAATGAAACCACACATCCACAAAAACTGTTCATGGCAGGCTTATTCATAATAGACAAATGCCGTTAACAACCCCAATGTCCATCAACAACATATTGCATCAGCAAATGTTAGTATCTTCATTTAATGGATGGTTTCTCAGCAATAAAAAGAAATGAATTGCTTCTACATTCAAAAACATAGAAGACTCTCCAAAATATTATGTTACAAGAACACTAGATACAGAAGCGTATGTACTGTATGAGTCCATTGATTTGTAGTTTTGGAGCAGGCAAAATTAATTAATGGTATAAACAAAAACCAAAACAAACAAACATAACATTGGTTACCTCTGGTTGTGAGGAAATGTGGTAACTCTCTGAGAAGAGGTATGGGGGAATTTTCCAGAAATAGTAACATTCCACCTTGATAAGGTTGTGGTTACATGGGCATAAGCATTTGTCAAAGCTCATGAAATTGTATACTTTTACATTTGGGGTATTGTATACCTTTACCTTTTACCTTAAAAAATTGGTGGTAACTGACAATAGGTGTTACAATGTACAATTTGTATACGCTACAATTTCTGTACTAACTGCAAAACACCCCAAGTTACAAATTCTGTGGAAAAGAAATTTTCCATAGAATGGAAATCCCATAGAATTAAACTGCTTTAATTATATATTTGGCTTAGTCTCAAGCATGTTATACAGGCTACAAGCTCCTGTGCTAGCTTGTATTCTATCAAATATGATCATGATAAAGCTGTTTGGAACAATTAAAGAAACATCAGCAGAGACCACCAAACTTGCTGCAGCAAAAATTGTTTTTCCTACAATCTAATCTCATTTCACACTTTCAACTTGTGATTACTAAAAGTCATCAGATGGAGCTGAGAAATTACTCACAAAGTTGATTCTTCTTAACCGTGCATCTCTCATCCCTGGGAAGAAAAGAAATGGTGCTGGGTCAAAGCCTAGAATTCCATTATCCACTTTAGTTTGGTTGGCACTTGCTTGATACTAAATGCGGTAAACTGGTTCCTGATGAACAATGGTACAAAACCAAAGTATAATTGGCAGAGAAAGCTGAGAAAGCCAAAAGAAAGGGCCTAAGGCATACACATCTTAGATCCACTGGCTGAGCAATTCCAGAAAGGAAGGCGCGAGGCCAGCATCTTAGTCTGAGCAGTCCTATCGTATCATCATTTCATGAGAGCTTGGCATTAAATCATGAAAAAGCCAACATCTAAAGTTGGAACTTGTCTTGGTAGGCAGCAATGTTCATATACTATTAAAGATAGAATTGCATTGTCTCCTCTGAATTGACTACTTTTGTTTTCTCATATTAAATATTTTAAGAGATCTGGAATTGTCCAAGGTCTCACCATATTTTAGGGAAGGCAGGCTAGCAGGAAACAGCTTTTGCATGGGACCAGCATGTGGGTGCAGAGGGTCTTAGGTCTGGTTTCCCAGAAGCACATGGTGAGGCCAGGATTCACTTGCAAGGGATTCCTTAAGGAGGGATACCTGGGAGAGATGGATAGATAAGGAGATGAGGGAAGCAGGTCAGAGTAAAAAGGGGAAGCCAAGCACGAATGATCTCTATTCATTTCCAAGGCAAACTATTCAATATCGCGGTAATCCAAGTCTATGCCCCGACCAGTAACGCTGAAGAAGCTGAACTTGAACGGTTCTATGAAGACCTACAAGACCTTTTAGAACTAACACCCCAAAAAGATGTCCTTTTCATTATAGGGGACTGGAATGCAAAAGTAGGATGTCAGGAAACACCTGGCGTAACAGGCAAATTTGGCCTTGGAGTACACAATGAAGCAGGGCAAAGGCTAATAAAGTTTTGCCAAGAGAACGCACTGGTCATAGCAAACACCCTCTTTCAACAACACAAGAGAAGTCTCTACACATGGACATCACCAGATGGTCAACATCGAAATCTGATTGATTATATTCTTTGCAGCCAAAGATGGAGAAGCTCTATACAGTCAGCAAAAACAAGACTGGGAGCAGACTGTGGCTCAGATCATGAACTCCTTATTGACAAATTTAAACTTAAACTGAAGAAAGTAGGGAAAACCACTAGACAATTCAGGTATGACCTAAATCATATCTCTTAAGATTATACAGTGGAAGTGACAAATAGATTTAAGGGACTAGATCTGATAGACAGAGTGCCTGATGAACTATGGACAGAGGTTCGTGACATTGTACAGGACACAGGGATCAAGACCATCTCCATGAAAAAGAAATGCAAAAAAGCAAAATGGCTGTCTGAGGAGGCCTTACAAATAGCTGAGAAAAGAAGGGAAGTGAAAACAAAGGAGAAAACGAAAGATATTCCCATTTGAATGCAGAATTCCAAAGAATAGCAAGGAGAGATAAGAAAGCCTTCTTCAGCGATCAATGCAAAGAAATAGAGGAAAACAACAGATTGGGAAAGACTAGAGATCTCTTCAAGAAAATTAGAGATACCAAGGGAACATTTCATGCAAAGATGGGCTCGATAAAGGACAGAAATGGTATGGACCTAACAGAAGCAGAAGATATTAAGAAGAGGTGGCAAGAATACACAGAAGAAGTGTACAAAAAAGATCTTCACGACCCAGATAATCATGATGGTGTGATCACTCACCTAGAACCAGACATCCTGGAATGTGAAGTCAAGTGGGCCTTAGAAAGCATCACTATGAACAAAGCTAGTGGAGGTGATGGAATTCCAGTTGAGCTATTTCAAATCCTGAAAGATGATGCTGTGAAAGGGCTGCACTCGATATGCCAGCAAATCTGGAAAACTCAACAGTGGCCACATGACTGGAAAAGGTCAGTTTTAATTTCAATCCCTAAGAAAGGCAATGCCAAAGAATGCTCAAACTACTGCACAGTTGCACGCATCTCACATGCTAGTAAAGTAATGCTCAAAATTCTCCAAGCCAGGCTTCAGCAATACGTGAACCGTGAACTTCCAGATGTTCAAGCTGGTTTTAGAAAAGGCAGAGGAACCAGAGATCAAATTGCCAACATCCGATGAATCATCGAAAAAGCAAGAGAGTTCCAGAAAAACATCTATTTCTGTTTTATTGACTACGCAAAGCCTTTGACTGTGTGGATCACAATACACTGTGGAAAATTCTGAAAGAGATGGGAATACCAGACCACCTGACCTGTCCCTTGAGAAACCTGTATGCAGGTCAGGAAGCAACAGTTAGAAGTGGACATGGAACAACAGACTGGTTCCAAATCGGGAAAGGAGTACATAAAGGCTGTATATTGTCACCCTGCTTATTTAACTTATATGCAGAGTACATCATGAGAAACACTGGGCTGGAAGAAGCACAAGCTGGAATCAAGATTGCTGGGAGAAGTATCAATAACCTCAGATATGCAGATGACACCACCCTTATGGCAGAAAGTGAAGAAGAATTAAAGAGCCTCTTGATGCAAGTGACAGAGGAGAGTGAAAAAGTTGGCTTAAAGCTCAACGTTCAGAAAACTAAGATAATGGCATCTGGTCCCATCACTTCATAGCAAATAGATGGGGAAACAGTGGAAACAGTGTCAGACTTTATTTTTGGGGGCTCCAAAATCAGTGCAGATGGTGATTGCAGCCATGAAATTAAAAGACACTTACTCCTTGGAAGGAAGGTTATGACCAACCTAGATAGCATATTTAAAAGCAGAGATATTACTTTGCCAACAAAGGTCCGTCTAGTCAAGACTATGGTTTTTCCATTGGTCATGTATGGATGTGAGAGTTGGACGATGAAGAAAGCTAAGCGCCGCAGATTTGATGCTTTTGAACTGTGGTGTTGGAGAAGACTCTTGAGAGTCCCCTGAACAGCAAGGAGATCCACACAGTCCATCCTAAAGGAGATTAGTCCTGGGTGTTCATTGGAAGGACTGATGTTGAAGCTGAAACTCCAATACTTTGGCCACCTCATGTGAAGAGTTGACTCATTGGAAAAGACCCTGATGCTGGAAAGGATTGGGGGCAGGAGGAGAAGGGGATGACAGAGGATGAGATGGTTGGATGGCATCACTAACTCGATGGACATGGGTTTGGGTAAACTCCGAGGGTTGGTGATGGACAGGGAGGCCTGGTGTGCAGTGATTCATGGGGTCGCAAAGAGTTGGACATGACTGAGCGACTGAACTGAACTGAACTGAACTGAATCACAGAGGGGACCATAGGCATGAGTCCTACCACTGGATAAGCTTTAGCTTGATCGCAGAGACCAACAGGAATGAAAGTGACACCTCAAAAGGTATTCCAGAGGTGAGGAAGCCAGGCTTTCATAAACTTTCCTAGTCAGCAGCCACTGTTTACCAGTAGTTGGGGTGAAGAGTAGAAAACTTCCAGGTACTTCTGCTCACTGCATCTGCTGGCAAATCTTCTCCAGAGGCCCCAGAGCAGTTCTCTGAATGGGGACACTGGTCACTGAATGCAGATCTTAGGGCACTCTCCCCACCCTCAGAGAAGACTTTAAAGGGTGTCCAAGAAATCTGGGGGAATAGCAACATTGCCCACTAAATCCAGGACATTTACTACCAAGATTGTCCAGGAAAAAGTGGTCACTTGAGAGATAAATGATCATCAATTAGCAACTTCTCTTTTCTTCTTAAGCAGTAGTTCCAGCACTTATTCTCCCAGTCCCTGGCAAGTATATATTGTTGTTTTTTAGCCACTAAGTTGAGTCCAACTCTTTATGACCACATGGACTATAGCCCACAAGGCTCCTCTGTTCATGGGATTTCCCAGGCAAGACTACTAGAGTGGGTTGCCATTTCCTCATCTAGGAGGTCTTCCTGGACCAGGGATAGAACCTTGTCTCCTGCATTGGCAGATGGATTCTTTACCACTGAGCCACCAAATATATATATATATATATATATATATATATATATATATATATATATATATATATATATATATATATATATATATATATTCTATGTATTTATATGTGTGTATTTTTAGTATATATATATCTATTTATTTTCTTTTTAGTGATTAGAAAGTATTCTACAGTATGTATTGATTAAACCTATTTTCTCATTCACCCACTGATGGACATTTCCATTGCTTTCTTTAACAGACTGTGTTAAATAAATATCTTTTACATGTGTATTGGAGAATATTTCTGTGTGTGCACAAGAAAAATTGCTAATAATGAGATTGCTAGATCAAAGGAAATATATGTCTTATAATAACTATAAATAATATATAAAAAATCTGAATCACTATGTTGTACACTTGAGACTAATATAACATTTAAATCAGCTCTATTTCAATTTAAAAAATAAAATACACAGACATAGAAAACAAACTTATGGTTACTGAAGGGGGAAGGGGAAGGGATAAGTAAGGAGTTTGGAATTAATATATACATAGTAGTATATATAAGATAGATAAGCAATAAGGACTTCCCGTATAGCACAAGGAACTCTGCTTAATATTCTTTAATAAACCAAATGGGAAAATAATTTGAAAAAGAATAGATACTTGCATATATATTGATATAACTGAATCACTTTGCTTTACACTTGAAACTAATATAACAGTGTAAATCAACTATACTCCCATATAAAATAAAAATTTTTTAAAAGGATCTGAAAAATAATATCCAATATCTGCCTATATCCTGTGCTTAATTGCTCAGTCATGTCCAACTGTTTGTGACCCCATGGACTGTAGTCTGCCAAGCTCCTCTGTCCATGGGGAGTGGGTTGCCATGCTCTCATCCAGGGGATCATCCCAACCCAGGGATCAAACCCAGGTCTCCATGATTGCAGGTAGATTCTTTACCATCTGAGCCACCAGGGAAGCCTTTATATATATATATACATATATATGTACATATATATATACATATATGTATATAACTAACTCACTTTGCTGTATATGTGAAAATTGTAAATCAATTATACTTCTATTTTTTAAAAAAGGTTGAATTAAGGAAAACCAGACACCTGATACTTCTACAATCATAAGCAATAAAACAATGAAATCTTTTTGGTCAAGGTCAGAGATAAGAATTTTGCCATCTGCATTATCTAGAGAATAATATTGATACATGCATTTTATCATGAGCTTTTATATGCAAATATCAGTGTCTTTCCAGGCTTAAAGTATAGAGGTGGCAAATGTCCTTGAATACAACAGATGACTTAGTAATTTTCCAGGAAACTATTTGTAATTAATATTAATAATTAATTAAAATTAATTCATTGTTACATATAGCCAAACCTGAGTAGTCTTAATGTCTTTTAAAAATTAATGCCTTTTGTTTTAGAGGCACTGTAGTGAAGAAAAATATCTCAAATAATGCAATTTATTGTATGAAAATTGTAGCACTGTGGCTGCAGCTGCTAACAGAGGCTCAACATTTTGTAACTACAAAAAAGACTGACAGTGCCACATGTCTGCTTGTCTCAAATCGCCCATATTTTAATACTCTGGAGAGTACCTCCTCTCTTGTTAATCCACACAGATGCTGAGCTTTAATTGGCAACTCTTTCTGAAATCTCTTGGGACTTTTGAGCACTCTAATGTTGACTTTTGCAAGATGGAAAGTTCTAGCAACAGAATGACCATCAGCTAATGACTCACACAGCACAGCTTTGTGTCTCTAGTCATGCACTGAAAACAAAAGCTAGAAGCTGACCTGGTGGTAGATCGTAGCCACAGCCCCCTGTCCAGGTTTCTTCTGTTTGCTAGAGAAACAGTCTCCTGGATTAGACCCTCAGTCCAGGGAAGAATGCCACTCTGAGCCAGGATTCCTTAAATAACTTACAATCAGATAACAGCTCACTAGAGAAGAAAAAGTACTGTTCATTTTTATTCACTCATAACATGAGCACGACAAATTTATACAACTGGAATAATAAAAAAGATATTAAGAAGCTCATCATCTTATCATCTGACTGATTATCCTTCTCTGCACCCAGCTTTCAGCTAAAACTCTGCGTGCTCCTTTTCACTTCAATATGTTAAGTTTTGAAGGAAAGTAATTATTGTGGAGTTGAGGCATTAAAATGAGACTGGAGACATAAATGTTCTCTCTTCAACTGTAAGATCTAACCCAGATGCTTTTCTTTAATTTGATAAAAAAATAAACTTTTTCCATGCCATTTCTGGTTTTTTCCCCCCATTTAAATTACTGTGTGTATTTCAACTCTTCCTCTCTATTCTCCTGTGCAACCTTTTCTTTAATTTCTTAACTCTACATGATTATGGATTAAATTGAAACAAACTGCTTAATTTCTCTGTATCACAATTTCTTTTTGAAGCAAAGATAATCACAAAATTATAGACTGCTGTGCACCAACCACTGTAAATATTAATGAAGAAATGTATGCAAATTCTGGAAAACAAATCCCAAAGCTCCTCACCCAAGATAAGATATCATTATTATCCTTATGAAAGTATACCAAAATGCCACTGGATACATACACTCATGACAGCCATGATGCTTATGGTTGTACATAATAAAAACAAAAATCAATCCAGGTAGTTTATTCATTTATGAGCCTGAGAGCCCAGGAGGACAAACTTTAGGCTTTACTTGTTCAAGGGTTATTCTCTATTTTTTTTGTGACTAATTCTCTAGGTTCTGTATTCTTTCTGTACCGGCTTCATTATGGAAGAATATGGGACTGCTGGGTGTATTTGACCTTGCTTATATCTCTTCTTTTCTTACAGTCATCAAAAAAATTTCCAAACTCTGTGGGAGAAGGCGAGGGTGGGATGATTTGAGAGAACAGCCTTGAAACATGTATGTATTTAATGTATTTCATATGTGAAATAGATCACCAGTCCAGATTCGATGCATGAAGCAGGGTGCTCAGGGCTGGTGCACTGGGATGACCCTGAGGGATGGGATGAAGAGGGAGGTGGGAGGGGGGTTCAGGATGGGGAACACATGTACACTCATGGCTGATTCATGTGACTGTAGGGCAAAAACCACCACAATATTGTAAAGTAATTAGCCTCAAATTAAAATAAATAAATTAAATTTTTTTTAATTTCCTTTAAAAAAAAAGTTCCAAGCTCAATTTTAATCAGTTCCTTCTTCATAAGATGCTAACTTCTGATTCAAACCCTGAACTCTGGAGCCAGATGTGGATTAGTTTCTGTCTGGATCACTCAGCCATTCAAGAAAGGATCTCTGTGGGGAAAGGACCTGGGATTGCTCTGGTTGTCTTGGACCAATCAGGGCTCACCCCTAGAGCTGGAGAGAGGATGACCAGACTCAAACCACATAGCAGCTACACAATAAAGGAAGGGCAGGATGGATGCACAGTTGGGGAACACAGTCTCCACTATAACTCAGTTATAGACGTTATTTCACACAAGTCAGCTGAGTAAAAGGAATCTTTAAATATGGAACCTGCTATAACTGTAAGATTTGTTGTTGTTGTTGTTGTTGAGCTGCTAAGTCATGTGTGACTCTCTGCAACCTCATGGACTGTAGCACACCAAGTTCTTCTGTCCTTCACTGTCTCCCAGTGTTTGCTCAAATTCACGTCCATTGAGTCAGTGATGCTACTTAACCATCTCTTCCTTTGTCATCCTCTTCTCCTTTTGCCTTTGATCTTTCCCAGAATTAGGGCCTTTTCCAAAGAGTCAGCTTTTCACATTAGGTGGACAGAGTATTGGAGCTTCAGCTTTAGCATCAGTCCTTCCAGTGAATATAATTGTAAGATACTCTGCTAATATTAACAGATGAGAAATTAAACAATAATGTCACCCATGTTCTTGCCCTACTGTTCTATTAGGAAAAAAAAAAACAGTCAATTTTCATTGACTGAAAGCTAACCAAAATGTTCTCTATCATTCTTTTCATGCTTTCTGTCGAATATTCAAATTTTGACCTTCTGTATCATAATAAATGGCTTAGATAAATTTCAACAAACTCTGAAACACTTGTTTTTGGTAAGAAAACTCTCACTAATTTAGAAGAGGATCATTAAGACCTCTAGTCCTTCCACATGCTCCAATAGCCTTCCCAAATCTACCACAGATAAACGTGAAATGTCAGTAAAATCAAGTACTTTCCAGGCACACATAGCTCCAAGATAAATCTCATAGTTACTGCCTTCAAAAATATGACTGCCATGAACCTTTCTTACAAATATAAAAAAAAAAACTGTAATTGTGCAAAACTATGGGTCCACAATTGCACAAAATGCTTTCACATACATTATCACAAACATAAGTCTTAAAAATGAAGGCTGGGGAATTGACCCAGATCAAGGGAAGGTCAGAGTCCCAGAGAATGATAAGGATAGACAGATAAGAGTAGCCGTGGACACTTGGCTGGATATCAAACCAGTCAATCCTAAGGGAAATCAACCCTGAATATTCACTGGAAGGGCTGATGCTGAAGCTGAAGCTCCAATAGTTTGGCCACCTGATATAACTGTTGCAACTCACTGTAAAAGACCCTGATGCTGAGAAAGGTTGAGGGTAGAAGGAGAAGGGGGTGACAGAGGAAGAGATGGTTGGATGGCATCACTGACTCAAGGGACATGAGCTTGAGCAAACTCTGGGAGATAGTAAAGGACAGGGAGCCTGGTGTGCTGCAGTCATGGGGTCTCAAAGAGTCAGACACAACTGAGAGATGGAATGAAAACAACAACACAACTGAGTGAGCAAACAACAACAACAATGGACACTTAGGAAATTGGCAAGGGGTGCAGGAGGAGGAACTTGTTCAAAGAAAAGAAATGTCTTCCCAATTGGTTGAGAGTGTTTGCAATTTCCTGATCTAGAAAGGAGAGAAAGGAGACGAAGGGACTAAATTTCCTACAAGATAACAGACTTCAGGTAAATATTATTTCTAAATATAATTTTTCTCTAGGGAGAAAAATTTTATCTACCTTAGGAGTTCTTATTGTGATTAGCTATTCATTTACTTTGAGCCCCTAAAATCTCTGCTAATTTATATTAGGGAAGAGTATCTAATATCTTGAAAGTCTTTAGACTACACAAGCATTTAGATGCAAATGAAACACAGAAAGATTAAGATGGAAAATTGACTGTTTCCAGCCATTTGCTATGAGATTTCAGTGTATTCTTCCTTAGAATTGATGAAGACTTCATATGTGCTCTCCTCCTTCCTCTGTGACACTGGTATCTGTTACTGCAAAGTCACATAAGAATGATGGCCTGTGGAAAGTATCACAGGACATCCCAGGGATTTTAAAGCAGCAAGGTCCATGTGGGCTAAAGTGTCCTGTATTACCTTCTGCCTCCCTGAGCCACATGTAAATTGTGGTAAAGTTTGGAACAATGTTTAAAATCATGAGCATGCTTCCCTTGTGGCTGGGTGTTAAAGAACAGGCCTGCCAACACAGGAGACTCAAGAGAGGTGGGTTCCATCCCTGGGTTGGGAAGATCCCCTGGAGAAAGAAATGGTAACCCACTCCAGTATTCTTGCCTGGAAAATCTCAAGGACAGAGGAACCTGGTGGGCTACAGTCCATGAGATCACAAAGACTCAGACACGACAGCACACACACACACGTGTGGATTCTGGAAAAGTGGTACTGATGAACCTATTTGCAGGGCAGGAATAGAGATGCAGATGTAAAGAATGAACTTGTGGATGTGGTAGGGAAGGAGAGGGTGGGACGAACTGAGAGAACAGCATTTACATATATATACCACCATGTATAAAATAGATAGGTACTGGGAACCCACTGTATAACACAAAGAACTCAGCTTGGTGCTCTGTGACCTAGAAGGCTGGGATGGTGGGGGTGGGAGGGAGGCTCAAAAGGGAGTATATATATATATACATATATATATATACACACATATATATAAAATATATACATATATACGCACACAGACATATAGCTGATTCGCGTTTGTTGCACAGCAGGAACTGGCACAATATTGTAAGCAATTATTCTCCAATAAAAATTTAAAACCTACATTTAGGTAACAAAGTGGTGTTATGTAATATTATGTTAAATAATACTAGTTGCCTTTTACTAAAAATTGTGTATATATATGTGTGTGTGTGTGTGTGTGTGTGTGTGTGTGTGTGTGTGTGTACAGCCAATTAAGTACCAAACACCCTGTGAAGGGATCAAGTATTATCTGATGCTAAGGATAAGAATGGACTAGTGGTTTTCCCAACTTTCTTCAATTTAAGTCTGAATTTGGCAATAAGCAGTTCATGATCTGAGCCACAGTTTGCTCCCGGTCTTGTTTTTGCTGACTTATAGAGCTTCTCCATCTTTGGCTGCAAAGAATATAATCAATCTGATTTCGGTGTTGACCATCTGGTGATGTCCACGTATAGAGTCTTCGCTTGTGTTGTTGGAATAGGGTGTTTGCTATTACCAGTGCGTTCTTGTGGCAAAACTCTATTAGCCTTTGCCCTGCTTCATTCTGTACTCCAAGGCCAAATATGCCTGTTATGCCAGGTGTTTCTTGACTTCCTACTTTTGCATTCCAGTCCCCTATAATGAAAAGGACATCTTTTTTGGGTGTTAGTTCTAGAAGGTCTTGTAGGTCTTCATAGAACCGTTCAACTTCAGCTTCTTCGGCGTTACTAGTTGGGGCATAGACTTGGATTACTGTGATATTGAATGGTTTGCCTTGGAAACAAACAGAGATCATTCTATCGTTTTTGAGATTGCATCCAAGTACTGCATTTTGGACTCTTTTGTTGACCATGATGGCTACTCCATTTCTTCTAAGGGATTCTTGCCCACAATAGTAGATATAATCGTCATCTGAGTTAAATTCACCCATTCCAGTCCATCTTAGTTCACTGATTCCTAGAATGCTGACGTTCACTCTTGCCATCTCCTGTTTGACCACTTCCAATTTGCCTTGATTCATGGACCTAACATTCCAGGTTCCTATGCAATATTGCTCTTTACAGCATTGGACTTTGCATCTATCACCAGTCCCATCCACAGTTGGGTATCATTTTTGCTTTGGCTCCATTCCATCATTCTTTCTGGAGTTATTTCTCCACCGATCTCCATTAGCATATTGGGCACCTACTGACCTGGGGAGTTCATCTTTCAGTGTCCTATCTTTTTGCCTTTTCATACTGTTCATGGGGTTCTCAAGGCAAGAATACTGAAGTGGTTTGCCATGCCCTTCTCCAGTGGACCACATTCTGTCAGACCTCTCCACCATGACCCATCCGTCTTGAGTGGCTCCACACGGCATGGCTTAGTTTCATTGAGATAGACAAGGCTGTGGTCCATGTGATCAGATTAGCTAGTTTTCTGTAATTTTAGTTTCAGTGTGTCTGCCCTCTGATGCCCTCTCGCAACACTTACCGTCTTACTTGAGTTTCTCTTACCTTGGACGTGGGGTATTTCTTCACGGCTGCTCCAGCAAAGTGCAGCCGTTGCTCCTTACCTTGGACAACAGGTTTCTACTCACGCCCGCCCCTCCTGACCTTGAATGTAGAGTAACTCCTCTCGGCCCTCCTGTGCCTACCCAGCCCCTGCTCCTTGGGCCTTGGGTATTCCTCTTGCCACAGCCGCCGGCCCCCAGCCCCTGGCGCCGCCTAGCCCCTGTAGGCCCCCGCCCCTGGCTCCAGGCCCCCGGCCCAGCCTAGTTCCTCTCGGCCACGCTTCTGCGCCGAGCCGTCGCAGCCGCCTCGCTTCTGCGCCAAGCCGTCGCAAATAGGAAAAGGAGCACGTCAACGCTGTATATTGTCACCCTGCTTATTTAACTTATATGCAGAGTACATCATGAGACACGCTGGGCTGGAAGAAACACAAGCTGGAATCAAGATTGCTGGGAGAAATATCAATAACCTCAGATATGCGGATGACACCACCCTTATGGCAGAAAGTGAAGAACGAAAGAGCCTCTTGATGAAGGTGAAAGAGGAGAGTGAAAAAGTTGGCTTAAAGCTCAACATTCAGAAAACTAAGATCATGGCATCTGGTCCCATCACTTCATGGGAAATAGATGGGGAAACAGTGGAAACAGTGTCAGACTTTATTTTTTGGGGCTCCAGAATCACTGCTGATGGTGATTGCAGCCATGAAATTAAAAGACGCTTACTCCTTGGAAGGAAGGTTATGGCCAACCTAGATAGCATATTTAAAAGCAGAGACATTACTTTGCCAACAAAGGTCCGTCTAGTCAAGGCTATGGTTTTTCCAGTGGTCATGTATGGATGTGAGAGTTTGATGGTGAAGAAAGCTGAGTGCCGCAGAATTGATGCTTTTGAACTGTGGTGTTGGAGAAGACTCTTGAGAGTCCCTTGGACTGCAAGGAGATCCAATCAATCCATCCTAAAAGAGATCAATCCTGGGTGTTCATTGGAAGGTCTGATGTTGAAGCTGAAACTCCACTACTTTGGCCACCTCATGCGAAGGGTTGACTCATTGGAAAAGACCCTAATGCTGGACAGGATTGGGGGCGGGAGGAGAAGGGGACGACAGAGGATGAGATGGTTGGATGGCATCACCGACTCGATGGACACGGGTTTGGGTAGACTCCGGGAGTTGGTGATGGACAGAGAGGCCTGGCGTGCTGCAATTCATGGGGTTGCAAAGAGTCGGACATGACTGAGCGACTGAACTGAACTGAAGGGTAAGAAGTAACTCTGAAACATCTCATTCAAAATCAGTTTTCCATGGCAGCTGTTTTAGTGAATGTTTTATTTGTAATGATAATTGGTTTTGGAATACATGGCAAATACCATGGTACAAGGGGCAAACTAAGTTTCAATTTTTGTTTTGGAAAGAATAAAAGGAAGACCAGGAAGAATATCTTAATAATGTCCTATTTTTGTGGTCACATGTAAGTTTATTTTCAAAAAACCATGGAAACCCTTCTTGGAAAAATCTAGTTAGTAAATTCAACTTATCTTAATAAATTCAGTTACTGGGAGATTTTTTTTTAATATATATGAGACATATGTATTTTATAAATAAGACCAAACTGAAGTTCAACAGATGTAGTATGTTTCTATTTAACTTAGAGTTGAAGCTGACCAATAAAATTCATAAAATAACATTTCGACAGTTTGATTCAAATTGAGCTAGTGAAAAATTGGGAAAAACAGATTTTGTTTGTCTCGGGTCACTATGAAGTAGCCAGATGTCTGTTTTAAATAGTCCCCACAGAGTCAAAATTAATTTCTCTTGGACTTAGACAGAATAGACTTCCTTTCTACACCACATATTTTCATGGCAGTTGGAGATGCTAAAATGCCACTAATAATGTCTTTTTCCTTTTCTTCTTTGTGGTTCCTTTCACACCATTCTGGTCATGAAATGTAAGAGTCTCTGAAGAAAAACTTCCTAGAATGTGTTTTTCTTACCTCAGGTTCTCTCTACCTTCACTGGAATTTCTTGAAGTTCATTTTATCTTTCCAAGTTAAGTTTATACAATGAGCCTACTAGTATCCCATCCAAAATAACCACCATTTAGACTCCACCCCTCCCCCAACTCTCCCACCCACTCCCACCCCCACCCCCATCCCTGTTTTCAGTTTCCATGGTAGTCAGATCCCACTATACCCAGGGGTCTCCACGAAGCAAATGCGGAACTATAAAGAGTCAGAAACTGAAGCTGAGAAGTAGAATCTGACTGAAGTGACTCCTGCTCTTGTCCTATAATTCTTTGAAGTCATATTTAAAAAAGCACCAGCTCATTTACTGAAAAATACATTAGATATTCTAGCTATATGTATATATCATATGTATAACATATATATCAGTTAATCCCATTACTACAGTAACGTTTTCCAAGCCACAGCCTTTATTTCCATATAGGATTTTCATGTTTGCTGTCTTTGGTAACAAAAACTATAAGCCCCAAAAGTGAAAGAATAAAGTTTCTAATAGAAACAAAATGGAAGCTTTGTTTACTAACAAAGACTATTTAAATTATAGCCTATAATTATTATAGAATACATCCTGCTGCTGCTAAGTCGCTTCAGTCATCTCCGACTCTGTGCGACTCCATAGACGGCAGCTCACCAGGCTCCGCCTTCCCTAGGATTCTCCAGGCAAGAATACTGGAGTGGGTTGCCATTTCCTTCTCCAGTGCATGAAAGGGAAAAGTGAAAGTGAATTCGCTCAGTCGTGTCCGACTCTTAGCGACCCCATGGACTGTAGCCTACCAGGCTCGTCCATCCATGGGATTTTCCAGGCAAGAGTACTGGAGTGGGGTGCCGTTGCCTTCTCCGAGAATATATCCTACATACACCATATTAATATATATAGTTATGGTATATGTTATGTAGTCGTTAAATTTATATTGATATAAATTTTTAATGCAATAATTTATAAACTACTAAAATAAAATTATATTTTCACTAAGATTGCTGTTATACTAATACATATATGAAAGTAACTTGGAGAAAATCAACTAAAGAATAGTAGATTACTTTCTGGGTTTGCAGGTGATTTATTTTTTTCCTCATTTTTATGCATCCGTCTGTGTAATTTTACTATAAATAAGCAAATAAAGAAATAAGGAGACCACAACTCACTTTATATGTTTGTAGACCAGATATAGAGAAACAGCTAATAATCTCATTTAAGAGGGCTCATGAGTCACAAATGGTTTCAATAAGTAGAATACATTCTGCTGACTTGCTTCAGATAACCAGCTGCTGGTCAGGCTTGACATTTATGTGCTTGTATGTATTTATACATTCCCCAATCCATGTAATCCTACCCTCCTACTTTAAGATTTCCAAAATCTGGGTAGGGTTTCTTAATAATTTCCAACCAGAAACCAATGCTTGATCATTGATAGGTTGGCAAATAGACCATGCAATTTTAGAAGGAAAGCTTGAATCCTTCCTAGCTACTCATTGTCTTTTGACCCTGGGGTTTGCTCCTTTTCCCACTCTGGTTTTGGGACAGTGGTGGGTGGTCTGGTCATGGACACAAGCTGGCACAACCCAGGACTGCAGTCGTGTAAGGCCTCTTCGTGTCACATATTGTATTGAGAACAAGTGATGGCATACCATGAATCTGTTAGTAGTTTATAAGAGGATACTGATAACTCACTCTGCCAGTAACTGCTGTACAGTTGTTGCAGAAACACCATATCATGTGTGCTGACTTCGATTAGTAAGATCTCAGATGAAGGAACAATGAGAAAGATTTAATAAGACAAAGATTAGTTCTATGTAACTCCAGGAAAAAATTAAGCTCTCACAAAGTACTGCTATGTAAATACTTTAATTATTTTCCCAGCATTTTATTTCTCTATCTCTCCATCTCTGGGTTTGTGAAATGATAGCTCTAAATATAGCCTTATTTTTAAAAATAAAAAAAAAAGTGGGAAACCAACTTATTTAGCTCAGATGCTAGAAAAAATATATAGCATTGCAGATTGTACTGTATTTTTATTCTTTGTTGTTGTTCAGTCTCTCAGTCATGTCTGACTCTTTGCGACCCCATGGACTGCAGCATGCCAGGTTTCCCTGTCCTTTACCATCTCCCAGAGTTTGCTCTGGGAAAGACTGAAGGCGGGAGGAGAAGGGGACAACAGAGGATAAGATGGTTGGATGGCATCACCAACTCAATGGGCATGAGGTTGAGTAAACTCTGGGAGTTGGTAATGGACAGGGAGGCCTGGCGTGCTGCAGTCCATTGGGTCAGACACAACTGAGCAACTGAACTGAATTGAGAGTTTGCTCAAACTCATGTCCATTGAGTTGGTAGTGCCACCCAACCATCTCGTCTTCTGTTATCCCCTCTCCTCCTGCCTTCAATCTTGCCAGTATCAGGGTCTTTTCCAATGAATGGGCTCTTCGCATCAAGTGACCAAAGTATTGGAGCTTCAGCTTTAGCATCAGTCTTTCCAATGAATATTCAGGGTTTATTTCCTTTAGAATTGATTGGTTTGATCTCCTTGCAGTCCACGGAACTCTCAAGAGTCGTCTCCAACACCATAGTTCAAAAGCATCAATTCTTTGGTGCTCAACCTTCTTTATGGCCCAGATCCCATATCCATACATGACTACTGGAAAAACCATAGCTTTGACTATATGGACCCTCATTGGCAAAGTAATGTCTCTGTTTTTTAACACGCTGTCTAGGTTTGTCATAGCTTTTCTTCAAAGGAGCAAGCACCTTTTAATTTCATGGCAGTCATTACTGCTGCAGTCACTATCCACAGTGATTTTGGAGCCCAATAAAATAGTCTCTCACCATTTTCATCGTTTCCCCATCTACATGGCATAAAATGTTGGGGCCAGAAGCCACAATCTTAGTTCACTGAATGTTGATATTTAAGCCAGCTTTTTCACTCTCCCCCTTCATCAAGAGGCTCTTTAGTTCCTCTTTGCTTTCTGCCATAAAAGTGGTTTATTCTTAACATGGATTTAACTATAAAAATGAAAAGCCAAAGAGGATAATCACAGCTACAATTTCACATTCTCTCTCTGCTCTACCTGCCCTACCATAGCCACAGAACATGCCCCACCCCCCACTCCAGAAGACCAGAGGCTGAAATATCAGCTCTTTCTCAGAACCTGGAATGTGGCACACATCTCAATGTGTACTGATAAGTGTTTGCTCATTTTTTAACAGTTATCTCATTTACATCTTATTTTTCCTTAACCAGACATCTTACTTCAATACTTACTCTCTTAAGTTTCTCCCCTCCGCAGGTTCGCATAGGTTTTGCAGCCTTATTCCTACGTTGTTGACTTGGTAATAAATGGTACCCCCCCACCACCAAGATGCTTCTTTCAGCTTTTTGTGTGCTCTGTTTCCTGTTCTTTACATAACACATGATGGCCTATGTTAACTGTCAGAGAAAAGATCATTCTAACCTGCCTTTCAGAGTCCTGTGACCTAAGATTCTTTCCCAGAAAGGTAAGCACTCTTAAATCCAAGAAATTTGATCATGCCCTTCAAAATACTGAAATACTACAAATTAAGGCTAAGTCAGCTACTTCCTGGGTGGCTCAGATGGTAAAGAATCTGTCTCCAATGCAGGACACCCTATTGACCCCTAGGTCAAGAAGTTCCCCTGGAGAAGGGAAGGGCAACCCACTCCAGTATTCTTGTCTGGAAAATCCCTTGGACAGAGGAACCTGGTGGGCTGTAGTCCATAGCATCGCATGTGGTTGGACACGACTGAGTGACTAGCACTTTCTTTTTTCAAGGCTAAGCCAAGTAGGGCACAGTGCTAAAGAAACTTCAGCCGCAGCTTCTGTCAGCTTCTGATCAAAATAACCCCTTTCCATAGGTTCTTCAATAGTTTCTTACAGCATCTTGGTCACTAAGGTGGACTGAGAGAGTAAGACTGAGTCTGGGGAAATATAGCACAGTCCCTGGAAGACTGTATCAGAAGGCCAATGGTATAGGTTTATAAGTGAGTAAAAAATATCACAGTGATTTCAATTAATGACTGTCAGTTTTAAGAATCTCCTAGATTTCTGACATCCCAGACCGCAGAATTCCTCTGAACCAACAAGTATAAAAACATTTCCCCACTTTGGATTTCTCCCTAAAAACATTTTCATTCATTGCTTCATTTCCAAACCATCAAATTTTAATAATTCCTTTCCAATGAGACGTAACATCTTCTGTTGTAATTGTCTGCTCATGCCGTCATAGCAAAATACTATAGACAAGGTGGCTTATACAAAGGAAATTTATTTTCTCACAGTTTTGGAGGCTGGGAAGTCCAACATCAGGGTGCCAGCAAGGCCAGTTTCTGGCGAAAACTCTTCTTGGCTTACAGAGAGCTGCCTTCTCTCTGTATATGCATATGGCAGGGAGAAAGAGCAAACTCCCTGTGTCTCTTCTTAAAAAGGCACAGTTCTAGAATGAGGACCCTGTCTTCGTGATACCATTTCACCTTAATTACCTCCCAAAGTTCACATCTCCAAATCCCATCACACCGGAAGTTATGGCTTCTACATGTGAATCTGGGGACAATGCAATTCAGTCCAGGAAGCCCATCGAAACTCCTAATTTTAGTTTTACCATTTTTATCTCACAACTTTAAAAGGTGTTATACTATCATATTTTACATGCCTTAAACTATACAAGGCAAACTTTATCTGAAGTTTTCTACACATTAATAAATGTCAACTCTCTGATCCTTTTTTGTAGTAGGCATCTTGGTCCTTTATTTTCTCTTTTTAAAAGTATTTTCACTTGTATTACCCTTTTTAAAATTTATTTTTAATTGAAGAATGCTTTACAATGTCGTGTTGGTTTCTGTCATACAATGTTTATTTTCAATAAAGAGATTACAATAATATTTTCTGTGACTGCCTTTTTTGGAGTGCACTTGCCAAGATCCAGTCCAATGAAAGAAATCTCACCAGTTATTTAAAGGGAAAATAATTTAACATACAGAATTGCTAACCAGATAGAAAGTCATTAACTAGTTAACAAAAGGGTAAAAAGGGAATTGGAAGGTAACCACAGAGGAGGTAACTGCAGGAAACAGCTTATACCTTACTGCTGGGGAAAACAAGAAGAAAGGTTAAGATTTTTGAAACGTAGAGATTTATAGGAGGAGCTCTGTGAAGCAACACTTCTTAAGAAGAGGAACTTGCTGCCAGCTGATGGTGGTTCCCTGAGCTTGGAGAAGAATTCTTTGGAGGGTGGAGAGACACCCCAATTCCTGGTGGGGCAGCCGATGATACGAGATGTGATGGAGCTGTTTCTGCAAGTTATGGAAAAGCTGCAAATGGGATTCAGTTGTTACGAGGAAGAAATGGTGCCAGTAGGGGAAGGCAGTCCTTAGGGTGACACTCACAGGAAAGGCAAGGGGACAAGAAACACAGGGTTGGTGCCACATGGAACTGACAGAAGGTGGGCTCCCAAAAGGCCAGTCTTGTGTTTACAAGATAGTTGAGTTCTCTACTGCACACAAAAGAAATGAAAAGTCAATACCAACCTATGGCAGGTTCACGTTGATACATGGCAGAAACCAACAAAATATTATAAAGCAATTATCCTCCAATTTAAAATAAATGAATTTTTATAAAAGAAAAATCAATGCCATAAAGTTCTAGAACATGAGCAGAAGTGGACATGGTTTTGGTTCAGACTTTCAGATAGAGTTACCAATCAACCATCATAGTAAAAACAATTAAAAAACAAAAACACTAGAAAAGATTCTCATTAAATATATCATTTTGAGTAAAGCAGCTTCATGTTGAATATTTCCAGTGGTTTAGACTTTCATGTGCTATAAACAGAAGTTACTTCAAAGGCATGATTATCAGAGAAATAAAAATAGAAATAATAAAATACCATCTTCATGTGTGAAATTATTAAAATTTCAAAAGCAGTACTCAATCTAGTTGTTGTTGTTCAGTTGCTGAGTTCTGACTCTTTGCCGCCCCGTGATCTTCAGCACACCAGGCTTCCCTGTCCTTTACAATCTCCTGGAGTTTGCTCAAACTCAGGTACATTGAGTAGGTGATGCCATCCAACCAGCTCATCCTCTGTCGCCTCCTTCTCCTCTTGTCCTCAATCTTTTCCAGGATCAGGGTCTTTTCCAATGAATCAGCTCTTCACATCAGGTGGCCAAAGTACTGGAGCATCAGCTTCAGCATCAGTCCTTCCAATGAATATTCAGGGTTGATTTCCTTTAGGTTTGACTGGTTGGATCTCCTTGCGGTCCAAGGGACTCTCAAGAGTCTTCTCCAGCAACACAGTTCAAAAACATAAATTCTTTGGTGCTCTTATGTTCCAACTCAATCTGGTAGGGTTTGGCATTAATGAGACTCATATGTTGCTGGTGAAATCTAGAAAATAAATTAAATATGTGTATATTTTAAGAAGCTCAAAAATGTTCACAGCCCTTTGATCCTCAATTCAGCCAGTGTAGGTATACATTCTAAGGCAAAGATAATAACTATATATATTGATTTATGTGTAAAGAAATTTCTTGATGTGCTTATTATAATAAAACCTGGGAACTATATAAATGTTCAATAATAAAAATGTAACTCTGGGTCTTCCCTCGTGGCTCAGTGGTAAAAAATCCACCTGCCAATTCAGGAGCTGAGGGTTCGATCCCTGGGTCATGAAGACCGCCTGGAGATAGAAATGACAACCCACTCCAGTATTCTTGCCTGGGAAATCCCATGGACAGAGGAGCCTGTCGGCTATAGTCTAAGCGGTTGCAAAGAGTTGGACTCAACTTAGCAACTAAACAACAACAAATTACAATTATATCATAGATTGTCTTCCATCATTAAAATATTTTGGGTAATAATGTTCCTTCTTTACATGGTGATACTTTTAGTTTTATTGCATCCCAGAAAGACAGCATCCCAGGGCACAGGATGGAGGAAGGGTGTGGGTATCAATTCGGATTATCCTAAGTACTAACAAGCATGAGTCATGAAGCCAAGGCAGACAAAGGGGAAACATTTAAGTCTCAAAGCCAAGCCAAAGCCCCAGCCAACTGCTAGGAATTCAGACAAAGGACATGAGCTAGAGAGAGCACACCAGAGAGGGAGTAAAGTCTAAAATCGACTGAAGGAGACAGATTTACAGTAGGATGACCTGAACCTGTGGAACAGTTATTTTCCACAAGCTGACACGTGCATCTGTGAGTGTGTGCCCGGAACAGCCACTTCTGTTTCTCTTCCCCTCGCTCCACTGGAACAAGAAGATTGCGCGACCCCTCTCTCACAGAGGGTCAAGTGCTTCCTAGCGGCTCACCTCAAAGACATCATCACGATGAACCAGGTAAGTCATTGGTCAAATGTATGACAAATAATTTTCTACCACTAAAAACAAATGGCTAACTTTGTGAATGATTTAAAAAGCCAAACCTTTATACTGATGAATAACCTGCACAAAGAAACGGACACAAGTCAAAAGGCTCTACGTGTTGTGCTGTTTGAAGTCACTTTTAGTCATGTCCAGCTCTTTGTGACACTGTGGACTGTAGTCTACCAGTCTCCTCTGTCCATGGGCTTCTCCAGTCTAGAATACTGCAGTGGGTTGCCATGCCTTTCTCCAGAGGATCTTCCTGACCCAAGAATCAAATCCAAGTGTCCTGCATTGCAGGCAGATTCTTTACTGCCTGAGCCACCACGGAAGCATACATATCATTATATTATTATAATAATATAATTTATTTGTCCATTGTATTATTAATAAATATCTATTTGCTTTGCTTTTTGAAAATAGTTCTGATACAAAGAATGGCATGGTGAATGTTTACGTACATATGTTTTCATATTCCTTAGAGAGGGATTGCTGAGTCCTAAGATTTACTGAGCACAGAAGAATTGATGCTTTTGAACTGTGGTATTGGAGAAGACTCTTGAGAGTCCCTTGGAGTGTGAGGAGATCCAACCAGTCCATCCTAAAGGAGATCAGTCCTGAATATTCACTGGTAGGGCTGATGCTGAAGCTGAAACTCCAATCCTTTGGCCACCTGATGCGAAGAGCTGACTCATTTGAAAAGACCCTGATGCTGGGAAAGATTGAAGACAGGAGGAGAAGGGGATGACAGAGGATGAGATGGTTGGATGGCATCACCGACTCAATGGAAATGGGTTTAGGTGGACTCTGGGAGTTGGTGATGGACAGGGAGGCCTGGCGTGCTGCAGTTTATGGAGTTGCAAAGAGTCGGAGACAACTGAGTGACTGAACTGAAGACTAACTGGGTTTGAATTTAACACATAATTCCTTAAGAGTTTTCCCAAGAAGTCTTGCACCAATTGCCACCCCACACAGAGGTGTTGGAAAGTTCCAGAGGTTCCACATTGCCATCAATGCTTGATAAGACTAATCATTTCCATTTTAGCCTTTCTTCTTAGAGTTACCAGATAAAATATAGGACTTCCATTTACATTTGAAATATGTGACTTCCCAAGTGGCGCTAGTGGTAAAGAACCCACTGGCCAATGAGGAAGATGTAAGAGATGTGAGTTCAGTCCCTGGGTTGGGAAGGAGGAGGGGATGGCCACCCACTTGGTTATGTTTGCCTGGAGAGTCTCATGGACACGGGAGCCTGGTAGGCTCCAGTCGATAGGGTCACAAAAAGTTGGATAGCACACATGCAAGGGACATACTTACATCAAAAATGTTATTCACCATTTATCTAAAATTCACCTATATCTAGGAATTCTATATTTTATTTGCTAAATTTGACAACTCTATCCTGGTGTGTGTGTAGCAGTATCTTATTGTGGTTTTCATCTGCATTTCCCTGATGGTCAATAGGCTGATCATTTTTTCATAAATATTTTGCTCATTTGGATAACCCCTTTTGTGATGTTCCCATTCAAATTTTTTGCCCACTTTCTATTAGTTTCTTACTGATTTCTTGGATAGTCAATATTCTCTCTTTGTGTTCTTTGTCAGATAAATAATTTTCAGATCTTTTCTACAAGTCTGTTTCTAGTCTATCCAATCTCATAAAAATGTCCTTAAATTTTTCATTTTAATATAGCCCAATTTCTCAATACTTTTGTTTATGCACAGTGGATTTTATGTCTTGTTTAAGAAATCTTTTCCTCTCCCAAGGATGTGAAGAAACTGTTTTGTATTTTCTTTCAGAAGCTTTAGTGTGTTGCCTTTTATATTTAGATTGACAATCCATCTGAAATTAATTTTATTTTTGATATAAGGCAGGTAGTAAACTTTTCCCTCAATGGGCAAATTATTTAGCTTAAGGCACAAATTTTAATACATTAAATTTGTTAATAATTCTACTGACAATCATTTGTATTTAGATATGCTTTCTAGGGTGAGAGAGGAAGGGGTAAAATTCTTGCTATTTTCAGGATAGTGCAAATGACTCTAAGTTTGCACAATGGAAGGTTTTATATGTCTGTTTTATTAATGGTGTTTCCCAGGTGGCACAGTGTAAAGACTACGCCTGCCATTGCAGGAGCCAGGAAAATCCTCTGGGGTAGGAAAGGGCATCCCACTCCAGTATTCTTGCCTGGCGAAGTCCATGGATGGCGGATCCTGGTGGAACACAGTCCAGGGGGGGTCTCAAAGAGTCAGACATGACTGAGCACATGCACATATTTTATTAATGATGTGTTGGGGCAAATGGCATTTAAATGGTACAATGATTTTTCATTGTTGCATGCTAAGGAAGCTACAAACAAAAATACTAGAACTTTTTTTCTCATTTTCTCTTTCAAGTTAAATCAGATACTAGATGTTATATAACAGATCTAAATCCCTAATATCATAAGAGGAAGTCAATGTCTGTTGTCTCTCTCACCCTTAATATTAGCTAGTATAATATATATGAATAAGCTTTTTTTTTTTTTTTTTTTAAAGTCGCTCAGTCCGTCCAACTCTTTGCAACTCCAAGGACTGTAACCTGCCAGGATCCTCTCTCCATGGAACTCTCCAGGCCAGAATACTGGAGTGGGTAGCCATTCCCTTCTTCAGGGGATCTTCCCAAACCAGGGATCAAACCCAGGTCTCCTGTACTGTAGGCAGATTCTTTATCATCTGAGTCACCAGGGAAGCCCATGAATAAAGCTAAAAATAGCTAAACGATTTGACAATACATTCCTCTGAGGAACAGAGTTGGATGCCAAGAACACTGGGACAAGAAGCTGTTTATAATTATTCAATACTTTTTCTATTTTCTAAATTTGTGCATGTGCGTCACTTCGACTAAGATGACGTTAACATTTAAAAAAGAAAATCCTAGCAATTATCTAAACTAATACAGCATTTCTTGCAAAAAACTTAAACCTAAATATCATCTTAACTTTAACTTTTTCCTTAAAGTCTGCTGCACTGCATTTTATCTTATTTACCCTGATTAAACAAAATGTTTTTCTAGGTTTTAAATTAAATATTTGGAGGGAGATTTCTCTTTGCCTCTATATCACTGATAGAATAATATCTACGTATAATGGTTCCTCAAAATGCACTTAGAATAAACTAGGAGTGAATTGAAGATAGAAGAGAATTTGTGAAGGGTGTCCTGATATCAGTTGCTCCCATCTACCCCTCATCATCTTGTTTTAAATGCATGCGAACGTGCTAAGTCGATTCAGTCATGTCTAACTCTTTTCACCCCTATGGACTGTATCCCTCCAGTCTCCTCCATCCTTGGGATTTCCCAGGCAAGAATACTGGAGTGGGTTGCCATTCCCTCCTCCAGGGGATCTTCCTGACCCGAGATCGAATCCTTGTCTCCCGCGTTGGCAGGTGAGTTCTTTACCACTGAGCCATCTGGGAAGCCCTTTTAAATGCATGCAAATCCAAATTGCATTTGGATTTTAAGAGTTACACTGAAAAATAATAGTGTCTGAAATTTTCAGGGAGATGGGGGCATTATTTATTATGAAATAGTTAAATCTTTTTTACCTAAACGCCTAGAAAAGGGAAAACAAATGGCTTATTGAGATCAAAACATGAAACAAAAGCAGAAAAAAGCTTCTATCCTAAGACTTGAATAATTTGGCACAACACCTTTCCCAAGGTTTCCTCGATTAAAGAGATTGTTCATTGTGCTTCAAAGTATATTTGAAAAAAAATTTCTTTAAAAAAGGAGCTTTGATCTTGTAAAAACATAAAGGCAATATAAATCAAATTATTGCTATTTAATGCCAAGTAGTATTTAGTGGCCTGAGGAGCTATTTTCACTTATCATTGGCTCCCACTTATAGTGGTTTACTTGGCTTGGTTTCTAGAATTCCTTGGATTTATGTGGAGGCGCCACAAATCTATTTCCATTAATTGAGCCATACCCTTGAACTCTGGAGCGAAATGTCATCTGTGGTCAGTTTGGTTAGCTACAACTCAATGGGGCTGAAGCTAGTAAAAACTCCACCGGAAGAGAAAACATTAAGATACAATCAAATTTATAACAGATATCCCAAAGTACTGCAATCTCTGGTCTACCCAGAGACAGAGACTCCGAAAATAAAAATAAGAACTCAGAGCTATGCGTTGACTGCATGGCATTATCTGCCTGACATATCTCAACATTCAGCCTGTCCTCCATTTGTCCTGAAATGCCTATTACATTCCTTGTTTTAGGGATGCTAAATGTGTGGATGTCTGGCCAAAAACTGGCAGGGGAAATCAATCATTTCTAACTCCTCTGGACCCAGTTTTTTGAGTTCCACTCTTCTTTCACCTGCCAAACCCCACCATCCTATCTGTCTTCTACCCATTAATCATCTGAAGTATCTGGGAACTCACATTGGTTCCAAACATTGAAGATCAATAAAAGGTAGATTTTACACATTTTTATATATGCATGTGTTAATTGCTCAGTTGTGTCCAACTCTTTGCCAACCTATGAACTGTAGCCTACCAGGCTGCTCTGTCCATGGAATTTCCCAGTCAAGAAGACTGCAGTGAGTTGCCATTCCCTTCTCCAGGGGATCTTCCTCACCCAGGGATAGAACTTTCGTCTGCTATATTGCAGGCAGATTCTTTACCGTCTGAGCCACCAGGGAAGCCCTTATAAATGCTGCTGCTACTGTTTAGTTGTTCTAGTCCTGTCTGACTCTGTGCGACCCTATGGACTGTAGCCCGCTGGGCTCCTCTGTCCATGGGATTCTCCAGGCAAGAGTACTGAAGTGGGTTGCCATGGCCTCCTCCAGGGATCTTCCCAACCCAGGAATCGAACCGGGTCTCCTGCATTGCAGGAGGATTCTTTACCAGCTGAGATACCAGGGAAGCCACTTATATATGCATGTTCCTACTTTAAATGTATGAAAATACTGTTATGATTTGTAAAATATTGATTCATTTAAAATGCTGTTTGGATTCACAGTAAAAAATTGTCATGATTTATTTATTTTTTAGGCAGTTGACTCTACAATGTTTTGCATACATGAAAAGGTTCTGAAACTTACATTACTACCATGTTCAGACTCATCCTAACAATATTTAAAAGCAGTGAGGGAGAGTTTGATGTAATATTTGAAGTATGTATCAAGAGAAAAATGCCAATTTATTATTTACAGTGGTTGTTTCAGTCTCGGTAGAACAATATATTTGATCTGTATTAGAGTCTGTCTCACTTAGTTGAAAGTTTCAACAAATATCATATTACTCTGTTTAACTTAGCAACCTAGTTTGACTTTTATCCAAAGTACCATGAGAAAAAGAAAACTTAACTACTTATTACCTTTACACACATCTTATTACTCAATCAGGGGTAATTCTAATTATTCATGACAACTGTTCATAATATAAGTGGAAGAGTTCTTTAGACTCAAATCATTTCATAGATCATATTAGAGATTAGTTTCAAAAAACTGGAGTTTTTGTTAAATAGAGAGATTTATATAAACTATATATTAAATGTAGATAGCTATACAGGTTAATAAAAATCCCAAAAAGCATTCCAATAATCAAAAAGACATTAAGTGATAGAGTTGTTCAGTCGCTAAGTCATATCTGACTCTTTTGTGACCCCATGTATTGTAGCCCGCCAAGCTCCTCTGTTCATGTGATTTTCCAGGCAAGAATACTAGAGTGGATTACTATTTCCTTCTCTGGGAGTATTCCCAACATTGGCAGGCGAATTCTTTACCACTGAGCTATCAGGAAAGCCCAAAGTGATGCAATAACTCAGTCCAAATTTCTATACTTGAAAAAAAAATAGAGCGATACTTGATTAAGAAAAAGCAAGCATATACTAACTAGGCATTAAGATAAAATCGTATACTCAAATGTTTGAAAGATTAGAGAGAATAAGCAATAGGTTTGTAGGGACAATATGAAATGTGTTCAGGAACATGTGTTCTGAGATCCCATAGTCTATTTAGGAATCATTGTATTTGAAACTATTTGGGTCAACAGCTGGGTCAAAGAAGACTGAGGTTCAATCAGAAATATTATTTCACCTTCTTTAAAGGATACAAACAAAGCTGATATGGTGAAAGAAAGTTGTTTGTTTTAAGACCAGTGAGGAACCTACTTAGAGAGGACAATCAGAAGCTCAGAGTTAAAGGCGGAAGAATAGTCAATAACCAAAATAAATGATATAGGAAGAGAAAAAAATATCAAGGGTCAATATTTAGCTAGAGAAAAACACGGCTTTCTTTGAAACAGTAGAAATTAACAACCCACTCCAGGATTCCTGCCTGGGAAATCCCACGGACAGAGGAGCCTGTGGGCTACAGTCCATAGTGTTACAAAGAGTTGGACAAGACTTAGCAACTAAACAATAAGAACACAACAAATCTTGACTCAACTATTAACCCATAATACCTGGGTTATCTAACTAGTCAGTCTAGAGTCATCACTGTGTGTGATTAAATGGACTCACTTGCATTACAGAAGTTGGACAAAATGTATGTTGATAGCATGGCAGGATTTTGGGAAGGGACACAGGAATTCAAAGAAGTACTTCGTTTCCAAGGCAAACCATTCAATATCATGGTAATCCAAGTCTATGCACTGACCAGTAACGCTGAAGAAGCTGAACTTGAACGGTTCTATGAAGACCTACAAGACCTTTTAGAACTAACACACAAAAAAGGTATCCTTTTCATTATAGAGGACTAGAATGCAAAAGTAGGAAGTCAGGAAACACCTGATGTAGCAGGCAAATTTGGCCTTGGAGTACAGAATGAAGCAGGGCAAAGGCTAAGAGAGTTTTGCCAAGAGAACACACTGGTAATAGCAAACACCCTCTTCCAACAACACAAGAGAAGACTCTACACATGGACATCACCAGATGGTCAACACTGAAATCAGTTTGATTATATTCTTTGCAGCCAAAGGTGGAGAAGCTCTATACAGTCAGCAAAAACAAGACTGCGAGCAGACTCTGGCTCAGATCATGAACTCCTTATTGCAAAATTCAGACTTAAATTGAAGAAAGTAGGGAAAACCACTAGACCATTCAGGTATGACCTAAATCAAATCCCTTATGGTTATACAGTGGAAGTGAGAAATGGATTTAAGGGACTAGATCTGATACAGAGTGCCTGATGAACTATGGACAGAGGTTCATGACATTGTACAGGAGACAGGGATCAAGACCATCCTCATGGGAAAGAAATGCAAAGAAGCAAAATGGCTGTCTGAGGAGGCCTTACAAATAGCTGAGAAAAGAAGGGAAGCCAAAAACAAAGGAGAAAAGGAAAGATATTCCCATCTGAATGCAGAGTTCCAAAGAATAGCAAGGAGAGATAAGAAAGCCATCTTCAGCGATCAATGCAAAGAAATAGAGGAAAACAACAGAATGGGAAAGACTAGAGATCTCTTCAAGAAAATTAGAGATACCAAGGGAACATTTCATGCAAAGACGGGCTCGATAAAGGACAGAAATGGTATGGACCTAACAGAAGCAGAAGATATTAAGAAGAGGTGAAAAGAATACACAGAAGAACTGTACAAAAAAGATCTTCACGAACCAGATAATCACGATGGTGTGCTCACTCACCTATAGCCAGACATTCTGGAATGGGAAATAAAGTGGGCCTTAGAAAGCATCACTACAAACAAAGCAAGAGGAGGTGATGGAATTCCAGTTGAGCTATTTCAAATCCTGAAAGATGATGCTGTGAAAGTGCTGCACTCGATATGCCAGCAAATCTGGAAAACTCAGCAGTGGCCACAGGACTGGAAAAGGTCAGTTTTCATTCCCATCCCAAAGAAAGGCAATGCCAAAGAATGCTCAAACTACTGCACAATTGCACTCATCTCACATGTTAGTAAAGTCATGCTTAAAATTCTCCAAGCCCGGCTTCAGCAATATGTGAACCGTGAATTTCCAGATGTTCAAGCTGGTTTTAGAAACAGCAGAGGAACCAGAGATCAAATTGCCAACATCCAATGGATCATCGAAAAAGCAAGAGAGTTCCAGAAAGACGTCTATTTCTGCTTTATTGACTATGCCAAAGCCTTTGACTGTGTGGATCACAATAAACTGTGGAAAATTCTGAAAGAAATGGGAATACCAGACCACCTGACCTGTCTCTTGAGAAACCTGTATGCAGGTCAGGAAGCAACAGTTAGAACTGGACATGGAACAACAGACTGGTTCCAAATAGGAAAAGGAGTACGTCAAGGCTGTATATTGTCACCCTGCTTATTTCACTTATATGCAGAGTACATCATGAGAAACGCTGGGCTGGAAGAAACACAAGCTGGAATCAAGATTGCTGGGAGAAATATCAATAACCTCAGATATGCAGATGACACCACCCTTATGGCAGAAAGTGAAGAAAAACTAAAGAGCTTCTTGATGAAGGTGAAAGAGGAGAGTGAAAAAGTTGGCTTAAAGCTCAACATTCAGAAAACTAAGATCATGGCATCCGGTCCCATCACTTCATGGGAAATAGATGGGGAAACAGTGGAAACAGTGTCAGACTATATTTTTGGGCTCCAAAATCAGTGCAGATGTTGATTGCAGCCATGAAATTAAAAGACGCTTACTCATTGGAAGGGAGGTTAAGACCAACCTAGATAGCATATTTAAAAGCAGAGACATTACTTTGCCAACAAAGGTCCATCTAGTCAAGGCTATGGTTTTTCCAGTGGTCATGTATGGGTGTGAGAGTTGGACAATGAAGAAAGCTGAGCACCGAAGAATTGATGCTTTTGAACTGTGGTGTTGGAGAAGACTCTTGAGAATCCCTTGGACTGCAAGAAGATCCAACCAGTCCATCCTAAAGGAGATCAGTCCTCGGTGTTCATTGGAAGGTCTGATGTTGAATCTGAAACTCCAATACTTTGGCCACCTCATGCGAAGAGTTGACTCATTGGAAAAGACCCTGATGCTGGGAAGGATTGGGGGCAGGAGGGGAATGGGACGACAGAGGATGAGATGGCTGGATGGCATCACCAACTCGATGGACATGGGTTTGGGTGGATTTTGGGATTTGGTGATGGACAGGGAGGCCTGGCGTGCTGTGATTCATGGGGTCTCAAAGAGTCAGACACGACTGAGTGACTGAAGTGAACTGAACTGAAAAGGTCACCCTCCCACCCTTGCTTATTTGGCAGTGATAGAGGGAGTAAGTTGAGCAATGAATGGATGTTGTCCCCCTACAGAGAAAAGCCTAAAGTAAAAGCAAGCAACTGAGTTGTTTACACAAACAGAGTTAACTGCAAGAAATGATGTCATAGAAAAACCATCATATCTATTTAAATGACATGACACTGAAAATAGGTGGCAGTGTTGAGCATTGTCAGAGATTAGGGATAAGGAATGAATAAAGGGGTTATTGCTGCTGCTGCTGCTAAGTCACTTCAGTCGTGTCCGACTCTGTGCAACCCCATAGATGGCAGCCCACCAGGCTCCGCTGTCCATGGGATTCTCCAGGCAACAATACTGGAGTGGGTTGCCAGTTCCTTCTCCAATGCACGAAAGTGAAAAGCGAAAGTGAATTCGCTCAGTCGTGTCTGACCCCTGGCGACCCCATGGACTGCAGCCTACCAGGCTCCTCTGTCCGTGGGATTTTCCAGGCAAGAGTATTGGAGTGGGGTGCCATTGCCTTCTCCGAAAGGGGTTATTCGGATAGCTCAAATGGTAAAGAATCTGCCTGCAATGCGAGAGACCCTGGTTGGATCCCTGGGCTGGGAGGATCCCCCTGGAGAAGGGCATGGCAACCCATTCCAGTATTCTTGCCTGGAGAATTCCAGGGACAGAGGAGCCTGGCAGGCTACAGTCCATAGGGTCGCAAGAGTCAGACACAACTGAGTGACTAACACACTCAAGTGTGTAAAAGAGAAAGTTGCTCAGTCATGTCCAACTCTGTGACTCCATGGACTGTAGCCTGCCAGGCTCCTTGTCCATGGAATTCTCCAGGCAAGAATACTAGAGAGAGTTGCCGGTCCCTTCTCTAGGGAATCTTCCCAACTCGGGGGTAGAACCCAGGTCTCGCAAATTGCAGGTGAATTCTTTACCATTTGAGCCACCAGGGAAGCCCACTAAGTATATAAGGGAGTTTATAACTGAACATAATAAAAACAACAACAACAAGGAACTCTTTTGTACAGTTAAATAACGATACCAGAGAAGAAGTTTAAAAGAATTGAAACTGAAAAACAAAAAACACAAAAACAAACTAGAGAACATGAAAAAACATCAGAATCAGGTACAGTGTTAGAGTTAAACTTGCTCACTGGAGTCCTATGTCAACACAGCTAAGATGTATTTTATAATGCTAAAAAGAGATACATTTAAGTCAAATGAAGATAAATAATATTTATACAGTGTGCCTGGTATTCCACAAATATGGAGATTACTCCCCCCACCCCCCACCTGGGAGTTTATATGGGTTAAAATATAAACATCTTTAAAAATATTTAAACAAGTCGCTCAGCTTTCAGAATGATGGTTTCAGCATACTCTGGCTCCTCTGCTTAAAATTCTTTAATATCCCCCATTGCTCAGAGGAATAAGAGTGGTTATCTTCCAGGAGCACTAAGATCAAGGTCTAAACACATATCTGTGTTCTTAATTCTCATATCCAGTAATGACTTCCAACATGCCGAACCATAACTACCTATTTTTTTAAATGTTTAATCCTAACTCACACCCCAGTGCATTTTCTTTTCTCTCTGATCTCACTTGTTTACCTAATGTTCACATATTTACGATAAGATTCAGAAGAATCATTACCTTCTATTCAACAATTTCTCTGAAACTGTAGGTACAATTTAGCAGCCTCTCCTATGTGGGCTCATAGGCTTATTGTAATTATTGGTTTACATGTTTCTGATCTGTGTGTAAATTAAAGAAGTTAAAGAAGTCCTAAATAAACAGAGACATATCTCATTCATGGGTTGGAGTCTCAGTATTGTTAAGGCGTCAGTTCAGTTCAGTTCAGTCGCTCAGTCGTGTCCGACTCTTTGCGACCCCATGAATTGCAGCACGCAAGGCCTCTTTGTCCATCACCAACTCCAGGAGTCTACCCAAAATCATGTCCATCGAGTCGGTGATGCCATCCAACCATCTCATCCTCTGTCATCCCCTTCTCCTCCCGCCCCCAATCCTACCCAGCATTAGGGTCTTTTCCAATGAGTCAACCCTTCGCATGAGGTGGCCAAAGTATTGGAGTTTCAGCTTCAACATCAGACCTTCCAATGAACACCCAGGATTGATCTCTTTTAGGATGGATTGATTGGATCTCCTTGCAGTCCAAGGGACTCTCAAGAGTCTTCTCCAACACCACAGTTCAAAAGCATCAATTCTTCGGCGCTCAGCTTTCTTCACCGTCCAACTCTCACATCCATACATGACCACTGGAAAAACCATAGCCTTGACTAGATGGACTTTTGTTGGCAAAGTAATGTCTCTGCTTTTAAATATGCTATCTAGGTTGGCCATAACCTTCCTTCCAAGGAGTAAGTGTCTTTTAATTTCATGGCTGCAATCACCATCAGCAGTGATTCTGGAGCCCCCAAAAATAAAGTCTGACACTGTTTCCACTGTTTCCCCATCTATTTCCCATGAAGTGATGGGACCAGATGCCATGATCTTAGTTTTCTGAACGTTGAGCTTTAAGCCAACTTTTTCACTCTCCTCTTTTACCTTCATCAAGAGGCTCTTTAGTTCTTCTTCACTTTCTGCCATAAGGGTGGTGTCATCCGCATATCTGAGGTTATTGATATTTCTCCCGGCAATCTTGATTCCAGCTTGTGTTTCTTCCAGCCCAGCGTTTTTCATGATGTACTCTGCATATAAGTTAAATAAGCAGGGTGACAATATACAGCCTTGATGTACTCCTTTTCCTATTTGGAACCAGTCTGTTGTTCCATGTCCAGTTCTAACTGTTGCTTCCTGACCTGCATACAGGTTCCTCAAGAGACAGGTCAGGTTGTCTGGTATTCCCATCTCTTTCAGAATTTTCCACAGTTTATTGTGATCCACACAGTCAAAGGCTTTGGCATAGTCAATAAAGCAGAAATAGACATCTTTCTGGAACTCTCTTGCTTTTTCGATGATCCATCGGATGTTGGCAATTTGATCTCTGGTTCCTCTGCCGTTTCTAAAACCAGCTTGAACATCTGGAAGTTCACGGTTCACGTATTGCTGAAGCCGGGCTTGGAGAATTTTGAGCATGACTTTACTAGCGTGTGAGATGAGTGCAATTGTGTGGTAGTTTGAGCATTCTTTGGCATTGCCTTTCTTTGGGATGGGAATGAAAACTGACATTTTCCAGTCCTGTGGCCACTGCTGAGTTTTCCAAATTTGCTGACATATTGAGTGCAGCACTTTCACAGCATCATCTTTCAGGATTTGAAATAGCTCAACTGGAATTCCATCACCTCCTCTTGCTTTGTTCATAGTGATGCTTCCTAAGGCCCACTTGACTTCACACTTTAGGATGTCTGGCTCTAGGTGAGTGATCACACCATCGTGATTATCTGTGTCGTGAAGATCTTTTTTGTACAGTTCTTCTGTGTATTCTTGTCACCTCTTCTTAATATCTTCTGCTTCTATTAGGTGCATACCATTTCTGTCCTTTATTGTGCCCATCTTTGTATGAAATATTCCCTTGGTAGCTCTAATTTTCTTGAGATCTCTAGTCTTTCCCATTCTATTTTTTTCCTCTATTTCTTTGCATTGATCACTTAGGAAGGCTTTCTTAATCTCTCCTTGCTATTCTTTGAAACTCTGCATTCGGATGGATATATCTTTCCTTTTCTCCTTTGCCTTTTGTTTCTCTTCTTTTCACAGCTATTTGTAAGGCATCCTCAGACAACCATTTTGCCTTTTTTGCATTTCTTTTTCTTAAGGATGGTCTTGATCACCACCTCATATATAATGCCATGACCCTCCATCCATAGTTCTTTAGGCACTCTGTCTATCAGATCTCATCCCTTGAATCTATTTGTCACTTCCACTGCATAATCATAAGGGGTTTGATTTAGGTCATGCCTGAATGGTCTAGTGGTTTTCCCTACTTTCTTCAATTTAAGTCTGAATTTGGCAGTAACGGGTTCATGATCTGAGCCACAGCCCACTCCCAGTTTTGTTTTTGCTGACTGTATAGAGCTTTTCCATCTTTGGCTGCAAAGAATATAATCAATCTAATTCCAGTATTGACCATCTGATGATGTCCATGTGTAGAGTCACCTCTTGTGCTGTTGGAAGAGGGCGTTTGGTATGACCAGTGCGTTTTCTTGGCAAAACTGTTGCCCTTTGTCCTGCTTGATTTTGTACTCTAAGGCCAAACTTGCCTGTTACTCCAGGTACCTCTTGATTGTGGGACTATGACTAATTTTTTTCTGTACTTTCTATTTTTCCTTTTTTCCTAACTTGATACAATGAACATGTCTTAGTTTTAGAATTAGACACCTGTTTGAAAAACTGAAAGATTCAGCTGCTATTTTTTCAGCCCATCTCACTGTTGGCATTGATAGTCAGTGTGAGCCCCAAGGGTTTCAGCTCTTTGAGCTCATGCAATTGGCCCTCTTAACCCAAGAAAAAGAGTCAGTGTCCTCCCCATCTTGAGCATGATGCTCTGAGTCATGGTCCAGAGATGGCATGGGCAAGGAGAGAGAAGCTGCCCTGAAAACTTGGGTGCAATGACTCGAACTGGAGCAGCTAGTGAAGGCTTCGTCAGCACCCCACAAGGAGGGCTGAGCATCAAGTCCAGAATGACTCACCAACCAGAAAATCATTTTTCACTGAGAGTCTGAAGGCCTGCATATCAGAACCAGAGCCCTGGAAACTGGAAGGGCCAAGGTAAAAAAGATAAGCTGAGATGGCAAAATTAAGTCATGGCACGATAAATCACTGGTTTGCCTTGATCTTGTATCCAGAGCAACAATTCATTGATTAAATGCTGAAGACGTTAAAAAAAATGTCACATAGTTTGGCCAAAAAAAAGTAAAAGTAAAATTTGAACAGATGCTTCACCAAATACATGGATGTTGTGGGGGAGCAAAGTCTTTTTCTCCATCCTTTCACGTGCAGCATCTAAGGCATGAGTATCACACTGACAAAAGACAGATGAACAAAGGAACAGGCAAATAAATTTTATTGATGCTTTTCATTTTACATGCATGGAGAATTCACAGGAAAGAAGTGAAAACCCAGAGATGGCTAGACTCAGAGCTTATTTATCATTTAACAAAGGGCCCTTGTAGAGAGGTGAAGAGATAGAAAAGAAGCTTTGGGCTCCTGGGGGTGGAAAAGGTGACTAGGAAACTCTGGCAGATAAGGATTGTTTAGTAAGGTGTGTTAAGCAGCTAAGAGTTGTTCCCTCTTTCCTGGTACAGGAGAGGGGAACGCCTTCACATATGGACATTTATGTCATATTTACAAAGGGAAATTTATGTCCTGCTTTTCAGGCAGAGCAAGAGAGGACAGAGAGTCATTTCTATGTCTGCTGATTCTCAATTACCTTCAACTCAAAGTAACTCTTATACCAGAGTGGCATATTTGGAGTGGCCTATTCCAATGCACTTCATAGAATACTATAATGTGCTCAGTATCATTACAATTAAGCAAATGCAAATTAAAACCACAATGAGATGCCACCACAAAACTGTTAATTTGGCTTAAATTAAAGGAAAGAAAAAACTAAACATATTATACCAAATGTTGGAGTGGGTGCCATGCATTGCTCATGGACACTGAAAGTAAAAGTGAAATGAAAGTGTTAGTCACTCAGTCATGTCCAACTCTTGTAAGCCCATGAGCTGCAGCCCACCAGGATCCTCTGTCCATGGGATTTTTCCAGCAAGATTGCTGGAAGAGGTTGCCATTTTCTCCTCCAGAGGATCTTCCAGATCCAGGGCTTGAACTCAGTCTCCTGCGTCTCATGCATTGCAGGCAGATTCTTTACTGTTGAGCTACTGGGGAAGCCCATGCCTCCTACAGGAAAAGAAAAATAATTTTCCTTCCTAATTTCTTTCTACCCTTCTGAGTTCCTGGCTGAGAATCTTATATTAAAAGACAATTAACATGTATATCGCAGGCATACAGGGGAGATACCCAAGAAAAAATGAGTAACTCTCCAAGAAGGCTTAGAACTCCAGTTTGAATCAGCTCAGTTCAGTTCAGTCACTCAGTCATGTCCCACTCTTTGTGATCCCATGAACCGCAGCAAGCCAGCCCTCCCTGTCCATCACCAACTCCAAAAATCCACCCAAACCCATGTCCATTGAGTCAGTGATGCCATCCAACCGTCTCATTCTCTGTTGTCCCCTTCTTCTTCTGCCCTCAATCTTTCTCAGCATTAGGGTCTTTTCCAATGAGTCAACCCTTCGCATGAGGTGGCCAAAGTATTGGAGTTTCAGCTTCAACATCAGTCCTTCCATTGAACACCCAGGACTGATCTCCTTTAGGATGGACTGGTTGGATCTCCTTGCAGTCCAAGGGACTCTCAAGAGTCTTCTCCAACACCACAGTTCAAAAGCATCAATTCTTCGGTGCTCAGCTTTCTTTATAGTCCAACTCTCACATCCATACATGACCACTGGAAAAACCATAGCCTTGACTAGATGGGCCATTGCTGGCAAAGTAATGTCTCTGCTTTTTAATGTGTTGTCTAGGTTGGTCATAACTTTCCTTCCAAGGAGTAAGCATCTTTTAATTTCATGGCTGCAATCAACATCTGCAGTGATTTGGGAGTCCCCCAAAATAAAGTCAGCCACTGTTTCCACTGTTTCCCCATCTATTTCCCATGAAGTGATGGGACCAGATGCCATGATCTTAGTTTTCTGAATGTTGAGCTTTAAGCCAAATTTTTCATTCTCCTTTTTCACTTTCATCAAGAGGCTCTTTAGTTCTTCTTCGCTTTCTGCCATAAGGGTGGTGTCATCTGCATATCTGAGGTTATTGATATTTCTCCCGGCAATCTTGATTCCAGCTTGTGCTTCTTTCAGCCCAGCGTTTCTCATGATGTACTCTGCATATAAGTGAAATAAGCAGGGGGACAATATACAGCCTTGACGTACTCCTTTTCCTATTTGGAACCAGTCTGTTGTTCCATGTCCAGTTCTAACTGTTGCTTCCTGACCTGCATACAGATTTCTCAAGAGGCAGATCAGGTGGTCTGGTATTCCCATCTCTTTCAGAATTTTCCACAGTTTATTGTGATCCACAGAGTCAAAGGTTTTGGCATAGTCAATAAAGCAGAAATAGATGTTTTTCTGGAACTCTCTTGTTTTTTTGATGATCCAGCGGATGCTGGCAATTTGATCTCTGGTTCCCCTTCCTTTTCTACAACCACCTTGAACATCTGGAAGTTCACAGTTCACGTATTGCTGAAGCCTGGCTTGAAGAATTTTAAGCATTACTTTACTAGCGTGTGAGATGAGTGCAATTGTGTGGTAGTTTGAGCATTCTTTGGCATTGCCTTTCTTTGGCATTGGGATGAAAACTGACATTTTCCAGTCCTGTGGCCACTGCTGAGTTTTCCAAATTTGCTGGCATATTGAGTGCAGCACTTTCACAGCATCATCTTTTAGGATTTGAAATAGGTCAATCGGAATTCCATCACCTCCACTAGCTTTGTTTGTTTGTAGTGATGCTTCCTAAGGCCCACTTTATTTCACATTCCAGGATGTCTGGCTCTAGGTGAATGATCACACCATCATGATTATCTGGGTCGTGAAGATCGTTTTTGTACAGTTCTTCTGTGTGTTCTTGTCACCTCTTCTTAATATCTTCCGCTTCTGTTAGGTCCCTACCATTTCTGTCCTTTATTGAGCCCATCTTTGCATGAAAATTTCCCTGGTATCTCTAATTTTCTTGAAGAGATCTCTAGTCTTTCCCATTCTGTTGTTTTCTTCTATTTATTTTCATTGATCACTGAGGAAGGCTTTCTTATCTCTCCTTGCTATTCTTTGGAACTCTGCATTCAAATGGGTGTATCTTTCCTTTTATCCTTTGCTTTTCACTTCCCTTCTTTTCACAGCTATTTGTAAGGCCTCCTCAGACAGCCATTTTGCTTTTTTGGATTTCTTTTTCTTGGGGATGATCTTGATTCCTGTCTCCTTGATTCTCGTGTACAATGTCACGAACCTCCGTCCATAGTTCATCAGGCACTCTGTCTATCAGAGCCAGTTTGAATATCATCAGCTAAAAACAAAAGGAAAAAAACTGTGCATTGGGGGGCAGGTGCAGTTATGGGGAGGTACCTAGAAAAGCAAGATAAACAAGAATGTTTCTTAGGCAGGTTTAAGTCACTGACTTCACCAGTGATAAAATTTTCTTGGACTTTAGAGTCATCCTTCCTTCCTGGAAGAGAGGGGAGACATCCTTACCAAAGGAGATTTCCTTTGTAAATGTAAATTTCACAAAAAAAGTAAATCCTACACTGTTTTCAGATGTTCTCCTGTGTCAGCTCTTTATTTAAAAATAATCAGTCAAAATAATCCTTATGCTAAAGAGGCATACTTTTAGGGTGGCAAACCAGTCAATCCCAAAGGAAATCAACCCAGAATATTCATTGGAAGGACTGATGCTGAAGCTGAAGCTCCAATACTTCGACCACGTGATGTAAAGAGTCGACTTATTGGAAAAGACCCTAATGCTGGCAAAAATTGAGGGCAGGGGAAGAAGTGGGTGACAGAGGACAAGATAGTTGGATGGCATCACTGATGGAGTGGACATGAGTTTGAGCTGAGTCTGGTAGCTAGTGAAGGACAGGGAAGCCTGGTGTGCTGCAGTCTATGGGGTTGCAAAGAATCGGACACGACTGAGCAACTGAACAACAACAACATCACCATTCTGCTACTCTTCACTCCCATATACGTTTAGTCATTTCTCTAATAGATATTTACCCAGGAAAATAGAACATGCATGTCTGTCCAAACACCAGTCACATACTGTTCACTGCAGTTTCATTTGTAATAGTCAAAAACTGGAAGCAAGTCAAATGTCTGTTAATAGATGTGTGCATTAGCACACTTTTAATATATACTTTTCATTGCTACTCAGCAATGAATAGAAAGACCTATCTAACCTGTGACAACATGGATGAGCTTTGAGATACTACACTGAGTGAAAAGGCAGACCTACAAAAGTACTTAATGAATAATTCCATTTATATAGCACTCTAAAACATGAAACTAATTTATAGTGATGGAGAGTAGAACAGTGCATGCCTGGAGAAGGGAGGAGTGGGAGTGGTGTAGAGAAGGAATTAGAGGTGGGAGAAAGCATTCAAGGATGATGAATAGGTTCACTGTCTGGATTGTGGTAGAAGGGGTTCAGAAGAAGCCTCCCCAAAATTTGCCACTTTGGCACATGGGTTATCTTGAGCTGAACACAATCAAGGCTTGAAAGACTCAGGAGGAGCTTTTTAACTTCCTCCTTAACTGACTAAAAGAACATGGACAGAGGGTCTAATCCAGGAAGAGGGCAATCACCAGGGACAACCACAGAGAGTGTGAGTGGGCTTCAGGGAGCTCAGGCGATCTGGTTTGTTCAAATTCCTCTCTGGGCCGCATGTCTCCAGATGGCATGACAAACTTTGTTTGCCAAACATTTGCCCCTCCCATCTTCCTGTAAATTGTCTTCCTCCCTCTTTGAAGTCCCATACCTTTACATACTCTCCATAGCTCAGGATGGTGTGTAAGCCTCACTGCATGACTGCCCATGGGTCTTGTATTCTCATGGGGCTCTCGTACATACGTAATTAAATTTGTTTTTCTCCTATTAATCTGTCTTAGGCCAACTTAATTATTCAAACAGCCAAAAGAACCTAGAAGAGTATAGGAAAGCTTTTTCCTTCCCAATGTTGTCATAGTTTCACACGTGTGTATATATGTCAAATATAATTGCACACTTCAAATATTGCAATGGATTGTACGTCACTGTCAGTTGCACCTTAATAAAGCTGTTTTAAAAAATAGGTAGCACCTGAAGAAATCTCTCCAGATGATTGAAAAAGGAGGAAGGGAACTATAATAAATTTGTAACACTATTTCTCTATTCCTTCACATGGCATCAAGGCAAATATGAATTAAAATAAGAAGATTATATCAACACAGAAATAGTAAAGAAGATCTGGTACATATATTCAGTGGAATATTATTTCGCCATAGAAAGGAATGAAATTGTACCATTCGCAGAGATGTGGATGGACCTAGAGGCTGTCATACAGAGTGAAGTAAGTTAGAAAGAGAAAAACAAATATTGTGTATTAATGCATATATGGGAATCTAGAAAAAATGATACAGATGAACTTATTTGAAAAGCAGAAATAGAGGCCCAGACATAGAGAACAAATGTATGGTTACCAAGGGGGGAAGGAGGGAGTGGAATGGATTTGGAGATTAGGATTGACATATATACAGTACTGTGTATAAAACAGATAGCTAACTGACTGTGTAGCCCAGGGAGCTCTAACTCAGTGCTCTGCGGTGACCTAAATGGGAAGAAAATTCGAAAAAGAGTGGACATATGTATACATATGGCTGATTCATTTTGCTGTACAGCAGAAACTAATACAACATTGGAAGGCAACTATACTCCAATTAAAAAAAATGTTCAATTCTCCCTCTCTCTGCCTTTGGCTCTAGAATTTTTTCCTCTGTCCTTTTCAAATGTTTGTAAATCTTTATAATGACTAAATAAGTCTCTGCCAGTCTCACAGCTAGGGAATGCTTTCTCAAGGTTCTGTGAGCCATCTTTTTGAAAGGCAAACATTGAGGTAGACAGCATTCCTATCTCCTCAGTCCGGTGGGAAAGGAAGAGTCTAACTTTCCTGTATCCTCTTGAATTTAGTAGAATTTTTTTTTTTCTCTTCTAGATAAAGACAGCACAGGGGATCTCCCCAATTACTGTGATAAAGTTAAGATGAATCAGTGAGACAAAAAGTGCTATCAGGTCCATTTCCTTGTGAACTAGTAATGTTTATCTTGAGAACATGCATGTAATGGGTTTTATCTGCTTGGATGGATATACAGAGAGGTGAGGTTGCTTTCTGATTTTGCAGTCTCTTAACCAGTTGTGATGTGTATCGCATTCTGGTTTCACATTTGATCATGAATAAAACTGATTTATTTTCTACTATCTTTGTAAAGAGGTTTTCTGAGTTACAGGTTTTGTTTTTAATTATATTTCAACAACTGAACACTGATTTTTTTAAGTTTGAATTTTTAACTTTATTTTTTTTTACTGTACTGTGTTCATTGCCGCACAGGCTTTTCTCTAGTTTTGGTAAGCGGAGCTATTCTTTGATTCAGTGCTTGGGCTTTTCATTGCAGTGGACTCTCATGTTGCTGGAGCTCGGGCTCTAGGGTATGTGGGCTCAATAGTTGCAGCTCCCGGGCTCTGGAGCACAGCCTCAATAGCTATGGTGAATAGGCTTAGTTGCTCCACAGGATGTGGGATCTTTCTGGGTCACGTATCGAACCCGGGTCTCCTGCATTAGCAGGCAGATTCTTTACCACTGAACCACCAGGGAAGTCCCTGAATTTTTAATTTTCTTAATTAGAATTAAAGCCGTCTTTTAAGACTTTGTCTTCCAAAGTTAAAATTAGAAAGCAAAATAGAATTGTACTCTTTTCCCATAGAATATAACTGCCAAAGAAGAAACGGATCTGATTTATAAAGGGTGGTGATAGTTTTGAAGATGTGTAAACACATCCCCTTATCAGTTAATTGCACCCTGTTAGAGTCAAGAGATTCATAGAGCCCTGTTATCTGATTTCAGCAGTTTCCAGCCAGTGTTTTTCTTGATATATAAATAATTTATAAAAGAAAATAGTATAGAGATGTTGAGTTTATTTTAGTTCATCTAATCTTTCCACTTTATTTTCTCTAAAATAAATCAAGTTCTGTATAGAATGAGGTCTTTTGAACAAATGTTATTAGAATGATTGATGCTGAAAAGTTATACTTAATGGATTTGCTTGATCTCACACAATTGCTATATGTGTCTGACAGATTTGACGTAAATTCCAATTGAATTTTGCCTTAAAGTGAAGACTGGACGGTAACTAAATACAGGTAGCTGAAGCTCAAAACTAATTTTTAAAACAAACACAGTATCTAGTAAACACTATTGAAAAAACAAAAAAAATTATTGTAGTCAAATCACATAATTTAAAACATACTATTTTAACCATATTTCATTGTACAGTTCAGTAGCACTAAGTACATTCACATTGTTGTGCAACTCTTACCAGCATCCATCTCCAGAGTTTTTCACCTTCCTAAACTGAGACTCTATTTCCATTAAACACTAACTCCTCATTCTCCCTCCCTCTCATCCACCCTCTGGCCCCCGGCATTTACCAGTGTACTTTCTGGTTCTATGAATTTGACTATTCTAGGTACTTTTTGTATCAGTGGAATCAGACAGTATTTGTCTGCACCTCATGTGTATTGGAATGCATTTTTAAGGTTAATAATATGAAATTACTTTTAAAGCAATTGTAAAAAAACCTGGAAGACTATTCATTGTTTATATACATGTTTTCAGAAATAATCTCTCACCATTGACAATAATCATGTACTCAGTTTCCTGGTGGTGATGTGTACCAAGCTTCTAGTTGAGTAAATCCCCTGATAGGATTGGAGCAAAGTTGAAGAACAGACTTCATGACTTAGATTCATCGGTAAGTATCATAGTTAATATCTGCATTAAAACAACCACCTGAGAAGGGAAACATTCAGTCAAACAGTAACTGATTATTTCCTCAAGTTTGATGACATATTAAATTCCTTTAAAATCTAAGAGTCTGAATATTACTGTTAAAGAAACATAGGACATAAGAGTTAAAGCATAGAAAAACAGAAATTTTACTTCTTATTGGGACAGATTTTACCATAGTTACATTTATTTAACCATGAACTTCAAATGACTGTCCTAATTCTCTATGCTGCATTTTAATTAAGTTAGAATAAAACTATTTTTTTCAATCCATGCAAATAATTGGATTAAATTTAGAAAAAATATAACATTTAAACATTTGCCTTCCTTTTGGGCAACATACCATTAGAGTTCATGCAATCCAATTCTACAAACATAGAGTCAGTTCTTACTTGCAACAAGCAAGAGTTGATTAATACTAAACACTCACTGTACAACAGCTCATACTGTCCAGTGAACCTAGGTCAGAATTAATTATCTTGTTTTCATTACATTTTCTACTATTTAGCTTCCATAATAATTAATCTGTCATAATTTTCATATCTTTCTTACCACACTTTATTGAAGAAGCAGGAGGTATTCAAATAATCAATAATTTTGTTCAAAAAGCATATTTACATCTTTTCAGAGTTAAATAAAAATATTGCTATTAATGGTTCCTTAAAATTCCCATTTAACATTCAATGAGACATAGAGAAAAAAATCACATTGTTTAGTGAAATTAGCCATTCTGAAAAGGCTCTGTGCTGTGTGATTCTAATTATATGACATTCTAGAAAAGGCAAAACTATGGAGGTAGTAGAAAGATCAGTGGTTGCCAGAGGTTAGTGGTTGAACATGTAGAACACGGGATTTTCAGGGCAGTGAAAGTATTCTGTATAACATCAATACTATAATGGTAGACACACATGTTTAGTCATTTGTCAGAACTCATAGAAAGTACAACACAAAGAGTGAACCTAATACAAACGATAAACTTGGGGTGATAATGTGGTGTCAGTGTTGGTTCATGGCTTGTTACAAACATACCATCTGGTGGGAGATATTGATAATGGGGAGCCTGGAGATGGAAAGGACATATGGAAACTCTCCTTATTTTCTGCTCAAAAATAATTAAGTAAATAAATACATAACGTTTTTAATTATTAAAAAATAGAAGCAGTGGAAGGAAGAAAAAGAACCACAGTCTGTAAGAGTGGACATGCACTAGAATATAGAAGAATGAATTAGAAAGTGGTATATCTAAAAAACATGTTCATTACTTCTTATAAATATTGAACTTTATTTTCCTCCTAATGAGGAAAAATTAGAAAGTTGGAGGTGAGAAATTAGCTATTCAAGTGTCTATGTTTTATTGAATCAAAATATTAATATATATTTAAGACCTCGGCTCTACAGACAGGTAGTAAAAATATTAAAATAACTACAAGTCACAAGAGAGAATATGGTAATCCATATAGGAGTTGTTAAAAGATATGATAGTTCAGAATAAGGACCACTGCAGGGAAGATGTAATGTTACCCAATTAACCTACTCCCTAATTTTGGAACTTGATCATCATCTCATCCACATGCATAGATGTGACTTCACTGTATCTCTTGTCATCTTCATCTTAACACTGTTGACATTAATAAAGCTACTGTGAAGACAGAAATACAGTAAAAATGGACCAGGAAGCAAGACAATTTTTAAAGTCTTCCATTCATGTCCAATTCATTACTAAGAACCATGTCTGTCTTAAAAGAAGACCAGTTTGAATGGACAGACGTTACGTGGTAGATCTTGCCTTAGTTTTCTTCTTTAGTCTAGTTTAGTAGTTTTCATATTTTAGTGTATGTATGAAAATAATAACATACTCAACCTTTTTAGGCACACAATCATGTTCAGTGTATTTCATGGGCTCTTTAAAATATTCTCACTAATTTTTAGCATGCGTGACTTTTGCTCTGTAGACTAATTGCAGAACATACCACCCACTTAAGGTGTAAATCACTATATTTATGGATTGAGAGGAATCAATGAGGAATTCCCACCATCACCTAAACCCAGTGCCTATAGGTTATAGCAGCAAACATCACTTGAAGATAGATTAGGAGAAGAAAATCTAAGCAAAATTTCCAAATCAATCTCAAAAAAAAAAAAATAGGTTAGATCTGAGAGTAGACTTCTCTGTGAAACAGGCTCTGAACTGACCTATATAACAACAATTACATCACTATGATATTACTGATACTCTAATTGTTAATAACAGTCAGCTGGAAATATTCTATACAGTGGATGTTTTCTGAAATAATGAAAGTCTTGTGATTCAGGTCTCATATTTTGCAAAATAAGGAATAAACTGTCTTTCCATTCTGACAGTATAAAATCTCAGTAGTGTATGAGCCTTCTCTTTGAAAGCACTCAAGCTTTATTCCACACCATTTGAGTTAAGGGTTGACATGTACACACGGGTACATTTAAAATGAATAACCAACAAGTTCCTACTGTACAGCACAGGGAACTCTGCTCAATGTTATGTGGCAGCCTGGATGGAAGGGGAGTTTGGGAGAATGAATACATATGTATGTGTAGCTGAGTCCCTTTTCTGTCCACCTGAAACTATCACAACATTGTTAATTGGCTATACACCAATATAAAATAGAGTATAAAAATTTTTTAAATAAAGTAAAATAAAAGCACTCAGCTTTATTCCACACTGAGTTCATTCACATTTACTTTCTTGTCCTAATATCTTGGAAAATGCAAAGGGAGAAGTCATAAAATAATGGGGTCAGTAGGTAGAAATAGTTCAAAGGTATCATAAGAAGAGAAATCTTATCAAGAAAACCTAACTAGGAAATCAAGGTGGCCATTTATGTCAGTGATAACTCGGTTTAGTTTTCAAAGCCGAGGAGGACTCTGAAAAGGCATAAAACAAAAGCATCACGGTGATGAAAGGTTTGATAAACAATTCCAGTGATGACCTCCAGCAATTATAGTTCACACTACTATATATCAAATAGATAACTAATAAGAACTGCTGTGTAGCACAGGTAAATACTCAATATTCTGTAATGACTGTTATGGGAAAAGAATCTAAAAATGAGTGGATACATGTATATGTACAACTGATTCACTTTGTTGTACACATGAAACTAATACAACATTGTAAATTAACTATACTCTAATAAAAGTGATAAAAAAAAAAAAGTATTTGGAGGATAGAAAGAAACAATAGTAATTCTTCGCCCAGAGGAGAAAGAGAAGAATCAGCCATCTTGGTCAGAGAAACATCTGGCAGAAGTTAGTGGTGGATTCGTGTGACCCAAATCTGGGACAGAGGAGAAAGCAATAACATATCATGACTTACAGAAAAAGGAAGATGATCAGAAGGGAAGGACGAATGACTGGGCAGTGCAGTTGCACAGTTGAGCAGAATAGAAACAGTTGCTGAGGGAGTGCATAAAATCCTCTCCTCATTTCTTTTACCCAATCATACTTTTTCTTACTTCAGTTTATTTCAGATGTGGTTCTCCCTAAAGAAACCAAAAGGAAGCTTCCAGAGTCACGATTCTTTTATGACATTTATTACACCAGCTAACATCCTGGTAACTCAGTCAGTAGAGAATCTGCCTATAGTGGAGGAGACTCCGGTTTGATTCCTGGGTCGGGAAGATCCCATTGAGAAGGAAATGGCAGCCCACTCCAGTATGCTTGCCTGGAAATTCCCATGGACAGAGGAGCCTGGTGGGCTACAGTCCATGGGGTCACCAGAGTTGGACACAACTTAGCGACTAAACTAACACCACAATACAGTTTAATGAGCATTATTGGCATGATTGAGATCAACACAAAGAAAGCTATTTAAAGATTTCCAATATTTATTCAGTGTTTGTTTGCTTTTTACTTTGCTTTTATCATAGCCTTTGACATAAAGCAACTTCCTTTACCTTTCTGAGTTCAAAGATTTTGGGGCACTTCAAACTACGACTCTTCTGGAAATAATGTCCAAAATTCTAAATAAGAAGAAGAACAGAATAATTAATGTAATCCACTGCAGAACAAAACTGCAAACTGGAAACTTGTTTGGTACAACTCCAAACAAGAGAATCATGTACCATGCACGACAAATCTAAAGGTCATGTGTCAACTTCAAAGAACTGTGATAAAGTACCTGACAACCTCTTTTTATTATTTAAAGAAAACATATTGTGTCTTACGTGGCATTGAATCCATGACATTTTTCTTTCTCTGCTGTGTCATGGTGGTTTGAATATATTCCTTTTCTCTTTAAGTAAAGCCATCTATATTTGTCTGTATCGTGATTTAGATAAAATTATTTACTGTTATTCCCTTATTTTCTTTAAGTAATTATGCTGGCTAGTATAATCAGCTTGGTGATTTTTACTCCACTATTTTTATACTAGAATGTTTAATGTACTTTAAAAATGTTCTGAGAATAAAAAAAACACAAGTAGCTGATATTCATCTTTACAATGTAATTCACCCTATAAAATGAAAAAGCCCTAATGTAATTCAAACCTCAACAGAACGAAATTCCAACACATCTAGCTTACTCTCATAAAGTCTTAGAGTCAAAAGATGTAGCTGATATAAAAGGATACAGGGCTTTATTCTTTAGGAATTTTGAGATTAAATGTGACTGTTCAATTCAAATAGAAAATTAAATTATGCTTATTTCCTTAATAATGAAGAAGTAGAAATTAAAGCTCCATCAGGTAACAAACATATTCTGTAAGTGATATTTATAATCTAGATTAATAAGCATATGATTAACTGAATAGAAACCAGATGTAATTTTTTAAAGACTGAATTACATACACCTCATGATCCAGTCTCCATTTTTACTCTTCCTGCACAGCAGTGCCTCAAAGTTATCTGTATGCTAATTTCTGGAAATTAAATGTAGTCTGATAATGAACTCTTGGAGATTTTGCATTTTTCACATCTATGCTCTCATATAAGTTTATTATCAAATGATTTTACCATCAGTGCCTGTAGAGATTTTTCAATAAAGTACAAAACACGGTATCTATTAATATCTATTGTACTAACATTGGTCATAGTTTATAACTTCTGCTTGATTATTACTTTTATTTTCATCTGGACTTTTTTCCTTGTCTATAGTAATAATAATAATAGACATCATAGTAAATATGACCTATTCTTAGAGCAAGTTTCTTTTATTGTTATTAAATCACTTCTAATGGGTAGAGGTAGTCCTGTCAAAATCATCATTCAAAATATCCTGTCCTGGGGACTTCCCTGGTGGTCCAGTGGTTGAGACTTTGCCTACCAACGCAGATGGTGTGGGTTTGATCCCTGATAGGGGAGCTAAGATCCCACATTCCTCATGGCCAAAACCTAAAATATAAGACAGAAACAATATTGTAACAAATTTAATAAAGACCTTAAAAAAATGGGAAAAAAAATGCTCTCTCCCAGCTTTTAATGGGAGTCTTTGCCATTATCCACACAATTATTTACTTTGTAGGTTAGCCCTGCAAGGTAACAATCCCATCTTTTGTTAGTGTTAGTCACTTGGCAAATTCTCTGCTCTTGAATGACAAAATCAACTCAATATTATACTAAGCTAAACATAATTTTTAAGGTAAATCTAATTTAAAAATTAAGGTCTTGTGACAAATCACAAAGTCAGGATAATACTTCTCTGAACTGTCTGCTTCTCCACCTCCCCCCAGACCCCCAGCTCTGGTTGATCAGTAAAGAATCCACCTGCACTGTAGGAAATGCAGGGACACAGGTTTGATCCCTGGGTCAGGAAGATCCCCTGGAGGAGGGAATGGCAACCCATTCCAATATTCTTGCTGGGAAAATCCCATGGACAGAGGAGCCTGGTGGGCTACAGTGCAAGGGGTCGCGAGAGTTGGGCACAACTGAGCAACTGAACAGGCACACTGCTTCATCCAGGCCACTTATTATCTTTCTTGCTGTCAGCATAACACTTAACACCTTTCCTCCTGGTTCCCCTTGTGAAGAATGGAGATAAATAGGGCCTACGTTACTGAGAAGTACAAGCATTAAAGAGATGATCTGTAAAGCCTGTTACATGGGTCTTGAAACACATCAATCACAAAATACTATCATGTCATTATTTTATCATATTAAATATATGTCTTATAAATAGTACAATTTATATTATACATTATAAAAGATGTATTAAATATATAATATATTATAAATATTAAATGCAGTGTATGTAATACATAGAAATAGTATATATCAAAAATTATAGGAAATACTGACATTTCTTAAGTGATATTTTTAGTATTATTTTAATCATTACTGTTTCTCTTCTCTCTGGAGTGCCATGTGTCCCAGATTAGTTAAATATTTGAGAATTGTCTTTGCAATCATGTAAAATATTTTAAGACATTAATAATGTTATCTGAGTTCTATGTTTATTTGAAAACTTAAGTCACAAGTTAATGTCTAGGGGAATATAAAATAAATTGTTTCCAATTGAAAATATTCTTCTATTATGATCCTTTTTAAAGAATTTTTTGACTTCAACTACAATGTGGTGATGGAGAAGGAAATGGAAGCTCACTTCAATATTCTTTGCATGGACAGAGGAGCCTGGTGGACTATAGTCCATGAGGCACACAAAAGGGTCAGACATGACTTAGCCACTAAGCCAAAACAACAAGTTGGTGAGCAAAGTCCATGTGAAGAAGAATAAAGCGGAAAATAAAATCATAAGACTGATATACAGAACAATGATTTATCAGTTTCTTGTTTCATAATTTACACCCATATTTCAGTTATTATTATAGCACTTTATCTACTGCTTTTTATTATTGGCTTTATAAAGATAAACTGGTTTTGAATATATATGTGATAATCCTGCATTTAAAATAGATATGGAAAGAAATTCAGAATTATTATTGTATCTTGCCTTCCTTATTTCCAATGTCTCTAATATATTTGGTACAATCACAAAACTGTAACTCTAGCTTTCATCATATAGTGATGAAAAGTACATTTAAAACTCTTTCTGAACAGGAAGGCTGAAGTGGAATAAAGGAGGAAATCCTCCTTTTTAAGAATATTTATATAGCTACAAACAAATAGAGTGGACCTTTCTTCTATCTTCTTCATTAAATAAACAATCTGCCTGGGAAAGAAGCACGTCTTAGAGATAGCAGATCCAGCACCTTCTCTGTGTGGAGCTCTGAAGGCAACAGGAAATGAAAACAAATGAGAAGTAAGCATTGATTTCTGGCAGGAAAATTATGTATCCGGATTCAAAACTGCACGCATGACAAAGATTGATAGACGATAGTCACGGAGAAGCATTGAGTTGACAACAATGCATTACTTTACATTTTCACTGAACTATCCAGAGAGACCTCAACACTTCAAATTATACACTTTACTTAAAATAGATGAAATTTTAAAAAATCAAATAGGTGTACTCTAGAAGGTTGGATAATATGTGACTTTTGTAACTAGCATCATTTCAGAAATGGATAAATTGAGTAGTTAAAATCATTTTTTTCAGCTCTTAATGTGGATGTTAGAGACAATATAGCATTTATAAGTTTAATTTCTCCTTCATGCAGAGGAGAGTACTAGGGATATTTTTCTGATGTGTAATATTTAAGCTAGCTCTCAATCCATGTTCAGTTCCTTTGCTGTATATCTAAAAGCAGGAGTGGATGATATTCAAAATATTTAAGAACTGGTCTGCCTTGAGCTTCAAGAAATCAGAACAGGCACCAGCTACAAGCCTACAGTACAACTTCACAGACTGTGTGAAATGGATAAAGTGAAACCAATTCATCTCTAATTTTCAAATGCAAACGAAAACCAAATTGCCATAAGGTGACCAAGATAGACAAGTTTTTGCATGAGAAATTTGACACCCAAAGTATCCTTGGAAGATTACTTTATAACAACAGATTTCACAGAGTTGGGAATAAAATTTTTAAAAAAATTTAATAAGTTTTTTAAGATTTTTTTAGATGTGGACCATTATTTAAAGTCTTTATTGAATTTGTAACAATATTGCTTCTGTTTTATGTTTTGGATTTTTGGCCACAAGACATGTGGGATCTTAGCTCCCTGACCAGGGATCGAGCCTGCACTCCCTGCTTTGGAAGGCGAAGTCTTAATCACTGGACTCCAGGGAAGTCCCTAAAATTCAAATATCGAGTAAAAAGAAAACTGAGTGTTTTTTAAAGTGCAATACAGAGAAAGAGGTAAGATAATGTATCTGAAAAATAGTTGACACTTTCATTTAACTATGTGCATCGTAAGAATCAGACCATCTGATGGGTCCCTCCCCCATTATTTACACACAGCACATATATTATTAGAATTTAGTGTTCAAATTGGGATATTGTCTAATTCGAAATATGGTCAGAGGAAAAAAAAAAGGAAAGACTGGAAAGAGACTTGAAACCTCCTGATGAATAAACTATAAATAGCTGTAATGAAAACAAGAATATCTAGGCAAATATCATGGTTGCTTCCAAGTATTTGAGAGAATAGCACAAGGAAGAGGGAAGCCGAGTGGGTCTCTGTCATCCCTGGGGGTTGAATTAAAACAATAGACCTTTTTCAAGTTAGGAAGTATTTTGCTGCTCAGCATAACAAACGACTTCATAATGGTCCATGCTATTCAACCAAAGCGCAGATGCCCAGGATAGGGGGAGGGGAGGTGCATTTCAGGACTCTGAAAGTGTGAAAGGAAGCCTGGTAGATAGTAATGAGGAATGTACTCCAAGGCATCCAAACACTGGATGAGGACTCTTACAAGATGATCGCATTAGGATGGTGATAGTTTACTGCGCAGATTTCTTGCAGCACTGAGACTGAAAGCAGAGGTGTGAGCTTGTTTTGACTTTCAACTGCAGGACTCCTAAGGAAGGTCTCTTAAAATATTCAGAGCTGCTTCTGAGAAACCAGTGGAGCCTGTTAGTTGTTTTCTGTGCCTTCTTGCTTAGTCAGTAGCTACACGCACGAAACCATTTGTGAACATCTTGCAATGCCTGTTTAAGTTATTGCTAAACAAGAAACAAGGAGTCCATAATGTTCATCACAATTTGTCTTGATTCAGAAATAGGTTCTTACATAGAAACCTACTTATATATGCCTCAGGAACTATCTTGATAGATCCTAGAAGAAAAGACAGCATGTTATTTTAGGTCTTTAAAGAATTTATTAGCTTTCTTTTCTTTTTTAATTGGAGGATAATTCTTTTACAATATTGTGTTGGTTTCTGTCATACATCAACATGAATCAGCCATAGGTGTACATACATCCCCTCCCTCTAGTACCTCCATCCCACCTCCCACCCCAACCCACCCCTCTAGGTTGTCACAGAGCACTGACTGTGGGTTCCCTGCCTCATACAGTAAATTCCCACTGGCCATCTATGTGGGATAGATAGGGGTCCTATCTACTTATGTCCTGCCAGACAGGACATAAATAGATCTATCTATCTATGTCCCGCCAGACTCCTCTGTCCATGTCAATCCTAATCTCCCCATCTATTCCTCCCCTGGTGATCCAGTGGTTAGGACTCCACACTTTCACTGCCAAGTGCTCAGGTTTGATCCCTGGTTGGGGAACTGAGGATCCTGCAAGCTATAGGTGGCACCCAGTTTAGAGCAATTTGCTATGGAAACCTTAGCAAATGAATACAATAAACTGCTATTATTAAATTCTCTGCTTTTATCGCGTAGGACCTTGGTCCAGAGATTGCTGCATTTTATTGGTTTACTGGCATCAGAATAAGGAAAGACTTTCTATGGCTGGTTGAGCTGGAGAAACATAACTGTTACTAACTGGGAGCTGCACAAAGTTAGAGGGAGCTCCTGTCTCTGAGTTAGGCACTACTTTCATTCTTTTAATCTCTATAGGATATAGTACATTTATAATGCTGAAAGAAAGAAATTGGCCCATGGGCTTCATGTGCTCATTCATTTCTCATTACTCATTTATAAATGCAATGTTCTGTGAATATTTAGGTTTTATCCACAAAGCTTCCGCCTTCTGCTTGAAGGTGAAAAATTCCTATACCCCAACTGGCATTTTTTGCTCAGGTAGAAAATTTGTGGGGGGTGGGATGGGTTGGTGACAGATCTCATAGTGAACCTACTTCGAAGAATTCCCTGGCTCTCCACTCCAGGAAAATAAGTGTTTTGAGCCATTATTACTTTCTTAAGAGGCAGAAGGGCAATTGTATAATTGATGAAAAGAAAGTTGCCCACAGACTCCTTAGGTGAGTCATTAAAAAGAGGGACACATTTCTTGTTAAATATATGAGAAAGTGTTAGAATGACCTAGCATGGTCCCTGAACAAAAGACTTCAAGTCCCAGTAATCTACAAATATATGCATCCTTCTTTAACACATAAATTCAGATATCTTAGAATAAAAGATGGCTGCAAACTTTGGTATAATACACTAAGGGCTTCCCAGGTGGCTCAGTGGTAAAGAATCAGCCTGCCAATGCAGGAGGCACAGGAGACATGAGTTCAATCCCTCGGTCAGGAAGATCCCCTAGAGAAGGAAAGGGTAACCCACTCTAATATTCTTGCTTGGAAAATTTCATGAACAGAGGAACCTGGCAGGCTACCATCCATGGGGTTGCAAAAAGTCAGACATGGCTTAGCGACTAAACAAACAACAAATACCTGAGTGTTATCAACTGAAAAGCCTGTGATTACCTCAATAGCCACTTAGATCATCAAAGAAGTACCTTCACAGTTTAAAAGAACACCTGCACAAAATGTATTTTAAAAAGAAGTCCCCCCAAAATGTGAGGATCTTTTAGGAATTTGAAACAGGATCAAATTCCTGTTTCATACAACAGGAATTCTGGAAGAAAATCTAATCTTTTATACCAAAGAGGCTTCTTGCAAATGAGATCTGGCAATAGGGACGCTGAGTACACCTCAAGGAAATTACTGCCAACCCTGCTACATCCCTAAACTTACACTAAGGGAAACATACCCACTGGCCACAGCCTGAGTCATTTTTTAAGAGAGTGGCTAATGGAAAAAATATGCAAAAAAACCCCACCTGACCAACCTTCCCAGAAACTCCTAAGGTCATCAAAAACAAGGAAAGTCTGAAAAACTATCACAGCCAAGAGGAGGCTAAAGAGATATTGACAACCAAATGCAGTGGAGTATCTTGGATAGACTTTGGTAAACAAAAAAGCACCTTAGATTAAAAACTAAGACAATATGCATAACATATAGGCTTTATTAATAATAATAGGTGGGACTTCCCTGGCACTCCAGTGGTTAAGACTCTGCACTTCTAATGCAGGGGGTGCAGCTTTGATTCCTGGTCGGGAAGCTAAGATCCCACATGCCTCCTAACCAAAAAACTAAAACATAAAACAGAAGAAATATTGTAACAAATTCAATAAAGACTTTAAAATGGAATGCATCAAAAAATATCTAAAAGCAAAACCTAAAATAACAATAATAGGTAGTAGCATTGGTACATTAACTGTAACAAATGTACCCTAGTAATTTAAGATGTTAATAATAGGGCAAACTGGATGCAAGCTATAGGGAAACTCTGTACTGTCATGATCTTTCTCTAAACCTAAAACTGTTTTTTCAAAAATGAAATTTGTTTCCAAAATATCTGTTTATATATAGGCATAAATGACCCCTTAGCAAACTATGCATCTGAAATCCTACTTACATGAAGTTTAATTCACATTAAAGCACACATGCCTATGCACATGCCAGAGCTATAGGATGCCTGGGCTAAAGAACATCTCCTTGTTCCTTGGACTATGAGAGAAGTTGCTTTCTAAAACCCAAGATCCTTTGTTAGCAAGGGAGTAGCTTGCAATTTCTCTTCAACATGTAGTTCATTAACACTAGAATAGCTGTTTTGTAATTACAGAAACAGCTGCACAAGGGCTTCTGTGGCTCATGGGACATATCCTTCCTAGCTAGCGAGAAAAGAAGTGCCCAAATCTGGGAAGAAATATCTTACAAACTGATGTGTGTTTGTGTGTGTGTCCAACTCTTTGTGACCCCATGGACTATAGTCCACAGGCTGCTCTGTCTATGGGATTTCCCAGGCAAGAATATTGGTATGGGTTACCATTTCCTACTCCAGGGGATCTTCCTGTCCCAGGGATTAAATTCATGTCTCTTGCATTGGCAGGCAGATTCTTCACCACTGTGCCACTTGGGAAGCCCCATTAAGAACTGATACTCAGAGCGTATCAATGGGAATTCAGGTTGTAGGGGAAGCAAAAATGTCTTTTCCTTCTAACCATTTTAGGTTCTCTGGCTAGGGCTCTGTAAGTCAGACTGACAAAAAACTAACAAGAAAAAAACAAGCAGAAGTTTATGAACATGTTTATTGCACATATAAATGGAAACACCCAGTGATGAGTGACTTAAAAAGGTGGTTAGAATTTGGGTTTATATTGCTTCTTAAGAAAAAGAATGATGTTATAGAGAAATGGCAAATCAGAAGAAAGACTTTGAGCTTCTGGGCTGTGCCTAGTCATGTCCAACTCTTTGCAGCCCCCTGAAATGTAGCCCGCCAGGCTCCTCTATCCATGGGGATTGTCCAGGCAAGAATACTGAAGTGGGTTACCATTTCCTGCTCCAGGGGATCTTCCCAACCCAGAGACCAAACCCAGGTCTCCTGCATTGCAAGCAGATTCTTTACCATCTGAGCCACCATGGAAGCCCAAGAATACTGGAGTGGATAGCCTATCTCTTCTTCAGGGGATTTTCCTGATTCAGGAATAGAACTGGGGTCTCTTTGCATTGCAGGCAGATTCTCTACCAGTTGAGGTACCAGGGAAGCTCCCCTTTGAGTTTCTAAGGGAAGCGAATTCTGGGAAGGCGAACACAGTAAGTCCCCTACATAGGAACAAGTTCCATTTTGAGAGCATGCTATGAGTCCAATTTGTTCTTAAGTCCAATAAAGTTAACCTAGATACCCAATTAACACAATCAGCTATATACCCAACTCACACAATCAGCTATATAACACTGTGCTGTAATAGGTGTGCAATACTTTTCAAATAATACACAACAAACACAAAAAATAAGGAAAATATTTTTACTCTTACAGTACAGTACCTTGAAAAGTATAGTTGTACTAGCTACATAATCACTGCTTTCCCCTCTGCTTCCAGACATTCTGGGCTTGAAATAAAGATACTGTATTACTAGGCTCTATATAGGACTATACAGTAAAGTACAGAAAAGCACAACCACTTGTAGAGGATTCATGCACGTAACAATGTACACCAGACACATGAACTAACTTACCGGATTGGACAGGTTAATGCACATTCACATCTTTGAAAGTTTGCCACTTAAAGGTTCATATGTAGGGGACTTAAAGTATAGGGGAACTTGATGGTAGATCAGAGCTACTTTTAGCAATGTTTGTTGTATAGATTCTTCTAGTGCTGCCTCTGGGCGGACACAGGTCTAGCATTGTCTCAGGTAACTATCATCTGGTCTTCCTGGTAGAAAGGAGAGAGGAGACACCTACACAAATTTATATCCTGATTTTGGGAAAATAATGAGAGAGCAGAGAGCTTTTCTTATGTCTACTTCTCATTTACCTTTATATCAAAACAATCACTATGCCAAAGGGACATATTTTGGGATAGCATCTTCTACCTTTGACAGTCATCACAAACTGTCTTCAATAATGCAATTCAGGAAATGTGTTTCTTCATTTTTTTGATGGGTTTTTTTGCATGAAAAAAAAGAAATTTCATTTTGTAAATGTTCAATTCACACATTTTAGACTTAAATGAAGAAAAAATCGTTTTTCCCTACCTTGTCTACAAAAAAATTAATTTTTCCATATCATTACCCTAGAAGGCTTTTGTAAGTTTTACTTTCCTGTATGTTTAAGGATTGAAAAAGCCAGTAATAAAGCAAGACATCTAGTGATTAGCATATGCACTATGGAATAGCAGATGTTACAACGTAGCCTAAGGACAAAAGAAGCTGCCAAAATAGAACAGGCCAGCTTTAACAACCTTGGAACTCAGTTTTGCCAAATGTTTTAAGTACAGGAAATGACTGGAGCCACTCTGTATTTCTTTTTATTTAAAGCATGACTAAAGGTCTCCAGATCTGAGGCAAATAGCCAATTAAAGCCATGCCCATCACCTGCAAATTTCTCCATGAGATTGCTGTGCCCAATAACCCAAAGAGTTATTGACTTCAATTACCTCAAGTAGTAAGTCAATGCTAAGACCCTCACGCCCATGTCTTCAGATTTATTTGCAATGATCCAGACTATATGGTCCAAGTTAGAGGGTATGAATAAGGAATTGGAGGAAAAATATTAAAAAAAAAAAGTTAAAATCTCAATGTGATATTTACTTTCCCATTTTTTATTCTCTGGATTATAAATCTTATATTTATGTTTTCATCCAACAGATATTTATTAGTTGTTTTTTTCTTTTTACCCAATTCAAATTTATAATTACAGATACTCAAAGCATACTTGGAGAAGGAAATGGCAACCCACTCCAGTACTCTTGCCTGGAAAATCCCACGAACGGAGGAGCCTGGTAGGCTGCAGTCCATGGGGTCGCTGAGAGTCGGACACGACTGAAGTGACATAGCAGCAGCAGCAGCAAAGCCTACTAAGGGGGCATGGAAATTAATAAAAATACTTAAAATAGTCTATCATGATTTAGTGGATTAATTTTGTGAAAAATTGTAGACTTTTGTAAATTTGTAAGAAGTTGACTAGAGGAAAAATCAGGAATATTTTTTGACATATTTTGAACATATATTTATGTTTGAACAAACAACCCTTAAGCCATTTAACAGTTTATTCTGGCATAGGGCTGAAGGTCATATACTTAACCTCTTTGTGTGACAGATGACTTTATTTTATAATCTCTGACAACATCCTTAAAGGATTCCAGCTATATTTGTCACAAATATATCATCAGCGACAGAAAAACAAGTCAAAGTACATGCTGATTGGGCCAATAACTTCATGATTTGCATATGTACTGCAAGACTTTTAAATCCTGCTCTCTTGTTTCAATATGTCAATATGTTACATTGTCACTATAATCCCAGATTGTATCAAGGATATACAGAAGAGGTGTGGTTTTCAAGTGGCAGTGTGTGTGAAACATATTTAGTATAAATGGCTCCTGGAATTGTCAAAGAGTAGAAGAGATGGATGACTCTTTCATTCTGGTAAAACCTCATCCTCTCAGAACCCAGCTTAAAAATCATTTCCTCTGGGAAACACTGAACTACCCTCCACTTATCCACCTCTTCAGATAATTTGTTTCCATTGGGCTACATGGGAATTCTACTTCCTGCTCAATTTTTCTGCAAACCTGAAAGTGCTCTAAAAATTTAAATCTACTCACTTAAAAGATGTCTTGAAAAATAGAATGCGTAGGGGGTCATGATTTTGTTTCACATCCCTAATTGTGTTAAATTTTTTTCTTAAACTTTACGACTGCCATTAGAGTATTTAAAAACTCTAGTGTCAGCATATTAAGATTAATTTGGCCGAGCTATAGTTTGACTATCTCAGATTCTTTACATTTCTGACACACTGCCAATAATCATTGCTTGGCAAAGCAAGTCTCTCCTTAGGGAAACTTCCCTACTTCTAAACATGCTTTTCTGCCTGTCAGCAGCCTGCTAATGTTCACAGTAGATGTTTTTGCAAGGGAAGAGTTCCATGTTTAGTTGTAGTAATATTTGTTTGAGGATTCTATGTGAACTTTTTAATAACTTGTATAATGAATTTATTACACTAATAGATGATATTCAAATAATATGTATGCCTATATTTATTTATTTTTGACTGTGCTGGGCCTCTGTTGCTGCATGGGCTCTTCCTCTAGTTGCAGTGAGCAGGAGGTGGGGGTGGGTGGGGGTTTTCTAATCTCTATTGTAGTGCATGGGCCTTTCATTGCATTGGCTTCTCTTGTGTGGAGCACCAGCTCTGGGGTGCTCAGACTTCAGGAGTCGCAGCACATGGGCTCAGTAGTTTTGGCTCCTGGGATCTAGAGCAGAGGCTCTATAGTTGTGGCACACAAGATTAGTTGATCTGCGAAATGTGGAATTTCCTGGACCAGGGTTTGAACCCATGTCTCCTGCAATGGCAGGTGGATTCTTTATCACTGAGCCATCAGGGAAGTCCCTCAAATAGTATATATATACATATATAGACTCAAATCTATACTGCTGAAACTATTTCCTCCATCAAAATAAATCTTTAAAATCTGCCCCATAAACACTTTCAACTATTATGTACTCCATACTATTAACCTCAAAAATACTGAAACAATTAAATAGGATTACAATTTATCTAGAATCTCTTATCCTTCCAACAAATGTTTTTGATTACATAACTTCCAGACCAGGTGTGAGAAGCTGGGAATATAACAGAACATTCTTACCGCTAAGGAATTTACACTTTCTTGAGTGAAAGGGACCAATGAACAGACAACTATACTATAGCATAATAATTTCTACAATAATGGGTAAGTTTAAGATTGTTAGTGAGTAGAAAGTAATCACATACCTATTGCTTTTATTGTCAGTCTGAAAATACTGCAGAATTGAATTGACTGGATAAGAAAAATGATTAGGAAAGGGAAGAAGGGATGAAGAAATAGTAACGATATCACAATGATTTCTGATTTGGGGAAGTGAGATAGAGACACAGCGCACATGAGCAGGACCTAATTCTGGAGTCCGTTGGAGATGAGAAGGGGAGAATGGTCTATGTAGATGGAATTCCAGGTTCAAGAACTGGGCTTTAGATTTGAGAATGGTCTATATTTAGATAAAACTGATGCCAGAAAATACATATGCGTAACCAGGGAGTCTGCATAATGTGTGAAAACAAGAGAAGGCATTAACATTCAGAAGTTGACTTCAACAGATTAATAGAAGACTTTGCAAAGAACCATGAAAAGACTCAAAAATTAGAGGGGAAAAATACAGAGTGCAAGGTCAGGGAACTCCAGGGCAAGAAAATGTTTCAATAGGTGAGTTATAAAGAGGGTCAGGTGGGTAAGATAAGTAAATGTGATCAAGACTGAAATGTGCATGGGCCTTGTGGTGTGGGTACTGTTGTCACCTCAAGGGAAATTTAAGACAGTTCTGTTTCCTCTCTCCACTCTTAGTGGGGAGTCTAGCTTGGGATCCATCATCCATTTGCTCACTCAAAAAATATTTGTTGAGGGTCTATTATGTCCCAAGAAATGGAGTTTTTTTGAAAGAAAAGAGCTCTTTTATGCTCTTTCAGGCTTGGGATACATCAGAACCCAAAACAGACCCAAACCTATGCCCTTGTGGTGCATCCCTTCCAGAAGTAGGTAAGACGGACAATAAAAATACTTTTTATTGAAAATTAATAATTTTTGTATTTCTTTTTATAAATATAAAAAGAAATTTTATATTCTTCAATCCATTTTTAACGGATTAAAGAATAAGTAGGAAGTGATAGATTTAAGATAATTAGTATATACCAGTGTCAAAATTGTTGTTGTTGCTGTTTAGTTGCTAAGTCGTGTGCAACTAACTAAGTAGTCTGCAACCCTAGAGACTGTAGCCTACATGGGACAGACTATAGCCTGTCCATGGGATTCTCCAGGCAAGAATACTGGAGTAGGTTGCCATTTCCTTCTCCAGGGGATCTTGTGGACCCAGAGATTGAACTGAGGTCTGCTGCATTGCAGGTGAATTCTTTACGGCTGAGCCAATGTGACAGGAACAGATCTTTTTTTTTTTTTTTTCTAAAATGTTTGCATAGGATTGCTGACAACAGAGAAAGAGGAACTGAATATAAGGGGGAAAGAAAGCAGATGAATGGTTAACTAACATTGCCATGAAGAGGAAAGGACTGGATTTCAAAGTATAGATGGAAAAATTAGAGTTATGCCAAAGATGTGACATTGCTAGTGTGATCTGGATGCAAGGAAAAAGGAAGAAAAAGTCATGGGTATGATAATAATAAGAGAGATAATAAGATAATAATATTATGATAATAACACTTTATGCTTTCGGGGAAATTATAAGGTCTCCTCCTGACAGTAAAAGGAAAATTATAGAGATAGAAGCGTTAGCAGAGACTTTGAATCCTTGAATTATTACCACTGCGTATGAGAGGACAGCAAAGAGTTGGGCATGAGAGGACAGCAAAGAGGGTCACTCTTAGCATTAGAGTTGATGCCCTCATAGGACCTGAGCAGCCTGAATTTGAAAATAGAGAAGTTGGATAGATTTGTCATTACAGATCCAGTAGATGAACATTGGTGCTTAGGTAACTGGCAAGAAGGTAATGCACTAATGGGTTGTGGATCCTAGAAAATATGTGTGTGCATGTTCAGTTGCTCAGTCATGTCTGACTCTCTGTAACCCCATGGACTGTAGTCTACCAGGCTCCTCTGTCCATGAAGTTTTCCAGGCAAGAATACTGGAGTGAGTTTCTATTTCCAACTCCAGTGGATCTTCCTGTCTCAGGGATTGAATCCATGTCTCCTGCATTACAGGCAGATTCTTTACCACTGTGCCACCTGGGAAGCCCAGAAAAGATGTGGAACAGAGAAAATGAGATGCCTGGTAGGGAAGAAGGAGAATGCCTGAAAATCTGGAGGTGCAAGTTTGAAAATCTCCCAAGTCCAGCTAATCAATTTTTTCATGGATCATGCTGGATGTACAGATTTATTATCAAACCCAAGGTCAACCTACATATCCACCTATTTTACTTTCCAAGGATTTTATAGTTTTGCATTTTACATGGAAGCCTGTGATCCATTTTGAGTTAATTTTTGTAAAGGGTCTGTGCCTGTTCATTATTTTGCACATGAAAAAATGTGTTCCAGCTGCCCCAGCACTATTTGTTGAAAAGACTGTCTTTGTGCCATTATATTGTCTTCGCTCCTCTGATGAAGATCAGTTAACTATACAGATCTCTCTTGACTTATGATGGGGTTGTGTCCCAATAAGCCCATCGTAATTTGAAAATATCAGAAGTCAAAAATGCATTTAATATACCTAACCTACCTCTTAGGAACAGCTCGTTCCTCCTTTCCGACTAGTTAGGACATGGTTCTGACCCTGTTTTGGCCAATAAGACTCAGTCTGGATATTGCTGGCAACTTGCAAAAAACTACATGTTCTTCCAGTTTCAATCTAATTTGAGTTGCTGACAAACCCCACCTAGGAAAGATTACAGGGCTCTGTGGTACTATTTTGTGTTCTGGATGCCGTGGTTTTTTGAGGGTCCAGAGGTCGCCCTGAGGAGGAGGAAGCTGTGACAGTCTCTACTGCTTTCAGGAGAAGGATGAATTGATTCTCTTCTCCCCAGGTGATGTCACATAACACCCAGCATATGGGAGGAGAGCTGTTCCCAGGTAATGCAAAGGAGCGTGCACCCTGACATCCAGAATTTGGTTTGCTAGAATCACTTGTGGTAAGTTGACAGGGACCAGGCTGAAACCATAATTGGTGCAGAGACACTGCATATGATTAATAGGGTCTGGTGCTGATTGCCCTGAACTAGAGAGAAGGTGCCTTTTCTGAAAGTGCATCCACAGATGTCCCAGTGACTAAGTCTATAAGAGACGAGTGTGTACACCCCAACTAGGACTTTTCCTGGAATTGAGGTCATTGTCAGAGCAAATAAGGGTTTGTTTACTCCCACAGCCTCCAGACTGTTCACCTTAAGGCTATTGCTGCACAATCAAGAAAATGAAGATAGAGGAGAGGAAAATCCTGTAGTCTTTTATCATGCAGCCAGAGTTTTGTTGACTCAGATAGAGATGATTTTTACTGCTTGCCAATGTGGCCAGCTACTAAGGAGGGCTGCTCTTTCCAAGGCACGGAGAGACAGAAGATCAGGTAATTATAAGCTTGCCAAAACCTCTGGTTTCTGGAAAAAATATAGATTGAAACTTTTACTGAATCATTTTTTAAAAGTTCTGTTGACATCTGACATGCTATAGACTGCACATAATTAAAGTGTACAATTGGATTTGTGTGAGGTACATATAAATCCATGAAACCATTGTAACCATTCTAACAAACACATCTATTGCCCCTGTGTTCACCCTGTGCCCTTTTATAATCTCATCCTGCCCTCAGGTTCTCTGGGAATCCACTGACTTATTTTCTTTTACAATAAACTCATTTAAACTTCCTAGAATTTTCCATGACTGGAATCATAACGTTTGCTTTAAAAAAAAAAATTCTGGTTTCCTTCATGCTTCATAATTACTTTCAGGTTCAAAAACAGTATTTATGTGAATAGTTTACTATTTCTGGTGTTGAGTAGTAGTCCACTGTTTGGATATACCACTACTTCTTCATCTATTTAGCTGTTAATGGACATTGGGGCTCCTTCCAGTTTGGGGCTATTACAGAGAAAGCTGCAGATTTTAAACGTATAATTTGATGTTTTGATACATGCTTAAATCTTTGACACCAAAAGTCTCTTTTCAGCCTTTTTAAATCCATCCTTTGTGACTTGTAAAATTATTGGTACAAGGACTCTCAAAGTGGATATTCACATGGAGTAGATACTGATATGTCCATACAAATGGTGAGGACCGTGTTATGAAGCCCTAGTCCTTCACTGACTGTCATCTCACAGCCATTCTTACATCACTGGTCTCCACCACATTACAAAGTTATTTTACTTGTAAGTTCAGACATCCTGTCACTTAACGCATAACCTCTTCAGAGTGTATTTCTAAAATGTAATTTCATAACCCTGGTAGCTATTGCACAAAATAAAAATATTTAAACTATGACCAAAAATGTATAAGGTGAAGGAGTTTATAATTCACAGAATAAAAAAATTAAAATTGACCAACAAACATACAAAAAATACCCAACTATACTAGCAATCAAGATATACACATTCAAATACAACCAGCTGTATAAATTTTTTTGCTCAAATTTAGCAAAGATTTAAAAGTGTGACAGCATTAGCTAGTAGGAAAATGGTCACTTTTATACTAGTTGGTGGGAGTATACATTGGTATCACATTTTTGGAAATTTAACCTGGTATATCTTAATCAGAACTTTTACATTTTGGAATTTAAATTAAGGAAATAATTAGAAGGGTTTTTTAAAGTAAAAATGCAAATAATTGAAATATCCAACAATAAGATATTTCCTTCCAGGGAGCAACATGTGTCATTTAAAATAATGCTGTTAAATAAAGAAGATGGATACATACATACAATGAAATATTACTCAGCCATTTAAAAGAACGAGATAATGCCATTTGCAGCAACACAGATGGACCTAGAGACTGGCATACTGGGTGAAGTAAGTCAAACAGAGAAGGAGAATAGTGTATGACATCTCTTGTATGCAAAATCTAAAAAGAAATGATACAAATGAGCCTATTTACAAAACAGAAACAGACTCACAGATTTAGAAAATTAACTTACCGTTGCCAGGGGTAAGGATGGGAGAAGGGTGATTACGGAGTTTGGGATTGACAGATATTTAAAATGGATAACTAACAAGATCCTACTGTATAGCATAGGGAAATCTGCTGAGTGTTACATGGCAGCCAGGATGGGAAGGGAGTTTGGGGGAGAATGGATACATGTATATGTATGGCTGAGTCCCTTTGCTGAAAGGGACTTTGAGTCCACCTGAAACTATCACAAGTTGGTTCATTGGCTGTACTCCAATATAAAATTAAAAGTTTAAAAAAATTAGATAATGCTGTTAATAGGATAGCAAATGCATTTCAATTCATGTGCGAAGTCTAAAATATGACTTTTCTCTATGGATCACATTATTATGTAAATATAAGTGACACTGATTTATTTGTGTGTTTAAATGTCAACATTTTGTTAGCACAGTCATATATGTGTTGGAAATAGTGTGTCCATGGCAGTATAATTCAAGCAATCAATATTCAGTTAATATATCCTATGTAGACCTCATGAGTTTAGTACAACAGAAAGACATTTGAAATATACAATGTTCACAAAAATATAATAAAAAAAGAATTACAAATATATATGTACAGAAACATTTATAAAATGATTGTTGTTAATAATAATAACAACAACAATAAAGATAATATAGTATTTGCAGCATGGAGTAACAAGAAAGCCTTGTCTGGTATTATTCTGCAACTTACCCATTATATCTTTCATCTTAACTTTTAAATATAATGCTTATTCTATACTTATGTAGGATAATGTTCTTGTTTATTGACCCAAAATGTTATGGGGTTATGGGGCAATGTGTTGACAACTTATTCTCAGATGGTAGTGGGAAAAAAGTTCCTTTTATTATATTTTGGATATTTTTCCAAGTTTGAGATTATTCCAAAATAAAGACTAATTTAAAAATCTTACCAAGTGAATGAATTCATTCGTAAGTCACATGTGTAGTATTATGACTCACTAACACACCAGACAGACAACACCCTCTGAACATAATTTTATTTATCATTGATTGACGTGTATTATTTAACTCCACATCTTGATGGGATATTTTCACTTTCAAAGCATAAATAAGCTCAGTGTTTCATAGGGTCATATACTGTTTTACCAGATGTAGATACAGCCACATATTCATTATAAATAGATTTATCCTGTCTTTTAGTCTTCAAAGGCAAATTTGGAATTTGTTAGTTTATTATAAAACAAAAATGGGTATTTTATTTACTGAAAACAATTTGCCATTTGCCTTATGCATTTTATTTGGAATGTAAATCACTAAAATGAAAGAGTGAGAGAGAGATCAATAATGAAATTATATGCTACGTTACTACCGGCAAATAAAATTTCCATTTTCAATGTAGCTACAGTTTCTGAAAATAAAGGAAATTTGAAAAATTTGCAAAGTAACTTTAAAAAAGCAAGCTATCAAACCACAGTTTTTCCTCATATGCCTTTCTCAAATCTAGAATTGTTTTGCCTACTGAACTGTTGGGTGGAAATTATATTAGGTTAGTTTGACATGAGGAATTCTTATGGAACCCAGACTGGCTCCTAGTGTTAACCATCCCAACTCCCTGAGAGCTTAAAAAACATTGATTCATGTTAGAGCATAAAAGTATGCTGGAGATGGATGTCAAAGTTATCCCACTACAACTTCTGGAATGTTCCTATGCTAACTTCTTCCCCTATCTTGCTTCCCCAGCCTCATTTTGACTTGTCCTTTGAAAACATAGCCATTTGTGCATTTCTGGTCATCTGACACCCAGCACAGTCCCCTCCAAGAATCTTCTCAGCAGATCTTCAATCATTAAAGAAAATACTTAGACGTTGAAGAACGTCATTTGTTTGGATTAACAAGTAACTCATTTTAAAACGGAGAAGGCAATGGCACCCCACTCCAGTACTCTTGCCTGGAAAATCTCATGGACGGAGGAGCCTGGTGGGCTGCAGTCCATGGGGTCGCTACGAGTCGGACACGACTGAGCGACTTCACTTTCACTTTCATGCACTGGAGAAGGAAATGGCAACCCACCCCAGTGTTCTTGCCTGGAGAATCCCAGGGACGGGGGAGCCTGGTGGGCTGCCATCTATGGGGTCACACAAAGTCGGACAAGACTGAGGTGACTTAGCAGCAGCAGCATTTTAAAACTAGACCTTTCAATCTTCTAAAGTTCTTGTGTTCTTCAGCCCACATTTCCTTTGTTCTATTTAGTGTAAATAATGCTCTCAAAGATGGTTACAAATAAATAGCATCACCACAGTGTTATGGATATTCAAGTATTCATGTTCATTTGTTACATCAGCCACTCTGTAAGCTCCTCTCCATATATTTGTGTGTGTGAGTGCTGTGTGTGCTCAGTCGCTTCAGTTTTGTCCAGCTCTTTTCAGCCCTATGGACAGTAGCCCGCCAGGCTCCTCTGTCCACAGGACTTCCCAGGCAAGAATACTGGAGTGTGTTGCCATTTCCTACACCAGGGGATCTTCCCAACCCAGGAATCGAACCCGCCTCTCTTATGTCTCCTGTAGTGTGGGTGGCTTCTTTACCACTGGCTGGAACTGGGAAGCCCATATTTGTGTATGTATATTTATTTATTTATATGTACATATTTTTATTTTTAAACAATTCACATACATTTATCTATACATAAACATACACACATATGTGTTACTTTTTTAACATATTTTAAAGAGCATTTTATAACGCATCCACAGTTTAGAGATCTCAGTTCATGAGAGGCTTTGAGTGTTAGTCATTCAGTCTGGTCTGATTCTTTGCAACCCTATGGACTGTAACCTTCAAGGCTCCTCTGTCCATGGAATTCTCTAGGCAAGAATACTGGAGTTGGTATTCCCTTCTCCAGGAGGTCTTTCCAACCCAGGTATCAAACCCAGGTCTCCTACATTACAGGAAGATTCTTGATTGTCTGAGCTACCAGGGAAGACTGACCTTCATAAAGCTCTTCCTCAAACCTTGGGCTTGCTTTTTTATACCAATCATCACACACAGCTCCTCCTCCTTGTTGTCTCTCAACTCCTGGGGCACTTCCTCAGAGGCCTCCTTTTATGGCTGGATCTCAGGAAATCCTTCCACTTCTCCCGCCCACATCACTGGAACTCAGTCCTGATTTATCGTTTTTGTACCACTATTACTACCTGCAGTAATTATTTTTCTGTCTCCTTCAACTAGAAGGTGAGCTTCATGAAGACAGGACAACTACTGACACCCTAGGGCTTAGTCCTGACACAAGCACACGGTAAATATCAAATAAATATCTGTTGAATACAGTGCTGATGCCCCAAACATTAACTGGTACAGGACAGACACTGGACAATCAGAACAGGGGTGAGACGTGAACAACTGGGGGTGCCCTCCTGGCCTTCCGTAAATGAATGAGAGTCTCAGCTGATGTCATCTGCCTTCTGTCCAGAAATGGAGTACTGCTTTCCTCATTGGCTTCTTAGGAGTGCCTCTCAGATTTGTACTTATAAGAGTGACCACTTGTAGTCATAAAGCAGAACGTTATTACTGCAAACCTCACAAATATTCCTGGTAGTATTTCTTTATATTGACATCTAGTCATGGGTTCTTTCTCATACTTTCCCAGAATTTTCCATAATCTGGCTTTTATTTTTTATTTTTTAATAAATTTATTTATTTTAGTTGGGGGCTAATTACTTTACAATACTGTAGTGGTTTTTGCAATACATTGACATGAATCAGCCATGGGTTTATATGTGTTCCCCATCCTGAACCCCCCTCCCACCTCCTCCCCATCCCATCCCTCCGGGTCATCCCATTGCCCCAGCCCTGAGCATTTGTCTCATGCATCCAACCTGGAATGGTGTTCTGTTTCACATATGATAATATACATGTTTCAATGCTATTGTCCCAGAACGTCCCACCCTCACCTTCTCCCTCAGAGTCCATAAGACTGTTCTGCTTTTAAAAGACTAATCCTTTTTTAAAAAGTTTGTTTATTTATTTGGCTGCCCTGGGTCTTAGTTGCATCATGTGGGATCTAGTTCCCTGAGCAACGATGGAACCTGGATCCCCTACATTCGGAGTTCTGAGTCTGCCACTGGACCACCAGGGAAGTCTCAAAACTGATTCTAATTCTAGCATTTCTTTCTTTGTCCAATGTGAACACAAGATGCCCAACTTATTACAAAGTCTCAGTATACAAATCAGTTCTTCCTTTTAGATTAGAATGCAACATTGTTGCACTTCCCCTTTTTTGCTACATCTCTCTTGAGATTAAGAATGAGTAAAAACAAATATATTTCACATGCTTTGCTCTTTCAGTTGAAAAGAGACACAATCCATCACCCCATCATCCTGTCTTCCTTCTGGGTGAGTGTTGCCCACGTGCTCAACTCACGGCCCCCAGGGAGTAAGTTATTTAAAGTCATGACTCATTTACTCATTTTTTCAAATCCTCACCACTAGGCAGCAGAGTCTGACTACAAATAGGAACAGTAGCTTTAAGTGAAATTGAATTGAATAGTCTTTTTCCTTCTTTCTTGGCCCAATAATTTCTTCTTTAGCTTCTTGGAATTTCAATTATGCACATGCTGTCTACTCCCCTGTCCCTGTTCTCAGAGATCTAATACAGGGAAGCTTTTAGCCCACCATATTCCAGTCTTGACTGTCATCTCACTAGTTCCCAGTATGAAGGGAGATCTAGTTTACCTCTTTCTGGTTCATTTAAATTTCATTTTATTCATTACTCCAAATCACTCACATTTTCATATTCATTTTCCTGTTGCTTTCATTTAAGAGTTACCAGGACTATCCATGTTGCTGCAAATGGCATTATTTCATTCTTTTTAATGGCTGAGTAATAGTCCAATGCATATATGTACCACATCTTCTTTATCCATTCATCTGTTGATGGACATTTAGGTTACTTCCATGTCTTGGCTATTGTAAACAGTGCTGCAGTGAGAAGTGGGGTGCATTTATCCTTTGGATCATGTGTTTCTTCAGATACATGCCCTGGGAGTGGGATTTCTAGATCATATGGTAGCTCTATTTTTAGATTTTTAAGAAGCCTCCATACAGTTCTCTATAGTGGTTGAAACAATTTACATTCCTACCAACAGTGTAGGAGGGTTTCCATCTCTCCACACCCTCTCCAGCATTTGTTATTTGTGGATATTTTTTTTGATGATAGCCAGTCTGGATGGAAGTGGGGTTTGAGGGAGAATGGATCCATATATACATATGGCTGGACTTCCCACTTGTGGCACTAGTGGTAAAGAACCCGCCTGCCAATGCAGTAGACATAAGAGATGTGGGTTCAGTCCCTGGGTTGGGAAGATCCCCTAGAGGAGGATATGGCAACACACTCCAGTATTCTTGTCTTGAGAATCCCATGGACAGAGGAGCCTGGTGGTTATAGTCCACAGGGTCGCAAGGAGTCCAGTACAACTGAAGCGACTTAGCATGCACACAGAGCACATATGTATGGCTGAGTCCCTTCGCTGTTCACCTGAAATTACCACTACATTGTTAATCAGCTATACCCCAATACAAAATAAAAAGTTTAAAGTTTGGGAAAAAAAATTTTTTATTAAAATTATCACTCTGTGAAAAAAAAAAAGTTACCAGGAAACCCAGCCAAAGTATTTGGATTTTAATTTTATCTAATTGTGTCCCCCTTCCTTTGAAATTTTTTCCTTCCATCCATCTTTTCTCCATCCTTTCCTCCCTTCCTTCCCTCTTTCGTTCCTTCCTTTCTTCCTTAGTCTTTCAGCTTCTGCCTCTGTCCTTTCTTTCTCACTTTCTAAGCCAGACTATTGACCCTAATTCCACAAGATACCCAGGTAACTTGCATAGTTACAGTTAAAACCCATAGCGCCTGTCAGCAGGAATTTTTCCATCATTAGCTTCCATTGTTATTTAGACAGCATAATATAAGGTCTCACCTTATTGGTTCCAAAGTTTGACAGCAATTAAGAAAGCTAAATTCCAAAGCAGAAGGAAAGCAAGTTAGCATACTCTCCCAAAGGTTAAAGTCTTGAAAAGACAACTTCAGTGTCAGTTTTCAATTAAAGAGACTGATTGTTTGAGTTATTTAGGTGTGTCCAGATATATTTTAAAACAAAATAAAGCAAACTACAACATTTTAAGGGGTGTCTGGAAAAATACACTTGCCTAACTTCTCCAATTATTTATGGCCTTTTGTGAGTCAAAGAAGGTAGAAGGCTTCTTTGGTCAGATAGAGCTCCAGAAATTCCAGTGTGTTCCCAGATCAATGAATGTTCCTGAAATGTAACCAATAAATTATACAGCACATAACTAACCTTTATTTTTAAGTCATCCTGAGGAAGTCAGTTCATAACTATTAATGGCTCTGGATCAAAGACAATAACTTTATTATGTTTTTCTGTATTTTTGGAAACTAAAAGTTAACCTAATTGTCCCCATTTGAAATAGATGTGCCTGATCATGGGCCTCTGGTATAGAGATGGCTAGTCCTGATTCCATATCCTAATATATATTATGTGTTAGTGGTATTAGATCCAAGATAACTGAGACTTACACTTTGAATTTCTTAGTACTTGCAAATGCTATATCTAGTCCTTCCTTTTTCTTGCAAATGACTCTGTGTTGTTATCATGTATCACTGATCTACACCAATATTTCAAGAGCAGAGAGCACGTGGTAGGTGGGATGGACATATGTGAACCCCTGAAACTTGTCTGCCCCACTCTCCACAATAGCTTCTCCTATCTTCCTCCTTAGCCAGGACTCAAGGGACTCTGAGGGACCTGTCCTGAACCTGCACATGCAAAGCCTCCAAACCAAGGAAGAATTTTGCTTGCAACCCAGTTCCCTGTCCTACTTCCATTCTTCGTTCCCTATTTTCAAGGAATTCTAAGCCTGGATTGGAGTACAGGGCGAAGGGGAGGAAAGAGGCAGAGATAGAGGGAAGGAAGAAGACGAGGGGTTAGGGAGGAGCTCTCCCATCTCCCCAAGTCCTAATCTTCAGGACCAGAAAACTGAGGATTCACTTTGCAAATACCCACAAAGCCTACAGGGGGGCAAATTCTCCAGGCTTCCAAGTCATATATCCCAGAAGTTTCTGAATTTGGTTTTCTGTTGCATATTCTAACTCTTAGAACCAAAAATAGCTTCACTGAGGAACACTTTTCAACCTTCATTTATAAAGGCCATTAAATCGATTGCCTTATGCCCTGTCCCCAAATTTACAAAACATGGAAAATCATGTATTTTAAAAGTCCCTTGCAAGTCTAGCCACTGGATGTCTCTGAAAGATGTCCTCTACCATTACTAGAAGGCTGACCATAGAGGAATTGATGCTTTTGAACTGTGGTGTTGGAGAAGACTCTTGAAAGTCCCTTGGACTGCAGGGAGATCAAACTAGTCAATCCTAAAGGAAGTCAGTCATGAATATTCATTGGAAGGACTGGTGCTGAAGCTCAAGCTCCAATACTTTGGCCACCTGATGTGAAGACTGACTTATTGGAAAAGACCCTGATGCTGGGAAGTACTGAAGGCAGGAAGGGAAGGGGACAACAGAGGATGAGATGGTTGTATGGCATCACAGACTCAATGGACATGAGTTTGAGCAAGCTCTGGGAGATGGTGAAGAACAGGGAAGCCTGATGTGCTGCAGTCCAAGGGGACACAAAGAGTCAGACACGACTGAGCGACTGAACAACACAAAAACCATTACTAGGTGCTAAAGAGCAGGGTCTTTTTGACAACGAAAAAAAAAATCTCAGATCACCAATGGCACATGAGCCACATATATACTTCTGAACTCTTAAATCTTTCCTCCAAAGAAGACTTTGCTTGTGTATTTGAGCATAGTGAGGCACAGGCCAGTTTTGCTGCTGCTGCTGCTGCTAAGTCACTTCAGTTGTGTCCAACTCTGTGTGACCCCATAGACAGCAGCCCACCAGACTCCACCATCCCTGGGATTCTCCAGGCAAGAACACTGGAGTGGGTTGCCATTTCCTTCTCCAATGCATGAAAGTGAAAAGTGAGACTCTTCGTGACCCCAATGACTGCAGCCTCCCATAGTCTTCCTGTCTGTTAAGTCCTCCTACTGGAGAACCACAAGAATGGGGAAGTGTTTTCTCCACGGTGCATGGGAGGGTCTAAAAATTACATAGAAAATCTTCAGTGCAGGAAACTTGCATCTCATTTTCCCCATCATACTATGACACTAGAAAAGACTAATCTGATTACCCTTCTGTGACTAGAATGGTTAAATTGACAAATATGTACAAACCACTAGGTATAAAATAGGCTACAGGGTATGTTGTACAATGCAGGGAGTATACAGCCAATATTTTATAACTAATAAATGGAGAACGATCCTGAAAATTGTGAATCACTATATTGAACACCCATGGCTTACAGAATATTGTACAGCAAATATGCTTCAGTAAAAATAAATAAGAAATTTTAAGAAAAGGGCCAGTCCTAAGGAATTTTGTAGGACACTACCTAAAAATTCAAAAAGAATAAATAACATTCCAAAGATAAAACAGCTCAGCCAAGTACCAAGAAAATTTCCTTCCCCAAGATTAAAAACCAGATGTATAAGCCTTAACATCCAGCATTATACATACACAACATATTTTTTTTCACTTATTAAGAGTGCTACAAACTCAAAAACAGGAAACAATCCAATGGAAATGTGACTAGGTGGCTGTCCCAGGAGGTTTCACTGACACACATCCTCCTGATTCTATCTTACCAGGTGGATTCCTGTGGTCAGTGTCATGAAGGAATCTTCCCTTCTCTTGCTGTCCCCACCAGAACTGTTTCTCCAAAACCCCTAGACTCTGTCAATGTAAAACAAGATAAATACAGTTGATCTTCTTCCCTTGCCCTCAAGTTCAACTCACTCTCCAAATGGAATCAAGATAAACTTTTTAAAAAATTCTTAATGAATCCTTTATTTGGACTATACTCCACTACATAAAATCATAAAGCAATAAAAAAATTTCAAATTGTTGTTAATTACATATATTCTCTTTAGTAGACAATGTGGTAAAGAAGGAAATAGCAATTACCCCAAATCTCACTACTAAAAACCTGTCACCATTAAACATTGATAGATTTTCTAACAGTTCTGTTTTCACAAGCAATATACATAATTTTTAATCAAGATTTGAGTGTTGCTGTATTTTGAGTTTAGCATTCCATTCCATTAGGATTCCAGCTTACTGCTATATCAGAAGATTCTCTAATTTTTCAGCATTTGTTGTCTAATAATCTTTATTTATCATACCATTAACTGAAAAGTGGAGATGAATTTAGCTTTCAACAGCTGAGGAATTGTTAGTACATCATTGTACATCTCCTCCATCAAACATTTAACCAACATTAAAAATAATTTTCCTAAAGATAGACTTTTAAACACTTAAATCTGAGAGCAATCTCTGGCTTTTAAGGCCGTTCAGTGACTTGTTAATGTCCGAGAGTGAAATTTGATGTTCATTTTATTACTTACAAGGTTCCTGGGATCTGGTTCTTGGCTTTTTCTCCAGCCTTACCTTCTGCCATTACTTCAACCCCCACCATCATCATCAAGTGAGGAATTTCTTTTTCTGCTCCCTATATCCCCATCACAGATCACCACCAAGTGAGCATTTAGCAGCTGTGACCTTGACCATTTAACTCTCCTTCTCCCATTTCCCTTGCCTTCCAGCTCTTATCGCCCACAGGAAAATGTGATCCCTTGTCAATTACAAGTCACAAGACTAACTCAGCCTCAAATGCCATGTAGATTACAAGGTTCCCCAGTTTGGTAGAATCCAAATGGAATTCCATTTTCAAACTGGAAAACCTGTTATGGGGTGAACTCTCTCCTCCCACCAACCGTAAATTCATCTGTTGGAACCCTGAACCCCAGGACCTCAAAATGTGATTGTATTTAGAGATACAGCTTCTAAAGGAGGGATTAAATTAAAGTAAAGGCCATAATGATGGGGCCCTAATCTAATTATTATCCTTATAAGAACCAGAAATTGTGACACACAGGGTGACAGCAGGAAAGCACACGCACAGAGAAGGACCATGTCAGGACACAGGGAGAAGGTGGTCCTCTGCAGGCCCAGGAGAGAGGCCTCAGAAGAAATCACTCCTGCTAACACCTTGATTGATCTTGGACTTCCAGCTTCCAGAGCTGTGAGAAATAAATATCTGTTGCTGAAGCCACAGAGTCTGTGGTGTTTTATTATGGCAATCCAAGCAGACTAGTACAGTATGAAAAGTTAGAAACATCTCATTTGCATTCTGGAGCTGAAAATCTATCGATATCATCATTATTTTTCCATTTTCAGCTATCATTACCTCTAAATCTAGAAATAAATATGAACATTAAGGAAGAACCTAATAACAAGGATTCATTCATTGGTCAACATATACAGGGCAGGCCCTGTAATGGGTGCTTCATGAATGCCAATTTATTCTCCACATAACAACCCAGGACACTTAGGACCACACAGGTTGAGTAACCAGCCCAAGACCATACCATCAGCATAAAGATAGAGATGACATTTCAAAGTCAAGCAAAGTCAAGGACCACACAGGTTGAGTAACCAGCCCAAAATCATACCATCAGCATAAAGATAGAGATGACATTTCAAAGTCAAGCAAAGTCAAGGACCACGCAGGTTGAGTAACCAGCCCAAGATCATACCATCAGCATAAAGATAGAGATGACATTTCAAAGTCAAGCAAAGTCAAGGACCACGCAGGTTGAGTAACCAGCCCAAGATCATACCATCAGCATAAAGATAGAGATGACATTTCAAAGTCAAGCAAAGTCAAGGACCACACAGGTTGAGTAACCAGCCCAAGATCATACCATCAGCATAAAGATAGAGATGACATTTCAAAGTCAAGCAAAGTCAAGCAAAGGCTTGAACCCAGAAGTGTTGCTAAACCTCCAAGTCTGATCTTAAGTCAGATTGTTTGTCTTCCATGAGCTCAGTTTCTTCCTCTGTAAAATGAGGATAATGCGATATTTACTTTGCAAGATTGGAAAAAGAATTAAATGAGATAATATGCAGAAGAATGAGAATGCAGTAGATATTCAAAAGTCGTCAACCCCTCTATTGTAGCTTGCCTCAGAGGCAAAGCCAAGAAAAGAATCCTTAATGCCAATATCAGCAGAAACTGCCTTGTTTCAGCAGGGCCCTTCAGTTTCAATAAGAAAAAGCCTATTTCTCTATTGATTTATATGTGATCATTTATAAATTAAACAGGCCTTTAAGTGACTGATTTGCCTCTGTCTAAACTGGGGCCTGTGACTAGGTGCTTTTGGGATGTCTGTGCTCACCACTGGAGAACAGGACAAAGGAAAATCAAGTGGAGACTGGCCCATCTTGACAAGTCAGAGCTAAGACAACAAAGCCTAGTGCCTGTGTGGAAATATAAAGTGAACAAGGAACTCTGATTTGAATTAAAATCTATTTGTGTTTCTTAAAGAAATCACTATTAAATCATAGTGAAAAGTACTGCTCAGCTACAATTATCTCAAAAAAATAAAAAGTTTAATTGAAAAAAAAAAAAAAAAAAAGAAAGAAACACCACTCAGAAGTCAGCCACACTTAGATTCAAAGTCACGTCCTTCAATTTTAGAGATAAGTGACCTTGGCCAAATTCCCTAACCTCCCCAAACTGGTTTTCCTCATCTGTAAAATAACCACTATAATAACTGCCTCATGGTCTGGTTGCAAATAATAAATGCAATTATATATGTACAGTGCTTCATGATAATAGCATTTACATAACACTTGCTAATGTGTCAGTCACTGGCTTAAGCACTTGACATATATTTATTCAATTTCGTACAGTCTTCATAACAATTTTTTGAAATAGGTACTATCATCAGCTTCATTTTACTGAGGAGGAAGCTGAGATTCAGAGAAGTTAAGTCATTTGCCCAAGGTCACACAGGAGTAAGTGGTGGAGCTGAATTCCAGAGGCTGTACATTTAGCCTTTATGACATGCCTGCCTCTGAGTAAATACCTAATACTTACGTTCAGTTCAGTCGCTCAGTCATGTCTGACTCTGACCCCATGGACCGCAGCTCACCAGGCCTCCCTGTCCATCACCAATTCCTGGAGTTTACTCAAACTCATGTCCATTGAGTTAGTGATGCCATCCAACCATCTCAGCCTCTGTCGTCCCCTTCTCCTCCTGCCTTCAATCTTTTCCAGCATCAGGGTCTTTTCCACTGAGTCAGTTCTTAGCATCAGGTAGCCAAATAACTGGAGCTTCAGCCTCAGCATCAGTCCTTCTGATGAATATTCAGGAAGGATTTCCTTTAAGATGGACTGGTTTGATCTCCTTGTAGTCCAAGAGACTCTCAAGAGTCTTCTCCAAGAAGACAGTTCAAAAGCATTAATTCTTTGGCACTCAGCTTTCTTTATGGTACAACTCTCACATCCATACATGACTACTGGAAAAACCATAGCTTTGACTAGATGGACCTTTGTTGGCAAAGTAATGTCTCTGTTTTTTAAAATGCTCTCTAGGTTGGTCATAACCTAATACTTATAATTCCATTAAAGGAAAAATAATCCCTTTTAATTTGACTCTTAATTTTTGTTTTTTTATTTTAAGAGGACTTTATACAACAAACTAAAACATAACCTATCAATAGGAATACTGTCAAAAAATCGTATGAATATGGTTTGTTTCAGATTTAATCTAGTTTTAGCTAAGAATTATGTTGTTAATTACATAAATTACATTGATGATAGAATCACAGTAAGGTAACGTAAATGAAATTACATAATGTTAGAAGCACAGAAGATGAGAAATGTTTATCAAAAAGTCATAGAGGAATGGAGGATTTGTTTGCTGAATAGATAGTACCTTTTTTGATTTTCAAATACACTGTACATAATATCCCATAGATAGTTTTAAGTGAAAATGTACCTTTCATATAAAATATAATAAGATCTCAAACCATTCTTCTCCAAAGATATAACACCCATGTATTTTTTTCCACTATTATGTTTAAGTTGTGTAAAAAAGTAATCATAGTATATGGGAATCTTCACCATCTAGTTCAAATTTTCTGTCTTCTCTCAAACACGTATCTCACATTTATCTCACATATCATACTTATTATTTTTCTTCATTCAATCCTGGTGGCTCAGATGGTAAAGAATCTGCCTGCAGTGCAAGAGCTCTGGATTCGATCCCTGAGTACGGAAGATTCCCTTTGAGAAGGGAAAGGGAATGACTATCCACTTCAGTATACTTGCATGGAGAACTCCATGGATAGAGGAAGCTGGCAGGCTACAGTCCATGGGGTCCAAAGAGTCAGACATGACTAAGCGACTAACACTAAACTACTAACATTTACTAAGTACTCACTTTGGGTGGTCCTGCCCTGAATGCTCAGGACACAGCTGTCCTTGAAGACGCTCAGAGACAGGAAGGTAATTAAAATAACTGAGCAGTGTTTCCACGGTAGTTCTTCAGCTCAGTAGGAAGACGAGTGAAGAAGGTAGGAGAGGACTATGCTCAGGTGAGCAGATACTGTACTGATATGCCAAAGGCCTGAGCCTGGGCAGTGAGGTCAGTTTTAATGGATGCAGCTTCCCAGGCTGTAAAGAGGAGCTAAAAGAAAGATAAGGGGTGTGGAATGCCTCCCATGCTATGCCAAGGATTGAGATATTTTAAGGGTTTTAAACATAAGAATGTCTAAACATAATCAGATCTGTGTTTTAGGATTTTTATTGGAAAGGGTGTGGAAACTGAATAGTTTTTTTTAAATTGGAGGACAATTGCTTTACAATGTTGCGTTAGTTTCTTCTGTACAATAATGTGAATCAGCTATATGTATACATGTATCCCCTCCCTCTTGAACCTCCCTCCCATCCCACTCCCCATCTCACCTCTCTAGGTCACCACAGAGCACTGAGTTGAGCTCCCTTGTGCTATACAGCAGCTTCCCACTAGCTATCTATTTTACGCATGGTAGTGTATATATGTCAATGCTATCTGGAGGCAAAGAAATAATTCAGGAGTCTAACTGCTATTTGTGTCAGAAGAGAAAGTATAAAGGGTCTGAACAAAGACAGTCACCATGGAAACCAAGGGGAAGGAAAGGGGTGGGGGTTACCAACTGTGCTCGAACTCCCAGTCTTTCCTTTCTACTAATAAAACTGTTTCTCACATTTTTCTCCATCTCATATGAGCTAAAATTGTTATCAATTTGTGCCAGACCTAATTTCATTGTCCCTAAAGCCCGATAGGAACTGCTACTTACCAATAAGGGCTCTGAAACACAGAGTTGAAGCAACTAACTCAAGGTCGTACAATCAGGCAGGAGCAGAGAGACAAGACCCAAACCAGACTTGTCTGAATCTGCAGCTGATGCACCCACCTACTCCCTTAGGGCTTCTGTTCTCCTGTTTTTCACTCTCACTGACTGGCTTTTACCCTGAATCCATTCCTGTCCTTTCTTAAAAGAATAACTCATCTGCTTACTCGTCTTTCCAACTACCGTGCAATCTATTGCTTTCCATGTCATGTTGGTCTTAAATCTCTGCAATGTTCACCTTCTCATCATTTTTTTCCTTAAATTTCAGCATTTGGTTTCTGTGCCATCTCAATATTCTGACGCCGCGACTTCCCTGGGGGTCCAGTGGTTAAGACTTTGTGTTCCCACTGCAGGGGCATGGATTTGATCCATGGTTGGGGAACTAAGATCCCACAAGCCACAGGATGTGGCCAAAATATAAGTAAACATAAACATTGATTTAAAAAAAATCCATGATAAACAAAAATAAACTTTAAAAAGCAAATATACTGCCACCAATTATTGTCTGGAAAATTTTAAAGTTATTTCTTCATCCTTCTTTCCATGTGCTTATCAGAGTACTTTGCATTAATAATGACTCCTTTATTCCCTGAAACTCTCTTTCCATATGCTTTTCCAACACGTCCCCGTGTCACTCCAGCGGCTCCTTCTCTGGCTCTTATGTTAGCTCTTTCCTGATAAAGAAAAACATTTCCTTTCTTCTATGTTCTGTACGTGCTTCTAGAGGTTTGGGTTTTCCTTTGCTTCCTTTTAATTTTTTTTTTTAAATCCTCTGCTGTTCTCTTTCAATATAAAGACTTCTGTTTCAGTGGTGTGCTGACAACATATATTTCACACAACCTCCCCATATGTGCCTGCATGCCAGTTACCTCATCTGCTGCCTCTTGGGAGCAACAGAGAAGTACACAAAGGATTCATCCCTGTTGTGTAAGCTTTATGCCTGACTTCTGTCTCCCCAAGTACTTAGATTTCTTGGATCATGAAAATAAATGCCAGGCAGGTATTCAGTTTACAGAACCAGAACTGAAGCCTGCAGATGATAACAGGAAAGAGAGAAAGACAAAGTCAGCGGAATACCCCCAACTGAATGCATCTTAGTGCACAGCTGAAGCTCAAGTTCCTGGAGGACCAGGAACCTCTGTCCCATACTTAACTGGAAGCCTCCAGAACTAGCATGACTCAACCAGCAAACATCCCATTGAACCTGCGCCTCACTAGGCTGACAGCGAGGCTGGAAGCCCAGTGCAGTCAGTGATGACAGTTCTTGCTGGGCACTCTCAGGGTGACCCAGAATTGACGCTGATCTGAAACCTGAGTGTCAACAAGACTCCTAAAAGTTCCAGCCTTGAAAGACAGGATCCATGGGTTTCTGTTCAGAGCACAGTGCACTTTTCATTTCCAACACCTTTACAGGTTTGTCCAAAGCACAATTCAGTAAAAAAAAAAAAAAAAACCTAAAAACGGTGTTAGTCACCTCTGCTCCCTCCATCCCCACTTTGATGTCCATGAGATAAGAATTTAAAAACTTAGATTGAGACAAAAGGGCCCTAAAGTTGTGCTTTACTGTTTTTGTTTTTTGCTTTGTTTCTTCTTTTTATACTTTTTGGAGGGTGGGGGTGTGGGAAGCGAGTTGGGTGGGGGAGGTGGACCTGGGTAGAGAGGAGGAATCCAAGCTCTTCAATCTCTCCTCTGCCCTCCTTTTATGGGGTGGTCTTCAGCGCACAGAGGGATCTCTTCTTGGGGAGTAACCTTTCTGCGTGCTCCTTAACCAGCCAGCCTGCGTCCAAATCATCATCTTCTCCCCAGCTAGCTTAGGTTACAAGCGCCGCAGAGGCAGAGCTGTTTATTTACCGCATGTCTCATGCCCTAGTGCAGGGGGAGGCTCCTAGGCTTGGCTAGGAGTCAGGAAGGCAAAGATCGCCGGGCCGGAGCGCTCAGGGCCAGGTGACACAGTCCTGAGTGCCGGCGTTGCTTGACAGCTTCATCCCCGCCCACTGGCAGGCGAGCGCGGCCCGGCCACACATGCGCGCGCGCAGGGTCCTTAAAAGCCGCGGCCGCGCGGAGACGCCGAGCTCGCCCACCGCGCGCAGGCGGCGACATGCACGTGAACGGCAAAGTGGCGCTGGTGACTGGCGCGGCCCAGGGCATCGGCCGAGCCTCCGCCGAGGCGCTGCTGCTCAAGGGCGCCAAGGTAAGCGCAGCGAGGCGCACGGCCCACCCGAGACCCGCCCTCCAGTTGAGGCCCCGGTGAGTGAGCGACACAGGCTGCGCCCCCGGTGCTCGCCTTGCCGCCTCCAGAGCTGTCCAGGCTGGCGCACTCGAGCGGACTTCGAATGCGCTGGCAGAGAACCCGATCTGTAAACCACCCGATCTCAGGTCCAAACGAGGAGCTTCCTGTTGTCTCCGTATTGTCGGTCTGTCCGTCTGTTTTACCAGGCGCGAAGGATCTCGATTCCTCTCCTTTTGTCCGTAGGTAGCTCTGGTCGATTGGAATCTCGAAGCAGGTGTCAAGTGTAAAGCAGCCCTGGATGAGCAGTTTGAACCTCAGGAGACTCTGTTTATTCAGTGCGATGTGGCCGATCAGGAACAACTGAGAGGTAAGCGAGGGGGAAATCAATCCATCAGCGCGGAGCCCGCCTTGAGCAAGTAGCAACCTGAAGGCAGCCCGCACCAGAGAGCCAGCTTGGGGTGGCCGCAGGCTATCTCCTGCAGAGCGGCTACCTTTGAGCTCCAAGAGACAGCCGACCTCTACGTTTCCTCTGACATCCCAACAGACATAAAAAAACTAGGGAGGAAGAAAAGCCGAGCATGTTTGAGAAATCCTTTTCTTTTAGTCATTTGGCAGCACATAATGTAATCAAAATTCCTTGCTTCAGTAGTTATTAAATGATTGAACTTGCAAGTGGAGTTTAGAAAGGTAAAGTGGGCTAGGGGAGTACAGCAAACCACTTCTCCCAGAAAGCTGGAAGACGGCAGAGTCCAATAGCAATCAAATGTGGCAATGTTTCTCCTTGGAACATGCTAGAATGCAAGGTCAAGGGTTGTCATTGCAGCTGTGCTGGATGCTTTTGACCAGATGTTCTCTCTGATTTGTCCCCTATGAAATACTTTAAAAATAATGATAGTTGTACTGCAGAGTTAGAGTTGCAGAAGAAAAGTTTCTATCAGACTTTCCTCAATGCTTTCCTGTTTCTGTCTACTCGCTTAAGACAGACCGATCTACTTGACCAATCTAGGGACAGTATTGGTGTAGACAATAAACAGATTTGGTCATTTAGAATTCCAACAGATCTGTATGAAAAAATGCATGTATTTCGAGGAAAAATGAGAAAATAGAACATTTGTATTTCACAATTTTTTTTTGAAAGACTAAGTGAAAAAAATTGTTAGGCTTATCTGTAATTAAGGGATCAAAAAACCTTCATGAAAGTTCACTTTAGTACTTCTCCTCTTACCATGGATGAGTCTGTGTGTGATTTTTTTTTTCTTCAAATGTTGGGGTGTTCTGTGAAAGAGTGAAAACTGTGTTAGAAGGAAACAAATTGTTGTTCAGGGAAATTGTTTTAAAGGAAATTATGTAGTTAAGCTCTGAAAATTTTATAAAGACCCATAACGTGGATTGTAAGTGTGAGCAGAAGAGACCTGTAAACACAGTGCCAAAGGAATGTATTTTGCCAGAGGATAAAGTTTTACTGATCGCACAGGGTATTTTTCTTCAGGGGTAAAGTCATGTCAAATCCCAACAGCCATGCTGATAGAAGAGGGAAGAGTAGGGGTCATCTGAAAGCTATTTCTGTTTGAATTTATGTAGTTTTGCACGTAACATTTAACCTTAATTGTTTTGCTTCCCAGTATTTAAAATTAGTACTTTGGCTGTAAACACATTCTCTAAGGATAACTGATTGTGGAGGAGGAAACCAGACACATAATGAGTGACCAGGAGAAGGCATGATGGTCAGTGAGAAAGCCATATGTTTTCTGGACATCAGCATTTATTTGCATTTTAGGAAAACTTGGCATTGGCTCTTCCAGTTTCAGGATTTAGTGTGGCCTACAACTTTTAAAACTATGTAGACAGGCGACCCAAGAGACGTCATTGAAATCATAAAACTACAGTGGTGAAAAAGTTCTTGGAGATGACCTGCAGATGAAAAAAAAAAAACAAAAGCAACAGGAAGAGTTTAGACAAGTTATGAAGGGTGCCACAGTGTTTAAATGTCAGCAAAACCTAGATTGTAAGTTACTTGAGCCCCAAAGTGAGAAGCCATTAGTATTTGACAACCTAATTTCCTGTAAGGTGGTTGTGAAGTTCTGAAGAGTGTGTGCACACATACTAAGTCGCTTAAGTCATGTCTGACTCTTTGTGACCCTGTGGACTGTAGCCCTCCAGGCTCCTCTGTCCATGGGATTCTCCAGGCAAGAATGCTGAAGTGGGCTGCCATGCCCTCCTCCCCTGGGTGGGGAAGGTGTGGGATCTTCCCCACCCAGGGATCGAACCCACATCTCTTGTGCCTCCTGTATTTGCAGGCAGGTTTTTTACCACTAGCACCACCTGGGAAGCCCACTAGGTACTAGATGCACTAAAATGATCATAATGGATCTGAATACACAAGTGTTTAATATGACACTTTCTGAAGATAATATGGCTTATTTTTAAAAGGATGTTTGTCATAGGCTAAGCCACAGAACTTCAGTAACTTCTTAGGGACAGAGATGCTGGCTGCCCAAACTGACTTCCAAGAGCACTTAGCACAAGGTGCTCAGCTCTCTAAAATTTACTCCATTGAGGTACTGCTTACAGAACTTTAATGTGCATACAAATTGTCTACGGATCTTACTAAGGTTAAGATTCTGATTCCGTAGAATCTGTGGTGACCACTGATTCTGCATTTTTGACAGGTTCCCAGGTAATTCTGATTGATACTGCTGGTTCACAAACCACACTGAGAAGCAAGGCAATAAGCCACAGTCTAAGAGTGTAATTTTCACTAGAAGACTGCATAAGTTAAAACATCATTTCAGGGCATACACTGTGATAAATGTGTCTGTACAAAGTAAGAACAGATCTAGAATGTCTTCTTTTTTTATTAGATACTTTTAGGAAAGTTGTAGACCACTTTGGAAGGCTGGACATCTTGGTCAATAATGCTGGAGTGAATAATGAGAAAAACTGGGAAAAAACTCTGCAGATTAATTTGGTAAGCTGTCTAAACCATGTTCATTCTCTACAATTATTTCATAAAAGGATGTCTTAAAAGGAAAAAAGGGTTTTTTTCATGGAAACAATATAATGACCTACAATTTAGAAAAAGAGAATTTACAAAAAGCTAGGGGAAAAAGCACTTCCTTTCACAAATAGGAAGACATTTGAGATTTTCAATTATGAAAATAAATGTCTTAAAATATTAAAAGGAAATAGGAAAAAATCATTGTTTATTGAATAACTTAATAGTTGTCAAGCTATGATCTCCAGCCAGACTAGCCTGCCACCTGTTTTTGTATGACCTGCAGGCTACAAATGGGCTTTACATGTTTTAATAGTTGAAAAAATGGTAAAAAAAAAAATGTATGAATATATGAAATTCAAATTTCAGTGTCTGTAAAGATTTATTGGCACACAGCCAAAGTTGTTTATTTACATGTTGTCTCTGGCTACTTTTATGCTATAGCAATAGAGCTGAATAATTGTGACAGTGGCCCTGTGATGCACAAGGCCTAAAATGTTTACCATTTGAATTTTTTTGGAAAAAATCTTTCCAATTTCTGCCTTACATTATTTATTTAAAAACTAAATTTAATTCCAGGACTACAATATAAAACAAGGCTAAAGTGACCACTTGACTTTGTAATAATTAAGATTTCTATCATTAATGTCAAGTGTGTGTGTGTATGTGTGTGTGTGTCATGTGTGTGTGTCATTTCTACAATGTTTGATGATTATTTAATTCTTCCTTGAATTGTGAAAATGTAGAATTAGGAAATAAAATTTGTTTTCTGCATTGTATTACAAGCTTACTGATTATCCCATTTTATAAACACATGACATAAACCATTGGGGTTTAGAAATACTCAAACTTTAGCTAAAGCCAGATGTCAGAGCTGGGCTGGGCATGGGGTCACCATGCCCTTGATAATTTATTTTATTTGGTAATCTTTTTTATTAGTCTTGCAAAGGAGGCATGTGTAAAGTGCAGAGGGGCCACGGTGTATATATAAACACACGGGGAGTGCTCCCTACTTCACTATATCTAACTTCTTAAAAACAGGTACCATGTGATGTATTCCTTTGTTCTCTCAGTAATCAACACGATATCCTGCAGATAGTGCTTAGTCAATACATATTTGACTTGAATTGACATTCTCATGAGTAATGACTTAACTGTAATAACTTGTTAGAATTGATGAGAATTACCCTAACTTGAAAAAACAGGTAATCTGTGAGCACTACTTTTTTTAAGGTACAGAGTTGCTCCCCAAGCTTGAGAGATACCTAAAATCCTTTGACCCAGATCAAAAGGTACTATTTTAAAGTGCAAACACCCTCCTTCTAGTTATATCTAAAATTTGTCTCAAGTGTTCCTGGGTATCATATTTCAAAATAGCTTTAAAAGGTGTTTGTCAAGTGTCTCTCAAAATGTTTCTGATGTGTGTGTGTATGTTTAGAGACCTCACAACTGCTGTTTCTGAGTTGAGATGACTCTTTGATTTTCTTCTACTTTATGCAAATAGTATAGTTAAGTAAAATGAAATATTTTCATTCCGTGAACCATAGTTACATCTCTTGGCTAAATCTTACTTTATCATGGTATATCAATGTCTAATACCATTGATTTTGCTTAGTTAACACCTAATTTTGTGTTTGTGTCTCTGTTATGAATGATAAGATCTTTTCATTTTCTTAAAATATTTCTATATGATTTGGCTGTCAGTTATTCCTTTGCTTACTTTATCTCCTTAATTTGTTTGTTTCTGAATAGAGTGTAGTCATATCTCAAATGACAATTATCAATTTGCCTACCTCTTTCAGTCATCCTGTCAGTTTTAATTCTGCATAAATGGCTGGTGATCATAATTTATCAACTGTTGACTTTTTAAAGTTGGAACCCCATTGCAACCTGGGGTTTTTTATTTGTTTTCTATTTCTTGATATAAAATTGGCATCCATGTTTTCTTTTGATTCTCATTTACCTAGGCATACTTTTTTCGTTTCTTTATTTTGAAAATAAAAATAACCTTTTACATTAATTTTGTCTCTTGCTAACAGTATAATGTAAAATCTTATTTTTCAAATCACATCCTAGAACAAATGCTGTTTATATATGTGAATTTAAGCCACTCATATTTGTTTTTACCCTTCTGTTAGGATTTATTCCTTTTGCTTTAGTTCATACTTCATGCTCACTAAATTTTCTTTTTGTCTATGTTCTGTTTGCATTCTTATCTTAAATTCCATTGGATAGCCTTGATTTTCTTTGGCTGATAAGAAAATAGTACATTTTATGTGTACTTTTTGTGGTTATCCCTGGCTGATTATGAGCCATACTTCAGTATATCCTTTGGTTGCCAGATTAAAAAAAACATTTTTTTTTGAACATGCAACCAATTGGAAATTTCAGGAATTTAAAGAAGATATATTTTTATGCCACTCTCTGAAACCACATAAAGTGACCACATTTTTTAAATTGAGCTATACTAATAAAAAAAATCACACAATGGTTCTTTCCCTTGTGTATCACTATTATTTTTAGTTGCATCAGTAAAATTCCAGAAATTTTATAGATACAGGTCCCTAGGATATAAATTTCCCATGTTCAGTTCATTCACGATGGGCACATATTGTGTCTTTTCTCTGGGAAATCAGCTGTCAAAAAACATGTGCAATGATTAGAGTTATTATAAAGAAACATGAAAATAGTGAAGAGGTATCACCGGGGGAATAGGATTGGATTCTAATTATCTGTTTTCATCCAGCAGAGAGGGCATGTTTGCTTTATTATAATAAATACACGGGTCAATAAACATCTGCTCCAAGCTGGGAAGTTCTTGCATTATCTGCAAATAGAGAATTCTGGAAGACGGGAATTTTATTTGCCCCCTTTTGTTATAGCTCACTCTCCAGAATTCTTCCTCGTTGAAACTCAACTGGCCTTTACTTTTTTTTGAACTCTGCTGACAGAGGCCACTCCTTAGCTTAACTCCATCCAGAGACTGATGACATTTGTTTAACATTACAGAAAGAGAACAAGCTATACCTTTGTCACCCATATATAACTTAAAAACAAGTTCCTTCACTCCTACCTACAACACTCATTACAAGAGTAGATTAGAGTCTGACTAATCATTGTCCTCCCAACTTCTCTGGTAGTAGAATGCAAATATTTGTGTGTGGTTTGTGTATAATAATGTTTTTTTTCAATTCTGCTCTGGATGTAGTTTGCTTCCTTGTATTATACAATTCTGTGTGTGGTCTTTTCCATGTTTTCCCATGTTCTTGTCCATGTCAGAGAGTTACCAGTTAGTTAAAGGACCTCACCACATAGCATTCCCTCTTCTGAAAGCTTATACAACATAACTTATCTTCATAGGGCTTATCGGTTTTTGAAATTTTATTAGAATTATTTTGATACATGTACAACTTATGCTAATATACTGTAAGTTCTTTCAAGGCAGAACATTTTTGTTTTGCATGCTTAGTAGATGTTCAATTAAAATGTATTAGAAAAATAAACTGCCATCCTGTGATATTTTGCAGACATGGATATTCATTTTAGTGTTTCAGTACGTTTGGATGGTTTCCTATTACATCGGTGTTGCAAATGGTATCGTTGATCCTTCCACTTTTATTCCTTACAAAATTTATCCCTTCTTTATTCTTCAGACAGTGGTTCTCACCATGTGTCCCACACAAGAGTTCCAATAAACCTCTTCTCAGTCTTTTTTTACCATTAGATTTCTCTGTCCTTCCTTTTCAGTCTGAAATCAGCCACAGGAGCCTTATTTATAGCGGCTCAGACTCAGAAGGAATGATCAGGAAAGAAAAAATTTTTGCATAACTATCAAAGGCTGGTCTGGCCATTGAGCAGAGATAGACATAACTCTGAATACTGATAAAGTCATTTGGTAATGTATTTATTTCACTATTTGAAAATTTAATAAGCCTAAATAACTCATTCACACTCAGGTGGGACTTATGACTTAATTTGGACATATGACTAACTTGTATTGGCTCCATTAGTATATTCAAATAAAAATTAAATAAAATTGATGGCTATCATTGGGGATTCTTTAAAAGGATTTGTTCTGTACCTGAATTTAAAATTCATGAACTTTTGGGACTTCTCTGATGGTCCAATGGGTAAGAATGCATGCTCCCAATGCAGGGGGCCCAGGTTTGATCCCTGGTCAGGGAACTAGAGCTCACATGCCATAACTAAGACCCAGCACAGCCAAAGGAATAAATAAAAGTACAATAAATAAATATTTTTTAAAATTTATGAATTTTTATTTCATTTCTCTGATTTTGAATTTCCCAGATTTGGAAAGGATGGAAGTAATTCTCTTACCTCTAAGGTTGGTTCAGTTCAGTTCAGTTCAGTCGCTCATCATCCGCAGCACGCCAGGCCTCCCTGTCCATCACCAACTCCCGGAGTTCACCCAAACTCATGTCCATCGAGTTGGTGATGCCATCCAGGCATCTCATCCTCTGTCATCCCCTTCTCCTCCTGCCCTCAATCCTTCCCAGCATCAGGGTCTTTTATAATGAGTCAACTCCTCGCGTGAGGTGGCCAGGTTAAACTTCAATAAAGCATAATTTGTATGAAGTCACATTTTCTTCATTCCCACCATCTCATTTCTAAATGAGGTAGACTTTTCTGCTCTACTCTGCCTCTAATGAAGAGTTGAGGAAACAGATAGAAACACTGTTGTCAAGCATACTCCTTTTTCTTGGCTCCCAAGCATGCTGATTACAACTTAAATTAATAACTACTTTCTGCTATTGCAACTCTATCATATCTAAAGATCCTATAGAACTATTTTAGTTAGTTAGGCAAGGCTTCCTGAATTATAAATAGCTTCTACAAGGGGAACACAATCATATTTACCCCCTATAATAAGCAGAAATTTTGAAAGACTGAACATGGAAGAAAAAAAGATGAAAATAGATTTCAGAAAAAAATGATCGTCTCTATTAGTATCCTTTGAAAACTGACTGGAGGAAAAATAAGAACCTGAGAGGTAGAGTTTTATGATTATATGACAGAAATTTTTTAAAATTGCTTTAGTTACTATGTAGCACAAGAACCGTAAATAAAGTGAAAGCATCTCCAGAGTGGAGGGAAATGAGATAAAGGAAATAACACATTAGAAAATTTCAGTAGTAAACACACACATGCACACACACACACAAATATAATAGGGGTGTGTGTGTGTGTGTATGTGTGTGTTGCTCTGTTGTGTCTGACTCTTTGAGACTCCATGTTTGCTCTGTCCATGGAATTCTCCAGACAAGAATACTGGAGTGGGTAGCCATTTTCTTCTCCAGGGATCTTCCCGACCCGGAAATCGAACCCAGGTCTCCTGCATTGCAGACAGATTCTTTTTTATTGTCTGAGCCACCAGGGAAGCCCATGCCCTCCTCCATGGGATCTTCCCAAGCCAGGGATCAAACCCATGTCTCCTGGGTCTTCTGCATTGCAGGTGTTTTTTTTTTCTGCTGAGGCACCAGGGAAGCCTATCTATACATATATGTGTATAATAGAAGACATGAGGCTTAATGAGAGGAGTTAAGTTCATTTATCAATTTAATTACTAGAGAATTATTTCCAGGATAGGGGAATTTATGAGAGTGATTTTTAAGTTACAGAATGCCTTAATTCATGAAAAAAAAAAGTATTTTAAGATTTGGAATACTAAACAATTGTAATTTCAGTATACATATAAAAATTCTCTCTTCATAACCAAAAATATTGAGTAAGCATGTGTTTATTAGATTATTTTGTCAATAGTCAAGTTTTCATTTATTCTCACTATGTAAAATTAGGGCTTCCCTGGTGACTTAGTCGGTAAAGAATCTACCTGCAATGCTGGAGACCTGGATTCGATCCCTAGGTTGGAAAGATCCTGTGGAGGAGAGCATGGCAACCCACTCTAGTATTCTTGCCTGGAGAATTCCCATGGACAGAGGAAGCTGGCAGGCTGCAGCCCATGGGCTCGCAGAGTTGGACACGACTGAGAGACCAACCACATGTAAAATTAGACATTGAATTTTCCTTAATATATGATCTGGGATGTGGAAGAGATTGTCATAGTAAAGGAAAAGAGGTGAAAATATCATATTTGTTCAGCTAAAACATTAGGTTTTTTTTTTCCTTGTAGATTTATTTGAAAAATACTTTCATTTGAAAAATTACTCAATTCTTAACCTGATAATAGATGGCATGATAATTATTTTTCCTCCTCCATCAAAAACCAGGAAATAAATCTGGCTTTTTAAAAACTTAGAAACATTCCCCAATCTTCTATCTGGCTGCATCATGTAGATGTTGAAACCCCAAAACAGGTGTCAGCAATGCTGTAAATACCTGAGAATAAAAGAGTAGTGCCAATACGCATAAACAGAAATTCTGTTCAGACCTGCCAGAGACCTGGGCAGAAACCCACAGAATCTGACTTCAGTAATTCCAGCCATGTACATTTTTTAATCCTTCTTACATAAACCACTGAAGGTTTTTTTTTTTCCTTTTAAAAGGGAATCATGTGCAAGTTTTCTGCATTCTCCCTGAGTTGGCTTAATATCACACTGATGCATGGCTTGAGTGAACAAAATATTCAGTTTACTTCTTTGCGCTAAAACTACTGTTAGGTATAGAAGCAACTCTGAATGCTTGTCAAAAAAACTCCAAAAGGTATTTTTAAAATAAAAAGAATGTAGCCATCAATATATGCCCTCAGGTTCAGACTCATTATCTCATTCTCTGTTATACTGTTTTCTTCGCAGTACTGTAAAGAATGAAGGTCATAGGAATTAAGGTGTCAAAAGGAAATTTTCTTTTAAAAGTCTGAGTTGGAAGGGAGAGGCATTCTTAAGTCTAAAAGGGAATGTAAGGTTTCAAATATGTTGCATGTCACAAGTTGATTTTTTATAGTGGTTAATTCTTATTTATTTCTTTATTTTTGGTTGTGCTGGGGTTTTGTTGCTGCACGCAGGCTGTCTCTAATTGTGGAGAGCAGGGGCTACTCTCTAGTTACAATGCACAGGCTTCTCTTGTTGTGGAGCACAGGCTCAGTAGTTGCGGCACACGGGCTTAGTTGCTCTGTGGTGTGTGGGATCTTCCAGGACAGGGGTCAAACCGGTGTCTTCTGCATTACAAGGCAGATTCTTTACCACTGGACCACCATGGAAGCGCCAATTAATTCTTAAATGTTAGAATAAAACCAAAAAGGTGCCTATATGTGTGTGTCGGTAATAAAACAGAATAAGCTATCAAAAACATAGCTGTAGGAGTAATGAACAAAATTAAGTGATTTCATTACTGAAGACCATGTGTCCAGTGAACAATAATCCCCCACTCAGTTTGGGTGAAACAGCTATGTGGTCTCACGGGATGCCGAGTTCAGGGCTGCTGGATGCTGCAGCTCTGTGATCTCATCAGGACAGTCCCTGTCATCTCTCCCATCTGCCATCTTTCATGGTGGGTCCCTCTTAAGGATGCTATCTCAATAACTTCATTCCAGCCATTGTTGTCGTTCAGTCAGTCAGTCATGTCCAACTCTTTGCCACCTCGTGGACTACAGCATGGCAGGCTTCCCTGTCCATCACCAACCCCCGGAGTTTGCTCAAGCTCTTGTTCATTGAGTCAGTGATGCCATCCAATCATCTCATCCTCTGTCGTCCCCTTCTCCTCCTGCCTACAATCTTTCCCAGCATCAGGGTCTTTTCCAATTAGTCGGGTCTTTGCATCAAGTGGCCAAAGTATTGGAGCTTCAGCTTCAGCATCAGTCCTTCTAATGAATATTCAGGACTGATTTTCTTTAGGACTGATTGGGTGGATCTCTTTTAAATCCAAGGGATTCTCAAGAGTCTTCTCCAACACCACAGTTCAAAAGCATCAGTTCTTTAGTACTCAGCCTTCTTTTTGTTCCACCTCTCACATCCATACGTGACTACTGGAAAAGGTCAGTTTTCATTCCAATCCCAAAGAAAGGCAACGCCAAAGAATGTTCAAACTACCACACAATTGCACTCATGTCACATGCTATCAAAGTAATGCTCAAAATTCTCCAAGCCAGCTTCAATAGTACGTAAACCGTGAACTTCCAGATGTTCTAGCTGGATTTAGAAAAGGCAGAGGAACCAGAGATCAAATTGCCAACATCCGTTGGGTCACAGAGAAAGCAAGAGAGTTCCAGAAAAACATCTACTTCTGCTTTATTGACTATGCCAAAGCCTTGTGTGGCACATTGACTGTGTGGATCACAACAAACTGTGGGAAATTCTGAAAGAGATGGGAATACGAGACCACTTGACCTGCCTTCTGAGAAATCTGTATGCAGGTCAAGAAGCAACAATTAGAACCGAACCTGAAACAACAGACTGGTTCCAAATTAAGAAAGGAGTATGTCAAGGCTGTATATTGTCACCCTACTTATTTAACTGATATTCAGAGTACATCATGAGAAATGCCAGGCTGGATGAAGCACAAGTTGGAATCAAGATTGCTTGGAGAAATATCAATAACTTCAGATATGCAGATGACACCACCCTTATGGCAGAAAGTGAAGAAGAACTAAAGAGCCTCTTGATGAAAGTGAAAGAAGAGAGTGAAAAAGTTGGCTTAAAACTCAACATTCAGAAAACTAAGATCATGGCATCAGGTCCCATTACTTTATGGCAAATAGAAGGGGAAACAATGGAAACTGTGAGAGACTTTCTTTTTGGGGGCCCAAAACCACTGCAGATGGTGAATGCGGCCATGAAATTAAAAGACGCTTGCTCCTTGGAAGAAAAGCTATGACCAACCTAGACAGAATATTGAAAAGCAGAGACATTGTTTTGCTGACAAAATTCATCTAGTCAAAGCTATGGTTTTTCCAGTGGTCATGTATGGATGTGAGAGTTGGACTATAAAGAAAGCTGAGCGCTGAAGAATTAATGTTTTTGAACTGTGGTCTTGGAGAAGACTCTTGAGAGTCCCTTGGACTGCAAGGAGATCCAACCAGTCCATCCTAAAGAAAATCAGTCCTGAATGTTCTTTGGAAGGACTGATGCTGAAGCTGAAACTCCAATACTTTGGCCACCTGATGTGAAGATCTGACTCATTGGAAAGACCCTGATGGTGGGAAAGATTGAAGGCAGAAGGAGAAGGGGACGACAGAGGTTGAGATGTTTGGATGGCATCACCGACTTGATGGACATGAGTTTGAGCAGGCTCTGGGTGTTGGTGATGGGCAGGGAAGCCTTCTGTGCTGCAGTCCACGAGGTCGCAAAGAGTCGGACACGACTGAGCAACTGAACTGAACCTTTGTTGACAAAGTAGTATCTCTGCTTTTCAAAGTAATGTCCCTGCCATTTTCTGTGTACAAAGCAATGAAAAAGGAGTAATGCAATCATTTGGTTTTCTTAAGAGCACTGAAAATTTTCTCTGCGGCATCCTGTTTCATTACCCTCCTCAACCTGGACCCCACTTGCAGCTGACTCCTTCTCTGCTCTTACTGGCTGGGAAATGGGTCACTGTCATCTCCTAAAGCAGTCACAGGCAAGGGGAACGGGACTTCTGTGACTGAATTAGATTAACCACTGTCTGCACTAAAGCAAGGGAGGTCACCTTCCTTTGTATTACATGAAGAAGTAGATACAAATGCAAAAAAGAAGGAAATGAGAACTGTACAGGCAGTCAAGGGTATCCACTATGATATATTCCAAGAGGCAAGAGAATGAAACACAGCAGATAGATGTAGAATACCTGGGCAAGAGAACTATGGGCTAAACAGGGGGAATAAATTTTGTATCCAGTATTTAGAAGAGAAAAAGAATATACAGAATTCTTGAAGGTGCTGTGAATTAATGCAAGTTAACAAGACACTGTTGCAATATAACAGTTATCATAAAATCTCAGAAATCGGGCAACTAAGTGAAGTTTTGCAGAAATGTGATGAGCTCTACAAGTTTAGGCAAACAAAAGAGTTAATGACTGGCTTTAAAACAAAAACACGGCCATTTCATAACCTTTCAATGATAACATTTGCAGGAATCTCCATCAGTGTCTGAGATAGCAATAGAAACGTTGGGGTGTGACTATATCATAAAGTATAATGGTTCTGTTGCTTTTCCTATTTCTGCCCCTGGACTAGGTTTCTGTGATCAGTGGAACCTACCTGGGCTTGGATTACATGAGCAAGCAAAATGGAGGTGAAGGTGGCATCATTATTAATATGTCCTCTTTAGCAGGTAAGGACAATTATGATGTTAATAATGATTTCTTACTGGTCATTTGGACCACAGAAGTATCTCTTCAAAGTGTATTTATTACCAACTCAGGTTTGAAATGGCAACTTGGTTTACTTTTCTTTTTACTGGTTCTATGAGATTTTCTGTTCTGTAATATAAAAAGTTGAACTCAAAGTTTCTTTCATTTTAAATTGTGACTTTAAAGTTACCTACTGCAGTAGTGTTTTCAAGAAACATGTTGTTGTTGTTCAGTCATTAAGTTGTATCTGACTCTTTCAAACCCATGGACTGTAGCACACCAGACTCCTCTGACCTCCACTGTCCTCCAGAGTTTGCTCAAATTCATGTCTATTGAGTCAATGATGCTATCTAACCATTTCATTCTCTGCTGCCCCCTTCTCCTTTTGCCTTCAATCTTTTCCAGCATCAAGATCTTTTCCAATGAGTTGGCTCTTTGCATCAGGTGGCCAAAGTATTAGAGTTTCAGCTTCAGCAGCAATCCTTGCAATGAAATTTCAGGGTTGATTTCCTTTAGGATCGACTGGGTTGATCTCCTTGCAGTCCAACAGACTCTTAAGAGTCTTCTCCAGCATCACAATTCAACAGCATCAATTCTTTGGCACTTGGCCTTCTTTATGATACAATTCTTACATCCATACATGACTACTGACAAAGCCATAGCTTCAACTATTCATATATATTTTCCTAGCATTGCTATTTGTCAAAGGTTATTGTGAGATTCCTAAACAGTAAAGTTTGTAAAAACACCTTTGGTGGACTAAAAAGGACTAAAATGAAGTTAAGGTATCTCTACTCATGTGTGATGGTAGTAAGAGTGTATAATTTTAAAATATGGCATATATAGTTAGTTGGGATATACTGTAGGGGAAACCAAACTTTATCTCTTTCTCAGTGTCTCTAGCCCAGCGAGAAAATTAAACTGACATAAGATAGATCAACAGAGGAGCAAAGCATACAGGTTCTCACATGTCCACGAGAGCCCCCATGGGAAAATGAAGATACAAAGAAATGGTGAGACCTCAGTGTTCATATGGAGAAGGCAATGGCACCCCACTCCAGTACTCTTGCCTGGAAAATCCCATGGATGGAGGAGCCTGGTAGGCTGCAGTCCATGGGGTCGTGAAGAGTCAGACACGACTGAGCGACTTCGCTTTCACTTTTCCCTTTCGTGCCCTGGAGAATGAAATGGCAACCCACTCCAGTATTCTTGCCTGGAGAATCCTAGGGATGTCGGAGCCTGGTGGGCTGCCGTCTATGGGGTCGCACAGAGTCGGACACGACTGAAGCGACTTAGCAGCAGCAGCAGCAGCAGCAGCAGTGTTCATAAACTAGGTTAAGCAAAGCGAGGCATTTGTGGGAAAGTTACTAAAATATATGAGGAGACTCAAGAAAGATAAGAGTTATTTTAACAAGATCTGTATAGATGTCTCTTCTCCTTGACACCAGTCTCTGATGATAAAGTTTCCTTCCTCCTGGGACTGCTGCAGCTGCTGCTGCTAAGTCACTTCAGTCGTATCTGACTCTGTGTGACCCCATAGACGGCAGCCCACCAGGCTCCCCCGTCCCTGAGATTCTCCAGGCAAGAACACTGGAGTGGGTTGACATTTCCTTCTCCAATGCATGAAAGTGAAAAGTCAAAGCGAAGTCCCTCAGTCATGTCAGACTCAGCGACCCCATGGACTGCAGCCTACCAGGCTCTTCCGTCCATGGGATTTTCCAGGCAAGAGTACTGGAGTGGGATGCCATTGCCTTCTCCTCCTGGCACTGGGACAGCATCTTTTACATGGAAGTTCTGTGTCCTGTTTTCAGGAAGAAAAGAGAGATTAAAGTACTCCCTTGCACCTGCTGTTTTACAAGTGCCTTTAGCTCAAAAGCCACCCTTACGCCCAGGTGACATGTTTTGAGATGCCATACTCCACCTCCCTCCAGTGCTAAACTTCTTTCATAAATAGACCCAAATGGGTAGTGGCTTAACTATAGCATAAACTTGTTCCTCACTCCTGTATCAACCTAGGGCAAGATGCTCACTGCAGGAAACCTTTATTGTATGCAACCTTTTGGGAAACCAGGCTGGCTGAAGCTGGGAGTCTGGGAAATGCAGGCTAGTTGTGTGCCTAAGGGTGGACATCAGCAGAGAGCTGATCATTCTTTCCACAATATGCAATTCAAATTGCATTTTATTCAGGGCAATGTGACTTGTAATCAGCTGATATCATTTTACTTGGTATAAGCCATAAATCTTTAGGGTTTCCCATGTGTCACAGTGCTAAAGAACCCACTGCCAATGCAGGAATCACTAGAGATGCAGGTTCAATCCCTGGATCGGGAAGATACCCTGGAGTAGGAAATGGCAACCTGCTCCAATATTATTGCCTAGAGAATTCCATGGACAGAGGAGCCTGGGAGGCTACAGTCCATGGGATTACAAAGAGTTGAGCACAACTAAGCACAGCACAGCAGCAGCTATAATCCTTTTGGCAGCATCAGCACTGGAGGTGCCTGTGACATACGTGTCTGAGGCTCAGCGTTTTTCTCATTCCATAGGGAATCATTGTCACATAGTGCTTAAACCACTGTGAACTTCACCCAAGTAGAAATGTAGACATCTCCTTCTTTAGAGGTTCTCAAAAATAAACTAGCATTTCATTTTCTGGGTTGCTTCAAGACAAAAATGACATCTCTAGAGTTATTATAGATGTAGTTATAGAAACTGTTCAGGGTAATCTGGTTAGTTTTCCTAATGTGACATCTACTTACAAATTATATTTCATGTCCAACAAAAAGGTGAAAGGATAGGCAATACTTAAAATACATATTTGATCCTAGAGAGGGCTGAAGTTTAGATTCTCAGAGACCGGAATCCTAAAGGGAAATTGTCAAGGCTAAATTTATACACCTTTGAAATAAAATCCTAAGAAAAATATATAAATTATTGGAGAATTAAGAAAACTGTTTAACAGTTTATTAAAATATAAATGTGGAAAAGAACCTGCGGTGGAAATCAAAAGGTAATTCCATGAATTCCCTCTTAAAGTTAAGAGGTCTGGTAACACTTGGAGAACCATGAATGCCATATAGTGGGAGACCCTTGACCTTGTATCATTGGAGGCACTGATTTCAGTCTCAAGAAGACTAGAAGCTCTCAGTGTTGAACAGTATAGGATTCTCTGGGAGAGATTCTGTAGCAGAAGAGGCTCAATTTTCCCCAAGAACATGAACACAGAAATGCAATGTAGTACTGCCTCTTATCCAGTGAAATTATTTAAACATATAACAACAATTAACTTTAACTGAGCACTCACCATTTACAGGATATTCTTTTAAATACTATGGACACCTTGTGCTGTGTTTAGTCACTCAGTCGTGTCCGACTCTTTGTGACTCCATGGATGGTAGACCACCAGGCTCCTCTGTGCATGGGGATTCTCCAGGCAAGCATACTGGAGTGGGTTGCCATGCCCTTCTCCAGGGGATTTCCCAACCCAGGGATCGAACGCAGGTCTTCTGCATTGCAGGTGGATTCTCTACCAACTAAGCCACCAGGGAAGTCCTTATCTCACTTAATTCTCTCAACAGCCCTGTGCAGTAGTTTCTATAATCTCCATCTTGAAGATAAGGGAGCCTAGGCTGGAGAATATAATAAGTATTTTGCACAACCTTACATGCAAGGAAGCTGGGGAGTTGGAATTCTCACACCAGCAACCTGATAAGAGATTCCCTATGCCTTAACTGTGAGATTTTCTATCTCTTCTGTCTATGAGTTTGTTAATCTATGTCTATTTCCATGTCTATCTTAGCCTAACTGTAAAGAAAGAGAAACTGAAATCCTGTAACTTGATTAAGTCAGTGTGATGTCCCAGTATCTTCAGGACTCCTGGGCACGATTTTAATCTCAGGACTACTTACTCAACCTTCAGTGAAAGCTTAAGCTTTTGCCTTGTTTGACACACACAGAGTAAAGCCCTGGAACCACGTGAGGAGATTACCAATGTCACAGGTCAAAACATGCCATACAGAAGAGCAATTTAGATGTCCATTCACCTTAGATGTCTGCTCGCCTTTCTTGGCTGAGAGCTTGGTTTGTCACACTTCCCACCCTGAGTGTGAATTCTCTTCTTAATTATCCCAGAGTTGATATTGGGAGCCATGTGTGAATCTTTTGGTAGTCATGTAGACAGAGCAATGAATGGATAGAATTCAATGAGGAGACCATTCTGGCTTTGAGTTACTTTTCAGACACTCTTACAATCTATTGAAAATCAGAGCAATCCAAAATGATTCTCCCTCTGATATTCCTCCCGATAAGCAGTGTAACTCCACTGATGATGGTTCATTAGTTCATCTCTGTCCATTACACTTGGCTGGGTACCTTTATAATGCCCATCCTCCAAACTTGTAGCATCTAACACCATTTCCTTGTTGCTTCTGGCCCATCTGGGCAGCCCCTGCTAGCCCTCCTCTGACCCTTGGCTTTGACACTGAGATTCCCTCATCTCAGAAAGAATATTAAAATGTACTGTTTTGTGTTTTATCCACTCATTAAGAGCCTCTGGTCTTCCCTTAATTAAACCAGTTTGATAAAAATACAAGATTTTGTAATAGTATGGCAGAAGATAAATTGTGGATGTCTCACATCTTCACACTTTCCTCAGAAATAATATCAAAAATGTTGTACCCTTGAAGTCAAGCATGTTGGCAGATGTCAGATGACCAAAAATGTCTCTGAGAATTACCAGAGTCAAAGTTTTGTTTGTTTGTTTTTACTTCTCAGCTTATATGAGATAATTGAAAAATGAAATCATAGGAAAAGTAGTTCTAGTGTTTGCTTCCTGTGTTTTCCAGATGTTCCTTCCCTATAGACCTTTCCTCTTTTTCCACTAGTGCTCTCTTTGTTGAAGGAATAGTGGGTACTATTCAGTCCAACTAGAGTCCATCCCATGATCTCGTGCCCAGATCCAGTGGAATCATTTAGTGTCATAGTAAAACCTCAAGTTGACACACTGGTTTGGGCAGAAGAGTTAATGAGTAATGACCACTGACGCAGACAGTGTATCAGATGCAATTAATAAGTTTAACAAACAGAGGAGTAGTTACAGTAGAGAGTGATTCTTTGCTGTGTTGAGGGAAGGGTGTCTCCAGTCTGGAGCCAGGGAAGTTGTTCCAATCTCTGTTAACCACATAGACTCTTCTGTATGAGCTTTTGTTTATAAATGTAATATATAAACCTGCACTCACTTTGCCACATTCATCTTTAATTATTAAGCAAGAAAAAGTTGAATAACAGAGAAGAGCAAAGTCTGGTTTAGTGCAGATAATCAAACAGCTCTGCTCCCATAAGACATCCCATATATGTGTGCGTCAGTTCTCAGTTGTGTCTGACTCTTTGTGACCCCGTGGACTGTAGTCTGCCAGGCTCCTCTGTCCATGGGATTCTCCAGGCAAGAATACTGGAGTGGGTTGCCATTTCCTCCTTCAGAGGATCTTCCCAACCCAGGGATCAAACTCATGCCTCCTGCATTGGGAGGTGAGTCTTTACTAATGAGCCATCTGGGAAGCCCAAGACATCCAATAGGAGTCAAGTATGCTTCTTTATACTTAGTTACTCAAATAGTGGGAAAAGAGGAGAAGTCGCCATAGGAAAAGGAGTCTGCCGACCAAACCTGCTCCCAGCTGCTCAGCTACTGCAGTCTTGGTGTTTGCTGCAGGTGATCTGTGTGCTTCAGAAATAAGTCACTCAGTGGCATTTTGTGAGTGACACTATGAAGATCATATCACTGAATTGAAAACATTAAGAGTCCTGTGAAAATATTTGAATATCTTAGAACTTTTTGTAGCTAAATACCAGCCGAGTGACATACTCATTTGAGCTATGTCATATCTAGAACAATATAATCTGTTGTGTTACAATAAAAGTGCTAAGGTTACCACTTTAAATAACACATTCAAGTTAACCAAACATGTTGAACATCTACAGAAAGGAATTGGGGTATGAAAGCAAACTTTCTACCCCAGGAGCTATATATCAGTGTCTCTTGTAAGTATGCAGCACTAAATATTGGGTTGGCCAAAAAAGCTCATTTGGGTTTCTCTGTTACATCTTATGGAAAAACTCAAATAAACTTTTTTGGCCAACCCATTAGTTAGCATGGCATAGATGAAACAGAAACATAGTAAGTGGTGAAAGTCTTTAAGACTCATGTGGCCTGAAGAGAAGCATTTGAACTAGAATGTCACAACAGACCAGAAATCTCAGGTAATTACATGGTACAACCCTCTGTAACTCTTCTTGCTTTAAAGGAGGGGGACTAACATATTTAGCAAATGCCAAGTTCCAGGCATTGTGATAAACCACTGGCTGTATGATGTCACATTTAACTTTCACAGTTCCCTACAATAGAAATCCGTTTAATTATATATATCCAATTTATAGTTGAACAACTCATCTTGAACAAGTTGCATAACTTGGGAAAAGTGGTGAGAATTAGTAAAGAAAGCAATGGACATGAGTTTGAGCAAACTCAAGGAGATAGTGAAGGACAGAGAAGCTTGGCGTGCTGCAGTCCATGGGATTGCAGAATCGGACATGACTTAGAGACTGAACAACAACGATTTTAGTGTATCTTGTACAATGGATACCTCTGCATTATCTGGACCTTGTTTGGTCCAAAGAGCCACCTCCCTCCTTTAGTACCAAAGAAATTCTTCATGGTGCCATTTTGCTGTCTTATGACTTAAAATTATTAAGAAGACACACACTAGAATGAATCAGTAGGAAAGATCAAATATTTATATATTGGCCTTTGAGAAATGGATAAAAAATTTAGCATTTCCTAGCTGTGTTGGGGATGGGGAAGACTGTTAAGGAAATAGATAGTCTTTCAGAATTCAATATGAGAGACATTACCTTTGTTTAGAGGTAAATTCTGACTCTGGGGTGGGTCCTGAAATTATGATGCCAGTCCTTGGCCCCCACTTTGAGGAGCAGGCCCCTAAAGTTTGCACAGGGACATTCTTTGAGTGGCTAAAAAAGCTCATCTTGGTTTCCTCTAAACCCAGCATAGGCAATAACTGAACTTGTAGGAAGGGGTATTTTGATGGGACATTAGGGGCAACTTTCTAAGAATTAACAATCCCTGGAAAGTGCTACTGAAGTTACCTTTTGGAAACATTTTTATTACAGAAGATGTAGTCTTTTTGTGCCACTTTTTACATCACGGCACATTTCAAAGCATAATTTATTAATGGCAGGCATGAGACCGAGGGGGAAAAAGCAGCATCAGATAAGGTGTTCTACTGTGTGAAAGATCATATAATGAGGACATCCACCAGTTACTTCAGTTAGCTTTCTGCATAAACATAGATAAATGCATTCTCACTAGTTCTCTTTTCCTTTTCTATTAGAGAAGTAGTGGTCAAAGGCAGAGAGATGGGTAGACAATGTGAGATGGGTAGAAAATGTGAAGAGTTCAATTCCTGCTTTGGGGCAGAGCTGCTGAGCCCAAAGTTTATCATGCAAAGAAATCAGTATGTTTAGACTCTCAATTTACTTTCCTAAGTCGAATTTCTTTAGCACTTCTGTAGAGTTTATTTTACACGGTTTCTATCCACTTAAAAGCAAGTATGTTCAAGGATTCAGTACAATTGCCATCTGAGCATATTTCAATTTTTTGCACCAAAACTTTTTGAGCTTTTTACTCTCAGTGAAATGTAGATATTGAAGCTATCTTTTGTACAGGTAGAAAGAATGTTAAAGGTAGCAGAACTACTGTGGAAATAAAAATGATATTTTATCTTTCTGAATGACTTTATTCTGTAATTGCATGTTTAATTTTCAAGTATTTAAATGTGTTTTTTTTTGATAGTTATTCCACCAGTTGGGGTCATTTTGGTGTTATTATCCTGAGGGGTTGTAGAAAATATTTCTCTGTTTCATGGGTAGAATGTCTCCCTCTGTTGATATTATTTTCCTTAATCTCAGTTATGACAGACATAAACCTGCTGCTAATTAGACGTGTTGTATTTTGGAGAGTGCCATTTTGCAATTCTTTAAGTAAACTTGCACAGTGCTGGGCCTGGAATAAATAAGCATTAAAAGTTTCTTCCTAACGTTTTTATAATTTAAGGCATCTATTTTTAAGCACAATTGAGGATTCCTCACAACGGCCAACAAAATGACATTTCTTTAGACACCGTTCTCTCCTGGTCACAATCATGGTTTTGTTATTCTTAAATCCTTTAACATGAAGACAAAAGAATTTCTCTGTGCATATGGGAATTAATTTGCAAGATTTTAAAATATCTAAATTCATTCCAGCAACTGCGCCTGCAGTCATTATTCTGGCAGAACTCCCTATGAAGTCAGATGGGGTCATCTGGCTGGTTGAATATCAAAGTTCTACCCTACCCCTGCACAAGGGGCCCTACGGTTTGGTTTACACATTTCAACAGCGCATATTTTAACTACTACTTCATTATCCTTTGTATTTAAAATTGCTGAATACATAGTTCTTAAATGAATGCACTCTGTTAAGGCTTTTGTATTAGGATTAGCAACAGTCCACAGTTGGCCAAGGGTCAGAAACCAAATCATGTTAGGATGCTGTACCAGATTTGTGGCATTTTAGTGTAAAAGATACATTTTCATTAAAAGGTGCACTGTGGATAAACAGGCAAACTAATTAATAAAACAAGACTTTGAGATGTTTCATCTTAAGAAAAATGTTTAATCTGCATTTATAGAAAAATAATAGCAAATGTGTAAATTAGCTCATTTAGGACTCACAATAGCTACTATTACTCCTCAAGTTCACACAAGGAAAATACCACGGTACCCAGAAGTAACCCCTCTAAAGGCAGAGCTCACTGTGGTGGATTCAGGATTTGAGATCAGGTAGTCTGGCACCCTAAATCCAAACTCCTGTAATTTCCTCTCAACAAATTCAATTAAAAGGACCTTTTTAAATGGTTAAATAATATAAGAGACAACATTCTGGTCAAATGGTGATCCTCCCCTTGGTTTTATACATTTTTAACTAACAGTTTAAAACATGTTTTCATTCTATTTGGCACCTAATTGGTACCAAACACATATTTCTAAAATGAATTCACTCCTATAAAAGCTTTTGAATTAGCACACACTGTATTTTAAGGGAAGAAAACTAATGGGAAGTCTCAAGACAGAGGAAGAGATCCTGGCTGGAAATGTGGAATTTAAATTTAAAAATCATGTGTGTTTATGTGAGAGAGAGAATGAAAGAGACATTGAGAGAATGAATTTCATCCACAAGAGTGGATAAGTGATGTAGGGAAAGAGTGTGCATAGAAAGAGAGGGGACTTCCTTGGTGGCTCAGTGAGTGGTAAAGCATCTTCCTGCCAGTGCAGGGCACACGGGTTTGACCTCTGGTCTAGGAAGAATCTCACATGCTTTGGAGCAACTAAGCCGTGCACCACAACTTTTGAGCCATGCTCTAGAGCCCAGGAGCTGCAACCATAGAGCTCACGCACCTAGATCCGATGTTCTGTAACAAGAGAAGATACTGCAGTGAGAAGCCTGTACACTAGATGGTAGCCCCCACTCTTTGAGTCTAGAGAAAGCCCACGCAGCAAGGAAGACCCACAGTCAAAAATAAATAAATTAATAAAATTATTTAAAAAGGCAGAGAAGGCCAAGGTCAGCTCTCGGGTCCTCCTGCCTACCCCTGGGTCTGGTTGAGGAGGAGGAGGAGCTGCTAGCAAGCGTGAGGTGGAAGGACACCAGCGAAAGGAGGGAAGTATTTCAAGGAGAGCTTAATTCACTGTGTTGGTTGATGCTGAGGAAAGTGTCCAGGAAGAAGAAGGCTTAGCCTTAGCAGACGTAGGTGACTGGCAGCCTCCACAATATCTGTTTGACTGGACTGGTCAAGTGAAAGCCTGATTAGGGTGAACTATGGAGCTATGCAGAGGTAGCTGGAGAAAGAGGTGAAATCAAGAGGGCTACTATTTTTATTTATTTTTTTAAGTTTGATTTTTTGTTATTGTTGTTCATCATGGATTTTTTGGCACCAGTTTTTTATTTTTATTTACTTTTGGGTGACAGCTACAATTTTTAGATGAGAGATTTTGAGACTTGTTACTATCTCAAAGAAAAGTGATTCTCTTTTGATTCTGCACTTGATAAAAGTAACAAATGTAGGCTTATTAAAATATTTCCATCTTTAATTTCTATGACACGATGCTTTAGTTGTTTTTTTCCTACCTCCACTGGTTCATCCTCCTCTACCACAGGGGGCTTCTATGTATGGTTGTGCAGGTTATAAACTGCAGGAACTCTGTGGGGCACAATTTCTACAAACTACCATGTGAGTGGTGATCCCAGAGTCATGTTGGACACACCCTGAACAATTCTCCGACCCTTATTTCTAGCCTTGGAACAGATTTTTATCTGAAGCATGTGGAAACCATATACGAGTATATGTTAGTACTGTGAGTCTAAGGTCAGTAATAGAGTATGGCTAACCCATACTGAAGTTGACTGCAACAGAAATAATGTTTATACTTGGGTCATGAGACCCAAGAGAAAATGTTGCATTCCTGAAACATTTCAACCTCAGTTAAAGTCATTGTCAAAAAAACAAAAACACTTTTCTTTCTCCCTTTAGCCTTCCTTTCCAAAGCAGCAAACTGAGGGAGAGAGAGCAAATGCCTACATCGAAAGTCAGTTGGCAAGTTGGGGACAAAACCCTGCAGGATCTTTAGCTATTCGGAACGTAAGAAGCAATAGTTAAAATCTGCATGTAGTGGGGAGATAAAGAAAAACTACTTAAATAAATTAACTACAACTTGCCTAAATAAAATAATTGAAAAATAGAATTTTCTTTCTTTTATCATCCTCCAAACTGAATAGTACCTATCAAAAGAGCAAGGTATATGCAATTCATAGGTATATCCGTACAGTGTAATACTATTCAGAAAAAGAAAGAAAGAGAAATGAGCTATTGATAGACATTACAACACAGGATGAATCCCTTAAGAATTATCCTGAAAGGATCCAGGTAGAAAAGTTTACGTTGTGTGCTTATATTTATATAAACTTCTAAAAGAGGCAAACTAATCTATAGTGACACAGAACAGATCAGTGGTTGCTTAGAGGGGAGGGAAGGGCAGAAGGAAGGGATGACAGAGTACGCACAAGGAAACTTTTGGGAAATGTTTGTGTTTATATCTTGATTGTGGTCGTGCTTTCGTGGGTGTTGACATATGTCAAAACTTATCAAACCACACACTTTAAATATGTGCAGTTTATTTTATGCCAGTTATACCACCAACCTGTAAAAATATCTTAAAAGGATGTTTGGTTTTTGAACGTCTGAAAAGGATTTATGCAGCCTTTGATCTATTACCAGAAAGTGAAAGCAGAGCAAGAGGAAACATTTTGCAGGATCACAGTGAAAATATCACTGGAATGCTATGAGAGTTACAAGACCAAGCACCACTTTAAAGATGCAGACAAATTCTGATTGCATCTCCAATATACCTTTAAAGGAAAGTGCGTTTTGCAGCTTGCTTCTTAGAAGCAACACAACAGTATTAGATCTCCTTCACTGCTGTGACACTTTGAACCAGTTTGGGTTCAGAAGTTCAGTGCTCCCACATATGTAACAGAAATTCATTCCACCTTCATCTTTGACAGCATCTGTGAACAGCATCCTTCTGGGTTTTGTGGCTGTCAACTAGCTCATCTCTGATTCAGGTTCACTCTGCATTTCCTGCTATCTGTGAACACCACCTACAACCACTGCCTTGGCCTCATAAACATTGAAGGAGACGGTAGAACAGTAACTAACTTACAAGAACAAGAAGCAGCAGTGTCTGACTGTACCTGTTTATTTGCTTTATCTTGATCTCTTAATACACCTGTATACCTAATACATCTGTGAAAGAATCATGAATTCTTGTTGACTGACACTGAAGACCTTAATTAACTCGCACATGTTACTGAACAAAAACAAAACAAAAAGGAGAACCACATGTTCCATGCTTTGAGATCACTGGGTGGATATACTCTGTGTGAACTACCATCCCAGGGATTTAAAGTGCTCTTGAGCAAACATACTTCATAAATTGAGACCTGGCAGGCACCCAGGAAGTGGTTAAGGTTTGCATTATTGCTGAACTTGGGCATAACCAGCTCATGATCAGTAGTGTTCTGGGACTAGTTAGCTGGGTGGAGGTGAGCACATCTCAGCAGAATCATTTAGAAGTATTAGCATGATATTTGATAGTAATAACATTATGGTAATCAGGAATTGCTATTTCCTGATTTGGATAAGGCACGAATTTTAAAAATGATAGAGCACGTTAACTCAGGAAGTTAAAAGCCAAGATGGAAAAATGGCTGTGATTAAAAGTTTCACTGTTGATTGAGATAGAGAATTGACAATTAGGAGAAATAAAAGTGAATTTACTTACAAAACAGAAAAAGACTCAGACATAGAGCACAAACAAGGTTGCTGGGGGGAAGGATGGGAGAAGGGATAGTTAAGGAGTTTGTGATGGACATGTATATACTGCTATATTTGAAATGGATAACCAACAAGGACCTACTGTCTCCCCCCAAAACCCCTCCCATCCAGGGGAGTTTGGGGAAGAATGGATACATGTATATGTATGGCTGAGACCCTTCACTGTTCTCCTGAAACTATCACAACATTGTTAATTGGCTATACTCCCATAAAACAGAAAAAAAATTTCAAAAAAATAAGCTTGATAGTACGAATATCTACAGTAAAATTTGTTTTTCTTGTTTCGTTTCTTTGGGTGGGAGGTGCTGTTGGGCTGGGAGGTAGGAGAGAAAAGATACTATATATGCTACAATACTACCTTTTCCTGGACTGTGAATTTAATCATATATTTGAACAGTTACTATTGCATGTCTATGGAAAATTAAACCAATCATAAAATTGCTTGAATTCTGTTGTTGAGTATGTAATTATGAAAGGAAATAAAATAGGATCAAACATTTTTGTTTCTGGTTTTCTTTTCCTAAGTCATGGAATGAGAAGATCTAGGCATCTGCTACAGATCAGAATCAAAAGAAGTTAACTTTTAATTTTCTTCAACACTTGGAGGCATCTTTTAGGGAAGTTCAGGGCAGAGAAATGCTGACCAACTTAAAATGAAGACAAATAATACCCTCCAAATCCCGCTTAAGCTATTTAAATTCCTTCAGCCTTAAAAAATGTAGAATATACACTTTTTAAAATCCAGGCTTAAAAACTGAAAATTTGATAGTAACTTACTGGATTTTAAGATGATTCTTTTGGTCAACTTTTCTTGACTTTGTCAAGGAGGCAGATAAACTTTTATATCACCCTTGCCTGTATCCCTATGCTGTAACTTACCAACTGTAAATTCAGAACAATAGAGCAGAGGTCATGCTAGAAATATACGATGCTAGGACTAGTGAGTTTTACAAAGTTGTTCAGTGATGACCTTAGAGTATTTTCCAAGAGTAATCTTAAAATGGAACAGGCACAGATTATTTATTTTCATAGCAATTGTTGGGGTTTATCTGCTTTTTTTTAATAAAATTGTTTTTGGTTTTTATTTGTCTGTTTCAGGGCTCATGCCTGTTGCACAGCAGCCTGTTTATTGTGCTTCAAAACATGGCATAGTTGGATTCACACGCTCGGCAGCGGTGAGAACACAGTCACAATATCTCTCTTTCTCTTTCTGTGCAAATGTGACAGATGAGCTCTATAAAGTAGAGGGGAACATAGTTAAAATTCAGTACACTTAGGGACTTCTTGGTGGCCCAGTTGTTGAGATTCCTCGCTTCCAATGCAGGGGACATGGATTCAATCTTTGGTCAAGGAACTAAGATCGCACATGCTGCATGGTATGACCAAAAAAAAAAAAAAAGGCAGAAAAAGTAAACAGTGCAGGTAGAGTGCATTGTATGTTTACATTTTTATGAAAAAGAAAAGAGCCAAAATTTGCTTTAAAATTTTTTGATGCATTTAGATTAAAGATAGAAAAATAAATTATACTTCAGAGTTGTTGTTCAGTCACTAAGCCATGTCTGACTCTGTGATCCCATGGACTGCAGCATGCCAGACTTCCTTGGCCTTTCACTATTTCCCAGAATATGCTCAAATTAATGTCCATTGAGTTGGTGATGCTAGCTAACCATCTCATCCTTATTTATTATTAAAAATAGTTTCCAGGTAACATAAAGGACCAACTATAGAGTAGATTATTTTAACATGAAGTAGATTCTAAACACAGGTTACTGAAAAAATACTTAAGGATTAAAAAAACAAAAAGATGATAGTCTTTATTTTTGAAATTGACTCCAAATTAAAAAATCATTGACTATAGACTTCCTTAAATGCCCCAGACATTATTTATCCTGAAGATATGATAAAAATGAGTCAGAGCCTGGAGGATGGAAGAAGGGGTGAGGCTAGCTCTTATCTGGTAGCATTGTCAAGGATTCTGTCTCCATAGAGATCTAGGGTAAATGTGTGCAGAGCTTAGAAAAATATTTTAGCTGTAACTGACCACATGCGTTGGTAGTATGATGTACCTTTTTATAATAACTGAAAAAAAAAAGTACAGCTCTAAGTGGAGCCTGATGAACAAGGGTAAAGTAGAATGATGATTGTTTGGAGGTGTAAGCAAGAACCAGACCAAAGGCAACTTTCGGGTCAAGGTCATGAACTTGGACTTTATTCTAAATATAGCCATCATTGGGTCTTTTCTGCACAGGACTGACATGATTATATTTCCATGTGAAGAGGACCATTCTTGCTACTATTTAGAAAACATATGGGTATTCCCTGGTGATCCAGTGGTTATGACTCTGCACTCTCACTGCCAGGGGAAAGGGTTCAATCCCTGGTCATGGAACTAAGGTCCCTCAAGCCGTGTGGTGCTGCCAAAAAACCAAACTAAGAGAATGTATGAGAGAGGACAAAAGTAGAAGATGAAAGAGCAGTTGGGAGACCTCTGCAGTGGTTAGTCTAGTTGAGACAGAGATAGGGGTCTGATGACGAGGAAATCATTAATAGCAAGAAATGATAGGCACAGGGAAAGCAGACAGTGAATGGCAACTGTTCAGTCAAAAAGGCAGATGAGCAGCTCTCACACTCTTAATTGAAACTGACTGGAAATTTTATTTTAACTTGCAAAGTCTTAATCTTTAAATCAACTTTTAATGAACACATAACACTATTACAAAGCAAAGTGCATTCATGCATGCATGCTAAGTTGCTTCACTGGTGTCAGACTCTTTGCAACCCCATGGACTGTAGCCCCCCAGGTTCCTCTGTCCATGGGATTCTCCAGACAAGAATACTGGAGTGGGTTGCCGTGCCCTCCTACAGAGGATCTTCCCGACCCAGGGATCAAACCCATGTCTTCTGCAGCTCCTGCATTGCAGATGGATCCTTTACTGCTGAGCCACCAGGGAAGCCCCACAAAGCAAAGTAAATCAAAGCAAAGACCAGAAATGTTGCCTTTACAGTTACAAAACTGGAACTTGTACAGCTGATGCTCGTTATTTGTTAGTTATGTTCTGTAAAATCACTTGCAAACACTGAATTAGAGGATACTGAACTATTGCTCCTAAGGGAAATTTGGGGTTAAGTTCCTGCAAGCCTCTGGTTACACTGTCCTGTTCAACCAATCCACACATAGCATAGTTTTAAGTATATTTCTACTTAAAGACACCTTATTTAATATGTATTGTGTGTAATATGTATTGTATTATTAATAGCATGGCCAATAGCATTTATACCTCACGCCTGAAGGACGCTCCTCTAATGTATGTATTTTCTCCCATGAGGCACATTGCAGCCTTCTTGCACTTAGAAATACTAGACAGCACTTCAGCACTATGCCTTGAGGGCATTTGAAATAGCAAAATCACCAACAAAAAAGCACAAAGATGAGAAAAACCTGGGCGAGTACCCTGAAAAGGATGCTTGTTTGTGGTAGAGGAGCTGAAACAAGAAAGCAGAGCATCATTTTTTTTGACCTTAGTCCACATCAGGCAACTCAAATTTCTTATTACTCTGTGTTTGTCCACAGATAACCTTGAAAGCACTATGAGTATTGATTTGAGGTCTTATGAGTAAATTTTAGCAAGGAAGAAAACGGAATCTACAAACAATTGACTTACATTTTGTTTTACAAATATTTCAAATAAAATCAATAGGTTGAAAATTAAGCCAAAAGATGTTAGTCTGAAAATACTTAAAATTGTCTTCCAGATAGTGCCAATTACTAAATGTCTTTAGAATAATCAAAGTCCTAAAATTTTCCACTAAAAGTATTTTTAAGTAAGTAAGAATACTTTAATACAATCCCAATTTCAAAGAAAACTTGGGATATCAATTCTAAGGCCTTAGCTTCTTTTTTGATTTTATTTTAAAAGTTTCGTGTATGTGTGGTGGGGTATAGCTGATTAGCAATGTTGTGGTAGTTTCAGGTGGACAGTGAAGGGGCTCAGTCATACATATACGTCTTTCCACCTAAGCCCTAGCTTCTTACCTTCAGCTTCCTGCAATGTTCAGTAGGTAAGAATACTTTAGATAATCAAGTATTTTCAGAAGTGCCCAATACTGATTTTTTTAGAAAGTAATCAAGTGAGGCTTTTGGGAATTAGTTTACCACTTTAGTTATGTACTCCTTTGCTTTCTGCCATCAGTCAGCCTTACCATAGCCATATTTATAGAGCTAGAAGAGCTGTTTAGTGGTTTTCACATCAGAGTCCTTTAACTAGCTTTAATTATCAGTTTATCCTACATGATACATTTACAAAACTCCTGAAACCTGCAACCTTCTACTTCCAATTGACAGATGGCTGCTAATCTCATGAACAGTGGTGTGAGACTGAACGCAATTTGCCCAGGCTTTGTTAATACACCCATTCTCAAATCCATTGAAAAAGAAGAAAACATGGGGAAATATATAGAATACATGGGTCCTATCAAGGATATGATGAAATACTATGGAATTTTGGAGTAAGTAAAGCTATACCTATTTTCCTTTAATATGACAAAGCAAAGGGCTATCTAGACATAAGCAATCAAAAGGAAAAAAATTAGCTTTTACATCTGAGAAACTCATGCGAGCTTTAAAGTTTTGGTTTGGCAAAATCTCTGCAAAAAACTTTTTTCTGGGTTTCTGAATAGACTCTGTTTATATATCATGAATTTTGTTTTTAGATGTAGAGAATGCATTATTAATACCTTCAGCCATAAGGAAGTACTTTTTTAAAAGGCGATGTTTAATTGTCTTTGGAAGGAGTGATACCTTATCTGCCTAAATTCCAAGCAATATTTAAATATACCCTTCGTGACATTTCCTGTGGCCCCCTAACTTCAACCACATTCCTAACCATGTCTGAGTTAGAGCAGTTGACATTTCACAGGATGGAGTCATTGGTATCAAATCCTGACTCCACCACCGACCACAAACTTACCCGTCAACCTCTGGGTACCTCAATTTTCTCACATGTAGAATGGGAGTGATAGTAAAACAAACTTAAAGAACTTTGGAAAGTCTACAAACAAGTTGATAAATGGAAGGTACTTAAAACAGCAGCAGATAAATAATAGACATTCAATAAATGTTGGCTATAATTCTTTCTCCTTCTACAATTCTTTCTCCTTCTACAATTCTGCCTCCTGAGAAATCCATTTGCAGGTCAAGAAGCAACAGTTAGAACTGGACATGGAACAACAGACTGGTTCCAAATCGGGAAAGGAGTATGTTAAGGCTATATATTGTCACCCTGCTTATTTAACTTATATGCAGAGTACATCATGCGAAATGCTGGGCTGGATGAAGCACAAGCTGGAATGAAGATTACTGGTAGAAACATCAATAACCTCAGATATGTGATGACACTAACCTTATGGCAGAAAGTGAAGAAGAAATAAAGAGCCTCTTGATGAAAGTGAAAGAGGAGAGTGAAAAAGTTGGCTTAAAACTCAACATTCAGAAAACTAAGATGATGGCATCCAGTCTCATCACTTCATGGCAAATAGATGGAGAAACAACGGAAACAGTGAGAGACTTTATTTTCTTGGGCTCCAAAATCACTGCAGTTGGTGACTTCAGCCATGAAATTAAAAGATACTTGCTCCTTGGAAGAAGAGCTATGACCAACCTAGACAGCATATTGAAAAGTAGAGACATTACTTTGCCAACAAAGGTCCATCTAGTCAAAGTTATGGTTTTTCCAATAGTCATATATGGATGTGAGAGTTGGACTATAAAGAAAGCTGAGTGCCAAAGAATTGATGCTTCTGAACTGTGGTGTTGGAGAAGACTCTTGAGAGTCCCTTGGACTGCAAGGAGATCCAACCAGTCCATCCTAAAGGAAATCAATCCTGAATATTCATTGGAAGGACTGATGCTGAAGCTGAAACTCCAATACTTCGGCCACTTGATGCAAAGAACTGACTCATTGGAAAGATTGAGGACAGGAGGAGAAGGAGACTACAGAGGATGAGATGGTTGGTTGGCATCACCGACTTGATAGACATGAGTTTGAGTAGGCTCTGGGAGTTGGTGATAGACAGGGAAGCCTGGCATGCTGCAGTCCATGGAACGGCAAAGAGTCAGACACAACTGAGTGACTAAACTGACAAATCTTTAAATTTCTACTCTAAGAACATTTCTGATAGGTCTAAATTCTGCTGATAGGCTAAAGGTGGGAAAAGAATCACTTACTCAATGTAAATATAAGGATAAATTTATGAATCCTTCCTATCAAAATAACAGAAGGTTAGGTGTGAACATCCACAGCAAATTTATAATTCAGTGAATATCTCATTGAATTAAAAACTCAGGTAGCAGTGCTGCATAATATACATTTCCCTATTATTTGTTAAAGGTAATGTATACTTCAAAAATAACTCAAAGGGATGTGATAGTTATGCCATATTCTTTAATTTTAAAATATTGATTTTCCCTTTATATTTAGCCCTTCGATGATTGCCAATGGATTAATAACACTCGTCGAGGATGATGCTTTGAATGGTGCTATTATGAAGATCACAACTTCTAAGGGAATTCATTTTCAAGATTATGACACAACCCCATGTCACATGAAAATGCAGTGAACATCTTATATGTCAGCTTTAACTGAAAATAAGCACAAATGACATACTCCATTTTCTATTGAATACAGCTTTTTAAGTGAAATGTTACTGTTTTAAGCCTTCCTTTCATGCATGTGATGTTCATTTTCTCTAAATGATTAGTTAAGTATATAGACTTTAAAAAATGAGGAACTATCAAAAATATGACATGGACCAAAGCTAGGTTTTGATCTTTATAATCTAAACAAGGGATATTCCAGGAATATTCTGCCTTTCAGAAGATGTATTTAAATTTGTGATTCATAAATGTTAAGGTTCTTCAGAACATCATTTTAAAAGAGATACTTGAATTGTTATTTAACTCAAAGCAGATGTAAAAAGCTCATTTTGTCTCTATGTTCACACTTTAAAAGAATGAAGCTACCTACAATGGCAAATATTTAGTAACAATAACTTTTACTTATGTACCATCTTTCAGCTGACTAGTTCAGCTCTTTCAGAACATGGCATATTTAGGGCCCAGTAGGTAAGGAGTAAATTACTGTATGAATATATCCCAAATGAAAAATCTAATGTATGGAAAAATGACAAAAAATAACTGGCTGAGGTGTTGATCTACAGTTCACCCTTCCATCTGGTGAAAACATCTTTTCCTCCATGCTTGCTTTAAAAATTTTGACTCCAAAAATCTCAGGAATGAAACTTTTAATAGCTATAGCAAACAGGCATAGTTAGTACTCCTAAAATGTTGTATTTAAGACACACTTGTTAAGAAAGAAATACAAATGTAATTTTTTTCAGATTCCTTCTTTATTTGTGCCAATTTAAAAAATGCCTGCTTTTCAGTAAAACTGTTTTTTTTTTTAATCTTCATGAGTTACTCAGTGTTCTATGTATAGATATAGAGAAGAAATCAATTTTGTGACAGCCTCAACTGAAGATGTTTTTGTGTTTTCAAAGCCATAATAAAAAGAGGTAAAAATAGCTGTGGTATTTTGCCATTTTTTCCTGTCATGTATTTTAAGACAGGATCATTAAATGCACCTGCTTCGGGTAATGCTATTTGCAAGCAATAATTAATGCTAATAATAATGATGTGCAAGATTTCCAAATCAATCATTTCCTTGTAGAAATATTGATAAGTACCTCATTCTGCCTGCTAGCTCCTAAACTCCCAGGTGGGAACAAAATCCATCCATGTGAGATTAGTAAGGATTTCTTAGAGATATTGGTGAGTTGTCAGATATGGCTCTGTTTCAATTCTGACATAGAGATCTATTACCTTCACTTTTTTTTTTAATAAATTTATTTATTTTAGTTGGGGGCTAATTACTTTACAATATTGTAGTAGTTTTTGCCATACATTGACATGAATCAGCCATGGGTTCACATGTGCTCCCCCTCCCGAACCCTCCTCCCACCTCCCTCCCCATCCCATCCCTCTGGGTCATCCCAACGCTCCATCCCTGAGCATCCGTCCCATGCATAGAACATGGAATGGTGTTCCGCTTCACATATGACAATATACATGTTTCAATGTTATTGTCCCAGAACGTCCCACCCTCACCTTCTCCCTCAGAGTCCATAAGACTGTTCTATGCATCTGTGTCTCTTATTCTGTCTCGCATATAGGGTTACCATTACCATCTTTCAAATTCCATGTACATGCATTAGTATACTGTATTGGTGCTTTTCTTTCTGGCTCACTTCACTCTGTATAATGGGCTCCAGTTTCATCCATCTCAATAGAACCGATTCAAATGTATTTTTTTTAATGGCTGAGTAATATTCCATTGTGTATATGTACCACAGCTTCCTTATCCATTCGTCTGCCGATGGACATCTAGGTTGCTTCCATGTCCTGGCTATTGTAAACAGTGCTGCGATGAACATTGGGGTACACGCGTCTCTTTCAATTCTGGTTTCCTCAGTGTGTATGCCTAGCAGTGGGATTGCTGGGTCATATGGCAGTTCTATTCCCAGTTTTTTGAGGAATCTCCACACTGTTCTCCATAGTGGCTGTACTAGTTTGCATTCCCACCAACAGTGTAAGAGGGTTCCCTTTTCTCCACACCCTCTCCAGCATTTATTGCTTGTAGACTTTTGGATAGCAGCCATTCTGACTGGTGTGTAATGGTACCTCATTGTGGTTTTGATTTGCATTTCTCTAATAATGAGTGATGTTGAGCATCTTTTCATGTGTTCGTTAGCCATCTGTATGTCTTCTTTGGAGAAATGTCTGTTTAGTTCTTTGGCCCATTTTTTGATTGGGTCGTTTATTTTTCTGGAATTGAGCTGCAGGTGTTGCTTGTATATTTTTGAGATTAATTGTTTGTCTGTTGCTTCCTTTGCTATTATTTTCTGCCATTCTGAAGGCTGTCTTTTCACCTTGCTCCTAGTTTCCTTTGTTGTGCAAAAGCTTTTAATTTTAATTAGGTCCCATTTGTTTATTTTTGCTTTTATTTCCAATATTCTGGGGGGTGAGTCATGGAGGATCCTGCTGTGATTTATGTCGGAGAGTGTTTTGCCTATGTTTTCCTCTAGGAGTTTTATAGTTTCTGGTCTTACGTTTAGATCTTTAATCCATTTTGAGTTTATTTTTGTGTATGGTGTTAGGAAGTGTTCTAGTTTCATTCTCTTACAAGTGGTTGACCAGTTTTCCCAGCACCACTTGTTAAAGAGATTGTCTTTTCTCCATTGTATACTCTTGCCTCCTTTGTCGAAGATAAGGTGTCCATAGGTGCGTGGGTTTATCTCTGGGCTTTCTATTTTGTTCCATTGATCTATATTTCTATCTTTGTGCCAGTACCACACTGTCTTGATGACTGTGGCTTTGTAGTAGAGCTTGAAGTCAGGCAGGTTGATTCCTCCAGTTCCATTCTTCTTTCTCAAGATTGCTTTGGCTATTCAAGGTTTCTTATATTTCCATACAAATTGTGAAATGATTTGTTGTAGTTCTGTGAAAAATACCATTGGTAGCTTGATAGGGATTGCATTGAATCTATAGATTGCTTTGGGTAGTATACTCATTTTCACTATATTAATTCTTCCAATCCATGAACACAGTATATTTCTCCATCTGTTTGTGTCCTCTTTGATTTCTTTCATCAGTGTTTTATAGTTTTCTATATATAAGTCTTTTGTTTCTTTAGGTAGAAATATTCCTAAGTATTTTATTCTTTTTGTTGCAATTATTACCTTCACTTTTAAAGAGTGGTTTGAATATGAGGAACTGTTGTCTAGATGTCCACATATTTGAAAAACACCGAGAAGTGAACATCAGTGAAAATCTAAGAAAAGTTAAGTTGTATAATTAGGCACAAGTGTGTTCATAACTTGTGGCAGTAACAAACCAGTTAGTGATGTAGATATGAGGAATATCATTTACCTTACTCTGTCTTCCACTGTAATGATCAAAGCTATAGCTTAAGCTTTTAATTTATGGAGAAGTCTTTGTACTGGTGGCCTTCACTATACATTGTGCTTTGAATTATTGTTTTTAAATCAATAAACTATGCAGACATTTAAACCCAAATACTGAGTAGAACTGAAAAACAAGTGTTCTGTTTTTTAAGATTATTTTTATATTAAAATGTTTCTTCTATAAACAACTTTAAATAAATCATAATGTTATATGGTGCTGTATATACTGGTTAAGAAAAAAAATATTAAATTTGCAGGGAAGGGAGTAGTGAAATCTTAAATGGAATTTTTCAGTGAAAACCCTAATGTAAATAATTGTTTGAAAAAATTTTTGTTATTAAGTGAAGTAGGGCTCCCAAGGTAGCAAAACTAAAAATGTATGGGTACTGAAAAAAGATTAAGAGATTGGATAATGACACTGAAATGTCTAACACACTTAGTTGTCCCATGTGAAGATAATTTTATATACTTGTACTAACATTTAAAATAGAAGTGATTATGTGATCATTTCTGATTTTTCCCTGTGTATAAATTTAGGACACTGGAGAGGTCTGACAGTGTACATTTTTAATAAAAATTTAAGTCATTTTGCAAATTAAGTATCATTTGTGAATAGCTTTTTCTTGCATGTAGTTTGCAGGGTCAGCCCCTGGTGATACAGAACTGAGCAGTGTAGTGGAAAGGAATGGACTTGAGAATAAATAGGCAAGTGACAGATATGACATGCATTGGATATTTTCCCTGATATTGTCCCTGCTCTAGACTTGAACTTGTCACTTAGCATCAATTAAAGGTTATTTTTAAGAACCATGAATAAAGTGAAAGTAAAAGTGTTGGTCTCTCAGTCCTGTCTGACTCTTTGGGACCCCACGTACTGTAGCCCGCCAGGCTCCTCTGTCCGTGGAATTCTCCAGGCAAGAATACTGGAGCAGTTTGCCACACCCTCCTCCAGGGGATCTTCCCAATCCGGGGATAGAACCTGGGTCTCCTGCATTTCACGCAGATTCTTTATCATCTGAGCCACCAGGGAAGCCCAAAGATATCACTAACTCCATAATACTATAATGATGTGATGTTGTGGGGTCTAGCTCCACAATAGCTAGTGACCCTGCAGTCATCTTGCATGACATATGGATTTACTACTAATTCCTATCACTAATCCATAAAAGCATTTGTCTTCTTTATCTTATACTCAAAAAATACTGTCTCTCCATCACTGTATAGATGACGTGAAGGATGTGCTATGCTGTGCTTAACTGCTCAGTCATGTCAGACTCTTTGTGACCCTATGGACTTCAGCCTGCCAGGCTCCTTTTTCTGTGGGGATTCTCCAGCAAAGAATGTTGGAGTGGGTTGCCACGCCCTCCTCAAGGGGATCTTCCCAACCCAGGAATTGACCCCAGGTCTCTTGCATTGCAGGTCGATTCTTTACCATCTGAGCCACCAGGGAAGCCCCCAGGGATACAATGATATTGAAACACATTGCCTGCCTTATAAAATCCTATCACATTTTTTGTGTTTAACCTCTTGGGTTTAGATTAAAAGGATAAACTGGTAAATTCCTAGATTTAGGTTGCCCTGAAGTAATTGCATGCTAGTCAGGCACCATTTTCTAAAATCTAAATGTATAAATTTAAGTAAATTTTTATTTCTTTGTCCTTAAATTCATATGTGTGTGATATATACAGAGAGAGACATATAAATACATATTTGTTCCTATAGCCACAAAATAATTTTTAGAACTATGTGTCCATTGTAATTATCTAGTAGGAGTAGCAGAGGATTCAGATAAACCTTGAAACTCATGATTTAACATAACGGAATTGTTCTCCTTTGGTCACACAAGAGTCCAAAGCTGGTATTCAGTAAGCATGTTTCCATGAGGTCGTTCAGACTGCTTCTGCCTTGTAACCCCACCGCGAAAGACTCTGGAGTCATTCAAATCCAGCCAGTGGACTGGAGAAGAAAAAATGAAGAAGGTATACCTGCTTCTTAAACATTTCAGCCCAGAAATTAACAGTCATTATTTTTACTCATAGCCCATTGATGAGAGCCAGTCTAAAAGCCCTACCTGAAAGCCAAAGATGCTGGGAAATGCAGACACACAAATGCCTCCCAGAAACAACTCTACACCATAGAAAGGGAGCGTGAATTTTTAAGAGACAAATACATCTTTTGTCTTTGCCACATCTGCTATGTCTGTAAATCCCTTGTTTCTCACATTGAATACATTCATTCCCACTCCAGAGAAACATCCTAAAATTCTATGCAGTTATTGTACCCAACTCAAATCCAGATCTCCAGTAGCTGCACTGACCTCTCCATTAAGATTCTGTGACTTCTCATGATCCTGGGACAATTCATCTGTCCTGTGCACACACTCTATAGTCATGAGCAGAGAGAAAATCTACAGTCAAATCTCTCATTTAGAAAAGGGAAGAATGGGATCACTGGTCAATAGCCATGGTACAACCTTGCAAGCAGGCACTGTGAAATCTCTGCCCCAAAGTGGGGAACTTTCTTGACTTTACTGCAGTCTTCAATTTGAGAATAATGATTTTTTTTAAATTTTTTATTTCTGTATTTGGGTAGAGCTGATTAACAATGTGGTAGGATCGAAGGGACTCAGCCATACATATGCATGTATCCATTCTTCCCCAAACTCCCCTCTCATCCAGGCTGCCACATTACATTGAGTAGAGTTCCATGTGCTGTACAGTAGGTCCTTGTTGGTGATCCATTTTAAATATAGCAGTGTGTACATGACCATCTCAAACTCCCTAACTATCCATTCCCCCACCCTCCCCCTATCCCAAAACCACAAGTCAATTCATAATTAAATGATTTTATCATTGTGCTGGAAAAGGGAGAGGGAGGGTGGACTCTGGCTTTGCCCTAAGAGGAGTTCTTTTTACTATATTATTCTGCGTGGTTTGTTTGTTTTTTGGCTTCTTTGTTTTTCTTTTTTTGGTACCAGATCTTCTAGGAAGTGGTATAGTTTTCACACATGCTATTCTGTCAATGCAAGCTTCAAAACCTGAGGGGTTTTTTTCAGTCTTAAACAGTTAAAGGTTGAAAAAGTCTGGCTTGTGATTTCTTTAGCTGAGCAATTTGAAAAAATGTGTAGGCTTCTGATTATCTGCTTCCAATTGATTTCAGTTGCATGAAAAATGCCCAAATATCTTGAATATTCATAATTAATTATCATAATTCTCCAGCCTGATAAATTTTTTTTCTCCCCATTCCTTCTTTTCTTTCAATATAAGTGCAGCTACATTGAGGTAAGCCAACTTGGAGGGAACTCAACACTTATATTTTGTGGCAGAACTCTGCAGTAATGGATCTTTAATGCAGAAAACATTTCTGAATCAGACCTTTTCATTTTTGGAGTCTAAAACTAGTTGAGTTTTCAACCCAAAAGGCTCCAAATTTCTGGATTCTCTCTTCTCCTTTTATTTTCATCTTTACCACAAACTAGCCTAAACCAGCCTGAACTTACCTCCTAGTTCCATTCCTTGCTAAGTGTAACCAAAAAGCACCAGAAGATATCACTAGCATTCCGTCTTCCAACCTCTTCATCTAGAAATCAGCCTGAGGAGTCAGGAAAGACAAAATGCTTGTCAGATGCTTTATCTTTGCTTAACAGGTTTTTCCAGTTTTGTAGTCTAAGAATCCACCTTCTAGGGGCTTCCCAGGTAGTACAGTGGTAATGAATCCACTTGCCAGTGCAGGAGACACAGTTGACACGGGTTCAATCCCTGGGACAGAGGAGCCTGGTAGGCTACAGTCCATGGGGTCGCAAACAGTTGAACACAGCTGAGCACAACTGAGCAGCAGCACCATCTACCTGCTAAGTCAATGACACATGTTTTAAGTTTGTTTGCTTGTTGTTGTGTTCGGCAGCTCTACTTCTGGTACCGAGTGAATTAGCTAAGGTAGTGTTCAGAGCTATAAGGGATAAATTCCAAAACTGCAGGGGCTTGATAAGCTAGAGTTCTCTCAGACAAAAGGATTTAATACAGGTGTGGAGTGGGCAGCCTTCCAAGGGGCTGAGTCAAGGATTCAGCTTCCTCCCATCCTCCACCTCCAGCATCTTTGGGAGCCTAAGAGTCTACTCATGGAGTAGCCAGATGCACCTGCTTCTTTATCCACTCAACCCACAAACCATTTGAAGACTTGCTCAGACACCCGCCTCCAGATGCAAGAGGTAGGGGTGCGGTGCTGAGAAGTGTAACCCTGGCCAGAGAACCCACTTTCCAGCAAAACACTAGTCCCTGGAAAGGGGGTATAAATCTTTGGTAAAGAGCTAGCCATCTCTGCCATAATGCTCTCAGTTTTAAGTTAAAATGTATGATGTATGGCTTCCAGGTTGGTGAACACATGGAGACTTGAAGAGAGAAGGCTGGAGAGGTCACGACAGCTGTGCACCGTTTTCTCTTTCCTTGTCCTGTGCACTGTTCCATCTGGCTGTTCCTGAGTTATATCTTTTTATAATAAATCAATTCTCTTAAGTGAATAAATATACAAGTTTAAATCACTACAAAGTATGTACTTTTGCATATTTTAAATATTGGCATTTAAAAATATCCAATGGGAAAAATAAGCACCATGACCACTTTATACATATCATCTGCTCTAAAATTCAAGAATAAATATTTTTGGAAACATCAGAATTTTTATGTGTTTTATTGTTTAGCTCATCTTTTATAACATTTTATCCTAAAGAATGCTTTCCTGGGAATTATTATATGATCATCACTCTTTGCAACAAGTGTAAACACACACACAAATTAAAACTTAATTTTTGTTTTGCATATAAGGCTCTAGATGGTAAAAAATTTCCTTTGGATTTGGTAACATTTAAATTATTAATAATAAGTATATTAAATTTTTATAAGTAATAATTATTCTTAAAAGCACAATGCATCATTATTATATATGTAATCTTTTAAAAATATTAAAAATCCAAGTCTACTTTCAAAAAATACAATACATTAGAAATGTATGTGGAAATTGAGATTTTACCCCAAATTATTCATGTATTCAAGAATAGATATAAATAGTACTTGTTGATAAAATAAGTATCAGTATCAAATCTATTCTTATTATAACTTTAAGATTTAAGAAACTTTGTAAATAAATAGCTGTGAATAAAAGGAGTTTTGTTGTCTTCTTTGAATTCTCTCTGAATTTTATTCCAAAAGCATGCAATAATCTGTCCTCAAAAAAGTGTTGTTTTTGAAATCTATTAAGTGACAACTCGGTTATTTCCTCCTTCAGTTTTTTTTGAAAGTAAAGAAAGGTCAGTTTTTCTGCCAAAGGATTTGTTATCCTTCAGTTGGAGTCTGTGAGTTTCCCAGTTGCTGAGAAGTGTAACAGCATGGCTATCCAAAATGTTGAATATCTTGGTTTGCCATCCTAGGTTGCTGATATAGATAATGACTAACTACCCCTTTGCCTGTCAGCACCTGATTTGGTCCAGTTAACAGTAGGCTCTCAAAACATGTTGGAAGACTGAAGAAAGTGAGGTCAGGCTACTTTTCCTTGGCTTCATTCCTGAGCTATTGGTATCAGCATCTGTCAGAGAGTCCTTCCCCACCATCTCCCCACCCCCCAACTCCACACAATGCATCCCTCCTGGTGACCATTCTCTCTTTTTCTCCTCCAGGTCCAGGGGTGGTAACAATCTGCAGTTCCCACCCCTTGCAGTTTCCCTGAACACCACAGATAACTTTATAAATAATTGTTTTACCAAACTCGCTTCAAATTGCCCAGTTTGAGAGAATGCCATTTCTTTCCTGCCAGAACTATTAGTAATAAACTGAAACTTACCAAAAGACAATTAGCTATAGCTGTTACTCTTTCACTCAGTAGCACCCTGTCGATGAAGTTTAAATTAGGTGAACCAGGGGTAAAACACTTCACACTATTAAAAATAAAATGAAAATTCTTGAATAACAACTTTAGGAATAAAAACAGTTTCTTTAGAAAATGAAAAGATAGTACAAGGATATTATTAACATTATAATAGTAAATCGGAATATTTACATTAAATGGGAAAACACCTAAAAATATACAACTTATTCAAATGGACACAAGAAGAGAAAGAAAATTGGATTAGTCAGATAACTACTAAAGAGATTGCAAATTAGCCAATTTATTTAATCTATAATTAAATACTTCCCATAAAAAAATGTCTGACCCAGATGGCTTCACTGGTTAATTCTCTCAAATATTTAAGGAGGAAGCAATTCCAACATTACACTGACTCTTCCAGGATACAGAAGAGGTCAATTCCAACTTATAACCTTGATTTCAAAATATTGATCTTAAAAATGAAACAGCTGATTATTTTACCAGCAAAAATGGGTTTTTTTAGGAATATCAGAGAAACAGCAATTTGGGAAAAACAAGCTGTGGCAAAAGCTGTTGGCAAGTCCAACACGATGAAAAGGAAAGTTGAAAAAGGACAAGTTGAAAGGGATTGTTTTGAACAAAAGTCTTTTGGAGAAAAGTGAGTGTTTAGGGTGATGGCAGTTTCTCACTGACTGAGTTGCTGCGGTTGTCAGTTTCCTATAGGAGACACACGTCTTTCCCTGTTGGGGCCTGTGCTTGACAGTTCTTTCCTGTTGGTGATTCTTCTGTTGGGATGCGTGATTAATGATTCTTCTTGTAATTGACATCAGGTGGTACTGCCTGAGAGTTTCCCCTTCTGGCTTCCTGACTCTGTCTTAGTGAGGTTTTTCTTTATTTTTTAATTTAATTTTTTTAAATAGGAGGTTTTGTTATTGTTGTTTTATTTATTTATTGGTCATACCACATAGCATGTGGGATCTTAGTTCCCCAACCAGGGACTGAACATTTGCCCCTGCATTCCTGCATTGGAAGTGTGGAGTCTTATCCACTGGACCACCAAGGAAGTCCCTTAGGTTTTTCTTTATTAATTTTCACCAAAACCTGCCAAAGATATTATCTTAAAAAGCATAGACCAATAACACTTTTTCTGTAATAGACATAAACACAAAAATTCTCAATGAGTTAACAAAAAAATTCTCCCACCTCAAAACAATAGCAGAAATCAACAAGTTGGTTAGTATAGTAACTCAATTTGGTCTAATATTTTAATTAAATCAATGAAATTATCATATTAAAATTGTAATAAAATATACGAAAGCAAAAATGTTAAGGAGTACATAGAATTAAGGTATTTATACTTTCTAAAATTTGTTAAAACCACTAATTAATATTCAGTTCAGTTCTGTCGCTCAGTCGTGTCCGAGTCTTTGCGACCCCATGAATGGCAGCACGCCAGGCCTCTCTGTCCATCACCAACTCCCGGAGTCTACCCAAACCCATGTCCATCGAGTCAGTGATGCCATCCAACCATCGCATCCTCTGTCGTCCCCTTCTCCTCCCGCCCCCAATCCTACCCAGCATTAGGGTCTTTTCCAATGAGTCAACCCTTCGCATGAGGTGGCCAAAGTATTGGAGTTTCAGCTTCAGCATCAGTCCTTCCAATGAACACCCAGGATTGATCTCTTTTAGGATGGATTGATTGGATCTCCTTGCAGTCCAAGGGACTCTCAAGAGTCTTCTCCAACACCACAGTTCAAAAGCATCAATTCTTCGGCGCTCAGCTTTCTTCACCGTCCACCTCTCACATCCATACATGACCACTGGAAAAACCATAGCCTTGACTAGACGGACTTTTGTTGGCAAAGTAATGTCTCTGCTCTTAAATATGCTATCTAGGTTGGCCATAATCTTCCTTCCAAGGAGTAAGCGTCTTTTAATTTCATGGCTGCAATCACCATCAGCAGTGATTCTGGAGCCCCAAAAAATAAAGTCTGACACTGTTTCCACTGTTTCCCCATCTATTTCCCATGAAGTGATGGGACCAGGTGCCATGATCTTAGTTTTCTGAATGTTGAGCTTTAAGCCAACTTTTTCACTCTCCTCTTTCACCTTCATCAAGAGGCTCTTAGTTCTTCTTCACTTTCAAGCATACCTAGGGTAAAATATGATAAATCATATATAACCGGTAAGCCAACTGAGAAGAAATTTTAATAATAATTATTTGATAAGTCCAAACAAAAGAAGAAAAAAACAGTACACATGATGGTGAACCCAACAGAACAGTATTAGGTGTTTGTGTGTGCAAATCCTAATATGTCATCCTACACTTCTCTTTACAACCTCCATTGGTTTCCTTCTGAGGTTAAGACAAAATTCTCACTTGAGTTATTGTCAGGAAGATAGAATAGACAAAGTGTTCTCCGGGGAACAGAACTGTAAATAAGTGGAAGTCGAAGGGATGCGATTTAAGGTACCATCAGAATTAAGATACTGGAAAAAGTCAGTTTTCATTCCAATCCAAACAAAGGCAATGCCAAAGAATGTTCAAACTACCATACAATCGTGCTCATTTCACATGCTAGCAAGGTTATGCTCAAAATCCTTTAAGCTAGGCTTCAGCAGTATGTGAACTGAGAACTTCCAGAGGTACAAGCTGGATTTGGAAAAGGCAGAGGAACCAGAGATCAAGTTGCCAACACTCATTGGATCATAGAGAAAGCAATGGAATTCCAGGAAAACACCTACTTCTGCTACGTTGACTATGCTAAAGCCTTTGACTATGTGGATCACAACAAACTAGAAAATTCTTAAAGAGATGGGAATACCAGACCACCTCACCTGTCTCCTGAAAAACCTGTATGTGAGTCAAGAAGTAACAGTTAGAACCAGACATGGAACAACTGATTGGTTCAAAATCGGGAAAGATTGAAGGCAAAAGGAGAAGGGGATGGTAGAAGATAAGATGGTGAAATAGCATCACTGACTCAATGAACATGAATTTGAGCAAACTCTGAGCGATAGCAAAGGACAGAGGAGCCTGCCTTGCTGACGTCTTTGAGGTTGTAAAGAATCAGACACGACTTAGCGACTGAACAACAACAACAGCAAGTCAAATGCATTTGCCCTGGAAGCAGACAGTTCATTGCTCAGTGAGATGATTGAAGCTGATGCCCACTAACCACCCATTAGGAATCTTGTGCACATCATTTCTACCTAAGTGAGAAATTGGACCAAAAGAGCTTTATATCTCTTTTAAACTTCATTTCTATTCTGTGCAAAGACCACTATATAATGGTCTTTGCCGTAAAGTTTATACAAAGTAAATATAATCCATGGTAATACTTTTTTTAATCACAAAAGATTGTTATGAGATTCCTGCACTAGTTTGCTTCCTTTCTACCTTTTTTTAAATGTCTGGTTTCCCCCATCTATTTCACATATGGAGGCTTTCCAACACTCTGTGGCCCTACACACAGGCTGCTTCTGCAGCTTCTACCCCCATCATATAGCCAAGTGTCTACTTTCAGCCTCTGGCAGGACGTTCTTAAATGAACGTCATAATGGCCACCTAACTGGATAAATCCAAAGATTATTTCATTCAGATTTTGTGGCAAAAGGCTCACAAAATGTTAGTTGATGAATGGCCTGCTCCATTCTTCCTGCCCATGGGAATGGGAGGGTTCCTTGGAAAGAAGGATGTTTTGAGCATCGGTTTTCTTAAGGAAATTTTATCATCCTTATCTGATGGCTGCTCAAGTATTATGGCAAAAAATGATCTTTTGGGTTGCTTCCTCTTCCTGTATCTTATCAACGAGGGGATGTTGTAAGTTTGTAGGAATAGCACAGACACCTAGAGTTTTATAGGGATGAATAAGCTGCTTTATATGAAATTGAGTCAGAAAGTTGGATCTTTCTAGTCTATGATCTTTTGTTTCTCTCATCTCTCTGATTCACTTCTACTGCCCCAAATCAAGTTCTCATAATATCTTACATGTGCTAATTTACTCTTATTTTTCTCATTAACTGCTCTCAAATCTCCAGAGTCTTTCCTAGTCTATTAATCCTAAATACTGAGTTGGTGTAACATAACACATGCTCCATTTGGGTCACTCCCCAGCTCAGACCCTTTTGCCTCCTATTTCCAGAGGCACAAAATCCAGATCTCCAGCTGAACATTCCAGACTTTTCTCAACCACTACTAATCAGTCCTGCCTTATCTGGGCTCATCCTTATCAAATTATAGGCTTCCTCAAATCCACTCCGACCCCACCCTGGCTTTTGCTTCTTCTCTTTCATTTTTATCCTCATCTGTAAATCTCCCTCGTATTGAAGAGAGTAAAAGAATATGCCGGGGGATGCTTCAGACAGAGTTCCTGCAAGTGAAAGAAAATTGAAATTGGGAAAAGAGGGAGGGGATAATGGAAGTTTTAAGGTAATGATACTGGGAATTTTTTTGGATAAATTTCAGAAAAATATGGTTTCCATATTTAGCCTAGTATAAAAACATAAGGAATAGATTTCTGAATCTAATTGTCTGCCTACAGATGTTTGCCATCATTGTGAATTCAGATTCAACTGAACAATGAATAAGATTTTCTTATAATCACAGCATTAAATACCTTTCTGTGGCTCCCAATACCTCACTGGTTAAATGCTTATCACATGAAGTGCTTGTTAATACTTGCTGGTTTACCTGAACTGTTTAGTGATGGGGGCTTATCAGTCATAATCCAATATGTTCCATCCAACATAGGACTTGATCCCTGACTATTCCTTCTTCTTGTGTTCTAAAACATCTAAAACAAGTCAGGCGCCAGTGTTGCGGGGTTGCTCTGTCACTCAGCATCATTTCACAAACAGACGATAGAGCCCTGCATGATCTCTGCTTCCCATTATCTTTTTCATCTTATTATAAGTTGTGGTGAGTGACTAACAACAATTACTAAATTCCAAATAGTCCTATTTTTTTTTGTCATTGCTGTAAAATATTTAAAACTTAAAAAATAAACTAAGAACAGTAACACTATTTGTCAAGCTCTTCATGCACAGACACTCAAACGCACAACTTGATTGGGTAGAAAGCCAGAACGAAGAGAAATGGCAGACTTCCAATAAAACTTTCCTGTTCAAAAATATTTTTTATTGGAGTGTAGTTGATTTACAATATTGTGTTAGTTTCAGGTGTACAGCAAAGTGAATCAGTTTGCATATATTCACTCTTTTTAATATTCTTTTCTAATATAGGTTGTTAGATTCTTGAGTAGAGTTCCCTGTGCTATACAGTAGGTCTTAATTGGTTATCTATTTTACATGTGTTAGTGTATATATGTTCATCCCAACCTCCTAATTTATCACTCCCACCCCCTTGGGAACCATAAGTTTGTTCTCTACATCTATAACTAGTTCTAAAATTTTCTCTTTTAAAAGCCTGCTCATTTGTAGAGGTTTCTAAGGCAAATGCTAGTATCTTTGTTTCATTGACTTTCTCTTGGTTCCTCAAGCATTTTATAGAAGAGAAGAGGCTGAGTCAGCCCCAGAGGAATTCTTAAAGCTTTCCTAAGTCCATTCCTATTGATGTTCTCCCATTTTGTTGTTGTTTTAGTCACTAAATAGTGTCTGACTCTTTGTGATGCCATGAACTGTAGCCCGGTAGGCTCTTATGTACATGGGATTTTCCAGGCAAGAATACTGGAGTGGGTTACCATTTCCTTCTCCAGGAGATCTTCCCAATCCAGGAATCCAACCTGCATCTTATGCACTGGCAGGCAGATTCTTTACCGCTGAGCCACCAGGGAAGCCCTTTCTCCCCTTCTACAACAAAACTGAATGTCAGTAAAGGGGAAAACTAATCCTTCTTTAACTCCCTCCTATTTAACTTATAGTCAATCAACCCTGTTGTGTTCCAGCTTGTGACAAATTGTACTTTAAAGATGTTTCGACCTGCATGGTAAACATTAAAGCAGTAAAGGACTTTTCTATTCTTCCCTGTCCTTCTATCTCGAGAAAGAGACAAACTTGCTTTACTTTAATATAATGCTCTGTTAAGGAGAAATTTGTAAGGAAAACTAAATAATTTTCTAGGGCTCTGAAATAGAATATCTACTGAGTGAATTTTTAAATTTAAATTACATTTAATATTGTAAATGCCAAGAATATTAATAGATCTACTTTCAGTTACATATATTTATTGGATAACCTCCTTGTTTCAAGCACAGCCCTAGAAACCAAGCCAGCAAGGATGAATAAATTATGTGTTTGCCTTCAAGGAGCTCACAATCATATCTGGAAAACAAGCATGCAGAGGAAAAAAATTACAATTCCAGATTATAAAGGTTGTAACAGATTTATGTACCAGATAGATAAGGAAGTTATAATGGAAACTCTGCTTAAAGGAGAGACTTTGTAAAAAAAAAAAAAGTAGACTCTTGAGCCCAACTTTGACAGATTTTCAAGAATTTGGCAGATGTTCCAAGGAGAGGGAAAGTGCATAGTTGGTTCAACAAACTATAAGAATTTCCTTATGAGTTCAGGATGAAACATAGGGTTGAAAACTGGTGTGAAGCATCCTGTGTTTCATTCTAAGGGATCTGCAATTTATTTTGGCAGTAGGGGACCTTTCACAGATGTTGAGTGAGTCCTAATAAGGTGGATGAATCTAGAGCCTATTATAAAGAGTGAAATAAGTCAGAAAGAGAAAGACAGATATTGTACATTAACACATGTGTATGGAATCTAGAAAGATGGTACTGATGATCCTATTTGCAGACCAGCAATGGAGATGCAAACAGAGAACAGGTTTGGGGACACAGTGCCAGAAGGAGAGGTTGGGACAAACAGAGACAGTATCATTGAAACATAAGCATTCAGTCAGTTCAGCTGCTCAGTCGTGTCCAACTTCTTGCGACCCTATAACTGCAGGAGGCTAGGCTTCCCTGTCCATCACCACCTCTTGGAGCTTGTTCAAACTCATGTCCATCCAGTTGGTAATGTCATCCAACCATCATATCCTCTGTTGTCCTTTTCTCCTCCTGCCTTCAATCTTTCCCAGGATCAGGGTCTTTTCCAATGAGTCAGTTCTTCACATCAGGTGGCCAAAGTATTGGAGCTTCAGCTTCAACATCAGTCCTTCCAACGAATATTCAGGATTGACTTCCTTCAGATGGACTGGTTTGATCTCCTTGCAGTCCCAGGAACTCTCAAGAGTTTCTCCAACACCACAGTTCAAAAGCATCAATTCTTCAGTGCTCAGCTTTCTTTATGGTCTAACTCTCACATCTATACACGACTACTAGAAAAACCATAGCACTGACTAGACGGACCTTTGTTGGCAAAATAATGTCTCTGCTTTTTAACATGCTGTCTAGGTTTGTCACAGCTTTCCTTCCAAGGAGCAAGTGCCTTTTCATTTCATGGCTGCAGTCACCATCTGCAGTTGGAACCCAAGAAAATAAAGTCTGTCACTGTTACCATTGTTTCCCCATCTATTTGCCATGAAGTAATGGGACTGGATGCCACGATCTTCGTTTTTTCAATGTTGAGTTTTAAGCCAGCTTTTTTACTCTCCTCTTTCCCTTTCATCAAGAGTCTCTTCAGTTCCTCTTTGCTTTCTGCCATTAGGGTGGTGTCATCTGCATATCTGAGGTTATTGATATTTCTCCTGACAGTCTTGATTCCAGCTTGTGCTTCATCCAGCCTGGCATTTCACATGATGTACTCTGCATATAAATAAGCAGGGTGACAATATACAGCCTTGACATATTCCTTTCCCAATTTGGAATCAGTCCGTTGTTCCACGTCTGGTTCTAACTGTTGCTTCTTGACTCATATACAGGTTTCTCAGGAAGCAGGTAAGGTGGTTTGGTATTCCCATCTCTTTAAGAATTTTCCACAGTTTGTTGTGATCCACACAGTCAAAGGCTTTAGCGTAGTCACTGGAGCGGATGTAGATATTTTCCTGGAATTCTCTTGCTTTTTCTATGATCCGACAGACGCTGGCAATTTGATCTCTATTTCCTCTGCCTTTTCTAAATCCAGCTTGAACATCGAAAAATTCTCAGTTCACGTACTGTTGAAGCCTGGCTTGGAGAATTTTGAGCATTATTTTGCTAGCATGTGATATGTGTGCAATAGTACAGTAGTTTGAACATTCTTTGGCATTGCCTTTTTTGGTGATTGGAATGAAAGCTGACCTTTTCCAGTCCTATGGCCACTTCTGAGTTTTCCAAATTTGTTGGCATATTGAGTGCAGAACATCATCATCTTTTAGGATTTGAAATAGCTCAACTGGAATTCCATCACCTCCACTAGCTTTGTTCATAGTGATTCTTCCTAAAGCCCACTTGACTTTGCACTGTAGGATATTTGACAAGTGGCAACTTGCTGTGTGACACAGGTTGCTCACCCCAGTGCTCTGTGACAACCAAGAGAGGTGGGATGGGGTGGGAGATGGGAGAGGGCTTCAGGAGGGAGGGGAATATGTACACTTGTGGCTGATTCATGTTGATGTATGGCAGAAAACAACACAATATTGTAAAGCAATTATTCTTCAATAAAAAAATATTTAAAAAGAAATAGTACAGATGTTTTTGCATTTGAGAAGATGATATTGAAATGACTTCAGAATAGAAGAGATAAAAGTTGACCTGAAAGCCTGGGTGACTAAGTGAGAAAACATCATAAACTCCATAGAATAGATGATAGCAAACTCAGTACATCCAGTAACCATGGAGATGAAGATATAAACACAGACAAGGTATGGTTAGGAATCAGAATAGTGGTGCCATGTGGGAAGTGACAAGGAAGACAACTCAAAATTTAAAAAAACCACTAAGTTTAAAAAAGCATCAACAGCATCATTAAAATGCAGCAATATTATTAGCAACCTTGAACGAGAATCACTTTTTTTCAACACATTTTGATGTTATTTCTTCCACAGCAACATGAGGCAGGGCTCAAATATCAAATCTATTTGTTTTTAATAAATAGAGAAATTGATACATCTGTGATAAAAGCATGGCAGTTTAGGAATAAAACTTCAATCTCATCATTCCCATCCTGGAGAGTTTTTTTAACTCTCCTGTGTGTATGCGTGTCATGTACGCGCGAGCTCATGCGCACGCACCAGCGCATGCTCAGTTGTGTCCAATTCTTTCGCCATTCCATAGACTGTATGTAGCCTGTCAGGCTCCTCTGTCCATGGGATATTACAGGCAAGAAAACTGGAGTGGGTTGCCATTTCCTCCTGCAGGGGATCTTCCTGACCCAGAGACCAAAACCTCATTTCCAGCTTTGCAGCAGATTCTTTACTGCTGAGCCATAGGGGAAGTCCTTTGTCTCTCATAGTTAGTATTGTTAGAGATGATAGTGTCTCTAGTCTGTGTTTCACAAATTACATTTCTGCAGAAGAGATTCTAGGGAAAAACATGAGTTCAGCCTCTTGGTTTCAAGAGAAAAAAATTGTAGGGACACTCATGGGCAGCTGATGACAGGAACACCTGGGATCAAGATCTCAAAGTATCAGCACTGCTCCTTTCTTCTCATCTATTTGAATCTTCTCTCTCTTTCTCTCTCTGAAGATTTGCTTTTATGAATGTCAGATTTCATTTTCTCTGAGGGCATTAATTTTTTTTTTTAAGAAAGAACAAATAGTAACTACTGGGGTTCTCTTAAATTGATATTTAATTTATTAAAGTAAAAAATCCTAGGGAACTTCCCTGGCAGTCCAGCGGTTAAGATTCTGTGCTTCTAATGCAGATAGTGTTAGTCTAATCCCTGGTTGGGGAACTAAGATCCTACAAGCTTGTGGTGCTGCCAAAAAAAAAAAAAAAATTCTAAAATTTAGTTTCCCTTAAGCTCTTAATCTTGTTGTACATAGATAGGTATTAAACAGATAGATAGACATAGATAAATAGATATACAGATATACATCATAAATTTGCATTTATACCTTTAGAAGTTAACAATGACTTTCAAACTGGCCTTTGATTGCTGTTTGGGTCACTCAAGTTACAGAACTCAATAAACACAAGGTTTCTTACAAATTCAGTTCAGTTCAGTCGCTCAGTCCTGTCTGACTCTTTGCAACCCCATAGACTGCAGCACGCCAGGCCTCCCTGTCCATCACCAATTCCCAGAGTTTACTCAAACTCATGTCCATTGAGTCAGTGATGCCATCCAACCATTTTATCCTCTGTCGTTCCCTTCTCCTCCTGCCTTCAATCTTTCCCAGCATCAGGGTCTTTTCCAATGAGTCCATTCTTTGCATCAGGTGGCCAAAGTATTGGAGCTTCAGCTTCAGCATTGGTCCTTCCAATAAATATTCAGAACTGATTTCCTTTAGGATGGATTAGTTGGATCTCCTTGCAGTCCAAGGGACTCTCAAGAGTCTTCCCCAACACCACAGTTCAAAAGCATCAATTCTTCTGTGGTCAGCTTTCTGTATAGTCCAACTCTCACATCCATACATGACTATTGGGGAAACCATAGCTTTGACTAGATGAACCTTTGTCAGCAAAGTAATGTCTCTGCTTTTCAATATGTTGTCTAGGTTGGTCATAGCTTTTCTTCCAAGGAGCAAACCTCTTAATTTCATGACTGAAATCACCATCTTCAGTGATTTTGGAGCTCCAAAAAAGAAAGTCTCTCACAGTTTCCATTGCTTCCCCATCTATTTGCCATCAAGTGACAGGACCGGATGCCATGATCTTAGTTTTCTGAATGTCGAGCTTTAAGCCAACTTTTCCACTCTCCTCTTTCACTTTCATCAAGAGGCCCTTTAGTTCTTCTTTGCTTTCTGCCATTAGGCTGGTGTCATCTGCACATCTGAGGTTATTGATATTTCTCCCAGCAATCTTGATTCTAGCTTGTGCTTCATCCAGCCCGACATTTCGCATGATGTACTCTGAATATAAGTTAAATAAGCAGAATGACAGTATATAGCCTTGATGTATTCCTTTCCCAATTTGCAACCAGTTGCCTTTATCGTTTTAGACAGCATTCATAAGTTTCGTATATTTGTTGCCTAATCCGACCTGACTTGACAAGTGAAATTTCCTCCAAGTACTTTCTTAAGTATTTAAGCTACTTTAATAAACCTAATACTATATCAAACTCATAAATATGACAAACCTGAAATTCCCTCAAGTATTTCAGAAGTCTTTAAAGTTTTAGTAAAACCTTTCCTATCGAAAGATTGTTGCTGAACCATGAAAGACGCTAGGATTCTTGGCCTCTGGAGGAGAAGAATTCAATCCGGGCTCAGAGACGAGACTTGATCCCTCAGAGCGAGGCTTGATCGCTCAGAGCTTTTGTGTAATAAAGTTTTATTAAAGTATAAAGGAGATAGAGAAAGCTTCTGACATAGACATCAGAAGGGGGCAGAAAGTGTACCCCTTCACTAGTGTGAGCAACAGAGTTATATACTTTTTAATTATTTACTACAGTGAATCAAAAGAGTGTCTGGAGGTTGTAAATACCTCACTAGACCCACTCCCATAATTTACATTTTAAGATAACAGGATTAGCCAGAAGGTTTTTTCCAGAGACTGTCCTCAAGCAGGATACATTATTGTTATATAATCTTAAGGAATGTAGAGGGGAGAAAAAACATTTGTTCTTTCTTCCTCCTTGAGAATTCCAGACCCCTCTCTCCTTGGGGGCCCCTGGACATCTTATCAACCTGCCTAGGAATTGACTCTCATTTCCCCCTTTTCTTTTAGAAGAATTATGTTGTCAAGGGAAAGGGGTGTTGTTTTCATTCCATAACTACTTCCTGCTGTTTAGGGGCATAGTCCCTAAGTTGTTTAGGCAACATATTCTTCTAACCCTCATATTGAGGGTCTCTGATCCAGGGGCCCCAAGTAATAGTTGGAGGAGGCTGTGGCACTCCAAGGAGCTTGGACAACCATTTGTAACTTAAAAGCTTTCAGACGGTTAGAAACAAATCTAGCTACAGATGCAGGGAACAAACAGCAAAAACAGAACAATCAGAATTATTGTAATTAAAATAGTTTTCCACCATGGGGAACTAGTTAATGTCTCCCAAAGTGAGACAATTGAGGCTTCAGGAGTATTCATAGCCTCAATCATCTTGTTCATGTGTTTAGTAAAATGAGTAACATTAGTGCTCATATCAGGTATATATGTACAGCACTGGGTATGAATAATGGCACAAGTTCCTCCTTGTGCAGCTGTCAGAATATCTAAGGCCAATCTGTTTTGTAAAACCACCTTTCTCATATGTATTTGCTCAGCATTAAGAGCTGAAATAGCTTTTTGAGAATCTTATAACACCTGTTGAGTAAAATTAGTCAAAGCATCCACTTGTAGCATAACATCTGTAGTTCCCAGAGACGGAACAACCATTGCAGCCAAATAATCATACCAGTGAAATATAGACCTTGCCCACCAAGTTTTAAGGTGTGGTAAATTAGCAGGCTTTTCTAGAATCTCTAAAAGCATGAAGCCATGAGCAAAGGCTAGACCTAGGGTGCCTCTCCCTATTCAGCCAAGGGGAAGCCATGTCCATAGGTAAGAGCCACATATCCAGTAGATCCCATTTGGAGCAAGCCAGCGTGACTGAGATATCAAGTCCCTATCAGTGCCTGGCCAGGCAAAGGGAGGACCTGAACTGGGGTTGGAAAACATGGGAAAGATTACATTACATATTTCTGGAGGCAAAAATCCCAATTGTTTCCAGTCATATAATTAAGTTGTTGACTAACTTCTGGGGATGGCTCTATTTGTTCCCAGCATATAGGAGCAGTAGATATTAGACGTCCTTTTCAGGAGTTAGCCATATAACCTCATCCCATATTTGATAAACATCAGGTAAAAAGCCACTAGATCTAGACCCATTTACCTTATGTGTAGTAAAATGGTCATTGAACCAAGACAATGTATAGTCAAAATTAAAAATCACATTATGTCCATAGTTAAAGTACAAAGTGTTGCACCAGTCCATCCTAGGGTTGTTAGATGTCATGAGTTTAAGAGGAGGATTCATGTGTGATTGTTGTTGAAGGTATTCGCAGACTTGGAAAAAGTCTTTTCCTTGAAGTGGAGATGTCCACCACGGGAAGCCTTCCACTGATGAAGAGGGGAGCGCTCTGCAGACCCAGCAGTTAGACCGATTGTGGAATGCAGCATAGGAATGAGCCCAGGACAGGGAGGCATTGTCTTCAGGGTCAAATGGCAGACTCGGGACTTTTGGAGTCAGCAGAAGTAGGCTCACATAGATTATCAGGCCCATCTGAAAACTACAAAGTCAGAGCATAGAAAGTAAAGACATAAAATGTCTTAGTTCTGGTCAGGGTGCCATCTCTTAACTCGAGTGTATGCACCCATGAATCAATTCCTGGCCCTTTGATAGGTGTGGGAGAAGAAAGAATAACTTGATAAGGGACTTTCCAGAGGGGCTTGAGAGATTGTCCCCCAGATCCCAATCTTTTTATCAGGACCTCGGTTCCTGGCTCAAATAGAGGCTTGCTTCACTCAGAGGCTGGGTCAGGAGTCACCTCCCGGAGTTCCATTAATGCCTGTTGAAAAGCTGAGAGCTGAGTTACATAATTATTTAATTCCAAGGCTCTAGGAAAACTTTTCCATTGAGCATTTTCAGGAATTACTAATCGTCCATTCATGGACTGTAACCAACCTTTATCAGTAATCTTTGCTCTTCTTTTCTCATATCTTTCTAATTCTTCCTCGGTATATTGTGGTTTTTCCTGTTCCACGGGACCTGTCCAGATTAAAGGCATCTGCAGTGAAGGGGTTTCATAAAGTGCCGCTTTTGATAGCTGATTACCTTCAGCTACTTTACTCCCATCTCTGCTGTGCTGTTTGCAATGCATAACAGCTACTTCTTTAGGACAATATATTGCAGTTAAAAGTCTCTCTAACATTATCCTCAATGGTGAAAAATTGAAAGCATTTCCCCTAAAATCAGGAACAAGACAAGTGTGCCCACTCTCACCACTACTATTCAACATAGTTTTGGAAGTTTTGGCCACAGCAATCAGACCAGAAAAAGAAATAAAAGGAATCCAGATTGGAAAAGAAGAAGTAAAACTCTCACTGTTTGCAGATGACATGATCCTCTACATAGAAAACCCTAAAGACTCCACCAGAAAATTACTAGAGCTAATCAATCAATATAGCAAGTTGCAGGACATAAAATCAACATACAGAAATCCCTTGCATTCCTATACACTAACAATGAGAAAACAGAAAGAGAAATTAAGGAAACAATTCCATTCACCATTGCAATGAAAAGAATAAAATACTTAGGAATATATCTACCTAAAGAAACAAAAGGCTTACATATAGAAAACTATAAAACACTGGTGAAAGAAATCAAAGAGGACACAAATAGATGGAGAAATATACCATGTTGATGGATCAGAAGAATCAATATAGTGAAAATGAGTATACTACCCAAAGCAATCTATAGATTCAATGCAATCCCTATCAAGCTACCAATGGTATTTTTCAGAGAACTAGAACAAATAATTTCACAATTTGTATGGAAATACAAAAAAACCTCGAATAGCCAAAGCAATCTTGAGAAAGAAGAATGGAACTGGAGGAATCAACCTGCCTGACTTCAGGCTCTACTACAAAGCCACAATCATCAAGACAGTATGGTACTGGCACAAAGACAGAAACATCGATCAGTGGAACAAAATAGAAAGCCCAGAGATAAATCCACACACCTATGGACACCTTATCTTTGACGAAGGAGGCAAGAATATACAATGGAGAAAAGACAATCTCTTTAACAAGTGGTGCTGGGGAAACTGGTCAACCACTTGTAAAAGAATGAAACTAGAACACTTTCTAACACCATATACAAAAATAAACTCAAAATGGTTTAAAGATCTAAACGTAAGACCAGAAACTATAAAACTCTTAGAAGAAAACATAGGCAAAACACTCTCCGACATAACCATAGCAGGATCCTCTATGACCCACCTCCCAGAATATTGGAAATAAAAGCAAAAATAAACAAATAGGACCTAATTAAAATTAAAAGCTTCTTCACAACAAAGGAAAGTATAAGCAAGGTGAAAAGACAGCCTTCAGAATGGGAGATATAATAGCAAATGAAGCAACGGACAAAGAATTAATCTCAAAAATATACAAGCAACTCCTGCAGCTCAATTCCAGAAAAATAAACGACCCAATCAAAAAGTGGGCCAAAGAACTAAACAGACATTTCTCCAAAGAAGACATACAGATGGCTAACAAACACATGAAAAGATGCTCAACATCACCCATTATCAGAGAAATGCAAATCAAAACTACAATGAGGTACCATTACACACCAGTCAGAATGGCTGCTATCCAAAAGTCTACAAGCAATAAATGCTGGAGAGGGTGTGGAGAAAAGGGAACCCTCTTACACTGTTGGTGGGAATGCAAACTAGTACAGCCACTATGGAGAACAGTGTGGAGATTCCTTAAAAAACTGGAACTAGAACTGCCATATGACCCAGCAATCCCACTGCTGGGCATAAAAACTGAGGAAACCAGAATTGAAAGTGACACGTGTACCCCAATGTTCATCGCATAACTGTTTATAATAGCCAGGACATGGAAGCAACCTAGATGTCCATCAGCAGATGAGTGGATAAGAGAGCTGTGGTACATATACACGATGGAATATTACTCAGCCATTAAAAAGAATACATTCGAATCAGTTCTAATGAGGTGGATGAAACTGGAGCCCATTATACAGAGTGACGTGAGCCAGAAAGAAAAACACCAATACAGTATACTAACGCATATATATGGAATTTAGAAAGATGGTAATGATAACCATGTATGCAAGACAGCAAAAGAGACACAGATGTATAGAACAGTCTTTTGGACTCTATAGGAGAGGGTGAGGGCGGGATGATATGGGAGAATGACACTGAGGCATGTAAATTATCATATGTGAAATGAATCACCAGTTCAGGTTTGATGCATGATACAGGGTTCTCGGAGCTGGTGCACTGAGATGACCCAGAGGGGTGGGATGGGGAGGGAGGTGGGAGGGGGGTTCTGGATGGGGAACACATGTACATCCATGGCGGATTTATGTCAATGTATGGCAAAACCAATACAATATTGTAAATTAAAAAAAAAAAAGTCTCTTGATCTCTTTAAAATGCTTAATAGGTTCTCCTGTTGCTGGTTTAAACTCTTCCTTTCCATATTGTAGCATGAACACATAAAGTCAATAAGCATCCTTAGAATCAGTATAAATATCTACTTGCTGCCCTTTGCTTAATTCTAGAGCTCGGGTCAGAGCCACAAGCTCTGCTAACTGACCACTGGTTCCCTGGGGGAGAGATTTTGCTTCTAAAACCTGTTCAGCCATCACCACGGCATAACCTGCTTTTCGCTTCCGATCCCGAACAAAAGAACTGCCATCTGTAAATATTTCCATGGCAGGATTGTCCAATGGGGGTGGGGGGTGGGGTATTCATTAGATCTTCCCGAGCTGCATAGTTTAAAGTTAGAAATTAGGAACAATCATGATCAGGTGTTTCATTTTCCTTCTCAGAAAGGAAAGTGACAAGATTTAAATTTCCATAAACTTTAAGCTTAGTTGTTGGTCCTTCTAACGACAATGACTGATATTTAAGAAGCCTACTGTCTGTCATCCGAGTATTAACCTTAGAGTTTAAGAATACACTCATATCTTATGTGGAGATAAGTGCAGACCTTTGAGCTTGACAACTACAGGAATATCATTTTGTACTCAACCCACACTCTATGATTTACATTTTGTTCAATTAAAGGGAGAGAAAGGGAGGGCTCCATATTCATGAAAACAGAGGCATGGACCTTGCTCAGTATATCCCTCCCCAAAAGGAGTGAGGGATACTCTGGCATAATCAGAAACTCGTGTGAATATAGCACAGAGTCCCAGTTACAACTTAAAGAACTGAAGCAATACCTTTTGGCTCGTCCAGACAGTCCCACTACAGAAGCGGATCAGGAAGAAAGTGGGCTGGGTCTTCAGTAAGCCCAGAGTAAGTTGCCCCAGTATCTAAAAGGAAATTGATGGATTGGCCCCCCACAGTTATTAATACCTGGGATTCCTCAGGTGTAATTAGGACAGGAGCTTGTGTGCAGACCCCCAAGCACCTTCAGTCCTGATTGTCTTGAGAATCCGACCCCTGAAACCCACGCTTCTGAGGACAGTCTCTCCTCCAGTGTGGTCCCTTGCAGACTGGACATGGAGCCGGGTGGCTTAGATGCCTGAGGGCAATCCCGCTTGAGGTGTCCCTCCTTTCCACAGTAATAACAAGCCCATCCTTTTTCACCTGGGTCCCTCTGGACATTTTTCTCAGGCTGTTTAAGAACGGTTCTGACAGCCATTACAAGGGCTTCCGCCTGTTCCTTTGTCTTTTTCTGGCTTTCTTTTCCTCATATTCCCTACCGTAATAGACTGAGCCAGTTACAACAGTTTCTAAAGACTGATTTGGTCCATATGCCAGTTTTAATAGCTTACGGCAGATATCTGGAGCCAACTGAGTGAGAAATCTATCTTTTAAGATCACTATCCCCTCTTCACTTTCGGGATCAATCTCAGTGAATCTGCGAAGAGCTTCTCTCAATCTATCTAGGAATTTACCAGGAGCTTCCTTCTCCTCCTGTTTTATGTTTGCCAATTTGGCATAGTTTAAAGTCTTAGCATGTGCTTGCCTGAGTCCTTTAAGAATACATCTGACAAAATGACTCTGATCCCATCTTCCTTTAGCCGTGTTATAGTCCCAGTCTGTTTCTATAGTCGGGACCACCTGATTCCCAGTGGGGAGGAGAGCTATCTCATCCTCCCTCTTCCCTACTGATTCATTACCAAGCCATTCATCTCCACAAGCAACAGCTTTCCCCAAAATTCAAGATTTTGTGTCAGGAGTCGGCGTTTGCCAAGATATACATCACATCCTTCCAAGTAAGGTCATAAAGCAGAGTAATACCTTTAAAAGCTCTAATATAGTTTTCTGGGTCCTCTAAATAATCTCCCTATTTGATTCTCTCCTCCTTGATTCTTTGTATTTCTTGGTAAGAAAAGGGCTTATTAACTCTCATAGACTGATTATTTCTCCTGGTGGGTGCTTCATGAAGAGGCAACAGCGTGTGTGACTGTTCCTCAGTCTCTCTGGCTGCTCTGTGCATATGATCCCAGGGATAGATTGGAGAAACCTGCTTTTCTTTATCTCTTTGTTTCCTGTCCTCCATCTCATCCTGTATTTCACCCTTAGTTTTTACTGTCTGAGCTTCTCTTACTTCAATTGTCTGAGTTTCTATTGAAGCCAGAGTAGTCTGAGGTCGTATTGAGACAGGAGTTGTTTGGACCTCTACTTGGGCCATTTGAATCTCAGTTTGAGTTTTTACTGAGACCAAGGCAACCCTTTCTGGGGGCAGAGGGTGGGGGTTCCCTGACTTTTAGTTTGCTCAGTTTGGAGCCCTGGGTATGGGGGCAAAGTAGGAGGATAGGAGGGAGCTGAAGGTTTCACACCCAAATCTATACCCTTAGGACATAAGTCTGGCATATCTTGCGGAGAGAAAAGGGCAACACATATGCTACTTCTACCCATTTTTCTTGTTTTCTACAGAACCGGTCTAATTGTAAAACAGTATTATAATTAAGAGACCCTCCAACTGGCCACGGTTCGCCATCCTCCAATGGATACCATGGCCATGCAGTATCACATAGGAAGATTAGGCGTGTCTTCTTTAAGCTCTGGGGATCAAGTCTATCCCAGTTTTTCAGGATACAGTTCAAAGGAGTGAGGCTAGAAATGTTAGCTCCCATCTGTAAGAGAGAAAAAAAAAAGCGACAAGCGCCATCTTTCTACCGGAGGCGTCCCTCCCTGTCTACCGGGGTGTAGACGGACTTTACACCAAAGCTTTCCTTCCCTGGTCGGACTTAGTCTGTCCTTTACTGACACAGACACCATACTCGTCCCTCACCATTCTACTACCGAGACGGGGTGGAGATGCACCAGTGGGTAGACCTGATGGCATCCCAGACTGATGTCCAGTTCCTCACCATTAAATCCTTGCTTGTCTCTGATGCCATCCGGGGTGCAATCAGAGTAACCTTCCGGAATGCCTCCCAAGCTAAGACAGCTGGGGGAAACATTCATCACCTGAGTGCCAGTGCATGACCCTGAATATATTCCTGACCACAAGAGATCGATACAAACATAAAACTGAGATGTTCCTTCCAAGGGTCACCACACCAGTATAAGCAATAGCAAAAGAGATGGTATAGGGCTGTCCAGTGAGGAAAAAGTGATTTTTGTCCTCGTGCTATTAGGGCCAGTCCTTCCAGTTCATTCCCACAGATTCTACAGAAAGAATATCTAAGGAGTTGGGGCAAAAGCCACTGGAAACCCTCCTCTGGTCCACTAAGAGCTAGCATTACCAAAGGAAGAAACCCATTGCACTTGCAATCTGAGTAACCTTTAATGTCCGAGATGCTCTTGGAGCTAGAGCTCCATCTAGCTTCCAAACTTTCAATTCCTAGGGAGGCTAGGCGCTTCCTGACTACCAATCCAAGTTTGGGACCTAAGTAACAGTACACAGTAACAACATAGATCACAAGTCCCTTGAAAGTCTATGATCTGACAGACAGGTTAGTAGTTCTAATTCCCAAGAAGTTATGAAATGGTCAAAGAGACCAAAAAGTTTGACCGAGAAAGGAGAGTTTGGTCCACACACTTTGCCCATTTCTGGTCGGTCCATTTAGGAGACATTGGGTACCTCTTGGCCTTGGCAGGTCGGTATAAACCCCCGACAGTTTTCTGCCATAAGCCATATGAGGTCACTGCAGAACCGCAGAGAAGGGCTTCCTCATTTGCTTCGCGCAGGGTGTGTCATTCATTTACACAAGCACACCATAGAGTTAGTAAAGTACAGCAGAAAACATGTTCGCTAGGAGAACAAAGAACTAGAGCTCCAAGCATCCTTACCTTGTCCTGAAGAATCCCGGATGAGCCCCCAAGATGAAAGGTTGTTGATGAACCACGAAAGACGCTGGGATTCTTGGCCTCTGGAGAAGGAGAATTCAATCCGGGGCCAGAGACGAGGCTTGATCGCTCAGAGCTTTTGTGTAATAAAGTTTTATTAAAGTATAAAGGAGATATAGAAAGCTTCTGACATAGACATCAGAAAGGGGGAGAAAGCATACCCCTTCACTAGTGTGAGCAATGGAGTTATATACTTTTTAATTACTTATTACAGTGGATCAAAATAATGTCTGGAGGTTGTAAAGACTTCACTAGACCCACTCCCATAATTTACATTTTAAGATAACAGGATTAGCCAGAAGGTTTTTTCCAGAGACTGTCCTCAAGCAGGATACATTATTGTTATATAATCCTAAGGAATGTAGAGGGGAAAAAAACATTTGTCCTTTCTTCCTTCTTGAGAATTCCAGACCCCTCTCTCTTTGGGCACCCCTGGACTTCTTATCAACGTGCCTAGGAATTGACTTTCTCACTATTTGGCCACATACATCACAAGTTCAAATCAATTCTTTAATTGTAATTTTAAAGTTGACACAAGGGGGAAGGAAAGGGTGGGATAAACTGACAGAGTAGTATTGACATATGTTCACTACCATGTGTAAAATAGATAACTAGTGGGAAACTTGACTGTATAGATCAAAACAAACTGTGGAAAATTCTTAAAGAGATGGGAATACCAGACCACCTTACATGCCTCCTAAGAAACCTGTATGTAAGTCAAGAAGCAACAGTTAGAAGCAGACATGGAACAACAGACTGGTTCCAAATTGGGAAAGGAGTACGTCAAGGCTGTATATCACCATGCTGTTTATTTAACTTATATGCAGAATGCGAAATGCTGGGCTGGATGTAGCATAAGCTGGAATCAAGACTGCAAGGAGAAATATCAATAACCTCAGATATGCAGATGACACCACCCTCGGGTTTGATCGCTGGGTCAAGAAGGTCTCCTGAAGAAGGGAATGGCTATCCACTCCAGTATTCTTGCTTGGAGAATTAAATGAACAGAGGAGCCTTGTGGATTACAGTCCATGGGGTCTCAAAGAGTCAGACATGACTGAGCGACTAACACTAGAATTTTTTCCACTTTGGCAAATTGCACTCAGATTCTCCTTGGAAAAGCCCCTCCCCCAATGTGCCAACCACCATGAGCTCCAGATGGATTGACTCCATCTCAGCTCCAAGCTGTATTATTTTTCCTCACTTAAAACAAAGATTGGTTCAATAGAAGCTTTCACCCAAACCTCAATCAATCAGCATTTCGTTTCTTCCTGGTCACAGTGATTGGCCCAATCAGAGTAAATCACAAAACTTTTATTAAATCGTTATAGAAAGTGACAATCTCTCTCTCTTCTTGGATATGAAACAAGTATACATGTTACACGGGTTGCTATTGGCAGCCATTTTGAGAACGTGATGGGAACCAGAGTGATAATGAGGTGAAGCCAGAATGCAGAAGAGGGCACAGCCAAAGGTATCACAGAAAACTGGGAGACCGCCTCAATCAAAACATGCCCAGACTTTTCAGATATGGAAGCCAGTATATCTAGTTTATAATTTATGCTAATTTGTGTTGGACGTCTGTTATTTACAACCAAAAACATCCCAACTAATATATAAATCATCTGGGAAGGTGAATTTATCTAGGGAAGGAATATTAGACTATAGCAAAAGTTAAATGAATCACTACTGTTTATTATATTCACTCACTACAGGATTTCATGGATTCAAGAGTATTTGATGGAAAAAAAAAAAAAAAAAAGACCAAATACTAAGTTTATAGGACCGAGCACTCCTTTGAGAGTATATATATGGTCATCAATTCAAGTGCTTTTGGATAAATGTTGATGCCAACTTTGAAAGTCCTGTTTGAAAAACATGCCCAGAAAGGTGAATGAGCCATTGGGAGATTGCTTAATCTAAAATGTTTTCTCTACTAACCAGTTATTCTATTATATAAAATGCCCAACATTAGTCATGCTTACAAGATAAAGGTTTGAAAGATCTTATTACTCAAAATTATAACCTTAGATGGGCAAAGAAGGAGCAATTATTTATTACTTAAAACTCAGCAAGCACTAGTTTATCAGATTAGCTCCAGCAGAGAAATAACCCTCAGGAAATAGAATACAAACATTATTAGGTGGAGGAATGGGGTGGAAGAGAGTTCTGGATCATTCTTGACTAAAGAGGAAGGCAGAGCTCAGTGGACACCAGATCATAAGATAGGTATGAGAAAAGAGTAGTAAAGAGACAGAAGATTATTCAAAAACCTAAGCTCACTTTCTGTCCTTTTCTCCAGAGCCAGTCTATGTAGAGAACATTTATAAATTATATCTTAATATTTGGATTATGCATGACTATATCTGAATATGAACCTTGAAACCAACAATTGGCAAAGTCCTAAGAACTTATCCTCGAACTAGAAAAGGGTTCAAGCTAGAAATCTACTGCAAGCACACTGAATAGATGCCACATTCTAAACCTTAGGATTTACCTTCCTCCTCCCTCTCTCCACTCCCCCGCTTCACGGGATCCTGCCAGTCAGTGATTTTCTTGGCAGTGTGTCCTTACAAGCTATTTACATGATTTCTCTGCTGCATTTTCCATCCAAACTGGAAAGGAACCAGTTTTATGACAAACTTCTACTTGTCTCACTGGAAAAAAGGCAATGATTAACTACTAGAATTGCATCCAGACGTAGCTAAAAGCTGGTTCAGCTCTCATTCAATAAACTTTGCTTTTTCAAAAGAAATGGCGTCCTTCTTTTTTGTTCCATTCTGTTATCTATCCACTCCATGTTTAACTGCCTTTTCCCTAACATATCAAATAAAAGGTCATTTGATTTAATGGAGGAGTCCAAATATTTATGGAGTGACTTGAAGGAGTAGTGTCTATATCATCAGTTTGGGATGAATATCTTTTTCATATCCTACAGAAAAAATAAGACCCTAAAAATATGTTTTAATTTCTTTTTAACCAAAAGAGAGAGAGAAAGAGACACTCACTCACACACACACACAGACAGGTATTATATTAAGGTATAAAACTACAACCTGACCACTTGATTAATATTGAATTAATATTGAATATTATTATTGAATATTGAATATTATTATTAATATTGAATATTATTAACATTATTAATATTGAATTAATATTTTATAAAGGAAAAAACTGATAATATTAACAAAATTCTCTGGTATGTAAAATTACAAATTAAGAGAAACTAATGCCATGTACAAAGTGAAAACCTCTGTCCTGTATATCTGGTTTATGGTTTGCTTTCAGGTAAAAAGGAGCACCATTCAAGCCTTATTTGAACCATGGTACCAATTTATCAGTAAATTAATGTCATATCCTGTTATTTTTGAGATTCTGACTGTTTATTTTGTTTAATCAGGAAATATTTAAAATTACAGTGCTTAGGCTTCAGCTTCTAGGTGTCACAGCAGCTCTTTTGCCAGCAGCCTGTCCTCCTCCATAGGGGTTCTGGTAGAAGCTGTCTATGCCTGGTAGAATATCAAAGTTTATCAAACCATATGATCCACAAAGTCTTAACTTTTCCTCATTACTCCTCAACCTACACACCCAATTCCTCCCTAGAAATCAGTAACGCAATCCAGAAGGGAACTTTGGAGTTGTTAAACCAGAGTCTAGCAGCAAATCCTAGACTCAGTAGAAAGATCTATTTAAATGGGTTTGTTGTTGTTCAGTCCAAAGTCATGTCTGACCCTTTGCTACCCCATAGACTGCAGCATGCCAGGCTGCTCTGTCCTTCACTATTTACCAGAGTTTGTTCAAACTCATGTCCATTGAGTTGGTGGTGCCATCCAAACATCTCATCCTCTGTTGCCCCCTTTTCCTCTTGCCTTCAATCTTTCCCAGCATCAGAGTCTTTTCCAGTGAATCGGCTCTTTGCCTCAAGTGGCCAAAGTAAGTGGGTTTATAAATCTCTAAAAGAATTTCTAACTGTGATGCTGAAAAATGAAAATTAGTGAAGTCCATTAGCACACCATTCTCACGATGGCCATCATAATCAGTTGATAATATACTTTATTCTTATAGCCAAAGAGTCTGAATCCAACTTCTAAAAAATACATGAAATACTTATCAAAAGGAACTTGAAATAATGGCAAAAGGCAAACTTGGGAACTTGGTTTTATTTTCCTCTGAAAATGTCTACCTTAAAGATAGAGGCAATTTTGGTTGCGTAAATCACAGCCTTAGATGTGACATTTGCTAAAATCTTAGAGAGGTAAATTCTTCAGTATGACATCTAACCTTCAGTATACTGGCATATTTCCTAGAGGGAAAAAAATAAAAACAAAGACAAAATGAAACTACAGAAGTCATGAAATTCAATATAGAAAAAATACTGAATATGTCTATATTTTTAAAAATAATTTATTATTCTTACCTTTCTAGCTACCAAACATCAGAAGACAACTTCTAAGTCTTAAAAAGAATCTATAAATAATAAGTGTAGTTCAGTGGCAAACTTTAGATTTTGAATATCTAAATGCTCTTGTATTTTCCTACTGTGCTATTCTTGAATAATCCAAGGCCCCACCTTCTTCTACTTCTCCGCTGGCTTTCTCACACGTTTGCAAGGAAATGGACCAAAACATTCATTAAATACTGGGAAAATTAAGCTCCAGAGGAAATATTTTGGGACTATAGCAATGGGCTTTATTTTCTTATTATAAGCACAATAATGATAATATCTTGTGTTTAAAATGTCTTTCTTTGAAAGCATTTGAGCATGCTGCTTTTGTTTGTGCTGTTAATAGGTTACCCAGTGTTCCCATGACATACTTTCAGCCACTTGACTCACTGGTAGAGGGTTAGAAATTAGAAGTTTAGAGTCTCAGCCTCCCCCATCTATGTCTAAAGTTCCACTCTTTCATATGTTGGTTACATATTGGCTAATTCATAAGGTACTCACCTCAGGGACAGACTCCAAAGGCTTCTGAGTAACAGCAGAAGGTCACATCAATTAAGGTTACTTTTCTTTCCTCTGGGTATGAGCTCTGTTCCTTTGTGACAGAACTAATTTTGATTTTTAAAATCAGCTTCTTGCTTTTCCTTGCATAATTATTATCTAAAGAAAGAACTGTCTGAGCTGTTACCTTTGGGTCTAACTTCAGGTCCGTCATATGCCAAATAAATCTTAGCACATTTCTTCCTGCACAGATCAGAAAGAGGACCTTAACATCATCCAGGCCAGGAAACCAGGTCTGAGTAGCCATGAATGGAAGAATCTCCATTTACTATAAGTAACTAACTTCTTTCTACTTTAATTTTTTTAATAGAAAATTGGGATAACAAAATTAATAGTAATTATATCACCGGATTCCTGTGAGTTTTAAAGAGAAATTATATATTTAATATATCATATATGAAAGTGAAAGTACTAGTCACCTAAGTCGTGTCTGACTCTTTGCAACCCTGTGAAAGGTAACTCGCCAGGCTCCTCTGGCCATGGAATTCTCCAAACAAAAATATTGGAGTGGGTAGCCATTCCCTTCTCCAGGGGATCTTCCTGACACAGAGATTGAACCCAGGCCTCCCATATTGCAGGCAGATTCTTTACCATCTGAGCCACTGCTGCTGCTGCTGCTAACTCGCTTCAGTCGTGTCCGACTCTGTGCGACCCCATAGACGGCAGCCCACTAGGCTCCGCCGTCCCTGGGATTCTCCAGGCAAGAATACTGGAGTGGGTTACCATTTTCTTCTGAGCCACTAGGGAAGCCCAATATATTACCTATAATTATCTATGTGTGTGTTAAGTAAGTGCTCAAGTAATTTTATCTTATTGTTTGAATTGTGTCGTTATTTTTATCTTTACTCTATTAGTAAGTATCTCAACAGGTCCAATATTGAGCTCAGAAACACCAGCTGACCAGAAGGTTAAGGTCCGTCAAGGCCTCAGGGCAGCCTGCACAGTTTTACTTCCACCCGCACCCCACCCCTCCCAAAAAATGATTAGGAAAATTCAACAGAATCACTTTGGTCATCCGAGCACAATTACTCAAAGCTGAAATTATTTGAATAGCCTGGTTGTTCCTGAATCTAAATATATATAAATTGTTTTAAAACTCATTCATGAATTTTTCAATTGAATTCTCAGACTATTCAGCACTTTTCAAAATATTGATGTTTATAGATTGGGTGAATACATACATGGATATATATATATATAATATGTGTATATGTACTACATATGTATATATATGTGTGTGTGTGTAATATATTCAATAAAAACATGCAAGAAATCTCCAAGTATTAAATTGTCAAACATTAAGAATATTCAGTAATAAGATAATGAGTATGCTTAAATTACTGGATGCAGATGATTATAAAAGAAAAGAAGCATGTTTCCAAAGTTTAAATGGATCTCCTTTCAGTATTTCAGTTTTAAATATGACCTCACATATAATGTATACTGTGTGATACTGAACTTTTTAGTTCTCCATCTAAAATCCATGTATTTAATATTTTTCATTCTATTTTTTTTCTCTGAAAACACTAGCTTGTTTTTAAATTGTTGATAGAGACAAGATGGAATTGCAAGATCTTTAAGGACTTTTTCGATCTTCCTTATTTAAAATGGATTTTGTAAAACAAAAGAGCAAGTCTATGAAATTCTTATACATGCTTTTGCTTAAAGATGAAGTCAAGAGGCTTTAAAAATACTAAACATACTGAAAAGGAAAATCTTAATTTTTAAGGATTATGAAATTTTATGTTTATAAATTAAATTTACTCCAAGTAGTATATGTCTGGATTGATGAATATCTACCTTAGGTAAGCCATCATAGTTTTAACCTGCTTATTCACACTTTCTCTTTTCTTTTTTAGTTGCAGAGACTCTAGGACATGAGCTGTGTGCAAATATATTGGATTGGAGATTATCTCACAGGCCAGAGCTACATATAATTCAGACTGTGCTAAATCATATAAACATTTCGGCCTTTGTTTTTTTTTAAAAAGTCATTTTTATTATTATTATTTTCTTTTCTGGGCAGAGCGCCTTCAACCTGCCCTGTTTTCTTCTCTTTTATCAGTCTTCTTTATTTACATAACAGTTTCCTTCAACTTACAACTTACAAATTGACATGAAGCTGTTTCTTTCTGGATCAGAAAAAAAAAATAAGTCATGTATTACTCTTTTTTTAGTTAAACCATCTGGACATCTGGAAGCAGAATCTAAACCTGTCACCCTCTCATGATATAAAGCAAATATGTATTATTCCATGAAGGAAACTAAAACAGAGGTGTTCTTTCCTCATCTCCTCACCTCATGGAAATAAGTTTAATTTATGGGAATTTCTGTGACAGGCAGTCTGTACCAGAGAAGAAGGGCATAGCAATTACCTCGGAAAACAAAACAGAGTTTCATCAAACACCTCCCAGTTCCTGGAGAGTTTGCTCAAACTCCATTTAATTTTTGACAGAGGGTTTAGCTATATAGAAAGGGAAGGTAAACTTCCAAGCCAAACATTCTTAATGGATGCCAACTGCAGGAGAAACAATGGCATGTTGTTTCCTCAGCCATTCGGTCAAGTTTGTACTGTAAGACTTTATATACAAGGAATGTTTACAACACTCAGTGGCTGTGAGATGTGCCAGCTGGTGTGTTAAATGCACTCACACTTAGCTAAGGTGTTCCATTTCCTAATCTATGTGTCTCAAAGTAACAGGGTCACACCCTGGCATAGTGCTCTGAACAATTAAAAACAATAGACAGACACTGGTGGTAACAGGATTCAACCTATTACAGTGTATTTAGTCAGCTGAAAATTTACACAACTGAAAAATGCATTCTTGGGTCATCTGAGACCTAAAGGGACATAATGTGCCTGAATTGTTTAGCCACAAAATGCACAGCTCAACTATCAAGGTATTATAGAAGCAGTCATAGGAGCTGAAATAGAGAGTCTATTTCAGTCTTTGTTAACATAGAATTATTGCTAGTCTGTGCTAACATAGAATTATTCTCTATGAAATAATCACATCCAGTCTTAAAAACACAGCATTTTTAATATATAAAGCTAATGCCTCCAACTCATGAACAGTGTTTTTATAAACAATCAAAGTAATTTTACTTTGTACAAAGCAGTAGGTGTATAAGGCATTGATGTCCGTGACTGTAGCATACATAAACAGTGATCTGCTTACCTAATGGTCTTCTAAAAATGTCATTCAACTCTATTATATGGACAATTCTATGATTTTCAGAGTTGAGCCAGAATTATTACTCTAGTCTACCTACTGTCACTCATATGGAATAATAGTGCACACAAAACTCACCTTGAAGATGCTTCTCTTGACCTCTTGGACAGATAGACTATATTTTCTCATCTTTAACCTTGATCAAGAGACTGGTTTCTGCTCTGCTTTTCTCTCACCACCATTTCTAGCATCAGAGAAGCCTTTGGGATTCTCTGGGCCCATTCTGCAGATTTATATGTTTAATGTCACCTTTCACTTATGAAAAGCCTTGTGGCTGCAGTTCTGCTGTTAAAAAAATAAAAAAAAGACTCAGGTTTAGAGGAGCCTCAACACATGCTAAAATCTCTTGCCAATATTTTAAAAATCCCCTCATTGTTGTAGCTACCCTTGATAGCTGGACTCATGCCTGAGTGGCAGGTTAAGTCTTGTAGATCTCTGAGATTTTAGGCTCCCTCAGGCTAGATTTCTAGAACTTGGAAACAATTTTGAGAAAGCAATTTCAAACCTTTGCTCTAAGCAAGAACTGACAGAATTTCCCATTATAACAATTCCAACATGCATCTTTAAAGAACCAAAGCCAATGGATTTTCATCAGACTCAAAGAAAATATTGGTGCTTTTCAAAATCCATCAGAGTTCCTTTACAACCCAACTCTTTTCATAGGCAAAGTTATCTGGCTTATATTCAGAACTTCCATAGACAGATATTTAAACCATGGGTATATGTGTTTTCATTTAAACGATGACTTCCCACATATGCTATAGAAGAAGATTTACCGTTATCATTGTATGTCTGCATCTGAAAATTAACTTTAGTTTACACCACATCTTTCTGTGAAGTTTGACAAAAGAAGGCAACCTGGTTTGGAAGGTTATGAATTCTGCGATGGAACTTGATTCATGGCTTCTAATAAAGATATTTTAATGCTCCTGCCAAATTCAGCAACAAGGCTTGCCAGAACGGAGAATCTCAAGTAAACGTACCTTTTAATCTTGTGTGAGAAGAGAAAACAAGCCCAAGAGCAACAAGGGCTGGATATAAGGGTTCGTTTCTATAACCTTTCCCAACAAAAGTCAGCTGCTCCCCCCCGACCCCAAAAAGGAAAAAAACACATCAGTAATATCTGGTATTGTTCACAGCAAGAAAAGGGGAATCTTGTCAGTTGAGTATCTCTACGGAGGAACGCCCCTTGTGTGTTACCTTCTTAATATATGCGTTATCCCCATTAAACAGACACAGCTTTTGATAATCCAAATTAGTAGAGGTGAGAAGCAGTAATATCTGGTATTGTTCACAGCAAGAAAAGGGGAATCTTGTCAGTTGAGTATCTCTAGGGGGCCCCTTGTGTGAATAATATAGTAAACAGACACAGCTTTTGATAATCCAAATTAGTAGAGGTGAGAAGCAGCGGGGAGGGAATAAGTCCAATCAAAATGACAGGCAATAAACTCAACTGCGGTTGGCTTTCGATTTTGTTTTTGTACTTGCATTGGAATATGGGTGTGTCTGGCATTCTGGGAATTTGCATTTCAGACAAAGTAATAAAAAACCATAGAAACCTAACTCAGAAAAGCTGGAGAGTCACTTTAGCTCTTCATCTGCTCAACTTCTGGTTACCATATTCCCTTCTGAAGGTAGCAACACATCCACTTCTCCAGTTATTATCTAACTTAATTAAGTGAAATGTTGTATTTTTTGTTTCTTAGCCAGAAAGTGAAAGCACAATTTTGCAGGCAATGACGATGTAAAACTTGAGCAATGTCATTCTGATTCTTGGGAAATTGTAACTTGTCACACATTTTCAGAGACATTTAGCCTAATGCACTTGACAATTGCATCCATTTTGCAAAACAAGATTGCTTCTGGAAATTTTACCTGCATCCCCCCACACACCCACAGTCACACCGTACACATATCCCTCATCTCTGAAACTGAGATAGGGACAAACATCTAGGCAGTGATCCAGAAGAACAAAAATCCGGGGAAGATCAGTGGGAGATGCGTTGTCTAGCAATGAAATAGGGAGACTACTCAAATACATCTTTCACCTGGAAGAGAAACCTCCCCCTCCCCCCAATATTGGGTCAATGACATTACAAGACAAAAATATTTGAAAATTTATTTAACCTATACATTCTTCTATTTTCCAAGAGGTAAACATTTATGTATTTGGCAGGTAGATTAAACCATATATTCACTTGCACAGATAGTGCCATTTTGTGGCAGCCTAAAAAATATTTTTAATATACGATTTGCTGTTTTACAATAATTTCCCTAATTCCAATTCCTTTGAATTACTGATTGAGATGAAAGGAACAGAATGCACAGATTCTTCAAGCTTGAAAATTGTTTACCACAAAATGTTTCATTTTTCTCAGAGCTGTCTCACGGGGACAGATATCTGTAAACAATGAGAATTTGGGGACTTGGCTGATATACTGGTTATGGAAAGTCATGCTCTGTCGCCAAGTTCCAGAGATGTTTGCACAGTGTCTAGGTGATTGGATTATACACATGGCAAAGTGACAAATATTAGTTACACAAATCAAATTCTAAAAAGTATCCAATGATGGGACATTCTAAGTTACAAATTAGAAATTCATCCCTTTTCTAAAATGAAAGCAAAAAGTTAACATTACTTCTTGTTTCACCAATCCATGCAAAAGCAAATAATATAAAATGTTGTTAAATTGTTAAATCCCACTAGTTTTACAATTGATGCTTTTAACTAATATCTTTGCTGGAGCAGCCGTGAAGAAATACCCATGTCCAAGGTAAGAGAAAACCAAGTAAGACGGTAGGTGTTGCGAGAGAGCATCAGAGGGCAGACACACTGAAACTAAAATTACAGAAAACTAGCTAATCTGATCACACACACCACAGCCTTGTCTATCTCAATGAAACTAAGCCATGCCGTGTGAGGCCACCCAAGATGGATGGGTCATGGTGGAGAGGTCTGACAGAATGTGGTCCACTGGAGAAGGGCACGGCAAACCACTTCAGTATTCTTCTCTTGAGAACCCCATGAACAGAATGAAAAGGCAAAAAGATAGGACACTGAAAGATGAACTCCCCAGGTCAGTAAGTGCCCAATATGCTACTGGAGATCAGTGGAGAAATAACTCCAGGAAGAATGATGGGATGGAGCTAAAGCGAAAACGATACCCAGCTGTGGATAGAAGCAAAGTCCAGTGCTGTAAAGAGCAATATTGCATAGGAACCTGGAATGTTAGGTCCATGAATCAAGGCAAATTGGAAGTGGTCAAACAGGAGATGGCAAGAGTGAACGTCGACATTCTAGGAATCAGCGAACTAAGATGGACTGGAATGGTGAATTTAACTCAGATGACCATTATATCTACTACTATGGGCAAGAATCCCTTAGAAGAAATGGAGTAGCCATCATGGTTAACGGAAGACTCCGAAATGCAGTACTTGGATGCAATCTCAAAAAAAACAGAATGATCTCTGTTCGTTTCCAAGACAAACAATTCAATATCACAGTAATCCAAGTCTATGCCCCGACCAGTAACGCTGAAGAAGCTCAAGTTGAATGGTTCTACGAAGACCTACAAGACCTTCTAGAACTAACACCCAAAAAAGATGTCCTTTTCATTATAGGGGACTGGAATGCAAAAGTAGGCAGTCAAGAAACACCTGGCTTTACAGGCATATTTGGCCTTGGAGTACAGAATGAAGCAGGGCAAAGGCTAATAGAGTTTTGTCAAGAGAATGCACTGGTAATAGCAAACACCCTCTTCCAACAACACAAGAGAAGACTCTACACATGGACATCATCAGATGGTCAACACCGAAATCAGATTGATTATATTCTTTGCAGCCAAAGATGGAGAAGCTCTATACAGTCAGCAAAAACAAGACCGGGAGCAGACTGCGGCTCAGATCATGAACTGCTTATTGTCAAATTCAGACTTAAATTGAAGAAAGTAGGGAAAACCACTACTCCATTCAGCTATGACCTAGATCAAATCCCTTATGAGTATACAGTGGAAGTGACAAATAGATTTCAGGGACTAGATCTGGTAGACAGAGTGCCTGATGAACTATGGGCAGAGGTTCATTACATTGTACAGGAGACAGGGATCAAGACAATCCCCATGGAAAAGAAATGCAAAAAAGCAAAATGGCTGTCTGAGGAGGCCTTACAGATAGCTGGGAAGAGAAGAGAAGCGAAAAGCAAAGGAGAAAAGGAAAGATATTCCCATCTGAATGCAGAGTTTCAAAGAATAGCAAGGAGAGATAAGAAAGCCTGCAGCGATCAATGCAAAGAAATAGGGGAAAACAACAGAATGGGAAAGACTAGAGATCTCTTCAAGGAAATTAGAGATACCAAAGGAACATTCCATGCAAAGATGGGCTCGATAAAGGGCAGAAATGGTATGGACCTAACAGAAGCAGAAGATATTAGGAAAAGATGGCAAGAATACACAGAAGAACTGTACAAAAAAGATCTTCATGACCCAGATAATCATGATGGTGTGATCACTCACCTAGAGCCAGACATCCTGGAATGTGAAGTCAAGTGGGCCTTAGAAAGCATTGCTACGAACAAAGCTAGTGGAGGTGATGGAATTCCAGTTGAGCTATTTCAAACCCTGAAAGATGATGCTGTGAAAGTGCTGCACTCAATATGCCAGCAAATTTGGAAAACCCAGCAGTGGCCACAGGACTGGAAAAGGTCAGTTTTCATTCCAATCTCAAAGAAAGGCAATGCCAAAGAATGCTGAAACTAATGCACAGTTGTACTCATCTCACATGCTAGTAAAGTAATGCTCAAAATTCTCCAAGCCAGGCTTCAGCAATACGTGAACCATGAACTTCCAGATGTTCAAGCTGGTTTTAGAAAAGGCAGAGGAACCAGAGATCAAATTGCCAATATCCGCTGGATCATCGAAAGAGAAAGAGAGTTCCAGAAAAACATCTATTTCTGCTTTATTGACTATGCCAAAGCCTTTGACTGTGTGGATCACAATAAGCTGTGGAAAATTCTGAAAGAGATGGGAATACCAGACCATCTGACCTGTCTCTTTAGAAACTTGTATGCAGGTCAGGAAGCAACAGTTAGAACTGGACATGGAACAACAGACTTGTTCCAAATAGGAAAAGGAGTACGTCAAGGCTGTATATTGCCACCCTGCTTATTTCACTTATATGCAGAGTACATCATGAGAAACGCTGGGCTGGAAGAAACACAAACTGGAATCAAGATTGCCGGGAGAAGTATCAATAACCTCAGATATGCAGAAGACACCACCCTTATGGCAGAAAGTGAAGAAGAACTAAAGAACCTTCTGATGAAAGTGAAAGAGGAGAGTGAAAAAGTTGGCTTAAAGCTCAACATTCAGAAAACTAAGATCATGGCATCTGGTCCCATGACTTCATGGGAAATGGATGGGGAAACAGTGTCAGACTTTATTTTTGGGGGCTCCAGAATCACTGCTGATGGTGATTGCAGACATGAAATTAAAAGATGCTTACTCCTTGGAAGGAAGGTTATGGCCAACCTAGATAGCGTATTTAAAAGCAGAGACATTACTTTGCCAACAAAAGTCCATCTAGTCAAGGCTATGGTTTTTCCAGTGGTCATGTATGGATGTGAGAGTTGGACAGTGAAGAAAGCTGAGTGCCAAAGAATTGATGCTTTTGAACTGTGGTGTTGGAGAAGACTCTTGAGAGTCCCTTGGACTGCAAGGAGATCCAATCATTCCATCCTAAAGCAGATCAATCCTGGGTGTTCATTGGAAGGACTGATGTTGAAGCTGAAACTCCAATACTTTGGCCACCTCATGTGAAGAGCTGACTCATTGGAAAAGACCCTGATGCTGGGTAGGATTGGGGGCAGGAGGAGAAGGGGATGACAGAGGATGAGATGGTTGGATGGCATCACTGACTCGATGGACATGGGTTTGGGTAGACTCCGGGAGTTGGTGATGGACAGAGAGGCCTGGTGTGCTGCAGTTCATGGGGTCGCAAAGAGTCAGGCACGACTGAGCGACTGAACTGAACTTATAGAAAGTGACAGCATATATTAGTAAAGCACTCACAAGGTCATCAGTAAGATCCAGCTTAACTCAATGTGGCATTTTTACTCAATGAAGAAAATTTGTTCTGAAAAAACAAGTAAGAAAAACAACAGAAATGGGGAAATATAATTGCGTATTCATAAGCCACACTAAATAGAAAAAAAATTGAAAAGAAACACGAGTGCCCTTTGACATAGTTGGCATAAATAATGACTGAAAGTTTGAGTTGTAAGTACAAAATCAAATTAGGTGAAACAGTGTTTATAAAAAAGAAGGCTGTTTCTTCTATGATGCATCTAGAACTTATTATGACAGACGTTAGAGAAACAGGTTATATAACAAAAATGAAAAAGATGGTCATTATTTTTCAAAGGATTTGAATTTAGCCATCCAAAGGTTGTCACACAAACTATAGATTATATTACTATTCCATCTATTTTTTAACAAAATGCCAATTTGGATGATTCTTATATCCTTCAATATAATTACACTGGAATAGCTGCACTTAAGCTACAAATTTACACAGTAATAGGGAAACCAAAGCTTTATGTAATTTCAGGGGAGAACAAGATTGCAGAGGAGTAGGTGGACGTAGAGTACATCTCTCTCCACGGACACATCAGGAATACACCTTCAGACACAGAAGTGCATGCAGAGCACCAGCCGATAGCAGACTGGAGTACCTGATGAGTGGAAAAGAATACATAGACCCATGCAAAACTCAGTAGGATGAAGGAACTAGGGGGTAAAACAGGAGTGTTAGTAGGGCTGGACCTGCCCTCAGCAGGTGGGGGAACTGAAGCAGGGGTCCAATCCCCACATCGGGGCAACTGTCTGAGTTGGGGAGAAACATTTACGGCTGAGAGTGAAACAGCATATCTCTGGCAGCCTAAATGGAATGAGAATCAGGCAGTCCTTGCCACAGCCGAAAGGGATGCAGATCCCCTAGAAAACGCAGCAGCTGGGAGCTGGAGTTTAGGGATTATAGAGCAATCCCCGGTGAGGGCTGCTGTTGACTGAAGAGAGACAGATCGAGGGGATCTGAGAGAGGTGACTGTGGTGGGAAATGCCTGTGGAGGAAAGCTGGGCAGCCATGGAAGCAAGGCAATACTGCTGAGTCATGCGTAGGGGGTGAAACCATCATCATAGCCTCTCTCCCACCACATGCCCAGCATTGGCAGCTGAACAATAGAGAGGCTGGCCCATCAAACGCCTGACACACTGAACTACAGAGTAGGAACCCACCCAGAGTGCCCCTTTAAGTGCCTGACCCGCCTATCTACAGAGTAGGACCTCAGCCGGTGGGGGAGGTGGGGGGGGGGCGCCCTCTATGTGCCTGACATGCGGAACAACAGAGAAGGACCCGAGGCAAGGAAGCCCTCTAAATGCCTGAATGGGCAGAGCTATGGAGAAAGACTGGCCAAAGAGGCCTTCTGATCACAAGGTACAAGATGCTGGAAAAAAAGACTGATAAAGCCATAACTCCCGCAGTGGCAGAGGCAGTCCATGACTCTGCACACTTGGGGCCGCCAGGGTCCCCGCAAGCCAGGCAGCCATGCTATCTTCACGTTCAACTCTCACTGGGGCAGAGCTGCCACAGGCAAAAAAAAAGTCTTGCTTCTATGCGCGCAGGGTCGCTTTGGTCGTGTCTGACTCTTCGCGACCCTGTAGACTGTGGCCTGCCAGGCCTCTCTGTCAGGGAGAGGGAGGTGTTCTCCAGGCTAGAATACTGGAGAGAATTGGTCAATACTGGTTGCCATACCCTTTTAGAGCGCTATATTTCCTGTTGCTCTAGCTGCCAACTCCCCCTGAGTACCTGGTGCTGCCAGAAGCCCTACAACCCAAGCAGCTGCACCACCTCCACACCTGGCCCTCACAGGGGCAAATCCAAGTCCTCCAAGGCAGCCTCAGGAGCAAACCCCAGTGGACAACCCAAGTGCAGAGGTGGAAGTAAAACCACAATTGAAACCCAGGGGCAGTAGGACTAAGGAAGAAGACCCAAAGCCTTCCCACCAGCTGTACAAGATGCAGATTAATCCACATGATCAACTAGGCAGACTCTGTGTCTATGGAATATACAAAAGGTCATTGAGAGCTCTCACAAAAGAAAACACACTAGTTCTGATAGCTGTGGACGTTCAAGAACACAGAAGTGTAAGACCAGATTAGAAACTGAGCTGCCCCCACAGCATGTCCAGAGATCAGCACAGTGTTAGAGGGCATCCTAGGAAGGTGAGGTGGACTGTGACTCCCAGCAAGGGAAAGGACTCTGACAGCAGTGACTCAAGAGAAACAGTTATTATTATGTTTTGACTTGTTCTGTAGATTCTTTTGGATTTTTTTCTTTTTCTTTTCCTTTCCCCCTCCTTCTGTTGTAGTTGTTGAATTTATTGGCACTATGAAACCTAATTAAGCTTTTGAGCTTTTTTCTTCTTTCTTTCCTCAGTCACATTTTTTATTGTTGTTATTAATCTCTGCCTCTGCATTGGGCTTTTGCAGTTCTGGAAGTTTTCCTTTTTTTTTTCTTCTTTTCTCTTCTTTTAATTTTTTAAACCTATTATTACTTTTTCTACATTTATTCCTTTGTTTTCTTTTCCTACTGTTCTTTTCCCCTGGCAGTTAATCTTTAATGTATACAAATCTTCATCTACCTCTATTTAACTTTGCACGTCTATTCTTTCTTTCTTTTCATCTCTTCTTTCCTCTCAACATATTTGTTAGTTTTATTTTCACTGCTTTATTCCCCAATTGGCATCTTGCTTTAGTTTTGTTTTTGAGTTTGTGCTTTACTTAGTTCTGTTCTGGTAGATACAATTTTTGGTTTCATTTTTTCACCAGGTCAATCTACTATACTTTATTTTTGTTGGACTGTTTTGATTTTGCATATGGGTGTATATTCCATTATTTGAATTATTATTTGGCTGATTTTGTAAGTGCCATTTGTCTGGGGTTCATCTTTGGTTTCTCATTTTTGGCTATGTGTTTTAATCTCACTTAATAGCCACTTGTGGAATCTTCATTCCTGACCAGAGATCAAGCCCCGAGCCTTTGGAGTGGAAGCACAGACTCCAAGACCCTAGACTACCAGAGAAATAACCCTAGAAGGTATCACATAGTGAGAACTCACACAAAGGAAACCACTGGAATATAAGATCCAGCATCACCCAACCACCAGTAGCAGCACCCTGTGCAGGACGCCTCATCTAAACGACAAACAAAGCAAAAATACAAATCCAATCATCGGCAGACAGGATCACCACCTCCCTCAGCCTTGCCCATCAGAGGAAAAACAAACGAAGGAACAAAAACTCAGCACAAATCTCACCCTAAACAAAGCTTACACGAACCACTGGACCAACCTTAGGAGGGAAGAAACCAAAAGGAAGAAAGAATTCAGCCTTAAAGCCTGGGAAAAAGAGACCTCAAACACAATAAGTTAAAAAAATAAAATAACGAAAAGGCAGAGAAATACTACACAATAAACTAGAAACACAGACATCCAAATAAATGAAGAGGAAATAGGCAAACCACCTGAAAAAGAATTCAGAATAATGATAGTAAAGATGATCAAACCTTGAAAACAAAATGGAGAAAATGTAAGAGTCAATTAACAAAGACCTAGAATTAAAGAGTAATGATGCAGAGACAAACAATACAATTACTGAAATTAAAACTACTCCAGAAAGAATCAAGAGTAGAATATCTGAAGCAGAAGAATGCATCAGTGAGCTGGAAGATAAAATGGTGGAAATAACTTCTGAAGAGCAAAATAAAGTAAAAACAATGAAAAGAACTGAGGACAGTGTCAGAGACCTCTGGGACAATATCAAACGCACCAACATTTGAATTATAGGGGTCCCAAAAGAAGAAGAGAAAAAGAAAGGGTAACAGAAATTTTTTGAAGAGATTATAGTTGCCTTTCCCCAACATGGAAAAGGAAATAGTCAAGTCCAACAGGCACAAAGAGTCCCATACAGGATAAATTCAAGGAGAAACATGCAAAGACACATAGTAGTCAAACTAACAAAGACTAAACACAAAGAAAGAATATTAAAAGCAGCGAGGGAGAAGCAACAAGTAACATACAAGGGAAACCCCATATGCTTAACGGCTGATCTTTCAGCAGAAACTCTGTAGGCCAGAAGAGAATGGCAGGATATATTTAAAGTACTGAAAGGGAAAAACTTACAACCAAGATTACTGTACCCAGCAAGGATCTCATTCAAAATTGATGGAGAAATAAAAAGCTTTTCAGGCAAGCAAAAGTTAAGAGAATTCAGTACTACCAAACCAGCTTTACAACAAATGTTAAATAGACTTATATAGTCAAGAAACACAAGAGAAGAAATAAGATCTACAAAATCAACCGCCAAAATTAAGAAAACTAGGAACATATGTATCAATAATTACTTTAAATGTAAATGGATTAAATGCTCCAACTAAAAGACACAGACTGGCTGAATGGATACAAAAACAAGACCCACATATATGCTGTCTACAAGAAACCCACTTCAGACCTAAAAACACACATAGACAGAAAGTGAGAGGATGGAAAAATATATCTCATGCAAATGGGAAGCAAAAGACAGCTGGAGTAGCAATCTTCATATCAGACAAAATAGACCTTAAAATACAGAGGATTACAAGCGATAAGGAAGGACACTACATAATGATCAAGGAATCAATCAAACAGGAAGACATAACAACTGTAAATATTTATGCACCCAGCATAGCAGCATCTCAATACCTAAGACAAACACTAACAGACATAAAAGAAGAAATTGACAGTAACACAATAATAGTAGGAGACTTTAACACCCCACTCACACCAATGGACAGATCATTCAAACAGAAAATTAATAAGGAAACACAAGTCTTAAATGATACATTAGATGAGATGGATCTCATTCATATTCTCAGGACATCCCATCCAAATGCAGAAGAATACACCTTCTTCTTCTCAAGTGCCCATGGAATATTCTCCAGGATAGACCACATCTTGGGTCACAAATCAAACCTCAGTAAATTTAAGAAAGTTGAAATCATATCAAGCATCTTCTCTGACCACAACACTATGAGACTAGATATCAATTACAAGAAAAAAACTGTAAGAAACACAAACACATGGAGATTAAACAACACGTTTCTAAATAAGCAACAGGTTACTGAAGAAATCAAAAGGGAAATCAAAAAATTTCTAGAAACAAATGACAATGAAAACACGACAACTCAAAATCTATGAGATGCAGGAAAAGCAATCCAAAGAGTTTATAGCAATACAATCCTACCTCAAGAAACAAGAAAAACACGAATAAACAACCTAAGTTTACACATAAAACAACTAGAAAAAGAAGAACAACTAGAAAAAGAAGAACAAAGAAGAACAAAAAAGTCCCCAAAATTAGTGGAAGGAAAGAAATCATAAAGATCTAAGCAGAAATAATTGAAAAAGAAATGAAAGAAACAATACTAAAGATTAATAAAACCAAAAGTTAGTTCATTCAGAAGATAAACAAAATTGACAAACCTTTGGCCAGACTCATCAAGAAAAAAGAGATAAGAATCAAATCAATAAAATTAGAAATGAAAAAGGAGAGGTTACAACAGACAATGCAGAAATACAAAGGGTTATAAGAGGCTATTATGAACAACCATATGACAATAAAATGGATAACCTGGAAGAAATGGAAAGATTCTTAGAAAAGTTCAATCTTCCAAGACTGAACTAGGAAGAAATAGAAATTATGAACAACCCAATTACAAGCACTGAATTTGAGGCTGTGATCAAAAATCTCCCAGAAAACAAAAGTCCAGGACCAGATGGCTTCACAGGAGAATTCTAACAAACATTTAGAGAAGAGCTAATGTCTATCCCTCTAAAACTCTTTCAAAAAATTGCAGAGGAAGGAACACTTCCAAACTCATTCTACAAGGCCACCATCACCCTGATACCAAAACCAGACAAAACAAAAAATGAAAACTACAGGTCAATATCACTGATGAACATAGATGCAAAAATCTTCAACAAAATTTTAGCAAACAGAATTCAGCAACACATCAAAAAGGCTCATACACCATGATCAAGTTGGGTTTATTTCAGGGATGCAAGGATTCTTCAATATATGTAAATCAATCAATGTGATACACCATATTAACAAATTGAAAGATAAAAACCATATGATAATCTCAATAGATACAGAAAAAGCCTTTGACAAAATTCAGCACTCATTTATGATAAAAAACTCTTGAAAAAATGGGCATAGAAGGAACCTATAGTAAAGACCATATACAATAAGCCTACAGCAAACATTATTCTCAATGGTGAAAATCTGAAAGCATTCCCCCTAATTAGGAACAAGACAAAGGTGTCCAATTTCACCACTATTATTCAACATAGTTTAGGAAGTCCTAGCTACAGCAATCAGAGAATAAAAAGAAATAAAAGGTATCCACATTGGAAAAGGAGAAGTAAAGCTCTCACTGTTTGCAGATGACATGATACTGTACATAGAAAAACCCTAAAAATAGTATCAGAAAATTACTAGAGCTAATCAGTGAATTTAGCGAAGTTGCATGATACAAAATCAATACATAGAAATCACTTGCATTTCTATATACTAACAATGAAAAATCAGAAAGAAATTAAGGAAACAGTTCCATTCACCATTGCAAGAGTTAAATATCTAGGAATAAACTTATGTAAGGAGACAAAAGAACTGTACACAGAAAATTATAGGACACTGATGAAAGAAATCAAAGACAACATAAACAGATGGAGAGATATTCCATGTTCCTTGGTGGGAAGAATCAATATTGTGAAAATGATTATACTACTAAATGCAATCTACAGATTCAATGCGATCCCTATCAAATTACCAATGGCATTTTTCACAGAACTAGAACAAAAAGTTTCACGATTCATATGGAAACACAAAAGACTCCGAATAGCCAAAGCAGTCTTGAGAAAGAAGAATGGAACTGGAGGAATCAACCTTCTTGACTTCAGATTATACTACAAAGCTACAATCATCAAGACAGTATGGTACTGGCACAAAGACAGAAATGTAGACCAATGGAACAAGATAGAAAGCCCAGAAATAATCTCATGCACCTATGGGTACCATATTTTTGACAAAGGAGGCAAGAACATACAATGGGGCAAAGACAGTCTCTTCAATAAATGGTGCTGGGAAAATTGGACAGCTACATGTTAAAGGATGAAATTAGAATACTTCCTAACACCATACACAAAGATAAATTCAAAATGGATTAAAGATCTAAATGTAAGACCAGGAAGTATAAAATTCTTAGAGGAAAACATAGGCAGAACACTCGATGATGTAAATCAAAGCAAGATCCTCTATGACCCACCTCCTAGAGTAATGGAAATAAAAACGAAAGTAAACAAGTGGGACCTGATTAAACTTAAAAAGTTTTGCACAGCAAAGGAAACTATAAGCAAGGTGAAAAGACAACCCTCAGAATGGGAGAAAATAACAGGAAATGAAACAACTGACAAAGGATTAATTTCCAAAACATACAAGCAGCTCATAAAACTCAATGCCAGAAAAACAAACAACCCAATCAAAATGTGGGGAAAAAACCTAAACAGACATTTCTCCAAAGAAGACATACAGATGGCTAACAAACACATGAAGAGATGCTCAACATCGCTCATTATTAGAGAAATGCAAATCAAAACCACAATGAGCTATCACCTCACACTGGTCAGAATGGCCCTCATTAAAAAGTCTACAAACAATAAATGCTGGAGGGTGTGGAGAAAAGGGAACACTCTTGCACTATTGATGGGAATGTAAATTGATACAGCCAATATGGAAGATCGTATGGAGATTCCTTTAAAAGCTAGGAATAAAACCACCATATGACCCAGCAATCGCATTCCTAGGCATATACCCTGAGGAAACCAAAGTTGAAAAAGACACGTGTATCCCATTGTTCATTGCAACACTATTTTCAGTATCTAGAATATGGACACAACCTAGATGTTCATCAACAGATAAATGGATAAAAAAGTTGTGGTACATTTACACAATGGAAAACTACTCACCCATAAAAAGGAATGCATTTGAGTCAGTTCTGATGAGGTGGATAAACCTAGAACCTATTATACAGCGTGAACAGAGTCAGAAAGAGGAAGATAAATATCGTATTCTAACTCACATTTACGGAATCTAGAAAAATACTACCGGAGAACTTATTTACAGGGCAGCAATGGAGAAACAGACATAGAGAATAGACTTATGGACATGGGGAGAGGGGAGGAGAGGGTGAGAAGTATGGAAAGAGTAGCATGGAAACTTACATACCATATGTAAAGTAGATAGCCAACAGGAATTTGCTGTATGTCTCAGGAAACTCAAACAGGGGCTCTGGATCAACCTAGAGGGATGAGATGGGGAGGGAGATGGGAAGGAGGTTCAAAAGGGAGGTGATATATGTATACATATGGCTGATTCATCTTGAGGTTTGGCAGAAAACAACAAAATTCTGTAAAGCAATTATCCTTCAATAAAAAAATTTAAAAAAAAGAAAGTTATAAACCTCTTTTTCAAAAAATAAAAAAGCTATATGTAATTTCAGATGACTTATTCTGGACTTCAGAATGTATTGTAGGACTTTCAGCTGGCTCACAATCTCCATCATACTTTATATTTATGAAAGAAGGTTATGGGCAGAAAAAGTCAGAGGTAAGAAGCAGGAAAAAGATTCCAATGCTCCCTTTCTGGCTTGAAGATAAATAGGTCATGTGTCAAGAAATGCAAGTGGCTTGTCGATGAACAGAGCAATACTTTAGTGACTTTGCCTTCCAACACAAATGGTGTGGGTTCGATCCCTGGTCAGGGAACTAAGATCCCACACACCTCAGGGCCAAAAAAACAAAACATAAAACATAAGCAATATTGTAACAAATTCATTAAAGACTTTAATATTGGTCCACATCCAAAAAAAAAAAAGTTGCCGGTGAGACTTGTGATTGACTCTGATATGAGTCAGGAAATATTTGTCCTTAAGAAATCACAAGTTACTTTAGGATAGAGGTCTGTTAAGTAGATAGGCTGTTGCAAGTTATCTTAGATTACAAGATATTTACGAGTACCACATCATAAATGGCCTCTTGGCTCCATTTTAGAGAGTCTTTTAGCAATATCAACTCCATTTTTATTTTCCTTCCACAGTTGTTTTGTATCTCAGGCCTATTTTATTTTTTCTATTGTACCAGGCTAGCTTTTAGAGTAAGTCAATTCCGTGATGTTCAAAAACAAACATAGATAGACTCTTGCATTCTCCTGGCATTTTGTTATACCAGCAATGATAATCCCCTCTCTTGGGTTAATCCTATGGTTTCCATGTTCTCTGTTCTCGTACCCAGTACTGTTGATTGTACTCATTCAAAACCATGCCAAAAAAATTCAACAAAGCTTGAAATAGTTAGCGACCTTTTCTTCATTATTTCCTCTAGAGGCTAGTTTAAATCATTTTCATATTCCTCAAATTCCTAATGTGTCTTCTACACCCAAACCCAGAAATTATGTCATTGAAAAGTTTTAAGTCAGTAATATAAGCTTTACTGACTTTCTTCTCTAATCTGAAAAGGTTACCTTATTTCCTCTTATTCACTTTTGCAGTTTTGTCACAAATATGCTGCTCCCATTTTCAAAACTAACACTTTCACCTGTCCTAACAACCCCATTTTGGTTTCAAGCCATTGCACTGCCTTAGTTTTACACTCTCTGGATGGTATTTCTCAGTCTCCCTCACAGGCACATATAATAGATATCAACAACATGAAAGCATAAAAATCTAAACAAGCTAGATTATTTCTCTATAGCATTTTTTTATAGAGGGGTATTGTTGCTTTAAAATGTTGGCTTAGTTTCTGCTGTATAGCAAAGTGAATCAGCTGTATATATACATACATCTCCTCCCTCTTGGACCTCCTTCCCACTCCCCCACCTCATCCATCTAGGTCATCACAGAGCACCAAGATGTGCTCCCAGCTTATATAGTAGGTTCCCACTATCTATTTCACATGATAGTGCACATACATAAATTTCAATCTATAGCATTATTAAGCTCAAGAACATTACAGAAAGAAGATTGTCTGCTTTTCTAAGAGTTTAGGTAAGACTGGGAGCTGTAGAACTACCTGCCATGTTTCTCAAATTTCTAGGGAAGTAAAAAGAAAGAAAAGTGGCCAAAGCAAAAAATATAATAATTCAGTTTTATTTTTTAAGTCTTTCCACTTTACCTTTCTAAAGTTAACAGAACTATTTCTATAATTCCCAGAGTTATGACAGGAATTGCAAAATTATTCACTGCAACCCTGGAATTGGTTTACCAGGTAGCTCAATAGTAAAGAATCCATCTGCCAAGTAGGAGACATGGGTTCAATCCCTGGATCAGGAAGATACCCTGGAGAAGGAAATGGCAACCCACTCCAGTATTCTTACCTGGGAAATCCCATGGACAGAAGACCCTGGTGGGCTAGAGTCCTTGGGGTCACAAAGTGTGTCAGATATGATTTAGCAATGAAATAACAACTCTGAAATTGATGAAGAAAAAGAAAGAGGTGGCAATAATAGTAGAAGTATGTAAGAGAGGGGGAAGGTAAAAAAGAGAATGTAGGGGAGGAGGAGGAAAAGCAAGGGGAAGGAAGAGGAAGAGATTAAAAAGTAGATAGAAAATAAAGGTTCTTTTGTTTGTTTTTTTGGCATGCTTCCAAAGGTAAGTTCAGAGGACAAATAAGAGAGCAACAGTCAGCCCTACGCTCTAGCTAACTATTATATAGATTCAGAAGTATTATCCAGGTTCTGCCAAAATCTTGGCTTCTAGTTCTAATTAATAAGCTTGTATATACTGGGAAAAATGAGCATTCTGCAGGTGTCTGTTACCTCTTCCCTATAATCACTCGTTTCTTAGGATAGAAGTAGAGCATTTTTATGGTCAAACACTCTTGATGGAATTCTGCACCAAGCAGTATTAGAATTATACAAATAGAGAAGGCATAGTGTTCATTCTATGGACAAGGTGGTGAGTATAAGATTGAACTGACAGCTGTGGTCCATTCCCTGGAGACAGAGATAAAAATTAAACACTGAATCAATGACTTCTCATTTTGACAAGTGCTGAGAAGAGAAGCATAATTGTCTAATGTCTGTGTAATCTATGGAAAATTCTTAAAGAGAGGGAATACCAGATCACCTGACCTGCCTCCTGAGAAATCTGAATGCAGGTCAAGAAGCAACAGTTAGAACTGGACATGGAATAACAGACTGGTTCCAAATAGGAAAAAGAGGACATCAAGGCTGTATATTGTCACCCTGCTTATTTAACTTATATGCAGAGTACATCATGAGAAATGCTGGGCGGGATGAAGCACAAGCTGGAATCAAGATTGCCAGGAGAAATATCAATAACCTCAGATATGCAGATGACACCACACTTATGGCAGAAAACAAAGAACTAAAGAACCTCTTGGCGAAAGTGAAAGAGGAGAGGGAAAAAGTTGGCTTAAAACTTAACATTCAGAAAACTAAGATCATGGCATCCTGTCCTGTCACTTCAAGGCAAATAGATGGAGAAACAATGGAAACAGTGACAGACTTTATTTTGGGAGGTTCCAAAATCACTGCAGATGGTGACTTCAGCCATGAAATTAAAAGACACTTGCTCCTTAGAAGAAAAGCTATGACCAACCTAGACAGCATATTAAGAAACAGAGACATTACTTTGCCAGCAAAGGTCTGTCTAATCAAAGCTAGGGTTTTTCCAGTAGTCATGTATGGATGTGAGAGTTGGACTATAAAGAAAGCTGAGCACTGAAGAACGATGCTTTTGAACTGTGGTGTTGGAGAAGACTCTTGAGATTCCCTTGGACTGAAAGGAGATCCAATTAGTCAATCATAAAGGAAATCATTCCTTAATATTCATTTGAAGGACCAGTGCTGAAGCTGAAGCTCCAATATTTTGGCCACCTGATGTGAAGAACTGACTGATTTGAAAAGACCCTGATGCTGGGAAAGATTGAAGGTGGAAGGAGAAGGGGATGACAGAGGATGAGATGGTTGGATGGCATCACTGACTCAATGGACATGAGTTTGAGTAAACTCCGGGAGTTGGTGATGGACAGGGAGGCCTGGCATGATGCAGTCCATGGGGTCGCAAAGAGTCGGACATGACTGAGTGACTGAACTGAACTGATGTAATCTACAAAACTGTGATTCCCTGCAATGTTAAAGGCTCTTGCCTATCATCTTCCTCTTTTTACAATCAAGCTCCTCATAGAACATATATGTTGTATATATTTACTGTGATAGGGAAAAAAATAAGACTTACTAGCAGATTTCTTGTATTTACTGATAAATATTAAAGGATCATGAAGTGGACAGATAGATAATAGATCAAAAATGCATGAGGTGGATAACTTACTGCTCAGTGTAACTTAGCTCACAGGAGAAAAGATTATGACAGGGTGGGGGGCGGGAAATGGTAGGGCATTTAGAGAACTCACAGTAGTACAGTTGACATGGAATTAGGACTAGATTGTGACTGTGGAGAGAAAAAGATAAATCTTGAAAATATCTGCAGAAAGAATGAGTCAGACATGATGATGGGGTGAAAGGCAAAAATAAGGATGTAAGAGATGGAGCTGCTGCCACTAACAGTCTAGAAAATCATGACCTTGGAGAAAAGGCTTCAGGCTTACAGTGATACAGTCCCCAGCACTGTTGTTGCCTAGAAAGATAGGTTTGATGGCATTTGCATTGGAATGTGTGTGTAAGACATTCTGGGGCTGAAAGGAAAAACTAACATGGGAATCACTCAACCTGTCCATGAATACCAACCAGCTCGATCACTATTCATTTCCTTGCAATCTCCAAATACCAACTTGTTCTATTTTCCCATGTGTCTAACGATAAGAATTCCCTAGCTTTCCAAAACCAAACAAATTCCAAGTGTCCTGTTGCAAACTCCCACTGAGAATAATAAAAGCATTCAGAAACTTTGAGGAAACTCCCTTCTTTGCTGCCAAACTCTTCCCCACCCGGCAAAAAAAAAAAAAAAAAAAAAAAAAAAAAAAACCCACATACAGCTTCTGAAATGATTTCAACATGATGCATTGAATCTACAACCAAAAAGCATGAGCCTTAACATATTGGTATCCCAAGCAAATTTGTCTTCTCAGGAACATTTTTTGAACAATATGAAAAATATTAACATATTGTGAGAAGTGAGAGCACCCACATGTCTGCAAAATAAATGATTCAACCATTCCTCAAGTATTCTCACAAAGGAAATGCAGGCTTATCACATTAAATAAGAACACATGAAGAGACTTCAATGTGTTAGAATTCCAGACACATTCAGATATAGTGATATCATGGGCTGCCCTTTCATATTTATTCCCATATTGGCTTTGAGGCTGTTTGTTTTGAAATCCTATAACCATTAGTGCTTCAAAATTATACTGAGAAAAGGCTTTTCTTATTCCATATCACATTTAATCCTAGAATTTTGTTGTTGTTTTAGTTGCTAAGTCATGTCCAACTCTTGGTGACCCCATGAACTATCGCCCACCAGGCTCCTCTGTCCATGGGATTTCCCAGGCAAGAATACTGGAGTGGGTGGCCATTTCCTCCTCCAAGGGATCTTCCTGACCCAGGGATCAACCTCCAGTCTCCTTCATTGCAGGCTGATTCTCTACCACTGAGCCACCAGGGAAGCCCTAATCCTAATATATTAGCATTAAATATTTGATTGGCCAAAAAATTCATTCAAGTTTTTCATAAGATGTTATGGAAAAACCAAAATGATCTTTTTGGCCAACACAATACATATGCATTTAACTCAATTAGTGCCTTTGAAATTATGTATTCTAATTTTGTTGATTTGTTTGTTGTCAGTGATTTTTGATCACAGGCTTCTTTGGAAATCTGACATTATCTCTGAACTCTCTGCTTAGAAAACTGCATATGTTCCACGTGTCCTGCAGAAGTTCAGACTTGTAAACAACCCCAAAACTCTTCATGAGTGTGCAACTTCCAGGGTGGGAAGGGAGGGTTTCCTGGATCCCAGGTGAGCCATCTTTGATTTGGCCTAAGCACCTTATCTACTAAAGAAGAAATGAAACACAGAGAGGCTCAGTGACAAAAGTCATATAACGAATGGGTGGGGGAACCATCCCAAGTGGAAATGGAACTTCCTTACTAATTCTTGCCCCCACATATTCCTACCTACTGGGAACTTAAATTACCACAAACAATCACAGTTTGGGACGTCTATCTCTACCTCTCCTCTCCAAGACTGGAGTGTCACCGTCAAGAGAGAGTGAGGTCAGAGGTTGGAGAGACTTGGTTTTGCTCTTGATGGATGAATTGATTATTGCATGACTGGTCGTAAATATTTTGTCCACCTCAATTTATCTGCAAAGTAAAAACAATTATTTCTGGCCAATTCAACCACTTTGGACTAATGCAAGAATCAGTGGGATAATATCTATAGCATATTGTTGTACCCCTGAAACTAATGCAACACTGAAAATCAAGTATACTTCAATAAAATAAATAAATATAAAAAATAAATATAAATGATTTTTGAATGTTTTCTATGGTGGCAAAAGTTGCATAATGTAAAACATACTAATTTGACCATATTTATGTTTATTTCAGTGACACTGTTGTGCAACTCTCACCATCACCCATCTCCTGAATTTTTCACCTTCCTAAACTGAAACTCTGTCCCTATTAAACACCAACTCCCTATTCCTTCTCCCCATCCCCCCATCCCACCCTCAGCCCCTGGCATCTATCAGTGTACTTTCTGACTCCATGAATTTGATTAATCTGGATACCTCATATAAGTAGAGCCAAACAATATTTTTCAGTATCTACTGCATATACTCTGACCACCTGAGGCAAAGAGCAGACTAATTGAAAAAAAAACCTGATGCTGGGAAAGATCAGTGGCAAAAGGAGAAGGGGGCGACAGAGGATGAGATGGTTCAATGGTATCACCGAACTTGAGCAAACTCCAGGAGATAGTGAAGGACAGGCAAGCCTGGTGTGCCGCAGTTCATGGGGTCTCAAAGAGTTGGACACGACTTAGCAACTGAACAATCACAACTGTATATTAGAATGTATTTTTATGGTTAACTTAATATATGTCCTAAAAATCATATAATTAAAAAATATCAATAACATATAATCAAAAGCGTGTAACTTCAGGGGAAAATTTCCTGGGGAAAAAAAAACAACAGTAATAATCATCTGTGTTTTCCAGAGTCTAACAATCTAGCATTTCAACTGGGAAGTAACAAGTTTGGTACGAATAAGTTTACCCTGATTCTTATGTTCACTGGAAAGATGAGTGGCACATTAAACTGGTTGCTCCTTGAAGTCTCAGCTGTGTCCTGGTCCTCATATGAAAGTTATCTCTGCTATTGGACCCCCATCCTCCTCCTTCGGGTCTAGAATCTTAGAGGTAAGAATTTGAAACCCATATGCTTTAAACCTGCTGCTGCTGCTGCTGCTTCCTACTCACAACACCTCCCACCAAAGTGGCCAACACCATCCCACGATGGGGTGGGATTGTCACTATTTTTACTGAGATCCCAACAAGGCGGCCCACTGTCAGTTACCCCGCTCTGGATTCACCCCACTGAAGAGCAGACCACACCCTATATAATTCATCTCAAAGCAATGCTGCTGCTGCTGCTGCCGCTGCTAAATTGCTTCAGTCGTGATGTCCCACAGAGATTTTTCTATTTCTGATAACTGATGCATACTTGGTCCCAAATAAATGCTGATGGAAATGCATTTTGAAGAACACTGACTCGCAATATTATTATTATTTCAGTGTGAAAGTGTAATCCCTGAACTATATTGCCAGTTAACACATTGAGTCTCGATCTTACTGTTGAAATAATACGAAAATGCTAGACCCCAAAGTAGATTTATCTAAAATGATGTTTAAATGTGTCTGCTTATAAAAATATTTGTTCATCTCTTAAATTTTAATTTCTGAGAAATTTCCTTGAGAAACTGTGATGAATACACATAATTATTTAAATTGTAAACTTGGCTTCATGCTAATAAATGCAGTAATAGGTATTTTTACTCTGTATTGTGGACCTTTTGGACAAACTGGAAAAACAGTGGATATTTCACAATGAAAGTCATTGAAAAAACTTAAGAAAGACAAGGGGAAAGTCACTTGCAAAGGGATTTATAGATAATATTCACATTTAGAGTTTCCTTTCAAGTTTCTTAATTGAGGTGATCTGACTTAAGACAGAGAAAAATCAAGAAAGCTTTTTACTACTCCAATTTATTTCTCCAGAGTCTTATTAAATGTTTTACTCACTCATGGAAAAAATATAAACAGAAATATGTATTAGACACTGCTGTACTCAAAAAAGACAGTGCTGGACAAGTAAAAATGCAACCCATACTTGCAGGCAACTTGAAGTCACATGGGAAATAGAAATACACAATTTGTTGTTGTTGTCTTTGTTGTTGTTTAAGTCATATTCCACTCTTTTGTGACCCCATGGACTGTAGCCTCCATGGTATTCTCCAGGCAAGAATATTGGAGTGGGTTGCCATTTCCTTCCCCAGGGGGATTTTCCTGACCCAGGGATTGAACCCATGTCTCCTGCATTGGCAGGCAGATTCTCTACCACTGAGCCACCAGGGAAGTTCAAAGGTTTAATATCCTGACCAAAAAAAGAAGAGGAGCTTAGGACGTGGATGGTGAATTGTGGAGAAGGGGACAAAGCAGCCATTCTTTGGAAGGTAATCTCTTTTTTGTGCCATTTTATTCACTAATTTTCAACTTCAAACTGCACTGCAAAATTATGTTTTACCATAGAAACCACTTTGACAGCAAGAAAATTTTGTATTTAAAGGACAGAAATGGTGCATGCACAGAACATACTCACAAGTTACCCCCTTCCCCTCGGTGTATGTACACAAAGAGCAATTCTGAATTCAACTAAACATTGTTCTATCTAATATTCTGTATAATATTCTCAGATTCTGCACTGTTGTGTCATCTCTTGATGAGTATGTCTTTCCCTGAAAACATATTGTGGGAATATTCCTTTTTGTAGTATACATCTTTACCACACTTGGGGGGAAAATTGTACTAAAAAAGAAAGGACTTACTCACAAAGAGGTAAACTTTTTAAGGGATGTCTGACAGAAAGTTATAAATCAACAATTATAAGGGGGAAGATCTGTAACCTTATTGTCTCCTAGGGGGTAAGGCTTTGTTTCCAGCGCATAGAATGAGTGAAGTGCATGAATACAAAGACTGGGGGTAAGAAGGATTGATCTGTTGTCACTAGGCAGTTTATTGAAGAGAAGAAGGGTTCTGAAACAGGACTTCAGGACTTCTCTGGTGGTCCAGTGGCTGATTCCAAGCTGTTAATGCAGGGAGCCCAGGTTCAATCCCGGGTCAGGGAACTGGATTCCACAGGCCAAAACTAAGAATTCAAATGCTGCAACTAAAAGATCTCACATACCACAACAAAGATCAAAGGTCCTGAGTGCTGCAACTAAGACCTGGTGCAGCCAGATAAGTAAATATTATTTTAAAAATAAATAAATGTTAATTAAAAACAAATAAATTTTAAAAAGAAACAGGACTTGTATTCCCTTTTTCCAGAGGAGAAGCTGAGACTTGAAGACGAGAGAACTGGGCATGGAATTCTCCAGGATCCTGGTGAAAGGATCCACAGAGCTTCAGGCATGTACACAGAGATGCATGAAAGAATATTCACCATATGTCAATGTTAGCCCCGGTGAAAGAGTTTTTGTTTTATTTTTACTTTCTACTTACGTGTATCTATAGTGGTAATTTTTTTTTTTACTGTAAACTATATTACTCCTGTAATGAAAAAATCATAACCTTATTCCATTTGGAAATAGAATTTAAACAGAAAAAATTGACTCATCAAAAAGTTTAAAAACCTAAATCCTTGGTTCATCTCAAAGATATTCAGAAACCCAGGGACTTTCTCAAACCATTCAAAACGATCCTCTAGCTCAGGCGGCTGCAGGGCAGTAGCAGCCAAAGGTTTATTCTGTGGGTTGTCAGATCGTAATACATCGGTTGAATTCTCTCAGCCAAGTCTCATAATGATAATCATGGCTGACACTTAGAAAAGCCTATGTTCAAGGCACTGTGATGAGTACTATATTTGTATCATCACATTTAATACTCAGAGGAATCCTTTTAAGTATTATTGTCTTTATTTCACAGATTAAGAAAAGAAGACACAGAAATTTTAAGTAAATAGTTGTAGATCAAATACCAGGTAATGGTGGTGTGTGCATCCTCACTGAGCTATTCAACTCTGCAACCCCATGGACTGTAGCCTGCCAGGCTCCTTTGTCCATGAGATTTTCCAGGCAAAAATACTGGAGTGAGGTGCCATTTCCTGTTCTGGGGGATCTTCCTGACCCAGGGATCAAACTCCTGTCTCTTGCATCTCCTGCGTTGGCAGGAGGATTCTTTACCACTGTGCCACCTGGGAAGTCTCCTCCTTAGCTCTTAAAGCCATCAAATATAATATGATATATATTTTATTTGTTTCTCTTGGGTATTGTATGTCTCTTCCACTCTAACGAAATTTCCATGAGGATGGGGATTTGTAATCATTCTTTCTTATCACATTTCCATTTCTGAGAGCAGTACCTGGCATGGAGTTGACAAGTCCTAGTTGTTGAATTCATAAAGGGATACTCCACAATATCAGTTACAGAATCAAACCTCACAGTGTGAAAACTATATTTACTGAGGACATCTCAACCTTTGAAAGTCAGGCAAAATTGTGTCAAGCCATTTACCCCATGTTCTATGGGGAGTCTAGTGCCCTCACCAAGATTTCCAAGAATTCCCTGGTGCTAATGTCTTCATGATTACTCTGGATTTGCCTACCTGCCTCCCTGGACTGTTGATGTCATTGGCATTTGGACCCCTGTAACTATTCTCTGTATCCTGCTCTGTGACAAACCAAGACACAGAAATCAACATATTTCCTTCCAACACTCCTACAAACACTGGTCCATTGTGTCTGTATATATAGTATGTTTAACTTATAATTAGCAATGACAGAAGTGTATTTACATGGCTTCAAAAAGTTAAAACTTCATATTAGACATCCTTAATCTTTACACTGTTTTGACATGTCTTTAACACTGTCTTACTATACATTTTCCTCCATGGACGTCTCTCAAGTTGCTTGGTCATTTCTCCTCAGTTCTCTCACTCTTTTCACCATTCTTTTCCTAATATCTGTTCATCATTTTTGCAGAGAATATTGCCTCTTCTTCTCTTTTATTTTATGTTCTATGCTAAGTTTTATTAAGTTTTCACATTGTACTAAGAAATAGCTTCTCGAGTTTTATCGTTTTACACAGAAGGCAATTCCTCCTCATCAAAGGAAATCCAATGTCAACTTTTAAAATTCTTTGCTTCCAAGAGCCCTGGGCAGTTGGACAATGATAGCTACCTAGCCAAAATCTCTTCCAACAACCTCTGAATGACAAGAAGAACAAATAAAACCACACAAAGCTCATTCCTGTGGCATAATTAGAAGACAGATAATCTTATACTGCAAATTACCTATAAGTGAAAAACAAGTACCAAATTCCAGCAGAGCCAACTTCACAGAGTGCAAAGAGTTTCTGAAAAAAATATGCAAGAAAGATAAGAAAGGATGGAGATAAAACCACCTTCAGAAATTGTATCCTTCAGTGTGAAAATATTGAAAAAAGAATTCTGATGTTGGTGGTAACAGATTCAATGAATACACTGAATTCAATAAGAATCCATGAATACAGTAAAAATGCTTGAATCCATGCAAATACCAATCAATAAATTAAAGCTAAATGAATAAGAGGTGGGAGGGAAGAATCTTACTCCTTCAGCTAGAATATCAACTGATAAATGTGGGTGGAATTAGAGACTTAGAAAAATCACCATTTTATTATAATCACCATTGTAATAAAAATTCATTTAAGCAAAGATTATTGATAAATGCTTAGCATAGGTGGAAGTTTTTACATTGCCTAAAAATATTTATTTTCAAACCAAGTATTAATTACCAAGGGGAGATAGTGACTTGACAGTAGAGAAACCTGGCAGAATCATCATAGCCATATGATTATAGTCAAAAACACCAATAATGTGACAAACAACATAGATTGCCTCCTGATGTGATGGCCTGAGGAGGACACAACGTCACATCTGTTTCCCTGTACAACATCCATAGCCTGAATCTAATCAGAAGAAACCTCAGGTAAGCTCAAATTGATGGATGTTCTACAAATAATAGGTGCTCTTTGAAACTGCCAACATTATGAGAGAAAAGGAAAGAATGATGTGTATTATTCCAGATCCAAGGACACTCAAGACACAAGACAACAAAGTATAATTCATAACCATGGATATATATTTTTTAACTTTTTATTTTATGTTGGAGTATAGCTGATTTAGAGAGCATATTAAAAAGCAGAGACATTACTTTGCCAATAAAGGTCCATCTAGTCAAAGTTATGGTTTTTCCAGTAGTCATGTATGGATGTGAAAGTTGGAATATAAAGAAAGCTGAGCACCAAGAATTGATGCTTTTGAACTGTGGTATCGGAGAAGACTCTTGAGAGTCCCTTGGACTGCAAGGAGATCAACCACTGCAACCAGTCAATCCTAAAGGAAATCATTCCTGAATATTTATTGGAGGGACAGATGCTGAAGCTGAAGCACCAATACTTTGGCCATCTGATGTGAAGAACTGACTCATTGGAAAAGACCCTGATGCTGGGAAAGATTGAAGGCAGGAGGAGAAAGGGACTACAGAGGATGGCATGGTTGGATGGCATCACTGACTCAATGCACATGAGTTTGAGCAAGCTCTGCGAGTTGGTGATGGACAGGGAGGGCTGGCGTACTGCAGGGGTCACAAAGAGTTGGAAAGGACTAAGTGATTGAACTGAACTGAATAGCTGATCACCCTGAATATTTATTGGAAGGTCTGATGCTGAAGATGAAGCTCCAATACTTTGGCCACTTGATGTGAAAAACTGACTCATTGGAAAAGACCTTGATGCTGGAGAAGATTGAGGGTTGGAGGAGGGGGGGATGACAGAGGAGGAAATGGTTGGATGGCATCATTGACTCAATGGACATGAGTTGGCAAAAACTCCGGGAGATAGTGAAGGACAGGGAAGTCTGGAGTCCTGCAGTCCATGGGATCATAAAGAGTGGAACACAACTGAGCAGCAGAAATAACCGATCAACAAAAATGTGATAGTCCAGATAGACAATAAAGTTGTGATAGTTTTAGGTGGACACCACAGGGACTCAGCCATACACATACATGCATCCATTCTCTCCCAAACACCCCTCCCATCCAGGCTGCCAAGTAACATTGAGCAGAGTTCCCTGTGCTGTACAGTATGTCCTCGTTACATAACCCTGGATATCTCAAGTCAGGAAAAATGAATTAGCTGTACAGGGCATTATTGAGATAGTAGATAAAATTCAAATAGGAACTCTGGACAAATGAGCTCTCTGTGTATCCTGGCAATAAGGCAACTGTGATTAAAAAAGAATTTTAAAATACATTTTTAATATCCTAGCGGAATCCACAGTGTAGGAAATCCAGAAATAGCAAGAGTAATTAACTCTAAAGAATTAAAAGGATGGACTGGAGCAGAGGAATAAAACCTCCAAATACTACATATTGGATTTTGAAGTCTAGGTTTTTATTCTATGTCAATGAAAAAGATCTCATAACAAAATTCAAAGATCGAGAAATCAAATCCTTATAAACAGTCTTTGTTTTGAAAGTCTTTAAAGTTGGTTTTCTTTCTCTCTTAATTACTTAATTAATTTGGAGGGGCTGTGATAGTTCTTCCTGGCTGTGTGTAGGCTTTCTCTAGTTGTGGCAAGAAGGGGCTACTCTCTAGTTGTGGTGCTTGGGCTTCTCGTTGCAGTAGCTTCTTCTTGTGGTGGAGAACGGGCTGTAGGGCACTCAAGCATCAGTAGTTGCAGCACGCAGGCTCAGTAGTTGTGGTGCATGGGCTTAGTTGCCCTGCGGCCTGTGCAGACCAAGGATCGAACCTGTGTTCCCTGCTTTAGCAGGTATATTGTTAACAGCTGGACCACCAGGGAAGTCCCTAAAGCTGGCTTTCATATTGCACTGTCAGGAAGGTAGCCAGCTACCCATCACCTTCAGACAGAGTAGCTCTGTTTACCTGGCCACTGCCAACACATGAGTCATAGAATCAGACTGCAACATGCCTATAGCTTGTTTTATTATTTAATCCATCACTTAAGAAAACACACCCATGGGGGAAAATACACTCTCTACCAGCCAATCATTTTAGCATCAGTACCGAATTCCATACAACAGAGATTCTATGAAAGGCTGTAACATGTTTTTGCTATTAGTTATTTCAATGCAATTTTAGATAAGAGTCCAAAATTAACTGTGATCTATGGGTATTGTAATCACAAACCACTCCAATATTCTTGCCTGGGAAATCCCATGCACAGAGGAGCCTGGCAGGCTACAGTTCATAGGCTTGCAAAAGAGTCAGACATAACTTAGCAACTAAGCAACAACAATAAATGGGTACTGTAACATTTACCTGGAAAAAATGCAAACCCAGAAGTGGTTCGACTGGGCTCCGCACTTGATGAAAATCTAGATTCTTCTAACTTGTCAAAGAGATAGAGGACTACTAAAAGTGTTTAAATTATGGGAAGCACAAATTTAGTGGTTTTGTTAAAAAGAAATGAAAGTAACTATGTCATAATAAAGTCAAAATATTTAATCATTCATTTTTTGAAATTGACTTCTCTACAAAAATTAAAATTTATTTGCTTTCTTTTCTTCTTCAAAAACTGAGTTTAGTTGAGGTCCTGGAAATAACTTAGTGGTTTACTTTAGACTAAATAAGCTGAAAATTCACTAAATATCAGCATCAAATCTTGAAAAGAAAAGTTTGTGTAGGAGCATACTTTTAAATTCCATTAATTTAATCTACTAAAGTCTAAAATTCTGCTCAGAGATTTTTTTTTGACAGATTAGTGCAGAGAAAAATGAAAGCAATGAGCTTGTTTCCTTGAACATCTATCAATGCACCACCCCCACACAGTGCATCATGAAGCCTGTTACACCCACATCTGAGAAGGAAATACATTTGGTAATTGTAATGATATCTATGTCTGATGAATGAAACTATGGTCATCATATCACAAAATAATTTAAGAGAATTTATTTGCACACCGCTTATTGTGTATGTGAACCAAGTCTAACACAAGAAACATGATTTCCTTGTTCTGGAAGAATATATGGAATATAAATAAACATAGAACAAATAAAAAGTAATTAAATATTTTCTCATTTGAAATGAAACATAATGATAAATATAAAAGAAAACACTATCCAAGAAAAATACTTCTTTACTTAACCACAGCCTCTAGGCAATATTGTGAAAAATTTCCCCACTAAACACAAGGAAGAGACTGAAGCAAATGAAGTATTAACGCCCATTTCCTGTGCACTGATTCAATGTGCTCACTCCTCAGTTGTGTCCGACTCTTTTGGCCCCATAGACTGCAGCCTGCCAGGCTCTTTTGTCCATGAGATTCTCCAGGCAAGAATGCTGGAGTGGGATGCCATTTCCTTCTCCAGGGAATCCACCCAACCCAGGGATGGAACCGAGCCCCCTGTGCCTCCTGCACTGGCAGTCAGATTCTTTCTGTCCATATAGTGATCCCCTTTCCCAGTTTACCTTCCCCTGTGCCCCTTCCTATCTGTCAGCCACCACTGTGTTCTCTGTGTCTATATTTTTGCTTCATTTCAGTTCAGTCACTCAGTCATGTCCAACTCTTTGCAACCTCATAGACTGCAGCATACCGGACTTCCCTGTCCATCACCAACTCCTGGAACTTGCTCAAATTCATGTCCATTGAGGTGGTGGCACCTTCCAGCCATCTCATCCTCTGTCATCTCCTTCTCTTCCTGCTTTCAGTTTTTCCCAGCATCAGGGTCTTTTCCAATGAGTCAGTTCTTCACATCAGATGGCCAAAGTATTGGAGCTTCAGCTTCAGTGTCATTCCTCCCATAAATATTCAGGACTGATTTTCTTTAGGATTGACTGATTTGATCTCCTTGTAGTCTAAGGGACTCTCTAGAGTCTTTTCCAACACCACAGTTCAAAAACATCAATTCTTTGGTGCTTGATTTTCTTTATTGTCCAACTCTCACATCCATACATGGCTTTTTCATTCTCCTCTTTCACTTTCATCAAGAGGCTCTTTAGTTCTTCTTTGCTTTCTGCCATTAGGGTGGTGTCATCTGCATATCTGAGATTTCTCCCGGCAATCTTGCTTTCAGCTTCTGCTTCATCTAGCCTAGCATTTCCCATAATGTACTCTGCGTGCAAGTTAAACAAGCATAGTGACAATATACAACCTTGACGTACTCTTTTCCCAATTTGGAACCACTCTGTTGTTCCATGTCTGGTTCTAACTGTTGCTTCATGACCTGCATACAGATTTCTCAGGAAGCAAGTAAGTTGGTCTGGTATTCCCATCTATTTAAGAATTTTCCACAGTTTGTTATGATCCACACAGTCAAAGGGTTTAGCATAGTCAACAAAGCAGAAGTAGATGTTATTTTGGAATTTTCTTGCTTTTTCTGTGATCCAACAAATGTTGGCAATTTGATCTCCAGTTCCTCTGCTTTTTCTAAATCCAGCTTGAACATCTGTAAGTTCTCAGTTCACCTACTGTTGAAGGCTAGCTTGGAGAATTTTGAGCATTACTATGCTAATGTGTGGACCGCACAAATTTGGCCTTGGTGTCATCTGCATATCTGAGGTTATTGATATTTCTCCCGGCAATCTTGATTCGAGTTTGTGCTTCTTCCAGCCCAGCGTTTCTCATGATGTACTCTTCATATAAGTTAAATAAGCAGGGTGACAATATACAGCCTCAAAGTACTACTTTTCCTATTTGGAACCAGTCTGCTATTCCATGTCCACTTCTAACTGTTGCTTCCTGACTTGCATACAGGTTTCTCAAGAGGCAGGTCAGGTGGTCTGGTATTCCCAGCTCTTTCAGAATTTTCCACAGTTTATTGTGATCCACACAGTCAAAGTCTTTGGCATAGTCAATAAAGCAGAAATAGTCTAGTCAAGGCTATGGTTTTTCCAGTAGTCATGTATGGATGTGAGAGTTGGACCATAAAGAAAGCTGAGCACCGAAGAATTGATGCTTTTGAACTGTGGTGATGGAGAAGATTCTTGAGAGTCCCTTGGACTGCAAGAAGATCCAACCAGTCCATCCTAAAGGAGATCAGTCCTGGGTGTTCATTGGAAGGACTGATGTTGAAGCTGAAACTTTAATACTTTGGCCACCTGATGTGAAGAATTGACTCATTTGAAAAGACCCTGATGCTGGGAAGGATTGAGGGCAGGAGGAGAAGGGGACGACAGAGGATGAGATGGCTGGATGGCATCACCGACTCGATGCACATGAATTTGGGTAAACTCAGGACGTTGGTGATGGACAGGGTGCTGCAATTCATGGCGTCGTAGAGTCAGAAACGACTGAGCGACTGAACTGACTGACGCTAATGTGTGAGATGAGTCCATTTGTGTGGTAGTTTGAACATTCTTTGGCATTGTCTTTCTTTGGGTTTGAAACGAAGACTAACCTTTTCCATTCCTGTGGCCACTGCTGAGTTTTCCAAATTCGCTGGCATATTGAGTGCAACACTTCCACAGTGTCATTTTTTAGGATGTGAAATAGCTCAGCTGGAATTCCATCACCTCCACCCACTTTGTTCATAGTGATGATTCCTAAGGCTCACTTGACTTCACACTTCAGGATATCTGACTGTAGGTGAGTGATCACACCATCGTGGTTATCTGGGTCGTGAAGATCTTTTCTGTATAGTTCTTCTATGTAATCTTGCTACCTTTTCTTAATATCTTCTGCTTCTATTAGGTCCATACGGTTTCTGTCCTTTATTGTATCCATGTTTGCATGAAATGTTCCCTTGGTGTCTCTAATTTTCTTTAAGAGATCTCTAGTCTTTTCTATTCTATTCCTTTCCTCTAATTCTTTCCATTGATCACTAAGGAAGGCTTTCTTATCTCTCCTTGCTATTCTTTGGAACTCTGCTTTCAGAGGGGTATATCTTTCCTTTTCTCCTTTGCTGTTCACTTCTCTTTTCTCAGCTATTTGTAAGGCATTCTCAGACAACCATTTTGCCTTTTTGCATTTCTTTTTCTTGGAGATAGTTTTAATCATAGCTTCCTCTATCATGTTGCTATGACCAGTGCATTCTCTTGGCAAAACTCTGTTAGTCTTTGCCCTGCTTCATTTTGTACTCCAAGGCCAAACTTGTCTGTTATTCCAGGTATCTCTTAACTTCCTACTTTTGCATTGCAGTCCCCTACGATGAAAAGGACATCTTTTTTTGGTGTTGGTGCTAGAAGTTCTTGTAGGTCTTCATAGAACCATTCAACTTCACCTTCTTTGGCATTAGTGGTTGAGGCTTAGATTTGAATTGCTTGATATTGAATGGTTTGCCTTGGAAACAAAGAGAGATCATTCTGTTGTTTTTGAAACTGCACCCAAGTACTGCATTTCAGGCTTCTGTTGACTATGAAGACAACTCTATTTCTTCCAAGGGATTCTTGCCCATGGTAGTAGATATAATGGTCATTTGAATTAAATTCACTCATTCTGGTCCGTTTTAGCTCACTGATTCCTAAAATGTCAACATTAACTCTTGCCACCTCCTGTTTGACCACTTCCAATTTGCCTTGATTCATGGACCTAACATTCCAGGTTCCTATGCAATATTTTTCTTTACAGCATCGGACTTTACTTTCATCACTAGTCATATCCACAGCTGGGTGTTGTTTTTGCTTTGGCTTAGCCTCTTCATTCTTTCTGGAGCTATTTATCCACTCTTCGCCACTAGCATATTGGGCACCTACTGACCTGGGGAGTTCATCTTTCAGTATCCTATCTTTTTGCCTTTTCACACTGTTCATGGAGTTCTCAAGGTAAGAATCCTGAAGTGGTTTGCCAGTCCCTTCTCCAGCGGATCAGGTTTTGTCAGAATTCTCCACCATGACCCATCTGTCTCCGTTGGCCCTACATGGCATGGTTCATAGTTAAACTGAGTTAGGCAAGGCTGTGATCCATGTGATCAGTTTGTTTAGTTTTCTGTGATTGTGGTTTTCATTCTGTCTGGCCTCTAATGGATGCGAATAAGAGGCTTGTTGAAACTTCTTGATGGGAGGGACTGGCTGTGGGGGAATCTGGGACTTGCTCTGATGGGTGGAGCCATGCTCAGTAAAACTTTAATCCAGTTTTCTGCTGATGGGAAGGGCTTCCCTGGTGGCTCAGTAGCTAAAGAATCTGCCTGCAATACAGGAGACTCAGGTTCAATCCCTGGGCTGGGTTAATCCCCTGGAAAAGGAAATGGCAACCCACTCCAGTGTCCTTGCCTGGAGAATTCTATGGACAGAGGAGCCAGGTGGGCTATAGTCCATGAGGTCTCCAAGAATTGGACACAACTGAGCAACTTTAACTTTCACTTTCTTTTGATTGCTGGGGCTGTGTTCCCTCCCTGTAGTTTGACCTGAGGCCAAACTATGGTAAGGATAATGCCCCACGGCTCCCAGGACAGTTATATTCAGTACCCATGCCTTCACTGGACACTCACAGGAAAGTTTGGCTCAGTCTATTGTGGGCCTTAGAACTTTTGCAACAGTGTGAGAACTTCTTTGGTATAATTGTTCTCCAGTTTGCGGGTTGTCTGCTTGGTGGCTCAATTATGGGGTTATTGGTGACCTCCTCCAAGAGGATTTATGCCACATGTAGCACCTCCTAGGTCTGCTGCAGCCAGAGTTCCTGTCCCCAAGGAAGGTCACTGCTGACCTGTGCCTCAGCAGGAGACACTCAAACTCAAAGGCAGGTCTGGCTCAGTCTCTTGTGGGGTCTCTGGGTCCTGGTGTACACAATTTTTTGTTTGAGCCTTCCAAGCATCTCTGGCAGGGTTTGATTCTAAATGTGATTTCACCCCTCCTACTGTCTTGTTGGGGCTTCTCCTTTGCCTTTGGATGTAGGTTATCATTTTCTGATGGGATCCAACATTCTCCTGTTGATGGTTGTTCAGCAGTGAGTTGCAATTTTGGAGTTCTCACAGGAGAGGATTCGCACAGTCCTTCTACTCCACCATCTTTTCACTAGTCTACCTTTGTCCCTTGTTTTGTTTAGTTCATTCAATTATTTTGTTGTATGTTTATTCTTTTATACTGCACATGTGAGTGAAATCATATATTATTTGTCTTTCCCACCCAACTTATTTCACTTAGTGTAATATCCTTAAGATCCGTGTGTGTTACTGCAAATGGAAAGATTTCCTCTTTTATGGCTGAATAGTATTCCATGGTGTCTATGTATGCATGTGTCCACACAAAGCTTAAAGTGACACAGTCCCTGCATTCCCAGAGCTTGCACAGCTGAGAGAGACATGCACACTCACAATACACCAGTATGAGTGAATAAGTATGATGACTGCGGTGTTGTCAGGGGCCATGGGATCACCAAAGTGGAAATCTTATATTGCCTGGAGAAGCCACAGAACATTTCATGAAGCAGATACATTTTAGCTGAGTAACAAACAACTACAAGGAACTCCTTACACAGTTGCCCGAAAAACCCTTGCAAAGGTGTAGAAGAGAAAAAAGCATACCATATTTTGAAAAGCTAAATGTTTCAGTGGTGCTAGAGTCTCAAAGGGAAAAGTTAACAACATACTGTTATATTAACAGTATTTAGGAATCACTGAAATAGTTTTATTGATCTTTTCACTACCAATTAAATTAACTCACGTTCATCAATAAATGTTTTTAAATGGAGAAAACATAAAGAAGAGAATTAATCCTACTTTACATCCTATCACTAAATAATCATGTGACTTGTACATTTTATACCATAGCTCTGCTTCTAATAGCCTTTCCAGGCTACTGATCAGAGAAAGGGGATGGTAAATTCTGCCCCCAATTGTCCTGAAATCAATCATATATCCCACACTTCTCACCAGAATCTTCTCCACTTATTTTCCACATCAATCATTTCTTCTCTCAGTTTTGGTTCCTTTGGGTTGATTCAATTTCCCTACAATCTGCAGACATTTCTTGAATCTTGTGATATGAAGTTACCATTTTCTTATCTTGTCACACTAATAAACATAGTTGTTTTTTTTTTCTGTTATTAATGTTTCCTCCTCTTGTTTTTCTTGTAACAGATTAATCAGTAGCTGAGAAGGGTTTTAAAAGTTTGCTCACAGAAGCAGCTGTGCTGGGAATCCAGAGCATACTGTCTGGTTTCCGTTCATAATAAGCACATATAAGTGGCACTACTGGGCTAACAAGTACTGTTTAAAGTTTTCTGGTCCACAAGGCAAACTGCTTTCTGGAGAAACAGCAATATTCAGTTCCATCGGTACTGGATGAATGCTATTATCTGGAGTTCCTAGTAACTCTATGTGTCATCTTTAATCTTTGAAAACAGTTGAAGAATTTCAAAAGTGATGCTATCTGGACTGCCCTTTATTTCTATCGCTTTTCCTGCAGTGTGGGGGACAGATAGGAGGTGCAGGGGTGTGGTGCCATTGTAGTCAGGAAGACGAGGTGGTTAGTGAAATAATCTAGAAGAGAAATTAACCAAGGAAGTGACAAGAAGAAAATGAGATAAGGAAACAGATTTGAGAGATAATAAGAAAGTACAAGCATTGTAACCAAGAACATGTTGCTAAGCTTGAGATGAAAAATCATTTTGAAAATGGCCATTGTCTATAAGACAAGTGACACACTTGGGCATGTGTAGATCTCACAACAAATTTAAGAAATCAGTTTTATTATTCTGATTGTTTGGATTTGTAAAATACGTTAAAGTACACATTTAGGAAGTTGCTTTGTTAGGATCCCATTGGTGACTAACCCACACTCATGTGGAAGATATCTCCCCACACCACACTGGACCACACTGGCTTCTGAAATGAGGCCTACTTTGCTAATGTGAGCGCCTGGGTATTGAAAGAAATTTCTACCTCCAACTCCACTCCTTTGGAAGTGCCTGCATTCCTTAGATTTCAGGTCAGTTTTGGAGAAGGCGATGGCACCCCACTCCAGTACTCTTGCCTGGAAAATCCCATGGATGGAGGAGCCTGGTAGGCTGCAGTCCATGGGGTCACTATGAGTAGGACACGACTGAGCAACTTCACTTTCACTTTCATGCATTGGAGAAGGAGATGGCAACCCACTCCAGTGTTCTTGCCTGGAGAATCCCAGGGACCGGGGAGCCTGGTGGGCTGCCGTCTATGGGGTCACACAGAGTCAGACACGACTGAAATTACTTAGCAGCAGCAGCAGCAGCAGGTCAGTTTGCCATCCTGCTGTCTCAATTTTATGATTCAGCTTAAAGACCATTTACCAATTGTAAATTTGTAAATTTCTTGTTGTTTAGGGTAGAAGTCATGCTCTTTCCAGGGCTTCCCCAAAGGCTCAGCAGGTAAAGAATCTGCTTGCCAATGCAGGAGACACAGGAGGTGCAAGTTCGATCCCTATGTTGGGGCGATCCTCTGGAGAAGGAAATGGCAACCCGTTCCAGTTTTCTTGCCTGGAAAATCCCATGGACAGAGGAGCCTGGCAGGCTACAGTCCATGGGGTCGCAAAGAGTCAGACACAACTGAGCAACTAAGCACAAGCATGATGTTCTTTCTACATCATAAGCAGAAGCTACTGTCTCTCCATTGATTTTCAGGCTCTGTGACTCTTCAAGGGCCTAGGTCTATGTTCACCCTCATTATTTATGTTTCCTTTTGTATTTCCCACAACCTTACCCATGAAAGATGTTCTGGGGGAGTTCTTTAAACTAATTTTCCCCATCATGAATTCTTGTGAATGCGAGTCCACTCCTCTACCCCAGTTTCTGCTCTTTTCTAAAGATTCCTCAATTTTCTTCTCTATTTCTTTTTGTTGTTTTGTTCTGTTTCACAGTCTTCTTCTTTAATTGTAATCTCATCTGCGAAGAATGGCAGATGTGAGAAGGAAGGATAAGGACCTGCTTAGGGTCCCACTGACCTGCCTGAAGGGTTCCCTGGTTGAGCAGGCTCTGGCTTTCCTGGCTTGTGAGCAGTAAGACAGGCAGCCATCTGTCTCCAGAGTGACAGCAGGAAATAAAAGACCTGGTGTAGCCTTCTCATCCTGTTAGCCACTGTGCCAGGTCCTCTGCTGTTCTAGGCTTTGACTTCACACACACGCATACTGGGAAGGTAATCACCTTCCCAGATGAATATTCTTTGATTTTATGTTTCATTTTCCGATCAGCCCACCACCTTCTCACTTTTGTGACATTTCAAGAGTTCAAGAAAAAGAAATGTTTACTCTTGTTTATAGATCATCTAATACTTTTAAATAGCAGTGAAAAAAGGCACTTTTATTAAATGTCAAAAAATCTTCCACAATATGGTTTTTACATTTAAAAAGATGTATATATGTTGGTTCACTTTAGCACCCAGATGCCAGAGGAAAATAGGTCAGAAATGTAGCTTTAAAATCCAGTCCCAACAGTAAATAAGTGATTTTGATAAAGCAACAGAAAAATGCTGGCAGCCTACCCAGGAAAACAATTTCTATCACATAAGTGTGTACCAAAAGACCAGAGCATCAAGCAAAATACCTAGGCATGTGCATCTTTGCCTAGGTTCTAAGGTTAGTAATGAACCAAAAAAAATTTTGATAGTGATCTGGAATTTTGATGTTGATTAAATTTGGTAATCTAATGAGTGAATACCAGTATATTCTGAGGAACAAATCTGACACTTTCTACTACATTAATATTTTATTTTATTTTTCTCAAGTTTTTCAAATATAACTAGAAAGTCAGACATTTGACTTGCCCTTTGTTTAAAAAAAGCTTGTTTCATATATGAGAATATGTAAAATCAAACCCATATAAGTCAATGTTCTGTTTATTGACAATTTATCTGGAGTCAAATCAGCTCTATCCAAAGCAACAGCATGCACACGTGCTCAGTCATGTCTGACTCTTTGTGACCCCATGGACTGTAGCCCACCAGGCTCCGCTGTCCATGGCATTTCTCAGGCAAGAATATTGGAGTGGATTGCCATTTCCTCCTCCAGGAGATCTTCGCGACCAAGGGATCGAACCCACATGTCCTATGTCTCCTGCACTGGCAAGTGAATTCTTTATTACTGAGCCACCTGGGAAGCCAAGAAGTAGCAGCAAGAAAACATGTTCCCATGCATCCAAGACTCAAAATGACAGCTGGGCTTACCCTCTATTCTTTGGGAAATATTAATTTCTTACAAAATGTGAAAACTCACTCCAATTCGCTATATTTCTAGAGAAATGAAAATATTCCATTATAAGACTTTCAAAAGTAAATTGAAATGTATATACTTTTAGGGAAAATAAAATGCTTTTGAGTTTAGGTTTAAGTGGAAAGGATGAAACTGAGATCATTTCCCCACCATGTTTCACAAATATTGCATCCCCCACGTTCATTGAAGACAGGGGAACCCAAGTTGTTCATTCAATGTTCAGTCAACTAGGAAGACTCCAAATTTAAAAAACCTGATTAGAAAACAAATTCCAATTGCTTTACAAGTTTCTTAGTTCCAAGTGCATTAAAATTTAAATCTTGACTATTATACTAATAAACAAGTTGCCAGATAACAAATAATAGAAAAATCATAGTTACATCACCATGGATTTGGAAGCCTCATGGAAGCCTGAGATTCATGACCTGACCCCAACTGTGGTTTGACATGAGACCCCATCTCTTTATTTAAAATACTGTCAACTCAAGAACCAGAGGACAGTCTTATTAAGTCAATTTAAGCTATTTTTTTGACAAATGATCACCTCTAATTCTGAAGCTTGATTTGTTGGTTTGAATTCTTTAACCACTGCATTTTACGCATACCAAAATCTGTAGACTTCCAAAAGCAGAGTCTCTGAGGTACAATTTCATGGCTGCAATCATCATGAGCAGTGATTTTGGAGCCCAAAACAATAAAGTCTGACACTGTTTCCACTGTTTCTCCATCTATTTCCCATGAAGTGATGGGACCAGATGCCATGATCTTAGTTTTCTGAACGTTGAGCTTTAAGCCAACTTTTTCACTCTTCTCTCTCACTTTCATCAAGAGGCTCTTTGGTTATTCTTCACCTTCTGCCATAAGGCTGGTGTCATCTGCATATCTGAGGTTATTGATATTTCTCCTGGCAATCTTGATTCCAGCTTGTGTTTCTTCCAGCCCAGCGTTTCTCATGATGTACTCTGCATATAAGTTTAATAAGGAGGGTGACCATATACAGCCTTGATGTACTCCTTTCCCGATTTGGAACCAGTCTGTTGTTCCATGTCCAGTTCTAACTGTTGCCTCCTGACCTGCATACAGGCTTCTCAAGAGACAGGTCAGATGGTCTGGTATTCCCATCTCTTTCAGAATTTTCCACAGTTTATTGTAATCCACACAGTCAAAGGCTTTGGCATAGTCAATAAAGCAGAAATAGATGTTTTTCTGGAACTCTCTTGCTTTTTCGATGATCCAGCAGATGTTGGCAATTTGATGTCTGGTTCCTCTGCCTTTTCTAAAACCACCTTGAACATTTGTAAGTTCATGGTTCACATATTGCTGAAGCCTGGCTTAGAAAATTTTGGGCATTACTTTACTAGTGTGTGAGATGAGTGCAATTGTGTGGTAGTTTGAGCATTCTTTGGCATTGCCTTTCTTAGGGATTGGAATGAAAACTGACCTTTTCCAGTCCTCTGGCCACTGCTGAGTTTTCCATATTTGCTGGCATATTGAGTGAAGCACTTTCACAGCATCATCTTTGAGGGTTTGAAATAGCTCAACTGGAATTCCATCACCTCTACTAGCTTTGTTCATAGTGATGCTTTCTAAGGCCCACTTGACTTCACATTCCAGGATGCCTGGCTCTAGGTGAGTGATCACACCATCGTGATTATCTAGGTCGTAAAGATCTTTTTTGTACACTTCTTCTGTGTATTCTTGCCACCTCTTGTTAATATCTTCTGCTTCTGTTGGGTCCATACCATTTCTGTCCTTTATCGAGCCCATCTTTGCATGAAATGTTCCCTTGGTATCTCTAATTTTCTTGAAGAGATCTCTAGTCTTTCCCATTCTGTTGTTTTCCTCTATTTCTTTGCACTGATCTCTGAGGAAGGCTTTATTATCTTTCCTTGCTATTCTTTGGAAATCTGCATTCAGATGGGAATATCTTTCCTTGAAATTAAAAGACGCTTACTCCTTGGAAGGAAGGTTATGACCAAAATAGATAGTATATTTAAAAGCAGAGACATTACTTTGCCAACAAATTTCTGTCTAATCAAGGCTATGGTTTTTCTGGTGGTCATGTATGGATGTGAGAATTGGACAGTGAAGAAAGCTGAGTGCTGAAGAATTGATGCTTTTGAACTGTGGTGTTAGAGAAGACTCTTGAGAGACCATTGGACTGCAAGGAGATCCAACCTGTCCATCCTAAAGGAGATCAGTCCTGGGTGTTCATTGGAAGGACTGATGTTGAAGCTGAAACTCCAATACTTTGGCCACCACATGCGAATGATTGCATTACTCCTTTTTCATTGCTTTGTACACAGAAAATGGCAGGGACATTACTTTGAAAAGCAGAGATACTACTTTGTCAACAAAGGTTCAGTTCAGTTGCTCAGTCGTGTCCGACTCTTTGCGACCTCGTGGACTGCAGCACAGAAGGCTTCCCTGCCCATCACCAACACCCAGAGCCTGCTCAAACTCATGTCCATCAAGTCGGTGATGCCATCCAAACATCTCAACCTCTGTCGTCCCCTTCTCCTTCTGCCTTCAATCTTTCCCACCATCAGGGTCTTTCCAATGAGTCAGATCTTCACATCAGGTGGCCAAAGTATTGGAGTTTCAGCTTCAGCATCAGTCCTTCCAAAGAACATTCAGGACTGATTTTCTTTAGGATGGACTGGTTGGATCTCCTTGCAGTCCAAGGGACTCTCAAGAGTCTTCTCCAACACCACAGTTTAAAAGCATCAACTTTTCAGCACTCAGCTTTCTTTATAGTCCAACTCTCACATCCATACATGACTACTGGAAAAACCATAGCTTTGACTAGACGAACCTTTGTTGACAAAGTAATGTCTCTGCTTTTTAATATGCTGTCTAGGTTGGTCATAGATTTTCTTCCAAGGAGCAAGTGGCTTTTAATTTCGTGGCTGCAGTCACCATCTGCAATGATTTAGGAGCCCAAAAAAATAAAGTCAGCCACTGTTTCCACTGTCTCCTCATCTATCTCCCATGAAGTGATGGGACCAGATGCCATGATCTTAGTTTTCTGAATGTTGAGTTTTAAGCCAACATTTTCACTCTCTTCTTTCATTTTCATCAAGAGGCTCTTTAGTTCTTCTTCACGCTGCCATAAGTGTGGTGTCATTTGCATATCTGAGGTTATTGATATTTCTCCCAGCAATCTTTTTTTTTTTAATAAATTTATTTATTTTAGTTGGGGGCTAATTACTTTACAATATTGTAGTAGTTTTTGCCATACATTGACATGAATCAGCCATGGGTTCACATGTGCTCCCCCTCCCAAACCATCCTCCCACCTCCCTCCCCATCCCATCCCTCTGGGTCATCCCAATGCTCCAGCCCTGAGCATCCGTCCCATGCATAGAACATGGAATGGTGTTCCGCTTCACATATGACAATATACATGTTTCAATGTTATTGTCCCAGAACGTCCCACCCTCACCTTCTCCCTCAGAGTCCACAGGACTGTTCTATGCATCTGTGTCTCTTATTCTGTCTCGTATAGGGTTACCATTACCATCTTTCAAATTCCCATACAGTGGGATTGCTGGGTCTGTATAATGGCAGTTTCATCCATTCCCAGCTGAGTTTTTAAGGACATCTCCATCACTGCTTCCTCCATAGTGCTGCCATTGTACTAGTTTGTTTCCTTGGTGTGTATGCCCAACAGTGGGATTGCCACCAATTCCCAGTAAGGAATCTCCACACTGTTCTCCATAGTGCCTGTACTAGGTTCCAACAGTGTAAGAGGGTTTTTCTCCACACCCTCTCCAGCATTTATTGCTTGTACTTTTGGATAGCAGCCATTCTGACGGGTGTGTAATGGTACCTCATTGTGGTTTTGATTTGCATTTCTCTAATAATGAGTGATGTTGAGCATCTTTTCATGTGTTTGTTAGCCATCTGTATGTCTTCTTTGGAGAAATGTCTGTTTAGTTCTTTGGCCCATTTTTTTTATTGGGTCGTTTATTTTTCTGGAATTGAGCTGCAGGAGTTGCTTGTATATTTTTGAGATTAAATATTTGTCTGTTGCTTCGTTTGCTATTATTTTCTCCCATTCTTAAGGCTGTTTTTTCACCTTGCTCATAGTTTCCTTTGTTGTGCAAAAGCTTTTAATTTTAATTAGGTCCCATTTGTTTATTTTTGCTTTTATTTCCAGTATTCTGGGGGTGGGTCATGGAGGATCCTGCTGTGATTTATGTCAGAGAGTATTTTGCCTATGTTTTCCTCTAGGAGTTTTATAGTTTCTGGTCTTACGTTTAGATCTTTAATCCATTTTGAGTTTATTTTTGTGTATGGTGTTAGGAAGTGTTCTAGTTTCATTCTCTTACAAGTGGTTGACCAGTTTTCCCAGCACCACTTGTTAAAGAGATTGTCTTTTCTCCATTGTATACTCTTGCCTCCTTTGTCGAAGATAAGGTGCTCATAGGTGCGTGGATTTATCTCTGGGCTTTCTATTTTGTTCCATTGATCTATATTTCTATCTTTGTGCCAGTACCACACCGTCTTGATGACTGTGGCTTTGTAGTAGAGCTTGAAGTCAGGCAGTTTGATTCCTCCAGTTCCATTCTTCTTTCTCAAGATTGCTTTGGCTATTCGAGGTTTCTTATATTTCCATACAAATTGTGAAATGATTTGTTTTAGTTCTGTGAAAAATACCATTGGTAGCTTGATAGGGATTGCATTGAATCTATAGATTGCTTTGGGTAGTATACTCATTTTCACTATATTAATTCTTCCAATCCATGAACACGGTATATTTCTCCATCTCTTTGTGTCCTCTTTGATTTCTTTCATCAGTGTTTTATAGTTTTCTATATATAAGTCTTTTGTTTCTTTAGGTAGATATATTCCTAAGTATTTTATTCTTTTTGTTGCAATGGTGAAAGGTATTGTTTCCTTAATTTCTCTTTCTGTTTTCTCATTATTGGTGTATAGGAATGAAAGGTATTTCTGCGTGTTAATTTTGTATCCTGCAACTTTACTATATTCATTGATTAGCTCTAGTGGTTTTCTGGTAGAATCTTTAGGGTTTTCTATGTAGAGGATCATGTCATCTGCAAACAGTGAGAGTTTTACTTCTTCTTTTCCTATCTGTATTCCTTTTATTTCTTTTTCCGCTCTGATTGCTGTGGCCAAAACTTCCAAAACTATGTTGAATAGTAGTGGTGAAAGTGGGCACCCTTGCCTTGTTCCTGACTTTAGTCTCCCAGCAATCTTGATTCCAGCTTGTGCTTCATCCAGCCCAGCATTTTGCAAGAAGTACTCTGTATATAAGTTAAATAAGCAGGGTGACAATATACAGCCTTGACATACTCCATTCTTGATTTGAAGACAGTCTGTTGTTCCATGTCTAGTTCTAACTCTTGCTTCTTGACCTGCATACAGATTTCTCAAGAGGCAGATCAGGTGGTCTGGTATTCCCATCTCTTTCAGAATTTTCCACAGTTTGTTGTGTTCCACACAGTCAAAGGTTTTAGCGTAGTCAATGGAGCAGAATTAGATGTTTTTCTAGAACTTCTTGCTTTTTTGCTGATCCAGCGGATGTTTGCAATTTGATCTCTAGTTCCTCTGCCTTTTCTAAATCCAACTTGAAGATCTGGAAGTTCATGGTTCACGTACTGTTGAAGCCTGGCTTGGAGAATTTTGAGCATTACTTTGCTAGTGTGTGAGATGAGTGCAATTGTGCGGTAGTTTGAGCATTCTTTGGCATTGCCTTTCTTGGGGATTGGAATGAAAACTGACCTTTTCCAGTCCTGTGGCCACTGCTGAGTTTTCCAAATTTGCTGACATATTGAATGCAGCACTTTCACAGCATCATCTTTCAGGATTTGAAATAGCTCACCTGGAATTCCATCACCTCCACTAGCTTTGTTCATAGTGATGCTTCCTAAAGCCCACTTGACTTTGTCTTACAGGATGTCTGGCTCTAGGTGAGTGATCACACCATTGTGATTATCTGGGTCATGAAGATCTTTGTTGTATAGTTCTTCTGTGTATTCTTGCCACCTCTTCTTAATACCTTCTGCTTCTGTTTGGTCTGTACAATTTCTGTCCTTTATCGAGCCCATCTTTGCATGAAAATTTCCCTTGGTATCTCTAATTTTCTTGAAGAGATCTTTAGTCTTCCCCATTCTATTGTTTTCCTCTATTTCTTTGCACTGATCACTGAGGAAGACTTTCTTATCTTTCCTTGCTATTCTTTGGAACTCTGCATTCAAATGGGTATATCTTTCCTTTTCTCCTTTGCTTTTCTCTTCTCTTCTTTTCACAGCTATTTGTAAGGCCTCATCAGGCAATCATTTTGCCTTTTTGAATTTCTTTTTCTTGGGGATAGTCTTAATCACTGCTTCCTGTACAATGTCATGAACCTCCATCTACATTTCTTCAGGCACTCTGAAAAACTATTAAAAAAATATTTACTTACAATATTCTCTATGGCTTTAAGTAGGCCATTTAATATATATCCCACAGTTCATTTAACAAGATTCTTTATTACTGGTGTTTTAGAGATTTTCCATGCTTATTCAGTATAACGATTTCTTGTGTTGTACATTTTATATTTAAATAGTCGGCTATAACCTTAATAATTTAAGGTTATTTGGAATGATTTTGAAATAAGGGAATTGGTATGGCAAAGTATATTTTTAAGCATTTGATATGTAATTTTGCCTACGCACAGGTAATAGAAATTATTCCAACTTCACTTACCAAATTCTATGATAATCTACCAGAGAAAAAATTTCTGAGAAGTGTGGAAAGTTTGACACCAGTTTGACAGAGCAAATAATTAGAAATAGCATTCTAGTTTTTATTTGGAGAGTTTTGATTTATTTCACTCCTACCAGGTAGAGAAAAGCCACTTTAGGACACACCATTTTTTTTCTTCCTCTAAATTTGTTACTTCTTTTGTAAAGAAATTACCACTTAATGAAAGATAACCAAGAAGAATTAAACCCAATTTTTTTTATTGTATTTAAGCCCCTTAAATGTCAAGTCTGTGAGAATTATCTGACAAGGGATTGAATAATATTAAAATTGAAAATGTTTTCTTTGCAAGTGCATTTGACCTTATGAATCAATGCTTCATTAGCTCTTTCCTGTCTCTCTTTATCTTTACACACTCACCTTTCACCTATTACCCCTCATAGATTTTCACTGCAGTCAGAGAAGTCTGATTGAAAAGTAGTTACGTCTTTAGTTTCATATGCACAATTATAAATTAAGCCCTTTGCATTTGCTATTTGCTTCAGCATATTTTCATAAGCAGGGAAAAAGAGGAACTTATAGAAATAAGGCTTTTGAAAATTAAACTGATTCACTGAACTAGAAGGTTGGAAATTTTTTTCTCTAAAAAGCCAAATAACAACTATTTTGAACCTTAAAGTCCTAAAGATCTCTGCTACAATTACAAAACTTCACTCTAGCCATACCCAAGACATAAAAAAAAAATAGTTGACACTGTTCTAATAAAGTTTTATTAGCAAAAACTGGTGGTGGGCCGATTTGTTTAACCTATCTGCACTGAACTCTCCATTTCAAACTTTCCAAAAACTTACTCACAACAGTTTCCATTATTGGACCAATAATGATTTTCATTTTTCATTTTTATTTTCTGGAATAATTCCCACAGCTTTATCTATAGAAATAGGAAAGAAAATGTGGACAAGAAGAAAGTAACATGCAACTATCTTTTTTATTTTCCAATGATCCTCATAAGAGCTCTCTGTGATTTTTACTCATCTTGTATCAGAGCTTATTTGTGTTTGTGCTTTGCTGTGCTTAGTTCTTCAGTTGTGTCTGACTCTGTGACCCCATGGACAGTCTCATGTGGAAAATCTTCACCAACTGCACATCCTGGTGAAATTTGTCATGTCTTGAGATCTTCAGTGGTGGCCCCTGACTTTACAATTGGAACCTCCAGACCATTCCAAAATCTCCAGATTGGCTCAATCTGGAGAGTCATTGAAGATTCTGATCCCACTGGGAGGCAGAATCTGTCCAAGTACAGCATATTCCTGGCCCTTTCTAGACTCAACAATGGTACTTTTTGCTACTCTGATGCAACACTTCATTAGTGGTAGAAATTACATCTCATTTTTCTAGGCCTACCAGAAGTGTGTCAAGACTAATTTTGCACTAATGAGAGCCTACTGTGTGGCATAGGGAGCTCCACTCCATTCTCTGTGGTGACTTAATTGGGAAGGAAATCCAAAAGAGAGGGGATATATGTATATGTATAGTTGATTCATTTTGCTCTACAGCAGAAATTAACACAACATTGTAAACCAATTATACTCAATAAAAATTAATTTAAAAAACAATTTTTTCTCTCAGTAGTGTAAGCTTCTCCAACACCACAGCTGAAGAATTGATGCTTTTGAACTGTGGTATTAGAGAAGACTCTTGAGAATTCCTGGACTGCAAGGAGATCAAACCAGTCAATCCTAAGGGAAATCGGTCCTAAATATTTACTGGAAGGACTGATTCTGAGCTGAAGCTCCAATACTTTGCCTACCTGATGTGAAGAGCTGACTCTTTGGAAAAGACCCTGATTCTGGGAAAGATTGAAGGCAGGAGGAGAAGGGTACGACAGAGGACGAGATGGTTGGATGGCATCACCAACTCGAAGGACATGAGTTTGAGCAAGCTCCAGGAGTTGGTGATGTACAGGGAAACCTGGTGTGCTGCAGTCCATGGGGTCGCAAAGAGTCAAACATGACTGAGCCACTGAACTGACTGAGTGTTACCTATATAAGTATTTTATACCACAAACTTTTTCACTTTATCTAAAACAAGGAGTTTGCATAGCTTTGCACCCTTTGGCTGTTTAATATAATGTTCAACACTGTTACTCACAAAGTTGAAGACTCACCATGAAATGGGTAACAAATGGATGGCTAGGCTTCAAAATGTTCAATTTCAAACATCTTGTCAACAATTAAATCCAAACTAAGCTTATGTTAAGGATATTATGAGCCAAAATAAATTTCATAACTTGAATGTTCTACAGTGTTTGACAGATTATGGAAACAGCACAGAAATATAATACTATTGTCATACTTAGCAAAATTTCCTGATATTTGATTTTACCCACATGTCAGAAAATCACATCTATTTCAGAATATAAAGATTTGAACATTTTCTTCAATTATGCTGGTGCCTTCAACCACTGACTTTATAATGATTGTTTTGTGTAAGTATAAAGAATGTTTGAGCATCTCCTACATTAACAAGTTAAAAAAAAAACAACTTCTAACTGCACATTTTCATTCTCTTCCCTCTGTCAAGAGAAGCACTTCTTCAATGAAACATCTTGTAAAAGTTATCTATTTTAGGGACTTACCTGGTGGTCTAGTGGTTAAGACTGCACTCTTCCAATGCATGGGACATGAGTTCAATCTCTGATTCAGAGGGAAAAGTCACTATTTTGATCCCCATTCCCTGGTATCCCACTGCAAGCCAGCCTTCTCCCTACCGAAACCACTACTGTCAAGGTAACTAGTGAATTTCTTTTTGACAGATCTGCTGGGGACTTTTCACCACTTGTACACTATCATTTCTTGAAACACTTTCTTCATTGAGTTCCATAATTCTAACCTCTCTTCTTCTCAGATATTTTTTCAAGGCCCCCCTCTTTTGCTTGCCCTATAAATATGAAATATTTCCTCACAGTTTAGTCATACCGAGACCATCTTCTTGCTCTGCACATGTGCTACTGGTGATTTTTTTAACTCCATGGTTAAAATCTCAAATCTTGGTGCCTGCTTCCTCTTTGAAGCTTCTGACCTGCATGCATGCCTGTCTACTGGACAAAGCTACTTGGCTGGCTTCTGGGCATTTTAAGCTCAGTACATCCAAAACAGGGTTTCCCAGGTGGGGTAGTAGTAAAAAGTATGCCTTCCAATGCAGGAGACATGGATTCCATCCCTCGGTCAGGAAGATTTCCTGGAGGAGGGTATGGCAAACCACTCCAGTATTCTGGAAAATCCCATGGACAGAGGAGTCTAGTGGGCTGCAGTCCATGGGGTCACAATGAGTAGGACACGACCGAGTGCACACACACACACACACACCCAAAACCAAATTCCATCGTCTTCACATCCCCTCTAACAAGCTTCTCCCATGCCAGAAATTCAGGGTCTCCTTTGACTCTTTTCTGTCCTTTGTTCCTACATTTGGTCAAAAATCAAGCCTCATTTAACATGCTTTCTAATCATTTTTAGATTTTTCTCTTTTCCCAAAGGCCCCACCCCTGTCTGATTCCAAGTCATCCTACCTACTGACCTGAGTTACTGAAACTGTCTTCTAACTTGCTTGCCTCCATCCTTTCTCCCAGGTCTTTCTCAACAAAGAAGCCCAAGAACCTGGATGGGTTTCTGTGATGCTTTCAGTCCTCGTTTATAGCATTTCAGTGGTTTTTCTGACATTCTTAAGAGTTCATAGATGGATCAAAATACTCTTCCTAGCTAGTCTCCTTTTTACCATTCACCTCACTCACCAAGCCCCATCCACCTTGAACCATATCACCAGAATCCACAGCATAATTCCTTTTACCATCTCTCCCCTCTTCCAAAAAAGTTCTTAGCTATCTTTACTTCCTTGTTAACTTTGGTTCACCTCTTAAGTTTCAGCTTACATATCACTTACACTAGAAGTTCTTTTCTGACCTAACCCAATCCCTCAGACTGGCAAGCTCTTCCTGCCTTGCACCTCCATGGCATTGCTTTCTCTAAAACAGCAGATCATACTTTATATTATTACCTGTTTGATTTTTTTAAAAAAATTTTCCTACTCACCTGTAAGGTCCATGTATGCAGGAAATATTTTTACCTTGTTCATGCTGTATGAATAAAAGATAATGGATGGATAAATGGATATGGTCTCTGTCTTCATAAAACTAATAGTTCAACAGAAGAAATAGATATCAAGCAAAGAAACCAATAGATTAAATAAACAATAAAACTTGACTGAAAAAAGTTCTATCAAGTAATGAGTACTCTGAAGCACAGAGTCCTGGAACCACTGAAGTATTTAATTAGGGGAATGGTATGAAATGGCATCATTGAAAAATTTCTAAATCATTCTTTCTACAACATCAAGAAAGAAAAGAAAGAACCGTGGAAATAAGAGCACAAAATAAAAGGTTGCATTACTGCCGTTGATAGCAATGGAAATAGGCATGTGCCTAACATTTCAGCTTTAATTATTAAGAAAAAAGTAAAGTTAAAATAAGGTAAGGATATTGATTTTTAGCCTAAGGTAAAAAGAAATGTGTAACTCTTGGGAAATCTTGGAATACCTGACAATGTTTATTTTAGTAGTTCCATTCCAAGTTTCCTTATTTCTAGAGGTCAAAAATTCTGTCTTAAAACCAGAAACCAAGCTACAATTTATTTCTGCTTATTTCCCATTTTCTCTTACATAGGACCACATTTTTGGTGCTTGTTATGATTCTGGAAAAGCCCCAAGGAAGGACTAGCCCTCTCTAGTTGACCAAGTGGACTTCAAAGCCACAGTAGCCCAGTGACTGAGTATGATAATCCCCTGACAACATGTATTGCAATAGGCAAACAGTTGCTTTCTGTGATACCCCTGTTACAAATATTTACTTAAGAATTGGAAGGGGAAGAGACCTGAGAAAGTCTGTGATCATTAAAGTAAATGCTTGGAAATAAAAGAGGAATGAACAGCAGTAAAGAAGATAGAAAAGTGGTAAGTAAATAATTTTATTGGTACTGTCTGCTTGCCACCAAAAGGATGAATGACTGATCAGGTAGTGAAATACAAGATGCTTGGGGAGGATGGGCACCTACAGCCTTCAGATCAAGCATGGCAATATTAGGCTGCTATACCTGCATTGCGGAGAAGGCAATGGCAACCCACTCCAGTGTTCTTGCCTGGAGAATCCCATGGAGAGAGGAGTCTGGTGGGCTGCCGTCTATGGGGTCGCACAGAGTCGGACACTACTGAAGCGACTTAGCAGCAGCAGCAGCATACCTGCATTTTTCAGTGCCTTCTATGGAAGAGAATAAAACAAAGACTAGTTCTGTACACAGAAGAAGCTATACTACAGAACATCTTGTCTGTTATTAGATGAACTGACACCCTTACCATTTTAGTTATGTAATATATGCATGTTGTTGTTGTGTTTTCGGTTGCTCAGTCATGTCTGACTCTTTTGTGACCCTGTGGACTGTAGCCTGCCACACTTCTCTGTCCATGAGATTTCCCAGGCAAGAATACTGGAGTAGGTTGCCACTTCCTCCTCCAGATCTTTGCAACCCAGGGATTGAACCTGTGTCTCCTGTACCTCTTGCATCGCAAGTGGATTTTTTTTTTTTTTTTTAATTGGAGGTTAATTGCTTTACAATACTGTGGTGGTTTTTGTCATACATTGACATGAATCAAGTATGGTGTACATGTGTCCCCCTGTCCCGAACCCCCCTCCCACCTTCCTCCCCATTCCATCCCTCTGGGTTGTCTCAGTGCGCTAGCTTTGAGTGCCCTGTTTCATGCATCAAATTTGGACTGGTTATCTATTTACATATGATAATATACATGTTTCAATACTATTCTCTCAAATAACCCCATCCTTGCCTTCTCCCACAGAGTCCAAAAGTCTGTTCTTTACATCTGTGTCTCTTTTGCTGTCTTGCATATAGGGCCATCGTTACCATCTTTCTAAATTCCATATACATGCATTAATATACTGTATTGCTGTTTTTCTCTCTAACTTACTTCACTGTGTATGATAGATTCCAGTTTCATCCACCTCATTAGAATTGACTCAAATGTGCTCTTTTTTATAGCTGAGTAATATTCCATTGTGTATATGTACTACAGCTTTCTTATTCATTCATCTGCAGATGGGCATCTAGGTTGCTTCCATGTCCTAGCTATTGCAAACAGTGCTGCAATGAACATTGAGGTATATGTGTCTCTTTCAATTCTTATTTTCTTGGTGTGTATGACCAGCAGTGTGATTGCTGGGTCATATGGCAGTTCTATTTCCAGTTTTTTAAGGAAACTCCATACTCTTCTCCATAGTGGCTATACTAGTTTACATTCCCACCAACAGTGTAAGAGGATTCCCTTTTCTTCACTCCCTTTCCAGCATCTATTGTTTGTAGACTTTTTGATGGCAGCCATTCTGACCAGCGTGAGATGGTACCTCATTGTGGGTTTTATTTGCATTTCTCTGATAATAAGTGATTTTGAGCATCTTTTCATGTGTTTGTTAGCTATCTGTATGATTTCTTTGGAGAAATGTCTGTTTAGTTTTTTGGCCCATTTTTTAATTGGGTCATTAATTTTTCTGGTATTGAGCTGCATGAGCTGTTGTATATTTTGGAGGTTAAGTCTTTGTTGGTTGTTTTGTTTGCTATTACTTTCTCCTATTCTGAAGGCTGATTTTTAACCTTGCTTATAGTTTCCTTCATTGTGCAAAAGCTGTTAAGTTTAATTAGGTCCTATTTGTTTATTTTTGCTTTTATTTCCATTGCTCTGGGACGTGGGTTATATAGGACCTTGCTGTGATTTATGTCAGAGAGTGTTTTGCCTATGTTTTCCTCTAGGAGTTTTATAGTTTCGGTCTTAACATTTAGATCTTTAATCTATTTTGAGTTTATTTTTGTGTATGGTGTTAGAAAGTGTTCTAGTTTCATTTTTTTACAGGTGGTTGACCAGTTTTCCCAGCACCACTTGTTATAGAGATTGTCTTTTTTCCATTGTATATTTTTGCCTCCTTTGTCAAAGATAAGGTGTCCATGTGTGCGTGGATTCATCTCTTCACTTTCTATTTTGTTCCATTGATGTCTTTGTGCCAGTACATACTGTCTTGATGACTGTAGCTTTGTAGTGTAGTCTGAAGTCAGGCAGGTTGATTCCTCCAGTTCCATTCTTCTTTCTCAAGATTGCTTTGTCTATGCAAAGTTTCTTTTGTTTCCATACTAATTGTGAAATTCTTTGTTCTAGTTCTGTGAACAATACCGTTGGTAGCTTGATAGGGATTGCAATGAATCAATAGATTGCTTTGGGTAGTATACTCATTTTCACTATATTGATTCTTCCAATCCATGAACAAGGTATATTTATTTCTCCATCTACTGCTGAGCCACTGGGAAAGCCCAATATATGAATAGCAACTTCTAATTAACTTGCCCAATATTGAGGCCACTGAATTTCAAAAAGAGTATTTTCCTGATGCACATTTCTTCCTGGCTACGTGGGATGACTAAATGAACAGCCATGATCAGGAGTTATGGAGTGTATGAAAACACTCGAGAATTTGAAGACTTCACTGTGTATGTCTTCAGTATTCATTTAAGCAATCCTGGGATTGAACAACTCTTCACCAGCAAGGGGGCTCATTGTCGTTACTCAAATGTAGCAGCCGATAACTGACCAGATCATTGAAAGATGGTATTTTTTTCAGGAAATTAATTCCCAACATCAGAGCCCATTTCTAATTAAAATATTGTAGACATATCCCCCTCCATGTACCTCCTTGGAAGTTCAAGTTCACTTGGATAAGAATCCTTCCCATTGCTCCCCTGTTGTTGTTCAGTCGCTCAGTCGTGTCTGCCTCTTTGTGACCCCATGGACTGCTGCATGCTAGGCTCACCTGTCCTTCACTTTCTTCTGGAGTTTGCTCAAACTCATGTCCATTGAGTCGATGGTGCCATCCAACCATCTCATCCTCTGTTGCCCACTTCTCCTCCTACCCTCAATCTTTCCAAGCATCAGGGTCTTTTCCAATGAGATTTCTCCCCTGAGAGTCTCTTTATTTTTTTCCAGCCTCATAAATTTATTGCAAGAATACAATAGTATAATACACTGAGAACAGTTCCTAAACCTGCAGCAAGGGTTGGATAAAGGTTGCTGTTGTTGCACTTGTTGGTCTGGAGGTGGTTGCCATTGTTATTAGATGTGTGGGTGATGGAGTCCAGAGAAGCCACATCTGAAACAGTTTCTTTCCTCTCTGGCCTGCTCGCTCATTCTGTCCAGACACTCATCCTCTCTCTGTGTCATATTGGTTTCAATTTCTGGAACACAGACTTGTTGCTCTTCTTCAGCATTTTCCCATGAACTTTGGTTTCATGTTCAGACCGGGAATCCTGACATTCTCTTTAGATAAATCAATGGGCTAATCTCCCAACCTCTACACCATCCACCTACTCATCAGCACCATCTCCACAATCCAATTTCCAGATAAGGTGAAGCTGTCAGTGAATTCTTTCTGTCCCAACTTAATGGCAGGTGATGTCTCTTTCCCAACTACATGGTCTATGTTGGAAAGTTTCCCCTTCTAATATCCAGCCCTCAGGTGGCAGTTGGTTTGGCTTTTGCATTTTCCCTCTGTTGAGGTAACTTGGTCTGAGATATCTATCCTCTTTTCTTTTCTCTCCTTTCCTCTTCTCTTCTAATTCACAGGGAAGCAGCAAACACATTAGACTTCTAAAACTGTCATCCTAACATATGGCAGATGAGTGAGGATCAAAGACTTTCCTGCAGGAGCTGAGAGCACTTATAATACCCAGTGTCAAACTGACCATTCTTGATAACTTTCAACAGCTAGCAGAAGTGATCAGATTTTAACTTCACTAGCAACATGACTTGAAAAATGATAATATCAATTCCTAATTATGTCTGGGCAGGAGCTCATCTTAGACAATATGGTCTTTATGTTGTTTATAAGAATATCTTGAAAAGATAGGTTTGTTTGATAAATTAAACCTTCTTAGCTGAGCTTCTCCAACCCAGTAAGTACATGACCACGGAAACCTCAAGGAATTTTATAACATAACACTGTCACTCACCACTTGGCATCTGAGCTTCATTCTTGACTTTGATTATAAATGTCCTCAAGCTTTCTTGCAAATTGTTCATCCGTTGGAATGATAAAGTAAATGAAACTTTCCTGTAATGAATTTAATTTTAACAATTTCTTCCTGGGATTAATAATTGATTAAAAAGCTTGCTATGATCTTTGTATGTTCTTTTCTATTTCCTTATTATAGAAAATCAGGAAACATTTATCAAAGAGTTATTGCACTTTAGGAATCATTTCACATCAGGAATGATCATAAGATCAATAATGGCTTAATAAGAAGCACACAATCTTACAACTAACAAATGACCAGTGTTGACAATATCCATCCACCCTAAATTCCACCTATAATTCCTGTACAACCAAGATTCAAGACTTCTGCAGAAATAAACAATCTAGACTTAAATCTCCAATATTATAGTCTCACAGTCCATGTTTTTCATTAAAACCTATGAATTCTCAAGGGCTTGTTCAGTCAGGTATTTTAATTAAAAAGTTGGATTTCTCACTTAGAAGAATTTTCATATCAACTATTAAGAATACATTTTGTTACTGGAATCTTTTGAATAACTTTATTAATCATAAGTCCTTATATGCCACTTTGATTCTCCAATAAAGACTTTAGATCCTGATGAAATATTTCATAGAGATAGAAATCCATCCTCCTGAATATCCAAATCTGGAAGGAAGGAAAGTTTCATTTGCTCCATTTCTGAGTGCATTCCTCCAGCTTATCATTTGGAATCTTTTGGATTCTTTTGGATAACTTTATTAATCATAAGTCCTTATATGCCACTTTGATTCTCCAATAAAGACTTCAGATCCTGATGAAATATTTCATAGAGATAGAAATCCATCCTCCTGAATATCCAAATCTGGAAGAAAGGAAAGTTTCATTTGCTCCATTTCTGAGTGCATTCCTCCAGCTTATCATCAGATCAAGTTAAAAACTAATCTTTCCACAGCCAAGAACTTGCACAGCTAATGTTTGCAATACAGATGTTTGCAATTTTTATGTTTTTTTTATAGTAAAAGTCACATAATATAAAACATACCATTGTAACCATATTTAGCAGTGTAGTTCAGTGGCACTAAGTACATTCACATTGTTGTGCAACTCTCACAATCATCCATCTCCTGAATTCTTCACCTTCCTAAACTGAAACTCTGTTCTCATTAAATACTAACTCCCCATTCCCCTTCCCACCCACTTCCACCTCCCAGCTCCTTGTATCTACCAGTATATTTTCTGACTCTATGAATTTTACTATTCTAGGTAACTTGTATAAGTGGAATCTAACAGTATTTGTCTGTACCTAGTGTATACTGGTGGAGAAGGAAATGGCAACCCACTCCAGTATTCTTTCCTGAAGAATCCCAGGGACAGAGGAGCCTGGTGGGCTGCCATCTATGGGGTCGCACAGAGTTGGACATGACTGAAGTGACTTAGCAGCAGCAGCAGTGTATACTGGAATGCATTTTTAAGGTTAACAATGTATGTCCTACAAACAGACTTTTTTTTTAAAGACTTGTATTTTTAAAATAACACACAAAAATGACAGATTGGGTACTGCTATGACACAGAGGGAACAACTCTACGGCAAAGTGTGTGTCATCCCTAAATCTGACCACAATATATAAACTGGCCTCATAGTTCTACAACACAAAAGAGTCCTAGGTGAGGCAGAATCACAATGGAGAGAAAGCCATTCCTCGTGAACTTCATTGCTCCTATGGAGAGACTCTGCTTCCCTGAATCCCTCCTCCTATAACAGTTACCCCCAGATCTCTTCATGGCTCACTCATACTTCTCCAGCAATCTTTACTCAAATCACACCTTTTCAACCAGACCCACATTAACTTCCTGTGAACACTTAAAACCCATTTAGTCTGCCTTTGCATCCTAACCTCCCTTCTTATGCTCTCCTCTCTTTTCACACTCCTGAGTTATTTATTCATTCACTGAGGTCATGGGTTCTGAGGACCTCTCTTTGCTAGATTTTGAGCTACACAAGGGCAGGATCTGTTGTCTACATAAATTGTTTTCTGCTTCTCCTTTAAACAGGACAGTTTACCACTCTAATCATAACATTCTGACATGGCATTTTCCATCCCTTCATGTTCTTGGTCTTCTTGTACCCCTGGAACAACAGCCAACCCTTAATCCCTCCACTTGATCTAGCTCATCGGGGCTTTTATGATGTCACTGTTACCCACTCAACCTGAAACACCAATCAGCAAACTTAAACTGCTTTAATCAGGGTTCCAGGCCACCTAGGTCACTGAATTTCCAGATCTACCCAACCACAGACCCGAGAAATCTAGTTTCTGGAATCATGTTGATCATTTCCCAAACATTAAAGTGGAATCCTGCGTGTTAAGCCCATAAGAATCTTGACATCCAGGACTTATTTCTGAGCTGTTAACTACACCCTCATAGCAACTTATGAACATAAACCATCTTCTTTCAAGCAGAACTCCAACAGAAATCTCCTTCATTCTCTGTGAACTCTCTCAGAAACATCCCTCTTCTGTCACAAAGTACCACAGAAACCTCCTATTTTATGTTAGAATTCCCTCAGAAACTTTCTACCATCTCTGACACTTTCCCTGAGAAACTTCTTCTGTCAGATTTTCCATGAGAACCTCCATCTTTCTGTCAGAGTTTATCTCAGAATGTCATTCTTTATGTCAGATTCAGCTAACACTTCATTTTTTTGTCAGAGTTCACCTGAGAATCTGTGTGTTCTCAGAACCTCCTTCTTTCTATAAGATTTCACCTCCTATTTTCAGTGAGATTTTTCATCAGAAGCTTCTACTTTCTGTCAGATTTTAATTCAGAAGCTACTAGATTCTATAATATTTTACATCAAAATCACCTTCCTTTGGTGAAATTTTACCGCAGAAGCTCCAATTTTCTGTAATTTTTACACTAGAAACTGCAAGTTTCTTTCAGATTTTACTTCAGAAACTCCTAATTTGTTTCAGATTTTTCCACAGAACCTCCTAGCTTCCCTAAGATTTTACCTTAGAATCTCTGAGAGTTCATCAGATTTTACCTCAGAATCTCTAAGTTTCTTTCAGATTTTACCTCAAAACCTCCTGATTTCTGTCAGATTTTATCTCAGATGTTAAATCAGAACCTCCTGGTTTCTGTCAGTGTTACCTCAGAACCTCCTGGTTTCTGTCAGTTGTTACCTCAGAACCTCCTGCTTTCCATCTGATTTTACTGCAAACCTTCTGGTTTCTGTCATATTTTAGCTCAGAACCTCCTGGTTTCTGTAGATTTTACCTCAGAACATCTTGCTTTCTGTCAGATTTTACCTTAGGTCCCTCTAATTTCTTTCAGATTTTACCTCAGAATGTCCTAGGTTCTGTCAGATTTTACCTCAGAACACTCTAGATTCTGTTAGATTTTAACTCAGAACACTCTAGATTCTGTCAGATTTTAACTCAGAACACTCTAGTTTCTGTCAGATTTTACCTCAGAACCCTCTAGTTTCTGCCAAACTTTACCTCAGAACCTCCTGGTTTCAGTCAGATTTTACCACAGGATCTCCCAGTTCCTATCATATTTTACATTAGAACCTTCCTGTCCATTTTTTATCTCAGGGCCACCCAGTTCCTGTCTGATTTTACCTCAAGACCTCATGGTTTCTATCCTATTTTTACCTCAGTATCTCAAATTATACCTCAGAACCTCCTTCTTTGTCTAATTTTATCTTAGAACTTTCTTCTTTTCATATTTTTCCTTGGGACCTCTTTCGTTCTCTCAAAACTCCCTCAGTCTTCCCTTCTTCTCTCAGAATGCTTTGTCACTCTCCTGTGTCTCAGAATTCACTCTCCTTCTTTCTTTCAAAATTTCCTCTCACTCTCCTTCTTTCTCTAAGAATTCTTTCTCAATCCCATTTTCTCAGAATTCTCTCATACCCTCATTACTCAGAATTCCTCTCACCCAAGTTCTCTCAGAAATCTCTGTCACTTTCCTTGTCTCAGAATTCCTCCATACTACCCTTACTCAGAATTCCCCCAGACTCGTCTTTCTCTCAGAATTCCCTCAGACTCTTCTTTTTCTTAGAATTCCCTCAGACTTTCATTCTTTCTCTCAAATTCCCTCAGAGTCTCCTTCTTTCATAATGTCCTCTCAAACTCATTTCCTCACTAATTCCTCTCAATCTCATTTTCACAGAAAATTTTCATACCCTCCTTCACGCCAATTTTAACCCACCCACCCTCTCTCAGAAATCCTCTTAACCACTTCTGAGTATTCCATAAGAAATCTTCTTTTTCTCAGAATTCACTCTCACTCCTCTTCTTTCTCTCTAAATTCCCCCTTACTCTCCCTCTGTCCTCAGCCACTCAGTCTTTGTCTTGTGTCTATATTGACTCGGAAGATAAATCCTTTCATCTACCCTTTGCTCACCTCACTCCATCTCTGTGTCTGTAACCTCTACCACTACGTTTCTCTGTTTTCAGTTTCCTGCCTCTTCTTATACTCATTTTTTTCAGAGGAAGAGGTGCCCTTCTTCTTGTCAAAAGCATATTCTTTATCCACAGTAAAGTTATTTGCCTATTCTGGAATTCATTTCTTCAAATATATCCTCTTCCCAAATATTCAATCTTGCATCCTTCTTCTCTGCCTACAAACACGCTTACAAGGCCCTTATACCACAAACCTTACCTCTCATTCTAACAATTTTTGAACTACCTGCTCTCACTGTTTCTCCCCTTGAATACCTATTTTCTTGTAAATAATCTACTCCTCAATCCCTTTCCCACTTTACTCTTTTTAAGTCTTTATAAAATTTATTGTTAAATCTCATGGTCATTTCTCAGTCCCCACCTTGATGTCTATGGCATTTTCCATTTTTAAAAATTTTTAACAAAATTACATTTTTAAATTAAATTTGTTGCAGTATAGTTGTTTGACAATGTTGTGTTAGTTTCTGTTGTACAGCAAATTGAATCAGCTATATGTATAGATATATCCCCTCTTTTGGGGAGTTTCCTACCCATCTAGGTCACCGCAGAGCACTGAGTAAAGTTCTCTGTGTTATACAGTATGTTCCAACTAGTTATAAATTTTATACACAGTATCAAAAGTTTGTATATGCCAATACAAATCTCCCAATTCATCCCACTCCCCACTTTCCCCCTTTGGTGTCCATACATTTGTTCTTTACAAACGTATGTGTCTCTATTTCTGTTTTTGGCCTCTGCCATTTTAGTCAGGCCTGCTTCCTCTTCTCTTTCAGCTTCTACCCCAAGGCTTTTCCTATTCCTCTCCTTCACTACCCATCTATTTTCTGTGGGTTTCCTTCATTGTTTCTCCTCCCCCACCATGTATCAACATGTACCATGAAGCTTAATTACTGGCCTCTAGTTTTCTGCCAGCTTTCCTGTTCTGTTGGGATTTCTCTTTGGGATTTTTTTTCTGATCAGTGGTACCATTATTCTCCCAGGAATTGGCTCTTCTAGGTAATTCCAGAATCTTTCAGATTAACTGGCCTTTGGTTTTCAGGAGTCCCTTCAGGAAATATCAGGCACAAGAATGTTCTAATCATGGAGAAGAAGGATTGATCTTAGGGATCTTAAACATTCTTAAGCTAACAAATCTATCCCTTTAGCCATGATGTTCTCCTGAGCGCACATGAGAGAAACAGAGTTTCAGAGCTGGGAGGGATGTTGGGGATTACCTTGTCCTACATTCCCATCAGAGAGGTGGGAAATTAAAGCCCACTTACACCAAGGGATGAGAACCTGGGATTCCTAGTATCGCCAGTGTAACTAAGTCACAAGTAGTAGCCTTCGGGGAACTTCCCTGATGGTCCAGTGGCTAAGACTATGCTTTCCCAATTCAGGGGTCTGGATTCAATCCCTTGTCAGGGAACTAGATCCCGCATACCACAACTAAAAAGATCCCACATGCCACAGGGAAGACTAAAGATCCTGCATGGCACAACTGAGACCTGGTGCAGCCAAATAAATTAAAAAAAAATTTTTTTTTTAAGTAATACCTTGGTGAAAGGAATTGATTTTCTTACTCCATTTCTATAACTTACATTATGACATTTGTAAAATCATTAAACTTCTCTAAATCTTACTTTCCACTATCCCTCAGATAAGAAATTTTTAATACAGTAGCCTCTAATGTCCCTTCAAACTTTAATTTTTCATTGATTTGTGTGTCTTTGATAGCTGCTGCAGGATGTCACATCAGGATTACAGCCAAGTGTGTAAAGGCAAATGATTCATTTGCCTTTTCAGGGAAATGTCAGTATATCCTTAGGATTTTATTGCCCTAGTCAATGGCATCATCATTCTCCCAGGAACTGACTCTTTCAGACCAAATTTTGCTTTTCTCTGGGTTCACCAGCCCATTATTTCCGTATGTCCTCCTAAGGGCAAGCATCTAGCATCAGCATGTTCTTGTTACTACAGAGGAGGCTCTCCATGGATCCATGAAAGAAGATCGTTGAGCACTATTTCCTTCATAACAGAGACAAGTCCATAGAGCATCACCTGTTTCTAGTCCCCACGTCTCTGGAGAGATACTCTAGGTGTGCTTCATCATATATCTGTTGCTGCACATCTGTAACCTCCCACCTGTGCTCTCTTATTGCTCCCCAATCAGGGGATGTTGAGGACCATGTGAAGTTCACCCATGCCCACTGGTTCATCCTTCCAGACCCTGAGGCAGGAGGGAGGTGCTCTATAACCCTGAGCCCCTGAAACCCATCTCAGGGTCCTAGGATCAGGCTTCCCCGAAGGCTGTGGAGGACAGGGGAATCAATGCCTTGTGGGGAATGAACTTGGACCAGTAAGAAAAGGGAGAGAGCATGTGATTGGCAGAGAAAATCAACTTGCTTCCTCCATCCCTCCATCAGACCCCTGAAGTCAAAGCGATGCCACATAGCCTTCCCAGAAACATCCTGTGTGTCTGAGCAACCATTTGTGCTTCCTTAAAGCTGTGGTCACATGGATTTTCTTCCTCCTTTCTTCCTTCCCATTTTTTGTCATTTTTCCTTTTCTGAGAATTCATGCCCCCAAAAAAGAGTCACCATAGAAGTTCTGCCTCAGGCTTCTACGTTCTAGGAAAACCAGGCTGAGACAGGTACTGGAGAAGCCTCTATCCCTATCTCAGCCTTGAGCCGGTCAGTCAGTTGTTCACACATAAAATTAGCCATCACACTTGTATTTCCCCTCTGGTCTCTGATCCCCCAAATTCTGTTCACACTATAGCTAATTTAGTCTTCTTAAAGACCCTATCTCCACCTTTCCAATACTTTAGGGTCTTAAAGACCCTATCTCCAATACTTTCCAATACTCCTCTTTATTTTTAGTATAATGCTGAAATACCTTTACTTAGCGTAGAACATTATTCATTTTACACTATATATTGCCACCATGCTTATTTAACTTATATGCATCATGGGAAATGCCAGGCTGGATGAAGCACAAGCTGAAATCAAGACTGTCAGGAGAAATATCAATAACCTCAAATGCAGATGACACCACTCTTATGGCAGAAAGTGAAGAGGAACTAAAGAGCCTCTTGATGAAAGTGAAAGAGGAAAGTGAAAGAGCTGGCTTAAAACTCAACATTCAAAAAACTAAGATCATGGCATCCAGTCCCATCACTTCATGGGAAATAGATGGGGAAACAGTGGAAACAGTGTCATACTTTATTTTCTTGGGTTCCAACATCACTGCAGATGGTGACTGCAGCCATGAAATTAAAAGACATTTGCTCCTTGGAACAAAAGCTATGACCACCCTAGACAGCATATTAAAAAGCAGGACATCACTTTGCCAACGAAAGTCCATCTAGTCCAAGCTATGGTTTTTTCAGTAGTCATGTATGGATGTGAGAGTCGGACCATAAAGAAACCTGAGCACTGAAGAATTGATGCTTTTGAACTGTGGTGTTGGAGAAGACTCTTGAGAGTCCCTTGGACTGCAAGGAGATCAAATCAGTCAATCCTAAAGGAAATGGAGAGGGTAAGAGGTAGGAAGGCCAGAGGTCCCCAAGAGGCAGGAGGAAATAAACTGCAAGTGGCAGACGTTTTTGTTTGTTTTGTTTTTTTCCCCCTTCTCTACACAAATTAAAAGAGGCTCCTTTTAATTCTGTGTTGACGACACCTAGTTCTGACTTGAGCTAACCAATGTGTTTTTCCTATGGAAATGTTTTTCTTAAGTGATATTAATGAAGCTATGTATTTGTTCTGGAATTTGCCTTTCTTCAAAATGGTTTGATCTAAAACTAATTTTTTTTTCTTTTCTCAAACCTTGGGGTGCTTATGGCTCAACAAACCAGTATTCCTGTCAACTGCTTTATGGCCAGGGCCAGGGCCATAAAACCATTTTATTTACATGCCTCATGCCATCCTATATCAAAAATGCATACTGTGGGAGAGGGTCCTGGTGAAACTCCCCCAGTCTTGAGGTGTCTCTCTTATCTGATTAATAGCTTTCTAACAGACATAAAATATCTTGCTAAAAAACTAGCAAAGGGGCACTCTTTCTGTTCCCTTCTGAGGTCTATGTTAGAAGCTTTCCCTATCTCTGTTATACTTTAATAAAACTTTGCTACACAAAAAACTCCAAGTAGTCAAACCTCATCTCTGACCCCGGATTGAAAACCTGTCCTCCGGAGGTCACAAATCCAGGCAAAGCACATGGCTCTCAGCAGCAACCTTTCAAAATCAACACTGAATATTCTTTGGAAACACTGATGCTGAAGCTGAAACTCCAATACTTTGGCCACCTGATGTGAAGAGCCAACTCATTAGAAAAGACCCTGATGCTGGGAAAAGTTGAAGGCAGGAGGAGAAGGGGACAACAGAGGATGAGATGGTTGGATGGCATCTTTGACTCAATGGGCATGAGTTTGAGCAAGCTCCGGGAGATAGTGAAGGACAGGGAAGCCTGGTGTGCTGCAGTCCATGGGGTCACAAAGAGTCGGACACAACTGAGTGACTAAACAACATCCCATCATTTCTGTTTGATTTTTCTCTAGAGATACCCATCGAAAATTCATTTTTAGCTTATAAATCATCTACCCTTCTACATCATTGTACACATCAGTCTTTCTCCTGGATGTTCCTTCCCACTGTCTGTTTCATTTAACCTCACACAGAATGTAAACTCCTTAAGGACAGAGGCTGCATCTATCCTGTGCCCCTTTACACATCATAAGCATCCTTAGTTTGATATTGACCCTCTGCCTTGAAATCTTGTGTGGACCCAAACCATGGGGAAATAAGGCATGGGAAAATGTAACCTAGCACAGCACTGATTTCCTTACTCCATGATGGAGTGGACCCTGGAATGCCAATGTGGATCATTATAACCCATAACGCTGCTAAAAGTGCTCATCTGACTTGGTGGATTTCTCATTTTCTGTGAGCTGAAAATCAGCAACCTCTCTGGAGGAACTAAGAAGGCAAAAGGGAGCCTCAACCACTCATGTCTGCTCACATTTATTCTTACCCTCATGCCCAGTCCTTACCTTGCTTCTTTGCTAATATGGAGAAGTTTGAAGTAAAGGCAACTAAACTATGTTTAAGTAGTCATTCTTGCCTATCTTCAAACCCAAACCAAACTATGTGCTCTGCACTATGTCCAATAAATAACCAATAAATATTTGAAACAAAAATGAAGAGAGGTAAAGTGAATGAATGAGCCCTTATCTTTCTAAAGGGCTTCCCCGGTGGCTCAGATAATAAAGAATCTGCCTGCAGTGCGAGAGATCAGGTTCAATCTCTGGGTTGGGAAGATCCCCTGGAAAAGGAAATGGCTACCCACTCCAGTGTTCTTGCCTGGAGAATCCCATGGAGAGAGGATGCCAGTGGGCACCGTTCATGGGCTCACAAAGAGTCGGACACCACTAAGTGACTAACAAACACACACATCTTCTCTAAAAGAACAGCTTAAATCCTACCTCTTTCATGAAAGCTTTCCATACTGCCTTTTTACTGTAGACCAAAATGAGCTCTGCTCAAGTTCTCTGCAAGGTGTGTGTGTTGCTCTTATTGGTCCTTGACAATTTGCTTCCTTGTATTTGAAATAATTTCTAGGGGAATATATTTGGCCTATACAACCATACAACAAACTCTGTGAAGACAAATCCATGTTTTATATCTCTTTGGTTGCTCACAATTAACACAACATTTGCACAAAGTAAATACAAATGCCTTGCTCCCTTTTCCTTTCTTTGTTCCTTCCTTCATTTAAAAACAATGCCATGTAGTGGCCCTGGAACTTTAGAATAGCGGAAAGCTGATGCTGACATAGATTTCGTTTCTAAGCTTCTATAAGTGAGGTAATTTCGACTTCTTCTTCTTAGGCTGTGCAGCACCACATGGAAGATTTGTTAAGTGGTTTGGTAAAATAAGGCTGGTGGAATTAGAAAGGATGGGGGGGAAAAGCAGGATGCTAAGAAATGCCAATTCCTTTCATATCATCCAAGAAGAGATTATTAGCAACTAGAGAGAAATATAAGAAAAACTTAACTATGAGCAAAGAATCATGGATGACTTCAATTCTTCATTAAATTTTATAATTGTTTTGACAGACTATAATTTAACAAGTATTCCCTTTATCATCAAAAAGACAGCAGGTGTTATTTTCAAAAGAAAGAAGTTTTAGATGGGTTTTTACTATGTGTTCAATCATAATAAGCCTTTAGGGCAGAATCTACTCTGCAGATCTAACTGAAAACAATTAAAGAATCAAGGACTCAGGATTCTTAGCATCTAGTCTCAGTATTCCTGTGACTGAAGTCAACATCTGGGGCAGTGATTCTTTCTTATTTGACAAGAACTGAGTAATCTCATATCCAGCACCCTATCAATTCAGTCTTATTGTCTTTCTTTAAGATGATGTGGTGAGGCCCACAATGCATACTATGACTGTATTCTTTGCCCTCAGTTCCAATTAGTTCTAAAATATTGGATTTTATTTTCAAAGTAAGAATCTAGGAGAATAATTTAGAATTCCCTGATCAGGGCCCATGTCCCAGAACAATGTGAAATAAACAGTTGTTGTCATTTCTTAATGTCATCCTATTTGGAAGAGAGAATTATATTTAATATTACAGTAGTATTATGAATGAACACATGAATGAGTTTTAAATGCATGAATGAGTACATGAATCAGTTTTAACTGCAGTGCTGTCTTGGTTAAAACAAAGAAACTCAGCCTTCTTTGTAGGATACCATTAAAGACCTATGAATTAGCATTACACTATCTAAAGCCTTGTGGCCCTGGGAGCCAATTTGTGACTCATGCTCTGTAATAAACAAATGATACTAATAAAACATCATTTCCTAGGAGTTGTATACCCTGAAGCAACACATGGTCAGAATGAGCTGGAATTAAAAATGAGCAATGAGGATATGGGTTCACAGCTCCCAGAACAGCAATGCCAGAGATGTTCTAACTCAGTTCTCCTGTGTCTGGATTAATTTTCAAAGACTCATGTCAGACTTGTGGAGGATTTCAGAGTTATGCATGCTATTCAGTGATTGCAGCTTGAGTAAGAGTAACTGGAATTGCTCAGGAAAACTAAATGGAAAGTTGATACTCACAATTCCATCAGTGTTGTATGCAGAACAATGGCTTCCCAAAGATGTCCATATCCTAAACATTGGATCTCATGACTATGTTATATTACAGGGCGAGGGGGGAATTAAGGTTGCAGATGAAATTAAGGTTGCAATTGACTTTGAGATGAGGGGCCATCCTAGATTATCTGGGTTAGCCCAAGGTAATAATAAGGGTCCTTCCAAGTGAAGGAGGGAGTGAGAAGAGTGAGTGTCAGTGCAATGTGATGTGACAAAGACTTGTCCAGCCATTGCTGGCTTTGAAGATGGAAGCGCCCATGAGCCAGGGAATGCAGGCAGCTCCCAACACTGGAAAAGGCAAGAAAATATTCTCTCCTAACCTCCAGAAAGGACCACAGCCCTTCCAACACATCGATTTTGGAACTGTAAAATGTTTACTTGTGATGTTTTAATTCAAAAGTTGGTGGTCATTTGTTAGAACAATAGTAAGAAACTAATATAATCAGCAAATATTTTAAACCTGCAAATCCCTTTCTTTGAATACAAGTTTCATATGCTGCTACATAACTGTTGAACTCATGTTATGTATTCATCTACAAACATGGCCACACGTGTTGAGAAACAAAGATGTGATTTGTTTTCGTATCTTTAACAACTGATGCTTATCCTGGTTCACAGAAGTCAAATAAGTTGGTAGCCTTTTGCTTATCTCATGTGGCAACAATGTGCCATCAATCAGCTGATAATCATGAATAGTTCCACTGTTACATGTCTTGAGAATCTGTTCCAGAGGATTGTAGTGTAATAATTTTTCTCAAGCATCACCTAATTTCTCTCTGATTTTTAGTCTAATCATAGTGGTTCAGACGGTAAGGAGTCTGCCTGCAATTCAGGAGACCCAGGTTCAATCCCTGGGTTGGGAAGATCCCCTGCAGAAAGGAATGGCTACCCACTCCAGTTTTTCCTGGAGAATTCCATGGACAGAGGAGCCTGGCAGGCCACACAGTCCATCAGGTTGCAGAGAGTCAGACACAACTGAGTGACTAACCCTTCACTTTCGTAGAACGGTAGAGCTGAACATGCTAAACTGCATCCACTGCCCTCAATTTAGATTAGGGCACTGAGACAGATTGGTGAATTGTTCTATTTATTATTGGTTCTATGTAGTATTAGTTCATGAATCAGACTTCTTTCCAAAACATAATGCTGATTCTATGCACTCAAAATTGTCTCAACTGGCAAGTGAGAGAACACTAAGAATATTTGTGGTCTGGACAGCACACTATCAAAGTGACTTAATGAATATTCATAAAATCACAACTTTTTCATCAAAAAGGAGAAGCCTATTTGGAGTGGGGGAGAAATCTTATAAATGTGACATGCCAAAGTGCTGCTTATCTGGAGTAAGTATTTACATGAAGAAAGAGGAGTAAGAAGACATTATAAATAATCTGGTTATTACATAACAGATCATCTCCAAGTGATCTGGTTTAAAACATCTACTTTCAAAGCTAAGATATTGTGCCACTTTTTCTAATTCAGTCTTCAAGCTGTAGAAAACAGAAATTGCCTTCAAATACCTATCTGTTCACCAGGAAATTATTTGAAACAATGGCCTATCTAAACTTACCATCAAAATATGCCTTCAAGATGAAGTGTGTTCTGTCACTGCAAACCTCAAATAGAACTCCCATATATCAGGTATTTGTGGTCAATGTCAAATTCATTTTTCTGTTCCTGGGTTGAGTCAGAAAGAACACAATATATTCACAAGGCATTTCTTGAGTTCAAAGATTGTTTTCTAACAATAAAATAAAAATTTGCAGCTGGTCTTAGAATGTTGTCATCCATTTGAAATGTGTACACATTTTCCTCCTTCATTCCTCTCTCGTCTTAGATGCTTTCTATCTCTTCGCTTTTCACCCATCTCCTTTTTTATTACTGACCAAGTATGAAGAAGGTTGAACTGACAGTTGTTGTGTCTTTAATAGTCATCAAATGCCAAAAACCCATTTGACCCTGAAATAAGCTGACATGGAAGATGGGAGTTTGGGAAATTATTTGTGCCTTTTTTTTTAGATGGATAGAGGAAAATTTTGGAGGGGTTTGTTTTTTTAAAAAATTACTCAGAGGCTTTTTTCTACTTTTTCACATCCTCACCATCAGAATGTTCTCATCTTCTATAGCAAGAGCTAGTTATCTTATATAACTTATTTTATTAGTTTTTTTTTTTTTTGGCTGCTCCATGTGTCATGTGGGATTTCAGTTGCCCAACAAGGGATCCAACCCTCATCCCCTGCACTGGAAACATGGAGTCTTACCCACTGGACTGCCAGGTAAGGCCCAGTATTTTTGCACTTTCATATAATAATTAACTAATTCAAGAAAATTAGAGATATCAAGGGAATATTTCATGCAAAGAAGGGCTCGATAAAGGACAGAAATGGTATGGACCTAACAGAAGCAGAAGATATTAAGAAGAGGTGGCAAGAATACACAGAAGAACTGTACAAAAAAGATCTTCACGACACAGATAATCACGATGGTGTGATCACTCATCTAGAGCCAGACATTCTGGAATGTGAAGTCAAGTGGGCCTTAGAAAGCATCACTACGAACAAAGCTAGTGGAGGTGATGGAATTCCAGTTGAGCTATTTCAAATCCTCAAAGATGATGCTTTGAAAGTGCTTCACTCAATATGCCAGCAAATCTGGAAAACTCAGCAGTGGCCACAGGACTGGAAAAGGTCAGTTTTCATTCCAATCCCAAAGAAAGGCAATGCCAAAGAATGCTCAAACTACTGCACAATTGCATTCATCTCACACACTAGTAAAGTAATGCTCAAAATTCTCCAAGCCAGGCTTCCACAATATGTGAACCATGAACTTCCAGATGTTCAAGCTGGTTTTAGAAAAGGCAAAGGAACCAGAGATCAAATTGCCAACATCCAATGGATCATCGAAAAAGCAAGAGAATTTCAGAAAAACATCTATTTCTGCTTTATTGACTACGCCAAAGCCTTTCACTGTGGATCACAATAAACTGTGGAAAATTCTGAAAGAGCTGGGAATACCAGACCACCTGACCTGCCTCTTGAGAAACCTGTATGCAAGTCAGGAAGCAACAGTTAGAACTGGACATGGAACAACAGACTGGTTCCAGATAGGAAAAGGAGTATGTCAAGGCTGTATATTGTCACCCTACTTATTTAACTTACATGCAGAGTACATCATGAGAAACGCTGGGCTGGAAGAAACACAAGCTGGAATCAAGATTGCTGGGAGAAGTATCAATAACCTCAGATATGCAGATGACACCACCCTTATGACAGAAAGTGAAGAGGAACTAAGGAGCCTCTTGATGAAGGTGAAAGAGGAGAGTGAAAAAGTTGGTTTAAATCTCAACGTTCAGAAAACTATGATCATGGCATCTGGTCCCATCACTTCATGGGAAATAGATGGGGAAACAGTGGAAACGGTGGCTGACTTTATTTTTTGGGGCTCCAAAATCATTGCTGATGGTGATTGCAGCCATGAAATTAAAAGACACTCACTCCTTGTAAGGAAGGTTATGGCCAACCTAGATAGTATATTTAAAAGCAGAGACATTACTTTGCAAACAAAGGTCTGTCTAGTCAAGGCTATGGTTTTTCCAGTGGTTCATGTATGGATGTGAGAGTTGGACGGTGAAGAAGGCTGAGTGCCGAAGAATTGATGCTTTTGAACCGTGGTGTTGGAGAAGACTCTTGAGAGTCCCTTGAACTGCAAGAAGATCCAACCAGTCCATCCTAAAGGAGATCAGTCCTGGGTGTTCATTGGAAGGACTGATGTTGAAGCTGAAACTCCAAGTAGTGCACCAAGGCAGGTGCACTACTGACTGAAATCCTGGAGAAAGATGTGCACTACTTGGTGCACTTGAGCTGGGAAGGATTGGGGGCAGGAGGATAAGGGGACAACAGAGGCTGAGATGGTTGGATGGCATCACCGACTCGATGGACATGGGTTTGAGTAAACTCAAGGTGTTGGTGATGGACAGGGAGGACTGGCATGCTGCGATTCATGGGGTCACAAAGAGTCGGACACGACTGAATGACTGAACTGAACTGAACTGAATTCAAATATCTCTATCTGGGACTTCAACAGTTCCTCACCTCTGGAACCTGTCTGTGCTTTGAGCATCGATATCTTTTTTTTCTGGGGTGATATATGGTCAAAATCAAGAAGCAACTCCCAAGGCCTAGACATCTGAGATTTGGTAGAGAAATCCCACTCTCACTTTGGAGGTTAGTGATGTACTGTGACAATTACGCTTTTGTATAATAGCTGGTTTGTTCAGAGGGGGCATCCTGAAGAGTCATCCTGGGGCAAGGGGTGGTGTGCATCATCTGGCTCCCAGAGACCCTTCCCAATCAAAACACCCTTTTGGAGCCAAAGCTTTAGTAAATTCTAATCATATATAATGTATGGAAGAATATAAATGCAGATATACCAATGCTAAAGTTTAACATATTATGTACAGGGACTTTCCTGGTAGTCTCAGTGGTTCGGACTCTATGTTCTCACTGCCGAGGGCACAGGTTCAATCCCTGATTGGGGCACTAATATACCACAAGAATATAAGTGGTTGGAACACAGAAGATTTTTAGGGCAGTGATATTGGTGATTTCATTTGTCTAAATTCATAGAGTGAACAACACCAAGAATGGACTTTAATGTAAACTATGGGCTTTGGGTGATTATTTTTTGTCAGTGTGGTTCATCAGCTGTAACAAATGGAGGAAGGTATACATCTGTGTAGGTAGAGGATATATGGAAAATCTCTGCACTCCTTGCTCAGTTATGCTGTGAACCTAACACTTTTCCTAAAACAAAAGTCTTTAAAAAAAAGGTATGTTACATTAGAAATCAAAAGTACAAATTAAAACTATTGTATCATTTCACATTCATTACAATGAGTGAGTGAAAGTTGCTCAGTCGTGCCCTACTCTTTGCAATGGCATTGATGGTAGCCTGCCAGTCTCATTTGTCTATGGAATTCTCCAGACAAGAATACTGCAATGGGTCACCATTCCCTTCTCCAGGGGATCTTTCTGACCCAGGGATCAAACCTGGGTTTCCTGCATTGCAGGCAGATTCTTTACTGTTGGAGAATGGCAAATGTTAAAAAGAATCCAATGATGCCACATACTACCAAAGAAATCTTCTATTGGCAGTAGGTGTGATGGCAAGGAATTGGAAACAAGGAGTTGGAACTATGTTCATTGATAGATGAATGGATGCATATATTTTATTTTGGTGAATGTGATCCCATTCAACAGTAAAACAAATGAGCTAGTCCTACAGGTATTAGTATGGTTGATTCTCACAAACATAATACCAAAATGCAGAAAAATACAGTACAATTGTATTGATATAAACATGTGAAAAATTGTTACATATTTTTAGCAATACTTCTCTATTTCCCAGTGCAGATGGAAAAGAAATACAGCCACCACAGTACTGATAAGTACTGTTTTCTTAAGTTGGATGATCTGGACATGAATATTTATTATATTATTTTGTATATATGTTTGGAATATTTCAGTTCATATTATTAATTGTCTCTACATTAAATATACAAACTGAAATATATATATATTTGTATATTTTTCATAATGTATCTTTTAAATAAATGAATGAAAATTGTAAATGTCAACATTTTGACTTGCCTTAAAAAGCATTACTGTAGTTTTAAACCGGAGAAGATTTTTGGCAACAGAAGCTGGGACTCTCTTGCCTTTAAATTAAGCTGCTCATTTTCTTTATTTTTCTGACTTGTAATCAGAGTAAAATCTGGACATGTGCATCTTAGTTCTCCACTACTACCCTCTGACAGGGTTTAAATGCATTGCCTAAAGCTCATGGCGTAGTGGGCTGACTTTCTAAATTGTTTCCTCCAATTGATTCGCTAAGAGTCAAGGACACATAGTCAGAAAATGAAATAACTAGAAATTCTCCACTTGAGCACTTGCAGAACCAAGGCAATCTCCCTATCTTTCTCTCACCCACCCCCCTCACTGTACCCCCCAACTGCCCCATCCCTCTCCTCTTTCTTTCCCTCTCTGCCCCTTTTCTTCATCTGGGAAAGGGGATGCAGGAACAGGAGCTCTGCAGTCCTGGTCTCCATCACATCTTTCTCCAGGATTTCAGTCAGTAGTGCACCTGCCTTGGATTTTACTGTTAGTCTCCAGGAACAAGCTGATAACTGATTGTTTCATGGTTATTCAACTGAGAATCTCACCAAAAAATTAATCACAGTTCACTGCGACATACAGAATTAAAGTTATTTTTTTTACATAAATGATCATCTCTTTTTCCAATAAATGTCCACAAGTTGAGCTTTCCTATTGCTTTTCCAGCTGATTCAGACATATTATGATTCAATGAGTCACTGGCTCTTAGCAGGCTCTCCTCCTAAATGGAACTGCATCATAGAGCTAGTCGTGCACACCTAATTAGTCCTGCTGGGGGTTTGAAGATGCATACTGGCTTCCCAGATGGCTCAGTAGTAAAGAATCCACCTGTCAATGCAGGAGACACAGGAGACAACATATTCAGTCCCTGGGCTGGAAAGATGCCCTGCAGAAGGAAATGGCAACCCACTCCAGTATTCTTGCCTCGGAAATCCCATGGACAGAAGAGGCTGGCAGATTACAATCCATAGGGTCTCAATGAAGTGACTTAGCATGCACACACTATTTTCCATGATCAGGAAAATGGCAACAGGAGCAAATCTGTGAAAACAATTGGATTTATTAAAGTATCCCAACTAATCAGAAAGAAATATTAATGACATGTACAAATGTATAGCTATGTTTGCAACATTTGAATTAAAAAAGGGAAAGAATTGGAAAGTTTGATTATCTCACTCATATATGACCTGCATAATTTAAAAAAAAAGAAAGAGAACAAATCCACTGGATTTCAATCCACTCAAAATATGGAATGATGGATTCAAGCCAAAATCAAGTTTTGTTTCCTAAAGGTGGATAAACACTTCAAAATTGTTGTAACCTCAATTTTCTTTCTGCAATAAACACATGAGAGAATGTTTACTGGTAACTAAGAGCAAAAATTATAAGAAAAATCTTTATGTCAGCCTTTTTCCAAGGTAAGATTTACAAGATAGAGTCAGGTAAGGAAGTACTTGGAGGAATTAGTCATATCAAGCAGCTACTAATTAATTCAAGGACCAATCTCCTTATCACTGCAAATTACCCACCATCCAGAAAAGGTGAATCCAAAGAACTTCCTAAGCTGCCTCAGTCATTAGCAGTGGGATTGGACATTTGATCAAGCCTGAGGTAAAGTGGGGCTTCTAGCCTAAGGAAAAATGTTTATACATGTCTTGGTATACAGTTATTTTGATGGATTTTCACTTCCTGAAGTCCATGGCCTTAGACAATGATACACTCTGATGCATGTGGTAAGCTATTCATTGTTACTGACACAATTTTTCCACTTTCTCGGAATAGGTAATTCCCTGAGAAGAGACAATGAATTTTTTAAAATCGTGGCTTGATATCCAAAGTTCAAGTTTTTGTAGTAAAAAATATGCATTATTTTTATAATCAGGGAAGATAATAAAACTATTTTCATCTTGGAAATACATAGTGGTTTGATGTCAAAATGACTTGGCATCAACGGGAAAAAAGGTTTACCTTTCTTCTAACGTTATTTTACTGGTAGCCCAATCACCTTGGCACCTCATGATAGTGGTAAAATCTCTAGATATAAACACAGCTGTTGTTGTTTAGTCACTGAGTTGTGTCTGACTATTTTGTGACCCCATGAACTATAACTGACAGGTTCCTCTGTCCATGGGATTTTCCAGGCAAGAATAATGGAGTGGATTGCCATTTCCTTCTCTGATAAATATTGTAGGGATTACTATAAAAATATTTTATTTTTTTTACAGTATATTTTTAATTTATTCAACTTTGTACGTGTCAAACACGTAAATAAAACAAAGAAATAGCAAGACAAAGATTACACACAACACAGTGTAATGGCTTGATCCTATTTAATTACATTAATTTTAAGGAAAAAATTATACCAACATATTAGTCTTTCACAGAAACGAATATTATGTTATACAAAAACTGGGTTCATTGAAATCTAGGTTTGTCACTTGGTGGGTGTTGGGCCAAGAGACACAACCAAGTCAAAGATCTGGAGAAGAAAGGATTTATTACTTGCAGTAACTAAGCTGAACATCGGGGATATTTCCCAAAGTAGTGTCTCCAAAAATCTTTGATTTATTGGCGTCTGATTTCTTTTTCAATCAGGTTTTATGTTCAGTACTATAATAGTCTCTGAAAAGACTCTAAGCATTCAGGCACTCACATTGGCTGAAAAGAATTTTTGAAACACAAAACATCAATCATGCCCCTTCCTTCAACCGTACTTTTAAACAATTTCAGTTGGCTTCCTTTTGTTAAAATAGATTCTTAACCTTGATATGAAGTTGAAAATTTACTCATGCTCCATTCAGATGTGCAAAAAAAGAAGAAAAAGAACTCTTTTTTGTTTTCTATTAACTGCTCTGATCTTAAAAACTCTCATCCTGAGAGATAACAACGGAAAAAAAATAATCTGAAAAGTCAAATGATAGGGAAATTTTGGAGCATGCCCACGTAAACAGTTTCTAGGCCATTCAGATTGCTTAGATGAGACAGCTAAATGTCAAACTGAAGTTTTATCTCTGCTCTTAACCTGCCTCCTGGATGATAATCAAGTTTAGGATGATAATCAAGTTTAGGAGGGGAGCTGAGTGCCGAAGAATTGATGCTTTTGAATTGTGGTGCTGGGGAAGACTCTTGAGAGTCCCTTGAACAGCAAGGAGATCAAGCTAGTTAATCCTAAAGTAAATCAAACCTGAATATTCATTGGAAGGACTGATGCTAAAGCTGAAGCTCCAGTACTTTGGCCACTGATGAGAAGAGCATTGGAAAAGACACTGATGCTGGGAAAGATTGAGGGAAAGAGGAAAAGGGGGCAACAGAGGATGAGATGGCTGGATGGCATCACGAACTCAACAGACATGAGTGTGAGCAAAGTCCAGAAGATAGTGAAGGACAGGGAAGCCTGGCGTGCTGCAGTTCATGGGGTTGCAAAGAGTCGGACATGACTTAGCAACTGAACAACAACAATGAGGAAGTGGATAGTGGTGGGAATTGTAGGAAGGGGGAGAGAAATGAGGAGTATTAGAGATGTTAAATTAAGACTTCCCTGGTAGTCAAGTGGTTAAGAATCTGCCTTCCAATGCAGGTAACACAGGTTAGATCCCTGGTGGGGGGACTAAAATCCCACATCCCGAGGGGCAACTAAGCCCAGATGCCACAAAGAACAGTGCAGGAAAAAAAAACGATGTTAAATTCGACAATAATGATGATGATAACTAATACTGATGTACTCACATGCTCTCTCCGCGAGAACTCAAGACATCGATAAGTATGTAAACAACAAAGATAACATTTAAAGGCATTTCTACAACTTCTAGAAAATGGTTTAAATACAGACAAGAGATTATTTATTTTCCTGATTGTTCGATAAACATTTTCCTAAACAATTTTTTTAAGGTATTGAGTTTCCCTAAAGCTATCTTTTCTAAAAACTGTTCTCTTCATCAGACAGCATGGTTTAAAATTTCAGGCATGATCAAAAAAATTTTTTTATTTTTGCATGAGATACTCTGACTATATGCTTCTCCACAGTGATGCAAACAAAAGAACACTAAAGTCCTGGCCTTTTCAAAACCTGTTTTAACATATTTAACAGGAGGATACTGAACTTGACAGTAAGGTTTCTGGAAGTTAACAGCCTCAGTTTCTGTACAAATTCTGCCTCTTCCAGGCACCCTTGGTTGTGTCAGAATCTTCCCACCACAGCAACTTTGTGGTCGATGTGACATAGTCATAGGGACCTGGACTAACAAGCCATGTCTGGAAGAGGGGGTGTTTGACCAAGCTGAGAATTCCAGGAAAATTACCAAAAAAGAACATATTAAATGCTCATTAATTCAACCAATATCTCATGGACACCAACGTTCTGGAAGACTTTTTGTTGTGCTTAACAGTAAAAATGAGTAAGATATCCCTCCCACACTTGAATAACTGATACTTTGTTACAGACCAGAGAGAATGAGCTACAAGCCTTATTTGTTGTTGTTTAGTCGCCAAGTTGTGTCCAACTCGCTGCAATCCCATGGACTATAGCTCACCAGGCTCCTCTGTCTATGGAATTTTTGAGGCAACCCACTGGAGTGGGTTGCCATTTCCTTTTCTGGGGGAATCCTCTCAGCCCACGGATTGAATCTCCTGCATTGACAGGCAGATTCTTTACCACTGAATCACCGGGGAAGCCAAGTGTAGAGCACACACCAACCCTTGAAAGTACTTCAGAAAAAGGAAATGCTGATTTTTCTACTCAGGGGCCATTATTTTATATTTTGATTTCTCCTAATATAAGAATGTCCATTAGACATTATCTAGGAAAAAATAGGTTTATTTCTCTGACATATATTATTCCTCTTTAATTTTTAGTAAACCCCTAGCCTTCACTAGGTTCCAAGCCTCATTGTAGTCACTTTTTGAAAATTAATCCATTACTTATTAAAACAATCCTGAGAAGTATACATTATCATTTTCCCCTGTTTTATAGATAAGGAAATTGAGGCTCAAAGCCCATAAATAGCCCACCCAGGTTTACACAAATAGCAAGTAAGTTACCTTTAAGTAAGATAATCAAAGATAAAAATTTTTTAAAAGCTGTATCAAAATAAAAAGGAAAAAATAATATTCAGAATTTAAATTAAATCAGAATGGGGTTCTTTAAGATTTTTCAGTGCCATACTAATTAGGATAAAATGTTCTATCCTTGATATCTAAAGATGTGCATGAGAGAATTATTGATCTCTCTGCATTAGCCTCAGAACCCCCAGAGAATTTTCTTCAGGAAACTATCTAATTTGAAAGTCCAAGATCCTGTTTGTTATCAAAGCTAAAGCAAAAGTAAAAAACTGATAAATATTGAAGGAGTGACAACATTTTAATTGCTTCATCTCATTATCAGTTATAGCAAAATTATAGTATAGAAGAATTAACTATTTTTATTACTCACTTACAGAAATACAAAGAAAATAAACCTTATTCTTCTACTAAAAAATAGACCTTACATGCTGGGGGAAAGAGTTAGGGAGTTTGGGATGGACATGTACACACTACTATACTTAAAGTGGATAATCAATAAGGACCTCTTGTATAGCACATGGAACTCTGCTCAATGTTATGTGGCAGCTTGGATGGGAGGGAAGCTTGGAAGGGAATGGTTACATGTATATGTATGTTTGAGTCCCTTTGCTGTCCACCTGAAACTATCACAACATTATTAATTGTTCAATATAAAATAAAACGTTTAAATTTGAAATAACAGTAAAAAATAGACCTTAAAGACACCCACATTCCTTGAAATGCTTGCTTTGCTATTTATACCAAAGGTGGATATACAGAAGTACTACTATGTCATGAAAATCAGATTTCTTAAGGTTTGCTGATGTGGATAAAGTAAATGAGAGAATATCAGATATTTCTCTCTACTGAAGCATTAAGAATACTTGTTTATTTTTAAAGTCTGTTTGCCAAGAAAATACCATGAATTAGCATCTTCTTATCTCAACCAGGTTCACAGCCAATAGGATTTACTGATCACCTGCTCTGGGGTGGGAACAATGCCAGCTCCACTTCTTTTTTACTAATTTGGCTATGCTAGCAAAAATCAACAAAACTAAAAGCTGGTTTTTCAAGAAGATAAACAAAATTGGCAAACCATTAGCCAGACTCATCAAGAAACAAAGGGAGAAGAATCAGATCAACAAAATTAGAAATGAAAATGGAGAGATCACAACAGACTACACAGAAATACAAAAAATCGTAAGAGACTACTACCAACAGCTATATGCCAATAAAATGGACAACTGGGAAGAAATGGATAAATTCTTAGAAAAGTATAACTTTCCAAAACTGAACCAGGAAGAAATAGAAGATCTTAACAGACCCATCACAAGCACGGAAATCGAAACTGTAATCAGAAATCTTCCAGCAAACAAAAGCCCAGGACCAGACGGCTTCACAGCGGAATTCTACCAAAAATTTAGAGAAGAGCTAACACCTATCCTCCCAAACTCTTCCAGAAAATTGCAGAAGAAGGTAAACTTCCAAACTCATTCTATGAGGCCACCATCACCCTAATTCCAAAACCAGACAAAGATGCCACAAAAAAAGAAAACTACAGGCCAATATCACTGATGAACATAGATGCCGAAGTCCTTAATAAAATTCTAGCAAACAGAATCCAACAACATATTAAAAAGATCACACATCATGACCAAGTGGGCTTTATCCCAGGAATGCAAGGTTTCTTAAATATCTGCAAATCAATCAATGTAATACACCACATTAACAAATTGAAAGATAAAAACCATATGATTATCTCAATAGATGCAGAAAAAGCCTTTGACAAAATTCAACATCCATTTATGATAAAAACCCTCCAGAAAGCAGGAATAGAAGGAACATACCTCAACATAATAAAAGCTATATATGACAAACCCACAGCAAACATTATCCTCAATGGTGAAAAATTGAAAGCATTTCCCCTAAAGTCAGGAACAAGGCAAGGGTGCCCACTTTCACCACTACTATTCAACATAGTTTTGGAAGTTTTGGCCACAGCAATCAGAGCGGAAAAAGAAATAAAAGGAATACAGATAGGAAAAGAAGAAGTAAAACTCTCACTGTTTGCAGATGACATGATCCTCTACATAGAAAGCCCTAAATTTTCTACCAGAAAATTACTAGAGCTAATCAATGAATATAGTAAAGTTTCAGGATATAAGATTAACACACAGAAATCCCTTGCATTCCTATACTCCAATAATGAGAAAACAGAAAGAAAAACTAAGGAAACAATACCATTCACCATTGCAATGAAAAGAATAAAATACTTAGGAATATTTCTACCTAAAGAAGTAAAAGACTTATATATAGAAAACTATAAAACACTGATGAAAGAAATCAAAGAGGACACAAGGACACAAACAGATGGAGAAATATACTGCGTTCATGGATTGAAAGAATTAATATAGTGAAATGAGTATACTACCCAAAGCAATCTATAGATTCAATGCAATCCCTATCAAGCTACCAATGGTATTTTTCACAGAACTAGAACAAATCATTTCACAATTTGTATGGAAATATAAAAAAACCGAATAGCCAAAGCAATCTTGAGAAAGAAGAATGGAAATGGAGGAATCAACCTGCTTGACTTCAGGCTCTACTACAAAGCCACAGTCATCAAGACAGTATGGTACTGGCGCAAAGATAGAAATATAGATCAATGGAACAAAATAGAAAGCCCAGAGATAAACCACGCACCTATGGACACCTTATCTTCGACAAAAGAGGCAAGAGTATACAATGGAGAAAAGACAATCTCTTTAACAAGTGGTGCTGGGAAAACTGGTCAACCACTTGTAAAAGAATGAAACTAGAACACTTTCTAACACCATACACAAAAATAAACTCAAAATGGATTAAAGATCTAAACGTAAGACCAGAAACTATAAAACTCCTAGAGGAAAACATAGGCAAAACACTTTCTGACATAAATCACAACAGGATCCTCCATGACCCACCTCCCAGAATATTGGAAATTAAAGCAAAAATAAACAAATAGGACCTAATTAAAATTAAAAGCTTTTGCACAACAAAGGAAAGTATAAGCAAGGTGAAAAGACAGCCTTCAGAATGGGAGAAAATAATAGCAAACGAAGCAACAGACAAACAATTAATCTCAAAAATATACAAGCAACTCCTGCAGCTGAATTCCAGGAAAATAAATGACCCAATCAAGAAATGGGCCAAAGAACCAAACAGACATTTCTCCAAAGAAGACATACAGATGGCTAACAAACACATGAAAAGATGCTCAACATCATTCATTATTAGAGAAATGCAAATCAAAACCACAATGAGGTACCATTTCACGCCAGTCAGAATGGCTGCTATCCAAAAGTCTACAAGCAATAAATGCTGGAGAGGGTGTGGAGAAAAGGGAACCCTCTTACACTGTTGGTAGGAATGCAAACTAATACAGGCACAATGGAGAACAGTGTGGAGATCCCTTAAAAAACTGGAAATAGAACTGCCATATGACCCAGCAATCCCACTTTTGGGCATACACACCAAGGAAACCAGAATTGAAAGTGACGCGTGTACCCCAATGTTCATCGCAGCACTGTTTATAATAGCCAGGACATGGAAGCAACCTAGATGTCCATCAACAGACTAATGAATAAGGAAGCTGTGGTACATATACACAGTGGAATATTACTCAGCCATTAAAAAAAAATACATTTGAATCGGTTCTATTGAGATGGATGAAACTGGAGCCCATTATACAGAGTGAAGTGAGCCAGAAAGAAAAACACCAATATAGTATACTAATGCGTATATATAGAATTTGATAGATGGTAACGATAACCCTATATGCGAGACAGAATAAGAGACACAGATGCATAGAACAGTCTTATGGACTCTGAGGGAGAAGGTGAGGGTGGGACGTTCTGAGAGAATAGCATTGAAACATGTATATTATCATATGTGAAACAGAACACCATTCCAGGTTTGATGCATGAGACAAATGCTCAGGGCTGGGGCAATGGGATGACCCAGAGGGATGGGATGGGGAGGGATGTGAGAGGGGGTACAGGATGGGGAACACATGTAAACCCATGGCTGATTCATGTCAATATATGGCAAAAACCACTATAATATTGTAAAGTAATTAGCCCCCAACTAAAATAAATAAATTTATTTAAAAAAATATATTAATAATTTGGCTATGCTGAGTCTTCCTTGAGGTGCACAGGCTTCTCTAGTTGTCAGAATGTGGGCTTAGTTGCCCCGAGGCATGTGGGATCTTAGTTTTCTGACCAGTGATCAAACCCTGGTCCCCTGCATTAGGAGGCCGATTCTTAACTACTGGACCACCACAGAAGTCTCAATGCCAGCTCTTTCTTTCCTGGCACTTTCACCCTCAAACTCCAGGATGATGCTGTTCTGTGTTACCATGCCAGCCTCACCGTTGAAGTCTCATTATAGTAATTTCACTCTTCCTTCAACATCTAGCATCCGTAAGGTTTAGATGGCATTGTAGAAGGCAGAACAAAAGTTGGACCATTTGTTTGTAAAAATTGTTCTGATGCCTGACTCATGTGGAAATTTGCTTCAACAATTCTGTGAATTTTTGATTGAAATTTTCAATCTGTCTCTCCTACACAGAGAGCCCCAGACGTAATACTCATTGTTTCATTACGTCTGACATTCGGATGACACAGAGGAATAGTAACATATGCAAATAAATGCCTCAGAAATATTCCTGATGACAATATATAATTAGAGTAAGAAGCATGAATGGGTTAACCTTATCAATTAACCTCTAGGAAGAAAAGCATAGGATCTCTCTCTCTCTCTTTTAACCTAGAAAGCCTTTCATTAAAGACTAGGATGGAACCCTCATGGGCCTCTCAACCTCCACTTCCTCACTTCCCCATTGCAACCCCCATCCTTTGAACATTAATATTAAGTCAGTGCTTCAATTTGTCCCTAGCAAATAAATTTCACAGAAAATCTAGCAAATGATATAGAGATTTTTCAAGATGAAAAGATACTGAGTATTTTGAAATGTGATAACACAAAAACAGAAGAATTTTTTTCCTCTGCTTCATACAGCTTTAATCTGTAATCTAAAAGAGGAAGACTTTTTCCCAGTTAAGAAATGATGGAGTGAAGATGGAGGATAAATTAAAAGTTTGGGATTAATATATATACATTACTATATATAAAATAGATAATAAACAAGGACCTACTGTATAGCACAGGGAACTCTACTCAGTATTCTGTAATAACCTAAATGGGAAAAAAAAAATCTGAATAAGAATAGATATAGTGGCTCAGATGGTAAAGAATCTGCCTGCAGTGCAGGAGACCTGGATTCAGTCTCTGGGTCAGGAAGGTTTCCTGGAGAATGGAATGACTACCCACTCCAGTATTCTAGCCTGGAAAATTTCATGGACAGAGAGGAGCCTGGTGGGCTCCAGTCCATAGGATCACAGAGTCAGACACTACTGAGGGACTAACACTTTCACTTCATTTTTTCTTTTTCATAACTGGATAAGTTTGCTACATACCTGAAATTAATACAACATTGTAAATCAGCTATACTCCAATATAAAATAGAAAAAAATTAATTAACTTAGATTAAAAAGAAATGACAAGCAGATAAACTTTGTATAATAATTAGTGAGAGGAAGCCGAAATAAAAGAATAGCTTAAAATTTCTGAAAGACATTAAGATTTTGAACCATAAAATCTCACTTGCCATCACAGAGCTCAATGCCAATTTTTTTTCCCTGAAGTTGTTCATTTTCATCCAGACTGTTATCTCAAGATTTATTTTACAAAGTTTACTCTGCCTGTGATCTTTCAGTTTGTTATTTTTTGCAAGTTTATTTAACTTACACTATATTGATTATTTTTTAATGATAGCATTTGCAGCTTAAACCTTGGTAATTACCAATAATGTTTATCATTACAAATATTTATTTATTTTTTTATTTGGTTCTGAAAGCAGAACCAAATGTGTCCCTTATTTTCTCAGCCTTCCCCTGCCCCGCTCTCCTCCCCATATGTCAAGTAAACAAAAAAGCAAACCTCTACTGCCATCCAGTGGTGCCTCTGAATTTTTTCAAAAATAAAAAACCTCTGGTGCAGCAAATCATGACTAGAATTTTAAAAGGATTCTCTCTCTTATTTTCTTTTTTTTATGTATTCTCTCTCTTAAATGGCTAGAATGTTTTAGATATTTTAATCTGAAACAACTAGATATAAAAAAATTTTTAAACAAACTGTGCATGTCTATTATATGTACATTATTATCAATAATACCATTTTTATCATTACAGCAATGAAATGATGGCCCATTCCCATCTTACCATGTTGGACACGGGATTTCTTTAACTTCTTATTATGAAATAGAGATTTACATGAAGCTACAAAAATAGCATATAGACTCCCATGGAAAAAGTGCCAAACTCTTTTCAGAGTAGTTGTACCATTTTAGATTCACATTATACTTGTGTGAGAAATTTAGGTTCTCATCATCCTTGATAGCATTTGGTCTTATTACTGTTTCTTATTGTACATACTGACACATATATAGTGATGTCTTGTTGTAGCTTTCAGGTTTATTTCCCTAATGGCTAAAGATGCTAGATTTCTTTTCATGTGCTTACATGTTGTCTACATCTCTTTGGGAAATACTTGTTTGTACCTTTTGCCCATTTTTTATTTTTCTTTTTTTGCTGATGACTTTTGACAGTTCTCTATATTCTAGATATAACTCTTTTGTCAGATAAGCAGTTTGAAAACATTGTCTACCAGGATTTAGTGTGTCTTTTTATTCTATTATTAACAGGAACTTTCATGGAGCAAAAGTTTTTATTTTTTTTATTGAAATATAGTTGATTTACAATGTTGTATTAGTTTCAAGTGTGTATTACAGTGATTTTTATACATATATACACACATACATATATATGTACAACATCAAAAGGGTAATACATAAATATATATATAGAATTTTTTATTTTGATGAAGTCTAGTTTAGCAAAAAATTTTTATGTCACTTTTATCACACTTTTGATGTCATGTCCAAGAGTTCTGCCCAGGCCTACGTCCTAAAGATACTCCCCTCTGTTTTTGTTTCAAATGTTTTATAGTCTTACATTGTATATTTAAATCTCTGATCCATTTTGAGTTCACTTATGAATAAGACATGAGGTTTTGGTTGAGCTTCACTTTTTAGTATGTTCAATTGCTCCAGCACCACCTGCTGAAAAGACTGCTTCCTCCATGGAATCACTTCTGCACTTTTGTCAAAAATCAGTATATAACATAGGATTTTTATTTTGCTTTATAGTTAAATACATTGTCTGAGGACTCCCAACCACAATCCTTTAGTGAAACTAACACAGAAAAATTTAAAAGAGATAATTTGATAAGGAAAGCTCAATAACATGAAATGTTGTTGGCTAGAAATACACAGATTATTCAAGATGAGAAACAGATTCATATATATGATCTCAACCTCACTAGCTGAATTCAAGCCTAACTTTAAATGAAAAACTATATAACACATCAGATGAAACTGGGTCCTTACAACGGCTTCCATGGCTTAAACCCTGGAGGAGCCCTTGACCAGCAACAGGACCTTGGAGCCCCAGCAATTAAAACTTTCATTTTTGCGTTTGTCATCTTTGAAATATAAGCAATAATCCATGTCTCTCTTTGAATTGCCATGAGGCTAAGTTAATAAACATGAAGCACTTTGCATATGAGAAATGCAGTCAATGCCAGCTATCACTAGTCAGATTGAACATAAAAAGTCTGATAATTCCAGTGACAGCTTTAAGTCAAATCTGTTTGTTAGGGTGAGCTATATTCATCTTAAACCTTAAGCAGGTCCTGTACTCTAAGTTCATTTCCTGCTTGTAAAATAGGAACAAGTGAGCAAGAGATTATATCACCATGGTCAGTTACTCTTTTAGTAAAGACTACTCCTAAAATTTAAAATACTGATTATCATCATTGACCATTATCAATAACATCAAATGTTTCTGGAGCCCTGATGTGTACAGAAAGTCCTGTGTTGGCTACTAGAGTTAAAAAGCTATAAAAGCAGTTGTTATGTAAGATTGCATCTTACAGTCCACAAGCAAAAGCAGGCTATTCAAAAAATAAAAAGGAGGAAAGTGGCTCCCAGAGGCTTATGAGACTAAGCAGGCTCAGTATCCATCAAGACCAAATGTGGTTAAAGAGCTGGACAATTTCAACTCCAACAGCTCTATTGACCTAGCTTTTAAAGACAGGGCCAACTCCACAAAAACTCATGCAAATCAAGTTTCTCAGCTATCCTAAGAGAAAGAAACAGAGATTAAGGAAATCTTCAGCTACAGAAGAATAGCAGACTTTGGTCAACAATTAGCATACATGAGAATTAACCATCAACAAACAAAATTCCATATGGTGCATTCAAGCATCACATTTATTTCTCATGAAGATAATGATCTACTTCATAATATTATTCTTTATATTTAAATATTTATATTACTATAACATAATAATGTTATATTTAAAGAATAATATTATTAGTATTTAACATTTGGGCTTCCCCAGTGGCTCAGTGGTAAAGAATCCATCTGCAATGCAGGAGACACCAGTTCAATCCCTGGGTTCAGAAGATTCTCTGGAGGAGGGCATGGCAACCCACTCTAGTATTCTTGCCTGGAGAATCCCATGGACACAGAAGCCTGGTGGGCTACAGTCCATACAGGGTCACAAAGAGTCAGACATGACTGAAGCAACTGAATATGTGTGCATTTAATATTTAATAACATTATTTAATATTTAATAGCATTATTTTGAAAGAAAAGTAGCACAGGATGCTTGTTTGCAAGTTCCTGGAACCTCTGTTAACATTCTAGAGTGTGCCAGATAACTGCCCACATCACCACTGCCTCCTGACAAGGCACCAATTTTCAGCAAATACAGAGTGACATCTTGTTGATTCAGCCCACTTTAGTGACAGCAAATACCTCCCTTGCCCAGAGAAGCACGATGACTCAGAAAAGTCAACTGAGCTCACTATAAGCAAATACACAGCTTGCACAGGGGAGCAGTTTCTGGAACAAAACCACAAGTGGCTTAGCAAGTTTAGACTGAAAAAGAAAAGTTATTCATGTTCGTGTGATAAATAAGTAGATGCAACTTGGAAATCAAAGTCTCCTCTTGATTTTAGAACATCACTCTCTCCATCCTAGTCTATTTTTTTTTTTGAAAAATCGTAGCAGCATTATACTTTTCCCTATGGATTACTTTGTTGAATATTTAACATTTTGAAGACAGAAAATCTTAGCACTGTTATTTATTTATTCATTCATATATTTATTTTCAGGATCATGTCCATGTCTTTTCAAGAAAGATAACAGTCCCAGTAATGTAGCCAAGATCTGAATGGCTCACTAAAGCTGAACCATTTCTGCCAATGGGAGCAGGAAAGAGAATTCACTCACCGATGCAGTGCAAACCCTGAACCATCCTGAAATGCTTTGGTCACCTGAAATGCCCACGTGTCTGCTTCTTTTGATTTGCAAAAGCCTGTTTGTCTGTTCTCTTGCCACCTAAATGTAGTTCATGAACCCAAGGAAGTGTGATCCTAACCAGCTCAGAGCAAGAAGGGATGTAGGAATTGAGACCAAGATAGCTTGTTACCCTGTGAGGTGAAGGGGTACTGTTTGTTTGGGTCATTTTGGAGAGGGCTCAGAAAGCAAGAGAAAGGGCCAGTTTCAGCTGAGGGAGTGTGGGTGTTTTATTTCAATAGCATCCCAGGGTCTCCCTGGTGGTTCAGATGGTAAAGAATCTGCCTGCAATGACGGAGACCTGGGTTCAACCCCTGAGTTGGGGAGATCCCCTGGAAGAGGGCATGGCAACCCACTCCAGTATTCTTGCCTGGAGAATCCCACGGACAGAGGAGCCTGGCGGGCTACAGTCCATGAGGTCGCAAAGAGTCAGACACGACTGGGCGACTAAGCATACACAGCACCCAGGGCTGTCCACAGGTAAATTTCCTTGGGTCAGTAAGACTTACATTCTTGCTCCTGGCTCCACCTGGAATTACTCTGAATGTGAGTTTCTCCCACACCTCCAATTCTAATTACAAAGACTGTCAGAGAAGGAATAGGAAACTGGAGCAAAATTCAGTGTGGAGATCTCAGAGAAGAAGGGAGGAAATGGCCCAAATGCAAGATATAACGCCACTGGATGGCGGAGGAAAAGTTTTCTGTGAAGAAAAAATTAAAAATCAAACAAAATTAAAAATCAAAAAAAGTGTGAGAAGAACAGTACATAAGTAGTTTCATAATCCATCTCCATTTAAGGAATATGGATAAAGAAGATGGTGCTACATACACACAATGAAATATTATTCAGCTACTAAACGAAATGAAATAGGGTCATTTGTAGAGACGTAAATGGACCTACAGCCTGTCATACAGAGTGAAGTAAGTCAGAAAGAGAAAAACAAATATTGTATAGTAACACATCTATGTGAAACCTAGAAAAATGGTTCAAATAAACCTATTTGCAGGGCAGGAATGGAGACACAGATGTAAAGAATGGATATGGGTACATGGGAGGAGGGGGCATAGGGGTGGGACAAACTGGGAGATTAGGACTGATATACATACACTGGATCCTCAGGTGGTACTGTGGTAAAAAAATCCTCCTGCCAATGCAGGAGATGCAAGAGATACGGGTTTGATCCCTGGATCAGGAAGATCCCCTGGAGGAGGAAATGACAACTTGCTCCAGTACTCTTGCCTGGAAAATTCCACGGACAGAGGAGCCTGGAGGGCTACAGTCCATGGAGTTGCAAAGAGTCAGACACAACTGAACGACTGAACACACACACACATACACATATATATACACTACCATGTATAAAATAGATAGCTAGTGGGAAGCTGCTGTATAACACAGGGAGCTCAGTTCAGCGTTCTATGATGAACTAGAAACATGGGATGGTGGGGGTAGGAGGAAGGTACAAAAGGGAGGGGATATATGCATGCTTATAGCTGATACACTTCATTGTACAGCAGAAACTAACACAACATTGTAAAAAAATATGCTTCAATAACAAATAAATAAAAGGAAACAAAACTAAGAGCACATTTTGTCATTATGACCTTTGGTAGAGCAATTTTACTTTTCTGTTCTGATGACCATGTAAGTAAGAGTTGTAGATGCATAGGTATGTATTTGGCTTAGGAAAAGTCAAGGCTGAGGTAGCACAGGTGAACAAAGAGGATGTGGACTATGATTGATGTAAACAGAAGGATTTAACCCAAAGAATTTCATTCTATGTTAAAAATAAATGCCTAGTCATGGAGCCAACTTTGAAACAATGTGAACTCTTTTCTGGTGTCTTTATAAATTGGTGTAAGTCATGTGTCATATGGGAGCTCATCTGATCCTTGGTGAGCAAGGTATACCTGGACTGAACCCCATACTTCCACTTGCTGCTGAAATTCAAAGCCATTCTAGGACCCTTGGCGAATACCTAGACAGTTTACCGTCGCACAGCTTCCTCTACTTCCTGGGCTCCACATAGACTGACTGGGTGCGACCTCTCATTGATCTGGATATAAACACAGTTCCTGTATCATCATCCTCAGATGATGAATTAGAACCAAAGCATTTGTAAATATGTGTAATTTTACTGATAATTGGAAAAGTAGGAACAAAAACTTATCACTTTTTTTTTTAAGATTTTTTTCGTGTGGGCCATTTTTTTAAGTCTAAATGTGTTAGAGTAGTGTTTGTATTTTGTGTTTTGGTTTTTTGGCTATGAGGAATGAGATCTTAGCTCTCTGACCAGGAATCAAACCTACAACCCCTGCATTGGAAGGGGAAGTCTCAACCACTGGATCATCAGGGAAGTTCCCACATCACTTATTATATTGCCCTGTTCTCTGGTCCATTTTACCACTCAAGAACAGAAGTTTCTCTCCTGGCTTTTTCTCTGAAGTACCTGTTCTTCTGTTTTGCTGGCTTGTGTCCACTCTTCTCCTAAAACTTGTCTTTCTCTCTTCCCCTGGCTTCTTGGTGAAAAAACAATACATTCCTCCTCTCACCTCAACCACAGCAGCTCCCCTGTCCTCTCAAGTCATCAGCTTTTGTGATGACTTTTGTGATGAAACTTTCCCAGCATTTGTGAACTTGTTTTCTAAGCAGAAACAGCTCATAGAGAAGAATTCTGGCCCAAATGTTAGGCTGATATTTTCTAACCATATTATGTTATGTCTGCATTTGAATGACAGAAATCTGGTGTGATGGTGCTGAAAATCTTTAGACTGGAACAAATGACTTCTCAACAGTTAATCTCATTTAATCCTTACAAGTATAGGGATGGAGAAACTTTTCCTCTATCCTTTTGGGCTCAGTACGAAGAACTTGTGAATTAAACAGGCAAGAGACACATTAAGTAGAAAAAGAAACGTAAAATTTATATTGATGCTAATATTTTTACATGCACAGAGGCATCACAGAAAAGTGAAAAACCTCAAGAAGTGGTCAGATTAAGGGGCTTATGGAACATTTTAACAAGGGCCAATAAATTGGGGGGGTGTCACAGTTGGTAAAGAATCTATCTGCCAATGCAAGATGTGGGTTTGATCTCTGGCTCAAGACAATCCCCTAGAGAAGAGAATGGCAACCCACTCCAGTAGTCTTACCTGGATAATTCCATGGACAGAGGAGCCTGGTGGGTTACAGTTCATGGGGTTACAAAGGAGTCGGACACAACTGAGTGAACACATGCACAAAAAATTCTGGAGAAGTAAGTAGACAAAAGAATAGGGATTTGGGTCTTCTAAGGCTGATAAATTATGTGAGAAAAAATATATATGAGAGAAACTGATGCTAAAAACTTGGCCTCTGTGCACCTGTGCCAAACCAAATCTCAGAGATGGAGTTTTGAGTGAGGTAGAAAAGAATAGCTTCATTGTTTTGCCAGGTAATGGGGGACACTGTGGACTTGTGCCCTCAAAAATTGTCTGTGCCAACCTGGAGGGATGTGGTGAGGTGTTTCATAGCAATGGTTCAAGGGCAGGGTTATTGATAAGGATCAGCATGTATATACAGACTGGATTCCTTTAATCTGGCCTTAGGTAGTCTCCTGATGGGCTGTGGTTCCTGAGCTTCTCAAACTTTGACCTTCTCTCTGGGATGAAGAATGCTTCCTCAAGTAGTTAACATCTTCCATTTGTTGGTGGTTTTATTTCTGCAGCTGAGCTCAAAGATATTGTTATGTGTATTCCTTCAAGAAAAGCTATGACAAACCTAGACAGTGTATTAAAAAACAGAGACATTACTTTGCCAACAAAGGTCTGTATAGTCAAAGCTATGGTTTTTCCAGTAGTCATGTATGGATGTGAGAGTTGGACCATAAAGAAAGCTGAGCACAGGAGAACAGATGATTTTGAACTGTGGTGTTGGAGAAGACTCTTGAGAGTTCCTTGGACTGCCAAGAGATCAAACCAGCCAATCCTAAAGAAAATCAATCCTGAATATTCATTGGAAGGACTGAGGCTGAAGCTGAAGCTCCAACATTTTGGCCACCTGATGTGAAGAGCTGACTCATTATAAATGACCCTGATGCTGCAAAAGATTGAAGGCAGGAGTTGAAGGGGACAACAGAGGATGAGATAGTTGGATGGCATCACTGACTCAATGGACATGAGTTTGAGCAAGCTCCAGGAGATGGTGAAGGTCAGGGAATCCTGGCATTATCTAATCCATGAGGTTACAAAGAGTCGGACATGACTGAGTGACTGAACAAAAAATCCCATGAAGGGGAACCAGGACCTTGCCCCAAGGTTGCACAATTGTTTCTCCACTGCTCCTCCCTTGTCTCTGCATACCCTCCTTGATTAGCAACTGCTTGAACCTGCCCTTTGGAACTCAAGAACTCAAGGAAGTTCAAGAAACAGGGGACACAGAAAGAATTTCAAGCCCAGGAGCCCCATGAGGTTCTACTCAGTTTCAGAGCTAATGGAAGCAAAGTGTTATTTTAGTACAGTTTTTCTTTACATGGACTCATCTTGGTGCCAGCTTTCCAATTCTGATGATAAGAATTGCTATCCTCATCTTGGTACAGGGTTTTTGGGAGGGAGTAGTTTGTGTGTGTGTGCTCAGTCATGTCCAACTCTTTGCAGCCCTATGGCCTGTAGCCCTCCAGGCTCCTCTATCCACGGGATTTCCCAGGCAGGAATCCTGGGAAATCACTCTGGTGAGTGGGTTGCCACTTCCTCCTCCAGGGGATCTTTCTTACCCAGGGATCAAACCCACTTCTCTTGGGTATTCTACACTGTCAGGCAAGTTCTTTACCACTAGTGCACCTGGGGGGAAGTTTATACTCTGCTTTTAGGTAGAAGAGTGAGGGCAAAGGACTTTTCTTGGATGTGCTGTTTCTCAGTCACTTTCAGTTCAAAAAAATCAATATGTCAAAGTAGCAAATTTGGGGTGGCATGTCCTGATCCCCTTCACAAAACAGTGAAGTATCTTTATGCTCACTTTACAGATGAAAGCTCTAAAGCAATAAAAAGCTAGGAAATTTCCTCAAGATGTCTCTGGAACTATCTGGACCCAAGATTTAAACAAGATGAACAAATATTTGAGCAGAAGTATTTGGAAGCATCATCACTTGGGGTTAAACTTTAGCAAAATGCTGTGAAATGCAGTTTGACACATATAAATCAGCCAATCTCATTTTCCCCTTATTGTTGTTTTGACCTTTCCCAGGAATTCTTTTTTCTGAAGGTTATTTACTTTAACCCTTCTGTCTGGAGCCAGGCATCTCATTAAGCCCTTCTTTCTATTTATGATATCAGTCAAGGCAATTCCTTGGCGGTCCAGTGGTTAGGACTCCACGCTTCCATTTCAGGGGCATAGGTTCTATCCCTGGTCAGGGAACTATGATTCTGTGTGCTGCTAGATGAAGCCAAAAAAAAAAGATGAGTCAAATAAAACTATGCAGTTAAATAGGATTAAAAAAAGAAAGAAAAGAAAATCAGGTTTAAGATATGAGTTATAAATATCTAACCATTCATGGTAGTTTCTGATGTTATTTCATTTCTCTTTTTTCTTCTGTATCTTTTTTTTTTTCTGAGAAAGGGGAAAGAAAGAAGTGCTGAGGGAATGTTAGAAATAGTATATCACTAGTTAACTAGAACAATTTTTGGTTTTCACTATGTCTATTAAGCCCTCATCCTATATATAGCCTTCAAACTTTCTATTCCAGAATTTATGCATTGTGGTGCACTGATTGGTTCAGATGTCTTCCTCTATTAAACTGTAATCTTCTAGCGCAATTGTTTTTCAAAAAACATTTTTGGAATAAGGCAATAAGTATCAATGCAATTTTAGTGAAATTACTAAAGGAAGTTCCTCAGTTTTCCTCTAGAGGCTTGATATTCAATCAAAGTAGCGGATTGAATGAATCAGAATGAGTCAACCTTGAATTGGGGTTATTAACATCTAGCTCCAAATGGAGGAGGATTTCTATCTCACAATGTTTCATTCATGTTCCATTAAGTGTTATCCACTTACCTGCAAGGGATGTGAACTCTCATTATTTGGTAAGTTTTTTTCTAATATTCTGTTATATGCTCCCAGAGCCACAAAAACTGTGTTGGTTGGGTTAGAGTAATTTATTTTCACAATTTCCTTGATGGATGTGTAGCTCAGAGAAGTAAAGTGAGTTTCCCAGTTCATCACTATGATTATCAAAATCATGCTCAGGTTTTCTAGAAAGAGCGTCTGTGCTGCAAGGCAGAGTACCTGGAACATAGCTGATGATTAACCGAAATGTATTGAATTAATAAATCAACAATTTAAAGCATAAGGGGCTTAAGTCCTAAAAATACACATACTTTTCCCTTCATTTAAGCCATTGGCCTTATCTTCCCTGAAACAGAGGTAAGAATATGTCAATCAGAATCAACTCTCATCTTTGACCAGATGTGCAGGAGAGGAATGGGTACTTCTCTGAGTGACTTTTTCTAAAACAAAGGTCAAAACATTATCTATCTAAGGTCCCCTCAACCCTGCTTTCTTAATTTTTTTTTTAGCTGCATGACTGGGCCTGAAGGATTTTAGTTCCCCAACCAGGAATGGAACTTGAGCCCCTGCAGAGGAAGTGCTCGAGTCTTAACCACTGGACCACCAGGGAAGTCCCTTAGCTTATCATCTTTAATTGTTGCCAGTTTCTCTGATTTTGACTCCAGGTTTCTCATCAGTGAACACTTGCCAGTAAGTCTCCCTCGTAGAGAGGTTATTCATCAGAGAAGGACTGATGTGTACTTTCTCTACCTTCTGCAGAGCAAAGAACAACACCTGGGCCACCCCAATGCTTATAGGATCACAAGGAGCGCTCTTACCCTCAACTGATTTTCTGGGCTAAACTGCAAGGGAGGCAGAGTGATTGAATAAAATGACAAGGCTGTTGATTAGAACGTTTGCTCCCATCTCACAGCACGGGTGGCCAAGTGCAGCTTCCTCTGAGAACCACTGCCTTCTCCCTAGGGTGTGCCCTTGTCTGTGTAATGCACCCTCCCAAAGCATGACTGGAAGAAAACGAATCAGAGCAGGATTCTGAGCTGATGTTGTTCATCACTGAGTGTGATGAACCCTTTCCAAGGCTGGGAAAGACAACCATGAGCCAAGGTTTCTCCAGGAGAGGAGAAGCTGTGCTCTCCTTCCTTCCCATGAAATCTTAGCCCAGTCCTTCCCTCTGTTTTTTAAGATTTAGAATGATGCTGATTCTTGTCCTGCATCAGCATAATCATATTAGATGCATCAGCATAATAGGCAAAATTTGAGGCAAACGTTTGGTTCTTCTCAGAGAAGCCACATTTATGAAAGCTCAGTTAACAACAATTGGCCATTGAGGGAGGCAAGGAAGGCAAGTGAAGAGGCCCCTGTGGGATGAGGTTCTGTCTGCCTTTGACAGAAGGATGAGGATGGTTCAGAGTCTGCAGGGAAATAAGTGCTGTACTATCCAGCCTCAGGGGCCATCCCGTCAGGTCCAGACACATGGGCAACATGTCAGCCCTTTCCCCTGTCTCCAAAGGCACCCTCTTCACAGATGCTATGACTCCAATAGCTTTGGTTTATATGTATTTCTTTAAGAATAGACACATTGTTATTATCTTGAAACGGAACACCAGAAACATATCACTTTTACATCTCTCCCTTATCTAGAGTTCCGGAGAAGGCAATGGCACCCCACTCCAGTACTCTTGCCTGGAAAATCCCATGGACGGAGGAGCCTGGTGGGCTACAGTCCATGGGGTCGCTAAGAGTCGGACGACTGAGCGACTTCACTTTCACTTTTCCCTTTCATGCATTGGAGAAGGAAACGGCAGCCCACTCCAGTATTCTTGCCTGGAGAATCCCAGGGACGGCGGAGCCTGGTGGGCTGCCGTCTATGGGGTCGCACAGAGTCGGACACGACTGAAGCGATTTAGCAGCAGCTTATCTAGAGTTCAAAGTATTGCAACAGAGTTCTATTTCTTTTCTGTAAGAAACCACGGCAGGTGACCCAGAGGTTTCCCCAATGCAAAGAGTCAGGGGTTTAAAGATTTAGCTCATGAACTAAACGTCCACGTTAACCATGTTGGTTTGGAAATGACCTGCTGTTGGAAAATAAACTGCTCTAATAGTTCAGAGCTAACACTGAGTTTTGTCAAAAATCTGTCACTTTCAATGAGAATGAGGATGACATTTAAGGAGTCATTCTGCTTCTTGCTTTGCAGACGTAGTTTCCAACACTGCCTATAAAATGGATCTGTGGAAGTAATCAAGACTATCTAATAACCAATGATGAAATAAAAGAATCACTCAAGAATTATTAGTTTATTTTGTTTTGCTAGATACTCATCAAAAAAGGTTCCAACCTACTTTACTGATAATGGATCTCATCTATTTGGACTTAAGTCTTTAATTTCATTTCTCAGAAACAAGGCACATGCTTCTCTCTGTGAAAGTTCAATTACTAGCTGAAACCGCATTAGGTTTTTAAGCTACTGAATTAAATTAGGTGCTTTGAAATAGTCATTGACTGAAGAGTTTAACATCAAGCTTTGAGAACACAGAGACATTTGCAGTGAATCAATAGTATTGGCAAAGCTATCTCCTGGCTTGCCTGCAAATAGTGAATCACAGCTCCTATTTTTTGAAAACTAATGTGTTTTCACACCGGGAGTAAAATTGCCTCTTTTTTTCCCCTCAAATGTTCATCTTAAGAAATTAAGTCTGAGAACAGAGAGAGGGCTATATTTTAGGGAAAGAGGCCACCAAACAGCCTCCAAACCCTGAAGTGGAGGCAGTGAGGCCTTCTGTGTTCAGTTCCTTCTCTTCAGGCTCCAACCCTAAGCAGGCAGACCTTTCTGCTCTCAGGACCCACAGCCCCATCCTCCTCTCCCTCAGCTTGGGGACCCTCTGTGTCCTCTGCAGGAGCATGTGTTCCTTGATGTTCTTCCTAGGCATTCCGTTTCTGTTTTCAAATTATACCTCACCCCCACCTCACTTCCTGCTTCCTCCAAACCTAACTTCCCTGAAGGTTTGAGCTTTTGAAGATACCAAAGAATGATTTGCAAGCCAGTTGCACTTTTCGCCCTGCCTCTAAATTGTTTAAAAGCAGAAAATACAAAGGGATAATATGCATTTACACACACACATCATATGCCAGCATACATACCACACGTTTTACATATATTGGCTCATTTAAACCTCCTACAACCACATGAGAGAGTATTATCTCCATTTTATAAGTGAGAAAACTGAAGCTTAAGGAGATTAAATTATTTGTCCAGGTTTCAAAAAATAGTTCAAAGTAGAGGTAAGAATTCAAGTAAAAAACATCATCCCCAAATCCATCTAATTAATCACTTCACTAACCTTTGTCTAATGATAAGTTTTCTGAAGATAAAATAATGTGGCTCTTTATTTTACGTAGATCTACTGAAACAGCAAGGAACTTCAGAAAGACCTGCCTTTTATTTATAGTTATGTGGAGTTTAAAGATGTGATTAGTCCTGTTTCCCAGAGAAATATAGAGAAAAGAACTTTAACATGGATATAATAACATCCAATATTTTTTTGAAAATTAGTCTTGACTTGTGATTTTTTGAGGACAGGGTTAACACTCTTATCTCCCCTCAAAAATGCCTAACACATTCCCTGTAAATAGTAAATAATAAATAGTAATCTATATTCCCACCTGTAAATAGATCTGGGCAATTGCTCAGTGAGGCTAATACAAGGCTCAGGGAGATCCTGCAGGAGGCATAAGAGAAAGGTTCGATCCCACATCAGGAAGATCCCCTGGAGGAAGGCATGGCAACTCACTCCAGTATTATTGCCTGGAGAATGCCGTGGACAGAGAAGCCTGGCAGGCTATAGTTCATAGGGTCACAGAGTCAGACAGGACTGAAGCAACTTGGCATGCATGCATCTTGGTGTAAGTACCCCACTACATTCTTGGGGTAGGTAGTCTGGTATCTATCCCAAGAAAATTCAGGGATAGAGTGGCAAAGCATAGAAAATTGTGACAACCCTTTAGAAAAGGGACTTAAATATATGTATCAGATTTGGGTGTGCTTCCCAGGTGGTGCAGTGGTAAAGAATCCACCTGCCAATGCATGAGATACGTAAGTTCAATCCCTGGGTCAGGAAGATCCCCTGGAGAAGGAAATGGAAACCCACTGCAATATTCTTGCCTGAGAAATCCCATGGACAGAGGAGCCTGGTAGGCTATAGTCCATGGGGTCGCAAAGAGTTGGACACACATCAGAATTTATTTTAAAAATCCATTTCCTTTAACTCTGTAATTCTACTTCTAAAAACTTTAGCCCTGATGGTCTTTTTTGTTGTTCTTGTTCTTGATGGTCTTTTGATGAGTCAACTTTGCTAAGCTGCAGTCCTCAATTATTCATAAACACTTATCCAGTGTTGCCATGAAGTTTGTTTTTTTTTTAGATGTGATTAAAGTAAAAAAAAATCAACTGACTGTAAGTAAAAGATCATCTTAGACAGTCCATGGGGTCACAAAGAGTAGGGCACGACTGAATGACAAACACTTCACATGTTTTATTTGGTGGGATTTTTAGGACTTTGAGCCCAGAAGACAGCATCTCAAGTAACCCTGAGAGAATTTCTCCAAGGAGGTGAGGGAAGGAGCCAGGTTATATATTAATAGAAGTTTTGCAACAAAGGGCAGGTAGTCTGAACCTCAAAAGATTACTGCTAATTAAAGAAAACCCAGGTTAAGGAACTTAATACTTTTCCATGTATGGGAACATGCAAGAGTTTGGGCTTACTGAAATCATTCCTATTATATGAACCTCAGCTCTCTGGTGCCAGTTTCTTTGTGTTTTCACACCCTGAGTTTTATCAAGGCTCACCAGCTCACCATCCATGGTGGCTAATAATTGCTGATGAATGCTACATCCTTTGTTTACTGGTATGGTGGGGAATATTCCATTTCTCACCTGCAATTCCACACCTTGCTGGCTGGCCTCCACGGGGTGAGCCAGATCCTTGCAATAAATCCCTTGGCAAACATGTCCTACTGCTTCTGCTTCATAGGGTAAGCCCTGACTGATACTATAAAAAAAATAATCTGAAATTTGTGAAACTTTCATATACTAAGGTTACCATGAGAGCTTTTTTATAATAGCAAACTTAAATGTGCCCTAGTGTCTCAGAGGGTAAAGAATTTGCCTGCAATGCAGGAGACCCTAGGTTTGATCCCTGGGTCGGTAAGATCCCCTGGAGAAGGGAATGGCTATCCTCTCCAGTATTCTTGCTTGGACAATTTTGTGGACAGAGGAGTCTGGTGGGCAGCTACAGTCCATGGGGTCCCAAAGAGTTGGACACGACCTAGAAACTAAAACTTTCACTTCATTATGAATTCAACTAAAGTAATTATGGCACAGTTACTTGTTGTACCTATATGTCTGAAATTTTGGTAATATCATAAGAAAACTTATGTTTAACTTTAAGTTTAAAATGCAGGATCAAAACTATAGGGAGTATGGTCCCAGTTATGTAAAAGTGTATCCAAAAAAAAAAGAGCCTAGAAACGAACTTGTATTAAGAGAGGTTGTCTTTGGGAGGTAGACTTATTTATTATATTTCAAACTGAGAAAAAAACAGAGGAAATTTTAATCCTTTAAAAAAAAGATCTAGCAGTTTATGCTGTGCATTCTTTCAGAATTAAGGATATATCCAAATATCCATAATTTTAAGACCAGTGCTTTAAATTCATGGGTATTTTTCCAAGAAATCTAGTGCTTTAAGATTTTATGCAATGCTAATATATTCTTACATAATACATCAACCTGGATAACTTTATTGTAAATCTGGCGAGGTGCTTGATTCTAGAACCATCAACATAAGTAAGATGAAACCAGGAATCATTGTAAACAAAGGGATGAGGGCTCTGAAGTTTCATATATTAATAACTTGCTTTTATTTAAGTCACACATTGTGATACATTCTGTAGAGTGCTAGGAAAGGCTTACTGTAACTAGCACAACCCATCAGAAAAATATACACATAAAAAGCACAGAAAAGATTGTTACTACAATTCTGCTTGCTGAATAGTTGCCTGAAATTAGATTTTGAGCTAGATATCTTTCTGACAAAATGAACCGTAATTTTCGCAGATGTTATAATAGGAATATATTTTAACACTTGTGTATCTGTTTCTATGCAAAAATATATATATATGACTAATGTTTCTCACAAGCCCATGCCCCCCTCACCCCACCATCTGTGTGTGCACACGTCTGAATACATCTTCCCTCTCTTAATCTGTCTCCGAAAATCAACAGTTTTTGTTAGAAGAAGAGTCAGGAAAGAAATAAAGATAGATGGAATCATGGTTATAGACCCATGAGATTTTTTTCAGCAGTTAAATCTGATTGTGTACAGAAATGAGGTATAAAGTGAATTTTCTGTCTTCTAGGATTTGCCCAACAGGGATAAAAACTCAGCAACGTGCCTTAGTTCAAGCTTGCATGTTCAGTTATTGACCATCTAACCTCTTATCATGTCTTAAACATGCTTTATACATACATTTAAATAGACATTGAGTCTAATCACTACAGTGGAAACCGTTGTTTTATGTTATGTGGCATTTTATGTGTAAGGACCCATCTTTTCTTTTATATTGTGAATGTATGTACTGTGAAAATACACGTGAATATTCAGAAGGATGGAGAAGGCAATGGCACCCCACTCCAGTACTCTTGCCTGGAGAATCCCAGGGATGGAGGATCCTGGTAGGCTGCAGTCCATGGGGTCGCTAGGGGTCGGAAACGACTGAGCGGCTTCCCTTTCACTTTTCACTTTCATGCATTGGAGAAGGAAATGGCAACCCACTCCAGTGTTCTTGCCTGGAGAATCCCAGGGACGGGGGAGCCTGGTGGGCTGCTGGCTGTGGGTTCGCACAGAGTCGGATACGACTGAAGCGACTTAGCAGCAGCAGCAGTCAGAAGGATAATGACATTTCGATAGGTTAACTTTAAAAATATATACTAGAAAGTCATAAGAATGTGGATGCCATACACAGGGTCAATGGCTTTCGTTTTCTGCTTGCCTTGTGTCTCTAGATCTGGAGTGCCTCCAGATTGTCAGATTTGAAAGAAGTCAAACTTCTGAGGTCACACGGCAGGGTTTATGTGAGGGACATCCTCCGATATGTGTGTGCACCTCCCTTCCCCACCCTCCGGGGTAACAGCTTCTTTGGAAAAAGAGAACATCCTGGGGAGGCATGCTCTTTAGCCAACAGTCCTGAGTGCTATGAGGTCACAATCATAACTTCATACAGAAATGCTGGAAGAAGTCAGTAAAGTTTGACAATGTGCTGTGGGCATATGAGCTTGTTAGGGAAAACATGTAGTGACTGAAGAGTTGATGACAATTCTGGATCCTCTTCTTTGAAGCATCTGTTTTCATTTATATTCAGTTGTTCATCTGCTATTCATTCAGGAAGGATTTTTAGTAGCTTAGGTATATATATAAGCAGTTAAACAGTTGAATCTATACGGAAAGCTAATAATATAGTCAATGAGAAAAGGTTAAGGCAGAGTTCACTGTATATGTGTGTGTATCTGTGTGCATATGTATAAATACATTTGGCAATTTTCCCTTTTACATTACTTTGACAATAAAAGTAATGTAACATGACTTTCATTATACTAGAACTAATTATGAATAATAATGTTGTTAGCTCCTGAGGCAAGTGGCCATTCAGGTCTCTGATTCTTAACCTCGAGTTTTTATGTTCTGAAGGTGTGCAGTTCTGTACCACAGAGAAAATGTGGCTTTTTTATCCTGAAGCATTAGATAAACTCTCTAAGGCACTGTTCTCATGTGAAGGCAAGTAAGATTATTGTATTAAGTAGAATGCAAAATTCATTTTTAAATAAAACTCTTGGACCATTTCAAGTTATATCCTTAGACTCTAGGGTTACACTTGTCATTCACTCATTCATTCTTAAACAGAATACCAAAGGCGCAAAACATGGAAAGAAAATAATTGGTAAATCGAACGTCATTAAAATGAAAAGCATTTGTTTGCTTTAAAAAAACACCACTAAGAAAATAAAGGAAAGCCAAAAACAGGAAAAAAAAATATTCATGACACATGTCAGAGGAAAAACTTGTAACCAAGATATAGAAAGAACATTTACAATTTAATAATAATAAGATACACAACTCAAAGAGTGCCAAATTGTTTCCCAACTTGGTTGTACAAACCCCCACCCCGACCCTGCAGTGTATGAAAGTCAAGTTACTTATTAAATGTGTGATCTTTGGTCAGTTACCACACCTCACTGACTCAGTGGTACAAGTACAATGCAAAAATAGTCGCCATGAAGCTCCCTCCAAGAAGTGAGGTCTTTCCCCCAAACTTTGGAACCTGGCGGGCCTTGTGACTTGCACTGACCAACAGAAAGCTCTAGAAATAAGGCTAAGCTAGTTCCCAACCTGGGCCCCAGGAGGTCTTGAAGTTTTCACTCTGGAGTTTTTGGAACTCGAGGGGCATCCCAAGAACAAACCTGGGTTACCAGGTTAAAGAAGAGCCCTGATGTCTCAGCTAAGGTCTTTCTAGACCAGGAAGCTTCAAACTCACTTGTAATCACAAGTTCATGTCTCTGCCAGATCACCAAGTTAAGATTCGAAAACTGGGCAGTGAAGCCCTGTTCAGTTCACCATCTACAGAATCACATTTGGAGTTGATAGTATAAGCCGATAATTTTGGAGGTGGTTTGTTAATCACATGGTTGATAGAGATATCTCACAGTGAGATTGGATAACATAAGTATCTACCTAATAGGACTGTTGGGAGATTTTTTTAATTAACTTTTTTATTGGAGTATAGTTGATTTTATAATATTGTGTTAGTTTCTGCTGTACAGCAAAGTGAGTCAGTAATACATATACATATATCCTCTCTTTTTTAGATTCTCTTCCCATATAAGGAATAGAGTTGCAGAGTATTGGCTAGAGTTCTCTGTGCTGTACAGTAGGTCCTCATTAGTCATTAATCTTGGGAGTTCTATTTTTTCTTTTTCGTTTTAATTGGAGTATTCTTGGGAAATTTAAACGAGATCATACATGTAATCCTCTCTGCCCAGAGTACTCAACTGTGTTAGCCATGATAACAGTTATTGCTATTATCATAATCTTTATCTTGTGGGGAAGATGGCTGTTTAATGCAAATATGTTGTTGGTTAAGAGAGGAAGAAACTTTGTGGTTCTTCTCCCTATTAATCTATCAGCTTATGCACACATGCTAAGGAGCTTCAGTCGTGTCTGACTCTTTGTGACCCTATGGACTGCAGCCCCCAGGCTCCTCTGTCTGTGGGATTTCCCAGGGAAGGATATTGGAGTGGGTTGCCATTTCCTTCTCCAGGGGTTCTTCCTAACTCAGGGATCGAACCTCGGTCTCCTGAATTGCAGGCAGTCTCCAGCATTGCAGGCAGTCTCCTGCATTGCTGGTAGTGTCCAGCACTGCAGGCAGTCTCCTGCACTGCAGGCGTATTCTTTACTGATTGAGCCACCAGGGAAGCCACAACAGAGGCTGATCAAACACTTAACTCTTTTTAAATTTTCCCTTTAATTTTTTTTGCATAATTTTCAAAATTTTTACAAAGTCTTTCTCAGAAGTGCATTAACTGTTATACTAACAAGTGTTAATGTAGTTCCTGTCTTTCCCCGAAAGGACTATAAAAACTGCAAGGCTTTTAGGATTTAAGGCATGGATAGAAATACTCAACCCAGGTGTTTCTAAATCACCTTCCACCATCTCAAACGATGCTGTACTCAAACAGGTCTGGCAAAATATCTTAGAACGTTGTCTGTGTTTGTATCAAGTTATGTTACATCTAGAATAAATGCATAAAATAAAGCAAAGCCTGCTGACATATTTATTTTCAGGACACTTTTGTCATATGAACTTTATAATCATATTTGAAAGTCCAGCTGTAGAAAGGTATGTGTACTAGATGAATGGCTGTTGGTCATTTGCCAGACCACAAAATTGAACTGCATATAGTAAAGAAAAATTACAAACCAATGTTGGAGCACTTCATCCTTTCAAGTCAAATTCTTCAATTAATCACCTAATTGCTGTCAATATCAATATAATAACCCTTCTAACACCTATTAAAAATAAAAAAGACTACAACATTTTTCTGAAATCTTGCTAAAAGTGATTTCTGGCTTTTAAAAGCTTTATCTAAAGTGTTTGTATAAATATAAATGTCCTGTGTCCAATGTAATCAATTTTCCATTTTCAGTAAATTCCAGAGAACTCTGCCCTCTGTAAGAAGTGTTGGCTGGATCCTGGTGGACTGGTTTTACTAGCAAAAGTGTTCGTTACAGAGGAATGTCTCCATGTGGGATAGACTTCAATTCCAGGAAGGCGACAGGTTCAAGCCTAAGTATTATTTCTCCCCAATTAGGAACAAAATTGTGTTTATTATCCCCAAAATACATTGCTTGAGCCAGAATTTATGGATCTGCGTAATTGGAGTAATTTTATTTTTAGGCTGAGACCCTTTCTGGTGGTAGCCTTATGCTTTGAGCAAACATCTGAACCAGAACTCTAAGTGGTTGTGGTTAATGCATACATCGCCGGAGATCTTTGGCAGTTCAAACGTGAAGCACATAAAATCTCTGCCACTTTGAGACCCAAGACCACTTGGGGAGATATTCTCTGCTTTAAATATGGTCATAAAAATGAAAGTGAATTTTATTTGATGAGAATGATGTGAAAAAAAAATTATACGTTAGGTATTTGAGGAGTCAATAAATGGGCTGAATGGAGCCAAGGCTTATTACATGTGGTCTAAGGAAATGTGTTTACAAGATGTGAGTGATGCAATTAATAGAATGGATCTAGCGCTGCCAATGCTGCGGGCTCTCAGGCTAAGCAAATGGTATCCCCATTATATCACCCTTCTTTCCTTTGCCACTGCTTTCTCCTACTCCACTGAAATGAGTGCCATGGTGCAGCTTAGAATATATTATCAATCCAGGAGGAGCAACCTTAGATACAAGGAGTCTGTTTTCTCATTGTTGCCCTAGCTTCTGTGAACACTACCAACCCTACGTGTGTGCTCAGTGGCTCAGTCTTGTCTGACTCTTTGTGACCCCATGCACTGTAGCCCACCAGGCTCCTCTGTCCGTGGGATTTCCCAGGCAAGAATACTGGAGTGGGTTGCCATTTACTCCTCCAGGGGATCTTCTCAACCCAGGGGTTGAACCGCCATCTCCTGCATTGGCAGGCGGATTCTTTACCACTGAGCCACCTGGGAATCCTGACCAACCCTACAGAACTATCCTATTTGTCCTGCTCAGCTTTATCCTAGTTTTCACTGTTGAACTATGTTTTAATTCCTGCCTCTTCAGCCCATGTTTGTCCTTTTCACTATTCTGGTTACACAGTCCTTTATATTTGTGTGGACTTAATTGAGGATGGGAGAAAAGTAAGGATGGGTGCTTTGTCATATCTGAATATTTTTCTAGCAATCTTGCCCTAATTTTGTATTTTTGTATTGTAAAGTCAATGAAAATATTTGAGTGAATGAAGCACATTTTCTATTTGAAGAAAGCATGTATTTCCCTGCCCCTGGGGCCCTCCACCCCATTTACCACGACAAAGGTATAGGTAAGTTGTAAACCCACATGAGGAATTTGGGTGAGGGGTCATCAGCAGGGGTTTTCACGAGCTGGTGGAAAACAGAAATCAGATGGACAAGGGCGATGCTGCAGGAAGGAAAAGCAGAGGGTGAAGGTCCACCTACTGAGAGACTTGCTGCTAAAGAAGGAGCTCCAGGTTTAGCAGAGGAGCTCCCCTAAAACATCCGAGTGCAGCAAGGGAAGGGAGACATGGGGTCCTGGAAATGAAGAGGCAACCCAGGAGAGGGACCTGGGAGAGTCCAGGATGAGCTGGATGGAGGAGGCCTAGAACGCAGCCAGCCGGGGTGGGAACAAGAGGATGGGACACTCCATGTGGGAAGGTTCTAGGAAACAGAAAACACAACACAAGAGATTAAAATAGTGTATAAACAGATTAGCAGGATGGGTACATAGCACTTAGAGTGCTAGTTCTTCCTATTCCATAATAGGTGGTCTAGAGATAAAGTCAAAAGTAGACCGAATGAGCAAAAACTAACCAGATTATTTACAAATACAGTTAGAACACCAGAGAAAGACTTAAAATGGTCAAGATTTTTTTCCTCTGGGGAGTGGGGCTCGGGTGAAGAGCTGTAGGGATAAGAAGCCTCAGCAATCGTCTTAATCTAATAAAAAAAATAGTAAATACAATGATGACATCATAATATAATAGTATAATAATATAGGTTTGATATTAGTAGAGATCTACAAAGTGAATATATTCAATTATGGCAAATGTATACTTAAAAACTCCTGTAGAAGATATAACTTTTGTGGACATAAAGTCAGAAGTAGACACCAATTACCTTAATCATTGCATATCTTAAAAACTTATCCCAAGGAAATAATATGTACCATCAAAGATTTACATATAGGAAGGCTTATCATGGGCACTTTTTCTATTTAGGAACTTTATAAACCAGTAAAATGCACAATAGAGAAATTATTTAAAAGATTATGGTATTATGCCCAGCACATTGAAGAAGGTCAAATGACTGTTAAACTTCTAGGACAGAATAGTGTGAAAAATCCATATTTTGAATTCAGAAACATAATGACATGGAAAATGATCACTAGTCCCATGACAAAATTAAAATTATATCTGAAATATAATCTCCGTTTTTAATAACCCACACAATTCACATGAATGTGCATATATATAGAAAAATAAAAAAAGATAGCACCAAAATATTAACAAAGTTTAAGGTGCTCTTTGTACTTTTAAAATTTTTCAAAATGAGAATAAAATGAACATGTGGTACTTTGAAAATGTTAAAAACAGAGAGTGCTATATAGTAAAATAAAACCATAAAAGATTGTATTTCTTACATAGTCATTTTAATAAGAAGCATGAAAGTTGAAACTATAATAAGTATTCTTATCTAAAAAATTTGAGTTTGCATATTCTTTTTGACCTCAGGGTAGAGGATGTTATTTGCAACTCATCCAAACTCATCTTTTAAAATTTAACAAGACAGTTCAGTAGTCTATTTTTACTATAAATCTATCTTGAGCAAGAATGCTGATAACCTAAAGGTTAACATATATTCATTAGCATTTTTTTACTGAGTCAGAGAACAACATAATCCAAACAGTCTTATCCTTTCTCTAAACTTAAAAAAAAAAAAAAGGCAAAAAGTCATGGACTACCTTTTGAACTTTTCCCTTCAGTTTCTCATAGCAGCCTTCATTTTCCCATGAGTACAGTACATTCTTAAAGCTATAAAGTGTGAGAACATTATCCTGGAAGCAAAATGTTATTGTTAAACTACCAGATATATTTTAACACTGACTACTTTATAACTTTGAAGATACACTGAAAACAATTTAAAAACACATGTCTCCTTTAACTTTAGCTTTTACAACTTAAAATCAACTAAAACTGGACTAAGAGGGGAAGAGGTAGCAACTTATCTGAACATTCTTATGACCAGCTCTTTTTAAAATGTAATTTTTTGTATGTTTGAGCGAAGTGCTTTCCTGCATATTTTCCTACTCCTCCTGATTCACTTTCCTGATAAAATGGGAAAGTATAGTTGCCACAGGGTTTCCCCAGTGACTCAGTGGTAAAGAATCGGCCTGAAATTGAGGAGACGCAGGTTCAACCCGTGGACTGGGAAGATCCCCTGGAGAAGAAAATGGCAACCCACTCCAGTATTCTTGCCTGGGAAACCCCATGGACAGGAGCCAGGCAGGTTACAGTCCATGGGGCTGCAAAAGAGACATGACTTAGTGACTAAACAACAACATAGTTGTAATAATTCTTTACATCCTCATCTTAAATGTTAAAGGCTCACTAAATTTTCCTACATAAACTTCAGATTTTAGAAGCCATTTTAATTTTTTGTTATTGTTGTTAAATGATGGTTTGGACCTGAAAAGTTAAGAACAATTAATACCTTCTATGTTGAAGCTAATTTGCTTGAGTTGTACACTTATCTCTTTTACATGTGTCAAAGTATTAGGGTTAAGAAATCATATATATCAAATAGTTCTTCTTTGTCATGAGAAAATAATTAAAGAAATAAGGTTGATTTTTCCCAAAAGTTACACATAATTTTCTGGGTATGTCATTATACCCATAAGGTCTCTAATAATAACAGTGTATTTGTTCATGGCAGTGAAAAGTTCACAAAAAGACCTGGCTTTGCAAGTAGCTTCCTTCAGCATCTTAAATGCTGTGACCACATACCTTCCTCTGTGGGTTCCACACGGCAGCTTTTCACTCAGGCACAAGCAAGTATATCAACTCCAGAGCCACACCCACACATCACACTGTACAGAGTTAAGGGTCTTTTCTGGTAGCTATGGAGGCAAGGGAAGGAAACTCATCTTCCCCAGAAGACCAAGCTCTTTGCCTACAGTTGGGTGGCCTGCTCATCTGTCAATCAGTGTCTGGGAATCAGCAGAATGAGTTCTAAGGCAAGTGGGCTTATACCTGAAGTCATTTTGCTTGAGACTGACAGTTGTCTTAGGGCTTCCCTGGTGGTTATGTGGTAAAGAATCCCCTGCTAATGCAGGAGACACAAGAGATGCAGGTCAGGAACATCCCCTGGAGAAGGCAATGGCAATCCACTCCAGTATTCTTGCCTGGAAAATCTCATGGATAGAGGAGCCTGGCGAGTTATAGTCCATAGGGTCGCAAGAGTCAGACATGACTTAGTGAGTAAACAACAACAACAAGAACAACAACACATGGGTCAGAAAGGGAAAGTATTGTTACCCACTAGGAAATTTGGGTAAATCCCCCAAAGAAAGTTAAGCGTGAGAGCAGACAGCAAATGCGTCCATGATCCCCATCACCATTAAGCAGATTATTCCACATTAATAATTACACTTCTTCACTTTTCAGAGAAAACAAACAAAATGAAAAGACAAACAAAAAACAACAAAAACCCCAACCAATTCTATGGTCTTTAATTCCAAAACCAAAATGAACAATGTCATCTGTTTTTGACTTGAGGATAGGCCCCAATTGATGGATCCGTGCACAAAGGTTGCCTTTTGATATCACTGGGAGAACACAGGAAACAGGGCCAGTCCCAGGACATAGCAGAGTCCATCTTTAAGTAGTCCTAAGAAAAAGGGCTGTAGTTGAGTCTTTTAGGAGAACTTTGTAAAACTACTGCCAGAAAACTGATTGCTACTGTGAAGCAACTAAATCATTGTTTGAGGTATACATTATACTAAATTGATATCAACCACATATAAAGGAGCCCAGCCAACAAATCGAAATATTTATCAGAAATTTTCTGTTGGATGTTATTTATCCTGTTGGACCCATTGGAGATAGGGCTCTTTAAAATGAATCCATGGGACTGCTGTCAATGTTCTCTGGTGATTATCACCCATCCAAGGCAGAAACACCCTTTCTCCCTTATCCAGTCAGTATTTCTCTTTTCTGTTCCCTTTTCATCTCCAATGCTTTTTCTTTACCTTCAGCCTCATTTCTCTCCTGGACCCTGTAAGCATTCTTTAACTAGTTCCCCAGCCTCCAGCTTTGTCCTCTTCTTGTTCCCTCTCCAAAACACCACCAGGGCCATCTTCCTAAAACAATATTCTAGTCCTCGTGGCTTCCCATTGTTTCACAAGGTAAAGCTCCTTAGGATAATATACAAGATTCTACCTCTTCAGCCTCAATTCTCACCAGTGGTTACTATTTTTGTTGGCAATTTGATGAAATGCTACTACAGATACTATGACTATCCTTATAAATTCTGTCAATACTTATGAGGGAATTTATCTAAGGTATATACTGTGGTGTGGCATTTCTACTTCTTAGGACATGCACATTTTTACAAGTTTTTTGCCAAACTATCTGCAAAATCATTGTACTGACTACACTCCAATCAGAGTTATTTAAGACTTTGTTGACCACAACCTTAATAAAACTTAGTAATGACTTTAAATTTTGCACATTGACTGTATTTTTTTATTGTATATTGCACATTCAGGATGTCTTTTCTCAATAACTCATCTTTTGTATTCTATTGGAATATTTATTTAGGGATGTTCTTTTTACATGCTGAATACTAACTTGTTGGTTATTCCTACTGAAAAAAATTCTGCTTTGTCCTCTCACATCTTCTTTTGATAGACTGAAATATTTTTAAGGGATTCTCAAATTTTTATTTCAGTGGTAAAATCACATGGGAATAAGTCATACAAGAATAAAATTTACAAATGGAGAGGGAGGCATCAGCTGGGAGTCACGGGGGACGAGAGCTCAGAGTTCCTGGGGCTCTTCTCAGGGTTTCTGTGCTTCCTACCAAAGTCCTTCAGGAACTTCTGGAACCTCCACGGGTTCCACAGTGCCCAGTTTGAGAACCAGTACCCTAAGGCAAACTTCTCTTCACAGGAGAAGAAATCAAGCTCAGAGGTTGAGCTATTTATTCCAAGAACCCTGGTGGTGGCCTCCTCTATCACCACTATCAGGAAGGAAAGGATGGGGAAATATGCCTGCATAGCGGCCTTGGTCTCAGAAGATGGCCCTCCTTCTCCAGCATGGTCACTCCCGTAGTTTGGCTCCCAGGTGTGTGCAAACTGAGGGCTTCAGCCAGTGCTGCTCCAGAGTGACCTTGCACCCATGGCATCTGTGTGGCCAGCTCACCTCTGCAATCTCAATTGGCTCCACTGTGGACATTGTACGTGACATCAAAGAAAAAATGCGAGTGCTGGAACCACTGTCTTCGCACACTCTGTTGGGGAAGATCAGGGCTCACAGAGGGGGTGAGGTGGAGGAGAAAGTAGAAAATACAGATGTGCAATGATCTGGCCATTCTCCATGACCCGCAGTTAGGTTTCTTGTCATTAAGGTGGAAGGGGCACTCCAGGTTGTAGGTGCATCTCCAGTTGGTACAAAGCAGCTAAACAAGCCCTCTGGAGATGGAGATTGGGCTTGACAGTCAAGCCAGAGCCACCAGCACTAACTCATGCCTCTTTGAACTCGTCCTGTGTTTTGTCCACATGAACATCTATATCATCTTGAGAGGCACAAAGGGTGTTGGTTTCGGAGCTGTTAAAGTCCTTTAACATTGACTGCATTTCCACAGACAGGTCCAGACAGTTGTCCCTCAGCATACATACCTGGGCTTTGTGGGCAGACATTCTGTGGGATGGCAGGGGGTGAAGAAATGGAATAGTGGGGAAGTCATGAGCCCCAACCACCTCTCCTGCACACACACCATGGCTGCCCACACTGGCCCGAGCCCCAGTGCCCGATTCTCATTCCCTTCTGGATTGGAATGCCTGCAGAGCTGTTTCCTCTTTCTCGGTGAGATTTCTGGGCTCTGCCATGTCTATGGTTCCCTTTACCCATCACATCTTTTCCTGTTTTGGCTAGTTTAAGCCAAGCCATTTATGCAGGAGGTATAGGATGCTGGGGGTGCTCAGTAAGTACCTTCCAGCCGACACATTTGCAGGGAGGGCTACCTTCTGCATGAACAACTGACCCTCCAGGAAGCCACCATCTTTCTAGTCAGTAATTCAACTCCCATATGTCAAGTTTATATTTTATTTTATGGCCTGTGCATTTTGAGTTAAGAACTGTTTCCACAAAGATCATCTTTTCCAGTGCTTCCCTAACGTTCATATACATATTTTTAAATGCAGATTTAGTTCACATATGATGCTGGTGCTGTTGCTCATAGACCTCACTTTCATTTCTATTTCCACATTTACGTCTTTAATCTACCTTTAAATGATTGAATGGTATAAAATGAGGCTCTAATTTAATCTCCCCCACCCCTTGACAGCCAGGCCTTCCTAAAACTATTCACTGAATGTAGTGTAACACATGCTCAGTCGTGAATGACTCTCTGTGATCTCATGGACTGTAGCCCTCCAGGCTCCTCTGTCCATGGGATTCTCAAGGCAAGAATACTGGAGTAGGTTGCCACTTCCTTCTCCAGAGGATCTTCCCAACCAAGGGATCGAGCCCATCTCCTGCATTGGCAGGCAGATTCTTTACCACTGAGCCACCAGGGTAGCCCGTATACACTGAATAGTCCATCCTTTTCCCACTAGTCAGTAATGCAGTTTTATTCTATGTAGAGTCTGGTAGGAAGCTCTGTACTCTGCTCATTGCAATAGCCTATTTTTCTGCCCTGCAATACCATAAGTGCTTAGCAATCATAGTTACTGTTATAATAACAACAGTTTTATAATAATTTCAAAAACCTTATAGGAAACCTCTTTAAAAAATAAATAAATGTTTAAAGCCAAAATAATGACAATGTTTTGTGGAATTAAAACATGTAGAAGTAAAATGCGTAACAAAAAAGGCTTGAGGGGCGAATGGACATGTAGTTATAATGTTCATATACGATACTTGAAGTGGTATAATATTACTTGAAGGCAGCCTGTGGTAAATTAAAGATGTATACTGCAAGCCTGTAGCAACTACACACATTATAAATATAAAACATAATTAATAAGTCAAGAGATAAAACAGAAATATTAAAAAATACTCAACTAATGAAAAATAATTCATAAAAAGAGGTTAAGAAAAGATCTAAGAACAAATGGGAAAAAAGAAAACAAATACGGTGGTAGATTTAAACCTAACCATGTCCATAATCAAGTTAAATGTAAACAATTTAAGCAGTCCAGAGATTTACAGATTGCATGAAAGAGCAAGGCCAACGTATACATTCTCTTCAGGAAACCCACTTCAAATACAGATGCAGATATGTTAAAAGTAAAAAGATGGGGAGTAATACCATAATAATACTTTCTAAAAGAAAGTTGGAGTGGATATATTAAATCAGACAAAGTAGATTTCCAGATGAGAATATTACTCAAGATAAAGAGGGCCATTTCATAGTGATAAAGGAATAAATTTATCATGAGGAAATAACAGTCCAAAGTGTTTATGAATCTATATAACACTTTCTTTCTATACAACAACAGATTCAAAATACAGTACAGAACTGAAAGAAATGAGAATTTTTTGCAGCCTTCAACTACAGTTATAATTGGAGATTTCAACACTCCTATTTCAACAACTAATAAATTGATCAACTGGATGTCATTAAAATTTAAACCTTCTGCTCTTTAAAAGTACCTAGTTAAGGCAAATGAATTTGAGAAGTCAGAGAGTGGGAGAAAAATCTTTGCAAAACAGGTATTCAACAAGGGACTGTTACAACTCAGTAGGAAGACAAACCACCCAATATAAAAAATAGGGAAAAGAAGAAATTTTCACTAAAGAATATACACAGATAGCAAATAAAGACATGGCACTCAACATCCTAGAGAAATGCACCCTAAAACTACCATAAGAGTGACTTCCCTGGTGGCTCAGTGCTAGAGAATCTGCCTGCCAATTCAGGAGACAGGTTCAATCCCTGATCTCGGAAGATCCCACATGCCACGGAGCAACCAAGCCCGTGCACCACAGCTGTTGAACCTGTGCTCTAGAGCCTGGGAGCCACAGCTACTAAGCTCACTTGCCCTATAGCCCATGCTCTGCAGCAAGACAAACCACCACAATGAGAAGCCTGTGCAGTGCAACTAGAGAGTAGCTCCCACTCGCCACAGCAAGAGAAAAGCCAGGACAGCAATGAATGTCCAGTACAGCCAAAAATAAATAAATAAATAAAATCGTTTAAAAAAAAAACACTGTGAGGTACCACACTGTCACCTCCTGTTTACTAATCACTGGTGAGGAGGAGCGTCCTACCTTAGGGTGATGGAGATGCCTGATCTCAGGACAGGTGAGATCTCTTAACAGTTTCTAAGTTAGGTGTGCTCACCACCTGTGGGAGGAGAATGCTGCAGGCCAAGTGGGGCCATGTGAGGGTTGCGCTTGGAAAGTGACCAGCCAGGGTCACACACCCACCAAGAGACTGACAAAACCAAGTGTTGGTGAGGATGTAGAGCAAGTAGAACTCTCAGACTGCTGGTGGGAAAAGTAACAGGGCACAGCCACTTTGGCAAACAGTGTAGCAGTTTCTCATAAAAGTTAAACATAACCTATCACATGACCCAGCCATTCCATTGCTAGGTATTTACCCAAGAGACGCAAAAGTGTATTTTTAAATAGACTTGCATCCTAATGTCCACAGCAGCTTTCTTCATAACATTCCCAAACCAGAAATAACCCAATGTCCATCAACTGATAAGTCATCTAGAAACTGTGGTATTTCCACACAATGAAATATGGCTCAGTGATATAAGGCAAAGAACTAATACGACATGAGTGAACCTCAAAACGAAAATACTGTATGATTACATTTATGTGAAATTTTAGAAATGGCAATGTTAAAATGACTGAATGCAAACCAGTGGTTGTTAAGAAGACAAGGGTGGAGGTGGAGGACTGGGTACAGAGGGAGGGGCATGTTCTAGGGGAGTAAATTACATGAACGTAAAAACTCACTGAATTCTGTTAACTGGTGAATTAATTTAAAACATTTGTATGTAATTAAAAAATTTTTTTTTATTTTTAGCTGTGCTTTGTCTTCTTTGCTGTGCACGGGCTTTCTCTAGTTTCAATGCATAGGCTTTTCATCGAGGTGGCTTCTTTTATTGTGGCGGCGGCTTCTCTTATTGCAGAGCATGGGATCCAAGGCATGAGCTTCAGTAGTTGTGGTACTTGGACTTAGCTGCCCTGAACTTCCAGACCAGGAATGGAACCCTCGTCCCCTGCATTGGCAGGCGGATTCTCAACCACTGGACCACCAAGGAAGTTTTATTATATGTAAATTTTTCCACAATCAGGCTGATGAAAAAACAAGAAGGAAGAACCCTCAAAGCCTTAGGTTTCTACTGTCAACAAACTACCCCAAGTCAGTTGCAAGCTTAATACTCTGAATCTTTGCTTCCTCTTCTTTAGGTCCTTAGGTCCTTTAGAATTTCTTTCCATTTCTTGTGATAAATATTTGGCACATTTCCTCCAGAATGTCTGATGGTTTCTCGCAGGAGTTTAAAAAAATTCTTTTAATATCTTGTCTGTCATATTGCTGCAAGCCGAAATCATTTTTTTTTTTTTTGGTAAAAATTCTCTGGCTTTTAATTCTCTGTGCTTTAAATTAGACCTAGGTAGTTTTGTGCAAGCTTTTAAAAATATGGTAGTTTCTAAAAATTGCTCACCTTTTTTATTGGGAGAAACTTACTGCATTAAGGCTCAGAAATATTAATGCTCTAAGTATGGGAAATTATGTTAAAAATTATCAACTTATAAATTCATGCTACATATTATTTTCCACATTTAAATACATTACCAGATAGAGCAATATAACATCTAAATGACTGATATTAAATTGAAATTAAGATGTCAGATTCAGAAATCAGTAATTATGATGCCCTCATTTATCTTAATATCCATCCATAATATATAATTCAAATAATTTATGCATTTGGGATACTTATTGAATAAATGTTGTTGTTGTTTTTTTGGCTATACTGGGTCTTTGTTGCTGCCATGGGCTTTTCTCTAGTTGAGGTAAGCAGGGGCTACTCTCTGGTTGTGGTGTGACGGCTTCTTATTGTAGTGGCTTATTGCAGAGCACAGGCTCTAGGGGCTCAGACTTCAGTAGTTGAGGCATGTGAATTCAGCAGTTGTGGCTGCCGGGCTCTAGAGCACAGGCTCAGCAGCTGTTGTGTACAGGCTTTAGTTGCTCTGCAGCATGTGGGATGTTCCCAGATCAGGAATCGAAGCCATGTCTCCTGCAATGGCAGGTGGATTCTTTACTACTGAGCCATCAGGGAAATTCAAGTGCTCTATTCTTAATTTTTAAATGTTGAGTTGAATATTTCATATTAAAATTTTTTAAATCAAAGAATTTTTGTGATTTGTGAACTTCAGAGGCAAATACAACATACATACTATACAGTCCCCATTCCTACAAGTACTAGATATAAAAACCATAATCAAATGAGTATGGGTTTTAAAAGATCCCCTCCCACCCCAATAAATCTGCATGTTCTCTGTGTCACTACTGCTGTCTTTTATCACTCTTTGAGTGAGTAGGGTAAGAAACCTGACATTTTCACTAGATGAACTTGGGGACTGTTAAAAAGTAAAAATTAAATCTATAATGTTATTGGATCTCAGAAACTGTTGTAGTTTGTAAAATTGACAAGGTTCATTTACTCTTTAATGCCTCCCCAAGTGCCTGTCAACGAAGTAAAGCTGTAGGAATGAGTAGCATGAAATGCAGCCTCCAAAGTCTTGAAGTTTTATTTCTCAGGGAATGTATTACATGTTAAATCATGACATTACAAAGTATTAGAGTGAAACAAACAAACAAATATAGAGCCATTTTTTCCAACTTAATAGTCCTGAGTTATGCCTACAATTTTCATAGAGTTGACATTACTTCTTTCTTTACCTTACGAATTCCCAAGTGTTTCTATCTGATCTCTATCCAGAGGTATTCAGAGCACAGTATAGGTAGGGCCACACCAGCTGCTGATGCCTTTGTGGGCAGTATAATAAATACCTTTCATCCTGCTTAGGGGAGAATTAAGGAGATGGAGTTCGTGAAAATTCTAGTTAACTGCGGATTTAATTATGTAGCTCCAAATAATCTCACCAGGAGTCCCCTTCCTTACTTTCTTAAGAACTTCAAGTGGCTGGTTTATGGTTTCAAGCTACTCACCAAATTACCTAAGAGGAAAAAGTTTTCTACTATTTCCAGGAGAGTTAGAAGAATAATAAATAATTGCTCTCTCTTCAATAACTTCAATGAAGTCAAATTTGCTTTCTTTTCCCCAAAAAATTACATTGTCAAAGTAGTAAGATTCTTCGTAAGTACAAACACATGGAGTTCTTATGGGTTGTTTTCATTAATTCCTGTGTAAGTTTGTTAAATAAAAGTATGAAAAAAATTTGGATTCCAAATTCCACTAGATAAATATGACATCTTTTATTATATTTTCAGTAGAAATTTATATTTGGCACACTTAATGTATATCAGTAAATTTAAAATGTTTAAAATCTTTTAATTGGTATACAGGGCTTCCCTGGTGGCTCAGTGGTAAAGAATATGCCTGCCAATGCAGGAGATACGTGTTCTATCCCTGGGTCAGGAAGATGCCCTGGAGAAGGAAATGGAAATTCACTACAATATTCTTGCCTGGGAATTCCATGGACAGAGGAGCTTGGCAAGCTATAGTCTATGAGGTCGCAGAGTGGACACCACTTAAGAGACTAAACAACAACAATTGGTATATATGTATACTACATAAAGGAGGGAGAGGGGAAAAAGAGACCATGAGAAAAGAAGATGACTTCTCTTTTGTGCAAAAAAGAAGATTCCAAAAACATTTCTTTTTAAAACTGGAATTCGATTTTTCAAAGGTAAAATAAGATCCTGTTTCACGGGAACCACATATCTTAATAAAAGGTAAAACACCAGCATATAAACCACAAGGTGGTGCTACAATTCCATGCCTGTGGATACTAAATTTCTAGAAGTTTCATTGATAAAAGTGGTTTTTCATAATCTATTAGTTTATAATTTTTTGCAATTGAAAAAATAAAGCTAAATGGATTAATTCTAGAAATATTTACTGAAACTACTAAACTCAAAGTTGTATGCTAACTTCAAAAGTTCATAATTTTAAAGTATGATGAGTACACATGTCCCTGTATTAGAATAATAAAAGTATTTTTTAGGTTACTTATACTTCGAATTTTAACTTACTATTAATGTTTCACATGTAGCAAATACCAAATTACATTATATAAATATATGAGTAAATAAAATAATTCATCTAGTTATTTAAAATGAATTTCACTTTTCTCTAATATAAGTTCATCTAAGATGTTTTCTCTCTCAAAAAGAACATAACTTCCCATCATTTAAAAAAACAAACAAACAAAAATACTCATTGTGTATCTTGTAACACAGAACGGCCACCATCTGTGTCTATGCTGCTGGTCTTAAAATGTGTTACAGAATAGAGTACTAAAACGCTCAACACATTTTCACAACTGTCCAACTTGCTCCCAAACACAAAAGGAGAATCATGCTGTGACTTTCTCAACACTAACTGAAAATATGTTGCTGTCTTTTGACTGCGCATGAAACAGTTGTGTTTTTGTTTTATTTAAATTTCAATGAGTATTTTCAACTCATTGACCTCATGAATTCATTACAACATATTCATCAGTACAGATGGCAAGATGGTATGTATGAGAGCCTCCTGGGGACAACATGCAAGTCCCAGGGGGAGCGTTTCCAACAGGATGTAAACCATGGTCCTCAAGCCTGTACTTTAAAAAACATATTATTTAGCACACTGCCAACAAATGTCGACACAAAAATACAGTGCTGGAATGACTTCACACTCTAAAAGAAGTGTACTGGCACCTTAGCTGTCCTAAGAATAGCAAAACAGTAAAGCAGTATAATCAAAGCGCAAAAATATTTAAGTATTTATTCAACATGGAACCAAAAAGCTAATATACCAAATGGAATTCAAATTCTAATAAGAACATTCCAGTGTATTAAAATTGAATAGAGAACTCTTTAAAATATACAACATGTACAGTAGCCAAAGTCCTAGAGAAGTTCATGCAGACAATTCTATAATTAGTGATTTGGACATTTCAGTAACTCTGCAGTTTCTTCAAACCTGAAACATAATAAATAAATAATATATTAAGTAAATAACTAATCCATAGTGAGGTGTAGGATTTAGGTTGCTGAAATTATGCTTTTGAGCCTTAAATAAACTTCAGTGCCTATTTATAAGTACAAGTACTGTTAATAAGTATACTGTGGCCAGAAAGGAAGGAAAAACAACTAGAGTCAATTTTAAGTCTTTAAATCGTGGAGCATAAGTTATTTCAGCACATTTCAAATTTCCAAAAAAAAATTATAGTTTTTTAAAGTAGTAGGCTGCATGATAATCTTACACAATTTCATTTCATATTTTATTTCAACTTCTCTTTAAAAAATACACATAATTTATATTCATATTAGATGAAAGTATCATATTCAGTATTATCATACCAACAACTTTCTGAAAAAGTCTAGCAATACTTTAACAATACTTATACATCCTCAAACCATTCATCTACATACATCATTTAATAGTTTGATAAAGTAGTTATCAAAAATAGATAATAGATAATTTCTTGATTAACTATCAACCAAAAATATCACTTAATTTCATTAACAATGTTTTACATCGCTTGTTGGAAACAAAAACAGTGACTCATCTCACAAACACATAACTGTAGATGGATTTATTATTCACTGGAGTCTTGAAGGAAATTCCATACCTGACTGAGAGACCTTCAAGGTTTGAAACACACGTGTACATTCTTTATATACTGTAATCCAACACAATTCCCTATAGAGAGATGAATCTCTGTTGCCCTTTTTTGGTTACTTACATTTTTTTCATCCTTTCCATTTTCTGCATTGTTGTTTCCTTTAATTTAAAAAGCAACAAATTTAGGCGATTTCTCAAAGTAAACCATAATCCAAGATGGACCGTGAACATATAAAACACAGTCTAAAACACTGCATTAAGTACTGTTTATTTATCACAAAGAATTTTTATGAGATTAAGATTTATAGTTTCACTATTTTTCTTGCCAGTGGCATCTACAACTAAATCTAATGCTTACTTTTTCTGACATTACAAAGGAAATCATGTAAGTGGTTGCCAGATTCTTCTTACCTCTGAGATCTCTTTCAAACCACAATAATTAACAGTTGAGGTTCTGGGAGTTGAATCTGATGACACCGTACTATAACCAGAGGACAAAGGAATATTTGCATGCCTTTCCTCTTTGTTTTTTCTATCTGTGGAGAAATTAATTTTTAGATTACCTTTTCCTTTCATGGGAGAGTCAAATATTTAAAATTTTATATATAGAGGGAAGAAAAATAAACATCTCAATATAAAATGGCTACTGGTATAGGTCTAGATGAGTCTTCAATATTCTTTTAGGATAATGACCTGCACATGAAGATCTAGATATTAAAAACTGGCCAACAGAAATCAAGAAAAGTAATATTATCTTTATCATGATAGCAATCAACTGAATATACAGGTTAATATATTTTTAAATATAGGTTACTGACCCATGAATATTCTTTTCTTAAAATAGTGGCAATTATTACTAAAACTGACTGTATATACTTCCTAAAAATCAAGAAACATTCTACCCTGAGTTGATATGTATGGAAAAAATTGCTTAAAATTCAGGGTTCACAGATTTATTTCTCTATGTAACTGAATAACTTTCCTTTTCCAGTATCCTTATATTTTTCATTTAGCAAAATGATGGCAAGTCTTTCCTACAACTGAACCAATTATAGAACATCACAGAAAAGACAAGTTTCTGTCCAATCAATCCCATAAGCCCTGCGTTCTTAGTCATGGTACATTTGCAAAAACAAGGCCAAAAAAAAAAAAAATCAGGTACCCATTTAAAGTATTTTACAGTTTACCATAAGCCTACCCAGACAATCTTGGTATTGTGGAACAGAGTATTACCACATGAGGACTTTAGTCTCTCATCAAGCCACAGTCTCTTGCCTGTTTGCTCCATTCCTATACTCACTCATCAGCATGAACTTCACAGAAACCACCCCCAACCCAACATGATTCTAAGATCAGATTGGTGAACTGCTGCTCTTAGCATCAAAAGGAAGTCAAACCCTCTTCTTCCAGGTAGCATGTATAGGTAAGGTATAATGTATAAGCCTCATAAATTTGATTCTTAATTGACCAGGGTCAGACTAAAAATTTTTTGAGACAAGTTTTCACCTCATTCCTAATCTATAATCCATGTCAGACAGCGGTCTGTCTGCTCATCATTTTGAGTCCTAGTACAGGTCTTAAACTTGGTTATGTGTTTAACTGAGGGGTTAATAGTATGTGCTGCAATATGTTATTTAAAAAGTTTAAGCCCAAACAGGCAATATCAAACTTCGCAAAGACAATGTTTGCAAATAGCAGGCATTCAGTATTCTTGCAATTCGTGAAAACTTCATTTCTACCGTAAATAAATATTTACTGGGGACAAAAATACAGACATTATGCTGTACAGACCATAAGATAAAGTTCTTGCTCTCAAGGGTCTTGGAACTGAGCTTAGAAATTTGTTGAGTAATGAATATAAAGAGAAAAAAGTCAACTTTTACCAAATCTGAAATTTGTAGTCTATAATAAATTTAGTGCCAGAAACAGCCTCTCTAATAATTGTACCTGATAACCTAAATATTGAAATGGTTCTCTGTGCAATGAAACTGGCATGTACACTAAGTATGTAGTGCTGAAAAGAAAATGTCAAAGCTAATTTGCCTCAATTCAAACATGTCCCATCATTCAGTAGCTGTGTGGCTTTTGGCAGTTAAATATTTAATCTCTCTTCCTCATCTGTAAAATATGGATAATAAAGCACTTGTATTGTTTTGAGAATTAAATTTTCATTACTTTATTATGAAGCTACTTTATAGCTACACTATGAATTCTCAGTTGGAAAAATATATCTTCTGCAAATATGATTTAATTATAACATGAGACAAAATTTAGACCTTTGTGTTTTTAAAAAGTGTAAGAGTCAAAAAAAAAAAAAAAAAAGCCATCACCGAAAAGCAGCTCAGAAATCTTATCCCTGCTGTTCAATCACAATGGAAACGCCAGTAGCCAAAGAAGTTAAGGGACATGGAGATCTGCCCTAATTTTAGGTCCTTCACATTCTATCATCATCGGTGAACTGCTGAAATATAAGAGGTTTGTAACACATTACAGGTTACCGACAAATGTGCTTTTTTTTCTTTTACATATATTATTCACATATGTGAAAGTTATTATATGTTAGGCACTCAGTCATGTCCAACTCTTTGTGACCCCATGGACTGTAGCTGCCAGGCTCCTCTGTCCATGGGATTTTCCAGGCAAGAATACTACAGTGGGTTGCCATGCCCTTCTCCTGGGGATCTTCTGACCCAGGGATTAAAACCCAGGTCTCCTGCATTGCAGGCAGATTCTTTACCATCTGAGCCACCAGGGAAGCCATTCCCGGTGAAAGTTATTACTTAAGTTTAAATGAGAAACTACGGAGGTCCATTTATTACTCTAAAGCACTTTGCAAATAAAAGAGTAAAACACCTCTACAAGTTTGCAATTTTTTACACTGGAATTTACTACTGTATGTAAGTTGGCTTTTCTAGCAACTCTTGACTTATATCTATAAGTTCAGTATTTTCTTTCTTCTTAGGTGTTTTGCAATTTCTAAAAAAATAAGGTTTTAGGGATTAAAATAATCAAATACTATAAAAACATTTTTGTGAAATCTCCTGATAATATCACCAATTCCAATACATCAAGAGCTTACCTGGATTGAGACTGTCCATGTCGCTACTGGAAGCATAGTCTTCACTCATCTCATTAAACTCTGTATCTTCATCATTCTGAAATAACACGTTAGTATTTAGAATAAAATGAAAAGATATGTTCTCAATTTACATTCTTACTGCTAAGCATAACATATAGAGATGACATAAATATGCTTAAATACTTTTACTTTATTTACAAGCAAAACATAAATATCTCTACATATAAAAAATGATCTTTCAAATGTGGAAGGAGATAGAAACCTTGAATCTACTTTTTGAGAAGGAAAGATAGACTAGTACCAGAAATTGATACAAGTTCATCAGATTATCTTACTGGATGAAGGGAAAAGCGATAGTCACAACAGGCACCACCAAACGGGCTGTGTCCAACCAGGACTTCATTCCAACTAAACACTTCCCAAGACCCAAAACAATCTCTTATTTAACATCCCAAAGAATACACACATAATAATGAAAAAAAGTACTTTATTATATCTGAGATACTCTGTAAAAGCAAAGGAAAGAAAATACCTTTTTAGATAAAAGCATTTCTGTTTCAAGAAGAGTGACACGACTCAGAAGATTAGCCCAGGTTTTTTCATTCACCATCACTTTCCCTTTCATTTTTTCTTCCAAAGATTCTAATCTACTCTCTATGCAAGTCAGTTTCTTAAGCTTTTCTTGGCATTCAGCAAGCATAGATTGTAATGCAATAATCTCAGGATTGACTTTTATATCCTAAAATGATAGAATAGTATCAGTTAGGAAAATAAAACTGTAACTAACTAGCTTCTTATAATTAGGAAAGCTAAGAGGAAATGACCAAGAAATGAAAGTACACTGAAATTGTTCCCTTTGCTATAAACAGGAAATAAGCCTAATGGATATCTGGTGGCTTTTAAATGTCAACTGTATACCAAGATGTAAGTCACAAGGCATAAAAGACAGAAAAAGAGGTTTTAACCGAAGCAGTAGTGACCAGACACTATAACAGGGGTCTGTGACTACAAAGTAATAGTAATGATATTCATAGAGAGGGAGAGAGGGCACAAAGGACAGCAAGGGCCCCAAAAGGAAAATAAAAGGGCTGTAGTGCATCATTTTTTTCCATTCATCAATGTAGGAAAGAGGTGGAAAAGAACCTTTACTACAAAGTAGTCTATGTCTCTCACTAGATTGTAAAGCTTGAAGAAGTCCTATGTCTTATTCATCTTTGCATCATCTCTCCTAGTACCCTAAACATAAGGAGCAAACAATATCTTTTTAATTATATTCAGTAAGACTTAGTGATTCTTAAGTAATGGTAACATGTCATGATCAATAATTTTAAAGACTAGAAATGTTACAAAGGTTAGATGCTTAAATAATCATGTACATCAAAGCAAGAAATATTGGTATCTGTTCAAGTAGCCCCAAATTCTTACTTGTTGCTCACAGTTAATGTCAGGAACCTGTAATTCAGGAATTGTTATTTCAGCAGCCTTTAAGTCACAAACATCAAATGCTTCATTAATATCTGTTACTGTATCTTCAGGAATGTTAGCACCATCTTCATTGTACAGGTGTCGGATCACCACAGCTTTCTTCTGCATTGAGAAAAATACATCAGAGATGCTTCCATGTTTCTTCAACAATTATTTTAAACACATACATAGTAATTTTCCAAACAAACATCCTATTTTCCATTTAAGATTTATAGAAGTATAAATTACCATATATGCATACATGAAATATTACAAGTTTATTGATATTTTATATGTGATGATAGAGTTGTGGCCATGATTTTTAAAAAACATTTTTATATTTTACAAAATATTGAAATAATCTATTCAATGACGTCTGTGACTTCTTTCAAAAGGTTTCAATTTGGGGGAAAAGATGTTGAGAAAAGTGATTACAATTAAGATAAACCATTAGCAAAGAGTTGACAAATTGCTGAAACTCTGAATGGATACTTTGGTAAATGTTTTGAGATGGCCCATAAGAGGAAGTTGTTTTTAAAAGGTTAACACATTATTCATGTATATAGATAATTGAGCTGGCTTTATGAGTAGGACTCATTACAATGTTTCTTTCTATTAAATAAACCACAAAACATCAGACCTTCAATAACAATTACAAAAGGAAAGCATTTAGAGGAAGGTTTTAGGTGAAACTGCATTTATGCAGGACTCTTCTGCCTACTTCCTTTTTCTACAGACAATCTGCATATGTACAATGAAAACTCAGCACACACGACACAGAAGTCACAACTAGCACTCCAGAAAAGCACGGGGGAAGGAGACAATTTGCTTTAGCACTGACTCAGGTTTTCATGTAAACCAGTGTACTTACTGACTCCAACTTCTCTAAATTGGAAGAATTTTAATACCTACCCAAATTTCTGATAATTTTGAGATAATTGATAAAACTTTGATGGATAACAAAAGAAATTTTAAGAAAATTAAAAACAAGTCTAATGTCTTAAAATTTTGTATCTTTTTTTGTTAAGACAATTTAGATCATTCCTCAGCCCCATACTGAAACAGGAGATTGAAAAATGTATTCAGTTATATCAACTCAGATTCATTAATACTGTGCTAAAAAAGCACACTGAAGGTTTGAAAAATCCGGAATAAGAAATTTCTTGTTTAGATAAATTCTAGTTGGGAATGGATTCAGGACAGTTACATTTGTTTTCACAGTGCCCTCATTACCTGAGGCAGAACAGGCATAGTTTTCTTTTTAATTACTGACATAAGAGCCTTTTTCTTATAGTTAAGTGTCACTACATTTTACAATGGAGTAAAGTATAAATAAATTCACAGATTCTGTTTATATAACTCATATTATGAATTGGGGAAATTCCCTATATCTTACTTCAGCTAAAATATACTCAAATCCTGTATCTGATGACACATTGATTATTTTTCTGATAGCCCATCCTTCAGTCTCCATGGGTTTGCCCCAGGTGGAACACAGCTGAAAGCATATTTACCATTATAAAATAATATTATGGCTTCGTTTTCCCTTGGAGATAGAAAAACTATCCCTAAATGCATTGAACTCATTCAGCCACAGCTTCTTGAAGCAGACAAGGGCAGGGAGGGTATCTACCAACAAACAGAAAACATTCAAAACACCATCCCCAAACCAGATTATCTATTTAAGGACTATCAACCATTGGATAATCTACATTCCTGGTACAGAGATATGAATGTATATAAATCAAGACCTAGAACTAAAGCAGGGGCCTTTAGGAAGATTAGATACATAATTAAGAGTAAATGTTCATGATCACATGAGGCAGAATTAGGGATTAGAAATATAAAGAGAAAACATGTTCAACTGTACATTTCTACCCTCTTCTTCTAACTTTAGGACTGTTCCCAGATAATATACGATATGTATCATGAAAAATCCTTACACTCTAATGTCTGAGTAGAATGTTTTTCTAGATGCTAGTCAGAAAAGTGAACCTTGTGTGTTGGATCAGTTAGGCAGGTAATTAACACTAATGCGACACACTGTCTTTGTACTGTCCCACCTTTCCTGAAGTGATAAATCTGCCAGTGACATCAATGCCCACAGGTTCGGTAGATGTCTTCTCAGCACTTGAACAAGGTTCTGACTTAGCAGAACTGCTTTTTTTCCTTTGTTGTGATGGAGTCTGAAAAAAAAGTATTAAGACGTCATAAAACGATGTGGGAAGGTGGCATGTGTATATTAATTTCCTCTATCATTTAAATTTTCATGAAATGTGACTGCCAAATACTGCAAGTCTAATGAGACTACATGCCTTTTGAAAACTACAAAGTGATGAAAATGTGTTATGTTAGTTTGTTATATTAGTTTAGGACTAGTAGCTCCAAGTCACGAATGTGTCAAAACAAGTGACTTGTGTTTAAAGCAAACATCAGGCATTGTAAAGCCACTCAGATCTGTGAGTAGCACAGTAATTGCACTGTGCATTAATTTGCTGACTAGGTATTGACTTTATACATTAAAATATAGCCACTTAACATAAGTTAAAAATCTATTAATAAAATTACCTTCTCAAGACTACTCAACTCCTTGTGCTTTTTCATCACACAATTCAAAATATCACATATAATTTGGATTTTCCATTCTGCAAATCCACACTGGATAAACTGCTTTTTTGTCAAGATTGGTTTATAATTAAATTGATCACGAAGAAGCTGTAAAGAGGAAATAATAGACCAGCATAAAGGTTGGGAGCAATGTCTTTCAAAAATCCAAAATGGTAAGTGACCAGGGATGTACTACCATTTTTGAGAGATGGGGGAGGATTAACCCACTATAGAAAGGGCGCTAAAGAGATTTGTCGGGGTGCTATGAGATCTGATCAAGTAGGAAATAGGTAGAAAACAGGTAGCTAGGAAGGTACCAGATAGCTATCCAGAAAGATGGAAAAGATAATCATCAAAAACTTCAAATATTCTCACAGGAACTAGAAAAACTCCTTTGCTTGCTATAAAATATTACTAAACCAGATATCAGAAAACCATAGTTCTATTTGTTTATAGAAATTATGACAATTTTTAGACAAGTCAGTAGGCTACTCAGTTTTGATTTCTCATGTGTAACATGAAAGAAACAGATTAAAACAGTAATTTCCAAAATCTCTTCTGTGTAACCCCAGATTTCCTAGAAGTCCTTTTAAGCTTCCATGGATGCTTTCTGAGGTAAGATAAGAGGCAAAGAAAGGGAAGATTAAACAGAGACTACATATAAAAGCTGCCATCTCATCAAACTATTTACTTAAAAAAGAAAAAAAAACAGATTTGACTTGGTAAATTGGCTTTTACTATTTTTTTAAGGTTACATAAACCACAGTACGTAAGTAAAATTAATGATATAAAGTAGGGTTTCAAAAAATCAAACAGAGATTAAGTTCAGGATACTTGCAGTACAAGTGCAGATGCCAGAGTAGATAATAAGACATGGTTTCAGATTTCAAGGAACACAAGTTGTTCTAACATAAGCTGCAGTTCCTTCTTACAAACAACTAAATTTACAAATTAACTCACAATTCTATGAACCACAAATTTTACTTAATAAAACCACATTTCACTCTAACTTCTGCCAGTATACCAAATTTTACTAAAAATAGATATAAAATAGACACATGATAATCAATGATAAATGTTTACCAGTCATCATATTTATTAGAGTATGAAACATAAAAGCAAACAAATTGTATCTTGATTGTAACAGAGACTGCATTTACACAAGATAAATACATATGAAAATACTGTCAACTATGTATGTAAGGCGGAGAAGGCAATGGCACCCCACTCCAGTACTCTTGCCTGGAAAATCCAATGGATGGAGGAGCCTGGTAGGCTGCAGTCCATGGGGTCGCTAAGAGTAGGACACGACTGAGTGACTTCACATTCATTTTTCACTTCCATGCATTGGAGAAGGAAATGGCAACCCACTCATGTTCTTGCCTGGAGAATCCCAGAGATGGTGGAGCCTGGTGGGCTGCCGTCTATGGGGTCGCACAGAGTCGGACACGACTGAAGCGACTTAGCAGCAGCAGCATATATGTAAGGAGTTATAAAAATATTGATCTAAAAAAACCATCTGATGACTTCTAAAAGAATTATTGTTTCATAAACTCAAAATACCTTATAGACAGTATCTATGAAGCGCAAGTCATTCTTTGCTAGGAGCTCAACGTTGGAGTCGACCAGAAGTTCTGCTACATAGGGTGAGTATGAGGTAAGGGAATAGCTGATGATGGGCAGAGAGGCTGCTGTATCTCCCTTTACCAAACTGTATGCAAAAAAAAAGAAAAATATTTTTAATACGCTTAATTCCAGAATGAAATGATGTTAAAAACCCATAATTTAACACAACAGCCATAATAATTATGTGATGCACGAGACCCTTCAGATTCCACTCCTTACTCTAAACTGGTGCAGCCAAATTACTATGAAACAAAAACTCTTCAGCATCAATACCAACAGTCTGTTTACCACAGTATTTATTGATTTTCCAAAGCCTGGCCTTACTCGATCTAGTCTATTTTCTCCTACCAATACAGCAAATGTACCTCCTTACAGTATGCAAGTAGGCTTTATGGTTTTGCAAACATTCTCATATTACCTCACTTACTCTTTATCATAAACCTCCAAGAGAAAAATATTACGAATTCTAAGTTACAGATGAAGATACCAGGGTGGAAAAGGTATCACTGCTGACAAGGTTGACCAGTTTACTATCTTCCCCTGACATCAGGCTCATTTGGAATCTACCTTGTTAGATTATGCTAATTCTTCTAGCCTAGTAAAGTATGTCTTTCTCTTCAGTTATGTGTCATTCATTCTGTATGAATAATCCATCCAACCTCAAGCCTTCCATGAAGGCATCTTTCTGACCCACAGGGATCTCTCTAGAATAACTCCCCAGGTGCTCAGGATCTGATGCCTCATGCCCTTGTCTAGTACTGTTGTCTAACTGTCTCCACACATGGATCTTTCTCACCAAGAAGTGCCTTCACTGATTCTCCCTCAACAAAGCACAGCAAGTATTTGTTCAACTGATGCAACAATGCACTTACTCAAAACGATTGTTTTCCACAAAATTCAAACATGTACATAAATCTCCCCATCCTGCCCCAAATTTTAAAATAAAGCAGAGAACAAATATGATAACATTACATTTTACTTTTTCAGGACAAATATAAATTGTTTCTCTTTTATCTTTATGGGTACAATTATAATTAACTCAATGAGAAAATTGCTCTGGCAACTCTGTCTCTCTGTAAGACAGTTCAAAACAGAACAAGAAAAAGTACTTTTTTACAGAAAAATCTATTTTATGAACATTATAATAGAAAACAGCCAGTCTGCAATAAATACCTCTTTTGCTCAACAATCTCAAAAATCTTGGTTATCTAGTTTCTATGGACTTAGACTAGAAACTGTAAGAAAAACAGATACTATAAATTGGCAAGCCAACACAAAAAAACAGCAGATGTCAGGATAAAACTTTAAAATGGGAAAAAGTATAAAGAACCCAAAATACGTGGAGGGTGTGTGTTTGTGTGTGTGTGTGTGTGTGTGTGTCGGGGGGGTGCGTGTATATGTGTGAGGCCAGGGAGAGCAATCTGAAGCAGCAAGATAGTGTTACCTGCCCCAACCCCGTGTCAATAAACCCTGCAGACATTACTACACTATAAAATAATCTAAACCTGGTCTTAATGATACGCTGAGGCCAATAAGAAAATCAAATGTTTGAACGTTACACTCAGAAGACAGGAGGATAATCAGTATATTTCAGAATTATTTCTATCCAAAATGCCTTCTAAAATGTTAATGCTTAAAAGTGGGAAGAAGAAAATGTGGTTAATCAAACTGATTGGTCCTTGCAAGTCTGGATAGTAGAGATGTCCCGGTTTTGAGAAACCGATATATGACCGGTACATAGTATGGGAGCAGATTAGGGAATAACTTGCTTCTCACAAACGATGGTTGTAATACAAGTCATCCGAGCTAAACTTTCCCTAGTCTCTTCGCTACCCTTTCAATGGCAGCCTTCTCTTAGTTAGTTTTTCCTGGTTCACAATGAGAATATCTAGGATGCTACTGAGTAGTTGGTTTAACTCAGGTTCACTCACTACTTGAACACATACCTAACATGAACTTGTCCCTCAACACATTCATAGAATAAATGTCTAATTAGCTTCTAAGATGCTCCATGCAGTTCTAGAAAGGGGGAGACTGCAGTGAATGGAACAAAAGCCCCCGATGTCAAGCTGCATTCTACTGGGAGAAATATTTAACCACTCAGCAATCCCACATAGGAAGGAAAAGAGGTATCAAAGGCTAAAGAATGATAGGAGTGTATATTAGACTAGCAGAATTAGAGAAGAAATGTATGTTGCTATATTTTACAAAGGCAAGTCAGTCATATTTGGACAGTGGAAACTAAAGCAAATGGTTCAAAGTGGGGCTATTAAGTGAGAAAGCTTAATAACAATCTTCAAGTATGATATAAGTTGTCATAAGAAATCTGTTAACTAGAATCTTCCAAATCAAAAAGGAATATGACCCAACTAAATGTGGGAGCCTGGTAAACTACAGAATTAATGAAATCCACTATACTTCCGTGAGATTAAAAGTTGTACAGAGACCATACTTTATACTTACAATATTGTGCTTCTACTTCTAAAAGCTGTTTCAAATCTCTTGAGTTGGAATTTTTCATTAATTCCTACTTAGAAACAAACTCCTAACTGCCTTCTAAAATATCTCAGTCACTTCGATGAAAATAATTAAAGGATCTATATAAAATCTGTATTTTTATTTAGATACTTCTCCCATGTCAAATGTTACTTCACATCATTAGTGAAAATAATACAAAGAAGTTCAACATTGCAGCTTACCCTACACAATCCACCTCGCTAGGATAATTTAGCGAGCGAAGCACTTGTTCTAAGTTCCGTAAGCTTCTTTTTAAGTCACCTGTTGCCATTATTTAACGTTTGATTCAACTCCAGCTTTGTAAATTATCCAATTTTTCACCTACAAAAAAAAGAAATCCATGAGACATTGTTTAACTCTTTGTATTTCTGAAGTTTATTTAATCTCTTTTGTTCATAGCTCATACAAACTTACTGTATTTATCTTAGCTATTTCTTCCCAATTTATCTTCCCTACTGGTCTAGTACTGTCTGGTATCTTCTATATATTCCTGAATGTCAGGTGCACTTTTCCCTTCAAAATTTTTTCATTAAAAAAAAATAAGTTTGCCAGATGTTCATCTTCTTACAATGAGCCTGATATTACACGTGTGCATTTTCAGTCATGTCTGACTCTTTGTGATCCCATGGACTGTAGCCCATGAGGCTCCTCTGTCCATAGCATTTTCCAGGCAAGAATACTGGAGTAGGTTGCCATTTTCTCCTCCAAGGGAGCTTCCCAACTCAGGGATTGAACACACATCTCTTGTGCCTCCTGCATTGGCACGCAGATTCTTACTACTGATATTACATGGCACTCTCGCAAATACTTAATTATGGTACAACAAAGTACCATTTGGGAAGACATATCACCCTAAAATAATCTCCATCAATGACTATTTTGGCTACTTATAAAGGGTACATAATAAAATCAGTAGGAAATGCAGACAAAGAAATTAAGCACAGATTTAGTCAGTATTCCCAGGGCTCTGAACTTACATAGCTATAAATCAGATGGTTTGCTTAAAAAATAAAAATAGATGAGTTTAAAAAAATTCAGGATTTGGCTAATTACATATGGCAGATTAAAATGCATGTTACCTTTATTCCCTTTTCTAAACTCCAGTAAAATGAAAGTAAATGATTAGAAACCATATATACTCATCAGGAAAAAGAAAACTAGAGAGGATTCCACATGACAAAATTTTGGAAGATGGAAACCAGATGGATGAGTTAACAACCAACCTAGCAGAGCAAAGATAGGTCAATCCCATCCTCCTATTTAGAAGGAAACCAACAACAGCAAGACAGAAATGAAGGTCCTTGATTTTCCTGAGGGGTACAGCCAGGGGCTTGAAATAAGAATGATTATTTGAAGGTTGACATAAGAAGCAACTAAACCCTAGAGATTTACTGTCCCTCTGCTTCCACTCCCTCCCTCCATATATAACCTGCTCTGATAGGCAACTACCTCTGATCCCCAGGTTTAACAATGAGTTTTTAGAAATATCAGCACAACCCACAAAATATTGAGTTGGAATTCATTAAAACTTAAAACTTCTACAAAATACACTGTTAGAAAATGAACCGATAGGTCACAGACAGAATATTTATAAAATACATACTGGATAAAAGACTTATTTCCAAAGTACACAAAGAACTCTTAAATGTAAGAGTACGAAAACAACCCTATTTAAAAATGGGCCTACTATCTGAAAGTCTCATTAAACATGTGGTGGTGGTGGTTTAAGTGTGTCCAACTCTCTGCGAACTCATGGACTGTAGCCCACCAGGCTCCTCTGTCCATGGGATTTCCCAGGCAAGAATACTGGAGTAGGTTGCCATTTCCTCCTGCAGGGGATCTTCCTGACCTAGGTATCGAACTCCCATTTCCTACTTGGCAGGCAGATTCTTTACCACTGAGCCACCTGGAAAGCCCCAAAGAGGATATAGATGGCAAATAAGCATGTAAAATGCTCAACATCAAATGTCATTATGTAATTATAAATTAAAAAATGACACCACTGCATATCTTATTATAATGGTAAGAATCCAAAAAACTGACAGTACCAAATGCCTATGAGAACAGCAACATTTTTGGTGGGTGGGAATGTGAACTGCATAGTCATTTTGGAAGATGGTCTGGCAGACTCTTACAAAGCTAAATGTCACACAACCAGCAGTTGTGCTAGTAAGTATTTACCCAACTGATTTAAAATTTTAAATGTACATACAAGATTCTGCATGGAAATGTTTATAGTAGGTTTCCTCTTAATTATCCAAAACCAAAATATATCAGGATGTCCTTCAATAGGCAAATGAATTAAAAAAGAAAACAAAAAACGAATACATCCATACAACAGTATATTATTCAACAACAAAGAAAGGCAACAAAGACAGAAATGAATGTTAATGCACCTTGCTAAGTAAAAGAAACAAGTTTGAAAAGACTACATATTGTTTGGTTTCCATTTTATGACATTCTGGAAAAGGCAAAACTGTAAAGACAATAAAACTAGAGATCATGGATGCAAGGATTCAGAAGTAAGAAGACAGACAGTTAATGTGCAAAGCAACCTCACAGAAGGGGAGGGTGAAAAAGCCACAAGCTAAGTCAACTTTGGAAATGAGAGGCATCTGTAAGACTAAAGGAAAAATGAACTGCACATAAACACTGCACTCCAGTTATAAAGTTGTTTCCCATGTGCATATGAGTTATGATGCTTCTACACATATATGCTGGAATTGAACAATTAGGTAAACAGATGGCTGAATAGTAGAAGCTATGATTCTCACTGCTGGAGTGGGAGTTTACAGAGAAGCAAAGGGAGGCGACTGGAATCAGCCCTGCCTTGTGGATTAGATAAACATATCAGTATGAACTCATGTTTAGCTTAATATAAATACAGAAATATGTGCAATGCTGGCTCCCTGGAAAAATGGCCAATTCCTGGAGCAGGAAATATACAAGATGAGCCTGAGGCTCGTTTTATCATTATATCATTCTAGAAAGTAAAAAAGTACACACAAAGAAACCAATCCCACACTGATAGGAGTATGTCATAGGGAATGAAACAGCTTCCAGAGATCAAAGCTGAAACTATCTGAACAACAACAACAACAAAATCAGTATAACTCAATGTGAACAAATTTAAAAAGTCTTATAATTATTTCAATATATGTAAAATAAGCATTTGATAAAATTCAACATTTACAATACTTAAGAACAGAAGGGAACTGCTTGCCATCATCTACAGGATATTTACAAAAAATTTACTGTAAACATATGTAAAGGTGAAATATTGAAAGCTTTCTTCCTGAGACTGGGAAAAGGCAAGTTTACTCACTCTTACCATTTCTATTCAATATTGTACTACAGGTCTTAGTACAAAAATACAAGAAAAAGAAATAAAAACTAAAAAGGAAGAAAATAAAAATGTTACTAGTCACAGACAACATAACTGTATTTGAAAAAATTCAAAAGAAATAAAATGAATTTAGCAAGGTTGCTGGACTGAAGGTCAATATACAAATATCAATTGTATTTCTCTGTATTTCTCAAATAATTTAGAAAATATGTTTAAAAATATATGTATAAATAATTCACTAGCCTCAAATATCATAAATGTGTGACTAAATCTAAAACAGATCTGTAAGACCTCAAACAAAACAAAACAAAAAAACCGAAAAATTTATTGATATAAAGCCCTAAATAAGAGGTTTACATTTGGATCAAGGATTTAAAGACTCAATAAGTTGATCCCATAATTCAATGTATTCCCTCCATCCCATGCCCCACCAAAATACACTGTAGTTTTTTAAAGGTGGAAATTCACAAGCTGATTCTAAAATTTGCATAGATATGCAAAAGATAAATAGGAAATAACACCATGGTGAAGATGATCAAAATTAGAAAATTCAACCACTGGATATGGAGAGTCATTATAAAGTTAAATTTAGAATTACTGAAAATATCTACCAACAGAACAATGGAATGGAATAATGCACAGAAATAGACCATGCATATATCAACACTAGGCTTATGACAAAGTTGAAGGAAAATAGCCCTGGAGAATGGACGGTCTTTTTCAATAAATTGTACTGTGTCAACTGAATACCCAGATGGGATAAATAAATCTTGACCCCCTTTATGTAAAGGGAACTTTATATCCTTTACAATCAATTACAGGGTTGTCAAAGATCTAAATGTGAAATATAAGACAGATAGGCTTCTCGGAGATTATAGAATAGAATACATGATTCTTCAGGTAGAAAAAGATTTCTTGTCTTAAGACTGATAAAATGAGCCACAACAAACTTTCTGTCTTCTGTTCATCAAAAAATACCACTGAGAGAATGGAAAGATAAGTCATTGAGGGGAAGTTGATACTGTCAATATACATAACCAACAAAAAGATTTTTAAAAAATCCTACAAAGTAATAACAAAGACAACTCAATCGAAAAACAGGAAAGAGATCTGAACAGGAACTTTACAGAAAAGTAAATGTGAAAACAACAAAAATGTGAAAAGATATGCAACCTTATTAATCATTAGGATATTACAAAGTAACCCAAAGGCAAGGTTGCAAAGCATCTGAAACAGAGCACAATGCTGTGAAAGTATAAATTAGTACAAAGACTTTGGGAAACTTATTAGTGATATCTACTAACATACTCAGGGTCCATGAAACAGGAGTATAAGGCCAACGGATACAAATAACAGAATATGTGTGTACTTTTATGTGCACCAAAAGACATGAACAATATTTGAGACTTTAAATGGTTCATTTTTTTAAATCTCAAAGAAAATAATACCATGGAATTACATTTTTTTAAGTGGCTCATTTTATTTCATGGGGCAGGGCTTTCTTTAGACTAAAGGAAGTTTTTCCCAAGGGAGGTACCTAAACTAAATAAATAGGTAAACAAACAGTTAAAAACTTTTGCAAGAAAAAGACAAAGGGCTTCTAAACTATAACTGCAAAGCTCAGTAACACACTTCAAAATACTAGTATTTGTAACTGTCCAAATATATAACAATACCTTAAGTATTGAATCCTCTGGGAATGCTGCTCCTCTCAAATGAAGTCACTGACATTAAAAACAAAACAGAACCATCCATAAATCAGGGGAACTAGAGTCAGCATGATCATGTCCCCCTGGTCAACATCCCAGCAGTTGCCTAGGGTACAAATCACCTTCTCACATACCTTCCCTGTATCTATATATAACCTGAGAAGGGGTACAAATGTGCAAAATCCTAAATTTAGTAAGCTTTCTTTAAGCCACTGGCCACTCAATTCTGTACTCTTTCCTCCTCTTAAACATAGTATCTTTTTTCCTTATAGCTCAGCTGGTAAACAATTGGTCTGCAATGCAGAATATCCAGGTTAGATTCCTGGATAGGGAAGATCCCCTGGAGAAGGGATAGGTTACCCACTCCAGTATTCTTAGGCTTCCCTTGTGGCTCAGCTGGTAAACAAGCTGCCTGCAATGCAGGAAACCTGGGATTGATCCCTGGGTTGGGAAGTTCCCCTGGAGAAGGGAAAGGCTACCCACTCCAGTATTCTGGCCTGGAGAATTCCATTGACTGTATAAGTCCATGGGGTCCAGCGCGACTTTCACTTTCACTTCCTGTTCCAAGTCTCCCCTCCTTTATCCACACAGTAAAGAACACATTATCGAATATACTTTTAAATGCTCATATGTGAGTTTTAGTCAATATTTTTCAGCCAATCAACCACTTCAACTAAGCATTTACATTTTTAAGCAGAGGAAATTTCAAGTGTGTCAAGTGCAAGAAAACTAGAAAAAAAAGGAAGTGATTCTAAAAATCATTTTCAACAATATATTGGCCAAGAAATGTCAACCTTATTTAACATCTTTCAGGATTACTGGCGGAATATATGTACATAGGGAAGCGGTTAAGGATGACTTCCCAAGACCAGCCTTAATTTTCCTGGAAAAGATGAAGTGGGAACTAATCTGGCTGTTGACTACAAAAAATATATATATTTTTGAGGATGCTGTCACTGGCCAATATAGTAGGTCTTAGTTTGTTAAGTTCCAGACCCATGTGCATGTGCTAAGTTGCTTCAGTCGCCTCCGACTCTTTGCAACTCCGTGGGGTGTAGCCTGCCAGGCTCCTCTATCCCTGGGATTCTCCAGGCAAGAATACTGGAGTGAGTTGCCATGCCTTCCTCCAGGGAATCCTCCCCACCCAGGAATAGAACCTGAGTCTCTTACCTTCTCCTGCATTGGCAGATGGGTTCTTTACTGCTAGTGCCACCTGGGAAGCCTCCAGACCCATGTACCTTAATACAATTCTTCTAGGGGCACCTTTTCTCCTAAGACATTCTATTCCTTTAACATAAATTTTATCTCTTTCCACAGACTTCTTTTAACCCTTTTTGAGGTATATTCCATCTCTGTGATACATGAAATTTTGTTTTATTTAATACTTTATGGTATCTTTCCTTTCTCTTAAGTCCTGTAACATTATTTCTACCTCTGGTAATGGAATTTCTGACAACAAAGTATGTTCCTGGAACACATCCTCTTCTGTACCAGCAGAATAAATATTTTGAAGAAGAGTATGACAAAAGTACAGCTGGGATCTGTAGGTGAGGAAGATAAGTGATAAAATAGGAAAGAAAAAAATTAAAGGAATAAAAAAATTTAGTATTACAGAAAAAAATTACTGCTACTGCTCTACATTTTCATGGAAGGCTCTACAGTTTATTATAAAACTGAAAAACACTAAAAATTAGGACATTAACAAAAAGCCAATCTAGGAATTGTGCACATTTTAACACAGTAGTTTCAGACATGAAAAATAACTTTTCAAGAAGTCACTTAACATTTTCACTTTATAACACTTATAAAAAGAAATTAAAAGACAAGGGCGTATGCCACTCAGCTTGTAGCACAGATTCAACCACTAAAATGGTCTCAATATTGCTTCCTAGCTTCCTCCAGAGTTCTCTGCTACGAGTTAGATCTGCCCCACTGTATTACAGGAGGCATCGTGAAAATAGTATAAAACAGCAGTTTAAGACGTTTAATCTAATTCAGTCTCACTGCCATTAAAGGTCATTAAATGATGCCTCCCAATGGAATGCCAATGAACTCAGTGATTTTTGTTCAGAATGAAGCAATTAAACCGATTGGTGTAAGGACTATGATGACTAGAGTTTGTGACAGCTATTGATATTATCTATTAAAAATAATAGAGAAAACTGGGGAAAACGGGGAGTAAGGGTCAAGTATATAACTCTGCGGGATAGCTGTGCTGATATATAAAACTGTGAAAAGTTGTGTGGATAATTTTAGAAAAAGTCTACTACAGCCCTGATTCCGGAATCCAAATTTCAGTATTTTTTTTTCCCACAGTAACGGAAAAATCCAGTCCTGTAGGAAAGTGAAGTACTTTTTCTTTCCCCCTGAAATACTCGGGAAAGGTAAAGCAAGGAAAACATCAACTATCCTCAGCTCTTCCCTCTCATCAGTATTTCCGAGGAGCCGGATTACTCAGCTCAGAGGCTCCAATAAGAGGAATCGGTCCGTCCAGGACCCTAAGCCATAACCTATCTGAGAGGATGAGCTCTTCCCACTTGGTCGTTATCAAAAGGATATCCCAGTCGGCTTCATGTGCAAGGCACGTCTAGGGCTCTCCTCCTCCCACTTGATTTAAAAGGATAAGGCAGAGATGTTTACTTCCACCTCTCCCAGGGCTTCGGTTAGGGTAGCGAAGAGAGGCGACCCCCGCCAAATCCCGGGCGCAGCCCCGTCGGCTCCCCCGCGCTCACCCAGAAGAGCCGAGCAAAGAAAGGGCTCCGAAGGCCTCTGGCCCCGCACAACGGGCAAAGGAGGTGGTAGCATATGCAACTCGAGAACCCCGGGAGGCCAGCCTCCAGCAACGAGTCCCTGCGGCCCGACGCCGGTGCCGGGGCGCGCTTCTCGCGCTGACCGTTTGTATTTGGAGCACCGCTGCAGGACCTTCGAAGTTGTCGGCTCCCCCACGTCCCTGGATTCTCCGCCGCAGATTCCACAGGATGTCTATCCAGAGGCCTGGGAATACTCGTCCTGCCGAGAGGTTTTTCTACATTCAGTCAGATCCCAAGGTGCAGATTCGAAGTCGGCCCAGTTCTAATGCTCAGAGGGGCTCGAACTGGGAAGTGAGACGCCGAGACCCTGTGGCGAATCGTAAACCATGGGGATAAACATACTTTCTGAAGCCGCTGAACCCGGACGTCACTTCCGGCAACAATAGGAAACGTCAAAACTCGGCCGCTCAGGGGGCTGCAGCTTGAGGCTCTCTGAGTTCGGAAGGATCTGGTGCTGTTTTTGGGATTCTCCCCCACCTCACCTCCACCAGTGTGAACAAGTGAAGTTTGAACCGGCTTCTCCATGGCCTGGGCGCCCGTTCCCGGCTGAGCCGTTTTCTTTTTGGCTGAAAGCCCCCGCCCAGAGGCCGATTCGTCGCGGCGGCGGTGGGATCGCAGGTCGCTCAGGTAAGAGCGTCACCCTAGATATTTCATAGCTCTTGCATCTCTTCCCTGTACACCCCTACTTTTCTTCTCGGAAATAATGACAACCGATGCTTGCCAGTTGGCAGAAACTTGCCAACCTGTAAGACTTTGGGGCCAATGACAGTGCAAAACATCTTGAGTGACGGGGGTGCTGGCTTATTAGAATAAGGAATCCGTGTCAGGAGGCGGGAGTAGGTGTGTTCTTGTGTTCCTTGGTCACTGGGGTGTAGGTCAGCTTGGGACCCCAGGTAGGACCCGGGTTCACTCTGAAATAAAGCCTGGAAAAAGCAGAGGTTACTCTTCTAGCCCAGATGTAGCTTTTAAGTAGGGTGGGTTTGGGGGGAGTTCATAAGAACAGTTTTCAATTTTTTACATACTTTCTAGTAACATGAATGCAAAACATTAACATACAGTTAAATGTCACGATAGCTTGCTAGTTGCTTTAGCTGTTAAACTTTGGTTATAAACTTGGCAAATTCGCAATTTGTCGTCTCGTTTGTTTCTCTGTGACTGGGCTCTAGTTTCTTATATGGTGGCTGCTCAATTAAATATTATTAAAAGTGGATGAAATCACAAATGGATCCCAATCTTCAGTCAATTAAGGGTTTTACTTTAGGTTTTGTATGTATTTAGCAATTTAATCTTTGGATCTACTTCTTTCAACAAGTGGAGTTTTTATTTTCAGGGATCCCTGATGTTTCTCTCCATATCAATAGATCATAAACTTTATTACTGCAAAGTGAAGCTAATTTAGTTTTCCATTTCAGCTTTCCTTGTTTTTTTTTAAGTTTGGAGTTGGTGACCATATTTCTGGGATAGGAGGGATTTTTACCACCTAAGAAAATGGTTTACAAAATTGAGACGATATCAGAATAAGAAATAAGTTTTATTCTCTTTTCAGGTTGAGTAGGAAACTTGCAGTTTTTATCCAGATAACTTGACAGTTTGTCTGAGGTATTGTACACAATGTGGCACCTAGCTTTCCCTCAAGTGAGCAATCTAACAAAGCGAGCACCCAAAACTCTCTCTAGTCTTTTATAACCTAATATCAGAAGTCGCCTCTCATCACTACTGCCAACTGCCATATTCTTTTGTTAGAAGTGATTCAGTAAATCCAACTAAGTCATTGCGGAAAGGATTACACAAAGGCATAAATCCCAGGATGCAAGAGTCTTTAGGAGCCATCTTAGAGACAGCTTAACACAGTTACCCTGGCTGATAACTTTTAGGAGTTAATAGGAATAACTGAGCAAACTTATATCCAAGAGAAATGCCTTGTTGTAATGAAACAGGCCAACTTAGGCAAGGAATTTCCTTCTTGAAAAGGTTTTTCTTTGGGGGGGGAGTTGTGTAGGGGGTCTTTTTTCCTACTGATTACATAAAGAAAGGCTTATTGTTTTTCTTGGAAAACTGCTTGAGAAATGGCATGTGTTAGAGGAAGGTCTGTGTTTTAAGGATATACATGAGCAGAGTATCTCATAACTGGAGATTGTGTACCCCTTACCGACTGCCATTTTACATGGCTGAAATGATTTCAAAATAAACCTGGGCAAAGATAGTTTTTAAGGTGGAAAGAAGTTAGGAAAAGCTAGAGGTAAGCCTTTCTACTGTAGAAAGAATGTGGCATTCTCTATGTTGGTATGAGAGCAAATAGGGATAGGAGAGGTATGTCTGAGAATAGAAACGCGTTTGTGTGTTTAAGCATTATTAGATGTCAGGTTACATTCTTTCAGCACTACTGGATGCACATCACCAGCACAGTTTTTGTCAGTGAACCAAATAAGGTTATTAGACATGAAAGGTATAGGCTTCAGGGTCTATTATTTTGGCTTTGACCCACTGTAAAATTGCCTATGCTTCTTTCAATTTTGAAAGATGTTGTCAATCCTTAGTAAAGTATTATTCAAGTTTATCTTTTAAACTTCAGGTGCTTAATACTAGCCAGTGTAAATCTTCAAATTGTAGATTTGGCTTTTAAAATGGTGCTCCCTATCAGGTTAACATATTTCATTTATAGTAGGATATAGCCAATTAACTAATGTACTTTTAGGCCCTTAGATGTCTGCCAAATTTTAAACACATGCTTGCAGAAATAACACAGTTGAAATACCTCATTCACAAAAATATTTTATGGTAATAACTAGATAAGCTAAACCATGCATCATAATTTATTATACCTATGATCAGTTTAATAGGAAATGTTCTGTGTGTTTATTGTACTTTTGAATAGGTTAAAAATAGTTATTTTCCTTACTTCACAGTATAAAAGCAATGAATTACCAAGAAATTTTCTTTTCTTTGATCACAGAGCAATGAAGTTAGTCATTCAAATTTACAAATTTATTGTTCATTACTTACTTAACCAACGGCTATATACAAGTCTATTTTTTTCCCTACATTTTGATTCAGATTTGAAAATTGAGGGTAATCCATTGGCTGATATGATAACATGTCAAAATCATTAATATGAAGTCTGTGAATTATTGGTCTAACTCATGTTGCATTTTCATTGATTATTTTACTTAATATTTTAAAACAACTTTAGTGAAATACACCCACTTCTAGAAATTTATGTTTCCCGTTTATTTTTTTTTTCTCATGGTTTTGTTTTTCTGATATTTATTGACATAGATTCTATGGTAAAACTTGAATGAGTTTATATTCTATTTAGGGCAAATGTTTTTATTATGGAGAGATGAGAAAAGACATTTGGTTTCAAGTTTAGGCAGCAGGTTTGGTTTAGGTCTGTGATCAGCAGTTTGTGTATTCTGCAAGAACAGGTTGCAGAGGATTTCATAAGCTATTTGAAAGAAGGAACATGATTTCAGCAAGTGAGCCATGCTTGACGAACCCATTTGCTTATGCTGAGCAGTAATTTGTAGAAGTCACGAACATAGGGGAAAGAGACAGAAAGGACAGATGCTAAATACACACATACAGGCACACACACGTCCATCTCTATCACCTCTTCATTTTGTTTTAATTTTTCATATTTTCTCATCTTTAGAGGATCACAGAATTTTACAGCTAAAAGAGAACTTAGAGATCATCAAGTTCAAAACTCTCTTTATAGGTGAGGAAAGTGAAACTTTGAGTATTGTGCCCTATAGTCACAACAAGTTGAAGGAGCCTGAATAAAGCACACATTTTGTGTTAGTCTGTTTTCACTGTTAGATGTTTTGTCATCTTACTTCTGACTTCTCTATTGGCTGCTGTCAGTATTTATTTTATTTTAGGGACTTCCCTGGCCCTCCAGTGGTTAAGACTTAATGCACCCAATGCAGGGGTCACAGGTTGGATCCCTTGTTGAGGAACTAAGATCCTACATGCTGCATGGCGTGGCCAAAAATAAAATTAAAAATTAAAAATACATTTTATTTTGATACTTTGTCTTTATTTGTAGAAAAGTATGTCAGTGACAATGACAGTTTTTGTTTTGTTTTTTTAATTCTACAATTCTGATACGAGTGGCCTTGTGGTCAGTGGGCATGAAGTGTGCTGTGCCCTGAGGGTTGGGAATGTGCTGCCATGACCACTGCTGGTACAATTGGGTCGAGTAAAGAGTGCAGTTAAACAATCAGTGCACCTAAAAAATAATGCTGGTGAGAAATTCAATAAATTTATTTTACTTGAAAGTTAAAACAGACAGTGGAACATCTCTCTCCAAAAGAAGCTGAAGAAATAAGTGAAATTGAATAAGCCCCCAATTCTCTGCTTTTTGGTTACATTTTAAGTGACATATCTTAATTTTTACACTTGTTTAGATACCATTTGGTAACACTCATTATAGAATCAAATTAAAGCACTGGAAAAAAAACCTTCAGAAAACAAAGTGATATTGTAAATCTTTTTTGAATTAAAAAAACTACAAATGGTATGCCTTTTACTAACAAAAACTGCTCTTGCAGGACCAGATCTTTAAATTTAATGAGTGGGTTTTTTTTTTTATGTGTTTAATGTACCCTGTGACCTCTTAGTACTTAGCTATTTCCCTTTTCTCCTTAGAAGGACCTCCTTGTGGACTTACCCTCCTTCATTTCTCTACAGTTGTTGCCTTTCAAAGTTAGAAGTGTGCTTGGTTATCAGGTTTTTTTTTTTCTTTTCTTTTTTTCCCCTCTCCTCAGTCTGTTTTAAACTACCTTGGTGGTCTGTTCTTTTGGAAAAAGCGAAATAAATGCCCGGGCTGCCAATTTGGTTATAAATGTGGAAAATATTTTCTCACAGAATCTCCCATGTTCTTATGCAATCACATGATAACACTTAGAAAGTAACTAAAAATCTAGTTACTTCCTAGTCGGGAAAAAAAAAATTGAAAATTTCTAAGGCAATATAAAGGAGTGAATTTCCTCATCTTTATGTCTTGGATGTTAAAGATAACTCTTTTGGTACACAGAGTTTTAGATCTTTATCCGAGATAGGAAATTTCTTATTTGTAAATCCAACTATTTAGACATTTAAGAAATATTGAAAACTAATGATTTATAATGAGTATTTAAAGTAGCTCATTCATGTCACTCACCACAGACTGGTGATTTAACACTGCTTACTCAGGAAGACACTTTATAGAATCTCCTTTGCTTCAAACAAAAGTGTTTAAAGCAGAATGCTTTTTTGAGACCTCCAGACTTCTTTGTGTTCTTCCCATCTTCCCCTGTGTGTCATCCACCCATCTAAATGGTGTATGAACCATTCTTTATCACATATAGTTGTTTCCACAGCATGTGCTATTTGAATCCTTAGTGCTATGGAATTACTGAAAGCAGTTGAGCAGTGTGTTCCTTTAGAATAATACTTTATTTGATGTTTAACTTGTTACATAGGGATGTTTTGATTAAAGATGCTTAGTATACTTTACAGATAATTTTATATTAGATGTACCAGTAGGTATTAATAAAACAATCTTTAGCATTCTTTTGTGGAAAAGTTCTACTTTTTTGAAAAGAGAACAAGATATTACAATAACAGAAAAGTATTGTTCTCATAAATGTTAATAATTAACTTGATAGAGCTTTTGGTAATTAATATAATCTATGCTGCCTTCTAAGTGGAAGTGCCTTTGTGCTGTTACAACAGTTACATTTAGACTGCCACTGTATCTCTTTTTTAAAAAAATGAAAACTGTATCTAAAATATGTCAGAAAATTTTCTCAGATTTTTGCATTAAAGAAAAGGGAATGAGTCAGGATATACATACTGCTTTATATATTCAATATGTTATCTCAGTTAAGACTCATAACAATCCTATAATATAGATAGGAGTGATTTCCTATGTTTTATAGGAAACCAAAGATCAGAAACCTTGTCTGAAATATCTAAGATCACACAACATATTGTGTAGTTGGAACTCCAACTTTAAATTCACTCTCCAGAATAGCTGTGTCAAGAAAACCTACACAGTTCTCTCATGCAAACCTCATATAGGCCACATTCTCTAGTCTTAGTGTAATAAAACTAGACATTAATTTTAAAAACCAGAAGGCCTAAATACTTAGATTGAAAAAACAAAAAAACAGCTCTTCTAAATTATTTGGTCAATGTGTAAAAAAAAAAAGTACTATTGTTATTGTCACTGTTATTTTAATAGAAATAAGGATATATAAGTAGTTGGGAGATTAAATAACTGATGGTTTTTTAAAATATTTTAAACGGCATGATACAGGGTGCTCGGGGCTGGTGCACCGGGATGACCCAGAGGGATGGGATGGGGAGGGAGGTGGAAGGGAGATTCAGGAAGGGGAAAACATGTACACCCATGGTGGATTCATGTCAATGTATGGTAAAACAAATACAATATTGTAAAGTTAACAAATAGAAAATAAACTAACTTAAAAAAATAAAATATTTTTAACAAATTAGATCATTATTCTCACAAATTTGAAATATTATAAAATTATTGTATTGTAACTATTTTATTATTATTAATATTATAAAATTATCTCCAGCAATCAAAATTAAATCACATTATTTCCTGTACTTTGATTTTTAATGAGTAATTAAACCACTTTTAATGTAGTTTGCATTTATGCTATTTCTTTATTAGATCCAGTAATAGGCACACATCAGTTCTTTTGTATTTATACCCCTACTCGATTATTGATACATCCTTAGTAAATTGCCTACAAATTATTATAATTTGTATGCTTAAAGATTTGTATTCCTTAATTCTCTCTTCTTTTGATCTGTATAGTGCCTTCTACAAAGTCAGAGGTGATTCAGAGGTCATAGATTTTAATAATTAGTTGGATTTCCTTAAATCTAAAATAGTTACTATTTGTCAAGTGTCACTAGACTTGCTGTGTCCTTGTTCACCCTCTTTAGAACATTTATTAGAGTGTCTAGTTATTTAAAGAACTTTATTGTGGCATCATTTATATACTATAAAATTCACTTGGTTTAAGTGTACAGTACTCTGCCTGCCACCTTTTTTAGTTAATTGTAGATACACATGCAGTTGTGAGAAATATAGCAAGAGATCTCTTGTACACCTTGCTTAGCTTCCCTGGGTAGTGTGACATATTCAGTTCAGTTCAGTCGCTCAGTTGTGTCCAGCTCTTTGCGACCCCATGAATCGCAGCATGCCAGGCCTCCCTGTCCATCACCAACTCCCGGAGTTGACCCAAACCCATGTCCATCGAGTTGGTGATGCCATCCAACCATCTCATCCTCTGTCGTCCCCTTCTCCTCCTGCCCCCAATCCTTCCCAGCATTAGGGTCTTTTCCAGTAAGTCAACTCTTCGCATGAGGTGGCCAAAGTGTTGGAGTTTCAGCTTCAACATTAGTCCTTCCAATGAACATCCAGGACTGATCTCCTTTAGGATGGACTGGTTGGATCTCCTTGCAGTCCAAGGGACTCTCAAGAGTCTTCTCCAACACCACAGTTCAAAAACATCAATTCTTCGGCGCTCAGCTTTCTTCACCGTCCAACTCTCACATCCATACATGACCACTGGAAAAACCATAGCCTTGACTAGACGGACCTTTGTTGGCAAAGTAATGTCTCTGCTTTTAAATATGCTATCTAGGTTGGTCATAACCTTCCTTCCAAGGAGTAAGCGTCTTTTAATTTCATGGCTGCAACACCATCAGCAGTGATTCTGGAGCCCAAAAAAATAAAGTCTGCCACTGTTTCCACTGTTTCCCCATCTATTTGCCATGAAGTGATGGGACCAGATGCCATGATCTTAGTTTTCTGAACGTTGAGCTTTAAGCCAACTTTTTCACTCTCCTCTTTCACTTTCGTCAAGAGACATATTACAAAATCATAATATACTGTCATAACCAGTATATTGAAATGAACATATCTCGCCTATCTTATTCAGAATTCTACAGTTTATTTTTGCTCACATGTGTATGTGCATGTATGAGATTCTGAGCAGATTCACATATCCAGTACCACAGTCAAGATACAGAACAGTTCAAACACCACTGGGATCCCTGGTGCTGCCATTTAAAACTATAGCCACTTCCCTTCTGGGTAGTGATGCTGAATGTCTATCATGTGATTATGTACCATTTGTATATCCTCTTTGGCAAAGTGTCTGTTCATGTCTTATGTTCTTTTTTAATTGAATTGTTTGATGTTTTTTTTTTTTTTGCTGTTGTGTTTGAGATATTTTCTCTCCATCTGTAGCTTGTGTTTTTGTTGTCTTTATATGGACTTTTCAAAGAGCAAAAGTTTTTAATATTGATAAGGTTGACTTTACCAACTTTTACTTTTATAGATTGTACTTTTGATGAACTCTTTGCCTAGATGTAGACCCCTAAGATCTCCTTCTCTGTGTTTTTTTAAAAGTTGTATTCTTCTATGTTTTTCATTTAAGTCTATGATCTATTCTGATGATTTTCTGAAAGATGTGAAATTTAGATAAGGTTGATCTAATTCAGTTTTGCTTGTTGTTTACCACTTAAAGATTTATTCAGTCAACAAATATTGCTGAGTGCTTTGTAGGTCTAAGGCACTGTGTTTGGTACTGGATTTTTCCCTGTAGCCTATTGTGTTGAATCATTCCCCCCATCTTAGTACTTACAGGCAGTTCTTACTCTACATGGTACCATGTAAACTGAAATGTGTGCTTTTTAGAACCATGACCTTGCTGTGCCAAGTCCCACAGAACTGTTATCCAGTAGTTAGCATGGTCCTGTACAAGGACTACCTGTATATATTTTAATTTGTATTTCTTACAGTAAAAAAGCACAATATGATAGATGAGTTCCAAAATTATTGTTGTCTTAAGGAACATATGTTCAAGTAATTCATATTTTGTAATCAAGAAATATGCTTAAAAATACAGATCTCAACAGTTGTAAATTGATTTCAGAGATCTAAGAAATTAGCATTCTATACATAAAGCTCTTTATAATTCAGGTTCCTAGGGATGTGAAAATGTCATAAAGATCTATAGTAGAAATTTCTTGTTAATCAATTTAGTTTGTGATACTGCAAAAAGAACTTTTGGTGTATTGGATCTTCCTATGAAGTCATAAAGTTTCCATTTCTAGAAATATATCTGTAGTGATTAAAGATGATGATAGTACTGATACTGAACTGCCAAAATGGTCTCTCTGTTATCACTGACTGGTGACTATATACTTGACTTTATTTGCTAAACTAAATGTGTCAATCTAAGCAAAGTTAGTTTCTTCTAACTTTATATATTTACTAGATGTTATTTTTCTTTCTCCTAGCAAAAGTAAATGGCATCTCCAAATTCACAGATCCTAAGTTCATGAAATTTAGAACCAGGATTGTAACTGTTCAGATCATTATGTCCAGAATAATCAGGTATACTCTGAAATGGAAGAACCAAAATAAGAGTTATCTTTTAAAGGGGGTTGAATGGTGACTACATAACTACCTGTGATGGTAAATTACCTATGCGTTAGGTTCCCTTAACCCATCTAAGTTCTTTGGAGTAAGAGTTATTCACTGTTTTCCTGATGAGGAAAATAAGGACCACAGACTATAGTCTAATCAGATTCTGTGTAGAAGTTTGAACTAGATCTTTTTTCACATCAAAGCCTATGTGCTTTCCACAAGAACAGTAGCTTGAAAGAGAAACTGCAGCTGGAAGCAACGGTGGAGGTAATAAGCAGCTGCAGAGGTAAAAGAGATGAGAGTTAGTGATGAAGAAACAGATGGTAAATTGTCTTTGCCAGTTCTGCGCATAAGGCCCAGTGGTTAGGAATAAAAGCTTTGGACTCAGACCTGAGTTTGAATCTTTAGTTTTCCACTTGTCAGCTCTGAGATTTTGGGCAAAGTTGCTTAACCTCTCTGAGTCACTATTTCCTCAGCTATAAAATATGGGTAGAATAATATCTAATATCTACCTGTTAAGGTTGTTTTGAGGACAAAAATGGCATAATGTAATCAAAACTTCCACCGTGCTTAGCACAGAGTAAGTATTAAATTGTGGTTTATAGTACAAAAACAATATTATTGTTTAATATTTGTTATTAAATATATTTAAAATATTGTGTACCTAATATTATACACAGAAGGAGGGAACACGGCCAGTAATCCCAAGTCTTAAATCTGCACACACAACAGTAAAGGGTTTCCCCCCCTACTTTCTTTAAGAAACACTTCTTTGCCCTTTAAATAAAAATTATTATCACAAGTGCCAAAAATAACTCTTACTGTTTTGATGTTTGCCTTGACAAGGGTCTCTTACTACTTTTAAACCATGATGCTGAACTTTTATCTCCTTAGTGATAGTTTTCAGTCTATATGACACTAAGCTCAAAGAATAGTACTACTTAAACTTGGTGCACATCAAACTCAGTTATTTTCCAATTTCACATGCTTGGATTCCTCAATCAGAAGATTTTTGTTTACAGAAAGGTTGTGAGATTAATAAAAATAATTGATGCATACCTTTTATCCTGGTATCTCAGACAGTAAAGAACCTGCCTGCACAGGAGACCTGAGTTCGATCCCTGAGTCAGAAAGGTCACCTGGAGAAGGAATGGCAACCAGCTCCAGTATTCTTGCCTGGAGAATTCCATGAACAGAAGAGCATGACGGGCCACAGACCGTGGGGTTACAAAGAGTCAGACAGGACTGCAGACTAACACTTTTCTCCTTTTACCCAGATTCACAAATTTGAAACATTTTGTAACATGCTTTAACATTCTCTCTGTGTAGAGATTGACATTACTTTTTTTCTGAACCATTTGAGACTAGGTTGTATACGTTATGCCTTAACAATTCAGTATTTTTCCTAAGAACAAGAATATATTAAAAAGTTCATTTGGGTTTTTCTTTAACATCTAACATTACGAACTTTTTGGCCATCCCAATATTCTGGCAAAGCCACTGCACGGTTATCAAATTCATTAAAGTTAACATTGATATAAGTATTTTTACCCAGTCTTAGGCTGTATATCTAGTTTTTTAGTTATTCCAATAATGTCCTTTATAACACTTCTTTTTCCAGTATATGATCCAGTCCACACATTTCATTTAGATGTCATGTTTTTCAGTCTCCTTTAATCTGGAATGATTCCTTTCTTTAGCTTCATGGCATTGGCAATTTTGAAGGGAAAAAAAAAAAAGATTGTAGACTCAGTTTTCTCTGATATTCCTCATGATTAGATAAAGGTTATACATTTTTGGCCAAAATACTGTGTAATTGTTATATCCTTCTCAGGGTCCAGAGGCACATATGTCCAGAGGCACATATGTCCATTTGTCTCTTATTGATAAAAGTTAAGTTTGAACACTTGGTTAAATACTATCTGATTTCTTAATTTATTTTTGTAATTAATGAGTAATGTATAGGGGGAGATACTTTGAGACTCTGTAAACTTTCCATTCTTTATCAAACTCCAGATTCAGCACTCATTGATAATTCTTGCCTGAATTATTTTTTCTATGATGATTGTAAAATGATAATTTTTCTAACTCCTTATTATTCAGAATTTTACTATAAGGAAGAGCTTTCCTTTCTTCTTTATGTGTTTATTGATCATCAATACAGACTCACTCATAGATTCTTATTTATGTGATAATTGAAGTATCATTCTGTAAGTTTCATTACTAAAGTGAAAGTGAAAGTCATTCAGTAGTGTCCAACTCTTTGCGATCCCATGGACTATGCAGTCCATGGAATTCTCCAGGCCAAAATACTGGAGTGGGTAGCCACTTCTCCAGGGAATCTTCCCAACCCAGAGATTGAACCCAAGTCTCAGGTCTCCCACATTTTAGGCGGATTCATTACCAGTTGAACCACAAGGGAAGTCCAGGAATACTGGAGTAGGTAGCCTGTCCCTTCTCTAGCAGATCTTCCCAACCCAGGAATTGAACAAGGGTCTCCTGCATTGCAGGCAGATTCTTTACCAACTGAGCTATCAAGGAGCTATTTATTATTGTTTATTATATAGAGAGCTATTTATTACCAAAAGGCTCATCATTTTCGCCCTGTAAAAATATGGTTTTGTCAGAACAAACGAGCTAACATTTTATTATTACCTGTGAAGTGAACTGTGTATGTAATATTTAATACACCAGCCCTTTGAACTGTGTGTATTACTATTATATTATATGCAAATTGTCACCTTAAATATGATGAGACCAGAGCTTACACTGTATGTGTGTGTTAGTTGCTCAGTTGTGTCCAACTCTTTGCGACCCCATGCGATTTCCTACTGGAGTGGGTTGGAGTGGAGTGGGTTGCCATTTCCATCTCCAGCGGATCTTTACAACCCAGGGATCAAACCCAAGTCTCCTGCATTGTGGGCAGGCTCTCTACCATCTGAGCAACAGGAGAAGTAAATTCCCCAGAGTCCTGTAAGTACTGACCAGTGAAGTCAGGACTTGAACTCGAATGTCTGTTCAACGTCAGAGTCCTCAACACCATGTTCCCTCTGTGACTTGCTTCACAACTTCTGCAATGGATCTCATGTCTTTTTGAGTTTAATCACTTTTCTGACAGTTCCATCCACATGCCACACACCTGTTACCCTAAGGAAGACTGGGAGTAGGATGTAACACTGTGGACACCCTTTCCTTTCTCCAAAGGAGAAATTTATGATATTGATCCTTCTCAAGTGATTTATCATACTGCGTTCTTCCCCCGAATCCAGAACTGCTTTAAAAGGAAAAAGACGTCCCACAAGGGTAATTTGCAATATTATTTAGCAGTAGAAGGATAGAAAATGCAGTTTTCTTTGTCTGAATCATGTGTATATGTGCCTCAAACCTCCACCCTCCCCATTAACTTTTTTTTTTTTAATCCTAAGAATCATCTGCTGGCTTTACCTCTTTTCTACCTGCTGGATGCTTTCTGAATCCCTTTATCCAGTGCTCTATTTAAATGATCCCATTTAAGTCCAGAGCCTAGGGAAATCACCCTGATTCTGCGTTTCCTAGCAACATCCCTGAGAAGAATAACAGCTGCCTAACCATATGCCACCATAAAGAGGTAGGGAAGTACATACAAATTGACATTAGATGCCTTAAATCTCGAGACTTCAGGCATCATAGACATCATATTTGATTATTTACCTTTGGTGGTGCAAGTGCAAAAGAGAAGAATAAATATAATTATCTAAAATGACAACAGATATACTGTGGATGAGCTTAGCAATCAATTCAATTTCTAGATATATTCTTGCTAAGATCAGCAGAGAAATGGCTATGATAAAATTTTTTAAATGTTTATGAGTCTTGTGTCAAAATTAAGCTGTACTTATGTTGTAATATAACAGCATATTTAAACCTTAAGGAAACTTAAAGTTCTTTCCAAATTTTTTGTTGATATTCTGTACTTTTTTCATTGTTAATTTATTGTCCGTGGTTTTGCTTCTTCCAGAATGTCTTATAATTGAAATCACACACACGATGTAGCCTTTTCAGATCAACTGCTCTTACTTAGTAATATATATTTAAGTTTCTTCCGTGTCTTTTCATACCTCATTTCTTTCTAGCACTAAACATTCCTTTGTCTGGATATATCACAGTAAATTTATCCATTCACCTACGCAAGGACAATTTGGTTGCTTACAAGTTTTGGTAATTATGACTAAAGCCACAGGTCCATGTGCAGGTTTTTGTATGGACATGAATTCTGCACTTGTTTGGGTAGATACCGAGGCGCATGAATGCTGAAGCATATGGTAAAAGCATGTTTATTTTTGTAAGAAACTGTCAAACTGTCTTCCAAAGTGACTGTATTGTTTTGAATTTCCACATCTTTCCAGTATTTGGTGGTGTCAGTTTGGGATCCCAATCACTCTAATAGAAAATAAGAATTTAATTATTATAGCTTAAGTACTACTTTAGGAATACTTACCATAATGGTAATATGTGTTATAAGGAGGAAAAGTTACTACCTTTTGTGGTTTCTTTGCAAAAACAAATTTTCCTACATTTAAAAATTATTAATATGTTCCTTCTCTCTATACCTCCCCCTCCCCGCCCCCCACCCCACCCAATCTCTTTATAGCTTAAGCTTTTGGATTTCCAAGGACGAAGAGTGAAAAATTATCCTGGACTGCTTTTCCTGTTTTAATCAACAAGTAGTCATTATCCAAATAATAACCAACAATTCAGTAAATATACATGCTTTTTTAAATATTGAAAAAATATCCTTTGACATTCTTTCAAATTCCACTCAGTTTTCAAATTTATTTGAAATATTTCAATTTTCAAAAAGTATTCCTGATAATTTTCAGAATTTCTGGTCACCAATAGTCTGGGAGAGGGGTTGCTTTTTATATTTTGGTTACTACTCTTTATTGTAAACAGCCAATTAAAACAAAACCATATTTTAAGGTTAGGTCATGCAATGAAATTTAATGATTTTGAACAAAAACCGATTTCTTCCTCCAAATTTTTAAAACTCATATGTATTAGTAGAAAAATTGGGTTTTTATAACAGGAATATTTTATTTGTAAAACAGATCTTGGAAATAATTTTTTATGTTAGTTAAAAGCACTTCCTGGTTTCATTTTTCTCAATGAATTTATCTGCCCAGGAAAAGTTACTTATTTGCAAAACCAAATGAAATGGAAAGGCTAGACCAGTAGCCTTCTAAATATTTGCATATGAGGAAGTCTGGTATTTGTAACAGATAAATGTAGAGCTGCTCTGGTGGGAGATGGAGTGGAGGCAAGAGAGACTGGGTCACCCCCTCCCCTTCTCCTGCTTTTTCCCAGGGACCTCTGAGGAGTCCTGAGGAGTCCATAGGACCATGTGGAGAAGAACTGGAAAATTGATTTCAAGATTTGTATTTAAAGCAGCAACAGAACCAAATAGTCATCACTGAGCTCTTTATCGTGGAGTTCTAGGTGTCTAATTTATAAGGTTTCTGAATTAGACTTCAGGGCCTATGTTACATTTTATTACAGCCTACAACTTAAGAGCAGACTGGCAAGAATTAAACGAAAAGCCTGTTTCACAGCTGTTACGCATCTGGGAATTTGGTTAAAAGGGGCTAGCTTAGCTTAGCCTGGGTTGTGATAAAAAGCAGTGTGTAGGGACCTTTTAAATGAAGTCCTGTGCTCTGATCAGAGTTGTATTTAATACTGGCCCATAAGTCCACATAATTATAATTTTGTAAGAGTCTTTAGGACGTCAGTAACTTTTAAATCTTACCTTGTGAAAAATGATTATGTCACCTGTGGATTTTAAAAGCAGTTAGCAAACCGAGGTAAAGGTGATAATCAAACCAAATAGTTCTCCATATCCAAGTTTCATACTTACAATGTTCCAACTGTTCTTTGTAATTTGCTATTCCATTTAATATGTCTTAATGAGGCATGTTAATTCTGATAAACGAATGCTTCATGTAGACTTGTCGTACCACAGGGAAAAGTGGATTACTTTCTTAATGGAGCCTTACTCCATTCTGGCTTTTCTCCCAGGCTTGCAGATGGGTCAGGGGCTGTGGAGAGTGGCCAGAAACCAGCAGCTACAGCAGGAAGGCTACGGTGAGCAAGGCTACCTCAGCAGAGAGCAGAGCAGGAGGGTGGCTGCCAGCAACATGTCTCACACTAGTCATCGCAAACATGTCCAGGGGGGCATCGACATTTATCATCTTCTGAAGACAAGAAAGTCTAAAGAACAGGAAGGATTCATTAATTTGGAAATGCTGCCTCCCGAACTAAGCTTTACCATCTTGTCCTACCTGAATGCGACCGACCTCTGCTTAGCTTCCTGCGTTTGGCAGGACCTGGCCAATGATGAACTTCTCTGGCAAGGGTAAGTTCAACTCACCATATTTGACCCAGATATCTCTAAGTATAACCTTGCCTAAGTGCTTTTTTTTTTCTGAAGGGTGGAGTGCTGCTTTTTTCCATTTTAATATTCCCATCAAACTTAATTGATGGTCCTATTTGAACTCTTTAAAAAAAAGTTTATTTTATGCTTATCAGAACTCAAATCAGAATATAGTTTTCATTTGGTATTTAAATCTGGATTGTTCATTTCTAAGAGAAATGCTTCCTTTATGCCTATATCTCTGACTCTTGTATTTTTTTTTCCTTGATAAATTAAAGGCTGGGTTGGTTTTTGTTTTTTAATTTAGGGGAGGTTCTGTTGCTTTTACATAGCTTAGTAATAAAAGTCAAAAGCTGTGGGATTAGACTAAAGAGGCTGCTAAAATATTGATAATTTTCTAAACAAGTTACTAAACTCCCTGTTACAGAACCATCTCATTTAGCTGGGGGAAAAAATGCAATGATATAAATTAACTATGAAGAAGATATTCCCATGTAAAAGTGAATATTCTACCCACTTTCCTCAGAAATTTTACAGGCTGAGACAGTAACTTTCTTGTTTTCCTGTAAGCTCTCTCTCTCTCTCTCTCTCTCTCTCTCTCTCTCTCTCTCTCTCTCTCTCTCTCTCTCTGTGTGTGTGTGTGTGTGTGTGTGTGTGTGTGTGTAAAAGAGAGAAAAGAAGGAAATTTGGAAGTTTGAGTCAAAAATCAATAATGAATATCAGAAAGTGAAACTATGATATCCATCCAGAATTTATAGGAATTGTAACAAGATGAAAGGTTAGCTTTCAAATAATAACCAGTAGCTAATGCCCCTGAACAAAATTGGAAACAAGTGTCCCAATGTGTATTAATAGAAACAGTGTGTTTTGAGGTATTTTAAGTATTACAGATTTTTTAAAAAGTCATGTTTAGCTCTGATAGTAAAGAACCAGTATTTTAAAGCAATATCCTTAACATATACTAATCTTAATGTTGCAACTTTTCATTTAAATATTAAAGTTCCAACATTACAGTGTCTCCCTCTGCCCAGCAGTTCCCCCATCCCCCACTCAGTTATATTTCACAATGGAGCACATAGTTGTTTAATTCTGTTTAGACTCTTGGTTAGGACTGCAAGATCCAGAATAAGTTCCTTTGATTCAGATCCTGCCTCTACATAAATTAGCTGTGTGACCATGGGCAGCTTTTTTATGGTGTCTGTGTTTCTTTATCTGTAGTGCCAAATCATAGCATGGTTGTAAAGATTAAGCAAATTAATACTATTAAGATGCTTTAAATAGTGCCTGGCATCTGTTAAGCACTTGGTAAATGTTAGCTGTTATCATTGTCATCATTTATGTTTAACTTCAGTGGGACTCGAATATTACTAATCTTTGTAATTCACATTTATTAAGTGTTGTCATAATTGATAAACTGAACGCGTTTGTCTGTTTTACTCTAGTAAATAAATAAAACAGCATGAAATTAAGCAGTTTATACTTCAGAGCTGTAAAATCCAATTTTATATCATTTCATATCACTATTTTATCATGTATGTATGTCTTTAACTTAGAAGATTCAATCTGGTCATGTTTTCTCCTCTGATTTTTATCATACTTACAGGCTGTGTAAATCCACTTGGGGTCACTGTTCCATTTACAACAAGAACCCACCTCTAGGATTTTCTTTCAGAAAATTGTACATGCAGCTGGATGAAGGCAGTCTCACCTTTAATGCCAATCCAGATGAGGTAAGTGAAGAATTTGAACATTTGTAACTGTTGAACTTAATTGTTCCAACATAATAAATTTGCAAGTAAAATTATAAGTCCCTGAACATGACTTTGAATCACTGTGAAGCCCAGTATTTGGAGTTATTGCTGTATGACTTAGTCATTTCTTTCTTCCTTACTATGTCAAGTACTAATCTTGCTATCTGCTCACTTTGTATGGCAGCTTCCATGACACACATGCAGCCATCGCCTGCATTTGGTTGAGACACCACTACATTATCAGTTGAGAGCACAAAATATATTCATTAGACTTTATCTGCAGCATTTTCTTCATTTCCTCATTTCCACTTAGTTACGATTATCGGAGGATACAAAGGATATCTTTATAGTTTGTGACACATCAAAATGTCTTTAAATAATGCCGTTAAAAATCTTAATCCCATGATAACATAGAAACAACATATAGATTGTTATAAAATTGCATAATTTTGCATTAATTATCTGATTCTTTTTTTTCTTAAGACAATAAGCAAACACAAAGAGGGCGAGTGGGAGAATCAAAAAGAACTGCTTGAAATGAATTAATTATTTAATCCTTTCTTAACATATGAGTGATCAAAATGTGAAGACAGTTCTGTCACTGGCTCCCCTTCTCCCCTATTCTTATTTCAATATATTCTGGAAAGGTTCAAATTTTTAGAAATGTTTCATATTCTTATAAACCTAATAGAAATTACATAACACTCAGAACTACGACTTTTGGGTGGATCATTTAAGTCTTAGCCCCACAAATACAGCAAAGTATATATGTTATAAAGCAAATACGTTATGAAGAACAGATACATTGTATTTGTTCTCTTCTTTCACCACTTTTATTTTCAATGAATAGAAGACATACTTTTAATGAAAGTAGAATGATTTATAAGAAGTTAAAGTTCAAAGTATACATTTAAAACCGGTATAATATTGATGTTGCCAGTTTAAACAGGTCATATGACTAGTGTTACGATAAGAAGTATTTTGCATCAGTATCTTGAGTTAGTTGAATGATGATTACTAGAAAATTGAGACAGAGGGGTAGGGTGTTTTACTGTAGATATGTGGGAATCAGGAAAGGCAGCCATTACAGGCCTGTCTTATTAGGACTAATTTATCAAGTCATACTGGCTCCAGTCATGAATTATGCCAATGTTGAGCAAAACTGTCATCCCCAATTCATATCAGTTGCAAATATTACATTCTAAGGAAAGTGTAACTTGGTAAGTACTGAGTTGTAGCTTTTCAAAGTCAGAAAAGTTGTATGTAACTGCTCATATTGATTGTGGTAAGTAGTCATTCCTTGCTAAAAGAGTACCAACCTTAAAATAAATTTTAAAGCATCCTTTTTATGCAAAAATGAAACTATAGATAGGCCCTTATATACTAGACTATTATAGGGGTAGTTTTAAATATATAAATTGGAAAAGTTAGATGTCAAAATATGTTTCCATCTTTGCAGCTACGTATATCAGACTATAGAGTTCTTTTGTACCTCCTCTAGAGTGTTTGGAGGGGGGGCAGAGAAAAGAGGTAAGATTAAAGTCCTCTTTATCTGACAATAAACTATAAAAGTCAAATGTTTGCTTAAAGAGGGGATTCAAGTTACTAATTAAAAATAAGATTTTTAGATCTTCAGATTTTTACTTATCCATCCTACCTCCCATTGTTATTGAGAGTTGGCTGTATTTTCTTTCTTTTACTCCCTGGCCTGATTCAAAGATATCCTGGAACATTCCAGAAGTATTGAATTCACTGTTCTGAAAGGGGCACATACTGTTGTCAGGCAGCATGGAACTAAACCATTCAAAGTGACTTTTGGTTCCAGAATTCTGCTTCTATGCTTTTATGAACATCACTCAGGCTCTCAGCAAGCAGCTGTTGCCTAATAACAAAATAGAATTCTCTCTTTACCAGAGTACCCTTAGGACATAAGTAGGCATGGAAGGACATTGAAGTACATTTGTAGGTGCAGGGAAATGAGAAGTATTTTAATTAATATTCCACACTTGCTTTCATTGACTGATAAATAATCAATGTGAGTTTGGTTGCTTAACCAACCAAAATATAATCAAAAGATCATCCTAGTAGATGTTTTTATACTGAACTCACCTACATGAGTCATACTTCAGCCAGGCCTTAGAATGATTCTTGCCATGATTTTTTAGTGCTAGCAATCAGAAAGTACCTATGAAGATTGATTATTTTTCCCCCTCACTGGAGCACTGTCATCAGATGTGTTATTTGGGTTTATTTAAGCCTGAGAAGTAAATTAATTACATTTGATGTTATGTTTAAATGTAAGCAGTGTTTATTTTAAGTACCTGAGATAAGATGTATATAATTGTTCAGTATTGTAATAAATCTACTTTTCCATAACTTCTAGTTCTGTACTTAACATTTTGATAGCAAGCATCATTAAAATATTATAAAAATAAGAATACTTACAGCCACAGGGAGCAAGATTCTCCAAAGGACATCGTTCATGTCACGGATATGGGTAACCAAACTCCACAGCAGCTGCTGGCAGTGGCTCATGGGGTGGGGGAGAACTTCTGCACAGTTTGTGGTACGATTGTCTAGCACGCTGCTGTTATATGCATGATGTTGTGATCTCAGCTGTATGTAAAGTCTTGATCTTGTGCATGAGCTTGTGTACCTTGTGGCAGGTGACCACATTCTAGTAAAGGAATGTGCTAAAAACCATCTGTTTACATTAGGCCATATTTCCCCTGCATGTACAAGTTACGTGTGTGATTTTATTCCCCAGCATTATTATAATAAAGTAATTTTACTTATCAACTAGTAACTTATTCCATTGAGTAATAAATGTTTTCTTGGCATAGTTATTTGTAAATTTAGAGGCTGAAATTGGTAGTGAACATGGTTTAACTTTATATTATAGGCTTATTTTTGTTTCTATATATGTTTATAAATTTTTAAAATAATATCCTCATTAAAGTGAAGTCGCTCAGTCGTGTCCGACTCTTTGCAACCCCATGGACTCCCACCAGGCTTCTCTGTCCATGGAATTTTCCAGGCAAGAGTACTGGAGTGGATTGCCATTTCCTTCTCCAGGGGATCTTCCTGACCCAGGGATCAAACCCAGGTCTCCCACATTGCAGGCAGACGCTTTACCGTCTGAGCCATCAGGGAAGCACCAATATCCTCACTGGGGTCAGGTAAAAGAAGTCTTTTTAAACATTATATAAGTACATTTTTCCTGTGTTCATGTAGAAAGAGCCACATGCATACAATTATGTGTATTTTATTAGACAGATCTGGGATAAAATCTATTATGAGAAACATTTTTAATTTTACCTAAGCATATATTTTAGATGGAAATGTGTAAGCAAATTATTTTCAAGGGATCATCTTCTTTTTGTTGTTGGACTAGCTAAAATACAAACAGGAAATTTGGAGGAGTTCTCCATTATAGAAAAGGACTTGGGTGTTTATACTCAATTTTTACATTGTCTCATATATAAAATCTTACTTTTTTGTTCCAGTATACAGCACCAAAATGTCCATTTCCATGACTTCATACCATAGAAACAATGATGAACAGTAACTTTTTTCCTGGAGGTAGAAAACTCTGATATCATCAGAAAGTACACATTTCCCAAATGTATTCTTTGGAATAATTATTCCACAAGATAATGGACATAGTCAAAGGATTTCCCAAGTCTAATAAATTTAATCATGATAAGTTACAATTAGTTGGCTTATTTAAAGAATAACTTCTCAAAGCCTTTATAATATATTGATGCCCATTGTGAATATCTAAGAGGAAAGTGTTGTAAGTGAGTTTATTTGACATAGTCTCTTTTTGGCGAGGTGGGGTGAAGGGGTATAAAGTAACATTCCAGGGAACACATTCTGAGGTATGCTAGGGTAGATTATCTGTAGTCGTACTCTGTGTGAATATGTGTTTCTAAATGAATTAAATAAACCTGGATTAAATGGTGGAAATACCCTGTTATTCACTGACAGCTATATGATGTTTATTTTACCTATAATCTCCTTTCCTATTTAAAGTCTATGGATCTATAATTTTTTGTTCTCTTTCCTTTGGTCTGATGTATTAATTACAAGAAACAAATAATGAAACAGAGTTGAGTCTAGACAACCAAGAGCTTTATTCATGTTCTATATTTTGATTGTAGTCAAACATGTTAAGTATGGAAAATAAGGGTAGGACATCAAACGTGATAGCAATATTGTACTCAAATAACTACCTTTAGACACTGATTAAGTATTTGTGTCAATAACTTGGAACAGATCATTCATCATCATATCCTTGGTGTCTTATTCTCTACACTAACTCTATTAAATCTCCTGCAACAGGGGTATTCCCAGGGAAGATTGACAGGCCACAAAAGATGCTTTTTAGTTTGGCAAATGTACCGCTTTTGGGGGTTTTATCCCAGCTCTGCAGGCCTTGAAGTTTGACTTTATCTTTCCACTGAAGTTAGATCAGTCTCTCAGGAATAAACTTAAGCCATATAGTAAAACCTGAGCCAGGTTGGCAGTCAGATGGGTGTACTTTAAACAGTGCCTCATAGCAGAGAGAGAAAATGCCTAAGCTCTTAGCTAATGTCACAAACTAAAATATGTCTAGGGATAATTGGGTCCTCACTCCCCTTCACTGTGCTGCTCCACTCAGTACCACATCTTATGATGTACCTGTAGTACCCACTTTCCCTGCATGGTTCATCTAGGTGTTTTTGGCTTGAAAGAACAAAGAACCTAATAATGGTTTAAGCCATATAAATTTATTTGCTTCAGAAGACACCCAGAATGGGTATCCCAAAGTTGTTTCATTGATACAGTGGGAGCTCAATGTGTTGACTGGCTGCCACTACTCAAGGTGTCACATTCTCATATGAAGGTACCCTCAGCACAAAGATCAGCGGCAAACTCCTCAAATTCCTTATGCTTATTGAGGAGAAAAAATTCTTTTCTGGAGCCTTAAGTATGCTTCTGCTCTTTCTTATGACCCGAACTGAGTCACATGAACACCTCTAGACCAGTGGAAAACAGAAGAGAAAGGGTTATGCGATTGGCTTAGACTTAACATGATTTAGCAACTGTGGCTGAGATGCTGGAAGTAGTGAAAGAGCGAAACCACCTTTGAGCAGGCTTCCAAGAGTCTGCAACACTGTTTTCACTAGTGAGCCACTCGAAAAATGTGTGATTCCGCTTCCCTTGTTCCTGGGGCTCTGCTGATTTAGAGACATTAATAGTCAAGGCAAGAGTATTGACACCAGAGGCACAGCAATTCAAATTGCTTGCAGAGACCACCCTCTCGCTGTTTTAGGTCCTCCTGCCACTGAGCAAATAGACCTAAAGGGAGGAAGAAAAGGTACAAGCATAGATAATTGTTCTATGGTTGAAGTGAGTAAACTTAATTACCAGAAGGCAATAGTTCCTGCTACACAGTGTGGAAAAACAAAAGAATATAAGCAGAACTCAGGAGATGTCTAGAGTTCCTTCCAATTCCACTATATTAGTCCTATATGGGTAGGATTTAAATCCCATCACTTAGACATTTCACTAGATAAAGACCCTCAGCAGCCGAGAGCCCAGCTCCATTCCTCAGGAGTTGAGTATAGATTATCCCAAGCTAATCATGTAGAGTACTGTGTGCTGTATGTGCACACGTGTACTTCTGGACATGGGTGTATAGGGATGTAGTGATAGGAACACCTGTGACCACCTTGCAACCATGTAGGTTGTTAACACACCCAGAAAGACACACTGGAAAGAAAGAATTGGTCCATGTTCCATGTGTGAGCCTAAAAATCCTAGAGCCTTAGTAATTTGGGACTTCTTATACAAGTCAATAAATCACTGGACATTTTTTGAATTGAGGTTCCTGCTGTTTGCAGTTAAAACATACTAATGCTACATAATCATCATCAGTGCTGTTACCCAAACTCATAGGAGTTTAACATGTAATTCTGAACCAGATTTTTCAGAAAAATAGGCATTGCCAGTTCTCATTAGCAAATTAATTTTATCTCCAGTTTGCTGATGAGAATTTATTTAGAGCAAAAAGAGCTTGTTGACAATGAGAGGAATCCTTTACCAAATATACCTTCTACTCTATCAAAAAATATATATATACTCAAAAGACCTAAAATGCTCTCGTTCATTAGCAAAATCCTTTTACCTTGATCATCGTTAGAGTAAAAGTACAAAAAAACTCTGCCTCTCAGACACTGAATATTATTTAACCTCTCTCTAGATAAGTTAATAACCTTCTACCTGGTACAGCTAGTCAAGTCATGCTAAACTAAAATTAGTCATACATAACTAAACATTTAGTCATACTAAACATTAACTCTCTTAAGGGCAACATGATGTATGTGTCAGTATGTGCATATGTATGTATGTTTCTGCCTGTTTCAATCTGATCTATCATGTCTTGGTTTTGTCTGTTGTCTACTAGATCAACTTTATTTTACACTTTGCCCTGACCATACTGTATCTTTGACCATCCTCCTGTACCCTCCCGGTCTCCAAGTCATTCCCTCAAGTGGTTTAGAATCAGTCCACAGAAGGACATTTGTAGACTTGGCATAAACCTTTCAGAAGCTTCAGAGAAAATCAGTTTCCCAGGCCCCTTTCTAGTCTGTATCTAATTGAAAAAGATTCAGGACTAGAGTATTCCATAATTTATTCATCACTCAAACCACCTGATGGGCTTTGCTTTTGTTTTCCTCTTATGTTATAGGAAATACTAATTGGCTACTGGAGTAAAAGCATACTGAAATTAACACACAGTGTACTGAGGACTAAGAACTAGAGTAAAGAATAAAATTAGTATATTTTAATTATAATATTTTTGACACCACAGCACTCATACTTCATATTTTAAAATAGGAAATGCTAAAAATGAGGGAGATTTTTTCTTTGTATGAATTTTGTTACCAATTTAGATAAATGTTCCTAGAAACTTTGCAGTATTGTATTAATATTTTAAGTACATCTCCAAGAAAATCCTGTTTGTCTTTTATTTCCTTATTATACCCTATCTGGCCACCTTGACACCTCTCCAGTGTTCTTTATCTGATGTAACCACAGTTTCAGTGAAACTTGACATCACTTTCTAGATTTAAATTCTCAGCTTTACCATTGGAGGTAGTTGTCTCCCCTGCATGTCTTTCCTGAATTTGAAATTGTTGCTACCAATATCACAGTAGATGTCACTCAAATATGACTGCTTTATCAGAAATTGAAAAGACAGTATTTCCTCAATTATTGGATGTCATCAGTTGCACACCATCTATCAATTTAATTGCAGCTTAGAAATATGGAAGTATGAAAGAAACACTATGCATTTGCAACCAGCTAGTTGTAGTGTACATTTATCCCTAAGATTATGTAACGTTTTTCCCTTTCATAAGATTTTTAGAGATACCTTCTCTATAATAAAAGTCTTAAGATCTTTCTGAACCACTTATTAGCAGTTAAATATATCATTAGAATGACATTCCGCTTTTTATTTTTGTAATAGTGATTTCAACCTTTATGAATATATAATTTGAGGTGTTTATGGTGCACTTATCCAACTCACAGGTTTTAGATACATTATTTTTTTTTTATGTTACAATTGTCTTTTCTCCCCCCTGTTTGAATTATATAATCCTTACAAGTTTATAGCTTCTCTTGAAAGTCATCTGGAAGCTTTATACAGAAGAGTTGAGCATTCATTCAACAGATATTTATTAAATATCTCTCCACTTCCTAGGTATATGACTTTGGCCTCGGGCAAATTATTTACACCTTCTGTGCTTCAATTTCCCCAACTCCAAAATGGGAATAATAATAATATGTATATCATGGTGGTGTCATGAAGATTTAATGAAATAGTAGGTGTTAAATGCTTAGTGCTCACCAAACTGTAGCTTTATTTTATACTAGAAGCACAACTGCACACACCATAGTAGCAGCAGCAGGTACTGCTGTAGGCTTAGGGGTTCTTTGTCTCCTGGAACTTTTGGATTGTAGTAGATAAATAATTGACACCTGAGTAATGGTCCTTCATCAAGTATGTATCAGAAACATCAGCATCTTCTAGCTTTAGATAGTGATAAACTTTGCCTTTAATTTTGTTTTCTGACATGTGATGAGCAGTTTTTGCATATTTTAATAATACTGTTATTAACCAGTAACTTTTTGGTTCAGTGGAAGTGCTTAGTTTAATCTTTTAAAAGACATTTTAAGCAGTAAATTGAGGTACATGCAACATTATGCTCAAATTTAAACATCTTTGGGCTGAAATAGTGGTAGGATGAACAGAGACTTCAATTACATGAAAAAGTATGCACATGTGATGGCAGCAAAACTACCATTTAAATCCCATCTTCTCTATTAATAAGATTTGGGTTTTTGAAAAATCTTTTTTTTTTTTATTTTAATGTTCTTTTAAAAGTATTCATTTGTTCTCAGTCAGGAAAACATTTAAAAAGTCTTGTTTATTTGAAAATTGCTTCAGAGCTGGTATAATATATTTATAAATGTACATTCCAGATAATATGATAAAATTGTAAGTTTTATTTATCAAAGTCTGTCATTTAAATAGCTATATATGTATGTGTGTATGTGTATTTTTATAAATGCACATATTGCAAGTGAAATATTTGTGTGTGATTTTTATAAAGCAGGAATTCTTGACGTAACATTAGTGCTTAAATGTGTCACTTTGTCATTAGTTTGAAGTGTTAGTAACCATACCTTAACCTAATAGAGATTTATCTCCATATTTTGATTAATGCTATCTTTTTCTAATTTACAGACAGATTACAGATAGTACTGTTTCTAGAAGTTTACATAGCCTAGTAGCAATTTTGTCAATATAATTACAATAATGATTGCTATATTTAATTTTTAGTAGTAATTTATCTCCTCTTATGGCAGAAAGCGAAGAACTAAAGAGCCTCTTGATGAAAGTGAAAGAGGAGAGTGAAAAAGTTGGCTTAAAGATCAACATTCAGAAAACTAATATCATGGCATCTAGTCCCATCACTTCATGGCAAATAGATGGGGAAACAGTGGAAACAGTGACAGACTTTATTTTGGGGGGTTCCAAAATCACTGAAGATGGTGACTGCAGCCATGAAATTAAAAGACATTTAGTCCTTGGGAGAAAAATTATGACCTACCTAGACAGCATATTAAAAAGCAGAGACATTTATTTGCCAACAAAAGTCCATCTAGTCAAAGTTATGGTTTTTCCAGTAGTCACATATGGATGTGAGAGTTGGACTGTGAAGAAAGCTGAGCACCAAAAAATTGATGCTTTTGAACTGTGGTGTTGGAGAAGACTCTTGAGAGTCCCTTGGACTGCAAGGAGATCCAGCCAGTCCACCCTAAAGGAAATCAGTCTTGAATATTCATTGGAAGGACTGATGTTGAACCTGAAACTCCAATACTTTGGCCACCTCATGCGAAGAACTGACTCATTTGAAAAGACCCTGATGCTGGGAAAGATTGAAGGTGGGAGGAGAAGGGGACAACAGAGGATGAGATGGCTGGATGGCATCACCGACTCAACGGACATAAGTTTGAGTAAACTCCAGGAGTTGGTGATGGACAGGGAGGCCTGGCATGCTGCAGTCCATGGGGTCGCAAAGAGTCAGACATGACTGAGCGACTGAACTGAAGTGAACTGAGTAATTTATCACTTTGGAAATAACATCATCTTCATGCAGTGGTCTGTCCCAGTGATGGGTGTGACTCCTGTGGACTCTTAGAACTCACAGATACAGCTTGATTTCTGTTTGAGACTATTAGAACCAATGAACAGGAACTTTGTAGTGTTATTTGTAACCTTAGACAATGAAGCTCGTGTCATTTTTGTCTGATGGCATTGCTTTCTCTCCTATGAAAAAGAAACAGAAAGATCTGTCCTCCACCTCTCCTCCATTTTTCCTGGACTCCATTAGAGATGATTTTCCATTTTTCTTTTTATTTTCTTTGAACTGTCCCTGCTTTTTTTGAGTTTCCTGTTGACATTTTCTAGTAGCTACAAATAATTTAGGGTGTATGTGTGACTGTTCTTAGCAATTCCTCAGCATTGTGCATTTTCATGTAGCAAAAGCCCTCCATAAATTGTTTTTGGAGACTGAAATCCTTGCCAACTCAAACAGGTCCATGAATAAGCTGACTTCAGTCTGTATTCCATACTCATGACTTTTCATTATCCTCCAGACAGAATATGGGGTTCTGACAAATTACAGTTAGAGAACTTTAAAAATCTGGTCAGAGCTTTTCCTTTAACCTTTTCAATCTATTGATTAGATTAACCGTGATTAAATTACCATGAATAAAATTGCCATGAGTAAAAGTATTGTGTGACATTTCTGAAGTTATATGCTGAAGGGCAGTGTTATACTTAGTGGGTAGAATGAAATGAAATGACAGCATAAAAACATGGATACCTAGTTTTAAAACTTGCCCTTTAAGTAATATAATCTTTATTTTACTTCAGCTGAAAAACAAATTGTTGATATTTTAATTTGCAGAGTATATATCCCTAGAAGAATTTCTAGATGTGTTTTTTTCATTAACTATAGTGCCCATGTTCTCTAAATAAATAGGAAGAATGAGAAACTCTAGGCTGGCTAATATTAATAGATTTTACATTTTTATTAGCAATTATGATAACACTAGAAAAAGGAGAAATAGTATCAGAGCTGTCATCTTAGCCATTGCTGCTGCTATTTTCAAATAAGACAATGGGAATACTCTGACCTGTGGAGGGTTGCCCCCTGATGTGCTAACTTTTTTTGAGAAATAATTAAAATTTTAAAATTAAAGTTTTTACAATATAGTATCTTATTTTTATGGTTTTTTTAGTATGAAAATGTTACATTTCAATTGCTCATTTCCCTGTGGTTAAAATGTACACTTGACTATTAATAGATTAGTTCCATATTGAAACAAAAATTAGAAATCTAGATTGAAGTATTTCGTTTTATAAATATTTATTGTTAAAATTTAAGGATTGTTATTCTAAAAGTTTTCAAATGTCCTTTTAAAAAGTAAGTTAAATGCAGTGTCCAGTTTGCTTTCTGTTGTGTAATGCTCAAAGGACAGATTTATTACCTGAAAAGTAGTAGCTGTAATACTTGGTTTTTACATTTTATACAACAGCAAGTTTGAACAAAACTAGTTAAAGCAAATTTTTTCACTAAATTTCTTTCCTAAGTTGTTCTTTAGGAAAACACATTAAAGGTACTCCCTAGTATGTCAGTTTTGTTTTATTAGTGATTTTTTCTATTGATACCAGCTGTTACACAATGTTTCTGCCAAGTGTCTGGGCCAATTGCCAGTACTTTCAGTACTAGTATTCAGCACTTAAAAAAAAAATTAAGACTTTATCATTTAGAGCAGTTTTAGGTTCACAGCAGAAGTCAGTAGTTTACATGCCTAGTTTCCTAGAATTCACTTTCTCCCCAAATATATATTTTTTGGTTCTGAACATGTATATAGTAGATTTTTGCCTTTGAAGTACACTGTGTAATAATGATTTGATTTTTAAAAATAGGAGAGAAAAGCATGAGTTTAGTACAATAGAAGAAAAACAAAGTGGGTATATCTTAAAACAAATTGCTGTGTCAAAGAGCCATTCTTATAGTAATAAGAAAATGGAGAGATGCATTGTGTAGGGGACTGAGCTTCAACACATCGTTCTTCACTCTGAATTCCTTCTTAATATTGGCTTTAGCTATTTGCATATGTTTTCTTGACTTATTTGTGTTTGCCACCTAAATAAACCTTATGTCTAAACAACTTACCACTCTAATTAGATTGTTTAAGTCTTGGTGCTATCATTTGCATAATAAATTTTAGTGACGTACTCCATGGGGAATGCTTTACAGAATTTCTTGATTTTTTTTTTAATCTTTGAATCACTGAAAGCATGTATTCTATTTAAAGCTTTAACATGAGATGAGATGAATTCACCTTAACTTCTCTTGGGTTTTCATTGCTGCTTACCATTCCTTTTGTTTATTCCTAATGGATTTCCTGTTATACCCTCTACCACTATTGATAGAAATCTTTACCATTTTGCTCGAGGAGCCAAGAGTTTGCTCTTGTCCAACTCTTTCTGGATGACTTATCGTCCCTAAAAGGAAAACCAACATGCACTCTGTTTTTGTCTTTTAACACTTTCTCCAAACACCTGTCTCTGAACCAGTACAGCCATCCTGTCCTCCAGGCTGAGAAAGTGTCTTAGACCCCACTTGTATTTTCGATCCTTTCTCCCATTCTCCTCTACTTGCAGCTCCAATTATGTCCTGTTACTTTTTTGCCATTAATTATGCCATTTTTTTCTCCTATGGCAACCCACTCCAATATTCTTATCTGGCAAATTCCATGTCACAAAGGGTTGGATATGACTGAGTGAGTAACACACACACACACCACGTACTAATACATTAAGTCAGTAGATTTGTATTCAATTTTCTCACCTTGCTCATGCTTTAGTTTTCTACTTTTCCCATTACTATGTGAAAAGGGACCCCTTGAAAGTCACTATTTTTATATATTCTTAGAGTGAAACTCTGATACTTGTTACTTTCTATCACTGAAAACCTAGCAGTATGCATTTTGGGAGGCAAGAAGTTCTAAGTTTCATCAGTTTAAAGTCTTCACTCAAACCGCACACAGTGTTTATTTTCTTTGTGACACAGATGTCACAAGTCTTAACCTCTTCAGATGTCTCAATGTCTTAATCTTTTAATCTTTCCTAAATAGCTTCATCTTTAGACCTAATATCTCTATCTCCCTTGGTTCTTCCTTATATAACATAAAGTCTAACCATCCAACAACCCACTCAGACCCTGGTTTCCTTTATTCAGATGGTTCTAGTTTGTCAATATGTCCCATAAAATGCAACATCCAGAATTGGACACTTATCTTACTATATCATGTAGATGATAATGAGCTACACCCTTCCATTTTCTGGAAACTATTTAATTTAGACTAGTATTGGATCATGATTTCCTTGCTACCTATAAGACAAACACACACACAGAGAAGCACATATCTATACTGCTGAGAGTTCTAGTCCTGATTAATAACTATCATTAATGCTATAGGTTCTAGCATATTCCTCTGTCCATGGAATTCTCCACATTACCTGCCATCTGAGAAACCTGTATTCAGGAAGCAACAGATTGGTTGCTGACATGGAACAATAGACTGGTTCAAAATTGGGAAAGGAGTACGTCAAGGCTGTGTATTGTCACCCTGCTTGTTTAACTTATATGCAGAGTATATCATGTTAAATGCTGGGCTGGATGAAGCACAAGCTGGAATCAGGAGTGCTGGGAGAAATATCAATAATCTCAGATACACAGATGACACCACTTTTATGGCAGAAAGCTAAGAGGAACTAAAGAGCCTCTTGATGAAGGTGAAAGAGAAGAGTGAAAAAGCTGGCTTAGAACTCAGCATTCAAAAAAAGAAGATCATGGCATCCGGTCCCATAACTTCTTGGCAAATAGATGGGGAAAATGTGGAAACAGTGTCATATTTCATTTTCTTGGGCTCCAAAATCACTGCAGATGTTGACTGCAGCCACAACATTTAAAGACTGTTGCTCCTTGGATTAAAAAGCAGAGACATCACTTTGCCAACAAAGGTCTGTCTAGTCAAAGCTACGGTTTTTGCAGTAGTCGTGTATGGTTGTGAGAGTTGGACTATAAAGACAGCTGAGTACCAAAGAATTGATGCTTTCTAACTGTGGTGCTGGAGAAGACTCTTGGTGCTGGAGTCCTTTGGACAGCAAGGAGATCAAACCAGTCAATCCTAAAGGAAATCAACCCTTTTGATTGATTTTAGCACCATTCTGAAGCTGAAGCTCCAATTCTTTGGCCACCTGATGTGAAGAGCTGACTCACTGGAAAAGATTCTGATACTGGAAAAGATTGAGGGCAAGAGGAAAACGGGGCAACAGAGAATGAGATGATTGGATAACAATCACCAACTCAATAGACATGAGTCTGAGCAAACTCCAGGAGATAGTGAAGGACAGGGAAGCCTGGCATGCTGCAGTTCATGGGGTCACAGAGTTGGACACAATTTAGTGACTAAACAACACCACCAATATGGTCTAGGGATTCCTCTGTAACATTCTCCTAAAACTTTATTTAAAAATCAACAATACTTATACATGTATTAAACAAATATATAGTTATTCAACAGAGTTCATGCTGTGGTTTCTTTTGTATTTGTTGCTTACAAAACAAGATAGTTTTGGATGGTTGCCAGCTTGCTTATTGAAGACAATTGTAATCTGGTCCTATGCCTTTTTCTGTTGTGTCATCTCTTAACCCTTCACTCCAATAGCCCTTCTGAAGTACTCTTCCTTTCCAGAGGAATCCCAGGCTTGAAATTGAGGCCGTCTTTCCTCAAAACCAACAGTGCTAGCTGATTTCAAGTGTGTGTTGCTGGTTTTCAGGATTGTGTTTAAAACCATCTGCTTCCTCCTCTGCATTTAATTGATTTTGGAGAACTCAAGTGAGATTATATGTTAAATTTTCAAACATATATTCCATAGAAAAAGGAAATGACCAACAATTTTATGATGCTTGCATAAGGCAAATGCCAGTGTTCGTTTATAAGTAAGGAGAATCAAGCAATATTAAAAATGGCATAAATCATATAATTAGAGAATTATATAAAAATAGATCACATTAGTTTTTTTTATAGTTTGTAAATTTTTAGAAAGTAAATTAGAATTAGTTTTGTATCTCTTAAATACTGATTTACAAGTAAGCGTGAATAAAGAACCTGTTCGTTACTATTTAACTGACATTCCTTTGTCTTTGAATCACTTGGATTAAAATTAAGCACTGAAAATACTTGTAATATTTTGTTACACTTTTTAAATGGATGAATTTTGGAAAAGAAATCAAACCTGACTTAATCTTGCTAAGTAGATCAATTAAATATACAGTCAACTCTCGATTGTTCAAACTAATGGAGGGAAGGATGGAAAACTCATTCCTATTTCCCTGGTTCCTACCCCCGCAGGCCATTGCTGAGAGCCTTACTGCAAACAAGTTCCTTGGCTTTCCTTTCCATCTTGACCATATTACATGCTCTAGCCTCCTATACGAGTGCAGTGCAGTCTGAAAGATGGCTTCCCACTGAGTTGACAGAGTCACATGTTCTCACATTTTGTTCTTTTTAAAGTCAGTGCTTTTTAAAATCAGTGCTTTAGGACTGCTTTTACACTTTTAAAATTCTCATGAAAATTTGATAACATTGCTAATATCCTATTATCTTGATGGCTCATAAAATTAATTTTGTATAAAAATCTTATCTTTTTGAATTACATTCTATAGATAATCATAACCTTTCAAAAGCATAACCTCATGGTACCAAATTACTCTAAAAATGTAATCTAAAATTTTTATGGGAGTTTTTATGAAAATTCTTCCAACTCTTTGAATTCCTAATGTATGTAGTATTTCTGAGTACTGTGTCATTGTTTGTAAAGGGAAGAAATGCTGAAGGAATTTATGTGTGAAAACAGTATGTTACGTGTATATAATATGTCATTTTCTCTACCAATTAACTGCACACATTGTGCTATTATCCAGACATGAGCATTCATGGGAATGCATGTATCTGGATAACTGTGAGTTGAAATAAACACACCTGCCTTTTATTTCAATAACTGCACATTCAAATCCACATAAGGCATTTATTTGAATGTGACCTTCATATACATGAGAAAACATTGGTTTCAGTGTTTGATTTTTTTGTTGTTGCTGTTTTGTTGTTGTTGGTTTAAATCTAAAGTAGGGCACAACCTTATGGATAATGCTTCTCTGGAAAACTTTGCATACAGAGAAAAGGAAATTCAAAGATAAACCCTATGAAAAACATTGAAATTGTTTTGTCTTACTATGTTTTGCCTCAGTGTGTATTAGAGCCAAATTCTTATAGAACGTAGCAATACTTAAAACCAAACTATGTACAACCCATAAACCAGTCTAGAACTCTCCCCATTTTACTTTAAGTTAAATATCTTAATTATTATTCCCCCCCCAAAAAAAATGCTAGTCTGTGATTTGGAGAATCCTTTTTTCTCAAGAATGTGTTTCCTTGAAAAGTGTGTTAGAATGTGTATCTGAACTTTCATGTTTTCCATTAGGTAATTGAAGTTTTTGTTATAAGGCTTATTTTTAAAATCTATGTAATAGTTATTCGTTACCCCTATCCATAACCCAGTTTAGGTGATATTTCTGGATACTTTTTTTTAATTGACATGAGTCAGAAAATTGAATCAGACTTTCTTTAGAAGTCTTAACTTTGAATTTCCTACTTTTCATTGCATGTAAACTATCAACCATAAATAATAGTGTCAGTTCAAGTTCTAGCTTGTATTTTGCATGTGAAAGCTATAAACAGTCTGTTGATGCTGGAAAGACCCGATAGCTATTGTTTTGCTATTGCCTAATTGTTAAATTTATAAATGAAGACTGATTTTATTTATGTAGACTTGTCTTTCTGTCTTAGGGAGTGAACTACTTTATGTCCAAGGGCATCCTTGATGATTCACCAAAGGAAATAGCAAAGTTTATCTTCTGTACAAGGACACTAAATTGGAAAAAACTGAGAATTTATCTTGATGAAAGGTAAAAAAAAAAAATTTAATTTTTCATGAGAAATGAGTTGAGGAATGCTTTTAATTAGTTAAGTTTTACTTTAAAAATTATAGTCATCTAGTTGTAAAATTGAGTAAAGACAGGGAAAAGATTCTGTACCTTGCAAATCATTACTCTTGTGAACTTGAACTTGCGTGTGAGTTTACTGTTTACTGTTGTAAACATTAAAAAAAAAAAAAAAAGCCCAGGAAGTCCAACATCTTTTTGATAGCAAACCAAAACCAAATATTTTTGAGAAAGTCGAAGCCTTTTTTCCTTAATAACTAGCCCTAAGATCTAAGTGTTTGGTAGCTAAAAGTTCTGAATTTTGAAACTGCCCATATAAGAATCAAATAGACAATTTGTACTCATAAACACAAATCCTAGAGGTATAAGATGTGTATATTTGTGATACAGTACACGAAAAGTATCATGTAAAAGTTTGAAAATTCGAAAAGTATGATTTAATAGTGTGCTCTCCAGAGACAGTATCTGATATGCTGTCCTGACTTTATAATAGTTATTCATTTGTACTCTTGAATTCTGGGTATCAAGGACATAAAAGTATTGTGGAAATTTTTTGATGTGACATCACCATAAACTATGATTTTAAAAATTATAGATCTCATAGTAATCTAAAGAATGTTTCAAAAATGGGTTTGCCTTTTCATTGTGATTCTCTTTTTTTTTTTTTTTAATTTCTCAGGATTTTCCAACAATTTGTATTTATTATATGCCAGGAACTTTGCTAGAATTTGCAGTATGCAGTTGATTAAAACATAATCCCTAGCCTTGAGGGGTGCACAGTTCAGCATATTGGTCACTGAAAAAAATTTCTTACATAAACTTGGTATCATTAACTCTTTTTGTCCTGAAATGCTAGGTACCTATGGATTGGCAGTTTTTTGTGTAAAAAACCTGATTTTTCTGTAAATATTTTAGACTTTGGAGGACGTATGATCTCTGTTGCAGCTACTTATAACAATGCCATTGTGTCATTGAAGCAGACATGGACAATAAGTAAACAAATGAGAAAAGCTGTGTTCTAATAAAGCTTTATTTATAACAATAGCCCATGGGCCTCTGTAGTATTTGGCCCACTAGCTGTAGTTTGCCTGTCCCTACCATAAGCAACTGGTAGAAATTAAGATTATGATTATACAATCATTGTTGAGTTTAGTAAGGATTGAAGCATAGTGTAACAAAGCATGACTGTGCTGTGCTTAGTCAGTCGTGTCTGACTCTTTGTGATCCCATGGACTAGCCCGTCAGGCTCCTCTGTCCATGGGGATTCTCCAGGCAAGAATACTGGAGTGGGTTGCCATTCCCTCCTCCAGGGGGTCTTCCCAACCCAGGAATTGAACACAGGTCTCCTGCATTGCAGGCAGATTCTTTATCATCTGAGCCACCAGGGAACCCCAAAGCATGATTATTGGAATGCTATTGATAATAAGTATATATGCACATATGTACACAAATTGTAAACAACCTAAATGTATTTCATTAGAATTATGTCCTTAAGATGGGGTACTGTGGAGCCATTAGAATGAATGAGTTAGATCCATGTATAAAAACACAGAAAGCTGTTCATATTATGCTATATGAATTAAGCAAAAACAGATTCAATACAGATATATATATTGATCAATATAGGGTGTAGATAGACACTTTAAAAAGCTTCACATCAGCAGTTGTTACCTCTGGCAATGTGGATCTGTACGGAAAGTGTAGATTCTCCTTATTTTCAGAATTTAAAAGGTAAAGAATTCTGTTGATCATATGTATATAGCCAAGAAGATTCTCGAAAAGAAGTTACCATTTTTAATTCTGAAAAATTCATTTTTTCATTTCAGAATTAAAATTTCTAGTTTCACCTTGTTTTTTGTTCTATTCATGAAAGATTTTTTTTAATTGTTTAACTTGATAATCATACTTTGATTTTTTTTTAACTTTTAGACATATATGCTTTATAAGACTAGTAATCAATAGTATTTTCATCCAAAAAGTAAATAATCTATGATTTTTCCCATCTTTTTTTAATAGAGAAAAGTTAACTAAAGCTGTACCTTTTTCTTTTTCTACTAGGAGAGATGTCTTGGATGACCTTGTAACACTGCATAACTTTAGAAATCAATTCTTGCCCAATGCACTGAGAGAATTTTTTCGTCACATCCATGCCCCTGAAGAGCGTGGGGAGTATCTTGAAACACTTATAACAAAGTTCTCACATAGATTCTGTGCTTGTAACCCTGATTTAATGAGAGAACTTGGCCTTAGTCCTGGTAAGAATGTATATAGTGAATTCCTTCCTTCTCCCATTCCCAACTCCGGGTAAAAATAGTAGTAAATGAGACATTTTCCTCACTCTGGGGAAAAATGCTTCCCATAATTACAAATACTTGTTTCATTGCTTCTAGCAGTGACTAGTTTGTCAAAGCTATTATTTACATGTAGTAAATATACTGTTTTAGGAGGAAAGTTACACTTAGGTATGTAAATTCTTACTTAAGCATTGGAAATTTTTTACTAATCTAATCAAAATCTTGAGAAATTATTTTTAAAGCTTTTAATAATACACATGTTACATAGGTAACACCTAGAATTTTTCTACTAAAGTGTGTTTTTGATATAACTAGTTTTCACTGTTTGTGTGTATATATATATATGTGTGCATGATGTAGCCTGAGTCACCTATGTATGTTTTCATGTGATGCAGCTTTATTTCTTTCTTCCTGTCAAGAATGTTGTTCTTATCTTATTACAGAGATTACCAAATCTTTTCCGAGCATACGAAATTTGTTGAACATGCTTGTGCAAGACAGTCTTTATTAAGACTGCAAGATTCTGAAAAATAAACACCATAGTAGTAGTAGTAAGTAGTTGTAGCAAGTATCATGAGGATAACAATAAGCATCAACTATTGCCTTGAAAATATATAGAGAAGAAAATTTTTTGCTGCATGGGCTCATGTTTAGCAATCTAAAGATTTACTTTTGAAAGATTAATATGTAAATTCCATAGACTTTTTAAAAATCTTTTATACATATCTTAAATGAGAAGAATAATAATTTTATGAGATGTTTACGTTTTATTTTCTAGTACCAAAGTAATACATTTTCTTGTTGTGTAAAATGCTTCCAAATTAAATTAGGTTTCTGTAAAAGCATATGTAAATAAATATCTTACTTTGTTTTAATAGGATATACTGAGAGTACAAATATATTTTATGGGTAGTTGAATGGGAATATCACATTTGAAAGCAAGATGAAAATAAAACCAATTCTGAAATTTTTAAATTTAGAATGACTTTTCACTAAAAATTCCTAACTTATTTGAAGAAAATGTTCAATGAATTGGTGTTTGGATAATTGACATCCCTGTTTGCCCAGGAGACGAGTTTTCTAAGACACAAGACTTTCATCACCAAATTGGAAAAGGCCCAGGCAGTTCTCTTTAATTTTAACCTAATATTTTGGAATTATGAATACTTTTTCCTTTGGGACCACTGTTTAATAACCAGCTAATAATTGGAGGTGTTTCTTTTTCCTTCCAGATGCTGTCTATGTACTGTGCTACTCTTTGATTCTACTTTCCATTGACCTCACTAGCCCTCATGTGAAGAATAAAATGTCAAAAAGAGAATTTATTCGAAATACCCGGCGTGCTGCTCAAAACATTAGTGAAGATTTCGTGGGGCACCTTTATGACAACATCTACCTTATTGGCCATGTGGCTGCATAAAAGCACAATTGCTGGGACTTAAGCTTTTAACTGCAAACTAAAGCTACCCAAGGACCTATTTAGCAGATACGGGGGTGACATTAGTGCTGGTCATTCTAGCCTCTGTACAATCAAGCTTGAGTGTACAACCTTTTTTCTTTTACTCCTTTCTTTTTTAGTGACTTCTTTGGGGAACTAAAGAATTTTGCAGAATTTTTCTTAATTTTGCCTATCATGTTTTGCACAAAGCAGAGCCATTGTCTGACACAGCTGTTTAAGAATGTTAAACTGACATTATACTCTAAAAAAGATGGTATATTTGTGCATTAGATTTTGCCTGAAAACTTTATTCATTTCCATTCTTTTTTAAAATACCATGTAATATGTACATATTTAACTAAAAATTTATAATCATAATTATTTTATTGTAAAGATTTTGACTAAAGCCTTTCCTTTTTCTCTCAAACTGAGTTCTGAAATTTATTTATAAGAAATTATGACTGTCGTTATAAAAGTTGCATCTAACCTGGATAGAAACCGATACCAGCTTCTTCCAATCTTTGAAGAGTATATTTGTCTCTATGCAAAACGGGCACTTATTTTTAAAACATAAATTCGTCACCCAACTTCATTTTTAAAATTTCCGCCTTAGTTAAGTCTGAAGTCCTTTAAACCATAGCAAAACACATTAAAATCTAAGGTTTCCACACATAAGAACAAAATGCTATTAGAACTTATATCCAAAGTAATTAGTCAGATATTCTTCTAATTGTGATGATTTCAGCTCAGAATCAGCTGGGAAAGGAATCTTGTAAATGATAGTAAACTGTCTTTATTCACTCATTCAGTAAATATTTATCAAGGGCCTTCCATGTGCTAATACTGTGCCAAGTACTCTTGGTACCTGGACAGGGGCTCTGCCTTCACAGATATGAGATTGAGTAATGAGAGGAAAACTACTGCTTGGTGCTAAGTCACTTCAGTAGTGTCTGACTCTCTATGACCGCATAGACTGTAGCCCGCCAGGCTCCTCTGTCCATGGGATTCTCCAGGCAAAAATACCGGAGTGGGTTGCCATTTCCTCCTGTAAAACTACTGCTTAATGGAGAGCAAATGTATGAAGTAGATCTTAATTAACATCTTAATTAACAGTTATTTAATCATTAAAACACTTAGCATTGGAGTGATAAAGAACAATGCATTTATATGGTAAGTCACAAATGCCCTGGAAATGTCTCTAGATGAAAAGCATCAGCTTTGGCATGATACAGCTGCTATGTTTAGGGGGAGTGAAATGGGGGAGGGGGAGCCCCTTGCTAGAAGTGTAGGATCCTAACTTACAGATCTTGCCCTACTATTACAACTGAACAATGGACTACAGAATTTTCAAAAACAAGATAATCAAAACAGATTTTGAGAGTCAAAGGGACTTTTAGGCTGGTAGTAAACAATTTCTAGGGTCTTCCCAGGTAGCACAATGCTTAAGAACCTGCCAATGCAGGAGACTTGGGTTTGATCCCTGAGTCAGGAAGATCCCCTGGGGAAAGAAATGGCAACCCACTCCAGTATTCTTGCCTGGAAAATCCCATGGACAGAGGAGCCTGGTGGGTTACAGTCCATGGAATCGCACGAGTCGAGCATGACTGAGCACACAGCACAACAGCACACACACACACAGTTTCTAAGATTCCAAAGCAAATATCTAATTATGTTTCACACGTACATAAGTTTGAATTCCACGACAAAATAATTCTAATAAATGTCTTTATAAATGCCTCACCTATATAAACCAAACCCATATCTGTCTTTTTACAAGCTGTTCTTTCTGTGATATCCTTAACTCTTTTTTGTATCTAAGGTCCCCCTACTTTCATCTAGGAGCCACTTCAAATATAATTTCTTGGTCAAAGCTATCAAAGACTGTCTCTATCATATAATATATACCACTGGTGTTAATTAATTTTCTACATGTCCACTCCTTTATCAAACCGTAGTCTTACTAAGGTCAAGGATTACTGCTAGTCTGTCTATTCTATTAGATTTTATTCTAAGGCTTGAACTGGGCAAGTTGTGGAGGACTTCATGAGGAAGAAAAAAAGGTTTTAAAAACACACAACTGAAAATTGATAGGATTTAGTGATTTGGAAGAAAAGTTTCTAATATGAGGATCTGTTTATTCTATTACCAAAGGTAACTAGTAGGAAAAGCAACCAGTGGAATGAAGTGGAAAAGATAATGATTCTAATTTGAGGATGTCTTGAATCTGAAAGTATCAGTAGAACATTGAAGCTAAAGAATAAGACTAGATATGTAAGTTTGAGGGTGATTAGAATTTGGAGTATGCTATACGAGGTGAAGCATGAAGTCTGAAAACAAAGGTTTGTTAAAACTGTAGAAGGACCAGGGAATAATGGAATTCCAAGAGCTAGGGATTCAGGAAGGATGCTGAGCTTTGCATGTGCTGCAGCCCAAGTAGATTTCTTTTTCCATTTACACTCAGGCCTTTTTTGAGTATATCTTCTCCACTTGGGGCTGAGTTCTTTGAGGCTAGAAAATAATGGTAGTGCTAATGGCTTTTATATTGTCTCTGGCCAAATACCTCCTTGTTCAGTGTGTAATCTGAACTCTGCTGAAACCCATGAGTACTTTATGGTCCTCTGCAACTCAGACCTGTCTACACTTTCCTTCCCAGTAAGGGCTCTGCTGTTTCAAGCCCAGAATACACCATACCAACTAGGTCCTGCTAGCACCTCCTTCCTATACACCATCACCACTTATACTTTAATAACATACATTACAAGTTATATATAAGAAAAGCAAAGGGAGAATATGCTTGAAAACTCTTAGAGCCCTCCAAATTTATCATCAACAGGGTTTTTATCTAACATTATTATTCTGTCCAAACTAACACTCTCTAATCTCATCTGTTCTACTTTCTTTCTGGAAAGCTTGTAATCCCTCACTATTTACCTGTTGAGATGTTATTTGCCCTTCAAAGTCCCCTCATACTTTTTTCCTCTAGGGCAGCTTTCTCAATTCTTGCAGGTGGGAATTGTATTCTTAGATCTCCCTCAATACCTAACATAGACCTTGGCCCAGAAGCAGTTTCTCAATAAACCCCAAACTGTATTATTCTAGCCCTGGTTTAGTGTCTATCTAAGTCTACAGAAAGGTGGCTTTACTATTTGCATTTCAAAAAAATACATCCAGACCTTTCAAGTGTACCCATTTTACAAATTAGGATGTACTAGAGTTAACTCAAAATAATGCAGATTCAACCTATATATTATTCTAGTGAACATTTTCTTAAATATTGCTATTAATAATGTAACTGACTATGGTTTCTTTTCAAGCATTGTAAGCGAATATGTCTACTTTAGGAAAACATCCTAAGGAAATAATCCAAAATAGAGGAAGGGCAGTAGGTACAGTGTTTGTCACATCATTGTTTTAATGAAAAAGAAACAATTGGAATGCCCCAAACTTGGGGCTGTTCTAACAAATAATAAATATTTGAGTTTATCCTAGACACCAGAAACTAAGGACTGGTCAAGTAGACCAGAACACATCCTCGTGACTATGATGCCATGATGTTAATAATGTGTTAGCGGTTGTAAATTATGGTAAATATTTAAAAGGATATTGAATTACATATATGCACACACATTACAATTACTGCGTAAAACAAAACAAAAGCCTATGACTGGAAAGAACAGATTAGCACACAATATACCAAAATAGTATGGATAATGAAATTTTTAAAATTTCTTCTTTCAAATGTTCATAAGGGTCATGTATTTTAGAACAAAATAAATTCTTGAAGTATTCAGAGAATTATCAATAGAGTGTTCCTAATTTAGCTAGTAGAGTTTCCCTTCATAATGTTTCCATGCATTTTTATTCAAAGCTTGTTTTATTTTTAAAAGACACTTGGTTGATCTGTTAAATCATATCTGGATAAACGTTTTGTTTTCAAGCTTAAAAAAGTGGATTGTTTTGTTTTATTTTTGTCTCATCAAATTAAAGACCAACAAGAGAAAGATACCAAATCTTTATGGAGGAAATTTTCATTTGTTTAAAAAAAAAATGACTTTCTTCTTGGCCTGGTCGGACAGGAGGGTTGGATTTAATTTAAAATGATTAATGAGATTTTGTCAGGCTTCTTGACTTTACCCCACTGCAGTTTGTCAATGCAACAACCTGGGAAGCCAGGACGCCACTCTGTCGCCCAAAACCACTCTCTGGGGAAAAAATTAACTGGCAGAACTAGTGCCAGGTACACATCAATGGCATTGTCTCTCGGGCATTGACAGTTTAAAAGTCTCAATTGGAAAATGTATGTTTTGGGAACACACATACCTGGGATGTTTTCAGTCTCTTGCAAGTGGTTAATCGCTTTTTAAATATTTAAGTGTTGATGTTTTCCAAAGAAAACTATTTAAAGACAAAATCTTTACTAATATATCCCTTTTCCCTAAATTATTTAAAAAATCCAACAAAGAATCCTATGATCTTGGGTTGCTTTTTGTTTTTCTTTCTTTTTTAACTTAAAGAATTAAGGTGGAGCTTTTTTTTTAAAAAAAAAGAAATGATTGTTCACTTTTGAAAATGCTGTTTTTAACCATTAGCATGACCAAATTTTAGCATCAAGTTTTTAAAATAAGCTATAAATTTATGATCTGACATAGGGCACTCCTCTTTTACTTGTGTACTTGTATTTTTAAATAGTCAATGATATGACTAGCTAAAACAAAGTTGCTGAATGTAGCTAGTTATTAGGAGGTAAATGCAATATATGTTTTTGCTTTGTTGTTTAATTAACCACATAAGGAAATAATACTAATGTTGAACTCTCTTCTTTAGAAATAACATAATGTCTACTTGCCCATTTTTATCAAAGCAAAAAATTAGCAAAGAGTGCTTTCCTATTCACAATATCAAGATGGTGATCTCTTCTGAACTGTGTGCCTGTAGACAATCTGAGGAAAAAAAATCTCAGCCAGAGGCAGGCTTCCAGTAAATGTCGGCTTCATTCCCATGGTAGGAAAGCTGAGGAAAGCACAGAAAAGTGGAAATGCCTTGAGCAGTTGATCAAGGCTGCTGCTCTTACTAAGAGAACAGTAAAAAGCTGTATGTGTGATCTTAGTTCCCTGACCGGGGATCGAACCCAGGCCCCCTATTTGGGAGCATGGGATCTTAGCCACTGGACCACCAGGGACATCCCATAAAAATTAATACATAAATAAGTTTTGTTAACTGAAGGCACTTTCTACCAGATATTACCAGTATTCGCTGCTTGTTTCTCTTTATGTTATGCTAAGTGGAACAATAATTTTCCCTTCTCAGCAGTTTCTCTTTTTATTGACTCAGAATGTTTCTAATACTTTCATGATTATTATATCAAGTTATTTAAAACTTTACTATAGCTAATCACTTGGGCATGGTTCGCTCTTCTAAAGTTATTCTGATGCATTTTTTTGCTTTTCTATTCAAGGGGAATTTCATTTCTCATATATTCAGGATCACTATAGCTCCCCAGTATGTATAATACGATATGAGTTTATGGCAGTACATTTTACATGACAGTGAAATTTTCATTTAAATATTTAAGTAAGCATTTGAAGATGGCTCATTTTGTGCAAGGAAGGAATTAACCAGGTACTGCAAAAGAAAGCAAAAACAAAAACAAAAAATACTATGCCCTGCCATTGAGGGCTTTGCTGGGAGGAAGACAACCATAATCACATACAATTCTAGAATACTTTATATCTACCACTGCAACTTTGCAGGGGTCTGGAGGATGTTATGTGAGTTTTGGAAGTTCATGTGACCATTTATAGGGATCAGGAGAGGCAGACCCCGAGTACATTTGGTATATTACTAACCATAAAAAACTTTGGAAGACATGTTAAAAAAGCTTTTTTTTTTTTTTAAAAAAAAAAAAAGCCCCCTTAAAAAATAAAACTACCATATGACCCAGCAATCCCACTCCTGAGCATATACCCTGAGAAAATCATACTTCAGAAAAACATGCACCCCAGCATTCGTAGCAGCACCATTTACCATAGCCAGGACAATGGAAGCAACATAAATGCCCATCAATAGACAAATGGATAAAGAAGATGTGGTACATATATACAATGGAGTATCACTCAGCCATAAAAAGGAACAAATTGGGTCATTTGTAGTGATGTGGATAAACCTAGAGTCTGTCACACAGTGTGAAATAAGTCAGGAAGAGAAAAACCAAGTATTATATGTTACTGCATATATGTGGGCTCTAGAGAAAGGGTTCAGATGAACCTATCTGCAGGATAGGAACAGAGACCCAGACACAGAGAAGAGGTGTAGACACAGAAAGGGAAGGATAGGGTGAGACGAACTGGGAGATTAGGATTGAATATACACACTCAGTTCACTTCAGTTCAGTCACTCAGTCGTGTTCGACTCTTTGTGACCCCATGAATTGCAGCACGCCAGGCCTCCCTGTCCATCACCAACTCCCGAAGTTTACCCAAACTCATGTGCATCGAGTCGGTGATGCCATCCAGCCATCTCATCCTCTGTCGTCCCCTTCTCCTCCTGCCGCCAATCCTTCTCAGCATCAGGGTCTTTTCCAATGAGTCAGCTCTTCGCATCAGGTGGCCAAAGTATTGGAGTTTCAGCTTCAACATCAGTCCTTCCAATGAACACCCAGGACTGATCTCTTTTAGGATGGACTGGTTGGATCTCCTTGCAGTCCAAGGGACTCTCAACAGTCTTCTCCAACAACACAGTTCAAAAGCATCAGTTCTTCGGTGCTCAGCTTTCTTCACCGTCCAACTCTCACATCCATACATGACCACTGGAAAAACCATAGCCTTGATCAGACAGATCTTTGTTGACAAAGTAATGTCTCTGTTTTCTAATATGCCATCTAGGTTGGTCATAACTTTCGTTCCAAGGAGTGGCTTTTAATTTCATGCCTGCAATCACCATCTGCAGCAATCCTGGAGTCCAAAAAAATAAAGTCTGATGCTGTCTCCACTGTTTCCCCATCCATTTCCCATGAAGTGATGGGACCAGATGCCATGATATTAGTTTTCTGAATGTTGAGCTTTAAGCCAACTTTTTCACTCTCTTCTTTCATTTTCATCAAGAGGCTCCTTAGTTCTTCTTCACTTTCTGCCATAAGGGTGGTGTCATCCGCATATCTGAGGTTATTGATATTTCTCCTGGCAATCTTGATTCCAGCTAGTGCTTCTTCCAGTCCCATGTTTCTCATGATGTACTCTGCATATAAGTTAAATAAGCAGGGTGACAACATACAGTCTTGATGTTCTCCTTTTCCTATCTGGAACCAGTCTGTTGTTCCATGTCCAGTTTTAACTGTTGCTTCCTGACCTTTATACAGGTTTCTCAAGAGGTAGGTCAGGTGGTCTGATATTCCCATCTCTCTAAAAATTTTCCACAGTTTGTTGTGATCCACACAGTCAAAGGCTTTGGCATAGTCAATAAAGCAATGTGGAACATTCTTGCTTTTTTGATGATCCAGCAGATGTTGGCAACTTGGTCTCTGGTTCCTCTGCCTTTTCTAAATCCAGCTTGAGTTACTCCATGAACATCTGGAAGTTCATGGTTCACGTATTGCTGAAGCCTGGCTAGGAGAATTTTAAGCTTTGCTTTACTAGCGTGTGAGATGAGTGCAATTGTGCAGTAGTTCGAGCATTCTTTGGCATTGCCTATCTTTGGGATTGGAATGAAAACTGACCTTTTCCAGTCCCGTGGCCACTGCTGAGTTTTCCAAATTTGCTGGCATATTGAGTGCAGCACTTTCACAGCATCATCTTTCAGGATTTGAAATAGCTCAACTGGAATTCCATCACCTCCACTAGCTTTGTTCTTAGTGATGCTTCCTAAGGCCCACTTAACTTCGCCTTACAGGATGTCTGGCTCTAGGTGAGTGATCACACCATTGTGATTATCTTGGTCATGAAGACCTTTTTTGTACAGCTCTGCTGTGTATTCTTGCCATCTCTTCTTAATATCTTCAGCTTCTGTTAGGTCCATACAATTTCTGTCTTTTATCGAGCCCATCTTTGCATGAAATATTCCTTTGGTATCTCTAATTTTCTTGAAGCGATCTCTAGTCTTTCACATTCTGTTGTTTTCCTCTATGTCTTTGCCTTGATCGCTGAGGAAGGCTTTCTTATCTCTCCTTGCTATTCTTTGGAACTCTGCATTCAGATGGGAATATCTTTCCTTTTCTCCTTTGCTTTTCACTTCTCTTCTTTTCACAGCTATTTGTAAGGCCTCCTCAGACAGCCATTTTGCCTTTTTGCATTTCTTCCATGGGGTTGGTCTTGATTCCTGTCTCCTGTACAATGTCACAAACCTCCGTCCATAGTTCATCAGGCACTCTACCAGACCTAGTCCCTTAAATCTATTTGTCACTTCCACTGTATAATCATAAGGGATTTGATTTAGGTCATACCTGAATGATCTAGTGGTTTTCCCTACTTTCTTCAACTTAAGTCTGAATTTGGCAATAAGGGGTTCATGATCTGAGCCACAGTCAGCTCCTGGTCTTGTTTTTGCTGACTGTATAGAGCTTCTCCATCTTTGGCTGCAAAGAATATAATCAATCTGATTTCAGTGTTGACCATCTAGTGATGTCCATGTGTAGAGTCTTCTCTTGTGTTGTTAGAAGAGGGTGTTTGCTATGGCCAGTGCATTCTCTTGGTAAAACTCTATTAGCCTTTGCCCTGCTTCATTCTGTATTCCAAGGCCAAATTTGCCTGTTACTCCAGGTGTTTCTTGGCTCCCTACTTTTGCATTCCAGTCCCCTATAATGAAAAGGACATCATTTTTGGGTGTTGGTTCTAAAAGGTCTTGTAGGTCTTCATAGAACCATTCAACTTCAGCTTCTTCAGCGTACTGTTCAGGGCATAGACTTGGATTACTGTGATATTTTGGAAACGAACAGAGATCATTCTGTAATTTTTGAGATTGCATCCAAGTACTGCACTTCGGACTCTTTTGTTGACCATGATGGCTACTCCATTTCTTCTAAGGGATTCCTGCCCACAGTAATAGATGTAATGGTCATCTGAGTTAAATTCACCCATTCCAGTCCATCTTAGTTGGCTGATTCCTAAAATGTCGACATTCACTCTTGCCACCTCCTGTTTGACCACTTCCAATTTGCCTTGATTCATGGACCTAACATTCCAGGTTCCTATGCAATATTGCTCTACTATGTGTAAGATAGATAGCTAGTGGTGACATGCTGTATAGCGCAGGAAGCTCAGCTTGGTGCTATGTGATGACCTAGAGGGGTGAGATGGTAGGGGTATGAGGGAGGCTCAAGAAGGAGGGGATATATGTATACTTATACCTGATTCAAGTTGTTTTACAGCAGAAAGTAACAACATCATACAGTAATAATTCTCCAACAATAAAATAAAAAATTTTAAAAATACAGGGGAGAAAAGTAATCGAAGTTTGTTATGGAGTTAGTTAAGAAAAACACTGTCTTTTTTCCCACCTCAATTTTATGGGGTGCCCTATGATTTTATAAAGAGAAGAGTGAGCAATTAGTACTGGCTTACCTCATAGCTCAGTCAGTAAAGAATTTGCCTGCAATGCAGGAGACCTGGGTTCATTTCCTGAGTCGGGAAGATCCCCTGGAGAAGGAAATGGCAACCTACTCTAGTATTCTTGCCTGGAGAATCCCAGGGACAGAGGAGCCTGGCAGGCTACAGTCTATGGGGTTGCAAGAGTCAGACATGACTGAGGGACTAAATGCACAGCCAAGTATTAAGGAAAGAATGTGATATCAGCAGGTATACTGCTGGATAGGGCAATAGCCTGACCAAAAGCTTGGAAACATACAAGTGTCTGAGGTCATGGAACAGTGAATAATTTGCTGGAATTGGAGGGCAAGTTCTCAGCAATGATTTGGTGGAAGAAAAGGCTGGAAAATACAGATTGGACAAAGAAAATGCTACAAGGGAGAGTTGGGAAATTTTGTAGGCAATTGGAGATATTCATGAACACAGATGTCATTTCTGATCTATGATTTAGGAAGCTCTTTTTAAAGCCAATCTAAAATGTTAAACAAAAACACACTAGAATGTTTTATAAAAAAAATAGTGAAAATGCTTCTGCGATTCTGGCAGTGAAATTTGGTGCAAATCTGAGCTTTAGCATGGCTATTGGAATGGAAATGATAGAGGAAAGATTTGAGAGATATTTCAGAAGTAAATCCTCCTGGCATAAGACTGAACATTGGCCATAAAGATGAAGGAGTTAAAAATGATTCTGCATGATCTGAAGAAGGAGTTGCTGCTATAAACAGAGAAAACCCAAGTGACCAACAAGTTTATTTGGGTTGGAAGTAAGGCAGCAAGGAGAGAGAGAGGATGAGTTCTCTTTGCATGTGTGTATGTTAGCCGCTCAGTAGTGTATGACTCTTTGCAACCCCATGGATTGTAGCCCGCCAGACTCCTCTCTCCAAGGGATTTATCCCCAGGCAAGAATACTGGAGTGGGCTGCCATTTCCTTAAGTGAAGAGAGGAACAATTATGCAAAAGAATTCAGCAGTTAGTTTGAAATGTAATCTAATGCAACGATTGGAGATAAAAGCTAAGATTACATTTTGAAAGTCCTCTGCACAAATATGATAGAAGAAAAAGAATAGATACATATGTTAAGGTTGTCAAGATCATTTTGTACAGTATGTGGGGCTTAAATTAGCAAGTTGATATTGATGAGTGTTCCTAAAAATCCAAAAATCTCAAAATATTTTAATAACATGCCTTGAATAGATAGGGAAAAAAACACCCTGTTACACTTGAAAGAACCTTTCACAACCCAATTTAAAAACTAAATAACTGAGGTTGATCTGTTCAGAAAAGTGTTTCCTCTTGACCATCCACATGTTTGCCAGGATATGAATGTGCTTAGTCATTCAGTCTTGTCTGACTCTTTGCAATCCCATGGACTGTAGCCCACCAGGCTCCTCTGTCTATGGGATTTCCCAGGTAAGAATACTGGAGTGGGTTGCCATGCCTTCTTCCAGGGGATCTTTCCAACATAGGGATCAAGGCCAGGTCTCCCGCATTGCAGGCAGATTCTTTACCGTCTGAACCACCAGGGAAGCCAAAGGGCTCTATTTTTCAAATAGCCATTTTTTTAAAAAAATAAATGGAGAAACTCCAATTGACCCTATAGTTGGAATACTCAAAGCGAAAAATGATAATAAACCAAATAAAATCTTGCACTGATGATTAAGACCCATGCAAATCCACTACTCCGATCCCCACACCCAAGACACCCAACCTGACTATTTCTGAGTCCTTGGAAACTTGAGTTGAGTTACCTTCATGGCATGCTGAGGTTCAAAGTTTCAAAGTATTTTTGGGTTATGTCTTATTGCCCTCACCTCCTTCGCCAGGATGCTGTTCCTGATCCACATGTAACTAAGCTCTAAAAGAGCCAAAATGATGCTCTTCTCTGCAGTCTCCTTATCTTAGAATTTGGTGTGTTCTTAGCACAATCTCTGAGGCCCTATTGACTCTCCTCTACTGACTCTGCCTTTAGCCTCCAGAGTTTCATTTTCCACTCAAAGCCCTGCCCTGTGTGCAAATTGGCCAGACATCCCTGGGTCACCAGCCTTACCAATTTCTCCAACAGACCCACCCACGGCTGAGGACCACCCCAGCGCTCCTCAGCCTCTCCAGCCAGGCACCTGCCTCATAACCTGGGGGTCTATAGACTTTATTGTCCACACCAGGATACTTCTGAGAGTGCTAAAATGCTAAACCAGATGGTACTTCAAGACAACATGCGTCAACTAGGAAGTGTGGTTGCCCTACCTGTGACTATAATAAATGTGATAAACATGATAATAAAAGTTTAAACACTTTGCAGGGGGAATATTTTGACTGTAACACACTGATGGGTCCAAATTTGTTTCCAATCAGAAATATCTCTAAATTATTTTTCAATCAGCATGCATGATAAAAAAACATGCCATTAATCCAGGATTATTTGCACCAGGCAGCACAGCAGAGCTAAAGCTCCAGAAGGAAATAATGTTTCAGCTTGTTAGAAACACATTTGGTAACTTAGAATCTCTGGAGAGGAGCTTGTTTTGTAGTTTGGTCAAAATTCTAAGGAATTGAGTCTCAGAAACCTCTGGAAAGATTATGGAGATATTTAATTGGCAATGATGATAATAAAATCAAAATTACAGATAATGTTTCTCTTATTCAATCTTCACAAGTACACACGGAGAACATAAATGTGATTTAACTTACAGGTCATAGGCTTGTGAGTCCTGCATACACCGACATATTTGTATATCCGTGTCTGTCTAAATATCCCATCCACCCTTAAGTAGATCTGGAGAAGAGTCTGCCATGCATGCATGCTAAGTTGCTTCACTAGTGTCCAACTCTTTGTGACTCTATGGACTGTAGCCTGCCAGGCTCCTCTGTCCATGGGATTCTCCAGGCAAGAATACCGAAGTGAGTTGCCATGTCCTTCTCCAGGGGATCTCCTCAACCCAGGGATCGAACCCATGTCTCCTACATTGGCAGGTGGGTTCTTTAGCACCACTTGGGAAGCCTATGCCAGAGCAGAGAAAACAGCAAATAAAAAGACTGTAAGGCAAAAACAGTCTTTGGTACATGGGCTGGTCCATGTGCCATAGAATGAAAGCTTCAGGAAGGAAACACTGGTTTTGTTTTGTTTTTTAATTTAGCTGTGCTGTGCAGGATGTGGATCTTAGTTCCCTGACCAGGGTTAGAACCTGTGCCCCCTGCATTGGAACAGCAGAGTCTTAACCTCTGAACCACCAGGGAAGTCTCAGGAAGACACTGATTTATTCACTCTTCTATTCCAAGCACCTAAAAATGTCACTGAAACATAAGAAAAAGTCAGTAAATATTTAAGGAACGTGTGAGTGAATGAATGGATGGATGGAAGAACCCTGATGATGGTTTTCTAACATAAAGTCCCCAGTTTCCCTATATTTCACTTTTTCTTGTTTTGGTGTTGGTGGGAATGGATTACAATGCACTGTCAGCTTCAGAGAGAGGCACTTCATTTACTTGAGCACCTTTTAATATCCCTTCTTTTCTTTTGGGCTTCCCTTGTGGCTCAGGTGGTAAAGAATATTCCTGCAATGTGGGAGACCTGGGTTTGATCCCTCGGATGGGAAGATCCCCTGGAGAAGGAAAAGGCTACCCACTCCATTATTCTGGCCTGGAGGAATTCCATGGATTGTATAGTCCACGGGGTTGCAGAGTCAGACACAACTGAGCAATTTCCACTTTCACTCACTTTTCTTCAGAGGTAAATCCTGTTATCCTTAGAAGCGTGTTAAGAATAGATTACTCACACCACACCCTTAGCTTTGCTATGCTGAGAGTTACAAATGGACTTTTTTTTTTTTTTGGCCATACCTCACATGAGGAGTTCTTGCCTGGAGAATCCCAGGGACGGCGGAGGCAGGTGGGCTGCCGTCTATGGGGTCGCACAGAGTCGGACACGACTGAAGCGACTTAGCAGCATCAGCAGCAGCAGCACATGAGGAACTTCCTCCACCACAGGACCATGAGGGAAGCCCCTACAAATGGATTTTATACAAATGATTTCTGCATGAAATTATCTTCATTATCAATAATGAATTTGTTACAATTCAGCTTACTACGGGGACCCCAGCAAAAGAGGGCAGGTATAAATCATTGCCTTCTTCATATACATATTTTCACTTTCTATCAAACAGTGGTGACCCTAGATATCCACAAACTCATGAACAGCCACATCTGCAAGAAAACTTATCCACATTTCCAGTTTCTGTATAAAATCATCCTTCTTTCTTATTCACAGCTATTACCTAATCCTATAACCAAACTGATAAACTCCACTGTGTTCCATGCTTTTCAAATATATGAACTACCAAGCCAAAGTCAAAATGCAAGGAGAAAAATTTTCAACAACACTTACTAAAACGTGAGTGTTCTACTAATTCTGTCCTTAGGAAAAGAACACACAAATTGGTTGACGAGAGCATCTTTCCATATAGAAATGTTTCTCTGTAACATTACATTTTTAGGTTGAAAGAACACTCCTCTAGAAACAAAGATTCACACAGTACACAAGCAGAGAAAAATCTCAGATTGTTCATTTAAACCCCTCTACAAGTGTTCTTACATCATATATAAACCATTTTTTTCTGGGAAGGGAAGATTCTTTTAAAATATCTTTACTAGATCTAAAAACAAATGCAGATCCCAATTTTATTTGGGACTAATATCTTCATTCTATCCCAGAGAGATCTGATTAAATGAAGTAATTTTGTTCCTTTGGTGTTTCCCTGGTGGCTCAAGACAGTGAAGAATCTGCCTGCAATGTGGGAGACCAGGGTTTGATTTCTGGGTTGGGAAGATCCCCTGGAGAAGAGAATGGCTACCCACTCCAGTATTCTTGCCTGGAAAATTCCATGGACAGAGAGGAACGTGGTGGACTACAGTCAGTGAAGTGGGAAAGAGTCAGACACGACTGAGCAACTAACGCTTTCACTTTCACTTTGTTCGATGTAACTATAAGATCTTATTTAAGGGACCTCCGAATAGAAAATATATACATGATTGTACGTATGTATATATTAGCAAATGTGTTTGGCTACTCCACAGGATGAATGTTACTCTAAGATATTAGTGTTTTTGGACAATATCTCCTCAAATTAGCAAATGAAGTCTAATGACTGAATTTCTCTTATGAAATTGGAATAAAATCGACCCAAGCATTCGTGAGGCCCTATGAAAAGCCAGATATTCATATCCTTAGACAGATGTCTATACCCTACACACCTGCTGCTGCTAAGTCACCTCAGTCGTGTCCGACTCTGTGCGACCCCATAGACGGCAGCCCAGCACCTGAGGGCACAGAGAAATAAGGTAAGGAAAGTACAAAGACGTCTTAAAATAAGTTTGCGATTCTTGCAGACAGGACTCCAGGAAAACCAGCTGGCAGTGCTTTATAAACTAAACACAAGATGCAATCCGACCATTAGCTGCTAACTGTAGTGCTCAAAAAGAGACGGTTTAAGCAAAATATGAATGAGATTTTCAAAGAAATACGCTCTTCTTTGCACCAAATTTTGCTCCCCAGCAGGCGGTCAGTTTTTCACATTTTGCCACCTAGTGGACAATCGGAAAACTACAGCCTTCCCCCGCCCCTAATGATTAATTTCCATACACTTGGGGAAGCATTGCTCTGTGTCCACGTAGAAGGAGGATTTTATTTGTTTTGTTCATTGATGATGCTCCTGCTACAGTGCCTGGCACTTGGTAGGCCATCGCTATAGAGCTGTTTAAAGGAGGATGACTTACCATTGGAGGTACTCTCCATTTAAAGATTTTTATTATGGAGAATGTCATTGAAAATACAGTTACAATATGATGCTGGCAAAATATGTTTCCTAACTGAAATAAAAGTTCTAAATTATTTCAAAAGTGAATGGTGCTCTATATTCTCAGGTTAGAGAAATGTCTACATAGCTCATTAGAACAAGAGATGTCTCCATTGCTCTGTGTAGACAGATTATCCAGTTGACTTAATTTAGAGAGTGAGCACCTACCTCTTCTTCACCTCAACTGCTCCAAATAAAGCTAAATTTACCCTGGAAAATGCCTTTTCTCCTTTACTTAAAAAATCATGACTGGCTTTCTTCTTGTTTGGTCTGTGATACTATTCCTTTTTTCTATTGCCAAAAATTATGAAACCTCTTTAGGCCTCTTTTTTAAAAAAAGCACATATGCACACGTATGAATATATATTTTTATTTTTATTTTAAAAATAACATTCTGTGCTTCTCCTTCAGTGAGCCTCCAGTGTTAATGACTCTTAAACATATTTCTCCTGGCATAAAGATTGGTAATTTTAAAGAGCAGAATGATAGCTTTTAAGTTGAATATTCCTCTAATATTTTTTGATTTTTAAGACTTTCTTTTGAAAAAATTTTAAAAAGCAAAACATATGACTGTGTTTTAGTACCTTAACTTTAGGCTAAAGATAATTCATTAGGTAATCACCTCAAATTTCTTTCTCAGGAGAATCAGTTTCCATTTTAAAATCAGCAAAATAGGTATACATATAACATAGGCTAGTATTTCATTAAAATAACTTATTCTTTTATTTTTTTTAATTAGGTTGATCTTAGGCTGTCAATATCCTAACACATTTTAATAATATATTGTCGAGATACAAAGCCTGTCTTTTTTCAGCTGAAACATATATATTTATTATATAAAACTCGTTTATATTGCATAGAATGAAATCTCTCCAGAGTTCATAGTCTTAAACAGATTTGCACACACATCCAAATAAATGTAAAATGCAAAGCATTTTGACAGAGTTAATGGGAAAGGCAACCTTACATACCTAGCCCACCAAACCACAGAAAATTTTAAAGTGCCAGCTTTGAGGAAGCCTAACATTTTTTAAGATGATGAGGATATAAGTTATAAATTAAAATATTCAAATTTCAAAGGCTTTAAGCAACTGCTTTCTAAGGTGATTTTGCCCCTCTGAAAACAAAAGGTTTAAGTAGTATTTGTATCAGTAAAATCATTTCTTTCATATTTGTGTGAATGAGGATAACATTCATATGTACATACAAAAATATTCAAGAAAAACAAGTTTAGAATAACATGTTAATTATTTTTTAGTGTATGTGAAATAATTGGTTTTCCTCAACTCTGTCCCAGTGTCAAGGTCTATAGCTTTTATTGGAACCAGCTATCTCATTTTCATAGGGTCCCAGGAGGCAAGAGTCATACATTGTTACTTCAGCCTTCAAAGAGGCAAAACAGTACAGAGCCTTGTACTGTAATAGACAACACAGAACAGTCCCAATTTCAGTTCCTGTTATATTGACAAGCCTCCTTTCAGGTAAGAGATGGAAACATTCTTTTATCATTATAAGGTTAGTGACCATTTTAATGGAATAAAAAGATTATTCTTACTGCATCGGGGATAGAAGTTCAGGGTGTAGATATGTGGGGAAGATGTCTTTTCCCTTTTATGTTTATGTTGCTCAGAAATTCTCTTTAATTGATATAAAGCTCGCTCTATAATCTCAACATTAATATTGGAGGTCAAAACTATTGAGGACACATTATTAATATATACAGAGCCTAACCAAATAATTCAATGTACTTTTTTTTTTAATCAAGAGAAGATAGGTCGTTGATTTTCACAGGCTGAGAGGTTTTGTCTTTTAACATCAATAATAAAGTATTCCTTACATTTGCTCTATCATTGTGAAAAAATATTCTAAATTTAGTTTACTCACCTCATACAAACAATGTGTAACATTTTAAAAATAAATATGAGTTTCAAAATTAACTTTTCCTGCCTGATATACGTGACTTATGTGGGGAAAGATAGTGAAAGTTACACAAACACATATTCACATATGGAAATTACGGAAATTAGAGAGAAAGAGAAAAAATACCAACACATATAATCTCCAAAGTTGTCAAAAGACTTTAAAATAGCCAGTTCCTTTAGATTTTATATTTTGACATAATTTGCTGCTTAAAGAAAAAGATCTTTCATTGGGAGAGGGATTTTTTAAAGATAAAGGAAAATAGTAATACAATATGTGCTTAAACTAAACAATAAGGCTTCCATTTTGTTACAAAATACATTTAACATAAGTGAATTATGTTTCATAAGAGTATAAAATTTATAAATGACAATTTCATATGGTCAGAGGTGAAATTTATGTAAATTTTGTTTTCTAGTATGTTTATGTTTTATTATGTTTTATAATCTAGGAAGATTATACAGTTCTTACTCTTGCTTTTTAATGATTTCTTAAAAACAGTCATTTATTACTTTTCAGTCAACATCTAGGAATTAAGAAGAAAAAAATTGTTGAAACCGAAGAGTTAGCTATTTATTCTTGGTTTAAATAGGTCAAATTCCAATCTCATACAGGAGTAGGTATTATGATAATTCCTAGAATATGTTTTTAGTGTTATGTGTTTGTGCCAAAGAGTTTAAACATTTTGTTTCAAAATAATTATGTATGTTTAAAAAGCCAAAGGTACTAATTTTTCTGCAGTCAAGTTTTATAATCCAATGTCATCAATTTTGAAAATCTCTTGAAACAACCAAAAGAACTAAATTTTATTAAGTTAGAAAATGTATTTTCTTCATTTAACTGGTCTCATAAAAGTTATGTGAGTATTTTGTATGTGATTATCTTAAAATATTGCGTGTGGCTTTTTAAACATTCTTAGTTCCCTTTTCCCTTTCACTTTAACAGTGTTCTGGAGCTTGGCTAGCACGAACAGTACCAGATCCCTTTCAGCGGAGACTGCAAACGGAATAAAAAAATCACTTGAGGTCTCTAATACATTTGCAGTAATATTTATGAATGAGAGAGGGTTGTCTCCTTCTGAGCTTCAGACCATTCCTGTGTCTTCTCATCTTAGCATCTTCTTAGCATCATCTTATCATGTCGTAGCATCTTCTGTGACCTCCACCAAAACTGGGCAAATCGCGTGGCCTTAGAAGAGTCGGATCTCCTGGTGGGTGGGAGCATCTCTCCAGCCTCCTCTCCATCCATTTCCCCTCCCTGCAGGTGTGTGTGTCAGGGGGAGGAGGTGGGAGATATGAAGGAGAGGAACAGCAGGGAAGTAAGGCCCAACTCCTCAGACATCTCCAGACCTCACCCTTGCAGAGCATTAAGGCCTGACCCATGGCGTTCTGGTCTCACTTTCTTCCCACTGGTGCCCAGAGATGCTTGCTTCTCCCGCGTCCCTGCATCCAGGGCGGGGTGGGCTCTGGATGGCAGTGGGTTCGAGATTACACACTTGAGCCAGGGAGAGGAGCCCCACTTTCCGCCCCGCCTGGTTTCACACCGTGTCCACGTCGCTCTTTGTAACCAAGCAGAACATAGAGTTGGAAGAAATAGGGTGAATGGATCATAAAGGGGCACAGCCCCCTTGTCCCAAGCTCAAGGGAAAAAAATCTCCCCGAAACGTGGGTGCCTGACTTCAGTTTAATTCTTGGCAGTCTTTCTTAGTCGCGCGTTGTTGTTCGGAGATAACTATCGATTGAATATTTGAATCCCTGGGTCGGTAAAGGAACCTCGGAGGGTCGAACCAGCATCCCCCAACACCTCAGAAGTCCCACGGCCCCGCCCGAGGCCTGCCCGGCGGAGGCGTTCGCTTTGTGGTCCCGGGAGGCGGCCTCCAGCCTCGGGGGAGGCAGCTGCTGTGGACTTTGAACCGTGAGGGAAGTGCGGCCGTGGCCGGTGGCTGTAAAGCAAACAAACAAACAAACCAACAAAAAACCCCAAAAAACTGTATTTGCAACCGGATTGATCAGCCTCGCTGCTTCACAGAGAGCCCGGTGTGGCCGCTTGCCTGGAGCAGGAGCTATAGCCTCAGGGGTGCTGGGCTCTGGATCTGGAGGAGTTAATGTCTTAAAATAAATGACCAGGGACAGTTCTTCCCGAGGCAAAGCGTCCACCCCGCCCCCCTCCCCCATCAAGGCAGTTGGCTTTGAACTCTAGGACAAGTGGTTCCCACCATCCGCGCGAGACCCGCACCTCAAGTTCGGTCCAGAGCCCGGGGCTCGAGGGCGACACATCCAGGAGTGGAAATGCCCTCGGTTAATCAGAAGGTTGACGTTGAATCCAACAGAGCAGGAAAATCTGCCGCATCCGCGCGCTGGAACTGCGAGCACTCGCGAGAGGAGTGCAGGTTGCAGGACCTTCCTCAGCGCAGCGCTGAGCGGTCCTGCTTTAACTCCGTGCGGCCCCCAAGAACCGTCCAACCATCCAGGTTCACGGCCGGCTTGTGTCACCGGCGCATAAATCACTGTCAGCCCGGACAGAGCAAGGAGAGAAAAAGCTCGCTCGTGCTGGCCACGCGGGCTCCCGGCTCAGAGCGAATTGCCCGCTAATTTTCCCACCCCAATCTCCTGGGCTCCAAACGCGAGCTTGCACTTTCTCAGACGCGCAGAGGGAGCCAGGGAGATGGTTCAAGCCACCTACCGCCTCTTGTCGCCAGAGCCTGATTACTGACCTGCAGAGAGGTCGAGGGCGCATCATCATCAGATCTCATTTTGTGCACGGGGATCCCTGAGCCCATTAAGGTTAAAGTGACATTCTCAAGGTCATTTAAAGCTCTAGGAAACCTTCTGCTTGACCCTAAGTCCTTTGGTTTCCGCCATCACTACCTGGCCCCTCCATCGTCTTGCCTCTCAAGTTCATTGTTTTAGAGATGTCAGAATGTAAGTAAGGATGCTAATAAAGGGGAAATCACTATATGCTGAATTTGCAATGGACCAGTGTAATTTTCAGCGTAACATTTCTAGTTTTCGTCCCAGAAACTTACTTCAGATCTTTTCTCATTCTACCTCACAAATTCAGATATGCAGAATCTCGGGCGATCTTAGATATCAGGGTGCTAGACACCCAATCCACCTCCCGACATTTTGCCCTCACCCCCCCCCCCCCCCCCCCCGCGGCAGTAGGTTCTGGGCACTCATCCAAGTCAGGAGGAGGAATTCCCAGCAGATTCCGAGGACTGGAGGGGTTGGGGACCTGGGGTAGGCGCGGGCTCAGGGAAATGCCGATCCAGGCGAGTGGTTAGGCAATCAGCTTTCACCTTCCCATAAACTATTAGAGAAGGGACTGGTTTTCGTCCAGCAAACTCTGCCCTTAGGCGCTCTGGGCTTGACGCTATCTTACAATTGCTCACTATTCACATTAATTATTCTAGGAAAGCTCACGCACACCTCTGCACTCTTTGAGTAAAGCAAGCCATTTCGGATTCTCTCTGTCTCCCGGTGGCGTTCTTCTTTTTTTCCCAATCATTCATGCATGCATTCACTCATTCACTTAAATCTGGGTTGGAAGTTGGTGGTCCCCCAAAGCATTTATTTCTGTAAGGGGCCACAGCGATGATCTCTTCCCTTTTATTCTCAAATGACTCTCTCTCCCTTCACCCCCCCCCTGTTTTAGTCCTACTGTAGAAGAGAGAGAAACCCCAACCTTCAACTGTCAACTGTTTTCCAAACACGAGATTAATGTTCCCCAGGACTCAGGGGTAATGTGACCTTTCTGTTTTCAGATGTGTTTTTCAACATGTAACCGTTTGTTTGTTATGTCTCCCGGTGTGGACTCGGGAAAGCTGGGAAGGGCTGTGGGTTGCCAAGGGGGGAAATGAATTTGGAGACTTTTTATTCCCTTTTCAACACAGAAAAACTCAGAGTATTTTATTTTTATTTACCAGAAGATAATCCCTTGGAAAAAAAAAATCCACAATACTGGTACTGAAAAGAAATCTGAGCATGTGATGAGCAACTATTTTAAAAAGCATATCTCCAAACCAAAAGCAAACCTATTTTTCTTTTAAATGAGGGGCACTTCTTGGATGTTGCTAATGTTTTTTCTTGATCTAGGTAGTTACATGAGGTGTGCTGTTTTTAATAATTTATTGAGCTTTTAATGTATGCTTTGTGGCTCTTTTTGCATTATTATACTTCAATTAAAAGCTTTAAAAAATCTAAAAAATAGGAAACCTCTTGTATGTGTGTATGTCACTGGATCTCCTAAAATCTATTTCTAATGAATTTCCAAACCAATATATTTGTTAAAATATATTAAAGAAATTTACCAATAACTTGACTTCTCAGTAGTAGGTTCTGAATAAGACTGAGAACAATGCACTTGAATTAGTTATTAGAAAACCAGTAAAAAATTGAATGGCTTTCTAATATAGTAAAATATCAAATGAGCAGTGAGAGTTTAAAGCTTGTCTAAGAAAATACCTAAAGAAACAAACCTTGGTTAAAAACAACAACAACCAGACTTCATACTTTAAAACGGTATTTAATTGTTTGATACTAACTCCTACTCGAAAATGTTTTATCCCAAACAAGAATTTTTAAAAGGGTCTCAGCCATACTCAAAAGTTAATTTCTGTCACTAAAAAGTAGGCAGTTTGAAACGTGTTTTCCCTCCATAAAATATTGTTAGGTTCCTTTCATGACTGGTCACTTTGTATTTAACCAAGAACCAAAGACTAAGTTGTTCTTCCCATTAAATCAATAGCTTTTATTGCTGGCATCAACAACCCCATTTATGACGTTAAGCTGCCTAATTTTTCTGCTACCCTGTTCCATTAAAAAAAAAATTGTGATTCTCAAAAATCTAGTAAGTGATTTTCCGACAAATGGCTTTGTTGTTGACTCCACGCCACCCCAAACCCCTTCCCTCTCTCTCTCCTTCTCTCAAGGACCCGTCGTCTCCAGGAACGGTCACTGAGCCCGCACTGTTCACACTAAGGCTTACTTTACAGGCCCTTCCGCGGTTTTATGATTGGTTGCTGTGGTTGGAATGTTTATAGATAATAAACAACTAATCCGCTTCTTGCCTAATGAATTGCCCCACCCGCGTACCAATGGAACGGCTGTAACTAGCTCCAGGATCGAGAGCCAGTCAGACCCGGGACCGAAACCACCCAATATAGCCGCAGCTCAGTATCGAAGCCGAGTGATCCAAGGCCAGGAGAAGCCTATTTCGCATTTTTGAGTTCCTCTGCTCTGGAGCCGCTAGGCTCCACTCGGACTTTGCTTCACCCGCTCCTCTCCCCATCGGTTGGAAGGATGTATTCCAACGAACAGAAGCTTTCTGAAAAGCGTACGTCTGAAAAGTGGGGCGGCGATGTGGAGCCTGGTCGCAGGCACAGGACCCGCACTCCGGGGACCGCGGAGCTGGGTCCGCAGCAGCTCTCGTTTGGCCGCACTGGCCCCTTCAGTCTTCCGGCGGCATACAGCAGTTTGAATCGTCCTGACTCTGAATCAGATTCTGCACTCGAAGATGCAAAAGGCTGGGTCTGCCAGGGCTCACGCCTTCGAGTCCCCGCGCGCAAGGTAGTGAACACTTTGTAATCTAGTCTGAAATAAAGAAAATGTGTGTTTAGACTCCCAAGAGACCCTGAAAACCGAGGGAATCTGCCAAAAACATTCCAAGAACAGAGGAAACCAATGTCTGGGAGAGGTTCTTTTATACACATTATGGCAGCTGCTCGAGGCCTCGGTCAGTGGCTGGGGGGTGAGTGGGGTAGGGGCTGTGACAATGGGGATTGGGGGCCAGAACCGAACCTGGCGTCACCTGGTCTCTGAACAGCGAAGGGGACACTGGTGTCGGCTGTGGAGCATCCTCTTTCTGTAAGGACCCACAAGAAGGAAGCCGAGAAAGAGTCTAAACCAAAAGCTCCAAGATCAACACTTTTTTTTTTAACTAGAGCCGTTTTCAAAACCCGTTTTCCAGTTACCTGTATTTTGAATGAATACATTTCCTTTACGTAGTAGTCTGCAAGTTCTGCAGTTTTGCATTTATGCGTTTGATGTTTATGCCATCCTTCATCTGATCCCCCAGTACCCAGGATCTCTTTTCTCCAAGAATCTCAGGAATGGTTGTTAGGAATACTCAGGACCCTCCCCATGCCAGGGTCCCCAACACACGGGTGATTTTGCTTCCCTTTATCATAAAAAGTAGGTGAAGATGGTGTTGAGTCAGAACTTATCTTCCTGGGTGGCCAGTTCTTCCCCAAACTGTGGTTAGAAAGCACTTCTTTCCACCAGTGTCTCCCTTTTTCACTGGCTTTGGTTTATAAATCCCATTGTTTCATAGGGATGGGGAGTGAGGAGAACATGGAAAGTTCTATCTGTCAATGAGCAAATATGTACTGAATGCCTACCTGTTTAGGTGATGGGGACACACAATTAAAAATCAAAACAACAACAAAAACAAAACCCTTTTCTAGAGCTTTTACTCTTGCGGGAAGTGTCAGTTTTATATTAGGACTCACTTTGGGCTGGACATACAGAGGATGTGATTTTTAATAGAAGCATAAGATACAGTCCTAGCCATCTGGTTGAGACTTCTCTCCTTGTCACCTAAGAGGTTTCTTTATTGTGTATAATCCTATTACATAATAAATCAAATTACACTGCCTTTCTTTCCCCAGTCTTTCTACCAGGTACCTGTTTCGATACAAAGCAGATAGCAGCACCCTCCATCTTTTCGCCTGGCTCACACCATTTCCATCTGTGTGGTAGTGGGTGAAGGGCTCTCCATACCCCTCTCAAACTAGTGTTGGTCTTGATTCAAGCCACGGAGTCAACAATTCAGTATACTTAGTGTCGTTTATGGGATCTCAGCCCCATGGATCTTCAGGGACACCAGGCCAAATTCAAGACAAAGGGCAGGTCATGTCTCTCAGGGACAGAGGGGATTTTCTCCCTTTACCTACCTGGGATCTCACTGCCTTCTCCTTTCTGGGGACAGAAGTGTTGCCTGGGAAAGGCTGAGCATCTTCTCAACAACAGCCAGAACTGGCTGGGTTTCCAGGTAATGTCTGGTTTTGCAGAAAGGTCTCACAGTATCTCTGTTTCTCCAGTGAAAGACTCCCCTTGGGAAATTGCCCATTGAATATCAAGACACGGTAGCCATCAGGGTCTCAGTGATTTTGCCTGAATCTGGAGCTACCACCTGCCCTGGGGGCAGGACACCTACTTAAGTGCCCTTGATGAAAAAGAGAGTTGAAAACGATCAGTGGAGGAAAACTAGAACAAACACAAAGGCAAAAAAGCCTTCCACTAGCTGTTTGATTATTTTCTCAGTCTTTGCTGTTTGCTTTGAACATACTTCATTAGAAATAAAATAAATAAGAACACAAAACGTTCACTGGTTCCCCAGCACTGAGTGTGTGTGTGTATGGTTGATACAAAAAGAAAAAGAAAGAAATTCTGGTTGCTTAATAAAAGGAAGAAGTAATTTGTGTAAATATGGGCTTCCCTAATGGCTCTGTGGTAAAGAATCTGCCTGCCAATGCAGGACGCTTGGGTTTGATCCCTGGGTCAGGAAGATCCCTTGGAGAAGGAAATATCAACCCACTCCAGTATTCCTGCCTGGAAAGTCCCATGGACAGAGGAGCCTGGAGGGCTACAGTCCATGGGGTTGCAAAAGAGTCGGACATGGCTTAGAAACTAAACAACAACTTGTGTCAATAGGGCTTTAGAAAAGGAAGAGTTGGCCTCTTAGCCTCCTACCTTCCATAGGTCCTTTGCAGACAGATGGGGACTGGGAGGCTGCATTATGAGTGACCGGCAGGGCTCCCTCCCTGGACATAGCTGAATATCAAACGGTAATGGGTATCAGGGCTTGATTTTATTCAGCATCAAAGGACTGGGTAAATCAGCAAGACATCTCTGTCAGCATCCTAGGTAATGCTGAGAGTTTTCACAGGGTATTTGGATGTGGGTGTGGCTTCTAAATGTGATGGACGGTAGATTGTGCGGGAGAGAGAGCTCTGCAGAAAGAAGGTGCAGCTGTTCCTTGTGTCTTGACCTTGCAACGTGCAGTACAGTGTGCACGCAAACACACACATAGTCCTGAGACCCTTGGACCTTGGGGGGTGCCATGGGGAGTACCTATCCACAGGTGGTGCCTGAAGAAAGCTGACGTCTAGAAGGCTGTTCTTTAGCCTCCAGCAGCATCCTGGATGACTGATTGATGTTCAAGGCTCACAGCCTGCAAAGAAGGGAAAACACACATGAAAGTATTTCTTCAGTTGTAGACTATTAGCTGGCAGTTTTACTAGGTGTATCTGAAATGTTCATGTATATATGTGGGGACAATTGGTAAGAAAATTCTTGGTGGAGTTCTGTTTTCATTTCATTCAAGTTCTCTGCCACCTCTCTTTCACTTCCACTCTCATCTGAGGTTGACTTCTACTAAAACTTGACACAGTCTTTGTAAAAACACAGTCCTGTTTCCTTCTTCATCTATTGTACAGTTAAGCAGCCTGCCAACTTGGCTTTAGAATTTACCTCAGCTCACTCTCAATTCAGAAGCACGTTTCTCTGAAGCACGTTTCTTCAGAGAAACGTCCTCCAGTGCAGGACGGGAGATGTGGGATGGTAATTTGCAGAGAGTGAGTCATGGCTATAACTCAATTTTACTTATCACTTTAATGTAATGTAAAAACTAGACCCAGTAGGCTTTTCCTTCTGCCATTTTACAAGTTGTACAGGTTAAGTAAAGACTCCGCTCATACCTTGCTGCAAGGAGAATGTAATTTAGGGAACCGACTGCATACATCTTACCTTCATACGCTAGGTGAGCTTTTATCCATTTCTTCCTGTGCCAAAATGGGAGACCTAAATATCAGTGCATATAACCAGTTCTGTGGATAGATTTGAGAACTTTGTGGCTTGAATTTGGAAAAAAATAGACAGGCTTTATGAAAGTAGCAAAACTCAAGATGAATGTAGGTTAGGCATTATTATCGGTACTGGGGACGGCAGAACTATTCATTTATTTATTTTTGATTTTTTATTGGAGTATTGCTGCTTTACAATGTTGTGTTAGTTCCTGCTGCACAGCACAGTGAATCAGCTATGCATGTACATATATCCCCCCTTTTTTGGATTTCCTTCCTATTTAGATCACCACAGAGCACTGAGTAGAGTTCCTTGTGCTATACAGTAGATTCTTGTTAGTTATCTATTATATATATAGTAGTGTATATATGCCAAACCCTATCTCCCAATCCATCCCATCCTCTTCCCTTTCCCCCTTGGTGTTCATAGATTTGTTCTGTATGTCTATGTCTCTATTCTTATCCTACAAATAAGTTCAGCTATACCATTTTTCTAGATTCCACATATATGCATTAATATAACAATATTTGCTTTTCTCTTTCTGACTTAACTTCATTCTGTATGACAGTCTCTAGATCCACCCATGTCTCTGCAAATGGAACATTTTCATCCTTTTTTATGGCCGAATAATGTTCCTTTATATATATTATATACATACATATATCATATATATATTATATACATACATATATCATATATATATATATATACACACACACACACATACCACATCTTCTTTATCCTTTCCTCCAACAGAAGCCTTTTAGAGTAAAATTTGGTCAAACAAAAATATTTATATTAATAGTTGACACAATCAGAAGAATAAAGTTCTTATATTAGAGAAGAAAAACGCTATTGATCTGGAGATAGGAGCTCTGCTAACCAAGGTGGGATTCGGGAGGGTGGGGGAGCAGTGGGGGGTAGATGAAAAATTACCCCCCCACCCCTCCCCGTCCTTACTAGCCACCAGCTCTCCACTCTCCTTGGCTCATGGGTCTCAACCTTCAGAACCTAGGTTTCCTATCATTGCCCTTTTTTTGGTCAGGTTTCCAGTCCTTTCCTTCTTGTCCCCTCCACAGAAACTTACCAAGTTTTCTCCAGACCCTACTAGGTCCCATGAGTTAATAGATAACCTTATGCATGCATGCATGCTCAGTCACTCAATCATGTCTGACTCTTTGCAATCCCATGGACTGTAGCTGCCAGGTTCCTTTGTCCATGGGATTTTCCAGTCAAGAATATTGGAGTGTTTTGCCATTTCCTTCTCCAGGGGGTCTTCCTTATCCAGTGATCGAACCTGTGTCTCCTGTATTAGCAGGCAGATTCCACTAAACCACTAGGGAAGCCCAATCTTATTCATATGGAAGTGCTAATGGATGCCTTAATGTGTTTTCCTGACCAATCTATTCTAGTTTCTCCAAAACTGCTGTTTTCAATGCCTTAAAAAGGAATGGACCTAAAAGTAGAAATTCTCCTGTGGCAAAATAGGAGGGGAGATGCTTTGGGGGAATTGGTGACAAAGGCCCTTTCAACACAATGAAATCTTGTCTGTGGGCTGAACTGGCCTGAGGCCACCTCTCGAAGTGAGTGGATTCAGTTGGCTTCTAATTGAGTAGGCAGACCCCTTTTCCAAATGAAATGTTACTCTGAAGCTCAATACACGCAGATGTTTAAAAAGAGCTTCCTGAGACTTCCCTGGCAGTCCAGTGATTAAAATTTTGCTTTCCAATGCAGGGGGTATGATTTTGATCCCTGGTTGGGATGAGAATGAGATGGTTGGATGGCATCACCGACTCAATGGACATGAGTTTGAGTAGCCTCCGGGAGTTGGTGATGGACAGGGAGGCCTGGCGTGCTGCCATCCATGGGGTCACAAAGAATCAAACACGACTGAGAGACTGAACTGACTGAACTGACTGACTGGGGAACTAAGATCCCACATGCCTTATGGCCTAAAAAATAAAAACATGAAACAGAATCAATGTTTTAACAAATTCAATAATGGCTTTAAAAGAGGTCCACATAAAAAAAATATTAAAAAAAAAAATTAAAAAGAACTACCCTGGTTGACAGGATGGTGCTGGGCAGTAGCCTGCCACTTGGATCTCTTCCATTCATCCCCCTGGACTCTTGGGAGTACAGTTTGAAAATGATTATTTTGCCTGAGCGTGATAAGAAGATATTGGCATAAAAAACAACTGGTTGACAGGAGAGATAAATTGATTAATTAGGATTCTCAAAGACCATGAATGGGAACAACCACATGTATGTACTATGTATAGAATGAATAGGTTCCATATTTATAGATTCATAAATGTGTTCATAAACAGTGATTACTGGAAAGGATTCACTTTTATATCATCCTTGAACTCAGGGTCTAGTATTGTCCCCATCTGTGGTGTGGAATAAATGCGAGAAAAGCACAGCTTGTGGTCTGGGAAGAGAACCACAGGAATGAAACGCTATGCAAGTCTTGAAGATGATTTTCTCTGGTATCCTCATCTGCAGCAGGTCAGACTGCACTGATAGCAGCTGTAGAAACAATTGGGAACCTTATTCATAAAATCAAAGGCACAATGCCAGATGGCAGGCCACCAAAGGCACGGCGGATGGAGGAGATTACAAAATGCTGGTGAAACAGGGAAAGAGTCCTTAGGGGAATAAACATCCCTGTGTTTTCTGCTAACGTGTAGAAATCAATTTGTGTGTGTGTGTGTGTGTGCGCGCGCAAAATCACAATAGGGTATGAAATAAAAACAATAAGTGTTTGTTAATTGGAAAGTTTATCAGGGGAAAACAACAATTTTCTTAGTGGAAAGTTTGATGGGCTGTTTAGGCTCCTCTGTCATTTATCTTGTCTCTCTTCATAATCTCTATGTAACCCAGAAACAGCCAGTAAAAGAGGAGAATCTTTGGTTCTTTAATTACTTCCTGTAAATTTGACAACTGCTACCTCAGTCTCGTTGGTTGTTCTGCTTATAAAGAGGCCACTCTTTCAAAGACAGCATAATTATTTGGGGACACTCACTTCCCTAACTCTGTATCATGCCTATCAAAGCTAAGCCCTTCCAACCTGCCTTCGGCGTGTCTTAACATCTAACATGAGCATTCTGTTGAACTGTTAAATTTACTTAATTTCTTAGCTAGCAAACGTCCAAGGATGACAACAGATACTCCCATCCTGAAATAAAACCCAAAACAAAATGTATCCCAGTTCGGGATAACAAAAATCTGAAATATTGCAAGAATTACCAAAATGTGACACACAGACGTGAAGTGACCAAATGCTGTTGCAAAAATGGTGCTGATAGACTTGCTTAATGCAGGGTTGACACAAACCTTCAATATATAAAAAAAAAGACGTGCAATACCTGCAAAGCACAATAAAATAAGCCTGTATAGCAGCTCCTCCTCCCCCTCAAAAAAACAGAAACAAACAATTCCTCCAAAACCTTCAGTCTTTGTGAGGATGAATGACAACTATTGAATCTCATTTAATCTCACTCACACTTACTATGAATTTTATACTTAGAGAATTGTCATAGGTAGAAGGCCCATAGGAATAAAAATAAATCTATGACCATTTTATGTTGTTCAGTTGGGAAGAACAGATGCCATTAAGAAAAATAACATAAACCAAAACTCTGCTGCAATTATGGTGATTTAATGAGTTACTAAAATTCTTAAGCCTAAAATACAAGTGTTTTCCATAGAGTTCTGTGGGAAAAAATTTCAAACTTTAAAAAGCATCAATATTAGTAGAGATAAAAATCATTTAGGTTAACTTTTTAAAACTAGAATTTTATTTATTGGTTCAAGACACTTTTTTCCCTCCCAAGGAAAAGCGAGGCTTTATAATTAATATTTAAATCTTGGAGATGGATTTAAATACAAGATTAATCAGCAAGAAATATCATAATTCAAGGAACAAGTGTGGGGTATACCTTAAAGTCCTGTTTGGCATGGTGTGAAGTGAAGACAGTATTTGGAACTATGTATTCAGCTTCTTCCATTAAAAACAGACAACTTCATAGTTAAAGACGTTTTAACTAATGGATTTTGAGGGATTCTGGCTTATCTGCTTTGTTTCTCTATTGGCCAAATACCCTGTTTGATTACAAACACTTACTCATGTACTAGGTAACACTTTAAATTAATACGACTGGGTGCAATGTTTAGCTATGAATGAAATTTACTTGGATTCCAATGTTTCACTCCTAGGTATTATTTCATGACTTTATTAAAAAAAATTGGAAGGTTTATCATTTCACAGTTTGGTATATACGTTTAAAATAATTGTAGGAAACTGTAGGGCACTTAAGAAGCAGTAACAAGGTGGGTGGGCTTTCACGTCATTTCTAATACATGCAACATGAAATGGAGATGGACTCAATTACGAAGCAAAAATTTCAATGCAAACATACCTTGGGTGAACTTGGAATGCTGCAAGAATGAAAGATTTCTAAAATGAAACAGAATCGTCCATTACAAATCAGTGACTTTGTTAATCTTTGTATCAGCAGATGTATCAGAACCAAAGGAAATATGGTAATACATGCTTGAATCTGGAACACATTAAACTATCGCAGGAAAACAATGCACATCTGCATATGTGATTAGTCATGCTTTAATTTTCCTTTAATGGTGGTGGCGGATGGGGAGGAAGTGTTTGAGAAAAACCTACTGCTTACATTTTTATCCTTAATTGAGGAGGTGGTGGAGATTCGGTCTTCCCATTGCATACTCTATCCCAAACTTGAAAGGAAGAATTGCACAATCAAGCAATATTTGTGTGACAGCTTTTTTTTTTTTTTTTGTATAAAGAAGCCAAGATACACAGTCTCCATAAGCGGGAAGATAATGTGTAAGTATATAAAATGTTAAATATCTAGAAAAGGAGATATGTAGATACATATTTGTTTGGTACAAAATTTGAAACATATTAAAAGGCAGTACATCTTATTTGCTTCTAATAAATAAATCTCTAGGATACACAAGAAGCTGACAACACTAGTTATTACTAGGAGGGAACCTACCTGATTGAAGGATGAGAGGTATTTTAAAAAATATGTATTTATTTATTTATTCGGTTGTGTTCGGTCTTAGTTGAGGCATGTGGGATCTAGTTCCCAGACCAGGGATTGAACCTGGGCCCTCTGCATTGGGAGCACAGAGTTTTAGTCACTGGACCACTAGTGAAGTCCCCGGCATTTTTTTCTGGTATGTATTTTTTTGCACCTCTTGATTTTTCAACACCAGGAATGTATTACGAACGTACTCCAAATGAACAAAATAAAAAGAAAATCAGTATTTAAGTACATGGTTACTTTCCAAAATAATGGTGCAAATGGACACCATTATGCTTGAAACACTTAAATTACGAATTCTTATTAATGAAGAAATAAGAATCTGGACTGAATATTAAAAGATAGATACTATTTGGATACTCCAAAAGGTGGTGGAAGCATTCTGAATTCAACTGACATTGAACAAAAGCCCTACAGAGGAAAATAGACAACATTTATGGTCCTAATAAGTAAATGGGGATGACTGTAAGTAATTTGAGCTGGAGAGATTAAGTGATAGATTATAAAGAGCCTCGAATGCCAGGATAAGGAGTTTAGGTTTAATAATAACATAAACAGAGAGAAGGTTTCAACATTTTGAACAGGGATAGTAAGGCCCCTAATAACTTTCAGTGTAGATTGAGATGGGAGAGGCTGGAATCAAAGACAGCATCCCAGGCAAGGAGATTGGGGTGGAGGTGGTGAGGTGAGTTTGTAAAATTTATTTTTTAATTTCTTTATCGTGTTGACTGTGCCATGTAGCTTGTGGGGTCTTAGTTTCCCAACCAGGGATCAAACCCAGGCCCCTCCCATGAAAGCAAGGAGTCCTAACCACTGGACTGTCAGGAAGTTCCCAGAGTTTGCAAAGTTTAGATGAAGGAAACAGAGATGAAGTCCCAGTGATTGTAACGTGAGGAGAGCCAATGCCCTGGAAAGTCACCAAAGAGAGTCCTTGTGTGTGCGTGCTAAGTCATTTCAGTTGTGTCTGACTGTGTGACCCTATGGACTGTAGCCCACCAGGCTCCTCTGTCCTCATCAGCCTCCAATTATTTAGGGTCAAAAACAGTGAGGGCTGAGACAATGCTATTGTATTTACTGACTTGTAAGTGTTGAGAAAGTATAAACCATGTATTTTTGATGAGTGTATATTTTCATGTGAGTGGTGGGGTAAAAACCAGATTTTCAGAAATGATGGTGACGTTGGTAAGAAAAAGTAGAAGTACTTATTAAAATTAAATAATCTAATATAATCAATGGTTTTTTTGATCACTTGTTATGTGCCAGAAACAGTATTAAGTGTTGAGGGAATAGCCTGGAACAAGACAACTTAATCTCTGCTTTTATGGAGTTTATAGATTGCTTGTGAAAATAGACAGGAAACAAGTCATTAATGATGTATAGATTATATGTCATAGAAGGAGAAAAATTAATGCTTTGGAAGTTTATAGCAGTGAAAAGAGGGATAGAAATGGAAAAATAGCTGGAAGAATGTGGTAGGGACACATGAAATAATTTTGTTTTTTCAAATGGATCCAATATAGAGGCATATTGGGAGGAATCTGTGAGGAGGTCAAGGGTAGATAATTGATGGTGCAAAGTTCTCGGGGAGGCAAGAGAAGGTGGAATTCAGCACAGATGGAGAGGTTTACTTGTGGAAAAGAAGGACTTTGTTTTTTGTGTTTTTTTTTCTTAAGGCAAGAGGAATAAGAGAACACTATAGCATAGAGATAATGCTGTTCAGAGCTGGCAAGGTTCAAGACTGGGTGCCTTAGCCTTGAGGTGAAGTTGAGGCATTGGGAATGTGGGTGTGGAAAGCCCTTGTGGTCTCAGGCTGGAATTAACTGGCCTTATTGTGTTTCAAGGGTGAAGCTGCACTCTCAACTCCATGTCATCCCAGGGTGGTAGAGAGGTCCTGGTTCATAGACCCTTGGGGTGTGAAACGCTTTGATACCCATCAGTAAAAATCTACCACAAAGCATGCCCTAAAAGGAAACCGTTAGAATCTATAGGTCAGAATCTAAGGCACTTTATTTCTTTCTCGTATTTTATGAAAATAGGATATATTATTTACTGGTGTGTGTAAAGCTTTCTTATACTCAGCAGTTCCTGAGTCCCCGTGTAGGGGAAAAAAGTAATCATTTACAACAGAATGGATGAAGTCAATAAAGAGACTTTCAGCTAGCTTGGGCATCTCCCTCCACCTGGGACATGATCCTTACCTGCTGATGGCCGTGATCCTCTGGATGAAAGGATTTGGTTAAGAGTGCCTTCCATGGCTTCTGTCTGGGGTGTCTTTGTGACTCATGTTGTCCAATGATGGACAAGACAGGGGTACCTAGAAGGGCCTAGCTTCTGCTCTGGGGCAGCCAGTGAAAGGAAAGGGGCAGAGAGCATTTGGTTACCCTGCTCTCTGCTCTGAGGGCGCTCCCCTCTTGATGAGGGGAGCACCTTCTTCCTCTCCCCTTCAGCCTGAAAAGAGAGCACACCTCTCAACAAGCCTGGGAGAACACAGCATATAAACCCCTGGCTGTGCAGTGGATAATTGGCATTTATCCTAGTACACTGAACGCACTGAATAGTTCGAGGAGTGTAATCCAAATTTATGTATCCAAAAAAAAAAGGATAACTTTTGGCTGGAGACTGGACAGTATAAATCAAGCAGTTTACTGGGCATACATTGTTGATAAGGTCGTGATAATTCATGAATAGATACATTAATGGGGAAAAAAATGACACTTTATGTTCTCATAACACTCCCTGCAAAAATATCCCTTTGCCATGTGGTCGTGGATGCATTTCCATTTTATTCAAAAGTGTTGCCTATCACTTTTATATCATGTGATAAATTGCAGCTAAGTTTAAAGAGTTAGTGCCGTTTTAAAACAGATATAATTCCATTATTGTCACATTTTATAGGGCATCAGAAGTCAGTCTGCGTTTGTTATTTTTTTCAAATTAAATCTGTCTATCAGATAACCTAAACCTTTAAAGTCATATATCCTATTTTAATTAAAAAAATTCTGGTTGTGATCATTGCATAGAATTAAAATCCCATGTAAAATATGGGAAGAAGGGAGGTAAGGGGAGGTCATATAGTGTTACCTGATAAAAGGAGACAGTAATATTTAAAATGAGGTAAGTGTTGCCCGGATTTATGATGTATTTTATCTTCAGGAGAAACCATAGTTTATCGTACTGTCATTCAGCTTGAATCGTCAGCTCTATATCTTTGACTTTTTGAATGTAACTGTTGAAAGGAAAAGACTTTCAGCCATGTGAGCTCCGAGACAGATCAAAAGCTTAAAGCAACTTTGCTTTGCTCTTTCAAATATATTTTTATTGAAACATATTTTGTTGTCATGCATGCATAAATATTCTATAGCATCAGTTAAAGAGAGTAAGCCCTCCCCCCCTCAAAAAAGAGTAAGTCCCAGAGTTGCTGGGTGTTGTTAACAGAAAAGAAAGTAAGAATTAAAATGTCCTTATAACTTTTAGAATCTCAAACTCTTTGCTGTCTCTATTTTTTTCTTTTTTTCCTTAACATCTAATTTTGCAGTAGCAATTCTTATCTATAGGGAATTGCTATTGAAGAAAGGAGAAACAAATTTGTGATGTTAGATTCCCAGACTCAATGTAACAGTAAATTTAAGAAACATAAATCCTTACGAAAGAGCAGTAAACACTAATTTGATTGTCTTAGGAAGTGGATTACAGTTCCACATTCTACATGAGCCAGTAAACAAATCTGTTAGTTTTTGTTTTTTAAATTTATTTTTTCCATCATTATGTTTATATACTTTTCTTGCTTTCAACTGGTAACACTGTAAATAGTCATGAGACAATGAAACCTTGTAAACAATCAATGCTTTGATAACAACTTGTCCACTGGAGTTAGGTTCAGCTTTTTACTTTAGCTTCAGATTTTCTCATGAGAGTAACATTTCCTTTAAGTATTTTTAGAAACCAAGAAAAATATTTTTTATTCAACTAGTGGCAGAGATTTTTTGTAATTTTTAACATTTTCTTTTTTAGAAGTTGGTTTTAGTTTAGAAGTGAATGATAAAAATACGCCGTGAAACAGGGTCACTAGGAATAGGGCTGAACTAGCATTACTAGTCTGAAGACAGGAATGGGGACTCGGTTCTTCAAACAGTCTTTGTGGAAATTCATCCCCTCAAATTTAAATGATTTGATTCAGAAATATTTAGTAGAAATGACAGGTGAGAACAAGAGGAGATAGTCTACTATTTGTTCTGAGCTTTAAAAATCTAGGGTTCTTTCTTTTTAGATTTTTAAAGACTACAGTTCATAGAGTAATCAAAGGTTTAACTGACTTTTCCATATCCTCTTACCAACCTCTTTCTTAAGGATAAATGCCTAGAATGGGCTTGTGGTCATGTCATCTCCCTTAACAGAGCTAATGACCTGAAGTTTTAGGAGGGAAAAAAAAAGAGAAATAGGGCTCATAAATTAAATGTACTGACTCCTTTCTCCAAAAAGCATGAACATCTTATAAAATGTAGATTCTTCACTGCTGTGTTATCACTTCTCTGTAAAGTGGAAGAATAACAACAGGTTTTCTTAAAAGGATTTTAAAAATGATAAAGCAGCCCAGTGTTTTGCATTGGTGTAGCAATTTACAGAAATAACTTTGAGACTCTTATAGAATTCTTAGTGTTATTTAGAGAACAGCAGCTTGAAGGATTCTGAAGTCTTGTATATCTTACCCAGACTTTATTAGAATGTTTACAAAAGGACTCACTTCATAACTCACATCCTTCCTTAAAGCAGTAACTGTAAAGCAGCAAACATATGACAGATGTATGTCTGTGTGTCTTTTCTGCCTTGGTTAGGCTTTATAGAAAGTTTCTTTCTTTCTTTTTTTTAAAGAAAATCAATAGTGGAGGATCACTTCACATTAACATGCATTTATTTTGTATTTTTTTTTTTAAAGCTTGCTTAAAATCTGTATTTTCATTAGCTCCATCAGAGAATATATTGTATAAGTTTCTGTATTTAATTTAGGTCACTCTATGCTAAATTCACATTTACTACACCCTCTGGTAATAAAATACCTTTCAACATTTTCACCGTATTTTATACTGTGCTTGTTCAAGGATTTTTTTTCAAAGTCTCTTTGTTTGTTTTGGTTTGTTTTGTTTTTGGTGAGGGTGGCACTTCAGCTAGGTGAACATTTTTGATCATATAACTTTTTAAAAAATCAACAACATTTCTTATAAAAACTTTTGAAAAGACGAGTCCCAGAATTTTTTGCATTTAAACAGGAATTAGCTGATGGATCTATCCAATCTATATACTGAATGAAAACAATGTCTGAGAATAGAGTAAGTGGGAAGATAAATCCTGAATACTAGACTTTGTAAACAAAAACCCATTTATTAAGAACAGATTTATTTATTCATGATCTTTGTAAACAGCTGTTATGTGGCAGATGTGGCATTACATATTTGAATTTTACAACCTAAACAATGCTATCAAACTATTTTGACTTTTTGTTTTCCAGAAAGGAATTGAATATACCACATATGATAAAGTAGCACTAATTCATATTCTACTCACTTATTCAAGATCAGTTTAAGTGGCAATCAGTTTCACTAATTAACACTACTAGTGAAATTAGTAACAATTCAGAGCAAAATAAGTTTATTAAAATGATTAAAATAGTAAAAAAACATTAACCTTTCATTTTATGAAAATGTTTGAGTCCCTAGAAAAAAGAAAGAAGTAGAAATTTCTAAATAAGAAGTTTCTAGAGTATATTCTTGATGTTGGGCTGTAACATATATTCTTTCCTTGTAAAAGCTTTTCTGTTATATTGGTTAGATGCTAAATTCTAATGGACTAAAATATTTTATTATGGAATAATTGTAGCATCATTATAATATTTCATTATATATTTCAAACTTTAGATTGTAGTTATATCATATTTTGATGTATCTTGTATTTTTGAATCATAAACAACCATTTCTTAAATCATGATATAATTTTTAACCTAAGACAGTGCTTTTAACTCTGCCTCTTTACTCAACAATCCTTTTTATTTCTGCATTCTCCATTTTCTAGGAAATACAGTTTTCATCATTTTCATCATCATGGTTTCATTTATGTCTGTCTGTTGCTTTTCGATATAATTTAAAGTTTTCTTTCAGTCAATTCTTCCTGGATAGAACAACAAAAAAAGCTAGTTTATATTTTTGGCAGTGCTTGATGGTTTAGGAAGAAATTTTTCTAGATTTTTTCCCAAGTTCATTAAGTACCTTCCAATGAAGAGAGGCCTCTAGGCTTCTGATAGCTCTTTAGCCCAAGGGAATAGCGTTTCCTGGATGAGCTCATTTAAAACAAACAAACAGCATTTTAAATAGTGAATTTTGTTAATAAAAATAGCAAGATGGTTACAATGATTGTAATGATCACAGTAATGTGCTTCTTTACTAATTTATAATTATCTCATGGAGTATTTTCCTGAGAAATTTCCATTGCAGCTATTTGAGACATATAACTTAGTTATAGCACATGCACTAATACTATAATTTGTTGAGAGCTTCTTTGTAATTAAAGAAAAAATTCTATCCATGAAAGTAATTTTTCCTTTTCCCCTGATGGATTATTTATTTAATAGTAATCAAAATTCTTAAAAATCACAATAATATTATGAAACTGAAACAAAATGATGAATCTCCAAAGAATGTTTTTAAGCATACCTGATTTTGGAGAATATCCTTCAATACTTCTTTCGTTTAATCATTTTAAAATTTGTAGTCATTATGCTCTAAAAATGCAAAAAAAGAAAATAAAACCACAATGAAACACCCCTGTCTTTATCTATTGCTATCACCTATTTATGTCTGTCTACTAATTCATCCATTCTTCCATTCATCACCTACTTTGCTATCTATCAAAACTGATCATTTGCAAATATGAAAAAATGATTCAAGGTCTTTCAAATGTCATAAAATGTCATTTGCATTTTATTTCACTAGTGCTACCTTGGTGAGAAATGTCACTAGGCCCTCATAATTCAAACCCATTAAAAAAGTAAAAATGTTTCTATTTTAAATCATATTAAAATGATTAAGTTTTTAAATAACCAGTATTAAAATATCTGCATTAACTACATGTGATTCCAATTAAATTATTATTAAATTTACAGTTAGTACCTGATGTGGAAGCAAAATTTCAAGTCTATATGACAAAAAAGTTACTTAAAGCTAAACAATTGATTATTATGGGACTTACTGTATTTTCCTAGAAGCAGAAAGTCATCATGTTGACTGTATTATTTTCTTATTATGTATATTTTTCTGATCATTAAACATAGATGCTTCGTAAGGAACAGCATTTTGTGACTTAATATATGTCATTGGTAAAAGGTGAAAGCTATTATCAACTTTCAGTCTATTTAATAGTTGAGAACAATTGCAAAAGTGCATTATCATTTTGAATTTTGATCATGAGCCTTTTGATTGCTATTAAAAAAAAAAAACTAAGCCTTTCTGCCTGCTACAATTCTTCCGTCGGAAGACAGGGCTGTGAAAATCTGCAATAGACTTCTATGTGACTTGATGAATAGCAAGAGAGCTTAGTGGAAATGTTGAAGTCCTTCATGATTAAAAAGCAAACCTTTAATGTAGTTTTTGTTTACCATGTCATAAGTGCAGCGTTGGAAGTTATTGCCAAAGAGTCATTGGAACAGGCATCAGTGAGGCAATGTCAGCCAGCCGATGCTTTGAAAATGATTCAGTTCCTCTAGCCTTATGACTAAAATAATATCCAGTGGCTCCAGCCCCAAGCCTGGTTAATGCATCTGTCCAGAACACATAATTACTCGGTCATAACATTCCCCCGGCCACCAGCCAACAAACCAATCAGCATTTCTTCCTGACTTACCAGAATTTTTGCTGTGTCAAACTGTTTGATCTCTAGGTAGTAAAAATGCAAAAAATGGAAGGACACTGCACTGGAAGGTTTTAATTTAGGATAGTTTCTCATGGAAATTAAATTTGAAGAGAAACATGTTTTTGTTGTCATGACTGAAGTTGAGATGTTAATTTGGTGTCTCTTTGCAAACTGCATCATTTATTTTTTCATCAGAAGCTCACATTTTTAATCATTTTAGTGAGGAAATAGTTTAACAACAAAAGAACAGCAAATATATCTCCAGTGACTATTGCATGATTTTGTTTCCCAAACATTAACATATGTAGTGACAAAATTTTCTTTTTTTGGTTAACAGTAATATTGTATGTGCCTATATTTATGTACATGTGTGTATGTAGAGTTCTTTATATCATCTTCAAAGAGAAATTATGAAAATATATATGTATTCATAGATGTGTGAGCATAATCTAGGTTTTATTTTTTTACAAGCTCACTATATTTGGATAACTGTTAATTCTTAAAATTATTCTGAGGGGGAGGGATAAATTAGGAGATTGGGATTGACATATACCTACTACAATATAAGTATAAAATAGATAACTAATGAAAACTTGCTGTATAACACAGGTAGTTCTAGTCAATACTCTGTAATGATCTATGTGGGGAAGGACTCTAAAAAAAGAAAGAATGGATATATGTATATGTATAACTGAATCACTTTGTGGGACACCTGAAAACTTATACAATATTGTAAATCAACTTTTCTCCAATAAAAATTTTAAAATAAAGTAAAATTTTAAGAAAACTATTTTAGATTGAATGACATTATTTCTCCCTGTTTGCCACAGTCTCACCTATAAATGCTTTAAAATGGATTTCAAAAATCATTTTTTATGAGATGAAGATTAACTGAGATGTAAAGTTTGAGTTTCGTTATACGGAATAAATAGGTTAAAGTCACCAGAGGAAGTGAGGAAGAACATTCCACATAGAGGGGAAAGCATGTAGGCAGAAGCATAAGAGTGAAAGAAAATAATACGCCCAGGAAAGTAGCAGAAAGTTGGTCTTTCTGGCAAAGACAAGCGGGAGGGTGATGGGGGATGAGGTTGACATGGCAACCTCAGGTTGTAAAGGACCTTAATATGCAAAGTAGAAGCACAGATCTTAGGACTCGTAATTTGAAGAAATGACATTGGACTACTTCAATGGGTTAATTTGTGGGCACATGAAAATATTTTCTCAATTACTTCTCTCCCCTCAACTTCTTCCTATATCAGGCTTAGATGGCGATGTGCCCATTGGATCATATTCCTGGCTTCCTGTCTGGTATGAATTGAAAGAAACATAGAACTATTACACTTTGTTCCCACAAACAGTTGGTAAGATTTCTGTAGCATCGTTTCTTTGTCTCAGCACACACTGACCTCCAAGGGAACAGGGTCTGGATGAAATAAGGTCAGGGAACTAAACTGCTTTTCAAATAGCTGATTACTGAGCATTCTGTGAGGAAAGCACATTCAGTGTCCTTTCTAAGTCACGAGAGGAGACTTGGGTATTTACACAATACACATATTCCCACATATATTCACGGAGGGCCCTCTGCCTGCTTTCTGTGCACTAGGCTGTATCATCACAGGCTTGTGTGTGCACGCTCACCATCACAGTTTATGGGCTGGTCTTCATTTCTCATTTCACTTCCCATGTGCTGTTCACATGTCAAAACCTTGATGTATTTACCAAGAGACTGTAATAAATAAGAAACATGAACCATCCCTAAGTCATAACCGCTTTCCCTTTTCAGTGATTGAATGTCATATAATTTCAGAGGCGATTGGAGCTTCCTTCTGTGTTGATACGGTGAACTCCCACTAGGCAGGGTGATTCCAGGGAGACATTCTGTGATGCTGGGGCTGCCGCTACCATTGCAAATCTTCATGTTCCTACCCAGCTACATCTTCACAAGCAGATCTGGTTTGTAAAAGACTCTTGTTTGAAGAATAGATGTAGTTCTTGAAGTGATGAATAAATTTAACAAATGACTTTATCTTAGAGTGGAGAAGTCATAGTGTTCATGAATTACTATGTCTCTGCTATGAATATAAACTCCCTACAGGGACTTCGGAGAGTAGATATAGGAAACTTTCCATTTTGAAGGAACGGAATTCATGCTCTAAGGCAGCATTACTCAATAAAAACACCACGAGAGCCATATATGTCATTTTGAAATTTGTAGCAGTTTAATAGTCATATTAGAATAAGCAAAAAGAAAGTGACATTTCAATAACATTGCATTTAATCAAATGGATACATATTATACCAATATTTAATCATTGTAAAATATTAATAAAATAGTTGTATTTGAAAAAATTAAGTTCTCTAAATTCTTACAACCTGTCTCAATTTAGACTAGCCGTATGTGGGAACTGGCTACTATATTAGCAGTGTACTCAAGAGAGAGACGGAGAAGGCAATGGCATCCCACTCCAGTACTCATGCCTGGAAAATCCCGTGGACGGAGGAGCCTGGTAGGCTACCGTCCATGGGGTCGCTAAGAGTCGGTCACGACTGAAGCGACTTAGCAGCAGCAGCAGCAGCAAGAGAGAGAGGGCTTCCCTGGTGGCTCAGTGGTCAACAATCTGCCTGATAATGCAGGAAATGCGGGTTCCATCCCTGGGTGGGGAAGAACCTCTGGAAAGGAAATGCAACCCACTCCAGTATCCTTGCCTGGGAAATCCCGAAGACAGAGGAAGCTGGAGGGCTACAGTCCAAGGGGTTGCAAAAGAGTCAAGACACAACTTAGCGACTAAACAACAAGAAGTGAGAGAACAGAATTCATGATCACCTGTGCCAGCTTAGAGGCGTATGTGAAACTGATGTATGCCTCTAGGTTTTAGTCCTTAGAGAGCAACATCATAAAAACATTCATCACATGCTAAATCCATTTAGATTTACCTACATATTTATTGTGTTTTAGTCTTTATTTCTTCTTGAATTTCTGACTTTCTCTCAGATAAATTGTATTCAGCCTGAAAAATATTTTAAATATAAGTCTGCTGAAGATAAATTTTCTCAGTTTTTTCTTCTGAAAAAGGTCCTAATTTCATCTTTATTTTTGGAAGGTATTTTTGCTATGCATATAATTCTAATTTAAACTATAATTTTATCTAACTACTTTATAGCTTTATGGATTTTTTTTTTGTTTGCTTTTTTGATTTTGCTTATACTGTTTCTGTTGAGAGGCAGTTGTCAGCTGTCAGTCTAATTGTTGTTTCTTTTTTCTTTTAACTGCTTTTAAGATTTTCTCTTGGATTGGTTCTCAGCATCAGCTTTATCATTATGTGAACAGATACTGATTTTTTTTTTTTTTTAGCTCTTTCTACTTGAGATTTGTGTGGCTTTTTGAATACATGGCTTGGTTTATTCCATTAGTTTGCAAACATTCTCAGTCATTTTCTCTTTAAATATAACTGCTGCTCCATTCTCCTTCTGTTCTTATTTTGGGACTTCCATTTTATTTATATTAAGCTTTTGTACTATATCCCTTTATAATTCTTATTTTCTTTTCCATATTTTTCATTCTTAATTTCTCCATGCTTTATTCTGAATCGTTCTGTTCTGACCTATGTCTCAGTTCACTAATTCTCTCTCTAATATTTTTAACTTACTATAAAACCTTCTCATTGAAATTTTAACTTTGTAATTGTTTTGTTGGTGTTTTGGAATTCTATCTTTAACAAACACCTGATTTTTAGTTTCTGCTAAAATTTGAAGTCTTAATCTTTTATGTCCTTGTACACAGTAAGCTTAACTCCAAATTTGGAGTTCTTGTGGGTCTGCTTCTGTTGTTTGTTTTTGCTATTTTTCAGTAGTGTCATTTTTCTGTGCCTCCTCACTGCCTCACCCCTGCCATAATGTTTATAAGACTGCTTTAAAAATTTTTCTGGAAAAGGGGATACTGTTGTAATTTCCAGAGAGGATTTACTTTTCCCTCCATCAGGTACCTGGTGAGGGGGAAATCATCTTAATCCAGTTTTCATTTATTGAGATGATTTTAAGGTGAGCTCTGAGTCCTGCAAGTGCTACGTCCCACACCTCACTCTTATCTTATTCTTTGTCTTTATCCTTATCACCTGAAGGTGCATTCCTTCCAACCCAAAGGCAAGGGTTTCAACTGGGAACTCCCACTGACAGGCTCTGGACTGTTTCTAGTTTCTCTGCCTAAAGCACTTCTCATGCTCTCATTCTTCCTCTTTCAAATTAAGGGGAAAAAATGTGAAAAGTGGTCAGAGCTGGGCTCGATTTTCTGCTTCCCTTTTATACCTCAAGATGCCGAAACACTTCATGAACATGCTAGCTTTCCTAGGCCTTAACAGCAGATGTTTTGTATGTTTGATCCAGTTGTTTCAATACAAGGCAGAGAATCACTCTAAATAATCTAGTCTACCACCTTCCCTTCAATTCATTGTGCTATAACAGATGTTATTTTTGTCCATTTTATGGTCAAACTTTCCTTGATACAGTGGCAACTTATTTACCTTTGGTTGAAACTGATTCAACAGATTCAAGCAGAAGCCCTCTGGGCTAAGCATCATCTTTTACATATCTTCTTGGCTTTCACTCTCCTACTTTTCCTTCCATTCAGATTTTCTCAAATTTTTAATTTTTAATTTTTTACTTATTTTTCTCATTTTTTATTGAAATATAGTTGAATCACATTGCTCCACAGCAGAAATTAACACAACATTGTAAGTGTACACACACATACATATACATATACATATACACGTATATATATATATATATATATATGGCTTCCCTGATAGCTCAGTTGGTGAAGAATCTGCCTACAATGCAGGAGACCCCGATTTGCTTCCTGGGTCAAGAAGATCCCCTGGAGAAAGGAAAGGCTACCCACTCTAGTATTCTTGAGCTTCGCTTGTGGCTCAGCTGGTAAAGAATCTGTCTGCAACACAGGAGACCTGGGTTTGATCCCTGGGTTGGGAAGATCCCCTGGAGAAGGGAAAGGCTACTCACTTCAGTATTCTGGCCTGGAGACTTATATACAGTCCATGAGGTCTTACATATATATATATATATATATATATATATATATATACACACACACATAAATACTTTTAAAAAATTCTTTTCTGTTATGGTTTATCCTAGGATTTTTTAAAAACATTCGTTGTATTTTTTTCCAAAATATTTATTTATTTATTTGGCTGCATTGGATTTTAGTTGCACCGTGTGGGATCTTTCATTTTGGCACACTGGTTCGGTAGCCCTGAGGCATGTGGGATCTGACTTACCCACCTAGGGGTCGAACCTGCATCCCTGCATTGTAAGGTGGATCCTTAACCACTGGACCACCAGGGAAGTTTCTATCGTAGGATATCAAATATAATTCCCTGTTCTATACAGTAGGATCTTGCTATTTATCCATCCTATATATAATAATTTGCATCTGCTAACCCCAACCTCCTACTCCATCTCTCCCCACCCTTCCATTCAAATTTATACCTCAAAATTTTCCCATCATTTTACGTTTTCTTTGAGGTAAAGTAGATATTTTTCAGTTATATGATGTACTTTCAAATAGTTCCGGCATGCATCTTAGGATCATAGTATCTCACTAAAATATATGTCAAATATTAACTTGTATGGAATGCTTACCTTTTCTGTTGGTCTTTTGCTCAGTCATGTCCGACTCTTTGCGACCTCATGGACTACAGCACGCCAAGCTCTTTTGTCCTCCACTACCTCCCGGAGTGTGATCAAATTCATGTCCATTGAGTCCTTTGTCTACATCTGATTTAATAGGAACAATTTTTAGCATCACTGTTGAAAACAATAATCTACAAAGTTTTTGTTCTTTACACGTAGCATGTTTTTTAGCTGTGCTGCTATAGGCAGTTTCAGCTAATTTTGTTTTGGTTTGTGTTTGACTTTTTGTTGCTTTGCTCTTTCACATGCTAGAGAATGAAGTGGCATTTGAAGAGGCTGAAAATCAATTACGGTAGCAGAGTTTCTTGGAGTCTAATAGGGATAGTCATATATAGTTCACTTGTGAGTGCTTTAGATATTCAGAGTAAGTTGATATATTTCCTTCTCCAGGGGATCTTCCCCCGGCCCAGGGATCAAACTCATGGCTCCCGCCACATCTCCTTCATTGCAGGCAGATTCTTTATCACTCAGCTACCAGGGAAGCTATAAGTGTCTGCTGGAGATACATGGTGAAAATGAGCAACCAGCTCATGGTGAAGCTGTATCCTACATTGTTTGTAGTTGATCTCCCCACGCCTGCCTTTCTGGATTGCCCTGTTCAACAAACCGCAGCACATCTGTTTTGCCTGGGGCTCTGTTTCCAGGAAACTGGTCTAAGGTAGGGTGTGTCAACAACACCATGAATATTTATGATTGTGATATTGCTAACTTAGTAGAGTCTTGGTAAACACATGTGAAATATTTATTAAAGACTTACATTGACCAGAAGAGATTCTAATTAAGATGTTTAGCCAGTTGAAGTCTAAAATGATAGTGATAGCAAAGATTTAATGAGAATTTACTCTTTGCCAGATACTGTGACAAACGCTTTGCAAATGTTATCTCTTTTGGCTTTCCCAACTGGTGGACACTATGCTATTAACCCAGTTTTTACATATAGAGAAAGTGAAGCTCCTAGTGGTTACATAACTTTCCTAAGATCATGAAGCAGTGTCAGAACTGGATCTAAATTATACAATTCCAGGATTTATCTTCCTGACCACAAATTATACGGCCTATCCAAAGTTTTACTTTTGCTTGTATACTTCTACTTTGTTTTGTTGGTCAAGTTATTGGAAAGTTTAAAAAATCTGTTCCATCTCACATATTGGACAGCTGAGAGATATCTACAAGTGATAAATGTTGGTATCACAGTTAAAAAATAAGACAACTGTTAATCAGGTTAAGTATCAAAATCAGCAAACTGATGTGTTTCTGAGGGGAAGAACATGTGAATACAAGTGGAGACTTAAAAGAAATTCCTTGTTCAATATTATAATCATCCCAAGAAATGCTGTATTATTTCCTTAGATTATCTAGGAAATTCAACTTGGTTTTCCCCTCTAGTCATCCTATTGAAACAGATAATTTTTTTGAAGTATAAGCAAGTTTAAAAAATAAGTTATTTTTTGAAGCTATGAAAACAGTATAGTCAGATGACTTTATTTTGTATTTTTTCCTTTGGTTAGAAGTATGATTAAAAATAACATTGTACTTAACTAAATGCCTATAATTCAGGAAATGGATGATACTTAAGTTAGAAGTAGCAAATACTCTCGGGGTCCATTTGACTTGAAAATAGATTCTAAGTAGGTAGACATGCCTTTCAGCAGGAAATCTGACAAATCAAGTATTTTCATAATTAAACTATAACATTCAACAAATACCTATCTTGTGCCTCCTATCTGTTAGATACTATTTGCTAGGAATTTGGAAGCAAAAAAGATTAAAAAATCCCTTCCCTCATGAAGCCTACATGCTAGTAAGGGAAATAAACAATAAACAAAAGTATTTTTTTCAGATTTCAAATTGGGACGATTACTGTAAGAAATCAGAAATCAGCGTGAGATGACAGCTCTTGATGAGGTGGTGGCAGTAGTGGTGGGAACCAGCTGTTTTAGCCAAGGGGGCTCATTTTTAAAGAGTCCAGATTCTCAGGTGCAGAACTTTATCGATGAGGAGAAGCTGAAGATTTACTTGGACTTCTGCAGGTGTGGATCATCATGGAATCTCAGAGGCAGGAAGGCCTTTAGGGTCTATCTCCTTCCTCTTGTAGACCACGTTGAGAAGAGGAAATCCCAGTCGATTGCACCCTAGTTTACACAGATTGTCAGTGTTAATGACAATGCTGGCCCTCTAACCCATGTTTCCTAGCTTTCAGTCAAGTGTTTTTAGCAATCTTTCATTGCTGCTGTTTCTCCATGAATAAGAGAGAATGATAAAATTCCAGATATTCACAAAGCCACTTCTAATCTCATACTGCTCATGTTTTTATTCCAACTTCTCAGCCTTTCCCTATCACTTTATCTAAAATTGTAACTGCCTCCATATTAGGGCTCCCTTGGAAAACTATCACCCTGTGATATGTGACCTGTTTGTTCCACTTGGAGAGCTCGGATGTTTGCAAACAAAACTTCCTTTCCATGCACCACTGGGAGAGATGCGTACTTATTGTGTAAAAGTCAGGCATCAACTTGCTTCTCTCCTCCCCAAATGGTAAGCTGCATTATCAGTGTGATCATACGCAAACTTCAAGGGTTTGAAGAAACATCACCAGTAGATATATGTTGCCATCAGAAGACAGTGAAAGTCTCTCTAAACAAGATGACCCTTTCTTGAAAGGTATCCTGGAGGGATAACCTACTTATTATGTGCACCTTGAGGGAAGTTATCTCAACCTTAGGAATCATCCATTTAGAAAAGGTGGTATGGAAATAGTTAGCTAACTAACTCTAGTTCAAGTGATCAATGATGAAGGTGCTCAGGCCAGCCTCGACTTGCTGATCTGGTGGTTATGCTCTCAACCTCCTCTTTGTATCTGGATCAATGCCTTGGGTGAACTGGAGAGCTCAATACAGAAACTTTTGGAGAAAGTCATCTGTCTTTCTTGGGTATATCTTGATGTTTTATGGGATTTGTTCGTATGGCTGGGTCTTAAACCATGGGTGGCATATTGAGGCAGGCAAGGTTGGTCTCATCTTGCTTTTTGGCATTTTGTTGGTAATATAATGAAATGCTGTAGTGCAATAATATGTTGGTAGTATTGAAAATTGCCTTAATAAAGAAAGAGAATTTGGGAATTCCCTGGCTGTTCAGAGGTTAGAACTCCACACTCCCAATGCAGGGGTCCTGGATTTGCTAACCTGGTGTGGGAACAAAGATGCTGCAAGCCAAAAAAAAAAAGAATTCAAGCAGGATAAGAGGCATCCTGAGGATGGGTGAGGATTCAGTAGGTGGTGAGCACAAAGCAGGAAGCAGCTACTTCTATTAGAAGTGGACCTCATTGAGAAAAGAGTCCCACAGGGCTGATCTCCTTTCCCTCTGTATCTTATTCCTTAAGGAGCTCACCCACTTTAACTTCCATGACCAGCACCTCTAGGTTGGTCATCTCCCAATTTTTACCTCTAATGCTGTCTCTCCCTGAGGTGGTGCTGCTGCTGTTTAGTCACTAAGTCATGTCAGACTCTTTTGCTACCCCATGTACTATAGCCTGTAAGTCTCCTCTGTCAATGGGACTTCTCAGGAAAGAATACTAGAGTGGTTTGCCATTTCCTTCTCCAACCCTGGGATCTTTCCAACCCACGGATCAAACCCACATCTCCTACATTGCTGGCGGATTCTTTACTGCTGAGTCACCAGGGGTTCCCCCCTTGAGATGTAGTCCTGCTTAAATCTTAGCATTCTTCATTGGTTTAACAGAGTTTTGAGTATCTATTCTGTGCCAAGATTGCAAAAGTGATGCAATCGATGAGTAAATCAATGCCCTCAAATTCAGTGTAGTAGGAGATACCCTGATTAGCAGCAGCATTTTAGTATCACTGGAAAGGGTTTTAATAGCAGCATGGGAGGACTAAGAATGGCCAGGGAACTCAGTCTGTGGATGGAGTCAAGGAAGGATTCTCAGAGAAGGTGACCCTCCACTTGAGAATGAGCAATAATAGAGGTGAAAAGGGCCAAAAGAGGGTGTCTTAAGGACCAATGCCCAAATGTCATGACTTGTTTATTCCACGTTAGTTGAATAGTTTCAGTCCTTTCTTCTATCCTCATCTCCAACCCAATAACACTTTATTTATAATTTCTTTCCTTTCATAAGAGGAACATCTTATTCTATAATGTATCATAGTCATCACTATACTTCTCTCTACCAGACTGTAATGGCGGGTCTCTGACTTGCTCATATTTATATTCACCTCATATGCAAATTGTGCTTGTTTATGGAATCAAATCCTACAATGAAATAGGCTAATGAACTAAATGGAAATTGAAAAATTATCATGTACTTTTGATTTGTTTGTGTCAGGGGCCAAATATACAGAAATGGAAGGAATCTTATTTAATGTAGACAAGAGTGTAAGTGAAACATTAGGGTTAGAATCCTAAGCAAAGACTTTTCCATTTTCTCATCTCTCAGTTCAGCCTTCTCATATATCTCATCACCACAGAGTAGACAGAAACTCTTATTTTTTGCTGAATCCTTGACTCTTCCATGGGTCTGCCTCTGTGACAACTGCTTCCATGTGATCTGGCAGTTGAAAATTGCAGGTTAGGTTTCTTTAGGTCAGAATGATGTCTAGGATAATTTGCATGGAAATCACTATGATTATACAGCTTGATTTCAACTGAAAAGTTCCATGTCATGTAACAGTTATTACTATTCATATGGGAACATGAAAGTAATTCCATGCTGGCTTTACAAGTAGAGCAACATAAGTGACTCATCTTATGGAAAAATATTAAGATGTGAAAATTATTTTAAAAGGCATATTTTGTGTGAATAAGAATCTGTGTAGAATGAAAACATTAAAAACAACCAACAACTATTAGTCACCAGCCAGAAACACCTATGCATCACCGTCTCCCCCACCCCTAACCCTAACCCCCCACTAAAGCATTTGCAATACTGTGGACAAATGTTGAGTTGCAGTGACAGGTGGTTTTTTTTTTTAATTGTTTATTTTTTACTGCACTGAATCTTTGTTGCTATGAGCAGACTTTCTCTAGTTGCAGCAAACAGGGGCTGCTCTCTAGCTGTGATGCTCAGACTTCTCACTGCAGTGGCTTCTCTTGTGGCTCGGGGTCTCCAGGGAGCGTGGGTATCAGTGCTTGTAGTGTTCAGGCCTAGTTGTTCTGTGGCTGTGGAATCTTCCAAGACCAGAGATCGAACCCGTGTCCCTTTTGTTAGAGGCCAGATTCTTAACCACTGAACCACCAGGAAAGTCCTGCAGTGACATATTAACTCCTGGGACTTATCCATCTTCTGGACAGCCTTCCCCTTGGCATGCCCAGATATATGTCAGGGCTCTTTACCTTCGGCACTTTAGAGTACGCACAACGCAGAGACTTTTCTTACCTAGAGGCAGAATCTTGGGAGTCTATATGTCAAAATCACACATTTTGATGAACTTAAACGATAGTAAAGAAAGAAGCATGTAATAATTTCTGTGACTACCTTGGTTTTCAGAAATTCATGTTATTTCATGGGTTGAGTAAAATTCTCAATTCTTGAAGTGATTAGAAGCATTTTTACTTCCTTGGTGTTATCACCATGAAGTACCAGCCAGTACTGAGATATTAAAAAAAGTCAGAAAGGTTTCTAGAGAGTGAAATTGTCTTTCATCAGAGAACCAAAGTAATGTCCAGGATCTTTAACTTTGACTTCAGACAGAGCTGTATTTGAATCTCCAGTAGGCTATGCACTAGTGGAGTACTTTGGACAAGACACTTCACTAAGTCTTAGTGTTCTCTTCTGAGAAATGGGAGTGTTAATGGGACCAGCTTCGTAAGGTTGTTTTGAGGGTCATATAAATATGATGCTGCTTAAAAAATCTAGACATTCCATACTGAAGTACTTATGGATGAAACCATATGAAGTTTAGGACTTACTTCAAAATAATGCAGATATGTGGAAATGGGTAGGGGTATAGAAATAACTAGATTGGTCATGATTTTTTCATTGTAGAGAACAGATTATGAGGTACATAAGAACTCATTATGTCATTTTATTTTTGTATATTATTGAAAATTTCCACAATAAAAAATTTAAAATGATAAAAATAATGCAAGTAAAGCTCTTAGCAGTGTTTGACACATAGTATATACTAAAAACAATGTATGTCAAACTAATTACTATAATGGTAATCTTCAGAGAGTAACATAGTTAAGATCATGGACATGATGAAATATTGATGTAAGGATGTCATTTTTAAAATGAATGGTTCTAATTACAAGTTATATTTTTTAACAGGATAACTGCTATATATGATTTTTTTCTGTTTTAATTGAATAGGATATAACTGTTTTATTATTTATCACAAATAAAGGACCTACTAGTAATTATTTTTTTCATCTTTTCATATCCAAGTCATTATCATGAGTAAAAAGGAAAAAGATTACACAATTTCTGAATGTTTTGACATGATATCAACACTTGCAAAATTCTAAGAAAATCAAGAATTATTTCTATTTGTTTAGTTAATAAAAAAGAGATCCAATAATCATATAAGTTTTAGCAGAACAATAATGATGTCATAACTTGTTAACAGAAATATTTAAATCAATCCCCTTTCATTAAAGCCTGCTTTTTCTGGTTCTTTTGGGACTGTGGGCAGCCCTCTGCCCACACCAGGACCTACTTTGCACAAGAGGCTTTTCCATGTGCAGGACAGGTTTTGTGTTCCGTCTCAGGATAGCCATGGAGCTCTCCAACTCACTGGAATGAATGACTGCTGAAAAGCATGCTTCCTGCCCTGGTGGGATTTCCTGACAGATAGTAGATTTCTCATTCGCTAAGACCAAACCTGAATATAAAACACATACTTCCTGTAGAATCTCACTAATTCCTCTTTTGGGGGATTTTTCGCTTATGCTCACAGTCTGAAAGTCAAGCAAATCTCTAATGCCCATGTCCTCCAATGGTCCTGCTTTTTTCAGGGACTTCTGGAAATAATTATCTTTGCACTTCAGAGATGAAAGCTTTGTTAAATATGTGAGACAGCAAGCAGATGTGGCAGGGCAGATCACACTGCACATCGTCTTGTGTCACAGCTGTACAGCTGATGGAGAGCTTGCCTAAAACGGTGTCATTTAGAGATGCAAAAGAAAATGGCTGTTTGGAGGAAGAAGATTAACATCTCTGGTACTACGTGATTCAGCAGTGAAACCTAGAATAGATGCATCCAAATGATTTTTTTCTCAAAAATTCATATAACTAAAGCATGGACACAAAATAAAGTAGATCATAGACAGTGAGTACATAGAACACTTTCTTTGTCAGTATCCATAAACATTTAAGAAGAAATTCTTTAATAACAAATCTTTGTGCCATTAGTTTTCTGTTGTTGTTGTTCTTTATTTTATTTCTTGTGTCTGTGTGTGCCATTAGTTTTACAAAGAGTAGCATGTAGCCATTTTATGCACATTTACTCTCATGATCAGATTATTTTATTTTTATTACCAAGTCTATGACATGAGATTTTTAAGCTTTTGCTTTTCATTTTAAAAAAGATGATTTAATGTATATATATTTCTTTTTATTCTAAAAATGATGATTTATGTATATATATATATCCTTTTACTCTTAAAAAATGATCTAAATATATATATATACTTTGCTCTGTATTTGTAAAAAGTTGTGTGTGTTGTGTGTTAGCTGCTCAATTGTGTACAACTCTTTGTGATCCCATGGACTGTAGCCCACAGGCTCCTCTGTCCATTGGATTCTCCAGGCAAGGATACTGGAGTGTGTTGCCATGCCCTCCTCCATCCAGGGGATCTTCCCAACCCAGGGATCGAACCCAGGTCTCCCGCCCTGTAGGCAGATTCTTTACTGTCTGAGCCACCAGGGCTGAATAGGATACCCATGAAAGACTCACCGTAGAGGTCATGGTGGCCTGAAACTTCTTGAGGGTTTGCAGAGTAGATCTTTATGACAGTCCCTAGGGGGATGGGTCATTCAGAGTTTCTCCAGGGCCCAGGGCTTCCCTGGTGGCTCAGAGGGTAAAGCCTCTGCTTGCAATGTGGGAGACCTAGGTTTGATCCCTGGGTAGGGAAGAGCCCCTGGAGAAGGAAATGGCAACCCACTCCAGTATTCTTGCCTGGAAAATCCTGTGGACGGAGAAGCCTGGTGGGCCTCAGTCCATGGATCGCAAAGGGTCAAATGCGACTTCAGTTTCACTTTACTTTCACTTTGTTTGGCTTCAGCACATCGCATGTGGGATTATATTTCCCTGATCAGGGATCAAATCTGGGTCCAAAGAGTGAAAGAGCTGAGTCCTAAGCAATGGACACCAGGGAATTCCCTAAAAATATTTTTTTAAATGTGATGAAGAGTAAAAAAGTATTCCACATGTGCCTCTCATGTCACAAAGCACACATCAAACTTGAATTCATCATTCTTTGATATATGTTATGAAATGAAATGAAACTTGGGGGTTGTGAGGTAAAAATCTGAAAGAAACTAGGGGGTTCTGAGGTCAAATTTGACATAAAGAAGAGGATTCTGAGGTCAAATCTGACAGAAACTAGAGAGAGTGTGAGTAAAATCTGACAGAAACTAGAGGGATCTGATATAAAATCTGACAGGAACCATAGAGTTCTGAGGCAAAAATCTGACAGAAACTTGAGCATTGTGAGGTAAAATGTGACAGGGGGTTCTCAAGTAAATTCTGACAGAAACTCAGATTTTACATACTGAGGTAAAATCTGACAGAACCTAGAACGTTGAGGTAAAATCTGAGAGAACTAGGATGTTCCGAAGTAAAGTCTGACAGAAATTGAGCGATTCTGAAGTAATATCTGACAGAAACTGGGATTCTCTGAGGTAAAGTCTGACAGAACCTAGGACATTCTGAGGAAAAACCTGACAGAAACTTAAGAGTTCTGAGGTAAAATGTGACAGAAACTAGAGAGTTCTGAGATAAATATGACAGAAGCTAGAGGTCTCTGAGGTAAAATATGACAGAACCTAGAGGGTTCTGAGGTAAAAATTGACAGCCTAGGGGGTTCTGAGGTAAAATCTGACAGTACCAAGAGGGTTCTGAGGTAAAATCTGACAGTACCTAGGACACTCTGAGGAAAAATTTGACAGAAACTTGAGGGTTCTGAGATAAAATCTGACAGAAACTAGAGGGTTCTGAGGTAAAATCTGACAGAAAGAAGGCAGCACTGAGGTAAAATCTGACAGGACCAAGAGGGTTCTGAAGTACAGAAACTAGGGAGTTGTGAACTAAAATCTGACACAAACTAGGAGTTTCTGAAGTAGAAACTGACAGAATCTAGAGGGTTCTCAAATAAAATCAAATAGAAACTAGGGAGCTCTAAGGTAAAATCTGAGAGAAAGAAATGGGTTCTGATGTAATGTCTGACAGAACCTAGAGGGTTCTGAAGTAACATCTGACAGAAACTAGTGGGTTCTGAGGTAAAATCACAGAAACTTGAGGCTCCTCTGTTAAGATCTGACAGAAACTAGGGAGATCTGAGGTAAAATCTTACAGAATCTAAGGGGTTCTGAGGTAAAATTCTGACAGAATGAACAGGGATTTGAGGTAAAATCTGACAGAACTAGGACATTCTGAGGTAAAATCAGACAGAAACTGGAGGGTTCTGAGGTAAAATCTGACAGAAACTACAGGATTCTCTTGTACAATCTGACAGAACTTAGAAGGTTCTGAGGTAAAATCTGACAGAACCCAGGACGTTCTGAGGTAAAACCTGACAGAAACTAGAGGGTTCTGAGATAAAATCTGAAAGATACCCAGGATTCTGAGATAAGATCTGACAGAAACCAGAGGATTCTAATGTAAAATCTGACAGAAACTAATGCTTTCTGAGGTAATATCTGACAGAAACTAGGACATACTGAGACAAAAACTGACAATCTAGGGGATTCTGAGTTAAAATCAGATAGAAACTAGGGAGTTCTGAGGTAAAATCTGACATAAGGAATGGGTTCTGAGGTATAATCTGACAGAAACTAGGACATTATGAAGTAAAATCTCACAGAAATTTGGGCATTCTGAGGTAAAATATGACAGAACCTAGAATGTTCTGAGGTAAAATCTGATAGACCTAGGGTATTTTAGGTAAAATGTGACAGAAAGAAGGGGGTCTACCTAGGATGACCTAATGTAAAATATGACAGAAACTATAGGGTTCCAAGGTAATATCTGACAGAAACTACGGGTTGTAGGAGGTACAATTAATTTCTTTTAGGTAAAATCTGAGAGAAACTAAGGGATTTTCTGGTTTGAGAAACTTTCGTTCAGTATTTAGTGAGCATCACAACTTTAATGAAAAGGTCATCTCTGATCCCTGGATGATTTTCATGATGGACCTTCAGAGGTTTTCTGGAAACAGGACAGAGCTCCATCATAATGGAAGACATGTTCTGGGAGGCTTCTTGTAGTCATGGGAAAACCTTTCAGCACATCCAGACACATATTCACTGCTTGTCTCTTCTCAAAAAAGAAAAAGAAAAAGAAAAGAGTCAATCATCTCTGTGTGCGTGTTTGTGTCTGTGAAAACTGAAGCATGCAAGCATCACCTTTTTCATATAACTGTGCTACTAAATAATAAATTTTTGAAAGTGTTTATTTCCCTTTGAATTCTATTTTCTTTAGTGACCTCAACAACCACCAGTGACCCCAACAACCACTAGACCACTAGAAAATAGAGAAAACCACTAGACCATTCAGGTAAGACCTAAATTATATCCCTTATGATTATACAGTGGAAATGCCAAATAGATTCAACGAATTAGATCTGATAGCCAGAGTGCCTGAAAAACTATGGATGGAGGTTCGTAACATTGTACAGGGGGCTGTGATCAACACCGTTCCCTAGAAAAAGAAATGCAAAAAGGCAAAATGTTTGTCTGAGGATGCCTTACAAATAGCTAAGAAAAGAAGAGAAGTGAAAGGCAAAGGAGAAAAGGAAAGATATATCCATCTGAATGCAGAGTTCCAAAGAATAGCAAGGAGAGATAAGAAAGCCTTCCTCAGTGATCAATGCAAAGAATTAGAGGAAAACAATAGAATGGGAAAGACTAGAGATCTCTTCAAGAAAATTAGAGATACCAAGGGAACATTTCATGCAAAGATCGACACAATAAAGGACAGAAATTGTATGGATTTAATAGAAGCAGAAGATATTAAGAAGAGGTGGCAAGAATACACAGAAGAACTATACAAAAAAGATATTTATGACCCAGATAACCACAATGGTGTGATCATTCACCTAGAGGCACACATCTTGGAGTGCAAGGTCAAGTGGGCCTTAGGAAGAATCACCAAGAACAAAGCTAGTGGAGGTGATGGAATTCCAGCTGAGGTATTTCAAATCCTAAAAGATGATGCTGTTAAAATGCTGCACTCAACATGCCAGCAAATTTGAAAAACTCAGCAGTGACCACAGGATTGGAAAAGGTCAGTTTTCATTCCAATTGTAGAGAAAGCCTGTGCCAAAGAATGTTCAAACTACAGCACAATTGTACTCATCTCACAGGCTAGCAAAGTAATACTCAAAATTCTCTAAGCTAGGCTTCAACAGTATGTGAATGAAGAACTTCCAGATGTTCAAGCTGGGTTTAGAAAAGGCAGAGGAATCAAATATCAAATGGCCAACATTTGTTGGATCATAGAAAAAGCAAGGGAGTCCCAGAAAAACATCTACTTCTGCTTCACTGACTATGCTAAAGCCGTTGGCTGTGTGGATCACAACAAACTGCGGGGAACTCTTAAAGAGATGGGAATGCCAGACCACCTTAACTGCCTCCTGAGAAATCTGTATGCAGGTCAAGAAGCAACAGTTAGAGCCAGATATGGAAAAACAGACTGGTTCCAAATTGGTAGAGGAGTATGTCAAGGCTGTATATTGTCACCCTGCTTATTTAACTTATACGCAGAGTACATCATGAGATATGCTGGGCTGGATGAAGCACAAGCTGAAATCAAGATTGCCGGGAGAGATATCAATAACCTCAGATATGCAGATGACACCACCCTTATGGCAGAAAGCGAAGAAGAACTAAAGAGCCTCTTGATGAAAGTGAAAGAGGAGAGTGAAAAAGTTAGCTTAAAACTCAACATTCAGAAAACTAAGATCATGGCATCTAGTCCCATCACTTCACGGCAAATAGATGGAGAAACAATGGAAACAGTGACAGACTTTATTTTCTTGGGCTCCAAAATCACTGCAGATGGTGACTGCAGCCATGAAATTAAAAGATACTCGCTCCTTGGCAGAAAAGCTGTGACCAAACTAGACAGCATATTAAAAAGCAGAGACATTATTTTGCCAACAAAAGTCTTTATAATCAAAGCCATGGTTTTTCCAGTAGTCATGTATGAATGAGAGAGTTGGGCCAAAAGAAGGTTGAGCACTGAAGAATTGATGCTTTTGAACTGTGGTGTTGGAGAAGACTCTTGAGTCCCTTGGACTGCAAGGAGATCAAACCAGTCAATCCTAAAGGAAATCAGTCCTGAATATTCATTGGAAGGACTGATGCTGAAGCTGAAGCGCCAATACTTTGGCCATCTGATGCAAAGAGCTGACTCATCGGAAAAGACCCTGATGCTGGGAAAGATTGAAGGTGGGAGGAGAAGGGGACTACAGAAGTTCAGATGGTTGAGTGGCATCACTGACTCAATGGATATGCATTTGAGCAGGCTCCAGGAGTTGATGATGGACAGGGAATCCTGGTGTGCTGCAGTACACGCAGTCGCAAAGAGTCGAACATGATTGAGCGACTGAACTGAGCTGAAGAAGCACAGGACAATGTTGGAGCAGGTTTATTTTTATTTTTTGCCACGCTGTGTGACATATGGGATTTTGGTCCCCTAACGAGGGCATGGAAGCCATGTTCCCTGCATTGGAAGGATGAAGTCTTATTCACTGGACTGCCAGGGAAACCCCTGAGGGAAGTTTTATTATCTCCTGCCTCTAGATGAGACTCAGAAGTCTAGTAATTTTTGTGTAGTCCCTCAGAAGATAAATGGCAGGATTTTTATTATAATTGTCTACTGACCCTCATTCATTTTACTGTGTTCATATTAAAATGTACATACATGGCTTCTCGTGCTTGGTGGTGAAGTTAGAAACCTAGAGAAGATTTGTGTGTTATTGGCTTTTATTTAAACAATTGATACAGGATACTTAGGTATTTAATTTTCATTTTAAAAAGGATCTCCCTTGCCATAGTACTTGAAGCAGATAAATGGCAGATAAATGGCGGGATTTTTATTCTAATTGTCTACTTACCCTCTTTCATTTTACCAAGTTCATATTAAAATGGACATACATGACTTCTCATGCTTGGGAGTAAACCCAGAAATTTAGAAAAGGTTTGTGTGTTATTGGCTTTTATTTAGACAATTGATACAGGATGCTCAGGTATTTAATTTTCATTTTAAAAAGGATCTCCCTTGCCATAGTACTTGAAGAATGTGTCAGTGTTTGAAGATTTTGTGATTTGGGGCCTTTGGTGTTTTCTGGATTAACCATGTCACATTCTCTCTCCTTCCTTTTCAGTTCTTCTTACTGGAAGGGACCTGCTTTGCTCCATTTGATCACAGTCCTGACCCATTTGGAGGCCCCATGAACTGACACCTGCTATCACTGATGAACATAGATGTAAAAATCCTTAACAAAATTCTAGAGGATCCAACAACATATTAAAACGATCATACATCATGACTCAGTGGGCTTTATCCCAGGGATGCAAGGATTCTTTAATATCTGCAAATCAATCAATGTGATACACCACATTAACAAATTGAAAGATAAAAACCATATGATTACCTCAATAGATGCAGAGAAAACCTTTGACAAAATTCAACATCCATTTATGATAAAAACCCTCCAGAAAGGAGGAAAAGAAGGAACATACCTCAACATAATAAAAGCCATATATGAGAAACCCACAGCAAACATTATCCTCATTGGTGAAAAATTGAAAGCATTTCCCCTAAAGTCAGGAACAAGACAAGGGTGCCCACTCTCATCACTACTATTCAACATAGTTTTGGAAGTTTTGGCCACAGCAATCAGAGAAGAAAAAAAATAAAAGGAATCCAGGTTGGAAAAGAAGAAGTAAAACTCTCACTGTTTGCAGACGACATTATCCTTTACATAGAAAACCCTAAACACTTCACCAGAAAATTACTAGAGCTAATCAATGAATATAGTAAAGTTGTAGGATGTAAAATTAACATACAGAAATCCCTTGCATTCCTATACATGAACAATGAGAAAACAGAAAGATAATTAAGGAAATAATTCCACTCACCATTGCAACAAAAAGAATAAAATACTTAGGAATAAATTTACCTAAAGAAACAAAAGACCTATATATAGAAAATTATAAAACACTGATGAAGAAATCAAAGACAACACAAATAGATGGAGAAATATACCATGTTCACGGATTGTAATAATCAACATAGTGAAAATGAGTATACAACCTAAAGCAATCTATAGATTCAATGCAATCCCTATCAAGATACCAATGGTATTTTTCAGAGAACTATAGCAAATAATTTGTATGGAAATACAAAGAAACCTCAAATAGCCAAAGCAATCTTGAGAAAGAAGAATGGAATAGGAGGAATCAATCTGCCTGACTTAAGACTATACTACAAAGCTACAGTCATCAAGACAGTATGGTACTGGCACAAAGACAAAAATATACATCAATGGAACAAAATAGAAAGCCCAGAGATAAATCCACGCACCTATCGACACCTTATCTTTGACAAAGGAGGCAAGAATATACAATGGAGAAAAGACAATCTCTTTAACAAGTGGTGCTGGGAAAACTGGTCAACCACCTGTAAAAGAATGAAACTAGAACACTTTCTAACACCATACACAAAACTAAACTCAAAATGGATTAAAGATCTAAATGTAAGACCAGAAGCTATAAAACTCCTAGAGGAAAACATAGGCAAAACACTCTCTGACATATATCACAGCAGGATCCTATATGGCTCACTTCCCAGAGTAATGGAAATAAAAGCAAAAATAAACAAATGGGACCTAATTAAACTTAAAAGCTTTTGCACAATGAAGGAACTATAAACAAGGTGAAAAAACACCCTTCAGAATGGGAGAAAATAATAACAAATGAAGCAACTGACAAAGAATTAATCTCAAAAATATACAAGCAGCTCCTGCAGCTGAATTCCAGAAAAATAAGTGACCCAATCAAAAAACGGACCAAATAATTAAAGACATTTCTCCAAAGAAGACATACAGATGGCTAACAAACACATGAAAAGATGCTCAACATCACTCATTATCAGAGAAATGCAAATCAAAACCACAATGAGGTATCATTTCACACCAGTCAGAATGGCTGCTATCCAAAAGTCTACAAGCAATAAATGCTGGAGAGGGTGTGGAGAAAAGGGAACCCTCTTACACTGTTGGTGGGAATGCAAACTAGTACAGCCACTATGGAGAACAGTGTGGAGATTCCTCAAAAAACTGGAAATAGAACTGCCATATGACCCAGCAATCCCACTGCTGGGCATACACCCAGAGGAAACCAGAATTGAAAGAAGCACATGTACCCCAGTGTTCATCACAATACTGTTTACAATAGCCAGGACATGGAAGTAACCTAGATGTCCATAAGCAGATGAATGAATAAGGAAGCTGTGGTACATATACACAATGGGATATTACTCAGCCATCAAAAAGAATGCATTTGAATCAGTTCTAATGAGGTGGATGAAACTGGAGCCTATTATACAGAGTGAAGTAAGTCAGAAAGAAAAATACCAATACAGTATACTAACACATATATATGGAATTTAGAAAGATGGTAATGATGACCCTGTATACGAGACAGCAAAAGAGGCACAGATGTAAAGAACAGACTTTTGGACTCTGTGGGAGAAGGCAAGAATGGGATGATTTGAGAGAATAGCACTGAAACATGTATATTATCGTACGTGAAACAGATTGCCAGTCTGGGTTCGATGCATGAGGCAGGGTGCTCAGGGCTGATGCACTGGGATGACCCAGAGGGATGGGATGGGGAGGAAGGGGGGAGGGAGCTTCAGAATGGGGAACACATGTACACCCATGGCTGATTCATGTCAATGCATGGCAAAACCACTACAATATTGTAAAGTAATTAGCCTCCAATTAAAATAAATAAATTAATTTTAAAAAATTAAAAAAAAATAAAATCATCTTGATACTCTTCAAGCCAAAACTATGTGTTCCTTCTTTTGAATTCAGATAAAACTTTGTCTCTGCTGCTGTTTTTTCAGCTTTTCCCTTAAAATGGCCTCCATATTTTATTTTCTCTGTTTTCTGAAGACTGTACATTTTTATATTCTCCTACAGAATTTATCACCACTTTAGTAGGTGATCAACACATATTTGTATTCATTGCCTGGATATAGCAGAGAGGTCATTGTTAATGTACGTTAAAGAACAGAAAGATCAACCTTGTCTTTGCTGTTACCACCAAAATATTATAAAAGGATCAATAATCCATAACAAAAATAGCAACTAAATTGTTTGGGGAATTTAAAAACACTTGGGGAAGTGTTTAATTACAGGATTAGTTTTTATCTGTCTTTAACAAATTTAAAAGAGAATTAAGCCAGACTCATTCTGGAAGTTTCCTCTTTGGATGGTAAGTTATGTCTACTCTGGAAGATTTGTTAGCACTGAGATACTGAACATACCCTACAAGTAAGCAATCACATTTTTGGTAAGCATTTTACTGTTCTACTATTTAACAAACACTGACAGCAATATTTTTCTTTGGTTTGCGGTTTTTCAGCTGTTTGGAATATCCCTTTTTGAAATCCTAGACCTTCTCTTTTACCCCTTCTTTCAAAGATGAGAAAGCAAATCTGTGGGCAGGTGTAGAAGGGAGGGATGAACTTTAAAATGAAAGTTATAAGAAACGATTTAAAATTATTAGTTTTGATAACCATTGTATAAAAGTGCCTTTTTCTTTCTAATTTCCTTCTTTCCTTTTTCCCTTTTCCTGTCTGCATCATCATCCCATTTTTAAAATGTAAACAGTGTCACAGTGAAAGAGGCAAGAAGCAGGCTCTGAAGATGAGATTACTAGGTAAGACAGCACTTGGCAAATGATATAACACATGTCTAAAATCTTATTCTATTCACTTATTACAGAGAATGTAGTTTCTGCATAAAAGCAAAAATGCATGTTTGAGGTTTCACTGAAATAATGTTAATCTAAAAGAGTTGATGTCAGCTTACATTTAGTTTGGCTGGGTTTTTCAATTAATTAACTTCTAAAACAATTTAATGGATCATTGTGACATTTGCAGACACACCATTGGTAATCAAAATAAAATGAGGGAAATCAAAAAACACTGTATATAATTGAAACACATCTGTATGTTCTATTCTGAGGTGACTATTATATGATGTAAATTTGGGGGGTTTTTTAGGGGTTTTTAGTAGTAATGCCTTTCTGTGCGAATAAATTTGTCTTGATTATTTTAAATTACCTTAGACATTCTGAAATACTGTTATTCCTTTCTGAGTAATGCACTAAAAATATATTCATAGAAAGATGTAAAAACTTAACTGCCACAATGTTAAGTCACAGTTAGGAAATTAAACAAAATCAAAGAGCCACTTATAGAAGAGAAATTTCACTTTTCTCAATGCTTTAAATATACTCATTACAATTGTCCTCAAGTTTCTCTTTATTTTGTTCATCATGGAAAACAGTTGTAGCAGAATAATGAACCTGAGATACTAACAATGAGATGTTTTTCCCTTACATTTACTGGACTTATACGACTTCCTCTCCCCTTTCCTCCAAGTAAGAAAAGATTCCCTTCTACACTGCCTTTGGGAGTTTTGGAAGAGATTCTGGAAACCCAAGATACGCTTTGTGAACATTTGGAAATTTAGGTTTGGGCATGAAACATCAAAGCTTTGAATTTGAAGAAGTTAAATCTGAGCAGGTTTCTCTGCCCTTGGACAGAGAGGGGTGGGTGCGGAGGCAAGGTCAGAGAAGGGCTTAGCTGGCTGAATGCAGCACAGGACCCCGCCCTGTTCCACCCTTGTTCCAGGGCAGTGAGTGCAGGGCAGAAGACGGTAGAAGCACCTATGAGCTGTAAGGACTTGAGAACAGACGTCTGATCCCTCACTCCCCAGACAAACAGGAGGACAGAGGGGCTCACTGAGAATGGCTGTAACAAGGTGACTTCCATGTGAGAGGTGGGGGTTGCCGCTCATCTTTCCAGCGCTGATATCCTAGGGGCCTGTGCCTGCCTCAGATTAGGGCATAGGAGAAGAGGGAGGGGAATAAGTGGGGGAAAAGGGAGATGGGAACCCCTGAGGATTTTTCTGCAGAGGAAGGACAAACTAGCAAAAGATGAAGAGTGACTCTGTGGCTGGTACTGGATGAGTCATAGTTACACTGTGGCTGGTGGCAATTCTGGGGTGGGCAGCAGGGAGTGCTGATGGAACAGATGACAGAAGATGTCAGCAGAGGACGACGGTATCTGACACCTGAGAGGTAGAGGGTCACTCCTGTCCCTTACTGAAGGAGAGGAGCCCCCATAGTGTTTAGCACGAGTCTCAGGAAGATTAAACAGGATTGGAGTCTATTCTCAATTAGTTCAAATTTAGGCCTGAAATGATTGAAAAACACAACCAATTGAGTTTACTTAAGAAGGATAACCAGGTGAATTTTTCTACATCGAATAAAATGACATTTTGTTCACTGGAGTCACATTTTTTCACTCTTAACTTTGTGGCTGCATTTTATATCTGTTCTGTATCTATCCTTTATTTATGGATCAAATCATCTTTTGCTCTTTGAAAAGCAGGATAAAAGAGAACTATGAAACTAGACACACACACACACACACACAAACAATAGAAGAAACACTGAAACTAATTGTTAAAAATAACCTTTTCTTGACATATTTCCCTTTAACTTGAAGTTCAAAGCCAGTTTTGAACCATAGAAAATGTTAGGCTTGAAATATTATTCCTTCTTTGATTTCATTTTTATCATCAATTTGAAAACTGCTCCAAACACTGAAAAACATTTTCTTTATAAATATATTAAATAAGAATCAGACAAAACTTTTTTCAATAGGTGAACTAAAGTGATGCTTTCAGAAATGATTTAAATGGGTAATACCATGAGCAAAAAGCTAAAAAAAATCAGTCGTATTTATTGTTCTTCAATAAATACACCCAGGTGTGGGTGTGAATGGTGATAGAAGCAAGGTCTGATGCTGTAAAGAGCAATATTGCATAGGAACCTGGAATGTTAGGTCCATGAATCAAGGCAAATTGGAAGTGGTCAAACAGGAGATGGCAAGAGTGAATGTCAACATTCTAGGAAACCAGCGAACTAAGATGGACTGGAATGGGTGCATTTAACTCAGATGACCATAATATCTACTACTGTGGGCAGGAATCCCTTAGAAGAAATGGAGTAGCCATTATAGTTAACAAAAGAGTCCAAAATGCAGTACTTGGACGCAATCTCAAAACGACAGAATGATCTCTGTTCATTTCCAAGGCAAACCATTCAATATCAGAGTAACCCAAGTCTATGCCCCGACCAGTAACACTGAAGAAACTGGGGTTGAACAGTTCTATGAAGACCTACAAGACCTTTTAGAGCTAACACCCCAAAAGATGTTCTTTTTATTGTAGGTGACTGGAATGCAAAAGTAAGAAGTCAAGAAACACCTGGAGTAACAGGCAAATTTGGCCTTGGAGTACAGAATGAAGCAGGGCAAAGGCTAACAGAGTTTTGCCAAGAGAATGCACTGGTAATAGCAAACACCCTCTTCCAACAACACAAGAGAAGACTCTACACGTGGACATCATCAGATGGTCAACACCGAAATCAGATTGACTATATTCTTTGCAGCCAAAGATGGAGAAGCTCTATACAGTCAGCAAAAACAAGACTGGGAGCTGTCTGTGGCTCAGATCATGAATTCCTTATTGCCAAATTCAGACTGAAATTGAAGAAAGTAGAGAAAACCACTAGACCATTCAGGTATGACCTAAATCAAATCCCTTATGATTATACAGTGGAAGTGAGAAATAGATTTAAGGTACTAGATCTGATAGACAGAGTGCCTGATGAACTGTGGATGGAGGTTCATGACATTGTACAGGAGACAGGGATCAAGACCATCCCCATGGAAACAAAATGCAAAAAAGCAAAATGGCTGTCTGAGGAGGCTGTCTAACAAATAGCTGTGAGGAGAAGAAGAGAAGCTAAAGGCAAAGGAGAAAAGGAAAGGTATGCCCATTTGAATGCAGACTTCCAAAGAATAGCAAGGAGAGATAAGAAAGCCTTCCTCAGAGATCAGTGCAAAGAAATAGAGGAAAACAATAGAACGGGAAAGACTAGAGATCTCTTCGAGAAAATTAGAGATATCAAGGGAACTTTTCATGCAAAGATGCAGAGGCTCTGCCTTCATCTTTAATGGCCAGTGCGGTACAGTCAGTGGAAAGACGAGTGGCCGGGACCCAGAGAGGGTGGGAGGGCACCTGTCCTGCCCCTGGCGAAGCCTGCCTCTGGCAGGACGCTCCGAGAATCACCCCAGCTTGGGGTTCTGAGCCAGCCTGGAGCTCTGGAGGGACACCCCACCACCACCACCTGCCAGGGACCCCTGGGCATGTCTGTCCCTCCCTGGACAGGGCTCAAGGCCTAGGTCGGGGGGGGTGTGACTCCAGCCTGCTCGTGGCCCTCAATCTGTCCCCTCCTGTATTACAGGTGGCCGGAGGAAATGGGGAGGTCAACTGGGCTCCTTGGGCAGACAGTCCCCCAGGCCTGTGGCATCAGGTGGGTACCAGGGTGCATGGGGGGTGCTGGCACTGGGTGGGTGCACCCAGGCTGCAGCTCCCTGGTAGCAAATGGTAGAAATGGTAGGGACCTAACAGAAGCAGAAGATATTAAGAAGAGGTGGCAAGAATACACAGAAGAATTGTACAAAAAAGATCTTCATGAGCCAGATATTCATGATGGTGTGATCACTCACCTAGAGCCAGACATCCTGGAATGTAAAGTCAAGTAGGCCTTAGGGAGCATCACTATGAACAAAGCGAGGTGAGCTATTTCAAATCCTAAAAGATGATACTGTGAAAGTGCTGCATTCAATATATCAGCAAATTTGGAAAACTCAGCAGTGGCTACAGGACTGGAAAAGGTCAGTTTTCATTCCAATCCCAAAGAAAGGCAATGCCAAAGACTGCTCAAACTACTGCACAATTGCACTCATCTCACACACTAGTAAAGTAATGCTCAAAATTCTCCAAGCCAGGCTTCAGCAATCCATGAACTGTGAACTTCCAGATGTTCAAGCTAGTTTTAGAAAAGGCAGAGGAACCAGAGATCAAATTTCCAACAACCTCTGGATCATGGAAAAAACAAGAGAGTTCCAGAAAAACATCTATTTCTGCTTTATTGACTCGGTCAAAGCCTTTGACTGTGTGGATCAAAATAAACTGTGGAAAATTCTGAAAGAGATGGGAATACCAGACCACCTGACCTGCCTCTTGAGAAACCTGTATGCAGGTCAGGAAGCAACAGTTAGAACTGGACATAGAACAACAGACTGGTTCCAAATAGGAAAAGGAGTATGTCAAAGCTGTATATTGTCACCCTGTTTATTTAACTTATATGCAGAGTACATCATGAGAAACGCTGGGTTGGAGGAAGCACAAGCTGGAATCAAGATTGCCAAGAGAAATATCAATAAACTCAGATTTGCAGATGACGCCACCCTTATGGTAGAAAGTGAAGAAGAACTAAAGAGCCTCTTGATGAAAGTGAAAGAGGAAAGTGAACAAGTTGGCTTAAAGCTCAACGTTCAGAAAACTAAGATCATGGCATCTGGTCCCATCACTTCATGGCAAATAGATGGGGAAACAGTGGAAACAGTGGCTGACTTTATTTTTCTGGGCTCTAGAATCACTGCAGATGGTGATTGCAGCCATAAAATTAAAAGACACTTACTCCTTGGAAGGAAAGTTGTGACCAACCTAGATAGCATATTAAAAAGCAGAGACATTACTTTGTCAACAAAGGTCTGTCTAATCAAGGCTCTGGTTTTTCCAGTAGTCATGTATGGATGTGAGAGTTGGACTATAAAGAAAGTTGACCACAGAAGAATTGATGCTTTTGAACTATGGTGTTGGAGAAGACTCTTGAGAGTCCCTTGGACTGCAAGGAGATCCAATCAGTCCATCCTAAAGGAGATCAGTCCTGTGTGTTCATTGGAAGGACTGATGTTGAAGCTCAAGCTCCAATACTTTGGCCACCTGATGCGAAGAGCTGACTCATTTGAAAAGACCCTGATGCTGGGAAAGATTGAGGGCAGGAGGAGAAGGCGACGACAGAGGATGAGATGGTTGGATGGCATCACCGACTCAATGGACATGAGTTTGAGTAAACTCCAGGAGTTGGTGATGGACAGGGAGGCCTGGCGTGCTGTGGTTCATAGGGTCGCAAAGATTCGGACATGACTGAGCGACTGAACTGAACTGAACTGATTGTTCTTCAAAAAGATGCATGTTTCTGTTTATTGTGGTTAATCTGTGAATTGCTACAGTTGTTTTGATTAATGGCTAGATATGATGCCATCAAAGCATAAACCCTGTTTGGTTGTAAAACCTGTCCATAAACTTACTACTAAAAATGACAAAAATAGAAAAAGCCATCAAGAGTTTAAAAAAAACCCATGACAAAAACAGAAAAAAATAGAATATTTGAGCTAAAGGAATTATATATATTATACAGTGAATACATATGAATATATACTATACAAATATATACATATATAAATGTTGTATTACATATAATACTAACATATTATAAGTATTATACTAACACACATATATGCCACGTTATATTGCTAATGGTAGTTATTTAGTATATGAGAGATAGGTTTTCAGTAATGTTAAAACTGGATATCAAGTTTATGAAATTAATTTAAAACTCTAATCAGTACAGTGAAAAGAAATACCTTAATGAGATCAAAGTGTTAGTCATCAGAATAAGAAAACATAATATCAGTGATACTTTGCAGAGAATAATACACTGAAAGCCTTGCTGATAAATGTCTAAAATAATACTTTTTAAAAACCAAATCAATAGTCATATGATTAAAATAACTTACATGACATCTCATCTATATAGATTTAGTTAAGAGGTTATGATAATATAAAATTTGCACCTTAATCCTAAAATGTACAAAACAGAAAAAGAAAAAAAAAGCTTGTTAAAAAGCTACTTTCTCCTTGATTGTTTATCAAGACCATTATGGCTTCAAATTATCTTACATAAGAGGGAAATTAGAATGGGAGAGGCTAAAATGTTAGTTTTTAAATATATTTCACTCCTTTGCACGATAGCTTCAGTGAGGGAATTTAAAACTTGGATGTGAGTATTGTAACACTGCTTCCTCGTTTTCACTGTTGTGCTGACTGAGAATATTTGTAGCTGCATCTGCCAGAGGTAAGAAAGGTTCAGCTATTTGATTTATGAACCCTGCAAGTGGAGTGTCTCAGCAGGGGCTTTTAGTCCCCAGAAAAGTCTTCGAATTCATAAACATCTTGCAAAATCTTATTCACATACACAGAAAAATGTATTTAATCAACTTTGGTGTGCATGAAGTGGAGAAGGGTGAAAGCAGGGATGGAATATTGAGGGCTCAAATGCTCAGAATTGGGCAATGTTGTAAGGTTGTGATTGTGATCTACTGAGTATTTTTTCATCAAGGCTTTCATTTGAGTTAATTTGCCTTAAGGCAAACATTTAAGTTTGCTACAGAGTTTCTTGGGATAAGAAATCTTATGGTCCTAATGACTCTTCAGCCAACTGTGGAGCTTATCTTATCATGGGTTTTTGTGTTTTATGAAGGCACACTGTACCATTGCCACTGGATGCCCCAGACATGTCTAGATGTCAGCAAGTGTTATGAATCTGCAGGTGAACAAACACATTTGTGCAAGTGGGAAGTTGTTCTATGGATGAAGACACCGCTATGGTCAGCTGGTCGGCTTAGCAGAAATAATCTCAGAATCTGTTAAATACAAAATTGGTTGGAGCTGGGGCAGCTGAGGTTGTAAGAAAAAAGAATGATTTTGTGTCTGAGAATTAAGTCAGGGTGTTTGTCCATACGTGAATCAGATCTGCATCCTATATGTGGATGGAAAATTGCAGAATGATAGGAACATGAGTGGTCTCATGGACATCAGCTGGACCAGTGTTTAGATGATGGGTTAGGTCTTGTGTCATTCATATGCCTCCTGTTCCCTTTGCTTCCTCCTGTCTCGGTTCTCTATCCTCACTAGGTAACCACCCAAGCACATGGCCCTGACTCCCCATCTTTATTAGTCAAACATTTCACCACCCCTAGTTCATTGTCGGAGAAGGCAATGGCACCCCACTCCAGTACTCTTGCCTGGAAAATCCGTTGGACAGAAGAGCCTGGTAGGCTGCAGTCCATGAGGTCGCAAAGAGTCGGACATGACTGAGTGACTTCACTTTCACTTTTCACTTTCATGCATTGGAGAAGGAAATGGCAACCCACTCCAGTGTTCTTGCCTGGAGAATCCCAGGGACAGGAGAGCCTGGTGGGCTGCCGTCTATGGGGTCACACAGAGTCGGACACGACTGAAGCGACTTAGCAGCAGTTCATTGTCTTAGAAACTTGGGGTAGAGTAGGATGGTGATAGGCACAGAATCTGGATGAAGATAGATCAAGGTTGAAGGATGGTTTGCCCAGTCATGTCTGCAGGTTGTCTTAGCCACAGAAATCAGAGTCTGGGAGACAGATAAATAAGTGAAAAGCAAAGCATCTCGAGATATTGCCAAAGTAGGTTATATGTACAAAACAGCAATGTATTTTATTTTTAATTTTTAAAAATAAGATTCTTCTTATTTTTTTAAGTATGAGTGATCTCTGGTGATCTTTTATTTATTTATTTTTTGCCAAGGGGCACATGGGATCTTAGTTCCTCAACCAGGGATTGAATCTTCACTCCTTACATTGAAAGTACTGGACTGCCAGGGGAAGTCCCAGCAACATATTTTAAATTCCTTTTTCCACTCTCAGCCTCTAGTGAATATGCGACCTCCTCTGTATTCTCTCTCTTCTTTGACTGCAAATATTCCCAGACTGACGACTCATACTATGTTTGTCTTTCTCTCATTTTCCTGGCTGATCCTGTTGTCCTATTTTCTTCTTCTTTTAACTATCCATCTTTTCCAATGTAATCAATGTTTTCACTCTATCTTCCCAGTTGATTGTCATAACAAATAAGCCCAGGAACCAAGTATGCAAAGTATGTAGGGAAAAAAATAAGACTTAATCTCTAGTTTCCCTCCTCTCATTGCCAGGGGCAGAGCAGATGTCATTCGATATTGTTGATAAACAACTGTTTCAACAACTGTTTGAGAATATTTGTACAGGATGCTGACATGGTTGATAAATCTTCCTTTGGGAGAGTCTGTCTCTGGATAAAATCAAACTTATAACTACTGTAAAAGCCATTCCCATGTTCGAAGAAAAATAAAGCTATACTTGCTCTCCATTTGACTTCTTAGAAGAGGAAAATCTTAATATTTAAGTGAAAACAATTTAATAATTGCTTTCTTTTAAAATTTGTGTTAAAGCACACATTATTTTGCCACCAAATGTAAATTGGGAATTTTAAAGATTATTTTCTTCACCCTACTCTCTTTCCTTCCCCAACAAAAAATAAGACACCCAAATTCTAGATTTGCATCAGTATTTTAAAAGGTTTCCATTGGGTGTTTTGACCTGAGTTACTAGGTAATTGGCTTCCCTTGTGGCTCAGCTGGTAAAGAATCTGCCTGGAATGTGGGAGACCTGGGTTCAATCCCTGGGTTGGGAAGATTCCCTAGAGAAGGGAACAGCTACCCACTCCATGGGCTGGAGAATTCACGGACAGTCCATGGGGTCGCAAAGAGTTGGATATGACTGAGTGACCTTCACTTTTCACTAGGTAATTTTGTAGTTTTTATACTGGCAATTCTTATATCCACAAAAAATATTTTCTGCCTTATCTTGTGTCTTGTGCTCATTTATCTATTCAGTAGACTCTTGGTCAAAAAATTGAAAAGAATTTTAAAAAATCAAGGCCATCGTTGGGCAATCAGTGGATTATTTACTATTGTTTGTATTGTCAGTTCAGTTCAGTCGCTCAGTCGTGTCCGACTCTTTGCGACCCCATGGATCGCAGCACGCCAGGCCTCCCTGTCCATCACCAGCTCCTGGAGTTTACCCAAACCCATGTCCATTGAGTCAGTGATGCCATCCAACCATCTCATCCTCTGTCGTCCCCTTCTCCTCCAACACAAGACCTAACCCATCATCTAAAACATAAAGACACAAAATGATTAATATAGATAGAGGTACAATTTTAGGGATTTGTGTTTACAGTGTGTGTGTGAGTATGTCAATCCTTCCCAGCATTAGGGTCTTTTCCAATGAGTCATTGGAGTAGTCATTAAATCTGGTGGCTCAGATGGTAAAGAATATGCCTACAATGAGAGAGACTGGGGTTCAATTCCTGGGTTGGGAAGATCCTCTGGAGAAGAGAATGGCTACCCAACTCCAGTATTCTTGCTTGGAGAATTCTATGGACTGAGGAGCCCAGTGGTCTAGAGTCCATAGGGGTCGCAAAGAGTTGGACACAACTGGGTGACTGACACACTTTATATTGTAAAAATCACCGAAAGCATCTTGTTATATTGATGTGATTAATACAAATTTTAGTGTTTCTAAAGTTATAAATAGATTGTATTTTAAAGTGAACCCAATTTGGGGCTATTGTTCAAGATTAAAGAAAATTACTGATTTCTTATCAGGACATATATTAATTTGTTTTACTTGATCTGGCATTGTTTTATATACATTCAGAAGACACAACTAGCAACATTTTATAAGGAGATTTCTCTCTATCTCAATAAACATCAATATGCTTCAGATTAACAATATACAAATACATTTTTAATGAACAACTTTAATACTATAACAGTATCCTTTGAATGCTAATTTTTAACATAGTTGTGTTGGTGTTGGAAATGCAGTGATATGGGCAATATCTCAGATTTTAACAATGTCCCTAATACCATAATTCTATAATTTTGATAATGTTGACCCTGATTATGTTGTTTATGAGCAATAAATAGGTCTTGTTTTCATATTAGAATGACTGAAACTGTCCACATTAATATGCTCTTCAAAATTATTGTATGTAATTAAATTCAGCTGTTGTTGTTCAGTTGGTCAGGCATGTCCAACTCCTTTGCAACCCCATGAACTGTAGTCCACCAGGGTCCTCTGTCCATGGGATTTCCCAGGCAAGAATTCTAGAGCAGGTAGCCATTCTCTCCTCCAGGGGATCCTCACTACCCAGGAATTGAATCTGCTTTTCCTGAATTGGCAGGCAGGTTCTTTACCACTGAGCCACTAGGGAAGCCCCAAATTCAGCTACTTGAGTCCATTTTTTTCTAAAAGTTTAATGCAAAATGCTTTTAATATATGAATTATTTCCATTACTTTCAGTCTCTAAAGTAATTTTAACTTAAATTTTTTTCATCAAGCACCTTTAGAACTAGAGTATACCCTTTTCTGTTTGGAGGGATTGGTTCCTAAATTCTTTTCAGCCTTTTGCTGTTGGGGAAGGAAGGGGGGGGTGCAAGAGGAAAGAACATATTGAAATACATTCCTGGGGGCTGATCCATCTGTGTGCACTTGTGAGACCCTGTAATGTTCTAGCAGTGTCCTGCACGTCATGGGCACTAAATTAGGACAGTCTGTTCTTGGATAACCTTAACCTTCTTCTCCCTGGCTTAACTGTCCACTTAGTTTATTTACTTCTGCCCCTTTGGTAGTCGATGGCCTGAAACAGAACTATATTCTTGCTGTCACCTCCTTGCCCCAGTCACTTGGCCAAACTTTCCCCAACCCAATACTTGGGACTCCAGCTTTTGCTACTGAATGTGGAAAATAGAACTGTTAAAACAGATTGAGGATAATAGGATAAAAATCAATCTCTGAAATACCTCCTCCAGATCAATCTGATGCAAGTAATTCACTCAGAGGGCTTCCCTGGTGGCTCAGCAGTAAAGAATCCACCTGCAATGCAGGAGACTTGGGTTCCATCTCTGGCTCAGGAAGATCCTCTGAAGGAAATGGCAACCCACTCTAGTATTCTTGCCTGGGAAGTCCCATGGACAGAGGAGCTTGGTGGGCTACAGTCCATGGGGTCATGAAGTCAGACAGGACTTAGTGACTGAACAACAAAAACAGCTCACTGAAAGCTTTTCACAGGACAGGCAATAGCCATGCAGTTCCTACTTGAGAAGCTTAGAGAACTATACAAATAAGTTTTAAAACATAAAGACACAAAATGATTAATATAGATAGAGGTACAATTTTAGGGATTTGTGTTTATAGTGTGTGTGTGAGTATGTCAATGCAATGCTTGACCTATGTGTGCCCCTTATTGTAAGACCTGGCAAACAGCATCCAGACAAGACCAGAAATCATATGGTCAACAGTGTACTTTGATGAACTAATTTTTAAAGAGGATGAAAAAATTTTTTATATGAAAAGAAAGCCACTACCACATTCTAGCAGTACTTCTCAGACCTCCCACATGGCTCCTCTGACTGACAGGTCTGACATCCCCCAGGTTTTTATTCAACTATCCCCTCCCTGCATGCAGTTTTTTTGTTTGTTTGTTCCTGGTGCAATGTTCTGTTATTACTGTACAGCAAAAATGAGTCAGTTATGGCAGAAAGGGAGGAGGAAATGAAGAAAGGGAGAAGGAGATGAAGGAAATGAAAAAGGAGAGTGAAAAAGTTGGCTTAAAACTCAACATTCAAAAAACTAAGATCATGGCATCTGGTCCCATCACTTCATGGGCAAATAGATGGGGAAACAATGGAAACAGTGAGAGGCTTTATTTTCTTGGACTCCAAAATCACTGCAGATGGTGACTGCAGCCATGAAATTAAAAGACGCTTGCCCCTGGAGGAAAAGCTATGACCAACCTAGATAACATATTAAAAAGCAGAAACATTACTTTACTGACAAAGATCCATATACTCAAAGCTATGGTTTTTCCAGTAGTCATGTGTGGATGTGAGAGTTGGACCGTAAAGAAAGCTGAGTGCCAAAGAATTGATGCTTTTAAACTGTGATGTTGGAGAAGACTCTTGAGAGTCCCTTGGACTACAAGGAGATCCAACCAGTCCATCCTAAAGGAAATCAGTCCTGACTATTCATTTGAGGGACTGATGCTGAAGCTGAAACTCTAATGCTTTGGCCACCTGATGCAAAGAACTGACTCATTGGAAAAGACCTTGATGCTGGGAAAGATTGAAGGCAGGAAGAGAAGGGGATGACACAGGCTGAGATGGTTGGATTGCATCACCGACTCAGTGGACATGAGTTTGAAAAAGCTCCAGGAGTTGGTGATGGACAGGGAAGCCTGGAGTGCTGCAGTCCATGGGGTCACAAAGAGTAGGATATGACTGAGTGACTGAGCTTAACTGATACGTAGTATTGGTAGTGTATATATGTAAATCCCAATTTCCCAATTTATCCCACCGTCCACCCCCCTTCACCGTTGATGTATACGTGTTTGATCTCTATGTCTGTGTCTCCATTTCTGCTTTGCAAATAAGAGGATCTGTACCATTTTTCTAGAATCTACATTAAATGGGTTAATATACAATAATTTGGAGAAGGCAATGGCAACCCACTCCAGTGCTTTTGCCTGGAAAATCCCATGGATGGAGGAGCCTGGTAGGCTGCAGTCCATGGGGTCGCTACAAGTCAGACACGACTGAAGCAACTTAACAGCAGCAGCAGCATACAATATTTGCTTTTCTGACTTACTTCACTCTGTATGATAGTCCATCCACATCTGTATGAATTGATGAATTGCCTCTCCATTTTAATCTTCAGTATTTCCCAGTAAATGCCTATCTATGGATAATATTAATGTATGTTAGTGTTCACTGCACAGGTGTTTGATTTCACAAAATCACAGAACTTTGTCAGAAACAAAAGCATCAAAAATTTTATAGACATTATCCTGGAATGATATTTATAGTATTGGGGATATCTATGGAAAATGAATACATCTTAATTGTAGGCAGTTGTTTAGGGAACAACTTAATAAAACTTAATTAAGGCTGTGGATAGTCAGTTTTAAGACTTTTTAACATAAAAGCTTTAAAAAAATATCAACTTTTCTCTCTTTTTTGTACCTGTAGAAATTCTTTCCTATCTAGATGTGTCATAAAGATATTCTTACATTAACTTAAAATTTGAGCTTTTCTTGCGCTTTATAATCTACAATGTATTTTTTGCCTGTGATGTGTGATACTTTTATTTTCTTTTTTCAACCAGAAAGAAAATGGTTTCATTAACATCATTGCTATGATGACTTGTTATGCCAGAGTTGTGTGTCATTAAGTGTTGCCTCCATACACATGGGGCTCTATTTCTGGATTCTCCAGGCTGTTATTCATATGCCTGGAGGCAGACAACTAGAAGTCACGTTTCAGCACCACTACTTTCGAGCAGTGTGATCAGCTGGTAGTTTTCAGAGAGAAAATTGACTGGATTCTTGTTTACAGGTTGAATGCTGCTGGTGGAACCACCAGGGAACTGATTTGATACCCTTTGTTCGCCTAAGAAATGATATTCCTGTTACGTATCTGTGGGGTGCTGTCTGACATTAACCCTTGAGGCAGGACCCTCAGTTCTGCAGGAAAGTCTCCCAGGAGAGGATACTATAATACCATCTGTCATCTCAGTTACAAGAACACTGTATACTTCTCACATTTTCTTTCCCAAATTCATATTTAAATTTCTGCATTTGTTCCCTGAATGTCTCTTATAGCAGTTTCCATTTTTTGTATCTTGCTTATATGTTGCTATCTTCATAAACATCGAGATGCTCCCTTGTTTATAGAGATGACAATGAATTTGCCATTTTCTTCCCATCAGAGCTGACATTTAAGACAACATCTCTCATTTTAAGATTTCCATTGGCAAATTGAACAAATCTGTGTTTATATCAGCGAAAATGGATTCAGTTTCAGAGCAAGACTCTTTGCCCCACCAACAGTGTAAGAGGGTCCCTTTTCTCTACACCCTCATTTATTGTTTGTATATTTTTTGATGACGGCCATTCTGACTGTTGTGAGATGATACAGGAAATCCAAAGAAGAGAAACATGTGTATACATATGGCTGATTCACCTTGTTGTACAGCAGAAAGTAACACAGCATTGTAAAGCAGTTATACTCCAATTAAAAAAAAACTCTCTGCCTCTATAAGCCAAAATTAAATCTGCACAACTGAAATCTAATTCTGCCATTAAAAAAATTCTTCAGCATGATAAGTATTCTAATATTTGTGGTCATATTTCTTGTTTAAAATTTCTTTAATCTTATATTTGCATACTTCTGTCAAAGCATGTAATATCTGGATGCTTTTAAAGATTGTACAAAAAGGTTTTTTCTTGTCCTGCAGTGAGAAGGGCCAAATGGCTCATTTGCTAACAGTATTTACCAGGAACCACACAAATGCTATATAATACATAGAAAAACATCAGAAAAACTATAGTCATTATCTTCCTCATAGTCTTTGGCTAGTTTTGATCTATTTCTTAACTTGATTAAGGACTGGAGATAATGACTTATTTTGTGTTGGTTGGGTGATAGTGACATCTCCTCTGAATATCCTAGTCTCTAAAATGGTGACAATAGTGGCTCTGTAAGGTCCCTATGAGGATTAAATGAATTAATATATAAATAATTTAGCAGGACCAGGATTGCCACAGAATTGATAGGTAAAAATGGAAGATATTGGTACTGGTAGTATTGTAGCTTCCCATTTCTTACAGTGATTAGTATTTGAAACTTTTGTGTTTTGCACTAGTTGTTTAATTATTGAAAACTATTTATAAATGCTATATATATATATTTCTATATTCTAAATTATTAACACAAGGAGTCCAATATCTCTGGAAGTCATATTTTCTCTACCAAGTACTTTATTTGATTTACTAATCATGCTATTGACTTTTAAAAGAGAACAAATTGTTAATAGAATGGCTAGACTTTTTAATAACTGAAAATGACTGAACAATTTCATGCAATAAGTGAGAAAAGAGTGGCTAGGAAGCGGGAAGTTTGGAGAAAGAATAAAGTAATATTCTTGCTTGCTCCTTCTTAATGCCAGATCATGTAATGAATGCAATTATAGCTCACAAAAATATAATATTGGCTTAATTTATGAAAAATATCCAGGAAGGGATTAATGTATTCTTAAATACAGTTATGGAGATACCCTCACTATTAACCTCACTTGTCCTGACTGTTCTCTAGCTAAAGCAATAATACCACGTTGCTGATTTTGCAGAAGGCAAGTATGAAGCTCTTTCCAGGAGTTTACTTTATTGCATGTGGATTTATACTTTCTCCTCTGAAGTAGAACTCATGTATCTTCTTGTAACCGGATGAAACTGGGCTAAACTAAGATCAGAAGAAAGGAGGAAGATAAACTTATTCAAAGACAAATGTTTCAAGACTAGAAGGTGATCCTGAGGTTCTTTCAAATCTCCAAGAAATATGTTTGTTTTGGCAGAGATAGTTAGGGAGAATAGAAAGAAAGTAGCCTGCAGAAGCTGTAGAGTGAATGGTTCTCGATCCTAGGCTTTGTAAAATTTGAACTGTCCTAATTTAGCATCAAAAGGAAGCTCTCATGACTTGGTCACTTCACCTTCCTCGCTGAAGATGGCCCCTGTAGGTTTCTACTACTGTCCTTTAAGCTTTTTCTGCACAGATCTTACATTTATACTCCTGCAAAATGAGGGGCTTTCAAAGAGGAAGAATGAAGAACTAAGAGAAACAAGTAATTTATGTAGCAGAGACAGAAATATTCACACAAGATTTTACATTATATTTCCCCCTCTGAAAGAGCAAAAACAGAGAAGAAATTTAAACAGGAAAGAGCACATTTAAAGTTAAAGTTGTGTGACAAAAATCAATCTCTTTTTCATGCCAAAACTTGAAGAGACTGAAAATAACCAGGTTGAAGTAACCATGAAGATAGATTGAAAAAGTAATGTAAGAAAAATGGAAGAGAAAAAGGGTAGAAGAATTAGGAGGAATGTCTGAAGAAAAGGAAAAGCCAGGTATCAGGAAGGGGTGTGACTTGGTTAGCTTGTCCTCTCAAGTCAGGCAGAGTGTCTCATGAAGATGCGACAAAGGCAGGTGACCTTTATTAAGGCAGAGGACCACCTTTTTCAGAGCTACCGTTTGGATAAGCTAGTCTTTGTCCAATGAACATGGTAGCAGGTGATACTGCATAAGAAATGATAGCTTTATTCAACCATTATCCAAAGAATGGTTCAAAACTGGCAAAGGAGTATGTCAAGGCTGTATATCATCACTAAGCTTATTTAACTTATATGCAGAGTACATTATGCCAAATGTTGGGCTGGATGAAGCACAAGCTGGAATCAAGATTGCCAGAAGAGATATCAATAGCCTCAGATATACAGACGACACAACCCTTATGGCAGAAAGCGAAGAGGAATTTAAGAGCTTCTTGATAAAGGTGAAAGAAGAGAGTGAAAATCTGGTTTAAAACTCAATATTCAAAAAAATAAGATTATGGCATTTGGTCCCATCACTTCATGGCAAATAGATGGGGAAACAATGGAAACTGTAACAGACTTTATTTTCTTGGGTTCCAAAATCATGGAAGATGGTGACTACAGCCATGAAATTAAAAGATACTTGCTCCTTGGAAGAAAAGCAATGACAAACCTAGACAATATAAAAAGCAGAGACATTACTTTGCCTACAAAAGTCCATATAGTCAAAGCTATGGTTTTTCCAGTAGTCATGTATGGATGTGAGAGCTGGACAATAAAAAAAGTCTGAGCAGTGAAGAACTGATGCTTTTGAACTGTGGTACTGGAGAAGACTCTTGAGAGTCCCTTAGACTGCAAGGAGATCCAACCATGTCAATCCTAAAGGAAATCAACCCTGAATATTTATTAGAAGGACTAATGCTGAAATTGAGGCTCCACTACTTTGGCTACCTGATGTGAAGAGCCGACTCATTAGAAAAGACTCTGATACTGGGAAAGATTGAAGGCAGGAGAAGGGGATGACAGAAGATGAGAGGGCTGTATGGCATCACCATCTCAATGGACATGAGTTTGAACAAACTCCAGGAGATGGTGAAGGACAGGGGAGCCTGCTGTGCTGAAATCCATGGGGTTGCAAGGATTTGGACATGACTGAGTGGCTGAACAATAACAACATCCAAAGAATGGGACTATAAATAGGATGCTTAAAATTTAATGGATTATCTAGAGCAGTTATAGTATTGCTCAGACATACTTGCTAACTATAAATTTAATTAAAAAGTAGTTCAATGAGGTAACTGTGTTACTAAAAAAAAAAAAATGAAATGGCATTAAAACAGATAGCAGGACGAATCCTGAATTTGATTTGAGCTAAGCCAGAAAGAAAGGAGGAAGCCAAGCTGAGAATGATCTTAGATAAACTATCTTTGTTTTATGACATTTTCTTCCAACTTACTAGTAGTGTCATCTAGAAAGAAGTGCAGCATAGTAGACTTTTAGTTTGACACAAAGATCTATAGGTAAAAAATAATGGAGATTTTCTTAAGAGAAGCCTGGGAGCAAAGAGACACAAGAAACTTTTCTAGCAGAGACAAAAGTGTTCAAATAAGATTTTATATCTATTTTCTCAGAAAGCTGGGAAAGAAAAAACTTAAAGGTAAAATTGATGATTTCAAATTGTGATGCTTGAGAAGACTCTTGAAAGTCCCTTGGACAGCAAGGAGATCAAACCAGTCAACCCTAAAAGAAATCAATCCTGAATACTCATTGGAAGGATTGATGCTGAAGCTGAATCTCCAAAACTTTGGCCACATGATGCGAAGACACGACCCATTGGAAAAGACCCTGATCCTGGGAAAAATTGTGGGCAGGAGGAGAAGGGGATGACAAAGGATGAGATGATTGAATAGTATCACTGACTCAATGGATGTGAACTTGAGCAAACTCATGGAGATAGTGAGGGACAGGGAGGCTTGGTGTGTTGCAGTCCATGGGGCACAAAGAGTTGGACACTACTTAGTGACTGAACAACAGCAACATTGAATGATGAACATCAGGTTCTTCATGCCTTGGGCTGAGGGATAAAGGATAGCTAGGTTACCACAAATAGATGGTTGGAATTGGAGCAAGAGAAAGAGTGAGGGAAGCAAAGTGAAGAGTTAATAGTTGTGTCTGTAGGAAAGGAACATCCAGGGATCACTAATATTAGTCAATGCTCAGAATCTTCAATCCAACTCAAATTCCTGAATATTTTTTTTAATAACTTGAAACATAGCAAATTTAAAAATATGTCTTTTCTTACAATCTGGACAGCTTCTGCTACAATCATAAGAAAACTGACCACCATTTAGTTTGTATATTGTCACAGAAAGTATTTTCCTTAAGAGGACTTTTCAATGCTGGCTTCCACAAATGTATTTAGCACAGGTTTTTTTTTTTTTTTTAATGAGAAAAGCCATGTTGTTGTACATGCACAAACCACTTTCTAATGGTCTTTAACCTTATGCCATTTGGACTTGCCTCTCCAAAGAGAGATATTTGAGTAAGTGGCCATTACCGTGACATAGAGGAAGAGCCTCATTTTTCTCCATAACCACTGAACTCCTTGTAAGACATCTCTGGAGTCTGTAATGATACAACAACCATGGACTCTTTAGCAAACGGCAGCTCAAAACCAGTGCCAGGCCCAACCCTCAATCATCCAATCCCAGCTCACAGCAGACATTGTTTACACAGTTGTAATCAACAGGGTAAATTTAGAATATCCTAGAATAAATGATGATAAATTTCCTGCTTTGAGATGATAACTTAATGGAGCAGACAGTGACTATCTCCGATAGAGAGAGTGAATTGATGAGCATTCCCTTTAGTGAACAATTAGGATAGAACTCTTTACAGTTGTAGAAGTCAAACTAGATCATTTTTTTGAAACTAGTTTGCACACGTTTCTTTCTTCTTTTTTTTAAAATTCAAGTTCATGTTTTAAAAGCAAAGAATAATTATCGTCTTCTGTAGGTCAAAGAATAAACTGTTTATAGCAAGGTCTTGTTGAGAAGGAGATCTTTTCTGGAATCCTTCTCTTCCTCCCACCAGTGACCTGCTGATCTCTGGGAAGAGTCCTGAAGACTGTGCCAGACATGTGATGCTTAAACATTCTTTTTTCCCTCTTTATAGTTGGGGTGACTGGCTAATATCCCTTCAAATCTATCAAAGCAATTTTTTTGTGCCCTCCTTGGAATTTTATTTCCACATGTGAGGTTGGAGTGGTCTGTATGGAATACAAGGCTCACCTTTGATTTTAAAATCAGCACCAGCAGCTGCTCTGAACAAAAGAGCAGCCTAACAGATAGACCTAGTTCATTTCCACTCCCACCCGCCTTTGACCTTTTTCAATTTCCATCACTTCAGCTTAACAACTTCATTTTTCACTCTAATGCCTTCTTCCATTTGAGCAGAGATTACATTTTCCAAGCTGTACACGTTCTCCAGTTGATATTTTTAAGGATTGAGATCATGAAACAATGCTTTCTTCAGTTTCAGTTCTTAGTACCTCAAATCCTGGTGGTTGGAACAGAAACCGAGGGGGATAAAAACATGCACATTCATTAACCTTGGAGAGTCCTGCCCTTGCTGCTCCTCCAAGAGTTTCTCAGCCTCCAGGCCCTTCTCTCTGTGGGCAGGACAGCAGCCTGACCTCGTGTTTAGACAGCCTGATTCTGGATTCCGGCAAGAAGGGGTTTTCATCGCTACCCGCGTACTGACAAGCTGTGTGGTCTTGGTTGAGCTACTTTACATCTCTAAACTGTTATCTGTAGAATGGGATTAATAACATTGACCTTGAAGAAATTCTTGAAATGTAAATGAGAACAGTAAAGCTAAAGAATCTGGTGGTTCATGAGCCCTCAGTAAGTATTAAATGTAATGACTATTCTGTTTTTAACCCACAATGATCCTATTCTGGGAAGTTATTCATGGCCTCTTTGAACTGGTTGCAATGGTCGTGGGCTGGTTAGAAGAAAAGTTTAGTTTATTGAAGAGGCAAAATGTACAAGATAGGGGTTTCTAATGTGAAAGCGAAAGTGTTAGTCGCTCAGTCGTGTCCTACTCTTTGCGACCCCATGGACTGTAGCCCTCCAGGTTCCTCTGTCCATGGAATTCTCCAGGTAAGAATACTGGAGTGGGTAGCCATTCCCTTCTCCAGCAGATCTTCCCAACCCAGGGACTGAACTCAGGTCTTCTGCATTGCAGATTCTTTCCCATCTGAGCCTCCAGGGAAGCCCTTAGAACTTGAAAGTGCTTTGTGAACCATAAAGTACTATATAAATGTCATTATTATGACCTTGAGAACCTATGTTTTCTTGCCAAAAGGTAAAAGTGATAACCTATCTTGAAATGTAGATGATGAAGTGTGGCACCAATATAAGTTGCAGGAGGGCTGGCAATGCTAACCTGGAAGTGACAGAATGGTCCCAGAAGAAACAGGAGTTTGGACCAATGAAGCGGACTTGCTTTTTTTTATGCATCTGACTCACACTGCCCCTTCACCGCTCTGATTCACCAGAACTGGGTCAAATACTCCTGGAGTAGGTGGTAGAGTCAGGTTCTCCAGCACTACACAGGTTGAGTTTAGAGGAGCAGTCAATTTCCAGGGAGAATCAGGGTGCTCTATCTGAAGCAGGGAGGATGGAAACTCCACCGAGGGGTCCACCTAGTAAATTTCCATCTCACAGAGAGTCCTTCCTGTCCACAGTAGGGTTCCAACTTCTGCATGGTTGCAAATACTCTTCCTTCAGCTGTGAAACAGAAGGAGCTGCACTGAGGTCTGAAAAGTCCACTTGCCACATTCATGATGCTTTACATAGCGAAGAGCTGATAGTGATGAAAAAATTTCAGGTAATTAAAAAATCGCTGTTCAGCAGCCAAGTCAACACATTAAGAAAATTGGTGTGGGAGAGGGGTGGGTGGGGAGAATCGCTAGTTATTAAGAAGAATGAATAATGCTATTTGAGGCAATATGGATGGGCCTAGAGATTGTCATACTGAGTGAAGTAAGTCAGACAGAGAAGGAAAAATACAGTATGACATCCTTTATATGTGGAATCTGAAAAGAAATGATAGATACAAAGGGACTTCTTTACAAAACAGAAGCAAACTCACAGACTTAGAGAAGAAACTTATGGTTGTCAGGTTGGGGGAAGGATGAGGGGAAGGGGTAGTTAGGGATTTGGGATAGACATGTAAACACTGCTATATTTAAAATGGATAACCAACAAGGACTGACTGTAAAGCACAGAGAGCTCTGCTAAATGTTATGTGGCAGTCTGGATGGGAGGGAAGTTTGAGGTAGAATGGATATATGTATATGTATGGTTGAGCCCCTTTGCTGTTCACCTGAAACTATCACAATATTGTTAATCATCTGTACTCTAATCTGAAATTAAAAGTTGAAAAGAAAAAGTGGCTGGGGACTTCCCTCGTGGTCCAGTGGTTAACACTTTGCCATTCAATGAAGGCCATGTGGACTAGATCCCTGCTTGAAGAGCTAAGATCCCACATGCCTCAGGGCCAAGAAACCCAAAACAGAAGAAATATTGCAACAAATTCAATAAAGACTTTAAAAATTCAATTAAGACTTGAAAAAAAAAGTAGCTAGGGAAGCAAATTAGAACTATATTTTACATTTATATGTAAAGATACAACTTCTAATCGACGAAGTTACCTCTCTGAGCAATTAAATGTTGTGAAATGATATTGGCAAAGGAAACAATGCCTCCATCAAAATGTAAAGCTGTGGTACTGTTTTCTGGGAAGGCCTTTTCTTAGGCAGTGTGGGCCAGGAGGAGGGCAGTGGTTCTTAATACTTCAGGGATCATAGAAACTTGAGAATCAAGTGAAAGCTATGGATCCTTTAACTTGAAAAGATCCACATGCACACACCTTTGCAAATAGTTGCTTAGAACTTTGAGACCACAGGAAGCTATTTATGGAGTACTCTGAGGAGTCCCTTGGATTTGACAGGACTTAAGCTAATACGGGGTTTAGTCTCACATATTGGAGAAAGTCTCTGAGATGTGACAACCCCAAGAAACTTCAGAGTTCTGGGCTAACTGTTGTTCATTCACTCATTCATTCATTTACCTATTCACTTATTCATTCCTTCACTTACTGTGTCAGTTAGATAAATAAGACCACTACAAAAGCCCTGTAGTAGGATACAGCATGACCAGGAAGAGCCATTCCTCCCATAGAGCATACATTACATGACATGCACTTATTTTGTCCAAAAATTCAGAATGTCTCAATTTTGGAAGAGAGATACATGAATATCAGCCTTCCTCAGGAATTGAGACAGAGAGAAAGGAAGAAAACATAGTGAACTACATAAATTATCTTACCTGCCCTTTCTCTTTTGATCTTACAAGAGATTTGGGAGGTCGACATTCTTTTCCCCATTTATCAATGACTAAGTTGATAAGGACAGGAGGAGAAGGGGATGACAGAGGATGAGATTGTTGGATGGCTTCATTGACATAATGGATATGAGTTTGAGCAAACTTCAGGAGATAGTGAAGGACAGGGAAGCCTGACAGGCTGCGATCCACGGGGTCACAGAGTTCTATCAGTTCAGTCACTCAGTCATGTCCGACTCTTTGAGACCCCGTGGACTGCAGCAAGCCAGGCTTCCCTGTCCATCACCAACTTCCGAAGCTTGCTCAAACTCATGTCTATCAAGTCAGTGATGCCATCTAACCATCTCATTCTCTATCGTCCTTTTCTCCTCCTGCCTTCAATCTTTTCCAGCATCAGAGGCTTTTCCAATGAAAAACTCTTTGCATCAGGTGGCTAAAGTATTGGCATTTCAGCTTCATCATCAGTCCTTCCGATGAATATTCAGGACTGATTTTCTTTAGGATTGACTGGTTTGATCTTCTTGCAGTCCAAGGGACTCTCAAGAGTCTTCTCCCACAACTTAGTGACTGAACAATGAACGAAAAGCTGATACGGGTAAGTTGATAACCTTGAGGGTTTCCCTGGTGGCTCAGATGGTAAAGAATCTGCCTGCAATACAGGAGACCAGTGTTCGATCCCTCAGTCGGGAAGATACCCTGGAGAAGGAACTGGCAATCCCCTCCAGTATTCTTGCCTGGAGAATTTCATGGACAGAGGCATATCTGAATATTTCTCAATACCGAGGAATATTGGAATATCTCTCATGATATCTCTCATGGATAACCTTGAGAGAGACTAAATAACTTGGTTAAGGTTGTGTGTAGCAGGACCAGGATGTGAATCCAACCACCTGGATTTCTAAATTCCAGGATGCTCTGCTGCCTCCCCAGGGTCACACAAATGTAGGTTTATTCAAATGATAAAGTCAAGTGAAAACTTCCTGCCTCATTTTTATGGAAGGCATCCATTATGTGTATATATATGTGTGTCTGAGTGTGTATTAATATATATATTAATATATAAGCATATGTATATACATATATATACATACACATGTGTGTATGTAACTATATATATATACTATATATAGTATATAACTATATATATATATATATATATATATATATATAGTTTTTTTAAAAAGACCAGGAATATTATGGAGAGATAGCCTGTCTAGAGCAAGGTACACTGGTTCAATAATCAAAGTCCCTCAGATTGAGTTCTAGTTTTGTCACTATGTGATCTGGATGGGGGCTTCCCCATTGGCTCAGTGGTAAAGAATCTGCCTGACAAGCAGGAGATAGGAGATGGGAGTTCAATCCCTGGGTTGGGAAGATCCCCTGGAGCAGGAAATGGCAACCCACTTCAGTACTCTTGCCTAGAAAATTCCATGGACAGAGGAGCCTGGCAGGCTACAGTCCAAGGAATCACAACAAGTTGGACACAACTGAGAACACTGGCATGTGACTTGGATAAATAATTGAACTTCTGAAGTCTTTAATTTCTGAATCTATAATTGGTATTGTATCTGGTGATCTTTCAGATTTTTTGAGCTTGAAATTTTTGTGATAGATACACTCAGATTATCAAACTATCAAAAAGTTCAATAATTTGAAGGCTTATTAATAGATTATATCTGTGCACACATTTTTTTTTTCCTCAACATTTTTCTCAGTTACAAAAAGCACTGTTTATGTTAGTGGGCCTTAACATATCAGAAACACTAGAGGAAAATGAAAGGCAAAGGATTCTCACAGACAAATAATTCCCTGAGAAGGTTCTACTTAGAAGTCTCTGTCACTTAATCAAGGGATCACTGAGGTGTCTTTCAAATTTAGTAAAGGAACTATTATAATATCAAAAACATTTTATTTTGGGGCCAAAAATATCAATAGGAACATAATCTAATTATTTTTAAATAGACTGATAATTAGATAAAATGATAGACTTTAAGATCTAAAAATCATTTTGTCCAATTTTCTCTTTACAGGTTAGAAGAGTGTCAAAGAGGAGAATAAATTTGCCCAAATTTGCAATAGATTATTGACCCTGAATGGGGCCTGAACCCAAATGCTGCTCTTTGATTTCCTATTCCAGAAGTTCTTTCCTTAGCCATCCCTGAGCTTCAAATCTTTTCTCTCCCCTGGTGACTTGCTCCCTTGCTTTGTCTGAACAAAGGCTCCCACCCATCTTTATTCTGTCCCTCAGCACCCAGACAACCTTCTTCAAAAGATTTCATATCTCTGTTGCGCTGTTTACACCTCTGATGCCCCTCACTGCCCACAGAGTACAATTTATGTTGTTTAAACATTCCTCTTCCTTCAAGAAGCCTTCCTGGATTCCCCATAGCTAGAGTCATGACTCCATGCTTGGAAACTCTCTAACATGATAATTCTCACAAAGCAATTTTCATCATTACCTTATACCATAGTTACTGGTGTATTTTGTTTCATTTTTTTTTCTTAATTTTTATTGGAGTATAGTTTTTTTATAATGAGAATTTCTACTATAAAACAAAGTAAATCAGCTATACATGTGTGTATATATACGTATATAAATCCCCTTTTTTGGATTTTCTTCCCATTCAGGTCAACCACAGAAAACTGTTTAGGGTTCCCTGAGCTATACAGTAGGTTCTAATTAAAAAACTAAAAATATAGCTATCCTATGATCCAGCAATCCCACTTCTGGATATATACCCAGACAAAACCCTAATTCAAAAGGATACATGCACCCCAGTGTTCATAGCAGCACTATTTACAATAGTCAAGATGTGGAAGCAACTTAAATGTCCATGGATGGATGAATGGAAAAGATGTGGTGCATGTACACAATGAAACATTACTCAGCCATAGAAAGGAACTACACTGGGAGATTTATAAAGACATGGGTGGACCTGGAGACTATCATTGGTGTGGTTTTCAAGACATTTATTATAGTGCAAACTTCTAAGGTATGGAGTCATGGGTAAGGCAATTAGCATAAGGCTTGGTGCCTTGAAGAGAGTTGTTAAATATGAATTCTTCTCATTAGACATTTATGTTTTTCTTGTACCTCATCCCATCTCTCAGAAAGAAATGAGTGGGTTCCATTTTTTGAATGAGTAATGTGGTCTGACAACCTCTGGGAGCAAATGCCTCTCTATGCGGCCTCTAGGCGTGCTGCTCCCACCGTTGCCCTGACCTCCCCTCTCACTCCCACTGGTCTACAGGCTGATGGCTCATCAAGGTCAGCTCAGACCTTGACTCCTTCCCACCCATAACATGGCTCTTCCCACTGCTGGCCCCCCTTCCTCTGACCTCTGTCAGCGTGTATGATCGGTTTTAGTGAATTAACATTTCCTCCTCATTGCTAGGAAATTTTCATTTGTCCGGGAAATTACAAAGCTATGTAGTCTAGTCAAAGCTACAGATTCTCCAGTAGTCATGTACGGATGTGAGAGTTGGACTCTAAAGAAAGCTGAGCGCCGAGGAATTGATGCTTTTGAACTCTGATGTTGGAGAAAACTCTTGAGAGTCCCTTGGACTGCAAGGAGATCCAACCAGGCAATCCTAAAGCAAATCAGTCCTGAATATTCATTGGAAGGACCAATGCTGAAGCTGAAGTTCCAATCTTTTGGCCATCTGATACGAAGAACTGACTCACTGGAAAAGACCCTGATGCTGGGAAAGATTGAAGGCAGGAAGAGAAGGGGGTGACAAAGGGTGAGATGGTTGGATGGTATCACTGACTCAATGGACTGAGTTTGAGCAAGCTCCAGGAGTTGTTGATGGACAGGGAGGCCTGGCATGCTGCAGTCCATGGAGTCACAAAGGGCAGGACACATCTGAGGGACTGAACTTACTGATGAAATTACAGCATGAAACCTGCTTTATACTACTTGTATTTTTCAATACATGTTCATAGATGGAATGAGTTCAACTTAGTTACTTTAGAATATTTTAACAATACATTGAGACTACAGATGCACAACTTATTGTTCTGAGGGAACTTTCTGCTCTCCTGAAACAGTTATTCAAGCTCCCCAAAGCTTCTCTGGTGGCTCAGTGGTAAAAAATCCACCTGCCAATGCAGGAGGTGTGGGTTTGATCCTTAGGTCAGGAAGAGTCCCTGGAGAAGGAAATGGCAATCCACTCCAGTATTCTTGCCTCGGAAATCCCATAGACAGAGAGTCTGGTGGACTACAGTCCATGGGGTCACAAAGAGTTGTACACTACTTAGCGACTAAACAACAACAAAGCTTTTTGGTTTCCATTTGTACATAGTTCAGTTCAGTCGCTCTGTCATGTCTGACTCTTTGCGACCCCATGAACCGCAGCATGCCAGGCCTCTCTGTCCATCACCAACTCCCTGAGTCCACCCAAATACATGTCCATCGAGTCGATGATGCCATCCAGCCATCTCATCCTCTGTCGTCCCCTTCTCCTCCTGCCCTCAATCTTTCCCAGCATCAGGGTCTTTTCCAATGAATCAGCTCTTTGTATCAGGTGGCCAAAGTATTGGAGTTTCAGCTTCAACATCAGTCCTTCCAATGAACACCCAGGACTGACCTCCTTTAGGATGGACTGGTTGGATCTCCTTGCAGTACAAGGGACTCTCAAGAGTCTTCTCCAATACCACAGTTCAAAAGCATCAATTCTTCGGCGCTCAGCTTTCTTCACCATCCAACTCTCACATCCATACATGAATACTGGAAAAACCATAGCCTTGACTAGATGGACCTTTGTTGGCAAAGTAATGTCTCTGCTTTTGAATATGCTATCTAGGTTGGTCATAACTTTCCTTCCAAGGAGTACCAGCAATTTCATTTTCCTTTCATTTCAATCTTATTTCTCAGTATTTCAATAAATCCCTCCAAAGGAGTCACTGGGATATAAACCACCATCTAATAGGGCAAACAAACATGCATTACCATCTCTAGGACTCTATTCTCATTGCTTTTCCATAGCCAAGTCCCTTTTAGAAATGTGGGTAGTTTTATTTCTATCATGTGCAGGGCTGAACACTGTGATGTTCAGGCTTGGACCTCCCCACTGAATCCTAAATCTGCTCTAAGTCTTCACCCCCTTATATCAGCAGAATAATCAAGGTTATAACAGACCAGGCAGCCTTCCAGGGTCACCTGTATCTAACTTTGATATATTTGGCCTAGAAGTTCTCCTTCTTAGAGCTTGTCCCCTCATGAGTTTTCAAAATGGAAAATTTCTGATTTTATTTTTTGTAACTTTTTATTTTATGTTGAAATACAGTTGATGAACAGTGTTACGTTAGTTTCAAGTATACACCAAGCTGAAAATATTGAGTTTAAAAGAAATGATAAAATGGAAATACCTTCTATGGTTTAGGAGATTGGAGAACACATAGATGACATGTAGAAGTCAGTAGTTGCACAAATATGTGTGTTGGGGGTGATTGTCAAAAGATTAAGAAAACTTGGTAAAGAGTTGTTTTTATGAAATAAAACTGAGAAAACAACTTTTTTAGATGTAATTATGGCTTAGATGTAATTATGAAGCTTAATTATTACCAGGAGATCCTACCTGCAGTATCGTATTCAGGCCTCTGGAAATACATTTGTTTGCATTTTTCTCTTTCACTTTTTACACAAAGAATTAGCTTGGTTCCATTTTCTTTCATCTTTCTGTAACACTTTTTCTCCCCATTTCTCTGCTACTACCTTCAGACATAAACATTTATTGAAAAAAATTACCAGTCTATTTTACTGTTGGGCTTCCTGGGTGGCTCAAACTGTAAAGAATCTGCCTGCAATTCAGGAGACCCAGGTTCAACCCATGGGTCGGAAAGATCCCCTGGAGAAGGGAATGGCAACCCACCCTAGTATTCTTGCATGGAGAATCCCATATTTTAATCAATATACTTGCTGGTGTTATGGGCATTCATGGCCAAAGGAGTAACAAATCAAACCTGATTTTATGAGTAATTGTTAATTTGATAATGAAAGACTGTAAGCCTCAGAGACCATGTCTTCCTTGTAAAAAATATAAAGTGACAAAGGTATATGGCTTATGTTATTGCAAGTTAGTCTCAAGAAAATAAATCACCAAATTGAAAAGAATTAAAGGGTCACATTCTTATGTGGTACAATTCAGAGAGAAAAGTTATTATTTAAAATAACACAAGAGTATCTGTCTGCTTACCCGTCTATCTATACAATAGAGAACTCCTACACTTTACTCTTGCTATTTTTTTCCATTCCACAGCACTCTCTACCCTTAGGAAAAAAGATGTAAATGGAGCAACCATGTACGTGAAGGAAGACTTTACAAGCAGATAAGTCTTCCACCGCTGAAATCCTGCCACGGGCAGACTGTGCAGCTCATGTTAAAAGGAGAGGTTGGTTATGACTTACTTGGACCACTCTGGCCTGTCTCATACCAGATAAAATTAATGGCTGAAAAATTCAACTGGACTTTAAAGCAAAATCTTAGATACTAAAACCTGATCTTTATAAGGCCATTATAGCAGCAAATAACATCTCTATGCCAAATACAGATACCTATTTATAAAAGAAAAGAGTTGGACATAGACAATCACATCGCAGGCCAATAAAACGCCTATTTAAACCTCTCCCTAGACAATTTAATCTACATGACTGCATTATACCCAGGACATGAAAAGGAAGAGAAATACGTGACTATTCAAACGTATGTTGAATTGGATCGGTAGATTGTACTTACGTTGGGGCATATCTCTAGCCACTTTTCACTAGAATGTCTTCAGGGCACTGTTGAGGCCAGAAAGCTGTTCCTTGGGTTTCTTGTTTCAGTGAACAGCTAGACATTTAGAGGGGAAATAGACATTGTCTCCAGTGAGACAACAAATTATTCAATTTCTAAGATCTGAGTTTCTTTATCAAGTGAAAAAAGTCTTGGGGACATAAAATATGCAATCGATTGCTTTTATATGAAGTAAATGTAAAAAATGAAAAAATAATTAGTAATATTTTAAGTAAATATCAATGGGATAAACTTGACAGATATTAATATATTTGTGTTATCAGGGGGGTTTCCCTGCTGGCTAGGGGGTAAAGAATCTGCCTGCAATGCAGGAGACGTGGGTTCAACTCCTGGGTCAGGAAGATTCCCCCGGAGAAAGGAATGGCTACCCACTCCAGTATTCTTGCCTGGAGAATTCCATGGGCAGAGTATACTTTTAAAAAATAAATATTTATACTCATCAAAAATAATAATAAAGTATTATATAAGTATAAGTTAAATATTATATGTATATGTTTTGATATACTCATAAAAATAATCAAATATTATAAATTACAAATAATAAAATATTATAAATATTTATACTCATCAAAAATAGTAATAAAATCAATTTTGAATGCAAATTCCCATCCTTATACATACACAAATGATCATCTTCATGAGTATTATTCTTTAATACGGGATATTTTTGATATTGTCATGTACAGAACAACTTTTTATGACAGTTAACTGACTTTAAAGAAAAAGGAGGCTAAGAAATTTTTTGACTGAAAAGTGTCGTAGTTACTTTTCCCCTCTCCACAGATCTGTTCCAGGTTGTACAATTAATGTCATGCTGTTCAAACACAGGTCATTATAAAGTTAGACACTAGGTGGCAATACAAACCCCCCAAACTGGAGGGTAATTGCCTTTGTCTATCATTCTTAAGTCTGAAATCGAATATTCTGATAAGAAACAGATTTAATATAATCATGTTCATCAGTAATATTCATAAAACTGCTGTAACCATGTGTTCAAATTCTTGTATAAATGACACAGGATTTTGGTGAGGAGGGAGGACAGACGGAGTGTTTGAGAAGTGAGGTACCAATTGAAATGAATGTTTATTTTGTTGGCTGTGCTGTATCTTCAGCACATTTACCTTGTCCTAGGCTGGGCTGATCACCAATTCAATTCTGGGTTCAATTCAAGATGCTGAATGCCATGGACAGGATCTTTATGGCTGTAGCACCTGGTTACTTTCAAATTTGCTTCCAGTATTCTTAACCTTACATGAAGTGAGTTGAATTTGGAAGGACTTTTTCTAGTGAAGTAATTATAACACTTTTTTTAAGTTCAGTACCAGACCAGGTTTTTGAAGTTAATTTCATGATTATGTGCTGCCAGTATTAATGGATGATATTCCAGAGATTGAGTAGTTTTGAAAATATGCATTTTCACTTTATCAGATTAAAAATTTATTCCAGATTAAAGGAATCTAGAGATATAGCAGCTAAATACAGTGTGTGATTTTTGCTTGAATCCTGGATCCAAAAAGTAAAGCACTGAGGGCTGTAGAACACATTCTCCATGTGTTTGACATTGTAGGGTTGTAGGAAAACATTCTTGCTCTTAAGTGATAAAACTGAAGTGTTTAAGAGTTGAAGAGTTACATTATTCTTCAAAGAGATAAGCGTGGAAAAGCATATCTATGCATATAGAGAGGAGAAAATAAGCAAATAAAGCAAAGTATTTAAAAAGGGAAAACCTAGGATAAGTTAGTGTTCATTCTGTTCTTTTAACTTGTAGGTTTGATATTTTTCAAAACAAAAAGTTGGGAAAAATGAATTTTCCCTCTGAAAATACACCACCATAGAAAATAAATAATATTAATATCCTTTTCTACTTACCCAGAATAGGCCATTTTATCTAGATGAAATGTGATCTAGACATTTCAAAATTAAGATTGACTTGATGTAACTGACAAAAATTTTTGTCTTACAGATAAGATAGAAATGATGACACTTGTTTCTTAAATAGATCATAGGGATAACTTTGGGAAACAATCTGATTTTTTTTATAAGAAAATCTATCATCTCTACAATACTCCCAATTGCCCCAGGCTGAATCACTGGGCATTCAATACACAATATGCCATTGGAGGCTGAATCACTCCTGCTCAGCAAAACGAAACTATGCTTCTAAAAATAAAATTTTCTAACCAGAACCAGAGCCTCAGCCTTCTAAGTGATGTATCTGTCACAGTGTTATCTATCTAAAGAATTTCCTCACAGGATATGTGCTTATAATCATCTCAATGTCAGTAAACAATTCAAAATATCAAAGGATTAGGAAATATCAAATATGGGATATTAATAACCATATTTTGTTATTGAAACTGCTGGGAGATCTGGCTTCTGGGACATCATGTAAATGAAGAAAGCTGTTAAACTTGTGCTACAGTTTTAGTTAGCAAAACAACCATGAAATGCTGTTTATTTATATGTGCTCCACATTGTTCAAAATGATTGAGGCAAACACACAATAAAGGAAAAATTTAAGATGTGAATGGCTTGAAAAAGGGAATTACATCCATTTGTTGCCTTGGCACAGGTTAAGGTATAAAAATAACCTAAGTCCATGTGTCAGGCTTTTAACAAATGAATAGAAACTTAAGTTTCATCTAGTTTTCATGTATCTTCTGAATGGAATTATGTAGTTCAAGCTTTGTTTGTTGAGATAATAGGGTTTGAAGTGGATGCTTAAATATAATTGATGAATTTTATTTTCATTATACATTTGCTTAGCATACTTCCGCAAATGTAGCAAGTTTTAAAACAATCTGGCTTATAAACACATCTATATTTAGAGCCATTTAAAGAATATAGGACTTTATCTCTGATAAACAACAATTTTTCCAGAATAAAACGACTAAGATACCTTTCTCAAATCATGGTACTCTTGCCTGTATTTTTTTTTATAATTTAAATTATTTACTGGATTTCTTAAAGATTGGAGATAGCCCCCTGCCTAGTTTCAAAGTAGTGCCGCATTATTGGTTTCTTGAGGCCCTAAATCGCTTTCTGAATGGCAGAGTGTGTTTACTTATTTACAATTGGATCTATCAGAAGAAAACATTTTTAGGAGCCAAACACATATATATTATTACATGTCAGATATACATATTATCAGGTTATGTGGGACACAAATGATAAACAGGAGAAAAAACTTTAGGATAAAACTTTAAATAATTTTAAGAACATGATTTCAGTCATATCTAAAAGAATGCATAAAAGAAACTGAGTAAAAAAGTCAGCATTTTACAAGCCACAGTGTATACCTTACACTGCAATACCTTACACTTATTCTTTAAAACATTTCCACTAGATATATGGGAGACTGAGGAAAGGGGAAAATATCATATTGTCTCTAAGGAGGAAAAAAAAAATCCCTATTTTATACCTAGGAAAAAAGTTTGTTAAGCAGAGAGGACATTGTAATTTAAATTTCTTAGTGGGAAGACAAAATTCTAAGGGAGAATAGCTTAATTTCTTGGTGCTTCTCTTCAGGAATCAACTTCTGGATCTTGAAAAGGGTATGAAAGGTGTTTGCTTTTGGCCAACTTTAGACTGGCTGTGCTGTCTCCAGTGGTTAAGAGACCACCCCCGCCCCACAACACCCTAGGTCCAGTTGCTACTTCCTGCCAGGTTTGCTATGAAACCAAGAGTGAGGACAAGCAGCTCTCCTAACCCAAAACACAGGCGCAGGAAGGCAGCACACTGGGATCTTCTGGGGGGTGTCTCTGGATGAAGAACTGAGCCCTGGATCCCTAGAGACTTTTTGCAGAAACAGTGGATTTTCAGTTGAGTCAGGAGATTCAGGCTGAGCTCTGCCTTCTCTTTTGATTACACAGAACTTATCTCCTCAGTTTCAAAACCCAACTCAATGACGAGCAGAGAGTCATGTAAGTAAAGACTAGGTTCTCCCCAGAAAGCTTCTCTCTCTCTCTCCCTTTTTTTTTTTTTGGTTTGTGCTGCTTCGACGTTAAGATCGTTGTCACGTCCCATGGGCTCTGGTTTTCCTCCTTACAGAGCAGAAGCCAGCTTTCCTACATTCAGAGCAAAAATGAAAGAAAAGGAAGACTTTTACAAGAGAGACTGACTTGCTTATAAAAAGCCTGAACTCTTTTCAGATGTACCCATCTTGAAAGGCTCATCGAGCTGAGAGGTGGTGATGGGTCAGGAAACTGACAGGGTCCTGGGGAGGCTGAAGCTTGGGCTTAGTTGGGAGGCATGTTAAGCATGGCCACACGCCTTCCTGTCTTTGATTTTTCCCAGGTTGGTGCTCACCTGGCTTTTAGGTTTGTCCTTCCTTTCAAGCAATGTTTATTGTGCATGTATTATGTGCAGGTTTACAAGATACCCTGGGTTCACATTTTCTAAAGAGCAATCTGGGTGGTCTTTCCGCAATCCTCTACACTACCAAAGATTTTCTTCCTTAATTTTGATAAACATCATTTTAATTAGGACCATGGTACCATATTTCAAAGGGATGATCTGAAAGGTAACCTAAGACATCATGTTATCAGGGGTGATGATTACTTTTAGCCAAGTCAAAATTTCATTCTTTTTCAGTTGAAATACAAGGAAAACTTTCAGGCTCCCTCCTACCTTTCAATTTTGACTAAGGAAAGTGCTAATTATTAACTAGTCAAAGATCACTGAATCTTTGTTCCAAGTGCCTATTTATTTCTTGATTCAAGAATCATCTTCTTTCATTGTTATCAATTGTACAGTGAGATAAGTGTTTTTTTAAGAACATGTCTTTAAATTAATACTGTCCTCATGCCAGTGCTTCTCTGCTCCTTGAAGTGAGAAGCTACCCCAAAGTTGAGATGCTGTTTATAGGAAACCAGAAAATATTGCATCATATGAAATAAGACTTTTTTTGTGCTAGCAGAAAATCTGACATACATAAAGTAGAATTGGCCCTTCATATCTGTGGGTTCTCCATACATTCAACCAACTGTGGATCAATAATATTTCTTTAAAAATTCCAGAAATTTCCCAAAAGTAGAACTAGATATTCACAACTATTTATATAGCATTTACATTGTATTAGGTATTGTAAATAATTTAGAGATGATGTAAAGCAAATAGGAGGATGTGAGTAGGTTATAGGCATATAGTACACCACTTTTTATTTTTGATATCTGAAAGTGGAGAGGGTGTCCTGGAATCAATAGATACCAAGAGATGACTGTGTATATACAATTACAGCCTTGACTTATGAGTCCATAGAAACGAGTATTCTTATGCCGAGTTTTTAAGCTGATGTTTTTGTGCTGGTTGTTTATTTTGTCCTTTGCTGGTAGACAGTTGTATGTTCTAAAAGATGAGGAAAAGTTTATGTGAATAAAATGTGAAATTGAAAACATGCTAACCACAAACACTAACTCGGTCTCTCTTGAGACATGGAAAAAAGCTGATGGTATTTTATCAATAGGAAACCTGTGGCGCCTTGGCTGCCAGTGTCCTCAGCGGCTTCCTTGAGAATTACTCATCTGGATGGTTGTTAAAATGTGTTTATTTATCTATCTATCTATACATATGTAGATAGATAGATAGATAGATATAGCTGTGAAAGAAATCAATAGTTTCCTTTCCTGTCACCTTTCTTATTATCTTCTTGATTACTCTAAATTTTTAAAGTTTTGTTTTAGGTTTTACTCGATTCCCCACATTGATGATGTTACCAGTGATCCACAAACTAATGCCACTAAACAAGCTATAGAACATTCACTCATTTAATTCTCTGATGTCGAGTTCCTGTTCTTTACGTCATAAACAATCATCACTTTCGTCTTTTTAAAAAGGGGAAATGAATGTTTTAGAAAAGTTGAATTAAAAACTCTGATATTTTCAGTGAATGGCTGAACTCAATTTCTAGCTTTCCCTTTGACTCAGGAAATCCTGAGTGCATTGAGAGACCAGTCTAGGCTTCAAACAAAATATAAAAACTCCTCAGTGCTTATTTGCAGAAGTTCCATTGAAAGGAGTAGCTGGGCTGTTGCCAGTGTAATGAACCCCTGATCAAAAAGGATTCAAGAGAGTTTAAAAAATGAGCTTGACTTTAAAAGACAATAAAAGTAGGGGAGATGGAGGTTGCAGGGTGGAGGAGGAAATGACCAAGAAAAGAAAATATTTTAACTTTTATGCCCTGTAATGCTTTGCCTTATGAATCATTGTATCAAAATTTTAAAATGAGAGAATGCTATCACTCAGGTTTTTGCAATATTTTCCCCCTTTTAATTTCACTAAGAACCTTCTAGAGTTTCACATTGGAAGCATTTACTATCCAAAATAATACAACATGTACTTTTAAATGAAAATGGAATTAAAATGAGTGGACTCTAATAGATATGGTGGTTGATCATAGCTTTACTTTTCACATGCTTTTCATCCTATCATATTTTCGGGGTTCACTTTGTCTTTTTCGCAATGTCTTTTGATTTTATGAAGATTCTTTCCTTTAAGCCTACCCTTCCAGTTCATCCTGTAACAAGCTCGAAAACGCTTAATTAATGTCAGCTATTAGGAGAAGGTGGCGCTAGTGGTAAAGAACCTGCCTCCCAATGCAGGAGACAGACGTAAGAGATGCAGGTTTGATCCTTGGGTTAGGAAAATCCCCTGGAGAAGGAAATGACAACCCACTCACTGTTTTTGCCTGGAGAATCCCATGGACAGAGGAGCCTGGTGGGCTATGGTCCATAGGTTCACAAAGTTGGACACGACTTAAGCAACTGAGCATGCATGGATGCATTAGATGATTTTCATAGCCTTTGTGTGCTGTGCTTAGACACTCAGTTGTGTTCATAACCTTTAAATTTTAGTTTTGTACCTTGGGAGAGAAGCGAACACACACACACACACACACACAAAGCAAGCTCTATTCACTAACAGAATTTTAACTTGTTCATCCTCATGGTAAAGAAAAGCAATTCAATTGTTTTGTTTTTCTTTGTAGCCTTCCAAGAGACCTTCCTTCTCTGCAACTGAAAATGTTGCATGTATTTTCGGTGCAGAGACTGGTAGCTGTAACTGTGGTAACTTTACTATTCCAAGCAACAAGCACAAGCTTAGGATGAAGTTCTTTTCCATAATGTGCAACTTGAGAGATGCTTTTGAAAAATAATTGGAGTCAGTGATCAAGTATTTGTTCTCTCCTGGGCCTGAAGAGCTCTGTGTCAGCAGAGTGTGTGCCTGCTCTAGAGTTGGAGGAATAAGCCTTCTTTTGTGTTCTTAAAGATCTTAAAATTTTACCATTAACTAAAGTGTCAAGAGAGTTTGAAAACAAGCAAGTTCTACAAAAGGTTGACATCCTAAAAAAAAAAAAAAAGAGGGAAAAGAAATGAAATGATTATCCAAAGAAGAGACTCTTAACAGAGGTGATGATTCAGATTTATGTTGATGTAAATTACTATAAAATAGAAAAATTTTTAAGAAATTTTTGTGCTGAGAAAGCATGACACGTCACTCGTATTATGACTGTCTTCATGATTATCATTGACAGCTATGTTTATGACCAAATAAAGCAGATGGCACTTCAGTTTATTATCAGAGACAGTCAACCAAAGTGAATTAAAAATGCATTATTTAAATAGTCATAAACAAGCATCTCCACTTAATAGATAAGAATGGACCAGAGAAGCAAGACAGTGTTGATGTAGTCAGTGAATTTAGGAACAAGCTCTTTTGACTTTAAAACAGTGAACTTTTCAGATATGACTTTGAATCCATGAGCATGAGTTTAAATCTGAACAGAATATACTTCTTTGTGCTTTTCTTGGATGCTCATGATGTATCAGACGAAGCTAATATACAATTTACAGTGTTGATCAGTTCAGTTCAGTTGCTCAGTCATGTACCCATGGACTGCAGCACATCAGGCTTCCCTGTCCATCACCAACTCCCAGAGCTTGCTCAAACTTGAGTCAGTGATGCCATCCAACCATCTCATCCTCTGCTGTCCCCTTCCCCTCCTGCCTTCAATCTTTCCCAGCATCAGGATCTTTTCCAGTGAGGCAGTTCTTTGCTTCAGGTGGCAAAGGTATTGGAGCTTCAGCTTCAGCATCAGTCCTTCCAATGAATATTCAGTACTGATTTCCTTTAGGATGGACTGGTTGGCTCTCCTTGCAGTCCAAGGGACTCTCAAGAATCTTCTCCAACACCACAGTTCAAAAGCATCAATTCTTTGGCACTCAGCTTTCTTTATAATCCAACCCTCACATCTGTACATGACTACTGGAAAAACCATAGCTTTCACTAGATGGACCTTTGTCAGCAAAGTAGTGTCTCTGCTTTTTAATAAGATGTGTAGTTTGGTCATAACTTTTCTTCCAAGGAGTAAGTGTCTTTTAATTTCATGGCTGCAGTCACCATCCGCAGTGATTTTGGAGCCCAAGAAAATAAAATCTGTTACTGTTTCCATTGTTTCCCCATCTATTTGCCATGATGGGACCAGATGCCATGATCTTAGTTTTCTGAATGTTGAGTTTTTAAGCCAGCTTTTTCACTCTCCTTTTCCACTTTCATGAAGAGGCTCTTTAGTTCTTCACTTTCTGCCATTAAGGTCGTGTCATCTGAATATCTGAGGTTATTGATATTTCTTCCTGCAATCTTGATTCCAGCTTGTGCTTCATCCAGCCCAGAACTTCTCATGATGTACTCTGCATATAAGTTAAATAAGCACGGTGACAATATACAGCTTTGATGTACTCCTTTCCCAGTTTGGAACCACTCTGTGTTCCATGTCTGGTTCTAACTGTTGCTTCTTGACCTGCATACAGATTTCTCAGGAGGCAAGTCAGGTGGTCTGGTATTCCCACCTCTTGAAGAATTTTCCATAGTTTATTGTGATCCACACAGTCAAAGACTTTGAGATAGTCAATAAAGCAGAAGTAGATGTTTTTCTGGAACTCTCTTGCTTTTGCTATGATCCAACAGATGTTGGCAATTTGATCTCTGGTTCCTCTGCCTTTTCTAAATCCTGTTTGGACATCTAGAAGTTCTTAGTTCACTTGGAGAATTTCGAGCACTGCTTTGCTAGATTGTGAGATGAGTGCAATTGTGTGTCAGTTAGAACATTCTTTGGCATTGCCTTTCTTTGGGATTTAAATGAAAACTGACCTTTTCTAGTCCTGTAGCCACTGCTGAGTTTTCCAAATTTGCTGGCATATTATGCAGCACTTTAACTGCATCATCTTTTAGCGTTTGAAATTACTCAGATGGAATTCCATCACCTCCACTAGCTTTGTTCATAGCGATGCTTCCTAAGTCCCACTTGACTTTGCATTCCAGGATGTCTGGCTCTAGGTGAGTGACCACACCATTGTGGTTATCTGGGTCCTGAAGATCTTTTTTGTATAGTTCTTCTGTGTATTCTTGCCACCTCTTCTTAATATCTTCTGCTTCTGTTAGGCCCATACTATTTCTGTCCTTTATTGTGCCCATCTTTGCATGAAATGTTCCTTTGGTATCTCTAATTTTCTTGAAGAGACCTCTAGTCTTTCCCATTCTGTTGTTTTCCTCTATTTCTTTGCATTGATCACGGAGGAAGGGTTTCTTATGTCTCCCTGGTATTCTTTGGAATGCTGCATTCAGATGCATGCATATATCTTTCCTTTTCTCCTTTGCCTTTAGATTCTCTGCTTTTCTCAGCTATTTGTAAGGCCTCCTCAGACAACCATTTTGCCTTTTTGCATTTCTTTTTATTGGGGAAGGTCTTGATCACCTCCTTCTGTACAATGACACAAACCTCCCTCCATAGTTCTCTAGGTCTCTGTCTTCAAATCTAATTCCTCGAATCTATTTGTCACAATGTTCGTGTGTGGCTCAAATCAGGAATTTTTTCCCCATCTTTTACAAGCACAGGCTGCGTGGCTCTTAGCAAATAATTCAGTGGTAATTTCCCACCGTCCCTACAGAAATTAACAACATTTCATCTTCTTTCCTGTAAGTGTTATCAATTTAGGCACCAATACCTGGAGATCTTTAAACAATTGATAAGACTTGTGGTGAATGTTTAGAAAACTTCCACTGAAGATTTTAGGTGCATGTAATTGTTTCAATCCTTTTCTTAGTTACAAATTTCTTTTAGGTTGATAGAAGAACTGCACCTATAGCGTGCTTGTGTAAGACACTTTATCAGTATTTGTGACATCCTAATATATGTTAAATTAATCACCCTAATTGGCAATATTTATCAACCTGAAATGTGGATTTTATTTCTGTCTTAAAAAACAGATGAACTAGTGTGAGAAAATCAGAACATTATGGGAACCACTTTCTGGGAAACAACATGGATGAAAGAGGACAATGTGCTTTTGATATCTGTCTTTGGGGCTTCCTGTAAAATGTGATTTGCCAAAGCGCTCTGTTGATGGATGGCATAGACTTACCCATTTTATTTAACAGATAAAATGAAAATCAGTAACACAAATGATAGGAAGAAGATGGTTTTAAAAAAAGCAATTCCTTCCTATTGTGTGTGTGTGTTAGTTGCTCAGTCACGTCCAACTCTTTGCAACCCCACCGACTGTAGCCCACCAATCTCCTCTGTCCATGGACTCCAACAGGCAAGAATACTGGAGTGAGTTGCCATTCTCTTCTCCGGGGGATCTTCCCGACCCAGGGACTGAACCTGGGTGTCCTGCATTGCAGAGCCGCCAGGGAAACCTTCCTTCCTATTACCCATATTTTAATGTTTAATCTTCAAAATTGAGGGTAGAAATGGAAACACAAAACCTGCCAAATCCTGGTCACTTCAGAAAATAAATGGCACATTGAATTGAATCCATGACTATCCAATAAATGTACAGGAAGAGAATAATCAATAGATTATTGGTAAAAAAAAAAAAAAAAAACAAACACTTATTGATTTGTTTTCAAAGTTTAAAAAAATGATCCAAATCATAGGGAAACTCTTTAAAGGAAAATGCTAAAAATATTCTTTAAAAACACATGGTCAAACCTGACATTTCAGACTCAAAAGAAAGTAACATTTGGCAAGGGCCTTCTCCCATGATGTGTTAGTTATGTTTAACTCTGGTATTTTTTTTTTTTTAACAAATGACTAAACCTGGACCTCAGGTTCCCTGGGCCAAGACATCATCTTTTATGACACATTTCTACACAAACATACTCCCCCAAGGTCATCACTCACCTTCTTAAACACCAGGGGAGCACAAGCCAACGTTTTAATTTACAGAGCAAATTTATACACAGTACTAAAAGACACAGGCTCCTATTAGGGGCTGCCACCAAGGTACAGAAGCATATGGAGTGGCTCAGGGCGGCCAGAAAGTCTTTTATATTTTGCCCGTGCATTTACACTCACATTCTTACTCTCTCTTAACCTCTTCTTTTTTTCTGTAATAGTTGTAACCAGCGCTAGCACCCTGTTTGAAAGAGTACAAGAGTCATGGTTCAGACAGAACAGGGTTGGAATAGTGGGTTCTCGCTATAATAGGAAGCAAAAAGGGAAATCAGCACCAGGAAGACGAACAAATGAATTAGTGGCTGGGAGTCTCTTTGGGGCCCCTCCCCATGCATGACCCCATGAAACTGGCAAGCAAATAACAATCACTGCTACTAGTTTTTAAATTTGAGAATATTTCTGGTAGGAATTTTAGGCTTTACATCGTTTTTCACTCCTAATGTTCATTTAGAAATCACTTTCACCAGAAATATCTTTGCTCCATTCCCCCATTTTTTCTGAATTTTTTTTTTTTTTTAAAATCACTATGTTTTCTTGGTAAGACAAGGAAGAGAAAATTGAAAAATAATCAAAATATGTCATGGAGAAGGAAGCAGGGAAGGCAAAGTTTTGTGGAGATACAAAGAAAGACATATTAGAGAAAAACAATTCATGAGTCAAATGACCAACTGTTTTTCCCCATTCCCCCTTTTAAAAATCAGTCTTGTTGTCCAGAATAAATTTGACTTATTTGTGGTCGAAAAATTCAAAACCATATCAAAATCTACATCACACATGCTCTCTTGCCTTTAGTCATGCCTGCTTAGACATTGTTTGCCTCGATAGAATCAGGAAATGTTGCTAAAGGATGTTTGAGGTTGGTGTGTGTGTGTGTGTGTGTGTGTGTGTGTGTGTGTGTGTGTGTGTGTGCGCGCGCGCGCGCACGCAGGCACATGCATGTGTCTTCATTTTTGTTTAGGTTCTGGTTCCTTGACTCTGTACTAGCATCCCTTTCATAAATAATCCTATTCCTTCTTCTGAGTTTCTCTTTATTTATTCCTTCATCAAATATTTATTAGATGAATGGATAGACCACCTTTAAAAATTTCTGACTAATTTAAATAAAGACACCAACATTTTGAAATGCTATGTCACTTCTTCTTTCTTTTTTTCTATACCTTTGATTCCACACAGGATGATGGAAAGAAATAGAGATGCATTTTCTTTAAACAGAACAACTGACTGGTTTTCATCCACTCGTCATTCAACATGAATTCACTGAGTTTCTACAACAAACTGGAAACGGTTCTAGCCACTGACCTGTGATGGCTACTTTTCTAAGTGTCTCCATGAAAATGCTGTTCTTTGGCTGGTGGATTCCTCCTGATAGTCTAATATTTGTGTTTACTTGTTCTCAACTTTTAAATATTTCTTCATTGTGTCTCATCATAAAGAAAAAGTCAGAATTTTCTAAACCAAGGTCTATTGAATACCAATAACTTGTAGATATTAATGGGTAAAAATTTTAAATCCTTGAGTAAAGTACATTTTGGCATGGTTACACGCTCTGTAACCTCCTAGGAGACAGACAGCAATACTGAAAGTTTTTCAGATGTTATGCTGCAACAGTTTAACTTTATCTAATCTTGTATTTTTCAAACATTCCTGATGGCAGAACTGATTTTCAGAGAATGTCTATTAATATCTTGCTGGATACCCAGTTTCAGAGATACCACTTGTTATGGTTAACAAGTTCCCATGAGTTCAAACTAAGAAGAACACAAGTGTGATGATTATGATAAGAAGATGCAATTGATAAAAAGTGAGTAGATGGACAGATAACTTTCTCTAAGTTGAGAGGACACAGATATCATCACTGCCACTGGTTTTGGCACATTTTGGCCTGAGAAATGATAAAAATCCAGATTTAGAAATGAACCAAAGCACAGGAAAGGCATAATCTTAACAATTACTTTTTGGGCCACTTCCATACCTTGTTGGCAAGTAGGTCATCTTCTTTGATGTTGTTTTCTCATTTTTAAAAACATGGATACTCGCCCAATTCATAGGGTTCTTTGAAATATTAAATTGGAAAACTGATTTAAAACATCTGATACATCTGAGTTCACTGGAACTATTCAATAAAAGATCATTTTCCTTCCTTCCTCCCTCTCTTCCTTCCTTCCAGCCTGGTTTCCTGACTTCCAGAAGACAACACAAATACCTATGGCAAATCTTTTTTCCTTAAGGAAAACTTAATGAGATAAGAACTCAAACTAGAAAAAGTTTAACTATAACAATATATTTATTTTATTTAATATGTATTTTTGTCATTGTTATTACATGCTGTGCAATGTACTAAGTACTTTGGAAAAAATGAGCTCATTTCACTCTCGTCACAACCCACTGAAAAGATTACTATTATTCCCATTTCACAGATGAGGAAACTGAGGGATATCGTTTGCATGAGACCCTACAAGGGATGCTGCTAGAAGATTGTTCTCACAGGAAATATGCAGCATAGCTTAAAAGAGCAAGCAGGCATGGAAAGAGGCAGTACATATATCCTGGTTACAATTTGAATATGAGTATCAAACTACAAAGAAGATTTAACCTTAAATATGTCTACAGAGAGGAGGACTTCAGGAGACCAGGTGGCTACTGCATACTCTTGTGTGTGGGTATGTGTGAGAGAGAGACAGAAAGAGAGAGACAGACAGACAGACAAATAGATAGACAGAGCCTTCACTATATAAAGCATTTTAGCATGTTCTGACTACCTCATACATGTGCATGTTGTGACCCCATGGACCATAGCCTGCCAGGCTCCTCTGTCCATGGGATTCTCCAGGCAAGAATACTGTAGTGGGTTGCCATGCCCTCCTTTAGGGGATCTTCCTGATCCAGGGATCAAACCCGGGTCTCTTACATCTCCTACATTTGCAGGATTCTTTACCACTAGTTCCACCTGGGAAGCCCACCTCATACACAGTACTCAATGTTACTTCATTACCTGTGTGTCCTGGTTTGCCAAGATAGGTTATTCTGGGAATTTGGAAGACACTTTTCTAAGTGCAGAGGCTCTGTTTTCCCTTTTTCTGAATCTAAATTATTTCTCTTCCTAGAAACTTTCTCCAACTCCTCAAAGATGATTCCTCCATCGATCATGATCCTTTAGTGGATGAGATAATTGGACATAATTACCCAGCTGGAAAGGCCCAGGTCAAGATTTTGTACCCAGATACGTATTATTAGAAAGCAGACCAAGCAAACCCATCTCATCCATTACCATTGATGTCTTTCTTTGGGGCTGTTTCTCCCCTGAGTACTCATTCTCGGTTGCACAGTTGGGAATAACAGGATTATGGAACACTGATAGGTTTTCATGACTGCAGCCATGAAATTAAAAGATGCTTGCTCCTTGGAAGAAAACTTATGACCAACCTAGACAGCTTATTAAAAAGCAGAGACATTGCCAACAAAGGTCCATCTAGTCAAGGCTATGGTTTTTCCAGTAGTCATGTATGGATGTGAGAGTTGGACTATAAAGAAAGCTGACCACATAAGAATTGATGCTTTTGAACTGTGGTATTCGAGAAGACTCTTGAGAGTCTCTTGGACTGCAAGGAGATCCAACCAGTCCATCCTAAAGGAAATCTGTCCTGAATATTCATTGGAAGAACTGATGTTGAAGCTGAAACTCCAATACTTTGGCCACCTGATGCAAAGAACTGACTCATTGGAAAAGACCTTGATGCTAGGAAAGATTGAAGGCGGGAGGAGAAGGGGATGACAGAGGATGAGATGGTTGGATGGAATAACCAACTCAATAGGCATGAGTTTGAGTAAACTCTGGGAGTTGGTGATAGACAGGAAGGCCTGGCATGCTGCAGTCCATGGGGTCGTAAAGAGTCAGACACGACTGAGTGACTGAACTGACTGACTGATGACAGGTTTTCAACAGAAGACACCTTAGGAATACAGTGTATGTCCTTCTCCTTGACAGGATGGAGATAGAAACTGGGAGGTCAAATCTCACAAGGGCAGAAGTCACTCTTCCTTTCCAGAGTCAAGGCAATTAGTTTCACATTGCCACAAGCTTTGGATTAATTTATGTGAATGGTAAAATTTTCTAATCACATATGATAAACTTTATATGATATTTGCCACATATATTTGCATACAATTTTAAAAACAAAAGGCATTAAGTACCTTAAAATTCTGGCCTCCAATTTTTCTCATCTGTCTTTATTCTCCAGATCTTGTCTCATTATGTTTTGCAGAATTCAAATGCTCTGATGGCTCAACACTGTCATTTTTAAAAAATCCTTTAGCAATTTTATTTTTCATGTCTATATTCTACAGCTTCGTTTGCTTGAACGTTTATTGTAAAGCACCAAGTACAATGATTTCCACTTTTATAATTAATGAGAAGATCTGGAAAAATAATTCTAGTTGGTAGGGCAAGAGCAATTGCTATGTATTCTCAAAATTTTGTCAAAGTTGTTAAGTATCATGCCCTTTCATGAACACAGTTTAATTAGAAGAGCACCAGTAATGTCTTGATCTGTCTTGACAGTAAGCTGTGGATCCAGTTTGAACCATGTTCCAAGTAGAAAGACAGCATGGTGATTATAATCATGCGGATACTAAGAGTTTCATAACTAGGTAACCTCTAAATAGGTCATCCTATATTTGGCCCCTCAGCTGTTTCCACTCACAAGGCATGACAGATCTCTTTTCTGCCTTTTCTGTCTTCCTCAATTTAAACATTATATAAATTAAAAGAATGTCTTCTGTGTTTGAAATGTACTCAAAGACCCAGGAAACCTGGATGAGCAAGTTAATGCTACTCAGTTGAATAAATTAGCAAAATGTGTTTTCACCAGGAGAATCTTGCAAGTAAACTGTAACATGGAAACCTGTATTCCTGACTTTTACTTAGCAATGTGTAGAAATGTCACATGTAGACATCACTCCCTGAAGTCCCTGTGGAAAGGACAAGTAATGTGAATATATACATGGCTAAGGACTCCTCACTTCTGAGAGACTGTAATTCTATTCTGTGTCTGTAAGAGTTGTCTGGTTGGGTCTTTACTGTCTTGAATAATTTCTCTCGATAGTAGGATATTAACTATAACAAATATAGGAATAAGTGCAAATATATTTTTCAAATATTTTCCTTTGAATATTCACTATGTATTGGAGTTTATTCCTCTGGTTATAAACAAAATTTTCCTAGACCCAGTACTTCCAATGGAAAAAAAAATCAGAAACTTAAAGAAAACCTTGAAATCAAATCCTAACTCTAGTTCTTAGGAGCTGTGTTGCCTTGATCTGTTACTTAGCTTCTCTGAGACTCACAATCTTCATTGATAAAGAAAAGGCGGGTAGTTAAGTGAGAACTGCCTGGTAGAACAGTGAGGATGGAGTGATTTAGAAGTGATTTGGCGCCGGATGTTTCTGAGTTGGTTTTCCTTAAATATAAATTTCTCAATATTAAGGAAAGAAAAATGAAATATGTGAAGCAAAACTGAACTATTCAAAGGCTTGAACAGGTACTTCACAAAGGAATCTGTCTAAATGAGCACTATCCCTATGAAGAGCTGCTTTTGTTGCCGTTGTTCAGTCTCTCAATTGTGTCTGCCTCCTGCTATCCCATGGACTGTAGCCTGCCAGGCTCCTCTGTCCATGGGATTTTCCAGGCTAGAATACTGGAGTGGGTAGCCATTCCCTTCTCCAGGGGATCATCCCAACCCAAAGGTCAAACCCGTGTCTCCTGAATTGCAGGAAGATTCTTTACCATCTAAGCCAGCAGGTAAGCCCATAATACTTCCATAAAAGTTTAATAATAATAATAATAATAAAAAAACCCTAACCTTCAGATTTTGCGAGGCCGAGTGATGACAATGCACAATGACCAGTAGAATATCATTGATTTCATTCCCCTCATTGTTTGGGTTCTCCATAAGGGTACTTTTTCTATTGCTTGCATAAAATACCCCTTTTTTGGCGCTATTAACTCCATCTCTGATAAACTCTTTAAAGGATCTCAGTGGACATCAGTTTGAGCAAGCTCTGGGAGATGGAGAAGGACAGGGAAGCCTGGCATGCTGCAGTCCATGGGATCAAAAAGAGTTGGACCCAACTGAGTGACTGAACAATAATAGCATCTCTAATTTTTTTTTTTCATATTTCAAGTCTACCAGTTGCCTTTGGTAAGATTAGCCAGTCCCTACTGAAAGTAACTCAGTGGCTCTCCTGCAGTCCATATTACTGGCAACCAGGAAGAGTTTGGTTGTTTTGGAAGCAAAACCTGCTGCAATGAGTGATTTACAGACTTCGTTTTTGGAAAGCAGTTTGTTTTATTCTTTATATCATTCTATTATTTATATGTGGCTTCAGAACAAGTGAAACATATAGTCTGGTTATTGTCAGGATGTGGAGGAGGCCAAAACAGTGTGGAAATGTAACTTTGTGAATTCTTTCATGTGACAGTTGTAAGCATGATTTTTTGGAGTGTGTATACAGTATGCTTGGATATCCTGTCTCAGGGAAGAGGTGCTGTCACCTAAAAGGAAGGAGAAATAAAATCAGATCTGGAATTATGCCCAATTATGTTATTGCCACCTCTAAGTGGTACCAATTTATTCAGTTTAGAATCTCCAGTGATTCTTAAGAGGAGATGTCAGGAAAATTGACCCCGGCATTCTGAAAGAGAATTCTGCTTACAGAAAAAAAATTCTGAGTTTTTCCCTCTTTGATTATTGGTGACATCTTCATGAAACAGTAAAAAAATAAGGGTTTTACTTGGTTGATTTGCCAGTGTGGCACACAGTCAAATATTTAATCAATTGCAAAATACTACAAGTTCAAAAATATCTTTGGAGATAAGCCTTCTTAAACTGGCTCATGACATTCATTGAATTTAAATCACAATTCATTAAATGGGTGTCTTGTGGAAAATTCATAGGTGGTTAATACTATTTCATTTTATTAATATTTCTTGTCATATCCTAAATAACTGTTGTTCCAAGAACATTTTTTAAACTTAGAACAGACTTCCATTATACAAATTGACAGAAATTTAAAATCAGCTAGGAAAATTAGTAATAGCTGGCACATTGATTCTGACTTGAAATCTTATGCGAACATAAAAAGACTCTAGATTTTGAGAGCACAATTTGAAAACAAACCACCTCCAAACAGCCTGGCAGGTCTTTACCTTTCTGTTGCTTCCTTTTGCCAGAGGCACCACAACTATGGGCTTAACATAAACATTCAGTTTCCTTAAGAAATCATTTCACCGTCAACGTTCTCAGTAGATGCAATGAATTTCCATTCCTTAGTGAATTCTAAATAATGAGCCCAGGTAAACCTTTGAGGTTCAGCTTGGCTTGAACCCGGATCCACATGATTAAATGCTTATTCAAAACTCTTTCATCTGGAAGTCGTACAAGAAGGCTTGTTTTTGTTTTACTGCCTTTCTTAAAGCGTTTCAGTATTTCCAGTTTGACTCCCATCTCATACCAGAAGGTGAAAAGACATTGGAAATGATTGCTCTCTCAGAGAATTTCAAAAGAAGCTCTGGGTTTGATTTGGAGTAAACATTTGGCTTTGTTTTCAATTTTCTGACCCGGATGGCTCTGCCTTTTGAGGTCTCTTTATAATAGATATAATTTTATCATTCTGGTGGTGACTATATTTGCACAATAAATTGGAGAATTGAGCCAATTATACACATAGTTCAAGCGAGAATGTCTTTTTTGCCTTAATTTTATACATATTTCATGCAAGTGAGCATTTGAAGGAGGACCCTTCTGATAATTTCTCTAACCCCTCACAATTTGTATTGCTGATCAATTATTTAATACAGCCTTAGTTATATTTTCTCATGTGTGGACCAAAAATACATAAAAACTTGGAAAACCTTGAGTAATAAGCCATTTTTCTACTTAAATATACTCTCTTCTCCCATATCATTTAAAACTTTGGAAAATCTTTAATTTTGAGAAGGTAGGTGAACTGATTTGATGTAGATTATTTTATACAAAGTAAGACCATTCTAAGGAATCATCTATGTGCAGCTTTGAATGAAATGATGTAGCACAGCAAATACTGTGTGATCGAATGCCTACAATATATGAGTTATTTCTTACTGAAAACAAAAAAATACTCTCACATGCAAGAGATTTCAACATTTATTATTCTCTTGGAATTATTAATTATTAATAACTCTTAAAGAAGATAAACTCTTAAACTCATAAACTCTTAAAGAAGATAACACATCAAAACATAGATTTTTATGTTTATTGAAACATAATTAGATTATATGAAGGTGAATACCAGGTTTGCCAACTTCTTAGCTGGCTCTGCCTCAAAGAATGGAAACCCATTCTTAGTTTAAGAAGTTCAGAGACTTCCCTGGTGGTCCAGTGGTTAAGACTGACTTCGAATGCACGGGGTATGGGTTTGATCCTTGGTTGGGGAGCTAAAATCCCACATGACTCAGGGCCAAAAACCAAAACATAAAGCAGAAGCAATATTGTAACAAATTCAATGAAGATTTTAAAAATGGTCCACATCAAAAAATCTTTAAAAAAGAAGTTCAACCATCCAAAATAAAATTATTTCAGTAATAATGCCCCATAAATAATGCCCTATAATCACATTTCATATGATTTAATGTCATTGTAACATGTAGATTGGTTATACTACCCAAATAATTTTGAGTGGAATCAAAACCTTATCGATGCATTTAGTCAATATTCCCCTTTAGAATTCATGAAATATGATTCATTTCATGTTTAATTTCTTCAACTCAAACATGCTCTTACTTAGCAGGCATTTTTCCTCTTCTGGTTATTTCATTTTTAAAAATACATTTTTTTCCAGTCAAATACTTTCCTGCCCTACAATCTATTAAGTTTTTGAGTTTCAGTTTCATCCTAAGTGATCTTTTGTCAATATTTCAATTGTTAATAATTTCTCCTACCCGATATTCAGTACTCTGATATTTCAACATTTCTGGACAAATATCTTCAACTTTGGTCAATTTTGACAGTGAAAATATATGAAATAATAGAACTTAATTTCTTAAAAAATAAAAACTACAAGAAGCTGATCAATGATTATTGTAAGTACAAATAACTGAGAGAAATGTTTGATTAAGAATCTGAAGAAAAGATAAAGTAAAGGTTTGTATCCCGCAACATGTAAAGTAAAATCCTTATTTCAATCTTGAGAAGTTCTAAGAAGTCCAGTCATAAAACGCTTGGGTGTGCTTCCTCAGTGTTGAAACCTCGGTGGAGGTTCTGATGGATTCCACTGATGATATGAATTCTCAAATGTAAGGATAAACTGTTAGCTATAAAACCTCTAGAGATGATGAACCAGTTAAGCTTTCAGACTAAATAAACACGTTGATGATGGTTGAAGAATGCAGCAATCAAAACATTCCTATTTCTTCTTTGGGAGCTGGATGTCCTTTCAGGAATTGTGAAGAGAACTGCTTGCAACCATCATGTAAATCAACCTATTAAGTAAATTCCTCATTTCTCCCAGTTATGACTGTTAGTAGGTGTCTGTTATTTTGGAGTTATATACATGTTTGCTCAGGAAAGCAAGGAGAGTTGTACTCAGAATGCTTTTTATGGTGTTATCGATGGAATACTAGTATCCACCTATTCATCTTAATAGTATGATTAAGTATAATTAATCATAATAATTCCTTTTGTAGCTTTTATACTTTGCCTTCACAGATCTGAATGTTATGTATAAGATGATAACAAAAGTTAATATTTATTGAGCATTTACATTTTCCAAATGCTATGCTGAGCACATTGTATATTTCTTCTCATTTAACTCTCATAGCGCTCTTACAGATAGGTACTAGTATATATCAGAAAATGTAAGTAGTATCTCAATAGTACACCATGTGTGTCTGTTAGTCGCTCAGTCATGTCCGACGCTCTGTGATCCTATAGACTGTAGCCCACCAGGCTCCTCTGTCCATGGAATTTCCCAAACAAGAACACTGGAGTGAGTTGCCATTTTCTTCTCCACAATAGTGCACCATAGATGGTAGCAGAACCAGAACTGGAACTCCGCGTGTGTGATTCTAACACCTATATTCTCAGTCATCAACTTAATTGTCTCATAACTGTGCCATTTTGGCTGTTAGAAAGTGGTGAAAGTGAAGTGGCTCAGTCGTGTCCTACTCTTTGTGACCCCATGGACTGTAGCCTACCAGGCTCCTCCGTTCATGGGATTCTCCAGGCAAGAGTACTGGAGTGGGGTGCCATTAGAGGACCCAACAAAGTAAGAAGGGTTAGGAATTTTATCAGGAGGGCAGAAAGCTTGAAAAGAAGGAAGAAGAACACAGAAGAGAAAACAAAAGTAGTTTCCCTATCTCCTGCGCTCTGTTAGAGATTTCTGCTCATCCACTGCTGAGCTGTCCTAGCGCGATCTTGGCACAGGGGTCCTTTTGGACCTTCCCTAAACCACTTAGGAGATATGTCAGCACTTGGAATACAGACAGAGGCACAAGTTTCTCCTGCCCTGGAAGGTGTGAAGGTAGCAGAGCGATGATTAAATGTTGGCAGAGCTGGATCTCTCCAGGCTTAGGACACATGGTGACGAGAAGACTGGAGCTCCAGATTGTGTTTTCTTTCTTGCGGAGGCTTAGTGGCACCCCCTTTTACTGATGCTCTTTGTAATATAAATAGAATAAAAGAGGCGCTCATTCTCTGAGGTCTTTAGTTCCTTCTTTTCTGTGAGTCTTCACTTCTTTCAATTTTTCAAAGTGTGGAAAACCATAGAAACCAAATGAACCTCTCTGATAAACATTCAAAGCCTTTACCAGTGCCTGTATAATATAAATTATAAGTGAAAAAGTCAATTTAGTAGAGAGAGCTTTTATTAACCTAAGAGTCTGTAAAGCCATAAAAGCAACATCTTCTGGTGCATGTCTTTAAAAAGAAAATTTGAATCCACATGTATTTTCTCCTTCCTACATTTCTAACAAAAATGTAAAAGATTTTGAAAAGACATTGCTATAGATATTAGAATTATAGGTCCAAAAGAAATACTGAGTTATCCAACACTGTAGCAAAGTGATTTAGTGAAAAAATCTTCTGTTTGATTCATTAATCAGTACAATGAAGGTAATGACTCGGATTGAATTATCAACAAACTGCTCAAAAATCAATAAAAATAGTACATGATATGAACATTCTCTAATTAAGCAATCTTTTATGCCATTAATGGGATTGCATGCATGCTCAGTCGCTTTAGCTGTGTCCAACTGTTTGCGACCCTATGGACTGTAGTCCACCAGGCTCTTCTGTCCATGGGATTCTCCAGGCAAGAATACTGCAGTGGGTTGCCATGACCTCCTCCTTTAGGGGATCTTTCCAATCCAGGAATCGAACTCACCTCTCTTGCATCTCCTGCATTGGCAGGTGGATTCTTTACCCACTGAGCCCCCTGGGAAGCCCATTAAAGGAACTATTTTGAACCAAATTTAACTGAGACTGTGTGTTAGTTGACTACAATTCAGTGTAGAAATTATCTGTTCGGTGTGTGCTGTATCTATGTAATATATATAATTTTGAAGTAATGATTATTGATTGACTTTAGATATTATAGCTTAATATTCTTTTGCATAAAGCAGGAGAGATCAACTAAGGGTGAAATTTAGGGCCCTGTTCATTATCCTAAAAAAAGATCTTTTCTTTAATTGGGTAATAAAATGTCTTTGTAGTTATCCTTGACCTATCAGGACCACCAGGGGATAAAGACAATTAGTGTTGCCAGTGTCATGGGATCAAAACAAAGATAAAAGATGTCAGACACGTGGATCTACATTTTCCAGAAGAAAAAAAGAAGAGATGTAACCACAGATACTAAATGGCTAATATCAAGTAGTAAGAGCATCATCCTGGTGTGATATCTATATGCATCACACAAAATGCTGTAGAAAGCTGTGACTTCACATTTTGCAGCCTGAAATATTTGCATAGTTTATTTTTAAAAGTTTTGTTTTTTCCTACTCTGGTTGTTTAAATTATCTGGGTAATTGATAAAACTATTAGCTCTGCTTTTATGGGAAGAGGCAATCCATCAGCTGAGATAGAAATGCTAATTTTGGACCCTCCATTAGAAATAAAAGTTCCAAGATAAAAAAAAATATGAAAGCATATGCAACATTAAGAAGTTTATACTTTGGCAGAGGAACCTGACCATAATCTGTTTTAAAACAAATAGATTGTGTTCAGCTGTCCCTATATTTCTGGCAGAATGATGATTTAATGTTGATTAAGAGAGAAAACCTTTGAAGTGCAGGAGGCAGCAGCTCTGAGTATGTCTTTAGTGATCATTATCAGTCTTCCCTGAAGGATGCCTTGGTGCCAAAAGCTCTTTTCTCCTAACTGGTTAAGGTGGATTCGGGAGCGAAGGCTTTGTACGTCTGAAAAGGCCTTCTCATTCACAGGCCTCTGGTGTCTTATTCCTTTAGGATTGTGAATGTCTGAGAATAAACAGATGCAGTCCTTTTCACAAGCAAGGCAAGGTCCACAACTCCACAGCATCCTGGCATTATTTATTCATCATGAGGAGAGTGCATGAACATGGATCCTGCAGAAAAATCAAATCAGTGTTCATTCTGTCGAGCAGCTGCCTCTGGAACAGAATAAGCCTTTGGATCTGACTTTGGTAACTGGACAATTAGAGGTGTTATTAAATTGAAGATGCAAATGAGTAACCCTGTTTTCTTCTGAGTTTGCTGTGTTTCACTTGTAGTGCTTAAATTAAAACCAGCTCCAAAATTTGTAAGAGCTGACCCCTGATAGCTCGGAACAGTTCTGGGCTAGTTCATGTATCAGTAGTTTCATTGAAAATATTTACATATCAGTTAACCTCAAAGGGCCAAATCTGTACTTCTTCACGTTTGCAGATTAAATGGATTTAGTGCCAAAGTTATCATATTTGTGGTGCCTTGCACTGAAGATTTGTCCACAAGCAGAGATTCAGATAGTGTGAAACATAAGTTTTTACATTTATAAAAGAAGTTAATAAGTGTTAATAAGTGTATGTATGGTAAGAATAGCTATAGATAATTAAAAGGCTCTGTAATTTGAGTGTGTGTGTATATATATACATATATATGCACATATATATATACATATAGCCTGATTTGTGAGATAGACCAATATTGCATTATATTCTGCAAACTTTTCATAAATTGCTTAGTTTTTAAACCTGAATCTTCCATTTACAAGTTCTGGGAGCTTGGACAGGCTTTATCTCTGTATCCTCACTACAAAATGAGAACAAGAATAGTATCTACCTCTGAAGTTGTCAAGAGGATTAAATAAGCTTATATTTATTTATTTATTTATTTATATATTTATATAATATATATAAAGTGTTTAGAATAATATATATTATTTATAATATAGAATTAGAATAATTCTATGTTATGTGTGGTGTTTAGTAATTTCTGGGGTGTGTGCGTATAAATTTAATAGTTTTGTCAAAAGATAGGTTGGCATATAATAATGACCTCGCTCCTGTTCTCTATCAATCACCTGCATTTTTCCTCTATATTTCAGTTTAGTACAGTTACTTTTGAGAAAACGTTGTTCACATTGTAGTTCACAATGTCAATGAGCTTGTGTTTATGCAAATTACAAATGTCCATTTTGATGTATGTACTGTAACTTTCAAACTGTAATCCAAGGTCTGTCCTGACGGCATAAATCCAAAAATTAAAGCTAGAAAAAAAATTTTCAGTATTTTATCCATACGTTCTCACCCTTTGAAGTCCATTACAGTATGTAAAAAAAGAGAGAAAGAAAAAATAATTGAATAATGATGAAATTATAGCGAAGTAAGCCCACTGAACCAGACAAGAGCCCCAGGCTCTTTGCCTGCTTCCCATGGGTGTCCACTGGCACGGCTGACCTCACCAAGTTCCAGGAATAAACCCTCACCAAATTCCTTTAAATGACTGGTTCCTTTAGTCTAGGCGCTGAGCTGGTGCATAAATCTCTCCTGCAGCATCTAAGGATTTTCAATGACTTTGCTTTTCCCATGGTTTATTTCTTAGCCTCAACAACTAATCACTCTTCTTCTTTTTTTCCCTTTTGTTTGCAGTCATTTGGGTCTCATCTCTGAGTTCACCAGGACTATATTTTACTTTCACTTTGAGATTAAGCTTGAAGCTATCAGCATGGAAAATCCCCAATAAAATGCTCCAGAAAGTGTGTATTGTAGAGTTGACTCTAAGATGTCCTTAAACAGTGGAATGCAAAGCATTTATGCACAAATGTAAATATTTTAGAATTGTACACAAATTAAGACAGAGCATCTCAATCCCTTTGTGGAGAGGTGAAAAAAGGCTACTGATGAAATGTGCATCCCAGTGTTGGCACATATTTGTGATGGTCTCGCTATGAACATCTCTTAAAAGTGCTGTCTGTACTGTTACCATTTTGTGTGATTTTTGGATTTCTCAGTGATTTCTCTTGGTGATCAGGTAGACTTTTGTATTTGCATATGTGCCCCATGAAATGTGAGTTTATTTTATTTCCTAGTTTCAATTTGCATTTTAGAAATTAATTTAAAATCAAAATTGTTTTATCATTATTAAGCCCCTTTATGTTTTTATACTTTCCAAAGAAAGCCCAAAACATTATCTTAAAAAAACACACATTCGATCTAGAATTAAGGCTTATTACCTCAATAAATACACTTCATCTAAGAGATGGATGTTGAAAGATGATCCAGATCTTTTTTAAAACTAGATGTAGTTAGGGATAAAGTGATATTTTAATTGTCAAGTTATTTTTTAGAATTCCAGCAATACAAATTCCACATCTGCTTCAACTGCAGACATATAAAACCAGTGTGACAAAAAAGGATCATTAAACAATCTGATTTTCTTGTTGGGAGGGTTTAAAGCTGTTGGGTATAGTATTAAAATGTAGAATTTGATAGCATGTCTTAAACTTTTAATGATGTGTCCACGAATATAAAACATGCTTCTCCCAGTAACTTTATGACTTCTCCTCTGCATAATTAGTGGTATCTGTTTTATGAGCTTACTGTTGTTTCCTTGATCCCATGAAAATGTGAAACCACTGTAATGATTTACACCATTCCAGAGCTTGAAAGATACGAGCTGTTTCTTAAACTAAATAAGCAAAAACAAAAGAAAAAAAATCAAAAAGTACAATACTAGAATTAAAGTCATAGTGGGTTCTTGAATGTTAAAAAATGCGCTTAGGATTTGGAAATTCATTCTTGACATTTTCCTTAGTAACATTTGCTTTTTAGTAAACACTAATACAAAATATTTTATCTTTTATTGTTTACATAAAGCTCTCCTCTTATTATATATGTTTTCCTGCCTCACAGTTGAAACATTTAGGGAAAATTTCCTTGAAAAATGTTCTAAAAGTGATTGTTTAGATCATTTGTAATCTTAAGAATTGTTAACTGTATAATGGAGAAACATTTCTACTAAGCATTAGTGAAAGTCGCTCAGTCGAGTCTGACTCTTTGTGACCTCATGGACTCTACAGTCCATGGAATTCTCCAGGCCAGGATACTGGAGTGGGTAGCCTATCCCTTCTCTAGGGGATCTTCCCAACCCAGGGATCGAACCCAGGTCTCCAGCATTGCAGATGGATTTTTTACCAGCTAAGCTACGAGGGAAGCCCAAGAATGCTGGAGTGGGTAGCCTATCCTTTCTCCAGTGGATCTTCCTGACCCAGGAATGGAACCGGGGTCTCTTGCGTTGCAGGCAGATTCTTTACCAACTGAGCTATCAAGGAAGCTCACTAAGCATTAGAGATCCACAATACTTGCAGCAAATCATATTATTCATTAAAAAAGAATTGTAATTAGTAGATACAAAAATTGGTGTTTCCATGCTTTTGATTTTTAGATTTAATCTGGTTGTTTTACTTTTCATTGTTGTTCAGTTGCTAAGTAGTGTCTGACTCTGCAACCCCATGGACTGCAGCATGCCAGGCTTCCCTGTCCTTCACCATCTCCTGAAGCTTGCTCAAACTCATGTCCATTGAGTTGGTGATGGAATCCAACCATCTCATCCTCTGTCACCCCCTTCTCTCATCCTCAATCTTTCCTAGAATCAGGGTACTTTCCAAAGAGCTGGCTCTTTGCATCAGGCAGTCAAAGAATTGGAGCATCAGTCGTCAGTCCTTCCAATGAATATCCAGGGTTGATTTCTTTTAGGATTGACTGGTTTGATCTCCTCGAAGTCCAAGGGACTCTCAAGAGTCTTCTCCAGTACCACAATTTGAAAGTACCAATTCTTCGGTGCTCAGCCTTCCTTAGGGTCCAGCCCTCACATCCGTATATGACTATTGGAAAGAAACATAAAACTTTGTCATCTTGCCTCAAAAAATGAGATAGCATGGCTTTTTTTTTTTTTGGTAAATTTTATTATTGTTTAGTAACTTGAAGTGTAATTTTCCTTAAAGATCCTTAATTATGTTATGTTTTTTCTTAGCTTTATTACTGGTAGGGAAATTCTACAAATAAATAAATAAACAAACACATATTATAGATTCACATAAGAACTTTGTACAAAAGAGGAAAACAAACAATTGGCTTAATTTGAATATATGTTGGATTATTCTTAAACTTTTTCTGTCACTGTTGAAACTGAGCTGTGTGTCTATGTCTCAGGGAAATGTGTAATCAACATGTTTTTGCTACTGTAAGACAATTGGTTTGGATTATTTTTATTTGAATTGATTTTTTAAAAATGAATTGATCAATTGTTTGATAACTCATGCAACCTATTTAATAATTTAAAAGTTTTTATAGCTATTGTAAGTAATCCTTAAGGTTGTATTTAGTTTTTCAGATGAAATCTACAGAATAGGCTTCAAGTGGTAGGTTTTCATTACACCCACCAAATAAATATAGCATTCTAACTCTTAATTTTAAATATTGAGACTTCCATCAATAGGTATTCATATAATTGCAAGACCTGTGTACCTTCTGTCATATTTTTATAAATAATTTAATTGTCAGTGTCATAGTGAAACATTTGGTTGAAACAATCACAATTGTAAGAAGTAGGGCACCCCCTGCTTTCAACAGTACACATGTTCCAGCAAGAATGATTGTAAAACAAATATTGGAAACATGAACGCATTTTCTATTTAGTTTCCATTAAGGATATTTCCATTCAAAAAGCAACTTCCAGCAGATTGGCTTAAAAGCTTTTTGATGTAGAAGTCTTTAAGATAGAAGTATTGGTTCATTTATTCTAGTTTCATGTTCTTGGAAGTCTTAAAACATTTGGGGGGATCATTTCTTTGGGCTTTGCTCTGTATCAGCCAAGGCAATATTCCAGTACCTGGGATCACAGGAATCTCCTACTTTTAAACTAACAACTGTTCCCACTCATCATTTATTTGGAATTTTAGTACCATAGCTCATTTACTAATAGCCCATCTGAAAATGTCCCCTTTGAAACTTACAGAGATTAGTGCTTTACATTCATTCAAAAGAAACATATCCAAATTTAGTGACATGATGATCAAGGAGATTCGTGTGAGTTGTTATTTTTTGGCTCCAACCTCAAGAATTTATTTCATTTTGCCTCACTTCCTCTTATACAAGAACAGTGAATGACCATTGTTCAGGTTCACTATAACATACCTTCAATCTATCCAGGTTCTGAGTTTTGGTCCTGAAGTCTGTCTTTGTGACTGGAGAAACAACAGGAAGAAAAGAAAATTCTAATGACTATGATACCAAGTTCAAATGAACTTTAAGTAAAATTTGGGTTCCATTGAGGTGGGCTGAATTTTATAATAAAGAAGTTATTCACCAATTTCCGGCACCCTGACTTCAAAATGCAAATTTAAATGATAGAAAGGAGTTATATCTTTAGCACCTTACAAGGTTTTCATTCTAGCCAATCTTTATATTGTGTTACCATAATCTGTGGGCTTTCTTGGTGGCTCAGCAGTAAAGAATCTGCCTGCAATGTAGGAGATGCAGCAATCCCTGGGTTGGGAAGATCCTCTGAAGAAGGAAATAGCAATCCATTCCAGTATTCTTGCCTGGAGAATCCCATGGACAGAGGAGCCTGGCAGGCTACAGTCCATGAGGTGGCAAAAAAGTCAGACACAACTTAGTGACTAAACACAAACAACCAAATTCTGTACATTTAATTTTGTTAAAAAAGACTAAGGAAATATATTTTGAGCTAATTTCTGTTCCAACATACACAAGCTGTACACACTTCTCATTTTCAAATAACAATTATGTTCCTGACAAAGTATATATGTAATATAAATGTACTCTTCCATTAAATACATGATTTTTAAATTTTTTCTAGAGGAACCTGGCAGGCAGGCTATACTCCAAAGGGTCACAGAGAGTCAGACACGATGAGTGGACTGAGCACACAACACAACCCAACAGTTAATTTTGGAACCCCTCTTACATTCAATTTTCTAGGTACTGAAAAAGCTGTTGCAAGAGATATAGAAGTAACTCTCTTGTCAATATAGATCTGAAGTCATAACACTTAGCTTCAGCCCTCTGTTCTCCAAGCAGCAGTCTAATGAATGATACACTTGAATTTTCCACCTATAAGGGGACTGGGACCATGTTTATTTATCCTCTATTGGAGTATCTGGCACATATCTGTCTCATTAATGTGTGAATGACTTCATTGGTTAATCTTTGTATTTCCTGAACTGAACTTCACACACACTAGTGGTTCATGTAAATAATAAGATTGACAGAACTATCTCCTTGGACTTCATACCATTTTACTTGTGTGTTCTTTATCCTCCCTCCTGGAAGAATGCTCTTTTTAATGACACCTGAATTTCCAAACACCACTCCTTCCAGAGTTACCTGAAGATTTACCACCTGTGTGAAGACATATTTTATTTGAAGACAAATTAGAAAATTAAGCTTATGAATTGTGAAAAATTTCCCTAGACTGAGAACCACAAGAAAGTGCAACAATTGACTGAAATGGGCAATTCATTCAAATGAAAGATTAACACAACAGAAACCAGAGGTAGATAGTAGACCCTTAAGGGTACCTAACATTTGATCAATGGGAAAATTATCTTTGTGGAATAGACATCACGGTACCTGGAAATGACTGATACTTGCCTGACTTTCCATCTAGTGAATCCAATGATCCCAACACTTGGATCACCATTAGAATCTCATCTTCTTGCAGATTTTCACCCAGATTTGGTCTTTTTCCCTGTGATTGTGTGACCTGCTTTTATATGGGTGTTTCCTGATTGCTAGCTCTACACAGTCAGCAAAAATAAGACAGGGAGCTGATTGTGGCTCAGATCATGAACTCCTTATTGCCAAATTCAGACTTATATTGAAGAAAGTAGGGAAAACCACTAGACCATTCAGATATGACCTATATCAAATACCTTACGATTATACAGTGGAAGTGACAAATAGATTCAAGGGACTAGATCTGATAGACAGAGTGCCTGAAGAACTATGGATGGAGGTTCATGACATTGTACAGGAGGCAGTGATCAAGACCATTCCCAAGAAAAAGAAAAGCAAAAAGGCAAAATGGTTGTCTGAGGAGGCCTTACAAATAGCTATAAAAAGAAGAGAAGTGAAAGGCAAAGGAGAAAAGGAAAGATATACCCATTTGAATGCAGATTTCCAATGAATAGCAAGGAGAGGTAAGGAAGCCTTCTTCAGCAATCAATGCAAAGAAATAGAGGAAAACAATAGAATGGGAAAGACTAGAGATTTCTTCAAGAAAATTAGAGATACCAAGGGAGCTTATCATGCAAAGATGGGCACAATAAAGGACAGAAATGGTAGAGACCTAACAGAAGCAAAAGATATTAAGAAGAGGTGGCAAGAATACACAGAAGAACTGTACAAAAAAGATCTTCACAACCACACGATGGTGTGATCACTCACCTAGAGCCAGACATTCTGGAATGAGAAGTCAAGTGGGCCTTAGGACAAAACTAGTGGAGGTGATGGAATTCCAGTTGAGCTATTTCAAATCCTAAAAGATGATGCTGTGAATGTGCTACACTCAATATACCAGCAAATTTGGAAAACTCAGCAGCGGCCACAGGACTGGAAAAGGTCGGTTTTCATTCCAATCCCAAAGAAAGGCAATGCCAAAAAATGCTCAAACTACCGCACAATACAGTGACAGACTTTATTTTTTGGGGCTCCAAAATCACTGCAGATGGTGACTGCAGCCATGAAATTAAAAGACACTTGCTCCTTGGAAGAAAAGTTATGACCAACCTAGACAGCATATTAAAAAGCAGAGACATCACTTTGCTGACAAATGTCCGTCTAGTCAAAGCTATGGTTTTTCCAGTAGTCATGTATGGATGTGAGAGTTGGACCATAAAGAAAGCTGAGCACTGAAGAATTGGGCTTTTGAACTGTTGTGGTGGAGAAGACTCTTGAGAGCCCCTTGGACTGCAAGGAGATCAAACCATTCAATCCTATAGCAAATCAGTCCTGAATATTCATTGGAAGAACTGATGCTGAAGCTGAAACTCCAATCTTTTGGCCAACTGATGGGAAGAACTGCCTTATTTGAAAAGACCCTGATGCTGGGGAAGATTGAAGGAAGGAGGAGAAGGGGACAACAGAGGATGAGATGGTTGGATGGCATCACTGACATGGACATGAGTCAATGGACATGAGTTTGAATAAACTCCAGAAGTTGGTGATGGAGAGGGAGTTCTGGCAATGCTGCAGTCCAAGGAGTCACAAAGAGTTGGACACGGCTGAGCGACTGAACTGAAATAAACTGAACTTCCTGATCACTACTTCAGCACCTTTGTTTAGTGCCTGGCTGAGGACCATGGCACTTCCTATGGACTATGAGATTTGAATTTGGAAGAGCAATTAGGAGCGTATTTCATTCACTGAGGCATAAGACAGTGAACATCCATTATGGGAATGAGAAGAGTGGACAGGATTGAGAGCATCTTTGGTTAGGAGCTGGTATCTACCTTATATAGTACGTTTTAGACCTTATTACACTGATCTTCCCTGTAGCTCAGATAGTAAAGAATCTGCTTATAATGCAGGAGAGCTGGGTACGAACCCTGGGTTGAGAAGATCCCCTGGAGAAAAGAATGGCAATCTACTCCAGTATTCTTGCCTGGAGAATCCCATGGACAGAGGAACCTGGTGAGCTACAGTCTGTGGGGTCACAGAGTCAGACATGACTGAGCAACTAACACAAACACTACACACTGACATTAACTTGAGAAAGTCAATATTTCTTTCATAAAATTATTATTCCAAAATATTTCAAATGGAGATAAAAATCAAGAGACTATAACAATGAGCCACATGGAATACATTTCCCAGATGTAGCAGTTGTCAAGATTTTGCAATATTTTTTTTTTTTTTTTTTTTTGCTGAAGCATTTTTTGTAATCTCCAACATTATGTCGTTTTATTCCCACATTTTATTAGGTGTGATTATGCATAATCACACCTAATAAAATTAACAGTAATACCTGTGTCATTTAATATGCAGTCTATAATCAAATTGGAGAAAGAAATGGCAACTCACTCCAGTATTTTTGCCTGGGAAACCCCATGGACAGAGGAGCCTGGCAGGGGCTCCATGGGGAGTCCATGGGGTCACAAAGAGGTGGACACATGGCTGAGTGATTGAACATCAAGGGTCTAGTTCCTTAGTTACTTTAAATAGTAACTAAGAGGTGTCTTCAAGTTATTTGGGTTTTTCTGTTGTTGTTGTTGGTAACGCAAAAAACTTATTTTAAAAATATTTATTCAATTGATTTCACTTACTTTTTTTGTTGTTCAAATAGCTCCAACTTTGACCAATGAAAACAGTATTCTTAATTCATGCTTATTGCATGATTATTTCCCTTTTGTACAGATGGGTTGAAACAAATATAAAACATGTATTCTTCCATACAGCTATCATAATAGTTCAAGAAGAAATAATAGCTTCTAAAACACAAGATCCATCATACTGTGTAATCATCATTTGAGCTTCAAAACTTTGTTAAAATTTTCATAAAAAATTAAATAATTTAAGTCTATAGAATAACTAAATTAGAGTTGGATTAAAGTGAAATAGCAAAGGTCTGAGGTCACATTATGGAATTTGGTCTCTATTCTGAGAACAAAGGCAAAACATGGAAAAAAATGTTAAAATGTTAAAGTCAATAGAGATAGGATGTTTTTTTTTTTGGAAAGTGATAGCATGGAGAGGAGATTGAATGGGTGCCAGCCTGGAAGCAAGACCATCCCAGGGGCTGAGCAGTAATGTGAGTTAAGGAAGTTGGCGGAAGTGTGCCTGATCAAACCAGGGAAGTGGCCAGGTCAATGGTGTAAAGTGAAGAGACTTAGGAAGTGTACAGGAGGTGCTGTAAATTGGACTCACATGGGGTTTGATGTTTAGGTAGAGATGGGCGGAGCAAAGAGAAGAGTTCAAAATGACACCACATGTCTTACTTGATCCATTTTGTGGATGGTGGTGTCTTGAAACACTGGAGGAAGGGCAGGTTCTGGGGAAGAAGATCAAATTTCTTTCAGAGATGTTAATATTTAGGCATCTGTTTGGGATAATGTTAGGGGAGCAGGGGGGAAAGGGAGAGAAAGGATGAGAGAGGATGAAAGAGAGAAGAGAATGTTGTTAGTTCTGGGATGGAGACATAGATTTAGAATTTATTAGCATCTTAAGATGGTATATAGGACTTCCCAGGTTGACACTAGAGGTGAAGAACCTGCCTGCCAATGCAGGAGATGTAAAAGACAAGGGTTCAATCACTGAGTTGAGAAGATCCCCTAGGGAAGAAAATGGCAACCCACTGCAGTAATTCTTGCCTGGATAAATCCATGGACAGAGGAACCTGGAGGGCTACATACAGTCCAAGAGTCGGACATGACTGAAGTGACTGAGCACACAAGATGGTTTATAAGACATTGAGAATCACTGGAATCATCACATAAGAAGGGTATATGGAGGGACTTTCTTGGGGTCCAGTGGTTAAGACTCTGTGCTTCCATTGCAGGGGACACAAGTTTGATCTCTGGTCAGGGAACTAAGATCCCACATGATGGCCAAAAGAAAAAAGAGAGAAGGGTATATGGAGAGAACAGAAAAAAGAGCAGAGACCTGGAAACGCAACACTACCATGGAGGACGGGAGGACAGAAGGATACCCAAAATGGAGCCGAGAAAGAGTGCCAGAGACACAGGAGGGAAAAAAATCAGACCTGTGAGGCACCCACCACCATGAGGAGCATTAAAAGGTGTATCTCAGATTTGACTTGTGAGATTGCCTATCACTTCCTTCAACCAAAACGTTCAGTGAAGTGGAGAGGGAGAGGATATTTGATTGGGGTGAGAAATTGGTGCTTTGTTTTGGACCAATGAGTTTGAGGTTTGAGAGACATCTAGGTGGAACCAGTGAATATTTGAGTCCCCAGAGGAAAAAAGTCTTGATCCTTATGTGAATAATGTGGCAAAATAATATCCTCGATGTAAAAATATTTTGTTGAGAAATACTGTGACTCTATTGAAACATTTCTTAAGTCATTGTGAGTAAAACTGCAACTCCTCTCACAAACATGCAAAAAACAAATAAGCAGGACAGCCCCTGTGAAGTGTGAGAAGTGCTTTCTGGGGCAGAGCTGAAATCAGGAACTGGGGTCTGGCAGTTCTGGGTGTGTGTGCTGGCTGATCACTTACTTTCAGAGTGACCTTGGGCAAGTCAATCTCTGCAAAGTTAGATTATTTTTATCTGAAAAATCAGGCTAGTAGAAGCTAATATTGTTCAGTGTTGATGAAAATGAAATTAGATGATATATGAAAATATCTTGTATAGTAGTTTGCACCTAATCAGAGCTTAGTAAATAGTGACTTTACAATTATTGAAAATCATCAGGCACAAAAATTTTAACTTCTCACCCTTGCCTTAATGACTTCCACATTTCTCCATGGCATTGACTTTCTCTCTCACCTAGAAGTAGTTGTTAGGCTCCTTCTAGAAATAGCTTCATTCCATGCATGATAAACTCAAGATTTTGCCACTCTTAGAATTTGTTTTGGGGAGAAATTACTACTTGTGGGTGATGGTGAGAAGGGTGAGATAGAGGAGATGTGAGGAAACAGCAAATAGCACCACTGCCTCTAATGTAAGCTGCCTCCACCACCTTTAGGTATAAACCTGTGTATGTTCTTAATAAGCACACCCCAGTTTACTGTTTCTTCATTCTTGCCTGGAGAATCCCAGGGATGGAGGAGCCTGGTGGGCTGCCGTCTATGGGGTCACAAAAAGTCGGACACAACTGAAGCGACTTAGCAGCAGGAGCAGCATTTGCATCTAGACTGTAGTCATGATTTCCTCCAATGTCTGAAAGGATGTGGGTATAGACCAGTGTTAGAAAGATGATTTTGCTTAAAAAATTAACATTTATATTAGTCTGATATAAAGGTTCATTAAATCTGGAGGCTGCTGCCAAGTATTGGGTTGGCCAAAAATTTTGTTCGAGTTTTTTCTTTAGCCTCTTATGGAGAGAACTTTTTGGCCAACCCAGTATTTCTCCATCATGGCACCTTCCGGTTCAGACAGCGTTAACCAATTTCCAATAGAAATATGCAGGCAACCCTCCTATGTTTTCTGCTCATCTGCCCTTGTGTGTGTGTGCTCTGTTGCTCAGTTGTGTCCCACTCTTTTGCAAGCCCATGAACTGTAGCCTTCCAGGATCTTCTGTCCTTGGGATTTTTCCAGGTAAGAATACTGGAGTGGGTTGCCATGCCCTCCTGCAGGGGATGTTTCCAATTCAGGGAGCAAAGCAGCATCTCCCACGTCTCTTACATTGGCAGGTGGACTTTTTACCACTGAGCCACCTGGGAAGCATCTACCCTTATCCATTCCCCTGCGCCAAGCTCCTGGCTTCCCTTTAGAACCATGTCAAGATGGAAGCCTCTGGCTCTATTTGCACAAATTGATAGATCTCTAATGGGAAAAATCTTAGGTTGTTCTTTGCGATTTCTCCAGAGGGAACTATTTGCAAAACAAAAAACATCAACAACAATAAAAAACATCTTTCTCAGGCTGAGTTTTATCATGTCTAATGGTTTAACTTTAATGTGTTTCTAGCTAAAAAAGCCTTCTTTCTATAGGTAAAGAAAAGAAGAAATGAAGTATTTGACGGACACTTAAAATTTCATCCTATTCCATAATATTCTGAAAATGGAAGGAAGAACTTGATTCTTGCCTCTGACCTCATTCAAGGAGACATCCTACTCATTACCCCATCAGAAGTGTTTAATAAAAGTCAGAAAAAAAAACAACAAAAAAAGTCAATAAGGGACTTCCCTGTTGGTTTGGTGGTTAAGACTTCGCCTTCCAACACAAGGGGTATGAGTTAGATCCCTGGTTGGGAAGCTAGGATCCCACATGTCTTGTGACCAAAAAGCCAAAACATAAAACGGAAATAACATTGTAATAAATTCAATAAAGATTTTTAAATAATGGTCCCCATAAAAAAAATATTTTTTAAAAAAGACAGTAGAGAACTTTGTTCTCTATACTCTGAAAATAATACCAAGAAAAGTGCTGTTTTCCAGTAGCTCCGAACAGGATAGGAGAGTACTCCATTTATGAAACTCTATGGAAAATACACATCCCCTTTGCAATGAAAAGCAAAGAGTAAGATAGAGTCATCTGGTACCTATATTGAAGGCACACACAGTATGTTCAACTTCATCAAGGTTTTCAAAATGCCTGTTATATACCAGTGGTAGTGGTAGTCCTAAGTTTAGTAAAGATTAGTCTCTGTCTCCTATAATTTACAGTCTAGTGAAACCTACATTATAAAGGACTGAAGTCTTAAACAGAAGTATTATAAAGATACAAGGGGGAATAATGAAGTGCTAGATACATTTGTGTGCATATCAGGGTGTCTACCAAAGATAAAGAAGGGAGTTGAAAAAATAAACTAATAAATACAATGATAAACATGTTTGAGAAAATTATTTCTATATTTTACTCATGAGTTTGCATTAGCAATACTCACCATGACTCTCATCTCCAGTCCTTCTGTGTGTTTTTGGAGGGCTAATGTAGACACTATTCCCTGTTTACCCTTGTCTCATATATTTTCTTTTATTTTTTCTTTTAATTTTTTTGCAGCTCTATGCAGCATGGAGAATCTTACTTCCCTCACCAGGAACAATCCCATGCCCCCTGCAGTGGAAGGTGAAGTCTTAACCTTTCTAATTTTAATTTTAACTTTCAAAAGTCCTAATTTTAAGTTTTTCATTGAAATAGGGTTGATTTTCAATGTTCTAGGGGTATAGCAAATTGATTAGGTTATACAAACACACACACACACACATATATTCTTTTCCATTGTAGGTTATTACAGTATATTGAATACAGTTCCTTATGCTATATGGTACATCCTTGTTGTTTATTTATATATAATAGTGTGTATCTGTTAATTTCAAAGTCCAGATTTATCATAAATTTTAATTCTCTGGTTTGAAGGAAATACTGATTTTCCTCCACACTTAATTTCAGATATGACATGCTGTGATGTCAATAGTGACCACAGAAGGCTAGAGTATATTCTCCAGGCTGGCTTCTTAGAGCAAATCAACATGTTCTTGCATGAGCCACTCATGCTCTCTAGAAAGTTGCTCTCTCCTGCTGCTGCTGGAGGCAGGGATGAGGGGCAAGGCTTTGGTATGGAGGAGGCCAGATTTATAAATGAAAAGCCTCTCTGCAGATGATTCTTGACACTGTTCAAACAATGACTTTGAAGAAATGGTACTGTCTTTCCATCACATTTGGAACAATTTATATATTATTTTAAGAAATTTTTCTTCCTTTTGGAATTAAAAAAATCTTAACATTCTTAATTTCTTGATTGTAAGAATAGGCTGCTTATTAGGAGATTAAGTGGGCTTCCCTGATGGCTCAGTGGCAAAGAACCTGCCTGCCAATGCAGGAGACTCAGGTTTGATCACTTTGTCGGGAAGATTCCCTGGAGAGGAAATTGCAACCCACTCTAGTATTCTTGCCTTGACAAGAGGAGCCTGGTGGGCTACAGTCCATGGGATTGCAAAGAGATGGACACAACTGAGCATGCACACAGGAAACTAAATATTCGAAACAGCTCAGATTAACTGCTGGTTTTGTTTTTAAAGGATTTTCTTTTTTTTTAATTTTATTTTTTAAAATTAATTTATTTTTTAATTGAAGGATAATTAACTACTGGTTTTTAATGCCTTTCCTAATTCTTATTAACAGAAATATTAATATATATTTCACTAATATATATTATTAGTGAAAGTGGGATAAAGGATAAATTATACTTTACAATAGCTGAGAAATACTGCTACATAATCCCAAACTACACCTCTCTTACTCTTTGAGGAATAGTTTACCTGATTTCAAAGGAGAAGGGGACTATGTGGATATTTATGTAAGTTAGAAAAATGTATTATAATTATTACCACTGAGGTTCATAGAAGTTAACAGTTGTCATCAAGGGCCTATTTACAGCAAGCATCTGATAATGTGAAGTAGCAGGAAAGAAGGGCTTGGAATGAACCGAGTCTGTAAAATGAGACTAGAAGGGGATCGGGGGTGTGGAAAGCATACTATGTCATCCAACATTTGGTTAGTAAAGTTAGTGGATTGACTTTGTCATAAAGAGCTGCATTTGATAAGAGTAGCCTTATTACCTGGTCTGTGGCTTACTTTGAAACATGGGATTTCAGAGCACGATAGCAGCTTAAAGCCCATGTACTCTACTCCTTTATGGAAGAAACTGATCTCTGGGTTGGCTGAGCCCCCTGGTTGAAGAGAGAAATGGGAGTCACTCCAGCTCTGACTCCAGGGCTCTTTAAACTCTGCCCTATTTCTTAATGCCATTGGTAGGTGAGAAATTCAAACACAACCTTGACATGTAAATTTTAACTATCGTGCAATTTGCCAAACCAAGATTCCACTAGGTGAATGAACTCATTTGATTTTCTGAAAAGGCAAACTTGCTTTGTGGGATTAAAAGAAATCAACTTATTTTCTACCACTAGGTGGCATGATACGTTTTTTTTTTTTTTTTTTTCCTGACACTTTGGAAGGAATCCATCCTTTCCCTTAAACGCACACAAGCACATACTTCATTCTTGGTAGACTTCTGTCACTTTTACTGCCATGAAATTTGACTTGGGGCATCTGTTTATAGAATACTTACCTTCAAAATTAAACCTATTTCTTTCAATTTTTTTGCATTACATGGTTTGTGCTTCATGCAGACGTATCTGTCTTCCCACTCTACATGGGAGGAGAACCCAGGTTTGGTTTCGGTTCTTGTTGATGCTTAGTTTCATAACTACCGAACTCCTGGTTTAATAAAAACCTCTTCTCTTTTTGCCTACTGGAGAGAAGAAAAGAGACGAAATTCTAGTTGATTCTTAAGTGGCCACTTATTTATTCATTAGGTATTAGGAGCTAAGTGTTCAACAGGTGATTAACTAGTAATAAGGCTTTAGCTAGTTACCTAGCTCACGATGTTCTTTTTTCCTATCCCAAAGAACGTTGAAAACTTGCGGTAAGAGATATAGGAGCCGTTCCCAGTTTAATTGAACGTCACCAAGCGAGGTCGGGAAAAGGCACTGAGGATTCAGCTGGGAGATGAGACTGAAAGGAAATTCAACTACTTCAGAGTCAGCTTTGCCATCTTCTGCATTTTTTTTCATCAGAAGCTTCAATATGTTAAGCAAAGAAAACAAACAGCAGGAGCAGGACTTAAAAGAATATCCTTTACAATTTACCCTTAGTGGCTTCCCTGGATTCAGTCCCTGGGTGGGGAGCTCAGATCCCACACCCCTTGGGACCAAAACCCCAAACGTAAAACAGAAGCAATAGTGTAACAGATTTAAAGAAGACTTTAAAAATAGTCCACATCAAAAAATACATATATAAAAAGTTAAAATTTATCCTAAATTGATTTTTACCCCATTTTTATTCCCCTCACCCTCTGCGTTAATTTTCAACTGCAGATTATTAAATGCCATTGTTTTGAAGTTTTGTGAACAATGTTTTATAACTTTATTAATAAATAGAAAGATCTTTTAGAAATAGTGTCTGGACCTTCCATTTTTGTGGAAGATCCAGACACTTGAAATCTAGTCTATTCTGCATGAAAATCATTGGGAGGAAGGGGTTTTAAAAAAACACTGATGACAGAATTCACACACAACCAGTTGAGTCATAATCTTTTTTCTGGGTGCTTATTTTGTTTTTCTTCTTTGCTCCATAGACTAGTGTCTTGGGGTTTCTCAGGCCTATGTGGTATAGATAACTGCCCTCTGCTCCCAAAGATACATGAAACCATTCTAGTAACAATGAAGAATTCACTGACTATCACCTTCATGGGGACAGAATCTAGTTGACCCAGGTTCAACTAGACCAGTCAACTCTGGTCAAATCGGCCCCAAGTTCATGTGGTGTGACTATAGCTGCTGGAGGTCCACCCATTACGAATGGGGGTCCTCAAAAAAGGAGAGTCGAGATAAGTGTGCAGATACCCCAAAGGTGTCTCCTACACTGACACACAGTAGGGATACAACAGGTATTTAGAATGCATAAATGAATAAAAGAATAGATGCATGAACTAAGAAACTCTGCTAGTTTGGAACAGTCTAATATACTCAGATTGATGGATACAGAGCAGTTAATTCAGGCTGTACTTTGTACCAGAGACTGTGCTGAGTACTGCGAGGAATAAAAACTGAAAAAGAAAGAAGTTCCTGACTTTAAGGAGAAAGACAAGAAGAGGTATCATTAATATATAAGAAAAATATGGACAGTGACAAGAACAACACAAAGTATTAATTATGGATATTCAGTAAATGGAGAGATCATACTTTGGGTTATCTTACTTAAAACAATACCAGCTAACTGACATTAGCACTACCATGTATAAAATAGATAGCTAGCGGGAAGTTGCTGTAAAGCACAGGGAACTCAGCTTGGTGCTCTGTGATGACCTAGAGGGGTGGGATGAGGGGGTTGGAGGGAGGCTCAAGAATGAAGGAATATATGTATACATACGGCTGATTTCACTTTGTTGGACAGCAGGAACTAACACAACTTTGCAAAGCAATTATACTCCTCTAGAGAATAAAAGATAACATCAGCTCCTGAGAAATTCAGAAATCTCAGAGGATAAATGCAATAGAAGTTTATTTCTTGCTATGAAAATTTCAATTGACAACAGAAGATGGGCGATGGGAAAGGCAATGGGCTCAGCTTCACAGGGTCTTCAGGAACCCAGCTCTGCCACCACCAACATGATGATGATAACGGTGATGCTACTGAGAGTCAAATCCAACCAGCAGGAGAAACGGTGTCTCTCACCCAGAAGGATATCAGGGCTTCTGCTGGTAGTCCATCAGTCCATCACATGACTGCCCATCACTGAAGAGGAGACTGGGGGAGGTAAGCTGCTTTGATCAGGAAGAAAGGCAAACACATTTTGAGACCTGATAACCAGTGACTACCCTAACAGTACTGTAGTCACGGCAGTGGAAGGGAGGAATAATCAGAAAAAAATGTGTGAAAAGAATACTATGTGAGATCATCTTTGAAGAATAGATCTTGACTGTTGGAAAAAGAAAAGCTGTTCTTGGAAAAAAAAAATAATACCAGCAAAGATCTGAGGTTGGGGGAAATAACTGTTTGGGAGTGATGAATATAGAGTAGAGTGAAAGTGTAATAAAAACTGAAAACATAGTTGACTTTATTTGGCTCTTCTTTTTACAAAAGCTTTCTATTGACCTGAGAACATCAGTTTCCCAGACAATGGATTTTGGCTGGAAATTATGCTGCTAATTAAATAACGAAGAGGAACTAAAGTTAGAGAATGAACTTAAAGTTGCTGAGGGGGGAGATGGGGAAAAGGATAGTTAGGAAATTTAGGATGGACATGTACACACTGCTACATTTAAAATGAATAACCAACAAGGACCTTCTGTATAGCACAGGGAACTCTGCTCAATGTTATGTGGCATCCTGGATGGAAGGAGAGTTTGGGGGAGAATGGATACATGTATATGTGTGGCTGAGTCCCTTTACAGTTCCCCTGAAATTATCACAACGTTGGTAATCAGCTGTGCCCCAATACAAGATAAAAAGTTGAAAAGAAAAAAGCTTTCTATCAACTGGAGAACATCAGTTTGGATTTTGGCTAGAAATGATGCTGATAATTAAATAATGAGGAGGAACTAAAGTCTGAAGGAAAAGTAATGAGCAAAACCTGATTAGAAATACCTATCTTGAGGACTTCCCTGGCAGTTCAGTGGTTAAGACTTCACCTTCCCTGGTCAGGAAGCTAAGATCCCACATACCTTGGGGCCAAAACACCAAAACGTAAAACAGAAACAATATTGTAAACATGCAATAAAGACTTTAAAAATGGTACACTCTTTAAAAATCTTAAAAAATACCTACCTTGATATGTTGTTTTCCTATACTGACCTCCTGCATTCTAAATGGGAAGAACCACCTTCATTTGCTCTTTAAAATATCCAGTTGACTTAATAAAGGTGTATGAAAGCAGTACAAATTTGTTGATCTGGATGAGAGTTTGAAACAGTCAAGATCAATATTCGTATATTTTAATTTTTATCCCATACATCTTCTTAAGTTAAATATATCCATACAACTGTACTAATATATAAATGTTATTTTTTCTTGGATGGCATTCGTCTCAACCACATATTTCAGAATAATGGGAGAGTTTTTCTTTTTTGTTCAGAATTTCTTTTAAATCAGACATCTGGTATTTGGCACTCGACTTTTATTAGACCGGTTGAGCACTTTTAAAGGGGGATGAATCATGTGACTTTCATTTTAATTTTTTACTGTATAGCCAACATATGCTGAGTAATAGCATTAAATAAGATCAGTAAATGAAGGATTATGATCTGTCTGTGTCCAATTTTGCAAAGAAACTAATTAGAGAAAGGTTTTTCAGATCAGAATTGAATTAGCCAGCAATTTTTTCAAATTGTAGTAATATAATGAAAAATGCTTGGATTTTAACATGTTGCTAGCGAGAAGGAAAAATTACAAGGGGCATTAACACTTTCACTCTAATTCTGGCTGAAGGGAGAAGAGAACAGGGCAACTCTTTGGCATAAGCCTCTCCCCACTGCCAGAAGACATTTAGACAAAACAAAAAACAAAAAAACAAAAAAAACACCTCAAGCCTTTTCACAGCTATCTATTTTAATTAGAGATATTAAATTGGAAGCTGGAATGTTGAGAGCTAACCTACGGATAATGCAGCATTCTCCACATCCTGGGGAGCATTCGTTTTAATTGTCTCATGTCACTAACTTGGATATGAGAAAGGCTTTCTATCCCACTCTTTAATATTTGGCAGCCAGCCAGCTCTTTTCTATGGTTACACTTATTGAGGTACAGAACTGCCTTTGGAATTAAGTTGGAATTTTATTTATAGCTTTGGAATGTCTTGCTAAATGTCTCTAACTATGGCAACTTCTCTTTAAACTGGAATGAAAACTCCATCGTTTTTACAAAAAAATTGAGCAAAGAGAATATAGAGCAGTGTTTATCAGTTTTGTTAAATTCTGTCAGTTATGGGTAGCATAAATAAGAACATTAAATGAATTAGTCTTACCATGGCAATCTTAATTATAAATATTTTAGATTCATATATTTGACTAGTAATTCAAAGAAGATTTTGACAAGTAATCTAAACATGACAAATTATGCTATAAGAGATAATTTTATGATTTGTAAAATTATTTGGAAAGAGGCTGTTCTAATTAAAAGAATAAAAGGCTTTCTGCTCAGTGAAGTATAAAATCAAGCACTCATTTCAATATTGTGACTAGGACAAATACACGTTATGCTCATTTAGGGTTTTTCAATGAATAAGCAACATGATTTGTTGTACTTTGTCATTTTTAGGCATTCACTGTGGTCATAATTTCTTTACATTCCTGAAATCCAAAACAGGATAAACAGAATCACTGGTTCAATTGCTAAATCTGCATATTTGTCATTTGAAAAACATGAAGAAGAGACTTCAAAATCCAAGCACGTCTGTGCCCCATTTATCCCCTCAAACTAGTCTCCCATTCTTTCTCAATTATCCTAAATTTCAATGTCATTTTTTAGCGTTCACTTTCTGTTTTCTCTTTTTCTAGATAATCCCAAGCAAAGCGGGTAGTACAGGGAGAAATTCCAAAGGGTACCACAAAGAATGCTCAGATAAAGACTACTCTTCTGCTGTTGGCCCATTTGATCTCTTTTCTTCTTATTTGGACAGTAATTTTCACTGGTAGTTGGATTAAAAATTAAGCAATAGAGCAAGGGAATTACCTTAAGAGATATAAATATGTGCATGAGAAAGAAGGTACTGAATCTAGCGCATTCCTTCAGGCTTTCTATTTCTATATTATTTTTCATTTGTATATTGTTCTTGGTGAAGCAAAAATACCATAGTATATATTTTTATATTCTCAAAGGGTTTATCATGAGACAATCAATACACCTGAAACTATGGACAATTAAAAAGAACTAATAAAAAATTGAAACACTAAATATAATTATTTCAAATGTGTGATACAGTTAGTAGTCAGGACAAGGGAGCTCTTACTGGGTGGGGAATAATATCTACTTTACACATGGAAGTAACTTGAGTTTGGGCTTTGGATTATTGTATAAAGGAAGAGTGAGAGTCCAGAGATTGTCACTGAACAGATATAACAGAGGAGAAATTCCAAGCCTGGTAGCTAGGAATATGCAGAGATACACTTGAGTGTGTTGGATCATGAAAGAAATTCCTAAGTGTACCTACTATGCATCAGAGACCCTCGTAAGGAAGATTGGGAAAGGTGCATGAATATAACCAAAAAAACAGAATCAAAAGATCAACATTCGAGTCACTTTAAAATTTTGGCTTATTCTTTGGATAAAGAAGATGTGGTACATATATACAATGGAATATTACTCAGCCGCAAAAAGAATGAAGTAATGCCATTTACAGTAAAATGGATAGACCTAGAGATGATCATATTAAGTGAAGTAAGCCAGACAGAGAAAGACAAATATCAGATGATATCACTTTCATGGGGAATCTAAAAAAAATGATACAGATGAAATTATATACAAACTAAAAATAGACACATAGACATAGAAAATAAACTTGTGGTTACCAAAAGGGGAATGAGGGGAGGGATCAATGAGGAGTTTGGAATGAAGAAATACACACTACTGTATATAAAATAGATAACCAACCATGACCTACTATATAAGGTAGGAACTATACTCAGCATTCTGTAATAATCTATAAAGGAAAAGAATCTGAGATATAATTTACATATGTGTGTGTGTATGTATACAGCAAAATCACTTTGCTGTACACATGAAAATAATATAATATTGTAAGTCAACTATATATTAGTAAAAAAGGGTTTTTTTTTTTTAATTCAATGGCTTCAAAAAATTTTTTTAGCTTATTCTAATGTTGATCCAAGTGTATTTCTCTCTCTTTGTTTCTACTTCCCAAGTTTAGACACTGAGTCTGGTGACACAAAATAAAATCAGATGTTTTTCTAAATCTTCTATGCATTCTGCTATGTTAATTACAGCTCAGTAGAGATGTCCATAGAAAGAAAGTATGGAGTTGTAACATCTTTCCAACTGCCTAGGTAGTTCTTTCTCACTGACAAGAGCTTCATGGATTCCTTTATACCTGTCAGTCTTCACATCTGCCAGAGATTTGGAGGATGTGGAAATTTTGTTAAATGACTCCAACTTTCTTCTGAAAAGGCAACCATGATTAGCCTCTAATAAAAACTATTCCCAAGTGTAGGTATATATTTTGTTTAGATTACTTGAACTACTTTTTTCTTCTCAGACATGTTCTTACTACACAGCACTTAGTCTCCACGTATCTAAATAAATATCTTCTGTCCCATATTTATTATCCCTTTAGTCTCTTCATACTTTTCTCTTCTCTAATTTTTTTTTTTAATTTTGAGGAGACTTTGAGAATAGATGCAAGTAAATAGAGGCATTTGACATCACAAAACCACTGGGGTTTTCAGTCAGGGGGAAACATGGTGTCATAAGGGAATCAGACATATATTCATTTTACCCTGTATTCACCTAATCCTTGTATTGCTTCTTTTTATTCATCAGAGAAGCTTTCCTTTCTCCAGTTAGGTATAAATGAGATATATAACAAAAGAAAGCTTAAAGAATGGTACATACCCCTTTTCTTCTGTATTAGTTTCCAGGTTTTCTATCCTAGTTGTTACCAATTAACTCAGAGTGTCCACATTTGCATGACACTGAGGAAAATTGAAGTTTTTTTAAAAAATGTTTTATTTTATATTGGAATGTAGCCTATTAACAGATAGATAGTGAAGGGACTCAGCCATATATATATACACGTATCCATTCTCCACAGGCTCCTCTCCCAACCAGGCTGCCGCATAACATTGAACAGAGTTCTCTGTCCTATACAGTATGACCTTGTTGGTTATCTATTTTAATTTTTAAATACTGTAGTGTGTATATGTCCATCCTAAACTCCTTAATTATTCCTTCCCCCCATAATTCCCCCTGGTAACCAAAAGTTCATTCTTTCAGTCTGTGAGTCTTGTTCTGTTTCATATATAAGTTTGAGGAAAATTGAAGTTTTGATTAGTGACAGTAATTACTCAGTGATAAAAAAGATTGGTTCTTTTCTCTGGGTAATGTTCTAGGTTAATGGCTCTAGCAGAGAATATGATGTTATTCTGTTTTCAATAACAGCCCTTACCTGATTTGACTCCTTGCGGTACAATGATGAACATGAACCATTATGAAATAGAATTTTCCTTATTCACTATATTCACATATTCAATTTAGCTTGAACAAAATACCACTGACTCTACTACATATCCCAGGGCTACCATTTCACTCTCTTAGGCTGGAAGAACTGACTGAGGTTTGCCATCAGAATTTCCTTCATAGACTTTCCCAAAAACCCAATAAAAGGAAATAGAAGTGGCTGAGCCTATTTCATTGACTGTAGAAACCCACTGCCTGGTTTCTGTTAAGTTTGACAGTATTTATTTTTGAAGCTAGAATAATGTTGGAAACTGTGGTTGTAAATATTTTCCCCCCAAATATCAAATATCTAACCTGAAAAAATGAAATAATAATGAAAAGGATGGAAAGTGACAGAACTGAAGTTCTTCTCCCCTTTGATAAGCATCAGAAATTCTGCTGAGTGGACAGAACCTGACACTTCTTATCTCACTGAAAAGTCTGTTTTGCTTAAATCTGTCTTCATTTTTAGTCCATGTTAGCATATCAATTGTATTTAATTCATATATTACTGTTCCAATACACTGTGTCATCAGTTAAAAAATTAGGGCATATTTTACGAAGCAATGAATATTTTAAGAAAATTCTAGGAAATTTAAAGGAGTTGTTTTTCCCCTCTCACAGTCTAGGTTATGATATTTTCAGTGTAATAGTAAACCTGTCTTCAAAAACTATCACTCATAAACACTTTCCCTTAGTATATACCCAAATTCTAAGTCCTGTCCAAAACTTAACATTTTTATCTTACATTTTTTTTTTCTTTTCATAGTTGGTCATGTGAAAAACAAAAAACCTGTTATGTTTCCAGTAGGATGATTTTCCTACTGAATAAAATTTCAGTCTAATGTTCCCCATAGAAGCCTGAAGAAGCAGCCATCTTTGTATTTGTTACAGAAGTCTTAGGGGCAAAATTTCCTAAAAAATGTAGCAAAATCATTGTTTCTACTTTTCAGCTTTTTAAAAAAAATTTTCTAAATTGTGGACTTGAAACTACTAAATCTAATTTTTTTTCTTATGATTTGTACTTATTTTACTATATGATTTAAAACATTAAGTTTTAGAGTGACTCAGCTGGCTAACAGTTACCTCTGATACTACCTTTTAGGAAAATGGTCTTTATTTAAATTTGGGTTCTGTGACTTTTTGATTTTACAAGAACCCTTTGACTTTAGGACGAGAGTGAGAACATCTCTGGATCCTTTTCCTGCTCTTTAACCATGGTGTTCCATATACTTTCAGTGGAGGGAGTGAGCATCATCGAGTAGTTAGCATAAGTGATAGGAAAAAACACTGAATGTTGTATGGCCAGAATAATTGCACACAAATGCATTCAGGAATCCTATGGAAAATATAGTGCTGTTAACTGGCATGGTTACAGCACAATTTAGCAAGTATGTTAGAACAAATTACCCCCGTAACCGTAAGCCATTCTGTTTCACGCTTTTTAATGAAGGCCTGTACCACACACTAGAATCCTTCTCACCTCATTACTACTCATAAAAAGCAATGATCCGTTCAAAGGCTCCTCATCTCTCCCATATGAGCGGTAAAGAGCCTCGCCTCTCCTTCTGGCACAGAAGACAGGAAAGCTTCTTCCCCAACTGCCTTTGAAGTCCATCATTAGCATGTTTACTAGATAAAAGAGAAGAAAATTTATCTGTGCAATCTCACTGTTGTCACGTGTGTTAATGTTTCACTCTGCCTTTAAAAACAAAGCGAACAAAACAAAATAAAATCCGAAGACATCTCTGTCCTTGTTTAGAGAATACAGATTTGCAGGACTGTTAGTTGCAATTGCTCCTTCCCTGTTCATGAGGTATTTTCAAAGAAACTCTAAAACATGGGAAGAATTTAAGGGGCCACTGAATGTAAAGTATGGAGTCAATAAAAATGCAGACAGAGAAGTAAGCTGATTGGTCCATGCAGAAGAAACAGTTCAATTGTGAATTAAAATACTTTTTCTCTCTCCCCAGAATATCATAAAAAAGAATTGATTTTCTTTGAAAATACACTACTTTCATTTGAGTTACTGATGAACAGATTTAGCTGAGACTGGCATACTTACCTTTCTCTCTATAATTTCAGAGACAATATATAATATTGAAGATACACTGAGTACATTCAGTAAAAGTTGAGGTGAATGTATGCTCTTCAAAAAGAGGTGGTGATACACACACACACACACACACACATACATAAATATATAAAATTGGGGAGGAGATATTACAAATCTAATTCAGCAACAAAATTTTGTACATTTTAAGTTCTACGTGGTAGGAATGAAAAAGCTTGTACAAGAGAAAGAACATATTCAAAAATATTGTTTACACACCATAACTGTGAGCCACCAGGAAGAATAGTTGTTCATCTCTATTACATGAGAATTTCCAGTCAGACCATTCTGTTGAAGAGTGTGCAACAGAATAATAACGTTTGCATTTCAAGCACGAGTCCATACCCAGTACTCAAGTAATTTGAAAGTGGAGACCGGGCATCTAAATTCTGTAATGTAACAAAACCCTGGAAGCTGGCACATGTTATAAATTTAAATGATGGTTAAAATCAATTCCATTGCAGGAAAAATGCATTTAACATAAACTTTTGGGTGACGTTTCTAACTTTCTCTGTAGTAGCTCTGAAAATATACCGATCACCTGATGCAATGCTGTCAAACCCTAGCAAACACTTAAGCGGGGCAGTTTCTAAATGAAATTGGTATTCTCCAGGCGCTGTCCTGAAACGCAAGCCCTGGGCGCTCACACTCTCAAGCTACAAGAGAGAAACGCTGGTACTGTACTTTAATAGGGTCGGGGAAGCACATGCTTGCAGAGATTGAGAGACCCCTGCAATAATAACAGCACAGCTTTGTTTCATTTGAAAACATAAATCTGTACACACATACTTAGTGAGACATATATCCATGTATATAGAAAAAAGTTCAGCTAATAATAAAAGAAAGGATGAACATTGGCACGGGAGATGTTGACAGCATTATGCAAACTTTTCAATATTCCCTTGCATGCTCGACTTTAACTTTTGTTTATAAAGTCCACTTAGACGTAATTTACAACTTCTGTTAGCTTAAGCTGGGTTCTGTAAAATCTGTCTAAAAAAATCAACCCAGAGTTGTTTGAGATGTTACAAGTATATCTAGATATCAAACACTGAGCCTTGCAAATTATATCCATTTTGGAAACTCTGGGTTGGTATTCATGTACACAATATATTTTAGTTCTGATGTTTTAAAATGATGAAGCAAGGCTTGCTTTTCTTTTCTTTTCTTTTTTTCGTTGCCTTTTCCAACTCTTGCTCTAGTATCTATGAAAGAGACTTAGGAGCACAAGCAAAATAAAATGAGAAATTTTGAAGGTTGTTATGGTTTAACAAATTTTTGAAATTCAGATTTTGTCAGATGATTTGGCGAGGAAAAGATACCCAGGTCAGGCAAAACTTGCCAATTTCCTGAAGTTTGTAATTTCTACTATGATTTTGGACTTCAAGACTTAAAAATTTTATGTAACTTATATTTATTTAGCCAGGTACAGCTGTTGTGAAGCTTCCCTGGTGACTCAGTGGTAAAGAATCTGCCTGCAATGCAGGAGACATGGGTTTGATCCCTTGGTTGGGACGATCCCCTGGAGAAGGAAATGACAACCCACTCCAGTATTGCCTGGAGAATTCCATGGACAGAGGAGGCTGGAGGGCTTCAGTCCATGGGGTCACAAAAGACTGGAACACAACTTAGTGACTAAACAACAACAGCTGTTGCAGACATCTGATATCTTCTCCTTTCTGAGCAGTTAGTAATGTCAGTCAGTTGAGATTAAGAGAAAAGGGTACCACAGCTTCCTTATCCATTCGTCTGCCGATGGACATCTAGGTTGCTTCCATGTCCTGGCTATTGTAAACAGTGCTGCGATGAACATTGGGGTACACGCGTCTCTTTCAATTCTGGTTTCCTCGGTGTATATGCCTAGCAGTGGGATTGCTGGGTCATATGGCAGTTCTATTCCCAGTTTTTTAAGGCAAAAACTACTACAATATTGTAAAGTAATTAGCCCCCAACTAAAATAAAAAAAAAAAAAAAGGAATAAAACCACAAAAAAAAAAAAAAAAAAAAGAGAAAAGGGTAAATACCATCTTGTTATTGACTCTTGCAATGTACGTTGCTTTGGGATCAAAGACAGAGACTGAAGTTCTTTTCAGTGTCCACTACTACAGTAGCAGAACAGCAAAACACACAGCTTCATTTTTGCTCTCAATGGAAGAACATCCTATACTTTTTCCTCTCGAGTAGTTGTGAAGAGTGGGGTGCCATTGGAGGTGCCCCTTTAATGACATGGCTGCAAAGAGTATGCTTCATAGGCAGCACAATTTACTCCAAGCTTTGGCCAAAGTGAAATATTTCTAACAGGATGGGAACTGAAAGGATGAAATGAAAGGTAAAATAATGGAGAATAAAATAACTTGATAATATATTAATGAATTAGTAATTTTTGACTATGACAATATGGATGTAAATCAAGTATTAATATAACAGGGGACCAGTTCCATATCAAAACACAGCTGAGCGCCCCCATGGAGACAGTCTTCTGGGGAATGTCAGATTCGTGCTTCACTTTTTCCAGTAGGAGCTGCTGGGGAGAGTTGGAGAAGAGAGAAAAGGCCTGATCCTGTTTGTTCTTCATTATGTGCCAATAGTTCTTCATTTCTAAAGCAGTGCATTCAAGCCTCTAGCATTTTCCCATATCCAGTCTCCTTGTGTTCCCTCAGATGTGAGTAGGATCAACTGTCCAGAGCCCCTTCAACTGAGTCTAGATTCCAGCTCTAGTACAGGGGCTTCCTGCTTCCTTCAGGTAATAACTGTTGTTTCCCAATATTTGGAAGCAATTCCAACTTCTCTTTGTTAGAAATAACCAGCATGGGTTCTGTTTCCTTCTGGACCCCGGCTGATACATTCTCTGCTCCAGATTTCTTTTTTTCAAAACAAACAGCTTTTTAATTGAAGTTTAGTGAATTTACAATGTTGTGTCTTTGAAGATGGGGATCAGATTTTTCATTTTTCTAGTGCCTATCATAATGCAGTCAGTGTATATGTTGTTTTGCTGCTCAGTCGCTCAGTCACGTTCCACCCTTTGAGACCTCAAGAGCTGTAGCCTGCCAGCCTCCGTCTATGGAATTCTCCTGGCAAGAATACTGGAGTAGGTTGCCATTTTCTACTCCAGGGGATCTTCCTGATCCAGGGATTGAACCCTTGTCTGTTTGAGTCTCCTGCAGATTCTTTTCCACTGAGCCAACTATACTCCAATAAAAATTAATTTTAAAAAATTGCAGGGGACTTGCAGTACTTTTGAAGATCTTGTACTTGATGGATCAAATGTAGCTTCAGAGTCTCAGATTTAACTTGCATTTCTTAACCCAAAGGAGAAGTCCAATGATGGTGGATTTTTTTGTTTCTGTTTTTAGGTATTTGAGGCCTGAGGTAATCTCTGGAGTTGGTGCTAATCTCTGGTTACTTTGCTTTGAATTAAATCAGCCAGGAAAAAATCTTGAGTGAATATGAATGTTTATTATCTAGTAAGTTTCTACCTTAGTCTCCACAAATCTTATTAGGCAGAAGAGAATATGTTTTCATAATCCAATCATTTACTGATCTGCTACTTTGTTCCAGGTAATGTACAGATACTAAAATTGTCTCTTAGTTAAGTGGCTTGACTGGAATTTAGATCTTAACCCTCTTTGACTACAACCCTTCGATGCTCTTGCTCTTTATATACTACATCTGTTTGTTTTTCATGTGTAAAGTTTAATTCATAACTAAATATATGTCTTGTTTGTAGGTATCTTTTAACTTAGCTTTCTGACAGGATTCAAGATCACATGATGGAATTTTGGCCAAACTCTGATCTACAAATCCAAGTATCTTGCTTACATTCTTGAAGATGGGGCTTTAGTAGTTTTATAGGCTCTAGTGTTTTATACTATAAATAAATTTTGTTCTGAATGGTTTCAGTGAGACTAAGCAGACTATTTGCTTGCTACTTTTATTCTGATCACTGTAATCTGTTATAGAAACAAAGAAACAGAAAATCTTAACCCTATATAAAATGTAAACCCATGTAAATCCTCTATTTTTCTTCTGTGGTGTGTAAATGCACATTGATCTAAGATGTTTCTATCATGTTAACAAATTGACTTTCAGAAGTGTTTGCCAAATTTGAACTTATTTATGAAGTGGTGTATTCTTAAGTGAAGTTAAAAGAAGTTCTCTTCTAGTAATTCCAGTAACCTTTTACCTTGGCAAGAATTTAGGTTCATGAAGCTATGACAAATGTCAAGTATTCAAGTCCTCGGTGGAATTTGAGGCAGGGGTGTGCTGGAGCTGGTCGACACTGGCTCCTAAGAGCAGACTGTTAAATATTAGGGAATTTTGTGAGCTGGTTGTTAAACACAGCCACTATTAAAAATTGGATTACATACACTTAAAATTAAATAAATTGCATTAAAACAAAGGTAATACATACTCAAAATTTATTACTTCCTACTTAACTTTTTTAATTTAAAATTTTTGATTAAAGTATAGTTGATTTACAATGTTGTATTTAATTTCTGCTGTACAGCAAAGTGACTGAGTTATATATATATATAGTAGCTTAAATTTTCCATTATGGATTATCACAGGATACTGAATATAGTTCCCTGTGCTATACAGTAGGACCTTGTTGTTTATCCATCCTATATATAATAGTTTTATATAATAGTTTTCATCTGCTAATCCCAAACTCCCAGTCCTTCCTACTATTTACTACATTGTAGTATCATCCATGCTCTTAAGATAATTCATGTCTATTGATTCTGTTACATGGTATTGGAAACACCACATAACAGTGTGCTGTTGAATATTTCTTCCTAACTTTGGGAACATACACTGGTAGCGTTAATTCTATCATAGAAAAATATCTAAACCACAGAAATTGGCAAACACTAAGAATTAGGACTTTACTTATGGCTTTTTTTTTGTTTTTTGGTCTAGACTTAAAATAATGAGGAAATACTAATAATGCATATCAACTTTAAAAGTGCATTATATCTATAGCTGTTACATAGTGAATAGTGCAAAATTTAATGACATGTCCTCTTAGTATTTGCAAACTATTATGAGATTCAGCAAAGGCAATGCTCATACCATTGAGAACGAGTGAAGTTTCAAATTATTTCTTTGATGCTTTTACTTTCATCTTGTTTGTGAAGTTAAATGAGAATATTAACCCATGTTCATGTTAGAATTATATTAATCAGTTGTAACCAGAGATCAATTATTAATTTAAGAGTTTGGCAAAAATCACCCAAAGCCTCTGTGAGAATAAATTAATTGTGTGAACTCCTGGGGGTGGGGAGAAGAGTTTTATATGTTTTATTACTGTTTGTAATTTGTATGCTACACATTCTTTATATCATTAAAAGGTATAATAAATAATAAATGTAGACACACACATTTTTCTTCTTCTGGAGAGCCTCTTGTTAAACATGGAGCATCACACGTCTCATAGGTGTGCAAGCGTTGAGATCCCAGTTTATTCTCTGTGAATTGTATAGATACTGTCTGCTGTTACAGAGCTGAGGACTGTTCCAACAACAGCCAATTAGTTTATTAGTACCGTTAGTTGAAAAAAAAGTAAGTGCCACAAAGCCTACTGCTAGAATCTATCATGGCATATTTAAAAGTCTTCTAAATGTCAATGGATGATGTGTCCAGAGACAGAAACCTAATCCTGCAAATTTCTGACGAATTCCTTCCTCCTGAAACACACATAAGGTGTGAGGTGTCTATGATATCCAGGAGAACTTTCAAATTCCTGTTGAATTTTGTTTCCCTTTGGGGATAATTAGAGAATTAAAGAGTATGTGAAATTTTTCAAAATACTTACCCAAGCCTTAGAAGCTCTTGTCCCCATAGTCAATGTCAAAAATTTGAAAGTCTAGAAGGGATGCTTCATCATTATATTAAAAATGTTAAATTTTTTCCTTTCTACTTTCTTTCATTTCTTCCCTCTTCTCCTTTAGCTTCTCTCTTTTTTGTGTTTAAATTTTTTCATTCATTGATGAATTTAATTGGGAACAGATGACTCAGAGATACCTAAGAATTCATGAGAAGTTACAAAAAACAGAGAAAAGCAAAGCATAATTTTAAAAATTATTCTTTTGGATATTTAAAAGACGGAGGATTGTAAAATGACATCTGAGTCATTGTTTTTAAAATATTTCTAGCTTCTTCGTGTACATAGAAACTCTGTTGCTTTAAACACGGTAGGTATTGCATGAGAAAGTAGTTGTTCCTAATGTAAGAATGATGAATAGATTAAAGGGCTCATCTTGTTCAAAATTTCAGCTATGATGCTTTGCCCAAGAGTTAACAGAATATATTTTCTGCAGAAATGATTAGACCATGGTTTTCCTCATTTGTAAGACAGGCCGTGTGTGTGTGTGTGTGTGTGTGTGTGTGAACATGTATACACAAGCACCCACAATAACTGAATCCTAACCAGAGTCTGATGTCTGGTTTTTTTTTTTTTTTTTTGGCTATTTGTGAAATGCTTTGTTACATCATTTGTTTAAAGCCGGAGAAGCTTCATACTCATCATGTGGTCAGGAATGCAAAATCTGCATTATTTATTTTTATGAATCTAAATTCTTATGATCATTCTAACACCTGATGAGTTAAACAGCAGTTTTTGTTTCCCTAACAGCATAACTATTCTTTCAAGGATAAAAATATGTTATCTACAGTTCTTTTTTTTAATCTGACAGTTCTAAACAGATAATCTAAGTAATAACCAAAAGAACAAAAGTACTATAGTTCTACAGTTGAACCACCTCTACCAGTAAGATGTTTGATGTGTGAGATGCAGCAGCAGAATAATTTGAGAAATTACGTTACTGATTACAATACTATTTAAGAGATATTCTAACATGGTTTTAGAAAAATTTCCTGCTATGAATATTTTTGAGAATGTAATTTCTTTTTTTGAAAGTTTTCTTCCATCTTAAGTTCTAAAAGCAGCATTAATTTTTGCTGTTGTTGTTGTTCAGTCACTAAGTCTTGTCTGACTCTTTTGAAACCCCATGGACTGTAGCCTACCAGGTTCCTCTGTCCATAGAATTCTCCAGGCAAGAATACTGGAGTGGGTTGCCATTTCCTCCTTCAGGGGATCTTTCCAACCCAAGGATTGAACCTGCACCTCCTACATTGGCAGGTGGATTATTTACCAGTGAACTTCTCTCTAGGGAAGCTCAAAAATGCATTTCATTTTATTTTGAATCATTCTCCCCTGATAGATCAGTTGGTAAAGAATCTGCCTGCAATGCAGGAGACCCCAGTTCGATTCCTGGGTGGGGAAGATCCCCTGGAGAAGGGATAGGCTACCCGCTCCAGTATTTTTGGGCTCAGCTGGTAAAGAATCTGCCCACAATGCAGGACACCTAGGTGCGATCCCTGGGTTAGGAAGATCCCCTGGAAAAGGGAAAGGCTACCCTCTCCAATGTTCTGGCTGGAGAATTCCAAGGACTGTAGAGTCCATGGGGTCGCAAAGAGTTGTACACGAGTGAGCGACTTTCACTTTACTTTCAGTATATATTCTCTCCTTGCTTTCTTTGGAATAACTCTTTCCTTTCTTTCTAATTGAAGCTTACTAGATTTACAGTATTGTGTTAGTTTCAGGTGTACAACATGGGCAAACTCTTTTACCTGAAGCTTGGTGGGTTTTAAGGCTCGAAACTGAAATTTATTTCTCCCAAAGAATGCTTACATCTCTCATTTAATTTTTCTAGTGATAGACAAGTATGACAAAATTTTCACCTTTTCATTGATCAAAGTTACAGATTTACTTTTTTTCTTCAATTATTCTACCTCTAAATTTTGTTAGTTTTGAGATTTGTGACATATGAATAAAACCTACCTTTTTATCTTCTAAACTGAATACAAAACTTGCCCCTTTGTTTCCTCTTATAACAAAGGTGATTAGGTCCAAGATAACCCAGAATACCAGTTCTTGAGGGAAATGTTGCTTATAAGTCTCTGTGCTAGATTTATCTGGGATAGGCTTTCAGTATTATCTGAGTATTTGTATTCCTCAATTTGCATACCATTTTTCATAGATTCAAAGAACTCCATGATTGTCAGGCATCTTAAAGACCAACAAACCCAAACACTTCATCCTTAATAAAGGAACTGACATCTAAAGATCTTAAGTGACTTGCCAATATCAAACAATAATTTGGGGCAGAGCACAGAATAGAGCAGATTTTATATCTATGCTATTTTTTCCTACTTCATGTGGCTGCTTCTGAGGCCTCAATCATCCTATTTGTGGTTACTCTTTAGAAACTGATTAAATGCAAATCAAGAAATTTCAGTATTTTTAATATTAACTTGCTTGTCTTAGCTCATAGATGGTTAGAACTTGTTCACAACCAAAAAGCGCAGGGTGGCGTAAGTTACAATCGGTGGCAATGACAGCTGACTTTCTGATCCCAGAATAACCTCTTGTGGGAAGAATAGAAATAATTGTAATTTCCCTTAGGTAGAATTAATTGCGCATGACAAATTCCCAAAATAAAGAGGTATTTTGGTTCGATTTGGTTTCTCCCTGTCTCCCTTTCTCCCCCTCTTTTCATTCTAGTTGAGGTTCTGCCACCAAAACATTCAGTCCTTGAAGGATAAGCTCCTTTGGTCTGATGGCCTCCTAAGGACTGTCAGAACATTAGAAATGGAAAGTACTGTTGCATGGCTTTCACTTTACTGGAAAGATCCATGGAGATGGACTGACTGGCCAAAACCACAGATACTGGTGGAGCCAGCACTGAAGAGTCCTCCTGGGAGTCCTACTTTTCTTAATCCCTCCTGGGATTCTCTACTCCTCACAGATACTGGGATATCCACTTCTCTTTCCATCCTTCCGTGATATAATGAGGTAGTCCATATGTACTTCTTCTGTCTTACCAGGTGGATCAGTGGTAAAGAATCTGTCTGTCAATGCAAGAGATGCAAGAAATATGGGTTTGATCCCTGGGTCAGGAAGATCCCCTGAAATAGGAAATGGCAACCCACTCCAGTATCTTGCCTGGAAAATTCCATGGACAGAGGAGCCTGGTGGGCTACAGTCCCATGGGGTTACAAAGAATTGGACATGACTGAACGACTGATCACAAAAAGTAGAAACAATGAAACTAATTGTACATACTGTAGACATTCTTGTTTGAATTTATTTAGAAACATGGATGCAGTTATCTGTGAGTTCATTTAACCATATGAATGTAAATATGAAAAGGTTTTTGAGTTTCACTTTATTATATATGGAGTCATTTCTGTGGCATTTTTTTATTATCTCAGAAAATGTTTAATGAGCTCCTTCTTCAATTATAATAGGTACTAAGGAAAGTTTTTAGCATAGAAAACATGTCTGTTATTAGGTTATGATTTAATGACAAGAAAAGCATAGTCAATTAATTTGTACTTACCTTGCTCCAAAAAACTTTGAAGCAAGTAAAAATATGTAAATACAAAAGGAATTGATTAGATATGGGTTCTTCTCATGGTCACTGAGGCAGACACAATTGTATATGCTCACTTGTTCCCTTTTCTTTCTGAACACGCAGCTTAAGCACATCTTCCCAGATTTCTTGCCTTCAAATGGGGTCATAGTACTGAGTTCTGGACAACAAACTGAGGGCAGAGGCAAAAAACACTCTCAGACCTGGTACCTAAAACCAATCTTGTGACCATGACACCACCTCTGCTGGTCTTCCAGCTACACACAGAGGATACAGTGCAGTAACAATGCCCTATAAAGGCAGCAAAACAGTGGAGATCAAAGACATGGAATCTTGGAATGAGAGCATAGAGAAGAACCATCCTTCTAAGAAGAACCATCCTTGTAAGAAGAACCATCCTCCTACTCCCTTCAAACTTCAAATGACTGTGGTTAGCAAAAGAAATAGCCCAATGGACATGAGTTTGAGCAAGCTCTGGTAGATGGTGAAGGACAGGGAAGCCTGGCATGCTGCAGTCCATGGGGTCACAAAGAGCTGGACATGACTGGGCACTGAACAACAACAGCATAAGGAACAAATGTCTGTTTTAATAAACTATTAGGCTGTTATTTGCAAAATCTGATTTCAGTTCAGTTCAGTCGCTCAGTTGTGTCTGACTCTTTGCAACCCCATGAATCTCAGCACGCCAGGCCTCCCTGTCCATCACCAACTCCCAGAGTTTACCCAAACCCATGTCCATCAAGTCAGTGATGCCATCCAACCATCTCATCCTCTGTCGTCCCCTTCTCCTCCTGCCCCCAATCCTTCCCAGCATTAGGGTCTTTTCCAATGAGTCAACTCTTCGCATGAAGTGGCCAAAGTATTGGAGTTTCAGCTTCAACACCAGTCCTTCCAATGAACACCCAGGACTGATCTCCTTTAGGATGTACTAGTTGGATCTCCTTGCAGTCCAAGGGACTCTCAAGAGTCTTCCCCAACACCACAGTTCAAAAGCATCAATTCTTTGGCGCTCAGCTTTCTTCACCATCCAACTCTCACATCCATACATGACCACTGGAAAAACCATAGCCTTGACTAGACGGACCTTTGTTGGCAAAGTAATGTCTCTGCTTTCAAATATGCTGTCTAGGTTGGTCATAACTTTCCTTCCAAGGAGTAAGCGTCTTTTAATTTCATGGCTGCAATCACCATCTGCAGTGATTTTGGAGCCCCCCAAAATAAAATCTAACACTGCACTGTTTCCCCATGTATTTCCCATGAAGTGATGGGACCAGATGCCATGATCTTAGTTTTCTGAACATTGAGCTTTAAGCCAACTTTTTCACTCTCCTCTTTCACTTTCATCAAGAGGCTGTTTAGTTCTTCTTCACTTCCTGCCATAAGGGTGGTGTCATCTGCATGTCTGAGGTTATTGATATTTCTCCCGGCAATCTTGATTCAAGCTTGTGTTTCTTCCAGCCCAGCGTTTCTCATGAAGTACTATCCATATAAATTAAATAAGCAGGGTGACAATATACAGCCTTGACATACCTCTTTTCCTATTTGGAACCAGTCTGTTGTTCCATGTTCAGTTCTAACTGTTGCTTCCTGACCTGCATACAGGTTTCTCAAGAGACAGGTGAGGTGGTCTGTTATTCCCATCTCTTTCACTGCCTGTCTAACCTCAGAGGAATTATTTGTATGGGAAATGTCTGGATTGAGAAATAGTTGCTTAAACCTGAAATAATTCTCCTCAGAAATGTTGAACTGGGTTATACTTGCCTTTTAAGAAGAAACTATTTGGTATGAAATGTTCTATGAATGAATAAATTAACAGAATGACGAATGTATGATATACACATAAACCTGGAGGTGATACATATATTTGAAATGGAAAGAGGATGGAGATACTACAGGAGATGGTAGTAAGCATATGTTTTGCCTACAAAAATTGCCAACTTTTCAGGGACTTCCCTGGTGGTTCACTGGTTAAGACTCTGTGCTTTCAGTGCAGGGAGAGTAGGTTGATCCCTAGTCAAGGAAATAAGATTCCCAATCCATGGCACAACGAAAAGATTTCTTTTAAAAGTCAGTTTTCCAAAGTGGTTGTACCATTTTGCATTCACACCAGGAACAAAAGAGAGTTTTGGTAGTTCTGTATTCTTGTCAGCACTTGCTACCATCAGTAACTTAAATCTGAGCCATTTTACTGGGGATTTTGTATATTTCATTGTGATTTTCATTTGCATTTCCCTGACAAATAATAATGTTAGACATCTTTTCATGTGTTTGTTACTCATTCACATATCTTTCCTGGTGAAGTATTATTTTAAACCTTGTCTTTGTATTTTATTATAAGAATTCCCTGTATATCCTAAATATAATTTTTTAAATCAGATATGTGTTTATCTACTAATCTGTGGTTTGCTTCTTCATTTTCTTACAGTGTCTTTCAAAAAGCAGATTTTTTCATTATGTCCATTTTATCAATTTATTTTTTAATACTTTTTCCTTTTTTGTTTCCTTTCTGAGAAATCTTCACCAAACCTAAAGTCATAAAAATTTTCTCCAATGCTTTCTTTTGGAAGTTTCATAGACTCATCTTTCATGGATTAGGTCAATCATCCCACTTGAGTTAATTTTTATATGTGGTGTGCAGCAAAGTTGAAATTCACTGCTTTGTATATAACTATCTATGTGTTCCAGCACCATTTGTTGAAAAGACCATCCATTCACCTTTAAATTACCTTAAGTTTGTTACACATCTATGCTTCACTAATTCCACACTGTATCCCTGGTGGCTCAGATGGTTAAGTATCTGCCTGTAATGTGGGAGATCTGGGTTCTATCCTTGGGTTGGGAAAATCCCCTGGAGGAGGGCATGGCAACCCACTCAGTATTGCCTGGAGAATCCCCACGGACAGAGGTGCCTAGCGTGCTGCAGTCCATGGGGTCGCAAAGAGTCAGGCACAACTGAGCAACAAAGCACACATCTTTGTGATAATTCTTGAAATCAGGTAGTGCAAGTCATTTGATCTTGCTGTCCTTTAAAAAGTTATTTTTTTTTCCTATTCTGGTTTCTTTTCATGTCAATATATATATTTGAGTCAGTCTGTCACAAAAATATACAAAATACTACCCAAATTGCATTTGATTGCAATCATGCTGAATATACAGATTAATTGACAGAAAATTGATTTCTTCGGGATAACAAATTTTCCAGTTTGTGATCACAGTATATTTCTCCATTTAATTTGTTTAATTTCTCTCCAAAAGTGTTTTGAAATTTTCAGTGTACAGATTTTTTAATTATTTAATAGTTTAACTAACTTTAATTTATCCCTAGATATTTTATGTTTTTGAAACTGAATTGTAATTTTTTAAATAAGAGTTTTCAACTGGTGGGTGGTAACATACAGACATACAATAGATTTTTGTGTGTTAACTCTGCTAAAGACATTTATTGTTTCTAGTCATGTTTTGGTAGACTTGTTAGGATTTTTATCTTGATTATCATGTTATCCACACGTAAGGATGCAATTATTTCCTCTTTCCATATTTGTCCTTTATTTTCTTTTTCTTACTTATGCTTACTAAAATCCCCAGTACAGTATTGAATAGAAGTTTTGAGATTAGACATCCTTGAATTGATCCTAGTATTTGGGGCAATGCATTTGCTCTTTTACCATTATAGAAGAACTGTACAAAATAGATCTTCACGACCCAGATAATCACGATGGTGTGATCACTCACCTAGAGCCAGACATCCTGGAATGTGAAGTCAAGTGGGCCTTAGAAAGCATCACTAAGAACAAAGCTAGTGGAGGTGATGGAATTCCAGTTGAGCTATTTGAAATCCTCAAAGATGATGCGTGAAAGTGCTGCACTCAATATGCCAGCAAATATGGAAAACTCAGCAGTGGCCACAGGACTGGAAAAGGTCAGTTTTCATTCCAATCCCAAAGAAAGGCAATGCCAAAGAATACTCAGACTACCACACAATTGCACTCATCTCACACGCTAGTAAAGTAATGCTTAAGATTCTCCAAGCCAGGCTTCAGCAATACGTGAACCATGAACTTCCAGATGTTCAAGCTCGTTTTAGAAAAGGGAGAGGAACCAGAGATCAAATTGCGAACATCTTTTGGATCATAGAAAAAGCAAGAGAGTTCCAGAAAAACATCTACCTTTGCTTTATTGACTATGCCAAAGCCTTTGACTGTGTGGATCACAAAAAACTATGGAAAATTCTGAAAGAGATGGGCATACCAGACCACCTGACCTGCCTCTTGAGAAACCTGTATGCAGGTCAGGAAGCAACAATTAGAACTGGACATGGAACAACAGACTGGATCCAAATAGGAAAAGGAGTATGTCAAGGCTGTATATTGTCACCCTACTTATTTAACTTATATGCAGAGTACATCATGAGAAATGCTGGGCTGGATGAAGCACATGCTGGAATCAAGATTGCTGGGAGAAATATCAATAACCTCAGATATACAGATGACACCACCCTTATGGCAGGAAGTGAAGAAGAACTAAAGAGCCTCTTGATGAAAGTGAAAGAGGAGAGTGAAAAAGTTGGCTTAAAGCTCAACGTTCAGAAAACTAAGATCATGGCATCTGGTCCCATCACTTCATGGCAGATAGATGGGGAAACAGTGGAAACAGTGGCTGACTTTATTTTTCTGGGCTCCAAAATCACTGCAGATGGTGATTGCAGCCATGAAATTAAAAGACACTTACTCCTTGGAAGGAAAGTTATGATCAACCTAGACAGCATATTCAAAAGCAGAGACATTACTTTGCCAACAAAGGTCCATCTAGTCAAGGCTATGGTTTTTCCAGTAGTCACGTATGGATATGAGAGTTGGACCATAAAGAAAGCTGAGTGCCAAAAAATTGATGCTTTTGAACTGTGGTGTTGGAGAAGACTCTTGAGAGTCCCTTGAACTACAAGGAGATCCAACTAGTCCATCCTAAAGGAGATCAGTCCTGGGTATTCATTGGAAGGACTGATGTTGAAGCTGAAGCTCCAATCCTTTGGACACCTGATACGAAGAGATGACCCATTGGAAAAGACCCTGATGCTGGGAAAGATTCAGGGCAGAGGATGAGATGGTTGAATGGCATCATCAACTCAATGGACATGGGTTTGGGTGGACTCAGGGAGTTGGTGATGGACAGGGAGGCCTGGCGTGCTGCAGTTTATGGGGTCACAAAGAGTTGGACACGACTGAGCGACTGAACTGAACTGAAGGATATTAGCTGTAGGATTTTGGTTGATGTCCTTTACCAAGTTGAAGAAATTTCCTTAGAAGTTTTTACTGTGCACTAATGACTTTGTGTATGTGTGTGCTCAGTCACTCTGTTGTGTCCAACTCTTTGCAACCCCATGTACTGTATGTAGTCCACTAGGCTCCTCTCTCCATGGGATTTCCCAGGCAAGAATACTGGAGTGAGTTGCCATTTCCTTCTCTAGGGGATCTTCCCAACCCAAGGATCAAATCTAGGTCTCCTGCACTGGCAGGCAGATTCTTCACCAGTGAGACACCTGGGAAGCCTAATGACTAAGTTTTGGCAAATAATCTTTCTCCATTTATCAGGATGATAAAATGGTTTTTCTTTTATTGTCTATTGATATAAGAAATTACATTTATTGATTTTTACAAGTTGAAACAAATTTCACATATTTGATACGCACTCTCATTTGTCATCATATATTATTTGTATATTTCTTGAACTGATTTCATAAAATATTACATAGGATTTTGAATTTATATTAATGAGAGATATTGGTCCTTAGTTTTATTTTATGTAAGGTCTTTGGTTTTTAATATGAGGTAATGGTGGAATCTTTCATTTCTGGAAGAGTTTGTGTATAATTAATAACATCTCTTTCTTAAATATTCAGCAGAATCCACTAACAAAGCAATCTTTTTTTAAAAAACATCATAGCACTCTATTAAGGTTATTTTTTCTTGAGTGAGCTTTGGAAGTATGTATCTTTCATGAAAACCACATGGCATTTTAGTTGCTTATTTACTTGTTTGACTTCTCCATTAGCCTATTAAAGATTCCTTGGGGGGAAGGGGCGCTGTATTTTATTTTTGAGACTTCAGATCTTAGTGTTCTGTAAGGCACATAGTAAGTATTCTGTAAATATATCTTAAATAAATGAAGAGGTGGATGAATTTCCAGTGGGAACACAAGGAGTTTCATAGGAGAAAAACAGAGGTGGATCAAGAGGGATTAAGATGAAAGAGGAAGAAGATGCCCACAAAGAAAGGACAGTCAGAAGGAGACAAGGACAGGGCTGATTAGGAAAGGCAGAGCAAACATCTTGGGATATTGAAGTAGAGGTTAAGCTGGATTAAGATAAACTAGAGCTAAGCCAAGGGATTTGCTGAACTGAGGAACTTGGATATTGGTGTGTGTGCATGGGGAAGCCATGGAAGGTTTTTGAGAAGGGTAATTCTTAGGACTGTTCTGGGCTTACAGGGGTGTTGCTGGTGGCAGAATGTGGGATTCATTAGAGAGGGTGGGAAAGATATAATGAGAGCAGTTCCTTTGCTACTGCAATGCTATTGGTACTTTAGTGAGGACTAGTAATAGGGACTCAAGCTAGTCACGCTATGAAGGCAAGAAAAAGATTTTTTTCAAAAGTAGAATTCTGAAGATTTTTTCAACTCTGTGGGTGAAAGAGATGAAGAAATGAAAGATAATACTGAGCTTGTGTGGATAATAATGCCATTAACTGAGACGCAGCAACAAGTGAAAGGAAAAGTTTGATACCAACCAGGGTTTGGGGCTTTCCTTAATCAATAGAAATCCTTCGATAAATCAGTAGAAAGCCTTCCCAAATTATCAATGCAAAGAAATAGAGGAAAACAATAGAATGGGAAAAACTAGAGAGCTCTTCAAGAAAATTAGAGATACCAAGGGAGCATTTCATGCAAAGATGGGTGCAATAAAGGACAGAAATAATACAGACCTAACAGAAAGAGAAGATATTAAGAAGAGGTGGCAAGAATACACTGAATAACTATACAAAAAAGATCTTCACAACCCAGATAACCAAGATGGTGTGATCATTCACCTAGAGTCAGACATCCGGGAGTGTGAAGTCAAGTGAGCCTTAGGAAGCATCACTACAAACAAAGATAGTGGAGGTGATGGAATTCCAGCTGAACTATTTCAAATCCTAAAAGATGATGCTGTTAAAGTGCTGCATCAATATGCCAGCAAATTTGGAAAACTCAGCAGTGGCCACAGGACTGGAAAAGGTTGATTTTCATTACAATCCCAAAGAAAGACAGTGCCAAAGAATGTCCAAACTACTGCACAGTTACACCCATTTCACATGCTAGGAAAGTAATTTTCCAAATTCTCCAAGCTAGGTTTCAACAGTACATGAACCAAGAACTTCCAGATGTTCACGCTGGATTTATAAAAGGCAGAGGAACCAGAGCTCAAATTGCTGACATCCATTGGATCATAAAAAAAGCAAGAGAGTTCCAGAAAAACATCTAATTTTGCTTCATTGACTATGCTAAAGTCTGATGGTGTGGATCACAACAAACTGTGGAAAATTCTTAAAGAGATGGGAATACTGGACTATCTCACCTGCCTCCTGAGAAACCAGTAAGAAGGACAAGAAGAAACAGAACCGGATATGGAACAATGGACTGGTTCCAAATTGGGAAAGGAGTATGTCAAGGCTATATATTGTCACCCTGCTATTTAACTTCTATGCAGAGTACATCATGCAAAATGCCGGGATGGATGAAGCACAAGCTGGAATTAAGATTGCTGGGAGAAATATCAGTAACTTCAGATATGCAGATGACACCACTCTTATGGAAGAATGTGAAGAGGAACTAAAGAGTCTCTTGATGAAGGTGAAAGAGGAGAGTGAAAAGCTACCTTAAAACTCAACATTTAGAAAACAAAGATCATGGATCATGGCATCTGGTCCCATCACTTCATGACAAATAGACAGGGAAACAATGGAAACAGTGATAGACTTTATTGTGGGCTCCAAAATCATTGTAGAAGGTGACTGCAGGCATGAAATTAAAAGACACTTCTCCTTGGAAGAAAAGCTATGAGAAACCTAGACAACATGTTAAAAAGCAGACATGTTGGCAAAGCATTACTTTGCCAACAGAGGCCCATATAGTCAAAGCTATGGTTTTTCCAGTAGTCATGTATGGATGAGAGAGTTGGACCATAAAGAAGGCTGAGAGCCAAAGAATTGATGCTTTTGAACTGTGGTGTTGGAGAAGACCCTTGAGAGTCCCTTGGACAGCAAGGAGATCAAACCAGTCAATCCTAAAAGAAATAAGTTCTGAATATTCATTGGAATATTCATCTTCATTGGAAGATGCTGAAGCTGAAGCTCCAATTTCTTTGGCCACCTGATGCGAAGAGCCAACACACTAGAAAAGACCCTGATTCTGGGAAAGATTGAAGGCAGGAGTAGAAGGAGATGACAGAGGGTGATATGGTTGGATGGCATCACCCTCTCAATGGACATGAGTTTGGGCAAGCTCCAGGAGATGGTGATGGACAGGGAAGCCTGGCATCCTGCAGTCCACTGTGTTGCAAAGAATTAGACACAGCTGAGTGACTGAACAACAAGAAAGAAAAGTGAAAGTGAAAGAAAGTGCAAGTCACTCAGTTGTGTCTGACTCTTTGCAACCCCATGGACTACACAGTCCATGGAATTCTCCAGGCCAGAATACTGGAGTGGGTAACCTTTCCCTTCTCCAAGGGATCTTCCCAACCCAGGGATTGAACCCAGGTCTCCCGCATTGCAGGTGGATTCTTTACCAACTGAGCTATCAGGAAAGCCCCAACTGAACAACAATAACCAATCAATAGAAATTGACTAAAAGACAGACAAGATATTCAGGCAAGGCTTTCTTGGGGCCCCTCATGCAGTAGTGGGGAGGGATCAAAAGCAATAAATTACTCTTCCTTGTTTGCTGGCTCCCAGAGGGGAGGCAAGCTTGTTTCTTATATGGGGTAAGGATTGGGGTGTGTTCAGTTGTTAGGCTGGAGTGGTGGCATAGATGGTTTGCCCACTCCCTTTGTAATGTTGAGTGCAGGGCGCATGCACAGTACCCTGCTTTTGCCCTGACACCCAGTTTTTGCTACAGCTCTTTAGAATTGGTAGGCTTCCCTGGTGGCTCAGTTGATAAAGAATCTGCCTTCAAGGCAGGAGACACGGGTTCGGCTCCTGGGTTGGTAAGATCCCCTGGAGAAGGGACTGGCAACCCACTCCAGTATTCTTGCCTGGAGAATTCCATGGACAGAGGAGTCTGGCGGGCTACAGTCCAGGGGATTGCAGAGAGTCTGACGTGACTGAATGATTTAACATTTTACTTCAGAAGCAGTAGTTTGTGTGTGTGTGTATGTGTGTGTCTTTTTGTATCTTCTAGTCCATAATTTGCCCCAATGGCACATGCCCACAGTTATTTTTAGTCCCATATAATTTCTTTGTGTTTTGTATCTTGAGGAGTGGTGTGTCAAGGTGCAGCACTGCAGCAAAGGGTCCCAGGTCCCAGGTCTGTCTCAGGTTTGCTACAGAGCAGAGTCTACCCCAACTGAATAGAGAGGTTGCCTGATCTCTAGAGAGTCTAGGAAGATTTGGAGCCACATGCACAGAAGTTAAAGTCAAAGCCAGTGAAATAAATGAAAACAGTGGATGGGAAGAAGCCCTGGGGATGGACATAGACCTAAGGAAAAAAACAATAGAAAAGAAAGCTGGTGAAGTTCTTACAAGGAAGAGCCAAGAAAGCATGGAGATATGATTGTATTTCAAGAGTGAAATTTCAATAAAGTGCCAATGATGGAGAGGTGTGTAACAAAATCATTGAGAGTCTGGAGCCATGAGTCAGAAAGATTTGTTACAGAATCTCTGTTTTGACATTTGTATGACTGTGAGCAAGTTATATTACCTTTATCTGTAGAGTGAAGGTAATCATAACCTGTCTCTTAAGGCTGTTGCAAAGAATGAATTAGAAATAAAAATCTTAAAATACTCCTCATTTTTCATGGCAAATAGCAAGCAATCAATATTATCTACTATGATCAACAGGAATAAAAGATGCTTCAGGGAGGTTGAAAAGAATGAAGAAGAAGGGGATGTAAGCTTTGCTTCTCTAGGAGGGAAAGCAAAGATTACAAACCTGTAGGATTTACTCTTGTGTGTGTGTTAGTTGCCCAATCATGTCCAACTGTTTGAGACCCCATGGACTGTAGCCCGCCAGGCTCCTCTGTCCATGGGATTATCCCAGCAAGAATAATCATGTCCAACTCCTGTTTGCAAATTTGAACTTAAGCCAGTTGGCTTATGAAACCAGCCATTAAATCAACACAGACCAGATGTTTCTGAATTTTAATGCTCAAGTGGAATGCAAAATATTAAGAATCATTTAGCACTTTGATTTATCTTGGATAGCATACCAAATTAATGTTTAAAGAATTATCTATAGAGTTGGAAAGGAGATTGTGAAATATCAAGTACAATCTCAAAAGTGTGAGCATGATTTTGAAATGTATTTTAAATGTTTTTGAATGTTAGGAAAGTCATTTTGGTAGGAATAGAGCAGCAAGTATAATAATAGAGTAGCATACACATAATACGTAACACATGCGTTATGGATCCAGATTCCCTTTGAGAGTGAATGCCCATGCAGAATCCTGAGCTGGTAGACAGCTTTCAGGTTTTCCACCCATTTTGTGATTTCTGCAAAGTAAACACCACTGCTTAGTTACCTCTTTTTGTTTGTGTCTACATTTATTTCAGGAGAGCTAACTGGCTGACTTTCCTCCAAGGCACCACCATTCTGCCTCCAGAACCGAAACCCCTGGTTTGATCGTTCTGGATGAAGAAGATATAAACAAAAGCTATTTTTTAACTTCCTTCTTTGCTACCCTCTCCAGGCACAATCGCAGACCCTACCTTTGATTATTGATGCGGGTCTACGGTGGTCATCGACTATTACACAATCAACTGTTTACATAGCAGCCCTTTTTACAGGTTTTAAATCTTCCCAAGCTGCCAGTTTCTGAAGCAGAGCCTGCCAGCTGGCAGACAGAGAGGTGCTTGTGTTCTAGTTGATTGGGGTAATTAACAGCCCAAACTGTCAGAAGGTGACAGCAGGCAAAGACTTCTTGCCCTCAGGTCACAGCTGGGTTCCAACAACTTGCTCCTGATTTACCAGTAAAACTAATAATGTAAGTAATATTGGTATTAAATTGTAAAATCAAGGGTCAAGCTGAAATTCTGGTTTGTACCCTTTATTCACTGGCAGCAAATTAGTGATAATGTCTTGCGGTTACTGTGTCTTGTAGTGACCCTGCCCTCTTATACGACCCCTGCAGAAATCAGCACGTGCCTGTTTGGGCAACACTATGTGGATCTCCGTCACTTAAAGAAGCAAAGCCATTATCTTTCACTCTGAATTTTTCCACAAATAAAGCTCTTAATAAGATATAGTTCTTTTTTTTAATGCAGAAAATCAAACCATCAGATATAGCAGATCATGCTTAGAGCGGGGATGTATGTTCATATGTTTGTGTATGTATTTTTGACATAGAGTTTAGGTTTTAGTGTTGGGCGTTTGGCTGGATGCAGATGTTAGATGATCAGCATTAGTAGTACTCCGTTTTGCTTTGCAGTTCAGGTTGAGCTATACTCTTATTCATAGTGTGTTAATTTTCTCTGACAAGCCTAGGTCATAAGTGGGGGTAGGGGTGCAGAGGGAGAGATTAGGTGTATCAATAGATGGGGAGAGATAGACAGACAGATAGATCCAAGGTATGATCATTATTATCAGAGACTTTTAAAAATTTTAAGACAAGAATACAAGGTCTTGCTCATTTGAACTGAATCTTTCCTTCCCAAATTTTATTCTACTTTTCTAGAAAAGGTCACAACTGATGTTCCAGGGGATAAAAATAATTACCACTTCATGTAAAATTTTTCTCTCACCCATAAATTCCAAGAGGCTGTGTACACTCATGAATTTATGACTCATCTAAAAAGTAATTGTTAGATTTGTTTTGTTAATTTATTTATAAAATAAATAAAAACAACTTTGGGGACTTATGAGGGAAATTACATGAAGATGAAAGTGTAGCTTTTCTGAAAATGAGTCTTGTGTTTGTTCAGTGTTCTCACAGAGATTTTTACATGCATTTCCAAACAAATGGGCTCCTTTGATCTGCAGTCCCATCTCTGGTCTCCATCATGAAGGAGAGTGAGGGTGGAAAGCCAGAATAAGAAACCCAACAGGTTATCTTGCTTAATCTCGTTGTCTTTGACACCTGGATAAAGTGAAGAGCTAAGATGAATCAAGTGAGTAAGTTTTTAAACCAACTAATTTATTAGAGCATTGTGCCAAGAACCCTGAAGAAGAAAAATAACCAAGATTTGGTTTCTATTGTCTAAGAAGTTTAGTGTCAAAGTGGGGATAGGAAGATTAAATAAGTAAAAAATAAGCAATAATGTTATGATCTAAGATGTGCCATGAAGCTTGTTGGGTAAGAAGTCAGGAAGGAAAGATCAGGAGGTAGATAAGATGGGACATTTGCAGATGAGGATACATCCCCATTCCTGGAACATAGCTTGAAAGATGCATAGGTTACAGGTAGATATGGCAGGTAATGTGACACTCTAAGGAGTTTTCAATTTACTTGGTGAGAATGACACACTTTTGAAGGTGGATGCATTGATAGTAACATGATCACAGTAATATTTTAGGAAGGTCATTTTAGGAAAAATTTTGAGGAAAACTTACTGGAACAGTGATTCTCAAAATGAACTTTTTCCTGAACTTGAGATGTTGTCTCACTCTGATCATGGTAGGATGGTTGTCATGCATCCTAGGGGTGCTTCTTGCTGGCTGTTAAAATCATTGGTATAGAGGAAGAAGAAGTTTTCATTAGAAGTTAAAGTTAAGCACTCTACTGGAGGAAGAAAGGGAGAAGGATCCTAACTAGAGGATGGGGAAAATGGAAAATTGGAATAAAATTCAAAGGATGAGTGTAAGTCACTTGAAAGAAAAAAACAGCTCAAGTCTGAGAATAGCATAGAAGATGGAATGGAAACCTGAAATTTATAGTGATGAGTAGACACATGGAGATTGTTATAGATGTTCAATGATGGATGATCTGGTTCTTTGGTACAGTAGATACTCTTAATCATCTTGTGCCACTTGGAGAACCAATCAGAACCTGCTAAGGTATATTCATGGAATTACTCTTCAATGGCCATGTTTTCCCCATGAAATTCTACAGCAAGATTATGAATGGGGTGAAGAACCTGATGGGTCACCCAGTGGTTTTCAGCAGAAGAAGGATGCATTAGCACTTTTAGAAGATCCCTTTGGAAGAACAGAGGAGACAGTATTACAGAGGCATCAATATATGTGTGAAGATCATTTGGGAGCTTAATGGGACCTGGATGGGAAATGCTAGTTCAAAAGTCAACCTAAGTGGTAATAGTAGGAGATGCAGTAAAGGAGATATGAAGTAGGTAGACTTCCTTACTCCTCCCACCCATCCCCCAATGTGTGTGTGTGTGTGTGTGGGGGGGGCAGTGGAAGAAAAGGCTTTTGGCTTGGGCAGCTAGTTGGTTGGTGGTGCACTAATTACTGAATAAGCCAGTTAATGATAATTTACAGAAAAAGCCAGAACATAAATTTTTGGTGTCTTGACAAAATATATAGTGTAGTGTACATGATAATTTAGGCAGTCATTGGGAGCCAAGGTAGCTTAATTTTAACATGTTAACATTTAGTAGAGCAATTTTCTGCTTAAAAAGCTAGTTTTAAAAAAATTCTATTAAACTTCATTGTCAAGTTACAACTATTTTATATCAGAGTTTCTGATTAGCACAAAATTACCAATGTTACTCCGAGTCCATAAGATTCCAATCTAAATTAAAGAAGCATGACATTAGAGTCAGTCTGTGAAACTTCATCTTAGGTAAACATAATATTTCAATTAAAAAATAATAGCAATGATTCACCAACTTTTACCAGTTAGGATCCAATTTGCTTGAATTAAAAAGGCTCAAAATAACAGTAGCTTAAAATCATTTATTTCTCTTTAACCTAACTTCTTAAAGTAAGGACTCTGGGGCTGGTGTGACAACTCTGCTTCATGCAGCTTGGAGGGAACCATACTCACCCCACTATCAGGCCTAGGCATGGTAGGCTGATAACCCCTTTCAAAGATATCACGCCCTGGAACTTCCCTGGCGATCCAGTGGTCAAGACTCTTCACTTCTACTGTAGGGGGCACTGGTTTGATCCTTGGTCAGGGAACTAAGATCCAACATGCTGTGTGATATAGTCAAAAATTTAAAAATAAATAAATAGATTAACCAAAAACAAACATATCACACCCTAACCAGGAACCGTAAATGTTACCTTATTTGGGAAGAGAGTCTTTGCGGATATGATTAAGCAAAGGAGATGGGGGAGATTATGGGGGATTAAGGTTGGTCCCAACTGTCATTGGGCTACCCAGGCAAAGAATCTATCACCGATGCAAGAGATGCAGCCTTGATCCCTGGGTTGGGAAGATCCCTTGGAGAATGCCAGCAAACATATCCTTATGCATGCAGGCAGAGAGAGATCACAAACACATACACACATACACACACATGGGAGAAGGTGATGCAAAAACAGAGATTAGAAGATGCTGGCCTTGGAAGTTGGAGTAATGTGGCCACAGCACAAGAATTCCATTCTAAATTTTAAATTCACAGAGTGAATTCTTCCCTAGGCCTTTGGCAGGAGCATGAATCCAGACACCTTGATTGGATTTCTGGTCTCAGAACTGGGAGAGAATCCATTTCCTTTGTTTCAAGTCACCAAGTTTATGACGTGTGATTTGTTACAGCAGACAGAACACAAGTACACTAGAATTTGGTATATATTTTTGTGGTTAAAGATAAGCAAACCTCTCATTCATCTTCTAACTAAGAATGTGTAGAAAGAGAATGTATGCATTCATTGACTCACTTATTCATTCAACAACATACATGGAGAAACTGTTATATGCCAGGCACTGTTCTGGTTGTTTGGAATGCACCAATGGAAAACGAAAAGACTCCTTTCTTCTTAGAATGTTTTTTAGAAGGAGAAGATAAATGAAGATGAATCATTAAAAGAAAATTAAATATCATAATAGAAGGTGAAAGATTCAATGGAAAAAGAAAACCTATACCGGAGTAAAAAGAATTGATAGGGTCATTTAAAAGTTGGGCAAATTATAGTTTAAGATAGATTGGTAATGGTTGGTCTCACATCATTGAAAAGGTGGGATTTGAGAGGGTGAAATTAGCCCAAAGAGCTCTCCAAGAAGAATAAATATCTAGAGCGAGGATTCTGATATATGAAAATGCCTTACGTGTTTTGGGAACAGTAAAGAGGCCAGTGTGGTGACGGAGGACAGTGAAAATGGTTGATGATGTCAGAATGGGGACAATCAAGTGTGATCCTACAAGTTACAATAAAGTTTTTAATTATTCAAATGGGCAGTTATTGGAAGGCATAAGCTGAAAAGTGACATGATATGATTTAATTATTACGAGGATCATTCTAGCTGCCCTGCTGAGGATAGATTGTAGGAGATCTGGGGTAGCCGCAGAAAGACCTTTTAGGCGGATTATTGTAGTAATCTGGGCAAAACAGAACAGTGGTTCAGATAAGAGCTGTAATTAAAGCAATACAGATAGAGGGAAATGATTGATTTCTGGAAATATCTTAAAGATGAAACCAACAGAATTTCCAACTGATTGAATAGGAGGTCGAGGGTAAAAAAGAGAAATGAAAGATGACCCCAAGGATTTGAGGTTGACCAACCAAAAGGTTAACAATATTATCAAGTGAGATGGGAATGCTATAGATGAAGGAAGGTTTTGGTTGTGGGTGGGGATAGTAGGTGGTCAGGGAAAGGCCAGGGTTTACACATTGTTGGAACTATCAACCATCTACATAGGAATGTGAAGTGTTCATTTGAGGTCTATCAGGGAGTGCTCCAGTCAGACTTCTGCTTCCTGAATAACAAAGTAGCTTATTTCAAACCAGTACTCTTATCAAGGGGCTTCCCAGGTGGTGCTAGTGGTAAAGAACCTGCCTGCCAGTGCAGGAGACATAGAGAGGCAGATCTGATCCCTGAGTGGGGAAGATCCCCTGGAGGAGGGCATGGCAACCTATTCCAGTATTCTTGCCTAGACAATCCCATGGACAGAGGTGCCTGGTGGGCTACAGTCCATGGTGTTGCAAAGAGTTAGACATGACTGAAGTGACAACATGCATACAGGCACTCTTACCAAGAATACCTAGAGAAATCTGGACAAAATTTAAAAATTAATTGTTTGAAGATATTTGCAAGCTCCCAAAGCAGCAAAGGTTTGAGAGGATTCTTCAGACAGAAGTTAAATGATCCAGATGGGAACATGGAGATGCACTAAAACATTAGAAACAGTGAGTTTTGACATACTTTCTGAGAATTGTTCAGCAGAGAGGAGAAAAGAAATGAGATGGTAGTTGGTAAGGTAAGTGGGTTCAAGAGAAGATTCTTTTAAAAATGGATAAAATAGAATGTAAATTGGTGTTGCCCCTATGGAGAACAGTATGGAGATACTTTGAAAAACTGAAGCTGGAACTAACATATGACCCAGCAATCCCACTCCTGGGCAATCCCATCTTTTCATTCAGAAAAGATAAAAACTAATATGAAAAGATAATGCACACTGATGCTCATAGCAGTTCTATTTACCATAGGCAAGACATGGAAGCAACCTAAGTGTCCATTGACCAAAGATAAAGATATGATAAAGATAAAGATATGGAATAAATATACAATGGAATATTATTCAGCCATAAAAAAGAATGAAATAATGCCATTTGCAACAATATGGATGGACCTAAAGATTATCATACTAAGTGAAGTAGTTCAGACAGAGAAAGACAAATATCATATCACTTTTATGTGGAATCTAAGGAATATGATATAAATGAACTTAGAAAAGAGAAACAGACTTACAGACACAGAAAAAAAACTTGTGGTTACCAGAGGGTAGAGTGGGGGAGGGATAAATTAGGAGTTTGGGATTAACATATACACACTACTATAAAATAAACAAAGGCCTACTGTATACACAGCATAGTACAGGGAACTGTACTCAGTATCTTGTAAGAACCTATAGTGGAAAATAATCTGAAAAAGAATATATATTATATATGTATTATGTGTATGTGTGTGCTTAGTCGTTCAGTCATCTCTGACTCTTTGTGACCCCATGGACTGCAGCCCTCCAGGCTCCTCTGTCAATGGGATTCTCCAGGCAAGAATACTGGAGTGGGTTTCCATTCCCTTCTTTAGGGGATCTTCCCAATCCAGGGGTCAAACTCCAGTCTCCTGCATTGCAGATAGATTCTATACCCTCTGAGCCACCAGGAATGCCCATATGTATTATGTATATATATTAATAACTAACATGACATTGTAAATCAACTATACTTCAATAAAATAGATATATAAATATGGATGAAATACAGTCATGCTAGCATGGTTTTGAAAATGAAAAGGAAAAGTATTTCTTTTTTCAGAACAGTTGAGGGGAGGATAATTGGAATGTAGTCCTGCAGAGGGCAGGGGAAGTGGGACGCCTGTCCATGTGGAGCAATTGGCCAGAATGACAGACATTAAGGAAGTTCCTGAGTGCTTCCCACAGTGCTTTCCTTCACATCAATGGCCAGAACTTCAACACGTGATCACATCTACTGACTGGAAGAGAGATGGAGAGCTTTGATACTCATTCTCATTGGCTATCTGCCTCTTCCCAGCTTTTTTTTGTTTTAATTATTAAAGAAGGAGCAGCAGACATAAGTTTAAGTGGGGAGGAATAAGGGGAGAAGTAGAGTTCTCTGACACATTGATATTTTCTCAATTAAAAGAATAAATGCAAAAGTATTTATTTCATCATAGCCAGTTCCTTTTTTCAGAGGGACCTATATTATATGTTTTTACATGGCCATTGATGCAAATTTCATTTAAATTTATCCTGAATTGAGTTGTAATCATCTTTTCAGAAAGGTTAACATTGTTTGAGTTAAGTAGAGTGGTGTATATATTTTATAGAAGCTTATTGCTTTATTTCAAAGTTTTTTTTTTAATTCTATTTTGAGTTTAAGGGTGCTTATAATTTTCCTTTTCAAAATAGATCTTCCACGCAATTTTAAAGAAAACTTTCTCAAAATATGAAAAGAAAGACTGACTCCACTTTGTGTTTGAATGATGGAAAGCAAAAATAAATTCTCTACAGACTAGTTTCCAAGGCTGAGGATGGAGTGGAATGGTATTATCTACAACAACCTTTTAACAAACTTTGAATAGAAAACTGCGCTATTTATCAGGAAGGATAGTTTTCCGTATTTTTGTGAATATTCAGCTATAACAATCATGATTTGTCTGGCTCATTTAGAATCATAGATCTTTTGAGAGTAAGAAAGATTCCCCCAGAGAGAGATGAATCAACTCTTGTGCATTTGTAAGGAATGAATCCCAATTCCTCCAATTCCTTCTTGTTTCGGTTTTTTTTTTTTTTCCTTCCCAAAAATTGTATAAATGAGGAAGTATTGCCAAGGGCCTATTAGTAATGGTTATTTCCTGATTGCAGCGGGAAGCATCCTGCATGTTTAAATAAATATTGTTAACTCTGACCTCTCACTTTGCCAGGACTGATAAGGCCATTGTTTGGCCTGTGCGGAGTGCATACAGTATACATAGCGTGGAGAACAGCAGGAAAACAGGAAACAATAAATCAGAAATTAGAGCCCTGATTGTTGTAGCTAATTACATCAGGCTTCTGCTTAATTTCTCACTCTGTCATTCTAACCTGATTTTCTTGCCAACAGACTTTGCAAATTGCTGGTGTCACGTACATTCAGCAAACAATAATCCTTAGTTACTGTGACTGACAAATGAATGAGCGGGAGAAGATAGTTTATTATGCAAAGATGAACAGAGACATTCACCAGATACCTGCCTGGATGCTCTTTTAATTCACTTACCTAGATGTGCTGCATGATACATTTCTCCAGGAGCAGAGATTTTGGCATCAAGACAGCTTAATTAGATTTGTGGCTTGGTTTGATAATACTGAGCAAGAAGAAAAGATGGTCCTATAAAAGGAAGGGAGGGAAGAGATTGGCTTGGACAAAGAAAGAGATAAAGTGGTAACTTAGCTATTTAAGTCAAATCTGAAAATAATATGTTTAGGGTGAGTGAGATTAGTCAGCACCTTATTGAATGCTAATCTTGTCTACACATGAATTTGGTGAGCTAACTATAGCATTTTCAACTCATTATGGTTTGACGACTGAAATTCTAAATCACATGTGTTAAGGAAGAATGATAAAAATGGATATTCTTATTCAAAATTAATTGTTGGATAACTCCCAGATGCTATTTCTGCATGTAGATTATGCACATCAATTCAGTTTTCCAGGATCCCAGTCTGGTGTGGTTTATACAGTCTAAAATCAACTTTCCTTTCCTTTAATGATTTTACAAAATTTACATGGCTTCCATACTTTAAAATAACTTCGCTACAGCCTCTAAAGACAGAATAAGAAGATGTAATTGAGGAAAATTTCACTCATTATTTAATACATTTTCATATTCTGGGTATATTTTCTATCTTTGTATTAGTGTTTACTTATTAGGTCATCCAACTGCTGAGAGGAAGCAGAGCTGGCAACCAGCTTCACCCAGGCTTTTTGCTTCTTTGGTGCTTAATAAAAATCACATTATTTTGTTTAACTGAAAGTACTGTGCATGCTAGTTATTTAGAATGAAACTGTTTTTCAGTTTAAAATTGAATTTACTTCATCGTTCCATTTCCCATGGGCTTTGCTTTTGCTGCTGTCTTGCTTTTGCATCATTTTCAGGGAAAGAGAACGTGAACTCAACATAGGGAAGTGGGGAGATCATGACAGACGCTTCCCTAAGTCACAAAGGATGGGGTAGAGTCATGGGGTGCCAGTCTTGGAAAGCACTGCTCCACTTGGTAAAGCAAGAGGTCAGAGTTAACTATTTATTTAAATATGAAGGTGAAATCTTACATTCCAATGATGAGTTGGAATGCAGGCCAATTAAGCGGCCTAGAAATTGGCTGAAGGGCCAAAAAATAGAGTAGAATGAGCTAACGTTGGTGCTGGCCCAAAGAAGAGAGGAAGAGGGCTATTCCATTCTAAGTGTCTTTGAATAATTCTTCTGTATAACATGTTTAAACCTCTTTAACCCCCAAGCTGACTTTCTAAGGGTCCTTCTTAATGTATTTTTTCTTCTACCTATACTCCCAGGCAAATTTTATAAATAAATGTTAAATACCCATTGTGTGACTCTTGTACCCTGCCAGGGAGAAAGCTTAATATAGGAGAAATGTGTCACAAAGTCATTGCTCTCAACAACAGTTTAAGGAGCCACATTTGAATTTATAAAACACACAATACATAACACAAACCAGAGCATAATCTTCTACATACCTAAATGTGTGGCATTGACAGGGCTGTGGAAATAATAGAGACCAAATTTTTCAGAGGAGACAATGGAGATAGTTGATAATCTGGCAAGAATTTGGAAGGATAAGTAGCATTTGGAGAGCTAGAGAGGAAGGAGGGAGCATTTTAAGTAAGGAAATTTTTTAAAAAATTTAGTTGAAATATAGTTGATTTACAATGTGTTAATTACTGCTGTACAGCAAAGTGGATTAGTTACACACACACACATATACATTCTTTTTAATATTTTAATATTCTTTTCCATTATGGTTTATCATAGGATATTGAATATAGTTCCCTGTGCTATACAGTAGGACCTTGTTGTTTGTCTATTCTTTTTTTTTATCTTTTTTATTTTTAATTAGTTTATTTTCTATTTTTTAAATTTACAATATTGTATCTGTTTTGCTATACATTGACATGAATCTGCCATGTTTGTCTATTCTATATACAAAAGCTTACATCTGCTAACCCCAACCTCCCACTCCATCCCTTTCCCAACACCCCTTCCCTTGGCAACCAGCAGTCTGCTGTCTATGGCTGAGATTCTGTTTCTGTTTCATAGATAGGTTCATTTGTGATATAGGTTCATATCTTAGATTCCACATATAAGTGATATCATATGTTATTTGTCTTTCTCTTTCTGACTTACTTCACTTAGTATGATCATCTCTGGTTGTATCCATGTTGCTGCAAATGGAATTATTTTGTTCTTTTTTATGACTGAGTGATATTTCATTGTATATATGTACCACATCTCCTCTATCCATTCATCTGTCAATGGACATTAGTTTAAATGTCTTGGCTATTGCATATAATGCTAAATGAAGAAACTCTACTAGAAGAAGTGGGAGAAAAGCATGGCAAACTGGAAATAGGGAAATGAGTGGTAAGAAGGGGCGGGGATTGTGGTTGGATGGATAGAAAATGTGAACCAGATACCGAGCATCATAGGAAGGGTTTAGACTTAGTGTTATAGGTAACGAGACTTCTCAGGGATCCCATATTAGGGAGATGAGAGACTGGAACCAGAGTACCAAATTAGAAGACTATTCAGAGAAACCAAGTTTGATGTGATCAGAGTCTAGTCCAGGTGGTGACAGTGAGAGAGAAAAAAAAACCATAAATTCGAAAGCTATTCGAAAGCAGAGATTGGCAGACAGGATGAGACTCTGTGAAGAAGGCAAAGGGGAAGGTTGAGTCAAAAATGACAAAGCTCTTTTTTGGTCTTAGCTGCCATGAATCTTCCAGATGCTTCATTTCTTATTGGTTGCATACATGCGAATTAGCACAGACACACCAATTTGTCTGTGGACAGTAGGTGTGATGACTGTGAAATGCATCACACCTAGAAAGATGGGTTGAGGGGTGGGTGACAACCCGATGAAGCATCATCAAATGCTACCCTTTAAATACCAGAAACAGTACCATATTCAGGGCAGGGGAAGGAACTACAAAGAACTGTGCCTCGCAACTGGAGATGTTTCTTAGTCTCCATGCCTCCTCATCAACTCTGGTCAATTCTAGTCTTCAATGTGCCCCAAGACTCTGGTTCTTGCACCTGCTCTGCTTGGGTTTAGCGAACTCTGCTGGTTGACTTGTATGTGAGTAGCCTGTCTCTCACTCACCTTTTGCTTTAAAGAGTAGGCTTTGGGGTCCAGTGTGTGACTTCATGCCAGTCTCTTGTGATTGGCTTTGCAGCTTTTGAGTCACCAGTCTCCATCAGAAGGGAATAAGCATTCCAGAACAGTCTCTAGATAATTTTTCATTTTCTCCCACTTCTTTGACTCCCAAACCTATAGTTTAGGTGTAAAAGGCTGATACTTCGGCTCGTCACTTTTTTTTTCTTTGTTTTGTTTTTGCTTTTACTCCCTTCATCCTCACTGTGAGATGGCTTAGGGCCAAAAACCAAAGTGAAAGCATTTGCACTTTTTGCATTTGCTTCTACGACAATTTCAGACTTTTGTGCAACAGAAAATCATCTAAGTGTGATTGTATGACTTGATTATTTCATGTGAATACAATACGGAGCTCAACATAGATCCTTATCTAAGACAGTTCATATTTACCCAGATCCCATTTGGAATTGCAGGGAGATTCTGAAGATTCAGATCATTCCCCAAAGGAGAGCCAAGCGTACCACCTTTTATCATAATAGGAGTGGTTCTTTCAAATTAAACCAAGATAAAATTTGAGGTTGAATTTTGTAGATGAGCCAGTCAGAGTTTTATGGAACCCAAGGCTTTGTTTCTGGTGGTGTGTAGTGAAGCTGAGACTTAAGGTAAGTCATCAATTTGGTTTTGTTTTTTTAAATCTTTTGTAAAAGCCAGTGTTCACAGAACTTGGGTCAAGATCAATGTATTGGGTGAAACTTTGAATGTAGAATGACACTAGGTCCAGGCTGGCCAGACTGACATTCCGGGAAAACTTGTTTTGCTTCTGCTTTCCCCATAGACTTCAAAACATTCTCTCTCTATGCAACTTTCATCAGTGAAGTCTTTGCTATAAATGCTGCTAAGCTGCTGCTAAGTCGCTTCAGTTGTGTCCGACTCTGTGTGACCCCATAGATGGCAGCCCACCAGGCTCTGCCGTCCCTGGAATTCTCCAGGCAAGAATACTGGAGTGGGTTGCCATTTCCTTCTCCAAAGCATGAAAGTGAAAAGTGAAAGTGAAGTCGCTCAGTTGTGTCTGACTCTTAGCGACCTCATGGACTGCAGCCTACCAGGCTCCTCTGTTCATGGGATTTTCCAGGCAAGAGTATTGCTATAAATGAGGTACACTGTAATAGTTCAAAGTTTTGATTTTCATCATGATTCCCAGAATACGTCACTTTTGAAAGGGCCTGAGAATCTTCCCTTGTTCTTTTTTTTAAAAAAACATAACTGTAATATTCTTGCTTTCTTGGACCCTGATGACACCATAAATGAGAATGTAACTAGGATCATTTGCAACTCATTACTGGAGCTCCAGCACACCTGTGCTGCACCATGTCTGTAAAAGACTGGGCTGACTGCCTGAGGAAGCACCTATGAATGAGATTGCTTCAGGCAAGATCCCTCTCAGGAGGAATATTGCTTTCTCTTTTAAAAAAAATATTAGTTCTATGAGCTTCTTCCTATAAGACCATAAGAACAGGAAGAAAAAAGCTAATAGGAGAAAAGAACAGTTTTACTAAAATATACTTAATCCCCCTCACGAAAAAATATTAACAAGAATTGCAACCTTTGTATTTGCTGACTTACTCCATAAGGGGAAAAAAAAAACCCAAAACCAACCCCAAAAGCTCGATTTTAAATGTTGTGTCTGGAGATGTTAAAAGCATAAGTATTAGTAGTAGAGGTTCAATTGAGGACTCTGGGGGCCTGCAGGGCTCCATTCAATGGCTCCATCAACCACTTTCTGACCCCCACTTGGCACCCCAAGTAACCTTGCCATTTAAACAAAGCAGTGTACTTGCTATGTACACAGGCTTAACAAAAATTACTAAAGGAAATTAATTTCCGATCAGATCATTACCGCAAAATCATTCCTAGATAGGAATTCCAAAGCCATCACAGTCTAGAAAGGCAAACCCAAACTCAAAATGTAGGTCCCTCGTGGGATGCTGGGAACAGCAATCTTTATTGATAACCAGTTCTTGCTGGTTCCCAGCCAGGCTTTCTTCACTGTCCTCATCTTTCAACTAACAGAAGCCCACTTTTGCCCAAGGAGGCATACCCAACCACCAGATCACCTTCCTGGCCTCTCTTGCTGTTAACAGATGTCATGCGACACAGTTATAGCACATGAGAAGTTAACAGATACTTTTAGGACTTCTTCGAAAATTATTTCAAAAGAGGTAACTGACTTTTGTCTTTCTTCTTTTCATACCTGGACAAAAAATATAATGGTGGAAGTGGAGTAGTCACCTTGTGATCAGAAGTGAGGGGCAGTGAGGGCCAAAACACATGCTGAAGCTGGCTGGACAAGAAGACAGAAGAGGCTCAGGCCCCTGAAAGCAACTCGAATCAAAACCAGAAAGCCCTCAAACCTGTTCCAGAAGGGTGTAGTCTCAGAACTGATGTTTTTCAGTTTCATGTCATATTACCAGAATGATATAAAGCAATTCTGCATGTTTTTATATGGAAGTACTAAATCTGTTCCTGGGATAAGACCATTAGTATTTATTGTATACTTTTCAGATATCAGGTACTTGTTCTTACAGACTTCCCAGGTGGTGCCAGCAGTAAAGAATTTGCTTGCCAATGTAGGAGACAGAACAGACACAGTCTGATCCCTGGGTCACAAAGATCCCCTGGAGTAGGAAATGGCAACCCACTCCAATATTCTTGCCTGGACAATTCCACAGACAGAGAAGCCTGGCGTGCTACAGCCCATGGGGGTGGAAAAGAGTCAGACACAACTTAGTAACTAAACAACAGCAAACCCATCTCTGGGTCTCTCCAGAGCACAAGGAGGAAGAATGCCCATTTTAAGACAACATGGGCTGTACTAGCGATTTAATGATGATGAGATGCCTTAAAAATACAAAGCTACACAATTTAAATAAAGGTTAAGAATGGAGAAAACAAGGGAAGAATCAAGCCTGGGAACAGGTTAGGAATAATTCCAGGAAAAGCTCAAGAGGACAGGGCTTCCAGTATGGGCTTGTTTTGCACAGCAGCTAAGTCAATAGACCACCCTTAGAAGGGAAGACTATCTGAGGGACCCTGTGAACTTCACATTGAATAAACACAAATTAATTTGGTATAGGTGTTTCTTTTGTATGCAGAGTGAGAACATTTTAGTGTCCTACTGTAACCTTCCTTCGCCTGAGGAGGTCTGTGCTGAGGAAACATGAGGCTGTCATCTAAAACCTGTCAGGGTACCAGCTGGGTGTAAGCAGTTTGAGCCTTGTATGCTGACGTATGTTTGGTATTTCAAATACATTGAGAAGGTGTGCAAAATACTCATGAAATATTTCAGAAGGATGAGAAGTTTTGCAGACCCACATTTCCTTATCCCAAAATCTCAAGGTCTCATGTGTTTCAGAATTTTGATGATTTCTTTTTTTTTGACTGTAGGGATCTATCTATCTTCTTATCTATGTATCTATCATCTATCAATCACCTATTAATACCACCAGTGGAAACTAAGGCATCACTGCCCAACACATTATTATCTTTGCCACATGAAAAAAGAGTGATATGAGTGGCACAAATAAACATAAATCATAAATAATCTCACATCAGGTCAAATTTCTCTTGTAATTGATTTATTAAAACTTTTTTTTGCTTTAAGAATCTGGCTCTGGCATATCATTATTGCAGAAAGGAGATTGGGATCTCTCCAAAAAATACAATTCTGAAGTTGAAACTGGAAACTTAGCCTTGTGTAGAGCAGCATGCCTTATGGTCTGCACTACATAATTTTTGGGGGAAGCGTGTCTATTTAGATGGGGATTATAATTATAACTTAATGACTACAATTCATTTAGCTTACTATTAAATAATTTGGTGAGTTTTCTTAATCTGAAATCCACGGACCCATATATAAGCTCCTGGGAGAACGTGAGCCCACTTAACTCCTGACATAGTATGCACATTCCTATGTACACATGCATTTTTCCAGGGAGATGGTCCATTCCTTGCCCTGTCCCCTAAAATCTCCAAGGAGTCTCAGAGAAAAATTCAAAACTTCTGCTTTAGGTCACTAAAACAGATGTTAATGACAATAGTTTAAAAGGTAGATAGTTTAAAAGATAGTATGCACATTTCTGTGTACATGTGCCTTTTTCCAGGGAGATGGTCCATTCCTTGCCCCACCCCCTAAAATCTCCAAGCATTCTCAGAGAAAAATTCAAAACTTCTGCTCTAGGTCACTAAAACAGATGTTAATGACAATAGTTTAAAAGATAGTTTAAAGATAGTTTAAAAGATACCATTAAAAGGTTAATGATGATAGTTTAAAACTTTTTAAACTATTAATACTTTTGTAACACATTTCATGCTCTTTACCATGGCCAGGTCCCCCATCTCCTCCCGCTTTCAATGGGCTCTAACCCCACAGTCATCTCTATGTTTTTTATCTTCATTAAATCTGTCCTGGCTGCAATGCTCTTGAATTAGTTGCTGCACTGCCTGGTGCCCTTCCCAAGATCTTCCCAAGGCTGGCTGCTGTTTGTCATTTAAATCTCAGCTCAAATGCCACTTCCTCCAGAAAGCCTTCTGTGACTGCTTAATCAAAAATCACTCCTCCCTTCCTCTCCACTGCACAGTTCTGCTTTATTTTCTTCCTGATTCTCACTGTTACAACTAGCATGGCTAGACATGGTTGCCTCAGGGTACTTATCTTTTAACTGAAATAATCTTGCTTATTTATATACTGACTTTCTGGTTCCCCACCCTAGAATGTAGCGTCACTCTATCCTCTATGCCTAGAATACTTATTGCCTTTTAGTAGGCCACCCATGGGTATTTGTAGAATGAACAAATAAGTGAATTAATTACACTCATTCCAGTAGTAGTGATGTTTACTGTAGAAAATAGGAACTTGGTAAGTAACAGTTACAAGTTACTGTGTTAACCAGGGCAGGTTACTTAAACTCTTTAAACTTGTTCTCCTAATCAGTAAATTAGACACAGTAGCACTCACCTTGCAGGTTTACTGTGAAATTTAAATGAGTTACTGCATTTAAAATACTTGGTACACTAGAATATGTTTGTTAAATATTGTTGTCATTATTATTGCCATTTTACAAAAATTAGAAAGTGACTTAAAATGAGACAAAAGGCATATTCAACAAAATAAAAATAGTTAATGCACATTATATTTAATACAATATGATACATACATTTAACAGTTAAAATGCATTAGTTAATATATATGAAATCTAAAAAACAAACTAGTGAATAAAATAAAAAAGAAGCAGACTCATAGAGAAAAAAAAACTAGTGGTTACCAGTGGGGAGAGGGTGGGAGGAGGGGTAGAGGATAAGAAAAAAAGGATTATTATGAGATTATAGAAAATCATTTGTATGAAATTTTTGAAAACTGTAAAGCACTGTAGAATTTAAGGAATCTTTCATTCAATAAAAAGATTTAAGAATAAATCATTTTAAAAATTAAAATACATTAGCTAAGATTCCAGATGAAATTATTTAAAAGTATAGCTAACACAATGTCATGGTTATGTAAGCTTCAATATTGAAATGTAAAACCCTAAGAATTTTGGATTTGACTGTAGAACATAAAATCATTTTAGTGATTTAAGCATTACTTTTTTTAAACATTAATTTTGGATTTTAATTTTTAAGAGTCAATAACATTTTAAAATTAAATACATGCTTTTTATTTTATACTGACACAATACATAAGCGGAATGCCAAGTAGTTCATCTTCATAATATCTAAAATGCTCCAGAATTCAACATTAGTAATTCTCTAAAGAATTTGTATATCTTGAGTATTCATTTATCTTTATAAAAGAAACACTCTAGAATATGATGGCTGACTAGATAGACGGAAAACGTGATTTGAGGTTTCTATTCCCAGAAACTAATTTTATTTTGGAGAATTTTGCTATTACCCTGCCCAAGTAGAGTTAATGAGTAATTTTTCCATCTACTTAGCTCTAGCTAAAAGATTATTTCCACTTCAAATAGTATTTTCTCATTAAAGCTTTTGTCGACTAGTTCTCTATCTCATTATGCTGAAAAATGTGGTTATAAATCAAATTTCTGAAACCACTGCATGTGTCCTAATCCAGTTCATTAAGTATCACACCCTAAATATTTATTTTCTTTGGTTTTCCTTCTAGCAGTCCCTGCCCCAAGCTTCTTTATCTCAATTTTGAAGGAACTATTTTATAGCTTAATAATATTTTAGAACTGAAATATTAATAGTCCCTAGAAATCATCTAGTCCAATTCTCCACATTTAAAAATGGAGAAACAAGCCCAGAAAGGAAGACATGTCCCAGATCATCCAGTGAATTAATGGAAGAGCAGAAGATATCTGACTTTCTGAGCTCTCCAACCACTAAATCCCCAAGTGGCAGTCACCCCCTAATGAGCTCAGCACAGGCTGTGGGTGGGAGTAACTTCTTAGGTAAAAAGTCATCATCGCGGCTGCTCTTAGGTTGTCAGCGTTTCTTGGAGCTATCAGAAAAATACTGCCCCAGAAAAGGGAGAGCCAACGCGGAGAAAAATGTTTTCAATTGGAGATAAACTCTCCAGGGTCGTGTCCCGCCCTTATTCTCTCGATGCTTCTTTGCTGTGTGAATTTCTGGGTTAGCCCGAGGTATGTAATTATGTTCCTGCTTTAAATATTTTTTCTTCTTTCTTCTCCTGTGAAAAGCGTTGTTACCCTTGGATAAAGTCTAACAGGGACGGGATGTGAGATGGCTTAACAAATACATCCGGTTAAGCAGACTGCCTTTTCATAAACTTCATTTTTAAAATTGAGTCAATTATTTGGATATGAAGTGTAAAGAAAATGCCAAAAGCTGTTCTTCCAAAGCAACTAGAAGATTAAAATAAGAATTCCACTTTTACATAGGTCACGCAATAAGTCGACTTTAAATTGTTGTACCCATCCAGATAATACCTAATCCTTTGCTTCTTTGAAAAAAAAGGGGGCGGGGGACAGAACAAACTAACAAAAACACAGGGCTTTCCATGAGTATCTGCAGAAGTCCTAGTAAAATGCTGCAAGTATATTGAAATACACCATTGACATTGTGTAAATCTTCCGTGTTTGTTCTCAGAATTTACGCCATCCTTTAAACCAGGGATTGTAATCTTAGTTTGCACACTCCGAAGGCAGATAAGATGCCAAGCATTTCTAAAATAGTTGGTATAATTTATTGTCACTGCAGCGCAGTCAGATTTAAACTCTTCTGGACTCCGATGCCACGGAACAGCTATGCAGAGTTCAAAGGGGAAGGTCTACACGTACGATTAAGTTATCGCTAATGGAAGGACTATAACCCTTGCTGTGCTCTGCCTGCTCCTGGTGTTCCAAAGATTATGTGACACCCAAAAAGCCTGCAGATACCGAGTATGCATATTTTATTGTGTAAATCACAGGTGTCAAAGTAAAACACATTCAATGAATTGCTTCCTGCCTTGTAACACAAAAATTATTTTTGAAATCAAAAATCTTGTTTCCTCCTGAATAGAACCTTCCCCTGACAGACCAAATGTGCCAAATGTGGTTTCCATTTGCTGTTTGGGGATTTATTTGACTGTGCCAAAGTTCAGGTGTGCCAGCTCTTCGTAATAAGCCATTTGGATGAAAGCTTGGCTAGCTCAAAGGATCCTGATGTATTTTATGACTGCCTTTTAAGATTATTGTTCAGAAATACCAAGTCTAATTTTGAAATCAATTAGCCATTGGGTCTGATGAGGTGTTGGCCCAGCTCAGGTTCACACCCGCTGTCCACAGATTATTGTTCACTTGAGCTGGGTCCTTAGGACTGGGTTGTTCCCAGCATCTGGTGGACATATGTCTGATGTTCTTGCAGAATGGGCTGATGGTTTAAATAGCCAACCCTAACGAAGAAAGCTTTGTAAGTTTGCTGCTGTTAGCCAGGAAAACAAACTTTTTATAATACTCTGTAAAAAAGAAAAAAAGAAAGAGAAGAAAAAGAAAAACCTTACTGCTTTCATAGTTTATTTCTCTATGACCTGTGTCTAGGGAACCCAAGTCTTCAAAATACATGATAGGTTGAAGAGCTATAATGAGAAAGGAGTCAAATTATCTGTTATCTACTAGTATCTTTTTTGTTTCCCATGGGTTCTCCCCACAACCAGACTGAAGGTGTAATATCTTTCCCAGAAAGCTGCTTCCAAAAGGGGACTGTGTCTTTCCATCACAGTCAATCAGCACTTGTAAAGGTGCAAATTCTGCTTGGCAGGGCCGGTGCTCCCGGGAACAGTGCCAGAGGCCCCCAGCACCACCCATGCTGTTCAAAAGAAGTGATAGATAGTAAAATAAAAAGTTAAACTACCCCTTCTTTGAATTTCCCACTCGCTGGCCGCCTAACATTTTGGTAGAACAAGGGGATCTGACTTGTTTTCTTGTGAGATGCCGTTGATCCCTTGAGTGAGCTCGTTACAAAGGTCTCAAATGCAGCCAAACAATAACAGGTAATATTGGACATTTCCCATGATATCTTCTATAGACAAGAATGTTTCCTTATTCTTTTCCCAGCTCTGGAATAAATTCAGATCTATGAATTTGCTTTTATAAAAAATGGAGTTAATATACATTGGTATATTATTTGTATCGATGATAGTAAAGATTTAGTGGGCTGATCAGGGGTGAGATGGTCTGGAGGACTATGTGCTACTTGCAGATCCGTGCCCTTCTTCCAAGTTCAGTGAGGCAGGACGGTCAGTGGGGCTGGCTTGTGCCTTCATCATTTTCATCAGTCACTCTCTCATAAACAAGGCTCGTTGGTTACCATGCAGTCCATCAGCACGTGGTTATTGAATGCCTACTGTGTGTTAGGCACTCAGAAAGTAAAGAGGAGCAGAACAGACCTGATCCCTGATCTCAAAAACCTTATAGTCTAGGGGAAAGAAAGATGTCAAAGAACTAAGTAAAAAATAAATAATTGAATTTCAGCCTTCAAATAAGAAAAATGAGGAAATGAAACAACTACTTCAATTATTATTTAGATCTTGAATATTCAAACAACTTTTCTTAGAAATCACCTCTTGCTCTAAATTTTTTTAAATGTTTATTTATTTTGCTGCCCCAGGGCTTATTTGTGGCATGAAGGATCTTTTAGTTGTGGTATGTGGGATCTACTTTCCTGACCAGGGATCAAACCTGGGCCCCCTGCACTGGGAGCTCAAAGTCTTACCCACTGGACCACCAGCAAAGTCCCATCTGAATATTTTTGATAGTAAGAGTACACACTCTCAATAGACAGGAAGTATAAGCTACTAAAGTATTTCTAGTGTATTTTAACCAAGAATTTAAAAGCCCACTCCCACTTATTGAGTGTAAATTATGTATTCATCACTCTATTGTACTTAATCACATTTAATCTCTGCCCCCAAATCATAGCCAATTACTAACGAAGATATAGAGAGTCAGAGTCTTTAAGTAATTTGCATCCCATCACAGAACCTGTAAATTAGAACTGAGATTAAATTAAGATCCTACTTGGCTCCAAGGTCCATAGTCTTTGCAACATTAGTGATTGTCTCTGAACAGTCAATCTCAATAACAATAAGTCATAAAAACTCCTTTCATTATCTCTGAACTCATTATCATTGAATATAATTATCATCACATGATTAAGGACTTAGCAAATTTGGTCTGAACTTGCCACTATGCATATAACACTAAGTCCTACCAAATGCAAATGACAGATACACAAGCCTCCATTATCTTTATGTATAAAAAAGGCATAGATGTCTGTAGAACAAATATTCTTACACTCTTAAAGCTGAGTACAATAGCAACATAAAATATCTGTAACTGTGTTGAACTTATCTCCAAACTGTGGATGAAAGAAGCAGTATGTGGGTAACACTGAGAGGGATATTTGTTTTCTTTCATGAAAATGCAGGGAGAAGGTGGAGAGGACAGCTCTGCAGAGGAGGAGCTCAGTGAACTTTCTGTTGCTTTTGTTGAAAGCTACTGATACTCTGGTCATCTTAGTTACTCTCTGGGGAAGCTTTCTCTCAACTTCCGGAAGAGACATGAAGAAATAGAGTGATTTAAAAGGGAGAAGTTATTATATGGAGCCATAGAATGTAACATTTATTTCTGTTCTTTCCATTTTCTTCATTAAATAAACATACTTTAAGGTTGTAGTTATAATAATAAAGCATGGCTTGCTTAGTTTTTCTAAAAACAAAGATGACCAGATGTACCAGAGCACCAAAGTAGGTAAGATTGTAACTACCACTGTAAATACCACCCTCTTATAAAGGATGATAAAAGTGAAATGGGTACTTCTTTTCCTCAGCATGGAAAACATCTCACCAATTTTTATTAAAGATAGACTATATGTCTCTATTCAACAAAGGTGAAATGTAAACCTTTCTAGATTCTCTGTGAAGTTGAAGCTTGAAAAACCCTCAAAGCTTCAGAACTTAGTTTCTATAATTCTGTATCTAAAAATGTACTTGTCAGAAATATCTACGTCCTTGATTTTATTCTACCCCATGGAAGACCCTCTTACCTCAAATATAAAAGGATTTTGGTAGCTTATAAATGTGACCACTAGGATTAATCTTTTCCCTTAAATATTAAAAATTCTTAAATATTTTCCTTTAATAGTAAAAAACCTTTCCTTAAATAATAAATTAAAAACCATTAAAGGGACTTCCTTGGCCATTCAGTGGTTAGGACTCCACGCTCCACTGTGAGGGTTATGCTTTCAACCCCTGATTGGGAGACTAAGATTCTGCATGCTGTGCAGCGTGGCCAAAAATTCTTTTTAAATAAAACAAAGAAATAAAAATAAAAGAATTTTAAACAATAATTTAAAAACTTAGGACAGTATAATGAAGGGATACATTTACTAATTTTTAGCATCTTGTCACCTTATTGTCGAGGTGATGAAATTCAGTAGGGTGAAATGTTGTTTGCTGTTATTATTATTCCAGTTAAATACAACTGCTTCTTTTCTGAAGCACAACAGTCCCACTTGTTCTTTCTGCAACATTACTATATATCACATTTATCCTATATGTCCAGTCATCTATCTTACCCCTTTTCAGTCACCAACATAATAATTTTAACCTTCACTTTGGCTAGACACTAGCAGAGAGCAATGAGAGACTACCAAATACCAAGCCTGTGAGACATTAACATTCCCTGGTTTTGGATTGAGAAACAGAATCCATCATGATCCAATGTTTCAGAAATAATGTATCAATGCAGACAATGCAGAAATTTATTTTCCTATTTTCCTTAATAATGGTGCTTACATTTCATAACAAAAATATCTAGAATATTGTAGAAAACTTTCTTTTTCATGCTGACTCTTTATTTTTCTTTCAGTTTGCTTTTATTTTATTAATCACTGGAGAGTATAAGCATTTTGCCATTAGCAACCATAATGTGGAAACTACAGTTAGAAATACCAATAATTCTATTGACTCTGATGCCATTTTTGAGCTTTTGTCCCTAATTTTCAGAAAGACATCAGAGATTAATCAGAAATGACCTCTTATTTTCTAAAACAACAAAAAAACTTTCAATATGTGAAATCATTTTATTATTGTTTTTGAAACTATTAAGCACATTAGATATCTGAAAAGCAGAGCTAGGATGGTGGGCACTTCGTAAACGAAATCCCTAAAAGACGCACAGGTGCTTTCACATAGCTAGTGACATTATGGTTAAACTGAATTTTATAAAATTCTTGTCTTAAGTTAGAAAAGCAATATGCACTCATTTGTAGATATTTTGGAAAATTAAAAAAATGTAAAGAAGAAAATTTAAATCAATTAACATACAAGATTGATACTTAGCCCATATTAACATTTTGATATAGTTCAATGTAGTCTTTTTCTGTGTTTGTGTTTGCCTGTGTCTGTGTATAGTAACAAAATTTGAATTAGCATATAGAGCATTTTGTATCACAATTTCCTTTTGATTATTTTGCATGTCACTAAAGATTCTTCAAAGATATGATTTATGGTTGTTGTTGGAGAGTGATTTAATGTATGTATTGCAATTTATTCAGCTTATCTTTTTTAATTGAATTTTAAAGTAGTTTCCTATTATAAATAAAGCTGTTATGACTATCTTTGTACATAAATCTTAGTGTGTATCTCTCAATTAATTCCAATGATTAATCCCCAGACATGGAATTCTTGAACCAAGGTGCATAGACATTTTGAAGGATCTTGTTTCATATTAGCAACTGATTTCTTCAAAAAGCTTTAATTTATACTCCTGTCCAAAGTATAGGAGTATTATCTTTTATTTTTTAGATTTTCCAAAGAGAAAGTGAGAAGTGCTATTTCATGTTAATTTATATTTCTTAGATTAAAATACAATAAGCCTTATTTGATATGCTGGATGACTATTTTTATAACTTATTTTAAAAGTTCCTGTCTTTTGTGTATAATCTTATTTGTGTGTTCGGCTTTTTAAATTTATTCGTAGTTCTTTATTTCAGTTGGGACTGTGATCACTAATCTGCCATGTGGTACAATGCTGTTTTCATTTGTCACTTCCTTTCAATGTTCTTTTTGTTTGTGATTCAGGGATTTCTACTTTTATGTTTTGAAATATTTTTCTTTTGCCTTGTAAGTATGCTCCTTAGCTTCTCTGCTTAAACTCTTCCACATTTCAAGATTGAGTAAATACTCATTTTTCTTCTTTGTCTCTTACAGCTTCCTTCTCTCTTAGATATTAAGATTGTTAAACCATGGTTTCAATGGTTTAACCTTGCTGTTCTTGCTAGAAGTAGAGGAATAACTTGATTTTTTCTTGAAAATCTAAATACATTAGTTGACGGCAAAAATCATCCTTTTCCAATTACTCTAAGTGCCATCTTCATGATATGAAATATTTTTATTTTCTATAGGCTTTTCTGTTTCTTGGAACTCTAGTTTTGTGTGTGTGTGTGTATGTGAATACCACCATACTTTATTAAGTATAGTACCTTTATAACGTTTTTATATTTTACTGCAGTTCCTCTCGTAAGTCTTTTTATTTGTCTAGAATTTTCGCATGATACATTTTTTAAAAATCTGGTTAGTTAAAAAAACACAGAGAAAGACAAATATCATATGACATTGCTTATATATGAAGTCTAAAAACGGGTACAAATGAACTTACCCAAAAAACAGAAGTAGAGTCACAGATATGAAAAACAAACTTATGGTTACTAAGGGGTGGGACGGGGCAGAGTGGGGGGTGAGAAGGGACAAATTGAGAGATTGGGATTGACATATACACACTACTGTATATAAAATAGATAACTAGTAAGAGTCTACTGTTTAGCACAGGGAACTCTACTCAATACTCTATAATGACCTATATGGGAAAAAAATCTAAAAAAGAGTAAATATATGTGTATATGTATAACTGATTCACTGCTACTGAAAGTAACAGTACTCCAATAAAAGTTTTTTTTTTAATGGCCAAACCATCCAAAAACTACTTTTGATTTTTATTCAAATTCTAGATTTTTAGACTCCTTTATCCAATGCTCTTAGAATGTAGATGCATGAAGGTTGTTTTATCTTTATTCAGTATTTGCCAAAGTTTTAATTGTCACACCCCAACTACACCATCAATTCAATAAATCAGAATAAAAGGGAAATGAGAATTATAGAATCAATTGAGATATGGATTTGAGCGAGTGTATGTAATACTTGGCTTTTTTTTCCCTCAAAGCGTTTGTGTCATTCAACGTAGAGCACCCATTTTTTTTCCTCTTGAATTAGGGCAAAATTTAATTGGTCCAAGTTGTCTAGATACAGGAAAGAATCAAGTAAACAGATACAAAATTTCAAGTGGACAAGGGGATTTATTTTCATTGTTTATTTACATCCATAGGTCTCTTCACAAGTTTCAAAGGCTGTATAAAGCTGTAATACAGCCACCTTTCTGAGCAAACTTGTGTGTAAATACAGTTTATTTCACTTGAAGCCTTGCCCTCTTGACTGATGGAAATTGTAGTAAAACTTCCACCTGGGTTGTCAACTACGGGAAACTTTCTTATTTATTTTTATTTGTCACAGCAGGTTAAGCTCACAAATTCCAGGTGTTACGTGGCTTTAAATCTGGACACAGGCACAGGAATAGTCTGTTGAAGGTAGTTTATTTAGGATCCCTAAACATGAAGGGACTTAACGAAATGGATTTTATCCAGCTCTGTAGGTCAGGGTGTAAATTCAATGTACAACGACCAGAAATAGACCAATAGAAAAGCAGTGCCAACAGAATAAATTCTGGGTCATGCACTATGATAATTCTATATTTATTTCTGAAGATGGTAGGAAGGGAGCAAGAATACAGAGAGAAGCAACCTTCCTCCTGCTAATTTACAACTTAGCTTAAAGTGTCTCTCTTAGTGATCTTTCTCTCTCATAAACCTTTCAGATTATGTGGAGTAATACAACCATTGCCACCAGCAGATAAGAAAACTTCTTTCCTTCACTTAAACATAAAAATGTATAGATCTTAATTTTTATTAAAAAGTGAAAGTGAAAGTTGCTCAGTCATGTCCAACTCTGCGACCCCATGGACTGTAGCCCGCCAGCCTCCTCTGCCCGTGGAATTCTCCAGGCAAGAATACTGGAGTCGGTTGTGATTTCCTCCTCCAGGAGCTCTTTCCGACCCAGGGATAGAACCCGGGTCTCCTGCATTACAGGCAGATTCTTTTGTTTCTTTCTCAAGTTTTTTTTTTTTTTTAATTGGAGTATCATTGCTTTACAATGTTGTGTTAGTTTCTGAGCTATATGTGTACATATATCCTCTCCTTCCTAAGCCTCCCATCCATCTCCCCATCCCACCCTCCAATTTATTCTTTTAATCTTCATTCCCAAGTTTCTAAATTATGTATTTATTTAAAAACACATTTTCTTCATGATCATTTTATTATATACTTAAAAAAATTTTTGTTTTGTTTTCTAATGACTTTGCCCAAAATAAGACGGTCATTCTTTGGTTAACATGATCATTCACTGTATGGTAATTGAAAAATCTGATTTATTTAATTAGCCTGTCATATTTGCTGTACTTTCTCTGTTTCCTTCCTAAAGGAGCTAAAAATAAAATTATCTTTCTGCCTTTGCCTACACACTAGCAGATGTCCACTCATCCATCCAAATGGACTTGTAAGTAAACAACTAATTTGGATCAAATTAATGCGCAAGTAATTAAAGTTGATTTTTTGTATGTGATTCTAATTTTCATCACACAGTGCTTGTATTTCAATACTTTAGTATTTCATAAGCTGTCAGCTTGTGATACATTCCAGTAATAAGAGACTTTAGTTGATCCTCATAGGATGTATACATGTGCGTGTATCAAACTGACCCATCTGGACAGAGCAAAATTCCCAGACTAGTCCATTTGAACTGAACCACTTTCGTGGTCTGCTGTCATAGTTCATTCTGTCCTGTTTTACGTTCATATTTGACATTTGATTTCTACTACCTGAGCATCAATACAAGAAATCAGGAATCTTTTATCCAAATTATCCCTTAGGCTAAGTCTACAGTTTTTTATCCATACATATGCACCCAAAATTTGGGAGTTAAAAAAAAAAAAAAGAGCTAAAAATTCTAACTTGATTCCACTCTTCTCAATTCACCATAATTCAGTTATTAATTTCTTTAAGTATTTTAAACCAGTAATACATTACTATATTTCAAATAAACTATTTGATAGTGCGCTAAGAATTGTAGAAAATTCTCCTATCATGAAACTTTGAAATTCAAGATGGAATTTTGTTTTGGACTTCTCATTCCAGATACCTGCAGGAAAAATTTTAAAAGGGCAAGCAAGCAAGAAATAACAACTCTATAATGGTATAAGGGGAAAAGTCATGAGAAAATATCAGTTTTATCTAACTAGCTGCCACTCTAGATATTCTATATTTGACAACATGTTTCCTTTAAAACTATCCTACTTTTCATTTCACCTCTTCACTAGTTCATGCTAAAGTGTGATACACTGAATATATGAAATCATTTTTAAACAAATGCATAAATATTATATTGGATTCTACAAGCTATTTTATTGATTGTCTATACCTCTTTTCCCTCACTTGTATTTTAATAATTAGTGAATTATAGTGGAAAGTTGGAAAGAGTATAGATATCTGTTTTCTTCTATTTGTCAACTGTGTGTTCTTGAATATATACTTACATCTTTCCATTTGTCAGTTTTTTTTCCTGATAAATGGGAACAATAAAGTCTCTCTCATATCTCAAATAACTAAGTCATAATACAGACATGCATTTATATCTAGAAATCACAGTATTACTGTAAGATAAATGTCATTTATATCTCAAATTCATTTTGTGTTCTTCTTCTTGATATACTCTGGTTTTCATTTCTAATGATGTAACTTAAACTGTAAGGGAGTTCATTTCTGATTGGCACATATCTAATTTGATATTTCTTAGCCTCTGGGCAGCATTCATACCTTCCTAAAAATGCTTTGTAATATGTATAATCAAAGGAGAATTGAATAAGCATTTAACTTTGAAAATGTTGGGGTTATTTTATGATTTTCCTTGAGGGGGGAATGTAACTAACCTGACTGTTTCATAAAAACCGTGATTTAGAATGAATGTTGCAGACTTTTTCTATCTCCCCGATCTCCACCTCCTTCCCACCCCCGATACTTCTGTAGATGGAACAGAAAGTCACACTGACCACTCACTTTGTTAAATCATCTATCATTTCTCTGGCAAGTTAAATTGGCCAATGAATACGATGAATTGGAGCTAAGGCAGTTGGTTCTCTTTGAAGCCCCAGGCATTTGTTTCCAAATAAACTGAATTAGTGAGTCCCCATGTAATTTATGATTTTTCATTTACTTGACTTATTTCCATGATGATTGGAGATTAGTCCATTTTAAAGGAGACAAAAGAAATTGGGTTTAAGAAACATTAAAACTAGACCAGGAAAGCATACGGAGATCAAGTAGTTCAAAGTTATGGTGACAGATTATCCTTAACTCATGCCCCACTTAAGAAGGAGAAAGACACACTCTTCTTTGCTAAAATATGTTCTTGAAGAATTTTTATTTTTATTTTATGCTTATAGGGATTAAAATCTGAGTTTTATATACATTGAACATCGCAACCAAACTCTTGGGTATATGGGGTTTACAGTTTGAGATGTGAAAAACTCCCAGTGTTTATATTTGGAGTTGTGCCTACTTAGGGATTAAAGTTTGGAGGCCACAGTGATGTCACCGGATTAGAGTTAGGAAGATACATTTTGGTAAGACTGAAGCCAATGCCAAATTCATGACTCCAGAATTTATGATTGAACTCTAGACTGCCTACAAATTCATGACTTCTAAATTTATGATTGAACTCATGACTTTCCAGCTTACATATTTAAGGGCATGCACTAATAAATAAAGACTTTTGAACCTCAAAGTAAATTCAGTGGACACCAATGTGCATTTTACAATTTAAAATACTGATCCAGGAACAGCCAATGCAATGACCTCGCGTCTTGGTTGTAGGTCGAAGGTACAATACCACTTTACAGACTGTTTAAAATGTTCACACCCATAAAATTATATCAGTGAGAATTGAAGTAGACCCATTTCATGTTATAGACCATCTGATTTTTTCGCCATTTTGTCAAGATTTATTTTCTTAACCTTGATCTTTTTTTTGTTTCAAGTCTCAAGGGACAGTAGTAAGGCTCTTCCCTTTGGAAACAAATTCCAAAATAAAATTCAGATATTTCTTGACCTTTACCCAAGGATTATGTTCTCTTGATTATTATTTTTTTTAAATTTGAAAATTCTGAGTCAAGTGCTGGAATAATGCCAAATACCTGGATGAGAGGATCAGTCATCCAGATGTTTTATCTGTATAATACAAATATCTCTAGACTGGCCTATGTCCTTCACCGCCTTGATGCAAGTTAGATTTTTCTTTATGCCTCCATTTGCCCCAAATAATAATCTATAGTTCAACAAATCAGGAAAAATTATCTATTCTGCTTCCTCTATTCCTCAGTTTTATTTCCCATAGTGTCTTCATGTTTCAGGTTTTTTTGTTGTTGTTTTACTGTCATTTACTTTTGCCCACCAGCACAAAAGAGTCCCTCCGTATTCTTCGAGCTATCCTATACCATTGCTGAGGTCTTCTCAATACTCCACCCGTGACGAGCGTTATTGACCTTTTCTGGAGAGCATAGGCCAGCATGCTTTCTGTAATCTTGTTACTCTACCCTATATCTAGCATATAGAAAATGTTCAATGAATATTTATAAGATGTCCACTTAACAAACAACCAATCAAATATTGGCTGATTAATCTATTGTTTTATCAGTTTGTTTTTTACGGGGTTAACAATTTCAGACCTTATAGATACCTTCCTTTGTGTATCTTGAGAAAATTACTAGGTAAACAAGAAGCTATATTTAAGGTATATAATATAAACAAATGCTACACTTGGCAAATCTGATAACTGGGAAATCAATGAAAAAAAGAATGCAAGGGTTTTAATTTAGTAAAGTTGCAGATAAAATTGTTATTTTTGGATCATTACAATTTTATAAAACAAATTAAGGAGTAATTTACAAAATTGTAAAATGAGAAAGAAATTATTGTTAGCCTCTTTTGTTTTTGTTCAATCACTAAGTCATATCCGACTCTTTGTGATCCCATGGACTGCAATATGCTAGACTTCCCTATCCTTCGCTACCTCCCAGAGTTTGCTCAAACTCATGTCCATTGAATTGGTTACCCTTTTTGGTAATTTCAAAATTTATTAGATATAAAACATTTTGGAAAAAATCAAAGTACTGCATATATCACAGCTGCATTAAAGCATAGTATACAGGTGTTCTAGAATGGGATTTTTTATCCTCCAAAATTTAATTTTAGTAAGAAATATTAGAATATTTTTTAGCTTTTATTTTTCCAAGTGGTCTAGGTTTATCTTAATTAATCTGTGTAATAATTGTGCCCCCAAATGACCATCTGCCATCTCAAAATTTATTTTTCATTTTCAATACTATTTCTCCCCTTGCTTCACCTGTGGCCAGAAGCAAAGGGGTGTTGGAAGTCAGACATCTGATGAGAAGTGACATGACAACAAGCTCCCACACAACCAGGAGCCTCTCACATACTCTATACATTGCATCTCTCTTCTAAGAGTCAACATTCTCCACCTTCTGAGGGTCTTCATCCCTTCATGATTTCTACAAGTCATGTCTCTAAGCTCAGTCTTGTTTATGAAAGACAATTGGTGTGTCTCATTTTTCTAGTCATGCAAGCACATCAGCAGTTAGCTGTTTTGCTTGGAAGTGGAAAGGCATTATGGGTTTAAAAGTTGACTGTCTCCTTCCTCCTGGCACCATACATTGGGCAAGTTATTTCATTTTCTGAGAGCTCAGTCCTCTCAACTTTTCATTTGTCAAACATGGTTGATGAGAGTATCTATCTCATATGAGTGCTGGGAGAATTAAATGAATGAACACATGTAAGGTGCTTAGAATTCTGCTGAATGTTTGGTAAATGGTTGCATCAGGGATTTTTTAAAAAAATTTTATAGGCACATTAGCAATTCAGCAAGATTAACTTGTTCAATGACATCTTTGGGAGATGTAGCACTTTGTTGTAATCATCATCACAGGCAGAATGTGAAGATTCCAGTAAGAAATGAACAGGGAACAAGCAAAGAGTATCAACAAATGGCTGACATTTACCCTCCATTTTTCTTCTTGGTTCAACCTAAGTCTTATACTCTCAATTTTGGAAAGAATTTGTTTCACTATTTCAAATTTTAATTTAAAATCATGTCTTCATAGTTATTTTCCCAGAGTTGCTTTGTTAAAGGGAGAAGAGTAAGTAAGTTCAGTGGAGTGAAGGCTGTTGCATTGTGCACTTTCACCAAATAATAAGCATAGAGGCTTTTAAAGCATACTTTATTAAAATTTTCTTATTTCTATGTTATTTATGTCACAGTAGTTCAAATGTTGCATTTCATGTATTTAGTTCACCTCTCTACTTTGTAAAAAGAGTCTCTCTACTTCAGCCATGATGCATTTATTGTAGACAAAGCTCCAGTTTACAGACCGTTCCCCTGGGATCACTTATTTTATAGTCTCCATTGTGTCTATTTATTTATTTAGTGACTGTCATAAACCTGCTGTTTTGAGGGAACATGGAGGCTAATATATACTTTGCAGCATCTGCGTTCGATGTCTATTTACCTTTGAGTGATTTGGTTCAAGAACTTCTTGCATAGACTACTTTTTGCCTAAAATTTTATTCCTTTTGAGCTGTATCCATTTTAATTTTTAATATAGCCAGTGCCAACCTTATCCCTTTTATTTTCAGATTCTCACTGCTTGATAACTGATGACAGGTCATCTCTCAAATCCCTGGAGAGATAAAGGACTAATTTATTTGATGTATAATAGCTGGTTCAACTTCCCCTTCCTACCCTCCTTCTACATAACCTCCTCCCTCCTCTTCATCCTTCTCATCCTCTTCCTTTTCCTTCATCTGTGTCTCCTCTTAGACCCCTTCTTTCTTGAGTTGTGTGTGTTTGTAGGTGTGTGCATTCGTGCGTGTTTTGGTTCATTTAAGCATCTATGTTTATTTTTATTTTCTCTTTTTTTAATAATTTTATTTGTTTATTTATTTTTACTTTTTGGCTGTGCTGAGTCTTAGTTGCTGCACAGGCTTTTCTCTAGTTGTGGAGAGTAGGGGCTACTCTAGTTGTGATACACGAGCTTCTCACTGAAGTGGCTTCTCTTGCTGTGGAGCTTGGGTTCTAGGGAACATAGGCTTCAGTGTTTGCGGCTCCTGGACTCTAAAGCACGGGCTCAATAGTTGTGGCCCACGGGCTTTGTTGCTCCACAGCATGTAGGATCTTCCCAGCTCAAGGACTGAACCTGTGTCTGCACTAGCAGGCAGATTCTGTACCACTGAGCCACCGGGGAAGAGCTTATTTTTTTTTTAATATTTGAATTCCTATTTTTGACCATGTCATCTTTTTAGGCCCCACTTGCAAGAAGTCTTACCCACTTGCAAGAAGTCTTACCATAAATCCTTAATGTCATATAGAGTTGTATTTTAAACACTACCTCTTATTTACAGGTTCAAAACTCTTTGGCAATATTTACAGCAAATATGATCTCTGATAAATCAGTGCTTGCCACTGTGAACTCTCTTGGATTTCATTCCCACTATGTTATTGTAGATGACACTTTGAGATCATAAACTTTTGTGGCATATTATGTTTGGGTAGAACTATAATTGTATGAGTGTGTCCCTGTGTATCTACGCATAGAAAAGTCTATAAGGTTACATACCAAACACCTTGGAGTGTGGAATGAGTTTCACTTCTAAAATGTTTGAAAAATATTCTTTCTCTCTATCCAGCATATACATCACTTTTTACTTTTTAAAAAAATCACAAATCTAAAAAGAAACAAAATCCCAAACACCTAGGAAATATCCTGGTTGGGCTTAAGGAAGATTGATACATTTTCCAAATGGAATTTATTCTAGATTCATAGTGGGTTCCATTTGAAGGGGTCCAGTGTATATCAAGGAAATTAATCAGTTTCAGTGGATTTATTCTCCTTTGTGAAAATGTGTGGAATTAACACGTAACAAATATCATCTCCCCTTTCTATTGACTTTTAAATTTTATTATATGATTTTCATTCTTAAAACTGTTTTCATGTCATTAAAATATGCATCTGTTTCTTTGTCAATTTTAGTTGAAATCTCACCATTTTAAAAAATATTTAAAACACGCATTCAACTTCTCTCCCCTTTTTTATTCACCTCTACTTTCCAGTTTTTGTTGTTACATTATAGTTTTTACATTATTAAAGTTGTAACATTGATATATAGTCTCTAACTGTAATCAAGTTTACGTAGCTCTGTACAAGTTAACTCAAAATTGAAAACCTCTAAAAGATATTGAATTTATATAGAAAGAAATGCACTTCTATTGAAGCTTTGTGATTCTGTAGCAACTTTAATAAGGTCAAGGCTAACAAATTCTCTTTCTGTTTCTAAACATTTTCCTTCTCTCATCATTCATCCTCAGTTGATATCACATCTTGAAATTTATGCCACCCTTTCTTTATATATATATGTATATATAAGTTAATTTTCTAATTAATAGACTTTATAGTAGTTTTAGCTTTACAGAACATTGAACAGATAGTACCAAGAATCATATACCCTCTGATTCAATATTCTCAAGCTATTCATATAGATTATATTATTATCTGCCCGGATTCTGAGAAGGCATTTGACAAAATAAACATTCGTATTTATTAGAAACATTGACAATTCAGGAATCATTTTATCCTTTCTTTCTTAACTTGATTATCTATACATAGACATGTAGCTAAAGGTCGAAAAGTCAGCATCATCCTAATGGGGAAATACTATAGATTCTCTCACCAAAGTCAAGGACAAGAATGAATATCCACTATCATTATGACAATTTAATATTGTCTGAAAGAGATGAACCTATAAATTAAGCAAGACAAGAAAATTAGAGGTATAAATACTGGTAAAGAGGGGGTAAAACTATTTGCAGTTAACATAGTGTTTTTCATGGAAAACACCAAGATATTAAGTAAGAAAGCAAAAACCTGCAAGTGTGAGATAATACAGTGATTTGGTGGAATATAAATTAACATAAATAGAATTTATCTAAACATAAAACTTCAATGCAAGAGACGTGGGTTCGATCCTGGTTCATGAAAAGCCTCTGGAGAAGGAAATGGCAACCCACTCCAGTATACTTGCCTGGGAAATCCCATGGACAGAGGAGCCTGGTGTGCTACAGTCCTTGGGCTCGCAACAGTCAGACACGACTTAGCAACCAAACCACCAAACATGACACTACCAGTTCAAAGATATAATAGAAGACCTCATTCTTACTAGCAACATAAAAAATAAAGCCATACGCCTAAACTTAGCACAGTATGTACAAACTCTATATGAAAAAAAACTTCAAACCACTCCTACAGTACATAAAAGTAAACTTAAACTAATAGAAAAACATATCACAGAGAGAGAAAGAGTCAATATCAATGGTATCTATTTTTCCTAAATTCTTTTGCTTTAATGTAATGTGATCTTAAATGGTACTGGGACCAGATAAAATGATTCTACAGTTCACATAAAAATTGGGCAGTTTAGCTAAATAAATTTGGACAAAGAACAAAGAGCAGAAATGAGTTCTAACAGACATGAAGTCTATTATAAACCTCAGTAGGTAGAATAGTGTGGTGCTTATGTCTGAGGAGACACAATCCAAAATAGTAATATCAAAAATAAAAATATATACAGGATTTTAATATGTGATAAACATGTCATTGGAAAACAGTGAGTAAAAATGAAGCTTTCCAATTTCATGTGTCCTGAAGCATCAGTCTTATCTTTCCATGATTGCTGGATTATATGTTATGGTTAGAAAAGCCTTCCCCAATGTGAAATTATAAATAAACATTAATTCATAGTTTCTGTTAATTCAGCTCAGTTCAGTCACTCAGTCATGTCCAACTGTTTGCAACCCCATGGACTGCATCATGCCAGGCTTCCCTGTCCATCACCAAAGCCTGGCGCTTGCTCAAACTTATGTCCATTGAATTGGTGATGCCATCCAACCATCTCATCCTCAGTCATCCCTTTCTCATCCTGCCTTCAACCTTTCCCAGCTTCAGGGTCTTTTTCAGTGAGTCAGTTCTTCCCATCAGGTGGCCAAAGCACTGGAGTTTCAGCTTCAGCATCAGTCTTTCCAATGAATGTTCAGGACTGATTTCCCTTAGGATTCACTTATTTGATCTCCTTGCAGTCCAAGGGACACTCAAGAGTCTTCTCCAACACCACAGTTCAAAATCGATTCTGGGAGAACAAGATGGCAAAGGAGTAGGTGGACATGGAGTACATCTCTCTCCACAGGTGCATCAGGAATACACCTGCAGACACAGAAGTGCATGCAGAACACCAGCTGAGAGCAGACAGGAGAGCCTGAAAGGTGGAAAAAAATATAAAGAACCACATAAAACTTGGTAGGACAAAGGAACTAGGGGGTGAAACAGGAGTGTTAGTAAGGCTGGATCTGCCCTCAGCCAGTGAGGGCACTGAAGCAGGGGTCAGATCCCCACATCAGGGCAATCGTCTGAGTCAGAGGAGAAACATTTAAGGCTGAGAGTGAAACAGCTGATCTGTGGCAGCCTAAATGGAATGAGAATCAGATGGTCCTTGCCACAGCCATACGTACTCTGTACAGGGATGCAAGTCCCTTGGAAGGCAGAGTGGCCAGGAACTGGAGTTTAGGGATTGTGGAGAAATCCCAGGGTGATGGTAGCTGTTGACTGTGGAGAGACAGATCAAGAGGAGCTGAGGGAGGAGATTTTGGTGGAAAATGCCTGCGGAGGAAAGCTGGGCAGCCATGGAAGCAAGGCAATACTACCGAGTCATGCATAGGGGATGGAGCCATCACCATAGCCTCTCTCCCCCCACACACCAGCATCAGCAGCTCAACGAAAGAGAGGCTGGCCCATCAAGCGCCTGACGCACTGAACTACAGAGTAGGACCCCACCCAGGGTGCCCCTTTAAGTCTCTGATACACTGATCTACAGAGTAGGGTCCCAGCCAGGGGGCGCTCTCTATGTGCCTGATGTGCTGAACAACAGAGAAGGACCCCAGGCAAAGGAACCCTCTAAGTGCCTGAATGGGTGCACCTAAGGAGAAAGACTGGCCAAAGAGGCCTTCTGATCGCCAGCTACAAGAGGCTTGAAAAAAGACTCTGATAAGGCTATAACTCCTGCGGTGGAAATAGTCCATGTCTCTGCACACTTGGCACCGCCAGGGTCCCCACAAGCCAAGCAGCTGTGCCACCTTCATGCTCAACACTCACTGGGGCAGAGCTGCCACAGGCAAAAGTGTCTTGCATCTATGCACGCAGGGTCCCTTTGGTAGTGTCCAAATCTTTGCGACCCTGTACACTGTGGCATGTCAGGCTTCTCTGTCAGGGAGGGGGGATTCTCCAGGCAAGAATACTGGAGAGCATTGGCAAATACTGGTTGCCATACCCTTCTAGAGCACTATATTTCCTGCTGCCCTAGCTGCCAACTCCCCTTGAATACCTGGTGCTGCCAGAACCCCTACAATCCAATCAGCTACACTACCTCCATACCTGGCCCTCGCTGGGGCAAACCCAAGTCCTCGAGGGCAGCCTTAGAAGCAAACCCCAGTGGACGACCCACATGCAGAGGTAGAAATAAAACCACAATTGAAACCCAGGGGCAGTGTGGCTAAGAAAGAAGACCCAAAACATTCCCACCAGCGGTACAAGCTACAGATTAAATCCACACGATCAACTAGGCAGACTCTGTGTCTATGGAATATATAAAAGGTCATAGAGAGCTCCCACAAAAGAAAACTCACTAGTTCTGATAGCTGTGAACATTGGAGGCAAGAACACACAGGAGTAGGACCAGATTAGAATCTGAGCTGCCCACACAGCAGGCCCAGAGATCAGAAGAGTGTAGGAGAGCATCCTAGGGAGGTGAGGTGGACTGTGACTCCCAGCTAGGGAAAAGACTCTGACAGCAGTGACTCAAGAAAAGCATTTATTATTCTTATGTTTTGGCTTGTTCTGTAGATTCTTTTATATTTTTTTCTTTTTCCTTTTTTCCCCCCTCTGTTGTAGTTGTTGACTTTATTGGCACTATGAAATCCAATTAAGCTTTGAGCTTTCTTTTTTTCCCCAGTCACATTTTTTATTGTTGCTATAAACCTCTGCCTCTACATTGGGCTTTTGCAGTTCTGTGGAATTTTTCTTTTTTTTTCCTCTCTCTCTCTCTTTTTAATTTTAATGTTTCACATCTATTATTATTTTTTCTACATTTATTCCTTTGTTTGCTTTCCCTACTGTTCTTTTTCCCTTGCAGTTAATCTTTAATGGATATAAATCTTCTTTATCTACCTCTGTTTAACGTTGCATATCTATTCTTTCTTTCTTTTTTTCTTTCCTTTCCTGTTAACATATTTGTTAGTTTTATTTTCATTGCTTTAATGTCCAACTGGCGCCGTGCTTTGCTTTTGTTTTCCAGTTTATGCTTTAGTTAGTTTTCTTCTGGTAGATATAATTTTTGGTTCCTTTGTTTGCCAGGTCAATCTATTGTACTTTTTTTTTTTTGGACTATTTTGATTTTGCTTATGGGTGTATATGTGTATATTCAATCACTTTTTACTGTTCTTATAAACCTCTGTCTCTATGTTGGGTTTTTGCAGTTCTGTCGGATTTTCCTTTTTTCTTTCTTCTTCCATTTTCTTTTCTTTTCTCTTTTTTATAATTTTAATTCTTAAATTTTTTAACTTATTATTATTTTTTCTACATTTATTCCTTTGTTTGTCTTTCCTACTGTTCTTTTCCCCTTGCAGTTAATCTTTAATGGATATAAATCTTCTTCATCTACCTCTATTTAGCTTTGCATAACTATTCTTTCTTTCTTTTATTTCTCTTCTTTCCCCTCAACATATTTGCTAGTTTTGTTTTCACTGCTTTATTCCCTACTTGGCACCTTGCTTTAGTTTCGTTTTCTAGATTGTGCTTTAGTTACTTTTGTTCTTAACTGGTATAATTTCTGATTTCCTTTGTTTGCTGGGTCAGTCTACCATACTGTATTTTTGTTGGACTGTTTTGACTTTGCTCATGGGTGTATATGTATATGTGTATATTCCATTATTTTAATTATTATTTGCCTGATTTTGTAACTGCCATTTCTCTGGGGTTCATCTTTGGTTTCTCATTTTTGGATATTTGTTTTAGTGCCATAACAAGCCACTTGTGGAATCTTCATTCCTGAACATAGATCAAGCCTTGAGATTTTGGAGTGGGAGCATTGACTCTAAGACCCTAGACTACCAGAGAACTAACCCTAGGGAGTATCAAATAGTGAGAACTCACACAAAGGAAACCACTTGAATACAAGACCTGGCATCACCCAACCACCAGTAGCACCCTGTGCAGGACACCTCATCTAAACAACAAATGAAACAAAAATACAAACCCAATCATCAGCAGACAGGATTACTACCTCACTCAGCCTTGCCCATCAGAGGAAAAACAAACAAACATACACTCAGCACAAATCAAACGCTATATGAGGCTTAAACAAACCCCTGGACCAACCATGGGAAGGCAGAAACCAAAAGGAAGAAAAGATTCAACCCTGAAGCCTGTGAAAAGGAGACCTCAAACACAGCAAGTTAAAAAAAAATAACATTGAAAAGGCAGAGAAAGACTACAGAAAAGAAGGAATAAACTAGAAACACAGAAGTCCAATAAATGAAGAGGAAATAAGCAAACTACCTGAAAAAGAATTCAGAATAATGATAGTAAAGATGATCAAAAACAAAATGGAGAAAAATACAAGAATCAATTAAGAAAGACCTAGAAGAATTAAAGAATGAACATGCAGAGACAAACAACACAATTACTGAAATTAAAACTACTCTAGAAGGAATCAATAGCAGAATATCTGAAGCAGAAGAACGAATCAGTGATCTGGAAGATAAAATGGTGGAAATAATTTCTGAATAGCAGAATAAAGTAAAAAGAATGAAAAAAAACTGAGGACAGTCTCAGAGACCTCTGGGAAAATGTCAAATGCACCAACATTCGAATTATAGGGGTCCCAGAAGAAGGAAAAAAGAAAGGGTAACAGAAAAATTTTGAAGAGATTATAGTTGGAAATTTCCCCAACACGGAAAAGGAAATAGTCAATCAAGTCCAAGAAGCACAGAGTCCCATACAGGATAAACCCAAGGAGAAGCATGCCAAGAAACATACTAATCAAATTAACAAAGACTAAACACAAAGAAAGAATATTAAAAGCAGCAAGGGAGAAGCAACAAGTAACATACAAGGGAAACCCCATATGCTTAACAGCTGATCTTTCAGCAGAAATTCTGCAGGCCAGAGGGGAATGCCAGTATATATTTAAAGTACTGAAATGGAAACATCTACAACCAAGATTACTGTACCCAGCAAGGATCTAGTTCAAAATTGATGGAGAAATAAAAAGCTTTTCAGAAAAGCAAGAGTTAAGAGAATTCAATACCACCAAACCAGCTTTACAACAAATGTTGAATAAACTTACATAGTTAAGAAAAACAAGAGAATAAAAAAGATATACAAAATCATTCCCAAATTACTAAGAAAATGGCAATGGGAACATATATATCAATAATTACTTTAAATGTAAATGGTTTAATTGCTTCAACCAAAAGACACAGACTGGCTGAATGGATACAAAAACAAGACCCATATGTATGCTGTCTACAAGAAACCCACTTCAGACATCAAGACACATATAGACTGAAAGTGAGAGGATGGAAAAATATATTCCAATATTCCATGCAAATGGGAAGCAAAAGAAAGCTGGAGTAGCAATCCTCATATCAGACATAAGAGTCCTTAAAATAAAGAAGATTACAAGAGGTAAGGAAGGAAACTACATAATGATCATGGGATCATTCAAGAGGAAGACATAGCAATTATAAATATCTATGCACCCAACATAGGAGCACTTCAATACATAAGACAAGCACTAACAGACATAAAAGGAGAAATTGACAGTAACACAATAATAGTAGGAGACTTTAACACCCCACTCACACCAATGGAAAGATCATCAAAACAGAAAATTAATAAGGAAACACCTGTCTTAAATGATACATTAGATAAGATGGATCTCATTCATATCTTCAGGACATTCCATCCAAATCAGAAGAATACACCTTCTTCTCAAGTGCACATGGAACATTCTTCAGGATAGACCACATCTTGGGTCACAAATCAAACCTCAGTAAATTTAAGAAAATTTAAATTGTATCAAACATCTTCTCTGACCACAACACTATGAGACTAGATATCAACTAAAGAAAAAAACTGTAAGAAACACAAACACATGGAGATTGAACAACACATTTCTAAGTAACCAACAGGTTACTTAAGAAACCAAAAGGTAAATAAAAAAGGTTCTAGAAACAGAAGACAATGAAAACATGACAACTCAAAACCTATGGGATGCAGCAAAAGCAGTTCTAAGAGGGAAGTTTATAACAATACAATCCTACCACAAGAAACAAGAAAAACATCGAATAGACAACCTAATTTTACACATAAAACAACTAGAAAAAGAAGAACAAAAATTCCCCAAAATTAGTAGAAGGAAAGAAATCATAAAGATTCAAGCAGAAATAAATGAAAAAGAAATGAAAGAAACAATAGTAAAGATTGATAAAACTAAAAGCTGGTTCTTTGAAAAGATAAACAACGTTGACGAACCTTTATCCAGACTCATCAAGATAAAAAGAGGAGAATCAAATCAACAAAATTAGAAATGGAAAAAGAGAGGTTGCCACAGACAATGCAGGAGTACAAAGGATAATAACAGACTACTATGAACAAATATATGGCAACAAAATGGATAACCTGGGGAAAATGGACAGATTCTCAGAAAAGTTCAATCTTCCAAAACTGAACCAGGAAGAAATAGAAATTATGAACAACCCAATTACAAGCACTGAAATTGAAGCTGTGATAAAAAATCTCCCAGAAAACAAAAGCCCAGGACCAGATGGCTTCACAGGAGAATTCTATTAAACATTTAGAGAAGAGCTAATGCCTATCCTTCTAAAACTCTTTCAAAAAATTGCCAAGGAAGGAACACTTCCAAACTCATTCTATGAGGTCACCATCACCCTGATACCAAAACCAGACAAAGACAACACACAAAAAAGGAAACTACAGGCCAATATCACTGATGAACATAGATGCAAAAATCCTCAACAAAATTTTAGCAAACAGAATTCATCAACACATCAAAAGCTCATACACCATGATCAAGTTGGGTTTATTCCAGGAATGCAAGGATTCTTTAATATATATAAATCAATCAATGTGATACACCACATTAACAAATTGAAAGATAAAAACAATATGATAGTCTCAATAGATGCAGAAAAAGGCTCTGAAAAAATTTAGCACCCACTTATGATTAAAACACTTCAAAAAATGGGGATAGAAGGAACCTACCTCAACGTAGTAAAGGCCATATATGGTAAGCCTACAGAAAACATCATTTTCAATGGCAAAAAACTGAAATCATTACACCTACCTAAGATCAGGAACAAGACAAGGGTGTCCATTTTTGCCACTATTATTCAAAATAATTTTGGAAGTCCTAGCTACAGCCATCAGAGAAGAAAAAAGAAATAAAATGAATTCAGATCAGAAAAGAAGTTAAGCTCTCACTGTTTGCAGATGATGTGATACAGTACATAGAAAACCCTAAAGATAGCATCAGAAAATTACTAGAGCTAACCAGTGAATTTAGCAAAGTTGCAGGATACAAATCAATACACAGAAATCGCTTGTATTTCTAAGTGCAAAGAAAAATCAGAAAGAGCAATTAAGGATTCAATCCCACTCAACATTGCAAGAAAAAGAATTAAATATCTAGGGATCAGTTCAGTTCAATTCAGTCGCTCAGTCATGTCCGACTCTTTGCGACCCCATGAATCGCAGCACGCCAGGCCTCCCTGTCCATCACCAACTCCCGGAGTTTACCCAAACCCATGTCCATCGAGTCGGTGATGCCATACAACCATCTCATCCTCTGTCGTCCCCTTCTCCTCCTGCCCCCAATCCTTCCCAGCATCAGGGTCTTTTCCAGAGTCAACTCTTCGCATGAGGTGGCCAAAGTATTGGCGTTTCAGCTTCAACATCAGTCCTTCCAATGAACACCCGGGACTGATCTCCTTTAGGATCATCGAAAAAGCAAGAGAGTTCCAGAAAAACATCTATTTCTGCTTTATTGACTATGCCAAAGCCTTTGACTGTGTGGATCACAATAAACTGTGGAAAATTCTGAAAGAGATGGGAAAACCAGACCATCTGACTTGTCTCTTGAGAAACCTGTATGCAGGTCAGGAAGCAACAGTTAGAACTGGACATGGAACAACACACTGGTTCCAAATAGGAAAAGGAGTACATCAAGGGTGTATATTGTCACTGTGCTTATTTAACTTATATGCAGAGTACATCATGAGAAACGCTGGGCTGGAAGAAACACAAGCTGAAATCAGATTGCTGGGAGAAATGAATAACCTCAGATATGCAGATGACACCACCCTTATGGCAGAAAGTGAAGAAGAACTAAAGAGCCTCTTGATGAAAGTGAAAGAGGAGAGTGAAAGAGTTGGCTTAAAGCTCAATGTTCAGAAAACTAATATCATGGCATCTGGTCCCATCACTTCATGGCAAGCATATGAGGAAACAGTGGAAACAGTGTCAGACTTTATTTTGGGGGGCTCCAAAATCACTGCTGATGGTGATTGCAGCCATGAAATTAAAAGACGCTTACTCCTTGGAAGGAAGGTTAGGACCAACCTAGATAGCATATTTAAAAGCAGAGACATTACTTTGTCAACAAAGGTCCATCTAGTCAAGGCTATGGTTTTTCCAGTGGTCATATATGGATGTGAGAGTTGGATGGTGAAGAAAGCTGAGCGTCGAAGAATTGATGCTTTTGAAGTGTGGTGTTGGAGAAGACTCTTGAGAGTCCCTTGGACTGCAAGGAGATCAAACCAGTCCATCCTAAAGGAAATATCTAGGTATAAACTTACATAAAGAGACAAAAGAACTGCAGAAAATTAAAAGACACTAATGAAAGAAATCAAAGACAACATAAACAGATGGAGAGATATTCCATGTTCCTGGATAGGAAGAATCAATATTGTGAAAATGACTAGACTACCAAACACAGTCTACAGATCTAACGTGATCCCTATCAAATTCAGTTCAGTTCAGTTCAGTCACTCAGTTGTGTCCGACTGTTTGCAACCTCATGAATCGCAGCATGCCAGGCCTCCCTGTTCATCATCAAGTCCAGGAATTTACACAAACTCATGCCCATTGAGTCGGTGATGCCATCCAGCCATCTCATCCTCTATCATCCCCTTCTCTCCTGCCCCCAATCCTTCCCAGCAACAGGGTCTTTTCCAATGAGTCAACTCTTTGCATCAGGTGGCCAAAGTATTGGAGTTTCAGCTTCAACATCAGTCCTTCCAATGAGCACCCAGGACTGATCTCCTTTAGGATGGACAGGTTGGATCTCCTGGCAGTCCAAGGGACTCTCAAGAGTCTTCTCCAACACCACAGTTCAAAAGCATCAATTCTTCAGCGCTCAGCTTTTTTTATAGTCCAACTCTCACATCCATACACGACCACTGGAAAAACCATAGCCTTGACTAGATGGACCTTTGTTGGCAAAGTAATGTCTCTGCTTTTTAATATGCTATCTAGGTTGGTCATAACTTCCCTTTCAAGGAGTAAGCATCTTTTAATTTCATGGCTGCAATCATCATCTGCAGTGATTTTGGAGCCCAAAAAATAAAGTCTGACACTGTTTCCACTGTTTCCCCATCTATTTCCCATGAAGTGATGGGACTAGATGCCATGATATTAGTTTTCTGAACGTTGAATTTTAAGGCAACTTTTTCACTCTTCGCTTTCACCTTCATCAAGAGGCTCTTTAGTTCCTCTTCACTTTCTGCCATAAGGGTGGTGTCATCTGCGTATCTGAGGTTATTATATTTCTCCCAGCAATCTTGATTCTAGCTTGTGCTTCTTCCAGTTCAGCATTTCTCATGATGTACTACACTACTCTGCATATAAATTAAAGAATCAGGGTGAAAATATACAGCCTTGACGTACTCCTTTTCCTATTTGGAACCTGTCTGTTGTTCCGTGTCATGTTTTAACTGTTGCTTCTTGACCTGCATACAGGTTTCTCAAGAGGCCAGTCAGGTAGTCCGGTATTCCCATCTCTTTCAGAATTTTCCACAGTTTATTTCCACTGTGATCCACACAGTCAAAGGCTTTGGCATAGTCAATGAAGCAGAATTAGATGCTTTTATGGAATTCTCTTGCTTTTTCTATGTTCCAAAAGATGTTGGCAATTTGATCTCTGGTTCCTCTCCCTTTTCTAAATCTGGCATGAACATCAGGAAATTCACTGTTTGCATAATGTTGAAGCCTGGGTTGGAGAATTCTGAGTATTACTTTGCTAGTGTGTGAGACTGCAATTGTGCAGTAGTTTGAACATTCTTTGGCATTGACCTTCTTTGGGATTGGAATGAAAACTGACCTTTTCCAGTCCTGTGGACACTGCTAAGTTTTCCAAATTTGCTGGCATATTGAGTACAGCACTTTCACAGCATTATCTTTTAGGATTGGAAATAACTTAACTGGAATTCCATCACCTCCACTAGCTTTGTTCGTAGTGATGCTTTCGAAGGCCCACTTGACTTCACATTCCAGGATGTCTGGCTCTAGGTGAGCGATCACACCATCATGATTATGTGGGTCTTGAAGATCTTTTTCGTACAGTTCTTCTGTGTATTCTTGTCACCTCTTCTTAATATCTTCAGCTTCTGTTCGGTCCATATCATTTCTGTCCTTTATTGAGCCCATCTTTGCATGAAATGTTCCCTTGGTATCTCTCATTTTCTTGAAGAGATCTCTAGTCTTTCCCATTCTGTTGTTTTCCTCTATTTCTTTGCATTGATCGCTGAGGAAGGCTTTCTTATCTCTCCTTGTTATTCTTTGGAACTCTGCATTCAAATGGGAATATCTTTCCTTTTCTCCTTTGCTTTTCACTTTTCTTTTCACAGCTATTTGAAAGGCCTCCTCAGACAGCCATCTTGCTTTTTTGCATTTCTTTTCCATGGGGATGGTCTTGATCCCTGTCTCTTGTACTGTGTCACAAACCTCCATCCATAGTTCATCAGGCACTCTGTCTATCAGATCTAGTCCCTTAAATATATTTCTCAATTCCACTGTATAATCGTTAGGGATTTGATTTAGGTCATACCTGAATAGTCTAGTGGTTTTCCCTACTTTTTTCAACTTAAGTCTGAATTTGGCAGTAAGGAGTTCATGATCTGAGCCACAGTCAGCTCCTGGTCTTGTTTTTGCTGACTGTATAGAGCTTCTCCATCTTTGGCTGCAAAGAATATATCAAATTACCAATGGCATTTCTCACAGAACTAAAACAAAAAATTTCACAATTCAAATGGGAACCCAAAAATCCCAAGTAGCCAAAGCAGTCTTGAGAAAGAAAAATGGAATTGGAGGAATCAACCTTCCTGACTTCAGATTATACTTCAAAGCTACAGTCATCAAGACAGTATGATACTGGCACAAAAACAGAAATATAGACCAGTGGAAACAAGATAGAAAGCCCAGAAACAAACCCTTGCACCTCTGGGTAACTTATTTTTGACAAAGGAGGCCAGAACATGCAATGAGGCAAAGACACCCTCTTCAATAAATGGTGCTAGGAAAACTGGATAGTTACATGTTGTTGTTTAGTTTAGTTGCTAAGTTGTGTCTGACTCTTTTGCAACCCCACAGACTATAGCTCACCAGTCTTCTCTGTCCACAGGATTTCCCAGGCAAGAGTACTGGAGTGGGTTGGCATTTTCTTCTCCATTAGCTACAGGAAAAGAATGAAATTAGAACACTTCCTAACACCATACACAAAGATAAACTCAAAATGGATTAAAAACCTAAACGTAAGACCAGGAAGTATAAAACTCTTAGACAGAAAACAGGAAAACATAGACAGAACACTCTATGACATAAATCAAAGCAAGATCCTCTATGACCCACCTCCTACAGTAATGGAAATAAAACACATGTAAACAAGTGGGACCTTATTAAACTTAAAAGCTTTTGCACATCAGAGGAAACTGTAAGCAAGATGAAAACAAAAACCCTCAGAATGGGAGGAGATAATAGCAAATGAAGCAACTGACAAAGGATTAATTTCCAAAATATACAAGCATCTCATACAACACAATGCCAGAAAGAAAGAAAAAAAAAACCCCAATCAAAAAAGTGGGAAAAAGTCCTAAACAGACATTTCTGCAAAAAAGACATACAGATGGGTAACAAACAAATGAAAAGATAGTCGACATCGTTCATTATTAGAGAAATGCAAATCAAAACTACAATGAGATATCACCTCACATTGGTGAGAATGGCCATCCTGAAAAAGTCTACAAACAATAAATGCTGGAGAGGGTGTGGAGAAAATGGAATTCTCTTGCCCTGTCAGTGGAAATGTAAATGGAAACAGCCACTATGGAAGATGGCATGAAGATTCCTTAAAAAAACTAGGAATAAAACCACCATATGACCCATCAATGCCACTCCTAGGCATATACCCTGAGGAGACCAAAATTGAAAAAGACACATGTATCCCATTGTTCATTGCAACAATATTTACAATAGCTAGAACATGGAAGCAACCTAGATGTCCATCAACAGATGAATGTACAAATAAATGGTGGTACATATACACAATGGAATATTACTCACCCATAAAAAGGAATGCATTTGAATCAGTTCTGATGAGATGGATGAATCTAGAACCTACTATACATAGTGAAATGAATCAGAGAGAAGATAAATATCATAATCTAACACATATATATGGAATCTAGAAGAACAGTACTGAAGAACTTATTTACAGGGCAGCAATGGAGAAAGAGACATAGAGAATAGACTTATGAACATGGGGAAAGGGGAGGAGAGGGTGAGATGTATGGGAAGAGTAACATGGAAACTTACATTACCATATGTAAAACAGATAGCCAAAGGGAATTTGCTGTATGGCTCAGGAAACTCAAACAGGGACTCTGTATCAACCTATGGGGTGAGATGGGGAGGTGGATGTGAAGGTTGTTCAAAAGGGAGGGGATATATGTATACCAATGGCTGATTCATCTTGAGGTTTGACAGAAAGTAACAAAATTCTGTAAAGTAATTATCCTTCAATAAATAAATTAAAAAAAGATGACAACAAAGCAAACAAAAAAAAGCATCAATTCTTCAGCACTCAGCTTTCTTTATGGTCCAATCCTCACATCCATACACAACTACTGGAAAAACTATAGCTTTGACTAGATGGACCTTTGTCAGCAAAGTGATACCTTTGCTTTTTAATATGTAGTCTAAGTTGGTCATAGCTTTTCTTCCAAGGAGCAAGCGTCTTTTAATTTCACGGCTGCAGTTACCATCTACAGTGATTTTGGAGCCCAAGAAAATAAAGTCTGTCACTGTTTCCATTGTTTCCCCATCTATTTGCTATGAAGTGATGGTACCAGATGCCATGATCTTAGTTTTCTGAATGTTGAGTTTTAAGCCAACATTTTCACTCTCCTCTTTCACTTTCATCAAGAGGCTCTTTGGTTCTTCTTCACTTTCTGCCATAAGGGTGGTGTCATTTGTATATCTGAGGTTATTGATATTTCTCCTGGCAATCTATACTCCAGCCTGTGGTTCATCCAGCCCAGTATTTCGCATGATGTACTCTGCATAAAAGGAGGGTGACAACATACAGTCTTGATGTTCTCCTTTCCTAATTTGCAAATAGTCTGTTGTTATATGTCTAGTTCTAACTGTTGCTTCTTGACCTGCATACAGATTTCTCAGGAGACAGTTAAGGTGGTGTAGTATTCCCATCTCTTTAAGAATTTTCCAGTTTGTTGTGATCCACACAGTCAAAGGCTTTAGTGTAGTCAAAATTTTCTGTTAGCTAAAAAAATATAAACTTTTGATCAATGATGTTGGATGGATCACCTGGCCATATGGAGTCAGTTAACATTTCAAATCTTACACTGGACAAATTCCAAATGAATGGATAGTTGAAATTTTGAAAATGAAACTATACAAAAGCTACAAGAAAACATCAAGAAATTATATCCTTGAAATGGGGAAGGCCTTTATTAATATAATGCAAAATTAAAGACAAGAATGACAAATTTGGCCGGAGAAAAGTCAAGAATGTTTTCATGGAGTGTAAAATATGCCATAGAAAAACTCAAAGGATAATTGAGAAATGAGTGATGATTAGAAGGTGGGGATTGTAACTCATTCATTAACAAAGGCTAATTCCCTAATATATAAATCATTCTTAGATACTGAGATAAAATAGGATAACAACCCCAACAAAATGCAGTTATGATTATTTGCAGATAAATACCTATATGTCCTCAAACATAGGACAGGAAGCTATTCCTCAACAGTGTAAGTATGAGAAATGCATGTTTAATCTATGCTGAGATACCATGTTTTACATTTTTTTATTGACAAAAATCCTAACAGTTGACATATTCTTCTAGCAAAATTATGGGAAAACAAGTGTTCTTATATACTGTTTTCTGGATTCCAAGATGGAATGACATTTTAGGAAGGAAATTTGATATTATTTACCTAAGTGCATTTAACTTTATCTAGTAATACCACTATAAAGTAATCGTACAGATACATATGGATATTTTAGAAATATTTAAAAACATTTACACAATATTATTAATTGTGCGACTGTTTATAACACATACAAGCGTGGAAACCATTCAAGTTCAGCAATAGGGGACAGAAGCATGAACTCTGGTATATCTACCCAGCACAGTCTTAGGAATCTGTTAAGAACAGTGATGTGACCAAGATTTTGGTACCAAAATGGTGAGACCTCCAACATTTTATGTTGTGATTAAAAAGTAATAGAGCAGCAGTTTTAGTAAACTATAAATTGTGTAAGAAAGGGGGAAACATATATATTAGCATTTGCTTATATATTTACAAAGAAATATTAAAAGTGTACACAAACTACAAATGAAATTGTTGAGGGAGAAGGAGGGAAGAGAGGTGGGAGTCTTCTCTTTGGTAAGTTATATACACATATATCTGGGAATGATAGTGAGAGGGAGGCCGAGGAGGGAGGGGATATTTGTGAACATACAGCTGATTCACTGTGTTGTATAGCAGAAACTAACAAACAATTTAAAGCAATTATGTAATTTATATATATTTATATTATATTGATTATTGCACCATATGGACATCTTCAAAAATAAAACTGCACATATATATGTATATATGCACTATATATAATTTTTAATTCTAGATTCAAAACATTTCCCATAGAAATCTAAATATCTGAATAAATTGCTTCATTGTTGTCTAGCATCTGACTCATAAAAATCTAACGCAGTAGGATTCTTGTTTCTTTATAGACTCTCTGTCTCTCCCTCTCCCCCCACCCCTTCCGGAAGCTTGTAGAATTTCCCTCTTTATTCTTAAAACTACAAATTTTTTTCAAGATGAATGTGCTCAGCGTTTTGTGTGCTGTCCTGTCTGAATATGAGTGAATATTTTAGAAGCTCAGGTTGATTTTTGACTCCCACAAATTTATGTTTTGTCTACATTCTGAGCTTCCCTGGTGGCTCAGACAGTAAAGAATCTGCCTGCAACGCAGGAGACCCAGGTTTGAGCCCTGAGTCAGGAAGATTCCCTGGAGAAGGAAATGACAACCCAAAACCATATTCTTGCCTGGAGAATTCCATGGACAGAGGAGCATGGCAAGCTAGAGTTCATGGGATTGCACAGAGTCAGAAATGACTGAGGGACTAACACTTTACATTCTGGAAGAACTCCATGTCTTTATCGCCTGCTTCACCAAAACACAATTCTGATACATAAATACAGCTTAAACATGTGAACAAGTCCCAAATGGGCGATGCATTGCTTGGAGAAAAGTTAAGAGATCTAAACAAAGGGAATTGTATTCACATTATGGAATTTATAGCTGAGATACAGGTTCTTTTAAACTTCACAATCCCTACAATTCATCATATCCTTTGCAAAATGCAAGTATCTCACTCATTAAAAGGCAATAAAAATGTAGAAAAATCTCCTAATAGCTCTGATGTCTTTCTTTTCACTGGCTTTCTCAGAGATCTATAAACTATAAATAGTATAAGAAAAAATGCTTTCTCCTTAAACTTCAGATACCTCCTGGTTTCTTTCATTTTTATGTCAGTAATCCAAATTTCTGTCAGATTTTACCTCAGAACCTGCTAGTTTCTGTCAGATTTTACCACAGAATCCCCTAGTTTCTGTCAGATTTTACCTTATACCCATTGATTTCAGCAGATTTTATACCTCAGAACCTTCAGGTTTTTTCAGATTTTAACTAGGAATTACCTAGTTTCTGTCTGTTTTACCTTAGAATCCCCTAAATTCTGTTAGATTTTACCTCAGAACCCTCTAGTTTCTGCCATATTTTACCTCAGCACCCCTAGATTCTGTCAGATTTTACCTCAGAATTCCCTATTTTCTGTCAGATTTTACCTCAGGATCCTCTACTTTCTGTCAGATTTTACCTAAGAACGTCTTAGTTTCTTTCAGATTTTACCTTAGAATATTCTGGTTTCTGTCAGATTTTATCTCAGAATCCTTGGTTTCTGTCAGATTTTGCCTCAAAATCCTCAAGTTTCTGTCAGATTTTACCTCACAACCCTCTAGTTTCTGACAGATTTTACCTCAGAACCCTCTAGTTTCTGTCAGATTTTCCTCAGAACCCCATAATTTGTGCCAGATTTTGCCTCAGAACACCCAGGTTTCTGTCAGATTTTACCTCAGAACCCTATTATCAGATTTTTACCTCAAAACCTCCTACTTTCTGACAGATTTTGCCTCAAAATCCTCTACTTTCTGTCAGATTTTACCTCAGATCCCTCTGATTGCTGTCAAATTTTACCTTAGTATGTTCTAGTTTCTGTCAGATTTTACTTCAGAAAATCCCAGTTTCCGTCTGATTTTACCTCAGAACTCCCTAGTTTCTGTCAGATTTTACTTCAGAATCCCCTACTTTCTGCAAGATTTCACCTCAAAACCCCCTACTTTCTGCCACATTTCACCTTAGAATCCCCTACTTCCTGTCAGATTTTATCTCAGAATCCACTACTTTATGTTAGATTTTACCTTAGAACCCAGCGGCGTGGTTTTGACAGCATTTGAAGACAAGTTTTTAGTCCTGTGGTAGCAACTTAGTGTCTTGAGGGAGTTCTTTTCTTTGTTGGGTGTCTGAATTTCAGGTTGGCTGTTATGTTAGTGCTGTCTCTTTATTTTTTTTTTTCCAGAAATATTGAACATGGTAGAGATTAGTATTAAAATCTAGAAGGTAGTTAACCCTTTTACTCACATGGGCTGCTTTTAAGTATTTTAACAATGATGTTATGAATATAAGAGCAAGGTCATGGGAACAGGGTGTTTTCACTTGTACCGAGTCCTCCTGCAAGTCAGGATTTAAAAGCTTTTTAAATGAAGCATTTAAATTTTTTTTAATTTTTTTTAAATGCTAGGATAATTGCTTTTGAATATTGTGTTGGTTTCGGCTTTATGAATTGGCTATATGTATACATACATCTTTTCCCTCTTAAGCCTCCCTCCCATCCATTCCCATCCCACCGCTCTAGTTAGTCACAGGTCCCCGTGCTGAACTCCCTGTGCTTCCCACTAGTAGCTTCCCACTAGTTATCTGTTTCACACATGTTAGTGTATTTATGTCAGTGCTACTGGGAAGAAACAGAGAAGCATATGTAGAGTATGGACTTGTGGACACAGCAGGGGAAGGAGAGGGTAGGATTTTTTTTTTTTAATGATACTTTTCAAAGGTCATTCAAAGATGAGTCATTCATCTCATTGTCCTGGTATTTGTCCTGGTATCGCAGAGACTTTTCTCGATATATTCTGGCATCTCTGTTAACGCTTCGACATCTATGCCTACAATATTTATTTCTTGTTACCTCCATACCAAAAATGAAACTGTGTATTTGCTTTTGGAAAAATTAATATGATGTTCATTTTTCACATATTATCTTCATATATTTAGGAAGTCTTTGAAATGTTTTTGGCCTTTCCTAAATAAATCAGCCCAAAACAAACCTTTAGAAAATCTTCTCTTTATCACACATTATTCTCGTGAAATAAGTCAGACAAAGACAATATTATATGATACCATTTACTGTTGTTGTTCCATCACTAAGTTGTGTCCAACTTTTTGGTATCCAATGGACTGCAGTTTGCCTAGCTTCCTTGTCCTTCACTATCTCCTGGAGTTTGCTCAAACTCATGTTCATTGGGCTGGTGATGGTATCTGACCATCTCATCTTCTGTAGCCCCCTTCCCTTCCTGCTCTGTATCTTTCCCAGCATCAGTTTTGAAGCCAAAATAAAAGTGGGTAAGTGGCACTCTAACACTGAATTAGTTTTGTGTTAGTTTTGTTCAGTCTATTCAACTTATTTAGTTTTCTATTAACAGATCACTGGTAAGTCTTCTTTTAATATACTTATTTAAAAGTTTTTTTCCTAGTATCATTCTTTTACTTTTATGATCATCTGAGATTCTTTCAGACTGACTTAATACTCTATAAATGAACAAACCACTGCATAATTGATTAATTTATTTTTATAGAATATGAATTAATGTACCATACAGTACGATTACTCAATGTTCTCTCCCCTTTCCTCCCCTTTGAAGATGCTCACAGCTATTAAAAAGAATGCATTTGATCAATTCTAATGAGGTGGATGAAACTGGAGCCTATTATACAGAGTGAAGTAAGTCAGAAAGAAAAACACCAATACAGTATATTAATGCATATATATGGAATTTAGAAAGATGGTAACGATAACCCTATATGAGAGACAGCAAAAGAGACACAGATGTAAAGAACAGTCTGTTGGACTCTGTGGGAGAAGGCGAGGGGGGATGATTTGAGAGAATAGCATTGAAACATGTATATTAACATATGTGAAATATATCACCAGTCCAGGTTCAATGCATGAGACAGGGTGCTCAGGGCTGGTGAACTGGGATGACCCAGAGGGATGGGATGGGGAGGGAGGTGGGAAGGGTGTTCAGGATGGGGAACATATGTGCACCCATGGCTGATTCATGTCAATGTATGGCAAGAATCACTACAATATTGTAAAGTAATTAGCCTCCAATTAAAATAAATAAATTAAAAAAAAAAGGGCCAAAGAACTAAACAGACATTTTTCCAAAGACATACAAATGGCTAACAGACACGTGAAAAGATGCTCAACATCACTCATTATCAGAAAAATGCAAATCAAAACCACAATGAGGTACAATCTCATGTCAGTCATAATGGCTGCTATCAAAAAGTCTACAAACAATGAATGCTGGAGAGGGTGTGGAGAAAAAGGAACCCTCTTACACTGTTGGTGGGAATGCAAACTAGTACAGCCACTGTGGAGAACGGTGTGGAGATTCCTTA